>JANUYF010000003.1:201906946-203167446 GCA_026167975.1 Phrynosoma blainvillii
TTGAACTGTGGACTTGCCTGTCTTGGATTTTAATGGACAGTATGAACTTGAGTGGGGTGTGTGGGGTTTGGATGATAACTTTGACTCCTCCTATAATGAATTCCCAGTGGGTTAGGGCCCATAACAAAGCTACGCAATTCTTCTCGCACGAGCTGAACCTTACTTCCATGAGCGAGAGGTTTCTGGATGCATAGGCTACCACTCTGTGTACATATTTTCTAAGCTGCATGAGGACTGCTCCTACATGACTGTCTGCTATGGTCAACTTGATGTAAAATGGCTGGGTAACATCTGGGTGGACTAAAGCGGGGCTTTGACTAGATCCAATTTTAGAGTGGCAAATGCTTCCTGCTGTTCAGGACCCCATTTCCACACTGCTCCTTTCTTAACAAGGAATACAGGGGTTTGGCTTTACTTGAAAAAGCCTCTATGAATTCTCTGGAGATGTTACTAGGAGCGCTCTCAGGGATGCTACATCAGTGGGGGCAGGGAGCTTCCTTAGGGTCTCTACTCTCTGCAAATCAGGGGTCCTATAATTGGTCTGAAGATTTAATCATAAATATTTGACTTGGGTCTGAACTAACTGAGCCTTTTTTCTATTAGCCTTGAATCTGGTGCCCTGAATGAGTCCTAACACTTCTTGGGTGATGTCTGCAGTCTTTACTTGGGAGTCCGAGTGGATTAAAATGTTGTCCACATAAGACAAAATATGGGTCACAGATTGGTCCATATCTTGACCATGTGGAAGTGGCAAATACTGGGACTGGAGTGAAAACCCTGGGGGTCTCTTGAAGCATATCTGGTTTCCATGGAACTCAAAAGTGAATTTGTAATAACAACTCTTGTGGAGTGGGATGGAGTGGACTGCATTTGCTAGGTCTATCACAGTATAAAATTTGGCTCCGGCTGTGATGGCAGCTAGGATTTCATTGTACTTGGCTACTACAGGGGCTACTGGGGGTGTTTGTGTGACCACATTGAGGGCTATAAAATCCACAGTCATCCTCCATGTCATGCCATCAGCTTTTATTACGGGCCAAAGCAGAGAATTGCAGATCGATTGCATTGGTAGGATGTTATATTTCAATAGACCTTCTATGGTTTTAGTGGTATTGCTTTTGAGAAGGGGGCTCTTTTCCTTCTATGAGCACACAAGCTCCTTTAACCTTCCCACACTCCAACTTGTCTCTGATCCATACTTCAGGGAAATCTATTGTCCAAAGGTCATTCTGAATGAGGTGTAGGGGTGCCGGGGGTTTCAAGGCAGCACATCTATGGATGGCTGATATTACCAGGGTGCCTTCTTCTAATTGCCACAGGAGACCTTTGGCCAAGTCAAGGGTCAGTTGGTTCCTCTTTAAAAATCCTATTCCCAGAATTCCATCATCCTGTCCCTGATTCTCACATGCGTCTAAAATGGGGCCAAATTGAACAGGTATGTCTCTCCAAATAGCAGCTTGATGTTTGCCCTTGCCAAAGCCTACTAGCTCGATGCTGTCCTGTGTCTTGCTTCCTAATGCAGCTAATAATAATAATAATAATAATAGGTTTTATTTCTAACCCGCCCCTCTGCATCGCAATCGGGGCGGCTTACAAGAGTTAAAAATAGTACAATTAAAACAATCCAATATCCCAATCCCACCTCCCATATCCCGCCCACCCCTTAAAACAAGATTAAACTAAGAATATATTAAAACACAAATATAGCAATAAAGTGCAACAATACAGCAACACAATACAACACACAAACAACTAAACAGCAGCGAGAGGTTTGAGGGAAGGAGGAATTATTCCGGGAAGGCCTGCCGGAAGAGATCCGTCTTAACTGCTTTCTTAAAGGCAGTAACTGTTGTGATAAGACGGATCTCGTCCGACAGGCCATTCCATAATTTAGGGGCAGTAGCAGAGAATGCTCTCTGCGAGGTGTGTACAGATCTCAACTTTGGTTGATTTAATAAATTCTTTCCCGCTGACCGGAGGGCCCGGGGGGGCTCATATGGGGAGAGGCGGTCCCTGAGATAAGCTGGACCCAAGCCATGTAGGGCTTTAAAGGTCAAAACCAACACCTTGTACTGTGCCCGGAAACTAATTGGCAGCCAGTGGAGGGACTTAAGCACTGGTGTTATATGCTCCCTCCTGGATGTTCCGGTAATTAATCTGGCTGCCATATTTTGCACTAGTTGAAGTTTCCGGGTTAAGCACAAGGGTAGCCCCATGTAGAGTGCATTGCAGTAATCCAAACGTGAGGTTACCAGTGCGTGCACAACAGTTTCCAGGTCTTTCTTATCCAGGAATGGGCGCAGCTGGCGTATCAGCCGAAGCTGATAACAGGCACTCCTGACTGTCGCATTCACTTGGTTGGTCATGTGAAGCGACGAGTCAAGGAGTACCCCCAGGCTGCGCACACAGTCCTTGGAGGAGAGTGTGACCCCATCCAGGACAGGGGGCTGTAATCCCGGACCCGGCTTCGGACCGGTAACCGTGAGCACCTCCGTTTTGTCTGGATTCAATTTCAATTTATTTTTCCTCATCCAATCCATTACTGCTCCAAGGCAGTCATTGAGAGGAGAGATGCCGTCAGAGGTCTGAGACGATGATTTGGTCATGGAGAAATAGATCTGGGTGTCATCAGCGTACTGAAGACACCGCCCTCCATGCCTCCGAATGATCTCTCCCAGCGGTTTCATATAAATGTTAAATAACATCGGAGACAGGATGGCGCCCTGAGGGACGCCACAATTAAGCTCTATTTTAGAAGAGCAACTGTCTCCGAGCCTCACCCTCTGGGATCTGCCCGAGAGGAAGGAGCGGAACCACTGCAAAGCAGTGCCTCCAATTCCTAACTCTCTCAGCCGATCCAAGAGAATGGCATGATCTATAGTGTCAAAGGCCGCTGAGAGGTCCAAGAGCACCAGCAGGGTCACACTACCCCTGTCGATGCTCAAGCGGAGGTCATCGGTCAGAGCAACCAAGGCAGTCTCAACCCCAAATCCTGTCCTGAAGCCAGTTTGAAATGGATCGAGATAATCGGTTTCATCCAAGATAGCCTGGAGCTGGGAGGCAACTGCCCTCTCGATCACCTTGCTTAAAAATGGCAGCAAGGAGACTGGTCTATAGTTGTTTCTGTCCAGGGGGTCCAGGGAAGGCTTTTTTAAGAGTGGCCTAACTGCCGCCTCTTTTAAACACGATGGTAAACTGCCCTCCCTGAGGGACGCGTTGATTGTGTCCCGAAGGAACACCCTCAACGCGCCCCCACCCTGGACGACCAGCCAAGATGGACAAGGATCGAGAGGGCAAGTTGTCTTCCTCGTCCTTCCAAGCAACTTGTCCACGTCCTCGGTACTCACAAATTGAAATTGATCCAGTAAAGTGCCATCAACGGAGTTACTGGACGCCTCATTCATAGATCCTGCTAAAACATTGGTGTCCAAGTCGACTCTTATCCGAGAGATTTTATCTGCAAAGTAGATGTTAAATGCCTCACAGCAGGCTGTCGTCGGGTTAAGTAGAGGGTTCGGCGCAGGAGATATCCGCGTCAAATCCCCCACCACCCTAAACAGCTCTGCCGGGCGAGACTCTGCAGACGCAATACGTGCAGAGCAGAAAGATTTCTGCGCTGCATATAAAGCCTCCCTATAGGAATCAAGGTGCTTCCTAAGGCGAGTTCTGTCGGATAAGAGACGAGTTTTTCGCCATTCGCACTCTAGTCGTTGTCCAACCCGCTTCATCCTCCTGAGATCTTCTGTATACCATAGTTTATGGTTCGAAGCGGGCTGGAAAGGACGCTTGGGAGCGATCGTGTCGATAGCCTTGGTAAGCTCGATGTTCCACGTATTAACCAAAGCTTCGGCAGAATCGCCGGCATTACTCACCATTAAACCCTCCAAGGCTTTCTGGAAACCAATTGGATCCATTAGCCTTCGAGGGCGGACCATTCTAATAGGTCCACCACCCCCGGGAGGGCGAACAGTAGCCTTCAGTTCCACCTTGATCAGAAAGTGATCCGTCCATGACAATGCGGAGGTTTTTGTGACCTCCGCCCACGGATGTTCCTGCTCCGTACTAAAGACCGCATCGAGGGTATGACCAGCACAATGTGTGGGCCCGTTGACCAATTGGGATAGGCCCATGTTTGTCATGGAATCCATGAACTCCCGAGCTGCGCCAGATAATTCCTGTAAACTGGTTTCGAGTGGAATGTTGAAGTCACCCAGAACTAAAAGTCTGGGCGACTCCAACAGCAACTCAGAAACCAGGGCCGTCAGCTCGGTCAGGGAGTCTGTTAAGCAACGGGGTGGCCGGTATACCAACAGAATCCCTAGACTATCCCTGGTCTTTAGGCTAAGGTACATACACTCGATGTGGGCTGTTTTCCGGATAGGCCTTCTGACCAAGGTCAAGGTATTTTTATGAACCAAGGCTATGCCGCCCCCCCGCCCACTTTCCCTCACCTGCTCACAAACTGAGTACCCAGCCGGGAGAGCCTGCGCCCAAGTTGCGGAGCTGGCATCTCCCAGCCAGGTCTCCGTAAAGCAAGCCAGGTCGGCCATCTCATCCACTAGCAAATCATGGATTATATGGGTCTTATTTTTGACCGACCTGGCATTGCAGAGGAGCAGGTTGAGAGTCAGTGGAATGGTGAGTTTGCTCTCCAACTCATCATGGGAAACAGAAACAACTGAAGAAGGGATAGATATAAGACATCGATCCCTTCTTCTTTTGCGACATTTGTTGAGACTGTTGCCGCCATATCTTCCCCGCCCCCACACAACCTGAATATCTGTCCCCAGCTTCAGTCAGCGTACAGAACAGCAATAACTCACTAATGTACAGCCCCCAAATTACAAACAACCTCTCAACCCCCCCAATAGCTGGCCACAATAGTTCATTGCATTCAATGAATTTGCAGAGCAGGGCCCAGATAGCCACCCCACCCCCCCGCAGCATACAAAGTTTCTGAGGAGGAGATAGGCTCAGAGGGCCTTTAAGGCCAGCGTGGTCCCGCCTTCCTCCTCCTCTCAGCGCCGCGCTGCGCCGGCCGGCCCGGGGGCGTTGGGGCCTTCGGGGCCCAGGTGTTCTCTCCCCCGCTCACCGTCGCCGCCGCCGCACCAGGAGGGAAGGCTCAGAGGGCCTTTATGGCCAGCGTGGTCCCGCCTTCCTCCTCCTCTCAGCGCCGCGCTGCGCCGGCCGGCCCGGGGGCGTTGGGGCCTTCGGGGCCCAGGTGTTCTCTCCCCCGCTCACCGTCGCCGCCGCCGCACCAGGAGGGAAGGCTCAGAGGGCCTTTATGGCCAGCGTGGTCCCGCCTTCCTCCTCCTCTCAGCGCCGCGCTGCGCCGGCCGGCCCGGGGGCGTTGGGGCCTTCGGGGCCCAGGTGTTCTCTCCCCCGCTCACCGTCGCCGCCGCCGCACCAGGAGGGAAGGCTCAGAGGGCCTTTATGGCCAGCGTGGTCCCGCCTTCCTCCTCCTCTCAGCGCCGCGCTGCGCCGGCCGGCCCGGGGGCGTTGGGGCCTTCGGGGCCCAGGTGTTCTCTCCCCCGCTCACCGTCGCCGCCGCCGCACCAGGAGGGAAGGCTCAGAGGGCCTTTATGGCCAGCGTGGTCCCGCCTTCCTCCTCCTCTCAGCGCCGCGCTGCGCCGGCCGGCCCGGGGGCGTTGGGGCCTTCGGGGCCCAGGTGTTCTCTCCCCCGCTCACCGTCGCCGCCGCCGCACCAGAATCTATCTGGGGTTCAGGGTGTTGACTGCAGCACCAGAATCTATGAGGCGCAGAGATGATTTGGGTTTGACATGGTGTCCCACCTTTACATTAACCGTGGGGTGTCCCCATAAATCTGGCTTGAGGGTTACAACTATCTGCTGGCAAGGTGGAGGGGATGTGGCAGCTTCTATTTGGGGAGCACTGGGATTAGTGACTGCTGAGGTTGGGTTTCTTGGGGCCTTTATAGGTCCAGCACTGTGGGAAGGTTGTGGGGGACATGTTGTGGTTCGGGCAGGAGGGTTTTTAGCCCAAGGAATCTGCCCTTGCTCTCCGTGAGCTGAGAGATCCTGGGCGTCCCTAACCTAACTGATTTGGATTTGGGGGGAATTCTGGGTGTCGGGGGTATTAGCACTTGGGCCATGCCCACTGTGGTTCCAACTGCTTAAGGTCCGGACTAAGAGGTCTGTGAGTTTGTTGGTCAGTCTGCCGTATATCTCAAGTGTAGGGAACCCTAAGTCCTTCAGCTGTCTCCAAACTGTACTCCTAAGCTCTTGAAATGGGTCTTTGTTGGAGTCCTGTGTGTCAGGCTGACCTCTGGGGTAGTTCCTGGTACTCCTTCAGAAGGGGGTGTTAGTACTAAATCTTCCAGGTTCCATGGAGAGGGGTTGAGAGTGGGGCCCAGTGTTCCGGTAACCATGTGGACTGGATCTCCGTCCTTATCTGCCTTCCTGCCTGTATTACGTGAATTCTTTCCTGATGTGGCCGCTAACAGACTCCTAGCCATGTCTTTCTGTGCTTCTCAGGTTCAAAATATCTTGGAGGCCTCGTGGATGTGCATTAGGAATCCCTGCAAATCTATGGTGCTTAACCTCTGGGAAGCGGGACCTATGTAGGTCTTTGCAGCCTCATTTAAACCCTGGTACACTTCTTTTATTAAATCCAAATCATTCAAAAGCGACACTCTTTCACTATTAAGGCCAACTTCTCTGGTTAAAATGGCTAACATTTTCTTTCTGGCTACATAAGTATCTGGTACCTTGTCTGGTTGCTGTACCTCATTGTGGTATTTGATTCTTATGGTGGTGCCGGGCCAGAGTATCTGTACCATCACACATACCCACTCCTTCAAATTAAGATTTGCTAGGTCATAATTGGAGACTGCTGCTTCAAAGGGGCCTAAGTAGATGGGGTTTATGCATGGCCTGGCTATTTGCATGAGATCCTGTCCCTTAGCTTTTGGAGATAATGATGGTGGACATCCATTGGACTCCCGTCTGGGGATTCAACTTTCCTAGTTGGTCTGCTATGGTCTTGATTTCCCTTAGGGACTAAGAGGTATTATTATTAGCTGAACCTGACTTTGCTAGCCTCACTACGACTTCCTTGTCCTTACTAGCTGAACCTGACTTTGCTAGCCACACTAGGAGTTCCTTGTCCTTGCTAGCTTAACCTTTTGGACCTATGTGACCACCTCATCCTGCCAGTGAACTCATGGGTCAGAGTTGGTATCTGACCGCTCACTATCATAGAGGCTGTGGGGTCACTACTGCATTTAGTGCCACAGACAACCTGTGCTAAACCCCAGCCAAGAATTGGTTAGTTCCTCCTCCTAACTTCACTGGGAAGTTCAAGTGAAGCCATCCTCTTGATATTTCACGTGGGAATATTAAGTACCCCTTGAGACTAAGATATCATATATGATCAGATATAAATATCAACCTCAGCTCTAGCCTCATGCATGCACAGGGAGCCTCTTTCACTCACTGTGTTACCCTCAGACTCTGCCTAAGCCATTCCCCCACTTTCTGTGGATTTCTCTTCAGGATTGGCAAATATCAATCCCTCTACAAAGCAATACCTTTCTTGGTTATAATGCTTCCATTTATTAATTTATTTTTAAAAACATATTTTACACTGATTCATTTTAAATCACCATAGCAATTCATGTGTGTGTGTGTGTGTGTGTGTGTGTGTGTGTGTGTGTGCAACATATGTTGCTATATATTGCAGGAACAGTTTATCTTGTTCCTGCAACATATCTTTCACACACTTTTGTAGCAGTAGCACAGATTCTCATGACAACTATTAACTGATTTTTTTCTACATCATGATGTACATTGAACTGTGAAGCTTTGGAGTAAAAAAGAAATTCCAGATCTCCAGACTCTTGTATGTGTTTGTGCGTGCGTGTGTGTTTCTGTAGTCTTAGACACAACCTCAGCTAAGTGCAAATAGTAGAATGTTAAGTTTAGTCCTTGAAACTTCAACATTTCCTGTAGATCTTGGATTTTAAAAATAATGTCGTCCTTGTTAGTCATTAATTGCTGTCAGTAACATATTACTCATTACTTACGTCTAATAATAAATGTAATATGTTGTTAGCATTTTACTGTCAATGTTAATGGCTATTCTCATAGAAAAATAACATTTCTGCAATAATGAATAAAAGCTACTCAGAATGAAAACAAACAAACAAAACACAAATTAAACAAACAAAAAACAAATTAAACACTTATAATGTTTGCATCATTTTAATTAAACTCTTTTATAGTAATAGCATTGAGAACCAGTGTGGTGTAGTGGTTTGAACAATGGACTATGACTTTGGAGACCAGGATTTGACTGCTCAGTCATGGAAACCGACTCAGTGACCTTGGGGAAGTCAGACTATTTTAGCCTTAAAAGCAGACAACCCCACCCCCATCCCCATTAATCTGGCCAATAAAACTCCATGATAGGTTCACCTTAGGGTTGGCAAAAGTTGGAAATGACTTGAAGGGAGACAATGTCATTACTTTTTTCCTGGGAACAAAAAAAAATCTATTCAGGAATGAGTAAGCACTTTGTTTTAGCATACAACTTTCATGTTCTGGAATTTTGTAGTGTGATTGGAACAAGCCAGAAAGGAAGTTTTGTTGATCTACCAGACACTGCTAGAATCATTCATTTTAGATTATGTTGAACTATCTTTGTCAATATCACGATACACTTACAATCCACAAGTTGTCTCTATACATAGCAAAACTATAGGCCCTACAGCTGATGCCAATGGGAAGGCTCCAGTTAGAAGTTTCCACAGTAACATTTAGTGTGATTGGCATTTAATAAAACAGCATTTAATGACTTATAATAAAATAAGGAG
The DNA here is from genome assembly GCA_026167975.1 of Phrynosoma blainvillii. NCBI lineage: Eukaryota > Metazoa > Chordata > Lepidosauria > Squamata > Phrynosomatidae > Phrynosoma > Phrynosoma blainvillii. The sequence goes on from JANUYF010000003.1 coordinate 201,915,780, forward strand.
AACCAACCCTTATTTTTGAATAAGTCTAATGATTACAAATGAAAGCATTTTGGTTTAAAGTCAGTCATGTTTCATGACAGCTAATTATGAAATGAGCACCAGGATGGATGGGATACACATAGAAGAATAAACTGAAGTCTATAACAAGTACACTGGACAGAAATCCTCAAGGCAAGAAATAGAGTAAGATTTATGAGAACACAGAAAACCTCTATGGATGAGAAATTAAAAGCAATCAAAATGACATGAAAAGATGTGGTGATAGCAAAAAAGTAAATGGAAGATATGTAAGATAATTGTAAATTCCTCTTTCCTGATTGGAATAGTAAAGAGAAGTAAATAATAGTGAAAGAAGACCAGATGTTTGTACTTTTGTGAATATATAACCTTTCACCTTGTGTTTCATCAAATTGTTAAGCAACATTCTAGTGCTATTTATTTATTTTTATCCCTGTAAGAGGAGGTTACATTGTATAAGCATAACTGAACTAGAATATTTTACCAAAGTTCTTCACCCAAGATCGGTGGGCTGTCACCTTGTGGAGGCAGGATGTAGCAGCTAAACTCAACCTGACATCCAGAAATTATATGTCCTCCATTGACCCTGTACATATATAAAGGTACTCCACCACATCGATAAATTAAATATAAGAATATAGTAAGGAGTTACAAACTCATTTGTCCTCTACATTTTTAATATCCCTGGAATTTGTTCATTTGTTCAGAGCAACAGTTGTTATGACCACTGGAAGTCTTCCAATTTTGTGGTGTGTGTTCTCGTCTATGGTCCTGAATGGATTTGGAACTGTGAGCAACCATGATCCTAGAAGTGGCAGGTCACATACCCAGGGTGCTCAAATAAACAAATCAAAGAGATAGTTTGGGAACTGCCAGGGAAAAATTCACACTCCTAAGACAGGAAGGTCAGGTGATTTACAGCAGGATGTTTTACATCCAAGCCAGAGACAGACCATTTGCAATCCCATTCCCACCTCTCATACTCTTATCTTGAATGATCTTTCCCATGCAGATTTGGCCCTTTGATGTATCTTTGCCTCAGGCTATTTTTTGCCCTATATAAAGACCTAAATTTCCTTTGTTTCCTCAGGCTGGATAGAATTCATGGTGACTCCATGTCACTTTGGATTCTGACTAGTTCTAACTCACTATTGTTCCCCTCAGCGCTTCCTGACAGCAGCCGAGTTCAATGCAATACCATCCAATTGGACCTCCCGGAGTCACCATGTTGATTGTAAGTATCACTGTTAGTGGAGCCTCTGATCTATTCCAAGGCTCATCACTTTATTTCTTTGTGCATTTGTGTGTGTGTGTGTGTGTGTGTGAGTGTGTGTGTGTGTGTATGTGTGCATGCTTGTATTGATGTGTGTTTCCTCTGAATAAAATGCAATTAATAGAAAGACTTCTGCCTCTGTGGATTCCCTATCCTAGCATCTTGGTATACACATGGGAACGATTCCTAAGGGCTGTGTGTAGCCCAACCCATTAATTGAGTTAATTAAAATTCCCCTACAATACTTTTTAGCTACACAGTCATAGGCCTGAACCAGATGGGCAGACGGGGCAGATTCTGACTGCTCGAGTGGTGTTGTGTTTAGATGACGCATGCCCCTGGAGCATCCAGAAGCCACCCCAGGGTTGTGCCAGGGCTGCCTAAGGAGGAGCAAAAAGAAGCGGCTGTTTTGTGCTTCTTGCCTCAGTCCATTTGGGACCACAGCAGCAGGTGCCTCATATTTTAATGAAATGGTATGGCCTGATGGTTTGATATTTTTAATCCAATATGAATTCTCACTGGAAAATAAAACCCATGGACAAATATGATCTGTAATAGGGTTGTGCCAAATCCCAAACTGAGCCAGTATTCTCTTAATCTATACCTTGCTGGCTCATAGGAATCCCTCTTGTCCATTACCTTTTTTTCTGAAACTAAAAGTTTCAGACAGGTGTTTGCCTGATCAGACAGATCAGACTTTTTTTTTTTGTTTTGTTTTACAAGCTCATCCTTCCTTGGAAAAAAATGGGCAGCATGTCCAAAATGCATGTTTTCCACTGAAAGATAGCACTGTTATAATTTTCCATTGATACAGACACTGATTACACTGTCAACTATGACTGTAAGGCATCCTTATTTTCATTCCCTTATTTTTCATTATTACTATCATATATGGGACAGGAAATGACGATATTATACCACTAAAAAAGTTTTCCTTTAGTCACAAAATTTCTAGCTTTTTGAGACATTCACAATCATTCACATCTAGAATACTTCTATTTTCTATGTTTGCATTCCATTGGACACTTTGTTTCCCCCCCTTTTTTTTCTCAATGCCTAAACTATATTTCTAAATGTTTAACTGAAGTTTTAAGTTATTGCAATACGAGCATTTTACAGGCTGAAGGAACAGTTCATGGAGTGACAAAAATATTATTTGGAAGGCAATGCTCTCATTTTCTCCTCACATAGCTATCTCCTTAGGATCACAGTTATTAATTGAAATACCTATTTGTCTATACCTTTCATATGGAGTACAAATTTCAAAGAAGACACAATGTGACATAAAAATGTGACACAAAATTCTAGGTGAGTCAGAATGCAGGGGTGTCCCTCTTCTATACACACTAAACATGGTTCTGCCCATATCACAATGTCCCAGAGCTCAGAGTGCATCTACATTGCTGAGATATTGCAGTCTGACAACATTAACTGCCATGGCTGCATCCTACAGAATCCTGGGATTTGTAGTTTTGCAGGGCATCAGGACTCTTCATTAAAGAAGGCAAAAAAAAAAAATCTTGTAAAATTAACAAAATAATATATCATATAAAATATATAACAAAATAATATATCATATAACAATCATATAACCAAACAAACAGCATGCTCCACAAGCATTTAACTAAATATATATATACTCTTCATTAAAGAAGGCAAAAAAAATCTTGTAAAAATAATATATCATATAACAATCATATAACCAAACAAACAGCATGCTCCACAAGCATTTAACTAAATATATATATACTCTTCATTAAATATATTATTTTGATATTTGGGCTTTTTCTAGTGGTGCATCCCTTCTTGACAGCTGCTTTGTAGGTTCTGCTAAAGGATGTCTCAGAGGGTGAACCTACACAGTAGGGACAATGCAGCTTGACACCACTTTAAGTGTTGTAGCTAATTCCTATGGAACCCTGAGATTTGTAATTTTACAAGATTTTTTTTTTTTTTTTGCCTTCTTTAATGAAGAGTATATATATATTTAGTTAAATGCTTGTGGAGCATGCTGTTTGTTTGGTTATATGATTGTTAATTTATTTAATCAATATACAGACTATTTGTTTTTATTCAATTTATTCTTGTTTAATCAAATATTTAATATAAATATAAATATGTATTTAATAGTAATACTATTATTTGAATAAACTATTTGTAAAATAAATTAGTAATAATGTTATATATAAAAATTAATTATGTGATGATTAAGATAAATTGCAATTGATTTCATTATTTTTAATGTAGTTTGGCTTACGCAAGTAGCAGTTGAGAAGTCACACTGCTTGACAGTTGTATAATAAGAAGCTTGGAAAATCTTGGAACTCTATGATTGTTGGTGCCTCTTTTGGAGTGGTAGTCCTGGCATCCAAGAGACCTCAAGTTGCTGAATCTGGAAGGGCTTTGATGCTTGGGAAACTGCTTTGATTAATCATATTCCCTTTGTAAGCCTGCATACTCATGATAATTAGTTGCTTCCCTCTTTAATTAATTGAGTCTCTGCTTCTGTTTCTGCTTTAAATACTGCTGATGAAGAGAGAGAATTGCTGAATTAAGAGAGAGTTCAGTAGATTTCTTCAGTAAATGTATTACTGCTTTAAATCGCCACCTCCCCATATCCACTTTAAATGAATTCCCTAATTATAACATTTTGTCACCAATGAACTCCAAATTGGGCAGCAGATTTTTTTTCTTTTGTCATGGGAGGCTTGAGTGCCTGGGGTGAGATATCCACTTGCTTTCCATCTGTAATTTGCTATTGTATTGGCTTGTCACCAAAGTTTGGAGGCAAACCAGAGTGACAATAGATCATGCCAACATATTTCATCTGTGGACTTCTCTCCTGAAGGTTTGGAATCAGTATGGAAATAGGAGGGGTCACAAAAATGAGTTTGGGGTTGCATATGGCCTGCAGGCCCCAAGTCCCTCCTTGCTTTATGGTGATGAATTTGCAGGGTCTACCATGGGCCACACCACAAGTCCATGAAAAAAGGAAAAACGAAACTATTTGATGATCCACATCTGTTGCAGATGGGAGAGTTTTGATTTGTTTTGACTATGGACCTTGTCACACGTGGGCCACAAAGCAATAAGAAAGCAAAATAAGAATAAATCCAGGAATAAACCGAAAGAAACCCCACAATACGTAAATGGCTATCAGACGCAACCAGCATCATCGTGCAATTAAGGAAAGCGCGATGAAGCGCTCCCGGGAACCGTATATGCTGTTCACACACAATTGAGAAAATCCCGGACATAACCAAGCAATGATGCCCTGCACATGCTCAGTACAGCCACAGCTGTCACTTGCCGCGGCTGTCAAACACACCCCTTCCCAAGCCGGCTGTCCCCCAAACCTCTTCCCAAGCTGGCACAGGGTTCGCGCTCCGAGCAGAACGTCCTCAGAGAGGTGCCTCTCTGAGGACGTCCTCCTTGGAGCTCAGACCCTGTGCAGGGTCTGAGCTCCGAGCAGAACGTCCTCGGAGAGGTGCCTCTCTGAGGACGTCCTCCTTGGAGCTCGGACCCTGCACAGGGCCTGAGCTCCAAGCAGAACATCATCGGAGAGGCACCTCTCTGAGGACATCCTCCTTGGAGCTCAGACCCTGTACGGGGCCTGAGCTCCGAGCAGAACATCCTCGGAGAGGCGCCTCTCCGAGGACGTCCTCCTTGGAGCTCAGACCATGCGTGGGGCCTGAGCTCTGAGCAGAACGTCCTCAGAGCCTCTCCAAGGACGCTGTGCTCGGAGCTCAGGCCCCGCGCAGGGTCCGAGCTCCAAGGAGGACGTCCTTAGAGAGGCGCCTCTCTGACGACGTTCTGCTCGGAGCTCAGGCCCCGTGCAGGGTCTGAGCTCCAAGGAGGACGTCCTTAGAGAGGCGCCTCTCTGACGACGTTCTGCTCGGAGCTCAGGCCCCGCGCAGGGTCCGAGCTCCAAGGAGGATGTCCTCAGAGTGGCGCCTCTTTGAGGACGTTCTGCTGGGAGCGCGGACCCTGTGCTGGCTTGGGAAGGGGTTTGGGGGACAATCGGCTTGGGAAGGGTGTGTTTGACAGCCATGGAGCGCAGGCAGGGGTGGGGAAAAGCTCCCCAATACGTATTGTCTTTTCAAACTGATAAGGTCCTTACGATAAAAGCAAAATGATTCCCGTCGCGCACTTGTACTTCCTGAAGAAACCGAAATACAAAAGATCTCGGTTCTTGCCGCATTCTGTCGGGTTCTGTCAGGGTTCTGAGCGACGTCGTGTGGACACATGGAAAAATAATACGTATCAGGTCAGGATTTCATTTGGGTTCTGACTGCTTTGGGCCCCGTGTGATAAGGTCCTTTGTGAGAACAACCTGTTTAAATATATGACTGCCACAACTGAAGGTGTCAAGGGTTACAAGTACTTTGTTGTTATTATTTAAAAAAAAATAGCAAGGGGCACTGTAAAGGTTTGGGATAGTGGAGCAATTCTCATGCCACAGAAATGCCCTCAGGGTCTGTATGGCTGATGAGATACAAGAAATACTGATTTACTGATTTATGAGATATGATTTACAATATTTTGGCTAAAGGTGTTGATCACTATGAAACAGAGATTCTAGTCACCTTAAGTAATTAGTTGCTTTCTGCTTTAAACAATTTAATATTCTCAGTGTATGGATAAGAGAGGCAGCATGCTGTAACAGTTAGAACATTGAACTATATCTCTGGAGACCAGGGTTTGAATCACCACTCAGACATGGAAACTCATTGGGTGACCTTGGACAAGTCACATGCACTCAACCTCAGGGGAAAACTATGACAAACCTCCTCTGAACAAATTTTGCCAATTAAACCCTGTGATAGGTTCATTTTACAATTGCCATAATTGGGAAATGTTGCAAAGGTACACAGCAACAACAAATATATGAATGGTGTAAGATGTCATCTTTCCTATGTAGTAGAAATATAATACAAAGCATTAAAATGTTATTTAATACAAAACAACTTGATAAAAAAACTAATTCAAAATATATATCTTTACTTTTCTGTAATATAACCACTTCATTGTTGTTTCCCAGTTATTTAATATGTTCCATTGAGGTGTCTTAACATGATATAGGCAAGAGTTTGTATCTGCTCATAAAAAAATTAGTAATTATAATGACAATGATCTTCAAATTAAAAAAAAAAAAGAACAGCTTTGCCCACTTTAAGTCTGAGAATAAGGTAAAATTTCCCCTTTGATATGTCAAGTCATGTCTGACTGTAGGGGGTGATGCTCATCTCTGTTACTAAGCCAAAGAGCCAGCATTGTGAAAGACTACTCTGTGGGTCATGTGGCCAGCAAGACTGAATGGAATGCTATTATCTTCCTACCAAAGTAGCACCTCTTTATCTACTTGCACTTTTACATGCTTTTGAACTGCTAAGTTAGCAGAAGCTGGGACTAGTGATGAGACCTCACTCCATCACACAGCATTTGGGTCTTGACCTGAAGACCTACTGATCTTGCAGTCGACAGAGTCAGCATCTTAATCACTGAGCCACTGTGACTCAAGCAAATCTGAGAACAGAGAAGAGGTACTGAAGAATATTTGAGAATACAAACAGCCTCCTATACTTTTAATGTTGTGAGAAATCATGTCACATCATGGAAAGTTCCATTGTGTGTGCTTATTTGAAGTATATACATGTGTTACCTTCAGCATCACCCATCATACACAGCTAGAAAATATGGGAAGAACATTTATGAATAATACATCACAAATAGATGTGAAAAATTGTTCTTCATTTGATGTCAGAAGACTTCAGCCGCTTTGGGAGGGAACTATTTTGTTAAGTGCCCAAACATCAAATCTGGAACAAATCCACTCTTTTCTACACATGAGTGTACACATGAGCCTCCCCCTGCACACACCCACACCCACATCCACAACCTGACTCTGCTGACATGTCTGGTCTCCACCCTATAAGACAGAGAACAGGCATCATTGCAACATGGGAGAGGAAATGTGATCTTGTGATTTTGGCTATGACACTAGTATTCAATACCATTATTGGATATTGGATATTGTTCTGGATGCTCTGGATGTTTGTGAGATATGAGATCTCAGAGCAACATTTTATAATGCTTCTGATCCTGTTTGAGCATTCCTAGAAGGTGCTGCTGCTGGTGCTATGTGATGACATCCAATTTTCCCACATTTTTTTCAACTGATGTCAAGATGTCTGTGGAAAACTCAAGCAATGATCTGCACATTCTTAGGCATGGGTGAACAATCAAAGGCACTGACTTCACATTATGGAGGTCTTGATGGACAGTGACAAACCAAAGGTGATGATTGTACCAGCCCGAATAAAATTTTGCACACTCTATTTGGCAATATTTACAGCTTGATCATAAAGGATGAAGTTATAGCTGTGGCCAGAATTAGAAATATGAATATTTGATTTCCTTGTTTTAACATACAAAATAAAGAATTTCCAACCCCTTTTTCTGGGCAAGATTTTTAAAATTTATTATTTTTTAAGAAATTTAAGAAAATCCTTAGCTTCCTGTGTAGTTCTAATTTCAATTTTTTTCTTTTGATACCACACTATGAGCCCCTCAGGAATTATCCACCTATAGACCACTTGTCTCTCCCTAAGGGTTGCTGTTAAAGGCTTATACTCCCGTCTCCTTTTCATAATTGTGGGAGGTATATCCTTATACAAGAACAAGTCTTTGCCATCCCACTGTAGTGGTGTATCCCTATTTCTGTAGTAAAGAATCTCTCATATTTTTCCTGACAAAAACAACCATAATATCTCTAGGTACCTGCTTTTGTTTAGCCACATAAGAATTCAATCTATATAAATTATCAATTTCGAGCATGCACAATTCTGGAGCAATCCCCATATATTTTCCTAGTATCTGAGATACTGTTTCTAACAAATTTTCCCTTCCTTGTTCAGGTATTCCTCTTATCTTTACTGCTTTTTCCCTAGCTCGCAGATCTTTAATCATGTTGTCATCTACTATTTCCTTCTGTTTTTGCTTAATTTCTTTCAGATTGCATTCAAAAGATTTGTGTTTAGTTTCGATTCTATCCATCTTATTTTATTTTTAAAACTCAACTCTTACGACTCTTGCCACGAACTCAGATTGGTTAGCTTCCACCTCTCCGCAGTGGCAGCGGTTAAAGCCGCGATCCTCTTCATCAACTTCAAGGGTCTCGGACTACGATTCCCAGCTGTCTCAGCAACCTTCAACTTCCGCTTCCACTCCAAACAGAGGAACTCTCTCAGCAGTTACTCTACGGAAACACCGACAACCATAACGCTTCCTTTCAGGTAACTAGTCAATTCTTTAAATCTTATAGGGAGATTCCTCTTCAGCTTATAACAGATGTTAGTAATTAAAGATTGAGCTCCACCACGCGTATGAGGAGTCTTTTCTTAAATTTAACTTTCCTTTAAAAAAAAAAAGAGGAAAGTCCTTTAAGCTATCACCTTTCATGTTTCCAAAAACAACTGGGGAAAAAAAGAGCCAAACATAGTGAAGCAAAACAAAATGAGGATTGGTATCCTTACTGAAGGGATGTTACACCATAAGGAAAGTGCTTCTTCAATCCAATATCCAAAGTCCCGCTGAGAAAAATAAATAAAAATTCACGTTTACCTAAATAAATTTAAAAGTTGGCGGTGTTCCTCAACCCTTAACAAAAAAGGGAGAGCCAAAGGCGGACGTGGTATCCGTTGCTTGTTGCGGACATATAGGTCTTCTTTCCTCCCTCTTCTTTCATTTCTCCTGCAACTTCCAACTTGCCCTCTGAGACCTCCTTACCAGGGGGTCAACTTTGGTTATTAATCTCCAAAATAACCTCTTCCACCTTTAGCTAGACGGTTCCCTCAGGAGACAATGAGGAACGCGTCTCACCAGTCCACCATCTCAACCGGAAGTTGAAAATTTATTATTTTAAAACACAAATTTCCTCTGTTCCCCCCCCCCCTCACATAATACAATATTTTCTATGGAAAAATAATTTTTGTACAAACATTTTTTTTTTCCTGCAAAATATCTTTTTTTTTAATTTTATTATTTTTAAATTTTATTTATAAAAATACAAAAAAAAACATATAGCATAATACAATACACATACAATCTACAAACAACATTTACATACACATGTAGAAAAAATGAAAGAAAAAATACACAATAACAAAAGAGAAGAAAAAGAAAAGAACAAACAAAAAAAGAAAAAAAGAAAAAAAGATATTTAAAATTGAACATACACTAACAATCACACTACATTAAATCTAAAAAAAGTTTTCTCACCACCTATATATTCTCTTATATTTAAATAGTCTTCCTTTTCCCAAACTACCAGATTTCTCATTAACATTGTTTCATTGTTGTTCCCGTACAATTTTAGTATATATTGTCTATAATTCTTGTTTCTTATCTGTAATATCACTCTAGAAAAGAAAAGAAAAAAAAAACCTATATTATATATGTATATATATTTACCTATATATATATTTATAGATTCTTATTTAACAAACTTAAATTATATTTATAGATTCTTATTTAACAAACTTAAATTACTTATTAATCTGCCATCTGTATACATTTATATCTATAGCTTAATAATATATATATATACAACCATATTATTTCTATAATATATACCCGAAAAAGAAAAATTACAACCACATAGCTATTTTCAATTCATTACCTCCCTTTTTAACACTGAGAGGTTATTCCTGCAATTTCTTATTACTCTGGAATTCAACTTCCTAATCCTATTATCCATTGTTTCCCCCAATTCGCTTCCATATAATCTATAAAAGGCTTCCATTTTTTTTCCAAATTCTTCTATAGGTTTTTTTTGTAACAGTTGAGTTAATTTATCATTTTCCATCAAATCATATATTTTCAAAATCCAGTCTTTTAAATATGGAATTCTCTTTTGTTTCCATTTGGATGCATATATTAATCTTGCAGCTGTAGTTAAATTAAAGAGGAAAGGTCCATATTTGTGTTCTAATTGATCCTCCTGATTAATACTTAATAAATACCTCATCGGATCTTTTTTTAGTTTAATCTTTAATATCTTTTCCATTTATTGAGGCCCACATGGGTACCCCTTTACATAACCTAGGTTTGAGTTTTAACCATACTCGTATCAAGGATTTCCGAATGTAGTGGTCTTTAAATCCCTTATGCACCTCTAATTTATTGTAAAATAAATATCCATGCCAGCCAAATCTAATATCGTCTCCTTCCAATTGTAATAATTTTGTGTTTTCCAGTTTTATCCAATCTATAAGCCAATCTAATACGCTGGCATAATAGTAAATTTTTAAATTTGGGAGCGCCAATCCACCTCTGCCAATTGAATCTTGAAGTATTTTAAATTTAACTCTTGGTCTTTTCCCAGACCACAAAAATTATGAAATATCTTTATGCCAGTTTTGGAATGGTTTGTCATTTGTTATTATAGGGATATTTTGAAAAAGAAAAATCATTTTAGGCAAAATGGACATTTTTATTGCAGAAATTTTCTCCAACCATGAAATACCTATATCCTCCCATTTTTTAAGATCTTTTTTAATTTCCTTCCATTTTATATCATAATTGTTTTTAAATAGATCCGAATTTTTTGTTGTTATTTTAATTCCCAAATAGTTGACTTTTTTTTCAATTTCAAATATCCCTATAATAACAAATGACAAACTCTCTTTCTCTCTCTCTCTCTCTATATATATATATATGAGTAACAGTTGACATTTTTTCCATTTCCTGTGGATTTTTAAGGCACCTTTTATCATTCAGTATGAGAAAACTGTACAGAATTATTTCTGTCACTACACCACAGGACTACCTATGTGTGGGTTTTGGGAGCTACAGTTAGTACAAAATGCAGCGGACTAACTGCTGTCCGGTACAAAGCCTGCCTCTTCACTTTCCTTTTTGATCTTTCTTAGCAGTTATTCCAAGTCTGTGAGGTTTTCTGCTAATATTATGGTGTCATCTGCATAACTTAGATTGCTGATATTCCTTCCTCCTATTTTCACTCCTCCTTCTGTGTCTAAGCCTGCTTTTTTAATAATATGTTCTGCATATAAGTTGAACAGATAGGGTAAAAGGATACAGACTTATCTGACCCCTTTGCCAACTGGGAACAATTCAGTTTCTCCATGTTCTCTTTTGACAAAAGCCTCTTGTCCTGAGTACAGATTCCTCACCAGGACTATCAGATGTGTTGGCACTCCTATGTCTTTAAGGGCATTCCATAGCCTTTTATAATCTATCAATCAAAGGCTTTGCTATAGTCTATGAAGCACATGCTTATTTTCTTTTGGAATTCCCTGGTGTGTTCCATTAGTCACCACATGTTTGTGATATGGTCCCTAGTGCCTCTTCCTTTCCTGAACCCCACTTGAACCTCTGGGATTTCTCTTTCCATGTATGGTTGGAGTCTATGGGCCTTTGCAGACTGCCAGAAATAATGCAAATTGAGTCCACTTTAACTGCCCCAACTCAGTGCTAGGGAATCATGGGAACTGTAGTTTATTGTGGCACCAGAGCTCTCTAACAGAGAAGGCTCAATGTCTCAGAAAAAAAACAACAGTTCCCATGATTCCCTAGCACTGAGCCGGGGCAGTTAAAGTGGACTTAATTTGCACTATTTCTAGCAGTCTGCAAAGGCCCTATGTTGCAGATTTTGCTTATGTGGGAGATCAGTGCTATGGTCCTATAGTTGCTGCAGTCTCTTATGTTTCCCTTTTTGTGGATGGGGATGTATGTTGATCGCTTCCAATCTGTTGACCATTGTTTTTTGTTTTCCATATCTGTTGACATATGGTTAGCACTACAGTTAGTTCTACAAGTTTTGCAAAGTGTTAAATGGCAGAGGACCAGGACAACTTAAATACTGTGGGGCTGAACAGACTCCCCCTAATGAAAGTACTTTTTTAATCATAAACTATGGGCAGGTTCAGAGAAAGACATAGGGGCTGAACAGACTGGCATAAAGAGCTGGCCTGGGGGCAGAGAGGGGGCATGGCAACTGCACACCACCCACCCCAATTCTGCCCCACATTGTCTTCATGCCGTACGCTCCACTGCACGACCGGAGGCATCAGGGTGCTCCTCTGGTACAGTGTCCACACATGCTGTGCAAAGTCCTAAATGGCGGAGATCCTTTCCTTGCTGGATCAGGACCATGGCATCTGTACGCTGCAGCCCTGATCCAGTGCTTTGCCACTCTAAAAAGAGCTGGAAAAATGCTGCTCCTTTTTAGAGCGGCAAAAAGTGGCCCTTGCTGCTGCAGTTTTTCTATGTCACAGAATGTGTGGATGCTGCACCAAGAGAGCACCCTGATGCCTCCTGCCATGCAGTGGGGTGTATAGCATGTAGACAACATGGGGCAGAGTCAGGGTGGCTGGCATGCCTCCACTCTGCCCCCAGGCCGGCTCTTTATGCCAGTCTGTTCAGCCCCTATGTCTTTCTCTGAAGCTGCCCATAGTTTATGATTATAGGAAGTATTTTTATTTGTCCCACCAAAAGAGCATAGGTTAGTAGGTATGCAAAACATGCCATTTTATTTGCATTTCTATTATTTATATGCAGGTCCACTCCAAAGATGGTCAGATTGCCCCCATCTTTGGAGGTAATGCAAATTAGAATCTTCGTCCTTGGTTCAGACCAGATTTTTTTCAATTAGTCACATTTTAATTTAGATTTCACTGTCAAGCCCAGGACACAGAGATGACCTTGTTACATGGTGATACAATCTGAAAAAAAATAAGAGTAATAATGAAATTTCCATATGTGTGTGCTGTTGTATTTTTCATGAATGTATAATTCTGGATATAAGAACAAGAAAAATATGTAGTATCTTACGATGTAACACATTTATTACATGATGGTGATGATGGCAATGATGATAATGGCAAATCTGTGGGTCTCACAAAATCATATTGCATTTCATGAGACCCACAGAAGTATACAAACTTTGTTAGTTTTTTTTTTTAAAGGATGCTACAAGATTCTGTGTTGTTTTGATGTGAACAGACTGACATGGCCATCTCTCGATAAATTCTGATTTTAGTAAAGAAAGACATCTTCATTTTGTTTCAGGAAGAAACATTTATTCATGGGAAACCTTTTTCAAAGGTCAGGCCATGTGTCTTATGTCAACTTAGACTAATGGCTCTTCAACATGATTAATAAGTGCAGAAACTCTTGAAAGAGTCATCTTCCTTGATGAGGTGTTCAGTCCTCTGACAATTTATTAAGTCATTTTGTCATTATTTAGAGAAACATGATATTAGATTTTAAAACATTCTTTGAAAAATGACTCTTTTTTCCCCAGGCTGTAAAAAGTCCTCTTATTCTTTAAATCTTTGCAGTTGCTTTGTCATTTACCATTTCCTTTCCTATCATTTAATGATATTTTCTTTTTCTTTTTGGTTATACCACACATATTGTCGTAAAAGCCATGTATGCATCACCCCTATTCTCTCTTCAAAATAACTAGCAATATTGAATATGTCCATTGTGGATTTAATATGGAGTTTGAAGGTCTACTGCCACAAAATACCAAAGGGAATGGTTTTATAGGACTCTGCAAAATCCATGTGGATCTAGATCAATTTTGCAGTTTGCAACATTTACGTAGAGTTAGTTCATAGTGTTGTACCACTATTTCTTTTTCTTTCTCTTTTAGGGGCAAAACAGATGGTCAAAATAAGCAGATTTCTGGATGGCTTCAGGGTGGGGCATTTAGATGACTCACTCCTTGAAGGAGGCTGGAAAGCACACCTAAGCCACTCTATGAGTAGAAAAGCCAGACTAAAAAGGAGCTGGATTTTTCCACTTCTTCCCAGAACGTTTGCACCTTCACATGTACGTATAAATGCACCTACACCAGGGTGGCTATGAACAGATGCTCTTTCCAAACCTTAACCTTAATTGTGCATGTAAACACCCCATCACATTGTTAGCATATGTGCATTTTCATAAAATTTTGGACACATGTGGAGTTCCCTCTATGACCCCAGACTGACCTCTGAGGGATGTCAGCCATAATCCCCTAGATGGCAGGTCATGTAGGCACTGAGAGACCTGCCCAAGACCACTGGAAAATTCCCTAACAGACAGGTTTGGCAGTTGCCAAAAGGGAAAGACCATTATACTGGAAAAGACACATAATGGTGTTTATTTGTCTTAGGTCTCACACTTAATGGGGCAGTGATCAGATTTGATTGCACCCTTTTCTCTAGCCTCCCTTCCTTGGTAGTTTCAAAACCAAATGCATTGTTAAGACTATGCTCACACCTAGGTTGACAAAGCTAAACCCATCAACGCCTTTGTCTGACAGCCATTAGGCTTATAGCTAGAAGGCAGAAATTCCCTATAAGAACTCTTGGATTTCTAGGCTCCATGTACTTTCTTGAGAGTGCATGCAGACTCCACGTTGGTCTGTACTCTAATTTAGCTCCTGCAGCCATCTCCTTCCCCTCATTTTGGTGGCCGTGCTTCACCACCATCATCATCAACCTTCGCAGCCAAGCCTGGAGAAGCCTTCGGAAATAAGTATTTCACCTCAGCCTAGCTCCTCTCAAGCTATCCTCACTTTCACCCATCTTTCCTTCTAATGTGTGTGTGCCATATTTGGATGCATGCAGTTTTTCCCCATTTGTTAATTAATAAATATTTAGACTTTAATTGGATAAGCCTGTCTCCGTGTCTTCCCTTGAGAGATCTATTAGTCCTCTGGTATACATAACGGTACCCAGTTCCGAGAGGCTCTGTTGGGATCTCACTCTCGCAAATTTGAGCTAATTATAAATTCCCCTAAGTAGATCTGATCCTAACAACATGAACACATTTAAAAGGGATAGAGCTGTCATACCCAAGCGAGGAGGATAGCAATGCCCAAAAGAGAAATTGTGATACCTCTCATGGAAATGAGTACAACATACACAAAACAGACAGGCAAAATGGGGCATGGGGTGAAGGGGGGGTGAGGGGGCATGATTATATCTTCCTGGCATCTGCAAGGGCACACCTCTGTTCTGATGCGCTGTCCTGGTGATGTGCTGCACATGCAAATGTGTGCAGGTTCACAGGGACAGCCATCTAGTCAGATGGCAGTCACTGGCTGCATTGACCAAGAGTTTGTGTGGAGTCAGCACTGCAAAACTAGGTGCATATATGTTCAGCCAGCATAGTGTAGAAGTCTGAATGTTGACCTAAAACTTTGGGAGATCAGAACTCCAATACCCACTTGGTCATAGCAAGCCATTGCGTGATCTTGGATGAGTTTTAACTCAGCCTCAGAGTAATATAGTGGTAAAACTCCTCTCAATAAATCTTTTAAGAAAACCCCACAATAGGTTCACCTTAAGGTCACTGTAATTTGTAAATGACTTGTAGGTACCCAGCATCAAAGTGCCTGCTGTAGGTAGAAATAATAATAATAATAATAATAATAATAATAATAATAATAATACGGTTTATTTGTATACCGCCCCTCTGGCAAGCCAATCGGGGCGGTGAACAACAATAATTTACAACAAAATAAACAACAATATATTACAGAGAATATAACAAATTAAACAATATCAACAACAATACATTACAACAAATTTAGCAAAATTAACAATATACATTACAGAATTATAAGCAACAAAATCAAACAGAATCAATGACAATAAAATCAATGACAGTAATAAAAATATGCAATATTAAAATACATAATAGGGGCCAGGTGGTCCCGCCTCTCTCCTCCATGCCGTGCCGCACCTCCGGAGCCAGGTGGAAGGGTGTTGGCCCTGTGCAGGGCAGTTGGCAAGTCTCTCCCCCGCACCGGCTGGGGGCTAATTGGCCTCAGAGTCCTTCAAACGGCCCAGGCACTGCCGCTGCCGTGCTCAGCTGGGGGAAGATGGTCCAGGCGGAGCTTTTATATCCGCCTCTCCCCGCTCGCACGCAGGTGAGCCCGGGGGCCCAGAGATGGAAAGGGCTGGTTGGGGCCTCAGAGTCCTTCAAACAGCCCAGGCACCGCCGCTGCCGCGCTCAGCTGGGGGAAGATGGTCCAGGCGGAGCCCATTTCTGCATGTGAACAAAAATTAGGGCAGTTGGGTGTAAAAGAAGACACTGACAGAACACTTCAATCTGTCAATGCACCCTCTCACTATCATCAAATTGGCTATTGTTGAGGATCAGATACAATCTAAATGCAGAATGAAAATGAAGAAAATAATTCCTTTAAGGGATTACAAGACTCCTGTTTTGTTTTGTTTTTCAGATGTAGACAGACAAATTGTTGACTTTTATTCCTTGCTGAACAGACAAAAGGTCAAAAGGAGGAAGAGAAATGACACAGAAAATGTAGGAGATATGCTTTTTCATAAGCATAAAATGTTTTTGTTATATGCGCAGCATGATCCACATACAGTCTACAAATGGATAAAATTGCAGAAATAAATACAAAATAAATGATAGTATTCCTTTAATAAGAGATGAACACAGCAGATTGCAAATGATTCATTCATCAGTAACAATCACTGAGGTCTCATTCAAGCAGTTTGGGTAGACATTTTGTTATCTAAATCCATTTCATTCTGGTTTGGGGCCTGGTTATGGGTCAGAGACAGCTTGGTTGTTTTAATGGATGACCAGCTCCTTGTTGGTTCTACTGGACTTCCCAGTGACTTTGGGCCATCTCTCTGGGGTGGGACCAGGTGGCACTGTTTTTCAGAGGTTTGTCTTTCCTGGAAGAACAAACTCAAGAAGTTCACAAGGGACAACTTTTTCTCAGTCCTACCACATTCTCATTTGGTGAGGACAAATGAGTTACTAATCACACCCTCTCTCTCTGCTGTCCTTTTATGAGCAAACAACTGCCCTTTAGTTCGAGCTGGCTTTTAATGTGTAATTACTTCCAAGGAAGTGTCTTATGAGGGGATACTTTATTTTGAATTTTTGTAATTTTTATGATGGTTTTATACTGCAAATAATAGTATTAATTCTAATTTTAATGTGATAATTTTAATTGTGTTTAAAATTTTACTGCTTTTTTGTGAGCCATCCTGGGTGCCACTCTGGGAGAAAGGTGATATGGAAATAGAATAATAAATAAAATAAATAATTGTTGTGATTCTCAGGGCTGCTGTTCTTGTTGGTTTAAGAAATCCAAATGATAGTCTGTATTCTACTTACTGCAAATTTCTGACATTAGGTGAAATATATTACTCCCATCCTCAAGTGTTTTCTTAATAATAATAATAATAATAATAATAATAATAATAATAATAATAAATCTGAGGTACATTGATATGTTTAGTTCCCTGTTCTTTTCTGTTTTTTCCTTCCTTCCTTCCTTTTTTCTTTTTAAATTTAGTTACAGTGTCATCTATCAATGACATTACACTTTCCATTGTAACTCTGTAACTCTTTTTTTTTAAAAAAACAAACAAACCTAGAGATGATAAAAATTTGTATTTCAAACTATAGAGCCATCTCAGCAAACCAGTCCTATGAGTTTTTTTTTTAAAGCCTTTGGAAGAGTCCTTGTACAGATGCAAGAAATCTACAAACAGCTCTCCATACGGATGGAAGAAGTGGAAATGGGGGCAACAACAAACAGATTTATTTACTTACTTATTTGCAAAACCCAAGAAGATATCTCATAAGAACTCACACTTCTTTTGGAAGAGCCATTTGAAAAGTGGTTCAAGAAGAAGAAATCCTAAAGACTGTAAATGTGAAGGACTTGGATTATAGGGAGTGATGGGAATATGGCTAGACAAAATAAATAAATAAATAAATAAATAAATAAATAAATAAATATAAACAAACAAAATCAGATTACGGTCTATCAGCTTCTCTGCTTGAGTGGTATTGGAGCTTCAATGCCTACAAAGAGCTGGGAATTGTCATTAGAGCAAGATGCTGCCAACTGTTAGCCAAAGTGCATTTTTCTGAATTTTGGAGTGTGTATGAATTCCACATAACTCCAGATGTACCCTGCAGTTGACCCTAAGTGCCACCTGGGCAATGACAGGCAGGCCATACCAAGGTCACTTGAAAGACTGATAAAAACCATCTCAAAGACAGGCAGATATGTAGGAGTTGCAAATGGACCATGATCACCTCCATAATCAGAAGAATGGGCGATAAGTGCCTAGATGTCTGACTTGATGTGCCAGGTAATGACTTAATCCTTTCCCCATTCACCTTGAATATTGCCAGACCAGATTACCTCACCCATACAATCTCACACCTTTGCCCTGCAGCTAGTTTTAGCCCTTAAAAACCCCTGGAGTTCCCCCCTCAGTGTTTCTAGTTTGGGGACACTATGTCACTGTGCTCTCTAGTCTAGTTACTGGCACTTCCGTTCAAACCAATGCTCTCAGAATAGCTGTGTTCCATGCCACTTCACCCAATTGGATCCTGGAGAAAGCCTCATCTGTAGTAACTATCACCCGTAGTTTTACCTCAGCTTCTTTTCCAAGCTAAACCCTGATTTCCTGATCCTTGAATGAGTGAGTATATGTGTTGAATTGCTGTATGATTTTCCCCCTTTAATAAATAATACTTTAATTGGAGAATTCTGTCTCTGCATCAATTTGTAGATACACTGGCCTCTTGGTATACATGTGGGAGATGGTCTTGCAGGGTCCTTGTGTGAGAAGTGAATGGATTTTGTTTTAGTGACACTAATAGACTAAATAAGAATTTGAGCAAAAGAAGATGGAGAACTGCAATGCATGATATGGGAGGTTCCTGGCAAGTGAAGTGAGGATTCTAAAACTGTTGATGTTGATGTGGCATTGGCACATCCTAAGAAGAACAGGATGCAGCTGCCTGTGTTGTCTATGGAGGAACAGACAACAGAATGTTTGGACAAAGATTGACAAGACCTTGGTATGTTTTGGAACTATGGAAAACATGTTCTTCCCAAGAACTGACAAAACATGAGTATAAAGAAAGGGGATTTTCAACCTCTCCTTTGTTGGCATTGAACTGGCAAGATGTCATCCCAACCCTTCGGGGATGAACTGATCCATCATCCAGTGAAGAGGCCATGTTTTGTGAGTATGTTGTATGGATGGTGTGTGAATGAGAGCTCTTGATACTTAACATGATTGTCTTATTTGCTATTTCTTATTGTCTTATTTCTTATTGTCTTATTATCTTATTTGTTACATTTTAATAAATGTTACATGCATAGTGTCTAAACCCAGATCTGGTTTCCCACATATCTATATTGAAAATCCTATAGTCTGGGGTGGCTAAATTTCACTCTTTGGATCAAAAGAACAGAGAACCTCGGTTCATGACACTTGTAGCCAACCCTCTTTCAGTTTGAGCTAAATAAAATTCCCTATACTAGGTCTTTGGCTACATATCTAAGGAGGAGGATGCTGACATTTGTCATCAGGTGTCATCTGGACCCAGAGGCCTTTTCATGTCTGATTCCTCTGCCTTAGATTCCTTAGATTTCACAGGGTGGGTTATGGAAATGCTGACACATCTCAGTGCAATTTTCTGAAAGGGCTGCTGTCATCCAGCTTTCCACTGAGCTTCTTGGAGTAATGGGAGGAGAGTTTAAAATATAATACATTTAAATAATAAACACCCATCCAGAGCTCAGAACTATTATTTTTGTGGCCATGCCATTTGGAAAATTCTTGGAGTTGTGGCCAATGGTCTGAATCCTATTGTAGTCTCAACTAGACTAGACATTGAATGAGTGGTGTTCTTATAAGTACTGACTATTATTATTATGCTTATGCTTATTATGTTTATTTTTATCCTATACTTTGTTAGTATATGTTATTTTTCATAAAATTTTGGACACATGTGGAGTTCCCTCTATGACACCAGACTGACCTCTGAGGGATGTCAGTCATAATCCCCTTGGTCCCCCGTTGTAATAATCCTGGTAATACAGGTCATCACTGTTATAGGCGCTAACAGTCTCACATGTTGAGTAAGAAAGTAAGGGGGGTTGCAGACTGCCAGAAATAGTGTGAATTCAGTCCACTTTTAGGGTTAGGGTTAGTGCTAGGGAATCATGGGAACTGTTATTTTTCTGAGACATTGAGCCTTCTCTGTCAGACAACTCTGATGCCACAATAAAATACAGTTCCCATGGTTCCCTAACTCTAACCCTAACCCTAAAAGTGGACTGAATTCACACTATTTCTGGCAGTCTGCAACCCCCCTATGTGGCTGAGTTCCGTCCCATTAGACGCAGACTGGACCTCCCACAACAGCTGACCATTAGGCATTACACCCCTTCTCACCAGCCACGCTCCTTTTTGTGTCACCCTCATTCCTCTAGGGACAAGGGGGCGAAAGAGAGCCTCCTCAGTTAAAAAACTGCCATGCCTAACCATCTCAAGTCTCCATTTTCACCCTGCACTTCCAGAGCCCAAGGAGGGAGGAGAGCTTTGGTTTATCTTTTTCAACTCAATAGGAGATGGGGGACTAGCCCTCACCTTTTTGTTTCAGCCAGTAGCAGGGCTCCCTCACGGAAGCCCCACCTAGGGTAACTCAGCCCCAGGAAAATACAGCCATACTAGTCCTGCAGACCACCTTCCAGGTTATAGTGACCCGACTGCTCACAGTTCAGGATATAAAACCCTGCTCCAAACTGCAACCATCCATACCTTTTACAGGATCAGAAACACAATGGTTCTACTGCATTAGGCCAGTTTCATCTCAAATGGAAACCTAATCTACATATTTTTTCCAGCAGCCCTGACCCCACTCCAAGGTGGCGACCCCAGCTTTGCCCAACCCAGGTGCCCACAGTTTGGATAGCCTATGAGGTTCTTCCTCTCAGCCCGCCTGACCAGTTTTGACCTATCCTTGAACCCACATGTAATAAACTGCTCTGCTACAAGCCCCAAAGTTGCAGATAGTTTTGTGCAAGTCACCAGGCTTTGAGACAGTGTAACCGCTACAATCTCTCAGCCCTTGGAATAGTGATATAGTGTTGATAGAATGGGCCTTAAGACCTCATTAGACTCTTTGTTGCATGCTTATTATTGTGATACTTCTTTGTTTGACTCTTCTAGCCCCCTTTTGGTAATGGATTTCTTTTCAAGAATGGTGGTTTGGAACACTCACTCTTTCTTTCTATTTCCCGGTTTCTCTGCCACCGACTCTAGTGCTATCCTATGACACATCCTTTAGCCAAGTCTCTCCAGAGACAAGGGGGATGGAATTAAGGAACCCTCACCCCCACCGCATGTTCTATACCACATCTATCCCTCATAATCCTACAAGAGGAAGATAAGCCTCCAACGCGATGCCCGGATCCAGATGTCAACCCTCTCCAGGACTCAAGCCTAGACGCCAATGTCCCCTGATGTTCCCCAATGTCCCTGCCATTGTGGACAACCTCATCCACCTCCAACCCTCCAGTCGAACTGCACGCATACAGTGCCATCATCCACTGCTGATCGCCGTGTCCTCCCACCAAGGCTGACAAGCAGCCTCCTCATGGTGCTCGCATCACAGAGTTTTCCTGCCAAGACACCCTGACATTCTATGCTAGTTGCCCGCATTCCTGGACCACCTATGGACTTTGTTCCCCATCTGAGCACATCAACACTGCCCCTTTGGACTCTTAACTCCTCTTGCCCCCACCGGACTCTCTTTGCTTGGACTCTAGCTCCATGTCATTGTCATTGCTCCTTGCTGAGTGTTTTTCACATGTACTCTCACTGATCACACCATTGTTGCTACTGACTGTTTACATTGCTCACACTGTTTATTGCTTTCTTCTATTGATCTTATTGCTTTAGAATGAATGGGTTCTGGATGTGTGATGTGATGTTAGAAACCCTTCCCTATGAGAGAGATATTCCCTTCTGCATAGTGACATCTCCTTCTAAATTCTCACCCCAAAATTTTATGACAAAGGCAAATTTGAAAGACATTGATCCCATGCACCCATGCTTTGGTCTCAATACTTTTTTTGGGGGGGATCTGTTTGCATATGTGATTTTTCATAAAATTTTGGACACATGTGGAGTTCCCTCTCTGAGAGATGTCAGCCATAATCCCCTAGATGGCAGGTCATGTAGGCACTGAGAGATCTGCCCAGGATAACTGGAAAATTTTCTACCAGACAGGTTTGGGAGTTGCCAAAAGGGAAAATCCATTATACTGGAAAAGACACATAATAGTGCTTATTTGTCTTGAGTCTCACACTTAATGGGGCAGTGATCAGATTTGACTGCACCCTTTTCTCTAGCCTCCCTTCCTTGATAGTCCCGAAACCAAAGACATTGTTTAGGCTATTCTCACACATTTGTTTAACAATCAACGCCTTTGTCCGGGCTTCATCTGAGCCGTTTAGTCAGTAGACAGAAGGCAGAAATTCCCTATAAGGACCCTTTGATTTCTAGATTCCGTGTGCTATCTTGAGAGTGCATGCTAACTCCACGTCAGTCTGTACTCTGATCATAGCTCCCTCGGCCATCCTCCCCCCCCCCATTTCAGCGGCCGTGCATCATCATCATCATCATCATCCACAGTGGATCCCGTAGAAGCCTTTGGAAGTGAGTAGCTCCCTCAGTCTGGCCCATCTCAAGCTATGCAGTGTATGTGTGTGATATCTTTGTATGTGTGCAGTTTTCCCTTTAATAAATATTTAGACTTTAATTGGAGAAGCCTATCTCAGTGTCATCCATTATGGGATTCCTTAGCCCTCTGGTATACATAATGGTACCCAGTCCTGTAGGGCTTTGTTAGGACCCCACTCTTGCATATTTGAGCTAATTATAAATTCCCCTAATTAGATCCTTCTTAACAGATTTTCCCAGTTTGGGACTCAAGGTATTTTACAAATTTAAAACATATAGACCTAAAATTGTACACCTTTGGGCTGTTAAATTTTTAATTAAACTATCAATAAAATTAAAAACACTTAAAAGCATAACAATTAAGAACAACAAATATAAACAGCACATGAAAAAGCTTTCTCCTTGAGCAGTCAGCCCTCAAAGGCCTGCATGTGTGTGTGTGTGTGTGGGGAGTCTTCCTCTGCCTACAATATGTAAGCAAAGAGGCCACCATTATAACTCTCTAGGAGGGGAGCTCCAGAGCCTGGCAGCAACCATGGCAACACCCTCTCCCACGTCTCATGTGCCTGTGAGTGGTATGGGACAGAGAAAAGGGCCCTCACAGAAGATCTCAAGATATAAACAGTCTTATATAGAAATATATTCAATGAGTCTGCTTTATCCGGAACCACCACCAAGATTCAGGTTCCCCAAAAATAACTTTTCCAAGTTTTGAACAATCCTATTTAGCAATGAAGAGGATCAGTATTCAGAAAGAATGAGTCAGGATCACAGAAGTAGGTGGACCTCTTGCTCTTAGAGTTCAGAACAGAGTCTCCAGTTACATCAAAGGCTGGTTTATGACTTCATCAATTTTTACAAGAGAGCCTGCTGATATTTTGGTGCTCTAGGATGTACTGATAAAGATTTAAACAAGAAGAAACATTGAAAAAATGTGACCAAATTGACTTCTCTTATTGCAGTATGAATTACCAGCAACCCTACAAAATTTAATCCTCTTAGTATATCCAGTGCAATGAGAAATATTTAAAGCTACACTTTAATCTTCTAAAAAGATGCACAAAAGGGGTGTAATTTTTTTAAAAAGTTGTTTGTATTGAATCGCACAGTTTCCTCACATTGTATTGAATGTCTGGAGACATCTTATCCTGCTGCATAATCCTCAGCTATAGCAAAGTAGTTTACATAGCATATTTAAAGGCTCAGAGAAAACCAGCAAGTTCTGGTCTAAAAATTCTTTCAGAATGCTTAAGTCTTAAATGATTAGCAAATGCTTTAACTCCCTGCAGCTTGTCACTACAAAAGGAAAAATAAATTGAATTTTTCACAAACAAGAAACGAACATTAACCTATGTAAATGTGTACACTGCAGTTTAGAAAACTTGCTAGATTTCATGCTGATTGTAAAATATTTTGACCCCCAAAGAGTTGGGGAAGAAAGTAAATCACAAAATGTGGAGATTATTTTATTGACAATCAACCTGTAAACATAATCCTCAGAAGAAAAAGTTTAATATGCTATTCATTCATTTGCTATTTAGTTTTAAAGTTTCTGTTCCCTATGGTAGTCTTTGGGAACTGGAGTTACGCAGAGTCAAAATGTATCAGAACTACAGAGGAAATGTCTAAACAATAGTAATTTAAAAATTCAGTGGAAGAATGCAAGTAAATATACAGTTGTCCCTGCACATTTGTGGCTTTGACTTTTGCAGCTTTGATTATTTGCAGGTTTGATTAATATGTTCTCTCTAGGAACCTCTAAGTCCTATAGCGCAATTCTGCTAGAGGTTGACCATAGAGTTGTGCTGGTGAACCTGGAAGTTCCCAGAGAAAACACTTCTCTAGGCATTTGTAGGTCCCCCAGAATGATTCTATGATTGAACTTTTGGCAGATGTTAACCATACTGTTGCAGTGGAGGACTACAAATTCCTGAAGAGGTGTTGTCTTAGGTAAAAAGAATAGTGTATTTTTATTTGTAGTTTTCCACATTCATGAGGATTCTTCACCTCTAACCCCAATGAATGTGGAGGGACCACTGTAGTCCATCATTTGGGTCAGGCAAAATGACATGTGTCATTTTAGAATCTTCTGTTCTGTTTAGAATGCAGGAAAAGAAACATTTCTTTTTTTTTTTTCTGCCACCACTACAGTGCATTTACCCTGTAGAAATAATGAAGTTTGACACCACTTTAATTGTCATGGCTCCATCCTACAGATCCTGCTTTGTGAGGTACCAGCACTCTTTGACAGAGAAGGCTAAAAACCATGTAAAACTATAAATCCCAGGATTCTGTAGTGTAATAATGGGGGTTCTCTCTTTATCTGGGCAGCACAAATAGCCTTCTTTCCAGATAACCAAGACTCAAGTTATGTGATGAGATTAAGGGCCTTTGCAGACTGCCAGAAATAGTGCAAATTGAGTCCACTTTAACTGCCCTGACTCAGTGCTAGGGAATCATGGGAACTGTAGTTTATTGTGGCACCAGAGCTCTCTGACAGAGAAGGCTCAATGTCTCAGAAAAAAATACAATTCCCATGATTCCCTAGCACTGAGCCAGGACAGTTAAAGTGGACTCAATTTGCACTATTTCTGGCAGTCTGCAAAGGCCCTAAGTTACATTTTAACCAGGCTCAGTGTCATAGTGGTGATTAGAGAGCAATTGCCCAGTGAGATGGCCAGATAGACAGAAGCCTTTGAGATTCTTTTCAGTAGAGGTTATAAAAAGCCTGAGAAAGGATCATTTAGGGGCTATAATGAGACTCTAATACTTGGAGACAGGAAGTCCTGTTCCACCTTTGGGAAGTGGTTTGAGAATGGACAAAAACATCTAGGGCTCATTCCCACTTACATTTAATCCAGTTTGCGAATAGTGTTGACACTGGGTTGTTGATTCAATCAAGGCTGATGCATTGTTCCCACTGTGGATGCAAATTATGTCCTTATTCCATGTTGTTCCCACTAGTGACATGGAATAAACTGTGCCCCAGCTTAATGTAGCAGTAACAGCAGCAGGAGCAGCTGCAGCTCCAGGAAGACGGGGCATATGGGGCCCTTAAAATGGTGCCTTTAAAACTGCCAGGGACTGAGGGGAGGCCCAGCACAACCTCCTGGGCCAGACAAAGAATCAGAGCCTCTATAAGCCCTGTCGCAAAGCCCTGGCTAGGCTGCACACAGCTGGGAGATTGGCTGCAGCCAGGGGAGGCCCATCAAGATAGACCACAGCCCCCAGAGCACCCAAGCAGGGCTGAGGAAGGCCAGTGAGAGATGGCAAAGCCCCAATGTGAATCAGCACCATTGTTCACACTTGTTGAACATGCTTCAGAATTGAGTCTTTTCAAAAGAACCACCAAAAGACTAGTGTTTAAAAAAAGCAGGGATTTTCTTTGCATTTGACTGAATGCAATTGGCTCTGAAGCGGTTCACAGTGTGGAAGATGCATATATAACCCGATCAGGAAATCAGTGTATATCATAGTGGGAATGAGCCCCTAGACTCCTAGCTGGCCCCATGAGCATTAAGGACTACAAATACCCCTCCATCGTGAAGAGCTAGGAATTGTTTAGCTAGCTGGGTTTACAGTTATTTTGGTGATCTTGGCTGAAATGATCTAATTGTTCTGTCACTGTAACTTTTAAGTGTGCCTCAAGTGAAGGTGGTCCCTTATGTCAAGATATATCCTTTTACTATAGAGATTTCTTACTTAGCATAAAGCCTTTTCTTTTAAAAGCACTTCTGTCTCTCACACTCACTTTCACAAGCCTTGCACATGCCATTGCTCAGTTTCATCTCCTCAAGTGAGTTGGGCAGATGCCAAAAGTCTCTGAAGTACTGAAGATGAAAAGTAACCCAAAATAACTTCCTACTGGGCTTCTAGAGAAAGGAGGGCAGTCAAATTAGTAGGTGGGGGCAGATCAGTTTGTTTAGGTCATCTCAAGGGGTTCCATCCAGCTCAGGCAGAAACAGGAGGGAAACTTAGGAGACCTTCACACATAAGATGGAGCATCAGCACTTAAAGTAAAGTCAAAGTGCATATTTTCTACAGTGTAGATCCACCCATGCACAATACTGAAAATCCCTGGAACCATGATTTCTGTTGGAATTCTCCTGTGGAATCCATTTCTGGTTCATGTACAATAAAACACATGTGCTCCATGGACCTTTTTGAACATATAATTACACATTTTAAACTCAGAAAGCTGCTTTTGATTTTCAGGCCAAGGGGAATTTAGATTAGCTGAAGTTTTGTTATTCTTTCTCGGTGTTGTTCCCTGTTTATAACAGAGGAATTGTATTGATATTACTGAGAACAGACATATAAGCAGAGTGAGATTTAACCACAATATACTAGATTGCAAGCATAATGTTTAACTATGTTTGCACATTAGAATTTTTTTGTGTTCTTGTTTCTACAAGATGTTTTTGGAGACATTGTTAAAAAGAACAATACACTGGAAAGAATAAATAAAATAACAAACAACACATATTCTTGAATAGATCTGATATTATCTAGACCTTGATTAACATTTTGGCATCAACTGAAAGTTCATTTTCTCAATAATAATAATAATAATAATAATAATAATAATAATAATAATAATAATAATAATAATTTTTATCCCACCCCTCTGCAGTGCAATCAGGGTGGCGTACAACAAATTACTATAGATCAAGAGTGTGTGAGAGAGACAGACAAAAATCTGCCAGTTCATCTCAACTAAGGGGGGTTGCAGACTGCCAGAAATAGTGTGAATTCAGTCCACTTCTAGGGTTAGGGTTAGTGCTAGGGAATCATGGGAACTGTTATTTTTCTGAGACATTGAGCCTTCTCTGTCAGACAACTCGGATGCCAAAATAAAATACAGTTCCCATGGTTCCCTAACTCTAACCCTAACCCTAAAAGTGGACTGAATTCACACTATTTCTGGCAGTCTGCAACCCCCCTAAATCAAGTGCATTTGACTCATAATTCCCATCGTGCTCTCCTATTTCTGGCACATAAAGGATCATCCCAAGTCTCCTGATATTTTGTGCTCTTCTTAGATCAGTTTATTTCTCCGTATCATGCCCTTCAAAAAAGAGTATGAGAGACGTGTGATTAAGGGGGGTTGCAGACTGCCAGAAATAGTGCAAATTGAATCCACTTTTAGAGTTAGGGTTAGTGCTAGGGAATCATGGGAATTGTATTTTTTTCTGAGACATTGAGCCTTCTCTGTCAGAGAGCTCTGGTGCCACAATAAAATACAGTCCCCATGATTCCCTAACCCTAACCCTAAAAGTGGACTCAATTTGCACTATTTCTGGCAGTCTGCAACCCCCCTTCGAATACTTTTTTAAAGCCCTCAGATCTATGAAGAGCTCATTCATATTGTGGTGCACATTGGATTCTGAGTCTTTTGCATTTACTCTGTTCTGCAGAAATATTCACCCCACTTCACATTTTCCATACCTTTTTGTGATACAACTTGGAACTGAAATTGCTTAAATTGACATTGTTAGCATTTCATATACACAATGCATTCAACATGGTGAAGACCTTTCCCATTCCAGACAGGGAAATATTTCTGCTACAACTGGTGGTTTGTGAGTGGTTGGTGCATATCAGCATCAGGGCACAAGGCTAGCCTTTGTAGCTCCATAATCCTCCTGCTGCAAAACCCATGTCTACCCCCCAGATCCCTTGACTTGTTGAAGCTGTTCCAAAACCTAACCTTTCACCACAAGGAAGTGCGAATGGTGTGCACCAAACAGTTCTTTATCCCCCATAGAGGTCAGTGAACCCTATTTAGCAGCCACTGAAAGGTAATTACCAGTCCTTGCACACAATATGGGGTAAGCAAAAAAAAAAAAAAAAAAAAAAGGAAAAGGGGTAGAAAATTCCTACCTGCCCCCAAAGCAACCAACTAAGAGGGGGGGGGGTTGCAGACTGCCAGAAATAGTGAAAACTGAGTCCACTTTTAGGGTTAGGGTTAGGGTTAGGGAATCATGAGAACTATATTTTATTGTGGCACCAGAGCTCTCTGACAGAGAAGGCTCAATGTCTCAGAAAAAAATACAGTTCCCATGATTCCCTAGCACTAACCCTAACCCTAAAATTGGACTCAATTTGCACTATTTCTGGCAGTCTGCAACCCCAATAAGTTCATACTGCATTTAGGGTGGGAGGGTGGACTGTCTTTGAAGGGAAGAGACAGGACGGTGGGCAGCTCAGCTTAATATATCTGAGCTCCAACTCTCCTATCACACCCTCCCTCCTTGGCTATGCCTTTCATCTGGGTAGCAAACATTAAAGTGATCTAAAGTGCTTTCTGAGTAATATATTGTGAAATGTACACAAATGATGTTTTCTTTTGTTGATTATCCTATTATCCGTGTACCAACATGGATTATCCAGTTAAGGAAATAATTACTGTTAATAATCATGCAAAATCATGATAAGAAGCTCTGAAAACAAAGCATTATTGTCATGATAAAAAAAAAAAAAACAACAATTGTGGTACAGAAGAAGAAAACATTCTGACAGACATCTCTGTCCAGCCTCCAG
This sequence comes from Phrynosoma blainvillii, assembly GCA_026167975.1. Taxonomy (NCBI): domain Eukaryota; kingdom Metazoa; phylum Chordata; class Lepidosauria; order Squamata; family Phrynosomatidae; genus Phrynosoma; species Phrynosoma blainvillii. The sequence continues at coordinate 201,945,174 of JANUYF010000003.1, forward strand.
CCACCTTGAGATTGCGATATTTCTACAGGAATCTATCAATGAATCTATCTCATGTCTGGCCAAACTCAAGAAGAGTCATACATTACTATGAATTGTATGAATGATCCATCATGATTCAAACACCAAAGAGTGCAGCTTAAAGTCAATGTTTTTCAAGAGAGGCAATTTGCTCATATATGTCCCCATCCCTGGATGATGAGCTTGCCTTTGGGAAATTACAGATGCAACAACACAAAAATATTTTTATGATATCATTTCAAACACAATGCTTTTTAATGAAGCTAGATTGACTGTTTAGATTCCACTCATAAAGAGTTGCAGCACTAACATGAAGTGATCCACTTGCATGTGAGAGCAGCCAAAAGTCTAAACTTTAGGCCTCTGAGTATAAAGTAACATGTAACTCTAGCACATATGTACAGTGGACAAACATATATGAATAAATTTTAGGTATAACTGTTCACATGCAGACATACATATACATGCTAAAATAGAATTAACATAGATATACTAAAATAGAATTGGAGCTTCAACTTTGCAAGCATTGGCTCCACTGCACCACTACCTATGCATTTACCTTTTTAAAAAGCATCTCCCATGACAAAAATGTGGAGTTTTCCTTTATAAATGGATGCACTGGATCTTCTTTATACTACACAATATCCTGAAAGGGGCATCTAACCTCAGTAATGATTAACCAATTTCCAGTTATTATATTTCTTTACTTTCACCCAGGACTATCTTAGTAAGTAAAAGTTCAGAAATGTAAATATATGATTCTGATGTTACAGTTGTTGATGCTGAAAGATGGGTTTGATAAGAGATGTAATTATTTTCCAATTTTCTGCTCAAAAGAAGCAACAAGTTATTTTACCAATTTACTTCCTAATGTCAACCACATCATTTTCAAAGGCTATTTGAAATTCAAGGGTTATTCTGTACAAAGTTATCCAATGGCTATCTCAAGCATGGGATGTGCTGCACTGTGGCTTGGGAGGCCTGGTGGACCACATGAGTCCCCCAGGGCAGGAACTGGGATCAGCGGGATGAGCTGAGACGAATCTTCCCCCTCCCACCCTGCAGTGTTTGTGCAGCCTCCCCAGTGCACTGGGGGTGATGTGCACCCCCCTTCTTTGCCATTTAAGGCCTGGGGGGCGCTAAATGCATCCCCTCAGCCTCATTAGTGCCCCAATTTGCTCTGGGCTTGTCACATCCTCTTAGCCTTCCGGGATGCCCTTGGACAGGTGACACTTTCTCAGCTCCCCTGGGGGATAAGTCACAGTATCTCAGCCTTAAGGTTGGTCCTTCACTAGGGTCCAACTGCTAAACTGGCCCCCAGGAAGGTGAGGCAGGGAGACATGCCAGCACTGCCCTCTACAAGGGGACAGGACGGGCAACCAAAAAGGTCATGAGTTGCCTTGGCCCCCAAGAGCAGGCAGAGGTGGGCCACAGCAAAGGCGTCACCTGCCCCCAGTTCACCCACAGCCATGAGTGATGAGATGTTTGAAAGTTTCTCACATATCTTTTCAGCCTTTATACAGCAGGTGGGGCAAACTGGAGCCATACCTTCCAGTGAGGCAGGCACACCAGTCCCCACAGGGTTGCCTTAGGGGCCAAAAGGCCAAGTGTCAGGGAAGGCACATGGCAGCTTTGCCCAACAGCAGCAAATATGAAATTAATAAAATTTTGGAACACATGTGGAATTCCCTCTATGACCCCAAACTGACCTCTGTGGGATGTCAGCCATAATTCCCTAGATGGCAGTTCATGTAGACACAGGGAGGGCCTGCCCAAACAACTGGAAAATTCCCTACCAAACAGGTTTAGGAGTTGCTAAAGAGGAAAGACCATTACCCCAAAAGTCAACATAATAGGGCTCATTTCTCCTGAGTCTTACTGTGTCAAGACCCAAGTACATTGTATAATAATAATAATAATAATAATAATAATAATAATATTCATTCCTATCCCGCCCCTCTACCGAAGCAATCGGGGTACCCTCCCAAATCCACCTTCCCCTTAAAACAATATTAAACATAATAAGAATTAAAACAATTACAACAAACAATTAAATAATTTAACAAATTACAGCAATAAACTATAAAACAGTCTAACCAGCAGCAAACAAATAATAAATAATGTGGCTGGATGTAGCAGTGGGTGGGGGGAGTGAGTGACTCACTCCTTGGCCAGGAATTTAATCAGGAAAGGCCTGCCAGAATAGTTTAGGTCATCCTCAAGCCAGGTGCCTGAGGTTGGAGAGATGTAGGTGGACCCCCAGGTGGTCACCTTCTCCATCTTCACAGACAATGAAGAGCTCCCAGGCCTTCACTTGCCCAAGAAGGTCAGGAAGCATATCCTAAAAGAATACTATGTCGATGTCTTCACCTTGCTAAAGCCTGATGGGGAGGAGGGTTGTTACTCTGGGTCCAGCAAAAATAGTAGGCGGGAGCCCAAGAGGGTCTCAGCAGAGTGGTTCTTCACCAACTGGATGATGGGCTATTTCATTTACATAGGCTGACCCCTCAACAACTACAAGATCAATGTCCTCAAGCCACAGGACATTGCTGTGGAGGCGGTGGTCATCGCATATGATGCCACCTTATGCAAGCAGGCTTCCCAAAGCACCAATGCCAGATGGGACCTCATAAAAAAATCCTATCTGGCTTGTTGAGGCGGGGCCCCACATCAGGTCAAAGGGGGAACCCTCCTTGTTCATCCAAGTGGGTGAGAAAGAAGGATCCTTGCAGGCCAATGTGCTGGGAGTTTAACCTGGGCAAATATCTGAGAGGACAGTGCAAGTTTAAGCACTGCTGTGAGTTCTATTAGGGCCATTGTGCTAAGCTGGTCTGCTCACACCTTGCTGGTGTGCAGAAGCCCTTTTTCCCAGAATGTCGCAGTCTGACAGCCTTTGGAAAGAAGGAGGGAGCAGCAGGCTCTGTAACTGGAGGGCTAGGTGATCCGAAGTGAGCCTCCTGTGGCTGCCTGGGCACCCTTTGACCTCACATCCACCCCTGTGCATCCTTCTGCCCTACTTCCTCTCCTCACGTGTTACCCAGACAGGAAGGCAGTCACCTTCCTGGCAACAGGTTTCACTCAGGGTTTCAGGATCTCTGTGGTGGGTCCCAGAGCGGCCGCTGATGCACCCAACCTCAAATGTGCTAGGGGCATGTCACAAGTCCTCATGGCCAAAATTAAGCAGTGCGAGCCTGGCAGGGTGGCTGTCCCCTTTGATCTCCCTCCCCTACCCAATCTCCAGTTGTCTCTCCTGGGTGTTATGCTTAAGAAGGCACTGTGAGAGTTCCACCTCATCCACCACCTTTCCTACCCCCCCCCCCGGGGTCATCCATCAACAATGTCATCCCATTGGAGCTGTGCTCAGTACATTACGCTCCCTTTGACCATGCTGTCCAACTTGTATGGGTGTGTAGTCAGGGCGCCTTCTTAGCCAAATGTGATATCCAGTTGGCATTTCGACTGTTCCCCGTCCCCTGATGATTTCTGCTTATTGGGTTTCAAGTTTGAGGGCCAATGGTACTTCAACAAGTCTATGTCCATGGGCTGCTTGGTAAACTGTGCATCAAGACCTTTTGAGTCTTTCAGTTCCTTCCTCAAGTGGGAAATGAAAGGACATGCAACATCCTTCTTGGTTAGAAACTACAGGTACCTTGATGTTCATTGGTGAGGCTGGCACCCAGGGCTGTGCCAAATTCCTGACAACTTTACAGACACTGGAGGCAGAGTTGGGGGTTCCTCTAGCAACTGAAAAGACTGAGGGTCCCACTACCTCCCTCACCTACCTCAGAATCCATTAGTTAGCAGGTGTTTCTCACTTTCCTTGACGAGAAACTCCACTTCCTCCTCTCCAAGGTAAAGGCCACCCTTGCAGCCCACAAGGTCATGCTCAGGTAAGTCAAGGCATTCTTGGGGCACCTCAATTTTGCATGCAGAGTGCTTTCCCTGGGTAGGGCCTTCTGTGCCCGCTGTCATGTCCTGCCTGGAGGAGGACAAGCCTGAACTTCCTGTGGGATCTGACCCTTGACTCTCAGACTGCTCACTTATCTTGAACTTCTGGAACCCTTGATCTTCAGACTGCTTTGTCACTTTGCCACTCTGGAATCCTATACATTTGGATTGCTTGACCATTCACTGGCTAGCCCTCTGGATGGGTAATACAGACCTTTGTTTTCTTACTTTGCATTAGCAAAAGACTTTTGTTTGCCTTCCATCCCCTCAAGAAGCTGCTATCAGCCCTCTTGGTAGCTTTCCTGGACAGAATAATATTTGGCCACCACTTAATTAGGCTGATGAGAGCATAATGAAAGAGAAACAGGCCTTGGATGAGCTGTTGCAAATGAATTTGCAGCTTTCTGCTCAAGTGCAGCAATTAATTCAGAGTGTGGCTACACTCCAGGGACAAATTAACCCTCCAGCTTCTGAACCATGCCAGAAATGCTTTGCTTCCCTTCCAGATAAGTTCCAGGGAGACAGGATTATGTTGAACAGTTTCATTGTTAATTTCAAGTTTGATTTTAATCTGAAGAGACAACTTTCCTGATGACTCCCATAAGGTGGCTTTTATGATTAGCCTGCTCTTGGGGCCTATCCTGAACCAGGATATCCCCTCCTCAATAGCTTGTGGGGCTTTATTGCAGAAATGCGAGCCACCTGGGGGGATCCTGTGAAGGCCGAGATGGCAGAGAGCCAAATCCGGACTCTCCTGCAAGGCAAGGGGACTGTAGCGGAGTACTACATCCTTCTGCCTGATAGAGCAGGATTTGGAGTGAAACGATAGTTCCTTGCAAGCACAATTCCATTACGGTCTGTTGGACTTGGTGCCCCCTGCTTCTCTGGACTTGTTGATCGTGCAGGCTACTTGGCTAGACTGCTACCTCTCATCATCCAGGTAGGCTCAACAGAGCACCTTTATGCTGCTTCCAATTCCTGCTTGACTGGCTCCTCCAGCTCCACCTGTGACTGCTCCTCCCCAGCCCACAGCCCACAGAGGAACCTATGCAGCTGGGAGGGGCTCAGCCTTGGCTCACTGGTACCAAGAAGGAATGCAGGAGGAGGGAGGGCCTCTTCCTGTACTGCAGCCTTCAGGGAGATTTTGCCTGGGAATGTCCCACCAAGGGATGCCAGCCCACGCTGCAGTGAAATGAGCCCTCCCAGGTACAGAGCGGGTTCATCTCCTGGGAGAGTCTCTTGAACTCGTTTCCCCCAACTCGGCTTCCTGGAAGGACCTTCTGTTGGTGGCTGACAACCTCAGGCTCTCCACCATGGAACTCCTTCCCATAGGAGCCATGATGAACTCGGGGGTCTTGAACAATTCTATGGACTTGGGCTTTGCAAAGCACCACCAGATTCCTCTGGAGGCCCTGGCTAAGCCCAGGTCAGTGGAGACTATTGACAGACAGATCCTCTGGTCTTGTCCTGTGATGCATCAGACTCCTGTGCTCCACCTAGAGATCCAGGACCATGTGGAGAAGATCCGTTTTCTGCTGGCCTCCATACCTCACTTCCCTTTGGTCTTGGGAATGCCCAGGCTCTCCAAGCATGACCCCCACATCTCTTGGGCACATCGGGAAGTCCTGTTTGCCTCAAAGTATTGCCAAGAGCGGTTCCCAATGGCTGTGGCCAAGGACACCAAGGCCTGCTCCATTGCTCTACCTGCAAAATACCAGGACTTCACTGATGTGTTTGACAAGAAGAAGGCGGAGTAGCTCCCACTACACCGGCCATATGACTGTGCCACTGACCTGGTGCCAGGGGCCTCTATTCTAATGAGATGCCTCTGCTCCCTCTCATAGCCTGAGCTGGCACCTCTGAGGGAATTTCTGGAGAAGAACCTCCAGAAGGGTTCATCTGTCTCTCCAAGTCTCCTGCTGGTGCACCCATCTTATTTGTGCACAACAAGTGCAGGAAGCTCTGCCTTTGCAATAACTACTGGGATCCAACCAGATCACAATCTGAAATCGGTATCCATTGCCTTTGAACCCAGAGTTGCTGGAGAGGCTCTGCCACACTAAGGTCTTCACCAAGCTGGAAGGACCCAGGCAGGAGATGAGTGGAAGACATTGTTCCAGACACAGTATGGGCATTACAATATACCATAATGACCTTTGGACTGTATAATGCCCCAGCCATTTTTCAAGATTTTGTAAATGAAGTTTTCAGGGACTATCTGGTCTGCTTTCTCATCATTTATTGAGAAGATTTTTTATTTCCTCTCCCAACCAGGTGGCCCAAGATGCCCATGTTCACGATTTTCTCCAGAGTCTCCAGGAGCACCAGCTGTATGCCAAGCTAGAAAAGTGTGCTTTTAACCTCTGAGAGGTGGACTTCTTGGGCTACTGTATCTCAGCCCAAGGCATGGCCATCGACACCTCCAAGGTGGAGGCAGTCTTGTAGCAGGAAGGATGTCCAGTGGTTTTTAGGGTTTGCAACTTCTACTGCAAGTTTATCAAGGACTATGCAACCCTAGCGGCCCCCATCTCGCAACTGTTGTGAGGGAAGGTGTGCTTTCAGTAGATGGTAATGGCACAGCAGTCCTTTGAGGTCTTGACGGTGCACTTCACTTCAGCTCCGATCCTACAGCACCCAGACCTGTGGATGCCCTTTGTCATTGAGGTGGACACCTCAGATGTTGCCATTGGGACTGTGTTGCTCTAGCAGACAAGGCCTGAGTTGCATCTATTGCCTTGTGCTTTTTACTCCTGTCAGCTCAGAACTACACCATCTGGGAAAAGGAGTTGTTGGCAATCAAGGTGACCTTCGAGACCTGGTGACATCTCCTTGAGGAGGCACCAAGTACAGGTGCACATAGACCACTAGAATTTGGAGCACTTGCAGATGGCGCAGAGGCTCTCCCAAAGACAGAAGTGGTAGTCACTGTTCTTTGCCCGCTTTAACTTCAGGTTCCAGTATGTGCCCTGAGCCCAGAACTAGCAAGTCAACACCTTCTTCCAGAAGCCAGAGTATGCCACAAACCTGGAGGGGCAGCTACAAACTACTATTCTGAACCTAGAGAACTTTGCCACCACTCTGAGGATGCCATTTTGCTGGAACAGATCTACAACCTCCAGAGTTGAGACCCGTTGGTGGCATAACATGCAGCATAGGGGGTCACCTCTCCCTTTACACTCCATGATGGCCTTTGCTACCACCAGGGCCACCTCTACGTGGCAGCTGGCCCCTGTTAGAAGGTGGTCTTGAGTCTGTCTTGAGGTGGGATATTTTGGCTTCTGCAAGATTTTGCACCTCCTCACCTGGGAATTTTGGTGGCCTTGCGTTTGGGCAGAGGTGGCCAAGTACGTTGACACTTGTCCAGTGTGTCAGCATGCTAAGGACTATCCGGGATGGCCCACAGGTTTCCTGCTGCCCCTGCCAATGCCCTCCAGGCCCTGGAGGATAGTGCCCATGGACTTCATGACAGACCTGCCCCTCTCTGCTAGCTATACCACCATTTGGGTGGTGGTGGACCTTTTTTCAAAAATGGCCCACTTCATGCCTGTGCTGGCCTCCCATTGGTGAAGAAGATGGCCTAGATTTTTGTCCAGCATGTTTTCCAACTCCATGGCCTCCCTGAGGGCATGGTCTCAGATTGCGGCATGCAGTTCACTGGCCATTTATGGACCAGTCTGCTGTGCCTCCTGGAAATCACACCTAACCTGTCCTCAGCTCACTACCCACAGTCAGACAGGCAGAGCACACCAACAGGACTCTGGAATGGTACCTGTGGTGCTACCCCAGTTACTGCCAGGAGAACTGGGCTGACCTGCTTCCACTGGCCGAGTTCACCTACAGTAACTTGGTCCATGCTTTGACCCAGCAGACTCCCTTCTTTGCCACAGGGGGCTTTCATCCTCTAGGATTCCCTGATGTCCCCCAGCCTCATTGGTCCCTGCAGTGGATCTGTGGCTCCAGGAACTCCAGGCCACACAGCCCCTGTTGCAGGGGTGCTCAAGGTGGCCAAGGAGGTATACAAGAACAAGGAAAAGGGCATTGTTAGGGACTTCACCTTCCTTGAGTTCTTCCCTATTGTGGTAGCGGTCCACATTTGGAAGGAGGTCTTTGTCAATAGGGCTGTTTGCTTCTGGTATGACAACCAGGTGGTAGTCAGCATACTCAATCACCAAACCTCCAAGTCAGAGCGGGTCATGCTTCCGGTGTGACAATTTGTCTTGCTGTGCCTCTGCAACAACATCACATTCAAGGCCTGCTTCATACAGGGCCTGGAGAATGAAATTGCAGATTCTCTCTCTTGTTTTCAGAAGGCCAGGTTTCAGCAGTTGGTGCCAGAGGTAGACCCCTCACCCACACCTTTCCCAGAGGAATTGTGGGAGGTTGAAAGCTTACTGTGATGCAGTTGAAGTTCCTGTCTTTGCTGGCTCTGACTACCCTCAGAGCCTACAAAGGGTGGTGTCCAAGCTTTCACCTTTTTTGGGATATCAGGCATCAAACCACATTCCAATCTCACACCATCTTACAATTTCTTGTATGGCCAAAAGTGTCTGGCATTGCCCCCCACACCATGTCAGTTACTCTAGCTGGGATTTCCTTCTTTTCCAAAGCTAGGGGATTCAGGGATCCTTGTGCTCCCTTTATGGTTATGAGGGTCCTGAAAGGATGAAGGAGAACAGGCAACAAGAGACAAGATGAAAGGAAGTCAAATTGCTTCAGTCTACTCCTCAAACTCTCTCCATTGCTCAACCACATCTACCACTCAAGGCTTGCCTCTTCAAGGCAGCCTTTGTCACCGCATCCTTCGGGGCATTGCGGGTGGGTGAGCTGGTCCTATCCTCCAGCGTGGATGGGTCCAAGTGTTCAATTCAGAGGGAGGATGTCTCTGTGTCAGGCAACACTGTTTTTAGTTCTTTGCAGGTCCAAGTGTAATCAGTTGCACAAAGGGTCCACCAATATGCTGAGGAGGCTTCATGGATGCTGCCTGTGCCCTGTCCAGACCTTACACAGATACCTGGCATCCCACTCATGCCACATCAGGTGCCTTGTTCACCCATGATGACAGGGCTCAGTTAACTCAGTTCCAGTTTGTGTTGGTGCTCCATTTGGCCTTGCGGTGGGCCAGGCTGCCGGCAAAAGATTTTGGTAAACACTCATTCTGGATTGGAGCTACTGCAACTGTGATGGGATGTGGCATGCCCTATCTTTCTTTTTTAAAAGTTTTATTGATAAAAAAAGCAAAATTTACAATCATAAATTGAAACATAACATGTAAAGTCACTATCTTATAATCAAAGCATTATTGAGTATCATGAATATCACTACAATATGATAGTTGACACTTTAAAAAAATTAAAAAATACTTCCTCATTTGGTTTGCCCTGTTAAATAGCCTGATATGTTGACTTCTTAAACATTGTTCCAGATTGTTGTGTCATTCAGTATTGTATCAGCCCTTGTTAAATTGTTGCATAATGCTACTTATTATCTATAATTACCATTAAATCTTATTATTTTCCAAATCCTATAAAACTACTTATAATATTTCATTTCGAACCAACAACTTCTATAGTGAGATTTATACAAATCTAATTCAATCCATTTTATTTAAGCTCAAAACTGTGATGAAAATTATTAATCATTTTCTGATCCCTTTTTGATTAAGAAAATTTGTCACCACATTCCATTCACACTTTATTTTTTCGTAGCTGAGCAGGTGAGCCTATCCATTTTAGTTAAGCAGGTGAGCCTATCCATTTTAGTTATCCATTCCTGAAGGTTGGAACATGGGTCGATTTCCATTTAAAGGCGTATAACATCCTAGCAGCCGAAAGAGAATTAAAAAAATATTTTTTTCCATATTTTCTTTCTAGACTTTCATCTGTACAGATACCTAACAAGAACAATTGGGGATCAAAGTTTAAATTATAATTTAAGATTTCACTAAGAGAGTGTCTAATCATCAACCAAAATTCCTTGGCTTTTTTATATTCCCACCATAAGTGGTAAAACGTACCCATCTTTTCCTTGCATTTCCAACAGGAATTTGAATATGATTTGTTGGCTTTAGACAATTTGACAGGAGTCAAATGCTAACGGTAGAACATTTTGAAAAAGTTTTCTTTTATATTAGAATTTAAAGTATATTTTATTCTTTTCTTCCAACATTTCTCCCATTGGTCCAAGTCTACGGTGTGTCTGAAATTTTTAGCCCATTTTAACATGTTAGGTTTTATTAGTTCAGATTCAAATTCCATTGTTTGCAATAATCTATAAAATTTGAATATTTTATGTTTATCTATTGACCATATTATTTCTTCAAATTGTGCATTTAATACTCCAATTGTTCTTGTTTTTTATCTAATAGGAAGCATTCTCTTATTTGTTTATACGAAAACCAATTACAGTTATATCCTTCGGTGTTTAAGTCCATCTGAGATTTTATTTCTAAATTCCTTCCTTCCTTAATAATCAAGTCATTGTAGGTGAGCCAGTTTTCCTTTCTGAATTTATTACCCCTCGAGACTACCTCTCCAACTGCTGTCCATCTGGGGAGAATATCCTGCCATTTTTGTTTAATTTTGTGCCAAACACTTGACAATGATCTATGTAGGTAGTAGTCATTGAAATTTTTATGGTACTTAATTTTATCGTAAAATAAGTACCCATGCCAGCAGTAAACATTGTTGAATCCTTCCAAATTAAGATTCCTTTCATCTTTTAGTTTGAACCAATCAATTAGCCAAAATAGGGAACATGCATAGTAATAATTTTTTAAATTTGGTCGTCCCAAACCTCCTCTGTCTTCAGAATCCTGTAATAGTTTCAATTTTATTCTTGTTTTTTCCTCTTGCCATATGCATTTAGATATATCTTGATTCCATTTATTGAAAGGTTTATCATTTAGAATTATTGGGATATTCTGAAATAAAAACATTAGTTTGGGTAAAACACTCATTTTAACAGTCAATATCCTATCCAACCATGAAAGGTTGATTTTGGACGACCTTTTTAAATCTCCTTTTATTTCTACCCATTTTTTTTTTTTGTCATACTTATTTTTAAACAAGTCTTCATTTTTAGTCATAAAATTTATCCCTAGATATTTAACCATACTGGATTCCTGAAATTTAGATAATTCTGTTATTTTCTTCCTTTCTTCTGGAGACAAATTCATTAACAACATGGTTGTTTTTGCATTATTTATTTTAAGTCCTGATGCTTTTCCAAAATTACTCAATACTTTAAGAAGACTTTCTATATCTTCACATGGATTGGAGAGAGAAACCATCAGATCGTCAGCGAAGGCTTTGACTTTGTGTTCTTGTTTTTGTTTTTGTTTTAATTTTAATTCCATGAATATCCTTGTATGTTCGAATATTATTCATTAATATTTCAAAGTTCAAAATAAACAATAGAGGGGATAAGGGGCAGCCTTGTCTAACTCCTTTTTGAATCTTAAAAGATAAGGTTCTTTCTCCATTTATAATTATTTTAGCTTCCTGATTTTGATAGATTGAATGAATCCAACTACTCATGCTTGTTCCCAGATCTAAAGTCTGTAACAAATTCTGTATAAAAGTCCAAGGCTTTCTCTATGTCGAAAAAAATCAAAGCCAGTTTGTCATTGATGTTCTTATTATGGTATTCTATGAGGTTAATTAAATGTCGAGTATTATCTTTTATCATCCAACCTGGGAGAAATCCTGCCTGATCATTGTGTATCCAAGAGGGTAACCATTTGTTTATCCTATTTGCCAAAATTATAGCAAAGATTTTATAATCAATATTTAGCAAGGAAATTGGCCTGTAATTTTTTAGGTCTGATTTGTTTTCTTTTCCTTTGGGATAAGTACAATATTAGCTTGTCTCCAAGATTCGGGAATAGAACTGTCTAAAATCCCATTCATAATTTGTAATAAGGGAACAGCCAGTTGGTCCCTGCATTTTTTATAAAAGTCCCGCGGTGAAACTATCGGGCCCCGGGGACATGCCTGATTTCATACTCTTAATAGTGTCATGTAATTCTTGCAATTCTATTTTGTTTGTTTGTTTGTTTGTTTAAACCTTTTTTTATAATCATTGGGAACTTTGGTTAGGGAATAATTTTTCAAATATTTTTTAATGAAATCAAGATTATCATGCTTTTTTCCATATAGATTTGTAAATAAATTTAATAGAATTCTTTTCAGGTGTGATTGCGATGTGAATTTATGTCCCCCTTCTTTCAATTCGAAAATGATCCTTTTCTCTTGTTCTTTCCTTAACATTATAGCCAGAATTTTTCCAGATTTGTTTGAAAATTCTTTTTTTAATTTTTTTTATTACACCGTGTATAATACACATTATACAATCATGTTTCATATAGTAATTTTGTCCCCTCATCCCCCTCCCAGAAAGAAAACAGCATAGAGAAATTTACAATCAAATCTAATTAACAATCGATTTTGGAGATATGGAAAATATTATTGATTATCTTATTAACTTCCTCTTACCTCATTTTACCTTTCACATTCTTAATTACTGTTCCCCATTTGTTTTCCCATGGTTCTTTAATGTTTTCTCCAATATATTTTAATCTTCTTTCCCTAAGGAAGTCAAATAATATATATTCTTCTATATATTTAAATAAGTAATCCTTATTCCAATTTGATTTTCCCCTCCATCCATAAGCAATCACTGCATGAGCAGCTTTTAGAAATTGTTTTTACATATTTTTGATTATTATTCAATCCTATTTCCCCTAAATTGAGAGTCAAGCAATTTTCTTTGCTTAATTATATTTCTATCCCTACAATTGTATTTATCTGTTGCTTAACCTCTATCCAAAATTTTTGTACAAATGGACATTCCCACCACATATGAATATATATTCTTTTAACTCCACATCCATGCCAACATTTGGATTGAAATTTATCATTTATAAATGCTAATTGGTGAGGTGTCCTATACCATTTTCCAATTATTTCATTTGTTGTTCTTTTACATTTGTATTTTTAATTGTTATAATTTCTTGTAGCCAAATTTTAATTTTATCTATATCAATCAATAAATCTTTTCCCCAGTTCATTGTCAATCCCTCTATCATTCTAAATTATTCCTTTACCCCCTTCTAATTTTTTTAAATTATTTCTTCTAATAATTTATTTTGTTCATCAATATTTAATTGTGTTTCATCTAGCAATTTTATTATCCCTTTTATTTGAATCCAATATTGTTTACCTATTAAATTAGTTAATTTTTCTTCCTGTATTCGTGCCCCTGTTAAATCATACAAATCTCCAATTATTTTAAATCCCTTATTCTTTAATTTTTAAATTATCTTTCCAAGCTCTTCATTGTTACTTTTATTTAAATATTCAATTAGTGGCCATTTTCTATTTTTTATACCCAAGTTTTTACTCCACTTCTCCCATATTTTATAATTCACCCTCATTGGACTGATTCTTTTCTCTCTTTTTCTTTTTTCCCCTGAAAGATAGATACAAACTCCATTTGATTGCTCTGTCTTTCTAATTTAACCCACATTGCATTATAATTATATTCTACCTCTATCATTCTTAGCAATTGAACCACCTCAAAATATAGTTCAAGTGATGGAACTCCCCATCCTCCTTTACTTTGATGCTCGTATAATAATGCCTTAGATCTGGGTTTTTTATTCCCTGATATCCATTTTAATATTGACCTATCCCATTTCTTTAAAACTTTACTAGGAATTGTTTCTGGGATAGTTTGAAATAGATATAAAAACTTTGGTAGTACCATCATTTTGAACATTCTAGTTTTTGTTAGCATTTTCCAATTTTTACTTGCCCGTTTAGAAATTTGATTATTTTTTTCCATAATTGATTATAATTACCTTATAATTTACCTTGTACAATATTGTCCAACTTAGTTGATAAATTTACACTTAAATATCTCAATCCTGACACAATTTGGATTTTTTTTGTTCCCGCCAATTTGTATTCAAAAACATTATCTCAGATTTATCCATATTAAATTTAAGCCCAGAAATGTTTTTAAATTTCTGAAATATTTCCAATAACTTGGTTACTGCTTGATTCAGTTTCTGTGTCACTATCAGAGCATCATCTGCAAATAAATTCAACTTACTCTCTTCTTTATTTATTTTATATCCCTTTATCTCTTCTGCATTCCTAATCATATTTGCAAATGGTTCCATTGCTAATATAAATAATAAAGGGGAAAGTGGGCAACCTTGCCTTACTCCACTTTTTATTTTAAATTTTCTTGATTTCTCTCCATTTATCATGATTTGTGCTTCTGTATCATTGTATATTTCTTTGATGGTTTCACTAAATCTTTCCCCTAATCCAAAATCTCTACAAATTTTATATAAATATTCATGATTTATTGAATCGAATGCTTTGTAGACATCTAGTTTTATCAAGGCTAATTTATTTTTGTATTATTTGGCATGATATAGTATATTAAATAGATTCCTTATCGGTTCATAAATGTATCTGCCTTCCACAAATCCATATTGTTCTTCTTTAATTAAAGTAGGTAAATATTCTTTTAATCTATTGGCTAAGATTTTCATTAAAAAATTGTAATCTTTTTTCTGTGAGAAAAGCGACGGTTCCTTTTATCACATGTGGTGGAAATGTCCTAGAGTTAAAGAATATTGGGGAAAAATAATAAAAATAATATCCAAAATCGTGGGAACCACTTTGGAGAACAATCCACAAATGCTACTATTGAATATGGTAAAAGATGATGACTTGGAAAAAAGATTTGGTAAACTATTGTTTAATCTTATTATCGCAGCAAGAATAATGTATGCTTCAGAGTGGAAACAAAGGGATATTCCCTCGGTTCAGAAATGGGTGTTGAAAGTTATGGACATAATAGAATTGGATAAACTGACAAATTTAATAAGAGGAGAAAGCGAAGAGATTTTCAAGAAGACTTGGAAACCGGTAGTGGACTACTGGGAGAATAATAGGGATTTAATTACGACAATAGGTCTGATATAGAAATGTATGTATAAACATAAATAGATAGGTAGGATATAGCGAATATGATAGAAAAGTTGTTAAAGAAATACTACAAGAATTATTAATCGATTATATATTATAATTCGTAATAGATTACGCGTTTCTAATTTAATCATATATCTTGTACGGTGTGAGATGAAATAAACATATGGGAATAGAAGTAAAAAAAAAAAAGGGGCTAAGCACAAGGAAGGTCCAGCTAAGGAAGTGTTTTAGTTTATGTAGTATGGTATGCTAGCAGATTTTTGTTGTGTAGTGCTGTTTGTTTTTTGTTGTTTGTTTTGTTTGTTTGTTTGTTGTTGTTGTTTTTCTTTATGTATGTATGTATATATGTATGTATTGTATTGTAAGTTTGTGTAATGTAATTATTGAATTGAGTTAATAACTGTTGAAGAATTATTGTAATTAAGGCTTGTTTTAATAATAAAAAATTATTTTAAAAAAAAAATTGTAATCTTGATTGCCTAATGTGATAGGACGATAAGATTCAGAATTGGCTGGATCTTTATTGGGTTTAAGTATTAATATAATATCAGATAGTTTCCATGATTCTGGGATTATTTTATTATCCAAAATTTCATTGTAAATTTTAGTCATATACTCACTCAATTCATTTTTAAAGGTTTTATAAAATATAGATGTGAATCCGTCTGGGCCAGGAGATTTAAATCCTTTTAAATCTTGTATTACTCTTTCTATCTCTTGTTTGGTTATTGGGGAGTTAATATGGTTACTCTGTAATTCAGTTAATTTTATATTTATATTTGTTTTCTGATCTTCCACTTTCTTCTCTTCATACAGCCTTTCATAAAATTTAACTAAGACTTCTCTTATTCTCTCCTCATCAGTTATTATTTCTCCTTTGTCCCCTCTAATTTTACTAATCCTCTTTTTCTCTTTTTTCTTTTTAAGGGATTTAGCCCAACTTTTCATACTTCTAGTATCTCATGCCTTAAATTCATTCCTAATGTACATTTGATTTCTTAATATAGTTGTTTGATCTAATTCTTTAATTTCTTCTCTTTTTTATCCCACTGTTCTTTTATAGTTGTGTTCTTATGTTTATTATATTCTTTCTGTAACAATTCCACTTCTTCTATCAATTTCTTTCTATATAATTTTTTCTTCTTTTTAATTCCTATTTCTATACTTAAATATTTCCCCCTTACCACTGCTGTAAATGCATCGCATAGTATATGTTTTGAAATGTTTCCCCTATCATTTAAATCAAAATAATTTTTAATTTCCTCCCTAATTTGTTGTTTATTTTCTTCCTTCAGAATAACCACACAATCAAATATCCATTTTTTAGATCTTTTAATAATGCTTCCTTCAATCTTTATGTATAATGCTACATGATCTGTGAGCCAGATTCCTCCAGCATGAATTTCTTTTATCTTCAAACTATTGTCTTTTTTGACAAGGAATTAATCAATTTGACTAAATGTTTTATGTCTAGCTGAATAATATGTATTTTCATAAATATTATTTCCCTTACTTTCATAACCATCAATAATATTAAATTTCTCCAAATTAATTTTAGGATTTTCCTTTCTATTCTTTTTCTTTCTTATTCTTCCTCTTATATTATCCTTTGTATTATATCTTAATATGTCAAAGTTGAAGTCTCCTCCCAAAAATAGATCCCCCTCATAAAAGTTCTCCAATAGAATTAACACCTTATTTATAAATTCCACTTGTTTTTCATTTGGGGCATAAATACAAGCAAACGTAACTTTTATCTTTATATTTCCTTTAACAAAAATATATCTCCCCTCATTATCTTTTTTAATCTTATCTACTTGAAAATGTATTCCATCTTTCATTAATATTGCCACTCCTCTTGCTTTATTTGTTCCCCTTGACTCAAACTGCAAATTCCATCCACCATAGTTAGAGTTTGGCTCTGTTTCTTCTTGAAATATGTGTTTCCTGAAACATGGCTATTTGAATTTGTTGTTCTTTGAGCATTTTATTCAACATATACCTTTTCACTAGGATATGCAACCCATTAACATTTAATGACATAATATTCATATCAACCATTCACTCTATTCCCTTTTCCCTCATTGTTTTCCCACTCTCCTTTTCTTGCTCTCTGATCTTCTGTTTTTTCCCTTCCCCTCCCCTCCCCTCTTGCCCTTTCCCTTCCCCTCCCTCATCTGAACGCAGGTTCTCCCCTCCATTGGAAGGGGCACAAGCTTTTCCCAGCTTGTTACCCATGTCAGATCTCTTCCCTTTGGAGATGCTTTCTTCACTTATCCCCCTCCCTTCTTATGATTATAACCTTTATTACTCCATATTTAATGTTACCGAATCTATTATAACTTTCCTATTCCATTATTACATCTACTACATTATATAGCACATTGTGCTTCCTCGATCTTTCCTGATTCTCAGCTTCTAATATCTTCCACCTATCTTTAATTCAGTCTTCTTCTTCTTCTTTATCATCCTCCCCACTCACAGTTTCTCCTTGACCTTGTCCAAGTCCCAGCTGTTTCAGCAGTCACTGACCCTTTCAACAATGTTCCGTCCTTGAAAACCAAGAGGACTGTAGGGAAACCCCAAGTGTACTTAATTTGTGCTTCTCTAAGACATCTTGTTATATCTCGGAACAAATTTCTTTGTTTCATTCATTCATTCATTCATTCATTCATTTATTACAGCCATTAGGCCAGTATAAAAACACACATTTAAAAAATACAATAAAACATCTAAGTGACATATAGTGACTTCGTCAAAACATACTGATAGCCATTGACATATATCAATTTAGAAGGACAGACATAAGAGAGCATCATTTCATAAGCCTAATATCTATAAGAGATTCATCTTATGTTAAATATAGAAACTTATGGTAACTTATGGTAAATGTGAAATAATATAATTTTATGTAAGTCTGCAAACTATAGACATACAATACTGTCTTCAAAATATTTTTGTTCAAGGATGGTAACAATTTAGTTTAAACAATCCTACAATGATCAGTATAGCTATCTGCCATATGCTTCACTATGTTTTTGACAGAAGTATTTTAAAATCTTTTAACATATTATATATCTAATAAAAATAAAAAGGTAGCATACAAAAATAAAATATATGCTATAATTGTATTATTAAACCTAATAATGATAATAACACCAATATATATTATTACTAACAACATAGTATAATAAAATGAAACAACAGCATATAAAAAATACTCTCTACCTAAATAAAATATCCAGCTATAAGCGTTTAGGATAGTTGAAACGAAATTAGGTCCTTTATAACTAATCATTAGGATTACAAGTTATACAATTGAGACGAAGATCCACATTTAAACATTGGGCATTTATCATGTCTATACAGCGGCTAAATCTCATGATCCTGGTTCATAGTTGAGGAAATTAGATGCAGTCAAGCCCTCTGTCACATTGGCGGGTTAACCGTACCTTATTAGATCTAGTCTCCTAGTGCCTATTTATAGTTTGATATTTATACTACGGCCGTACCCCCCTAAAGCATCTCTGTTTACACAACAGAACAGATCAAATCAGGTTCATTATAACAAAACTTCAGATGGATAAACACAAGTAAAACACAATAGTCAAAATGACTCACTAAGATGATCTTTACATCTGTTTTTTTTAAAAAAAATGCGGTTTACAATAGCAGCTGCAAAAAATTTGGCAACTTTTCGGGTTGTATCCTTATTGCAATCTGCAAGAAGATAATCACCATAAAATTTCTCTTGTCTACCTGGTATCTGTAATACAATTGGAGTTATGTACAGGGCACGTATTTCTACATACAAGGAGCACTGAAAGAGAACGTGGTTAATAGTTTCAATTTCTTCAGTACCACAAGGACAATATCTATACTGATAAGGAATCTTTTTATATCTGCCTTCTAGAACTGATGATGGCAGAATATTAAGCCTTGCAAGCATGAAGGCTCTTCTAAACTTCAAATTATTCAAATGATCAAAATATTTGGCATGTTTGCCAGGTCTACTAAATTCTCTAATGGGATACAAGGTAGACTTACTTAAATGCATTTGAAAATCAATATCCTTTATACATTGTATAATGGCAGATTTTGCTTTATTGTATCCTAAAGTGATTATAACTGCTGGAGAAAATCCAAGAGAAAAAAGTTTAGAGGTGAGAGATTCCTTCCAGGAGGAGGAAAAAGAATCAGTCAAAATTAGTGGCGCCAGCCCAACCGGTACAAAAGACATTTTGAGCCATTGATTAAATTTTCTTATCCATATGCCGGCTTCAACAGACAACAAACCTAGTTCTAAATGGAGAGTGGCATTCGAAACACAATTTGTGATACCTAGAATTGTTCTTAAAAATTTTGTTTGAACTGTCTCAAAAGGAACTACAAACTTAAAAGTACAAACCTCAGTTCCATATAATAATTGCGCTAAGATCTTAGCAGCAAAGACTTGAAGAGCCGCTAACACGATCTGACCTCCCTTATTATAATAAAAAGAACATAGGGCCTTAATGTTTCTTTGTGTATTTATAACTGCACTTTTTTGTTGAAGTTTACTGGTCCCTTTATTGCTAAACATTATACCCAGATATTTATAGGAAGAAACTTGCTCTATGCAGTTGTTATCTAATGTCCACTTATATTGAGTGTGGCTTCTGGAAAAGACCATTACCTTAGTTTTATTATAGTTGATCTTTAGGACATCATTTATACAATGGGTTGCCAATGCTTTTAATAGTCTGTTTAATCCTACTTTTGTAATAGACATGAGTACAATGTCATCAGCATATGCAAGTATAGACAGAGGCTTATTTGACAAGGTCGGAGAATGAGCTGGTATTTCTGATAAAGTCAAAATCAATGAATTAATATAGAAATTAAAAAGGGTAGGGGCTAAAACACAACCTTGCCTGACTCCGTTTGGGGTATGAATGGGTCTTGTCGTGTTACCCCTGTTATTACATCGTATTACTACACGAGAATTTTCGTGCAGTCTACGAATTAGAGTTAGTAAACGTTTGTCAATATTGGTAGCCTCAAATTTTTTCCATAGTCTATCCCTTGGAACAAGGTCAAATGCAGATTTAAGGTCAACAAAAGCAGTAAACAGCGTCCCCCTAGCTGAAGCGACATATTTTTCAGAGAGATGGTTTAGAACTAGGGCATGGTCAATTGCGGATCTATTCTTCCTGAAACCTGCCTGCTCTTCACTAATGATTTGCTCTTCTTCAAGCCAATCTTGCAACTTGTCTAACAAATGCAATGCATACATTTTGCTTATGATATTGAGAAGGCTAATTGGCCTATAATTCCCAGGGTCACATTTGTCACCTTTTTTATATATTGGGACAATTATTGCAAGGCCCCAATCTTCAGGGACATATGTTGTAGAATCTATGGCTGTAAATAAAGCTGCTAACACAGGTGTCCACCATTCAATGTTGGATTTGAATGCTTCAGGAGGTATATTATCATTACCAGGGGCTTTTCCTGAGGAAATTCTAACGATCAATTTGTCTATTTCCTGCACAGAAACTGGTGGCCATTTCAGAAGTTCTTCAATATCAATAGATTGTTCTAGACTATGTTGCAATTGGTGGTATAGTTGGCTATAGAAGTGTTCCCAGCAACTAACAGAAATGTAGTAGATCATACTTGAGGGTCTCGGCCAGCCATTAGATACTATTTTCCAAAAGGATGATGAGTCCTTGTTTGCAGCAGCAGTTATTAAATTAGACCAGGACTCTTTAAGAGCTATCTCCTTTTTTGTTTTTATCAGCTTCTTGTATTGTTTCTTAATTTCGAACCATTCCGGCAGGATCGTTTGTAGATTTTTTTTGTCTATATTCTTTATATTGACTTACCAAGATTTGCTTCATATTAATACAGTCCTGGTCAAACCAGATTTTATTACTTGGCTTCTTGCTAGGTGTTTTAAGAGATGCTGACTGAGTTAACAAGTTTCTAAGAATTGTGCTGAGCTGATAGAAAGGTTCAAATATATTATCTGGGGGTTTTTCTGTTAGGATTGAATTTCTTAGAGTGAGACATTTTTCAGAATTAAGGATTGTTTTTAGGTCATTTTCAACTTTTGGGGACCACTTGATACCACGAGGTCTTAAATCCATATTCCCTTCTGGCGGAACTGTTTCTTCTGCAAAATCTGTTTGTACTGCACAATCTAGAGTCAGGGTGATAGGTAAATGATCACTCTCAACCCATTGTTCTATTTCACATCTAGGGGATGTACACAGCAACTCATATGATATCAAAAAATAATCAATCGTAGAAGATCCTTGTTTGGACACAAAAGTAAATTCCCCTTCAATATCACCTATAGTTGAACCATTCATAATTACTAGATTTAATTTATGAGATAATTGTGCGAGATTGAGACCAGCCCAATTAAATTTTTTGTCCTTTGATTGTCTTAGGGGAAGAGCTAAGCCAGGGTCTGTTTCAGGTTGTACATGGTGAAAGTGGGCATACAGATCAGCTTCATTTGAACCAGTTCTTGCATTGAAGTCCCCCGCCATCAACAAAAGTGCTTCAGGATACTGAACTAACAGGTTTACAATATAGGTTTCTAATCTTAACCATATATTCTTCAATGTTACCTTATGCCTAAAAGGAGGCAAATAAACGTTAATAATTAACAGCCAAGTATTTTTAAACTTAACTAATAGAGAAGAAGCCAAATTTGACAAAGATTGAATGGAAAGGAAAGGATATTTTATATTAGTAGCGATCATAATGGCTAAACCGCCACTGGGGCGACCTCCCTTCTGAGAGATAGAAGCCTCAACAGTATGTGCTGTAAAGCCACTTAAAGTTAACTTTTCCTTCAGCCACGTTTCTTGAAGTAGTATTATGTCAAATTTGGAAATAAATTTAACAAACGAAGGGTCACAAGTATGTCTTGCCCATCCCATGACATTCCATGACAGTAGGTTCAGCTTTCTTATATTAGACTTCTTTTGTTGTCATGAATTTAAACTGGCATGGGGAGAATTACATAGTCTATTGACAAAAGAAGAATTTCTATTTACCTCAATGATGGCCAAGTTGAAATTGATATTATCATTGCCTTCTGGGATAGAACAGGCTTTGGCTTTACTAGGATTTTTTTCATCTGATAGCTTCTCAATAATTTCCAGGTTTGGATGAGCATAGCTCACATTTGACACTATTGGGCCTTGCACTTTCAGTGTATCTCCATGTTGAATGTTATCAACAGACAGTAATCCATTTTCCATATTCTCAAGATATCTCATTTCTGTCCATGCTGATGGATTTATCTCTACTGTAAATGTTATTTTATTTCCTTTCTTTTCACAACCTTCATTTGTAGGGAATTTTTCCTCTACACACATACTTGAGAGGTATAATCTTAGCTTTTCCAGCCTAGTTAATATTTCTGTCTGCGCAATCTGAGGAAGAACTAAAAAAGAGTCAATTAAATCTTTCTCCTCCTCAGTAATTGAGAAATTGGGAAATTGGGGCAATTCGGAACCATTCAGTGTTTTAAGGTCCTGTCCACCATTGCATCTACTTAAGTTTTTTTCTTCATAGTCAGCATTTATTTGGTCTTTGTATTTATGGACTTCATCTAATCGAGACGTTGTTGAAAAAGAAGTAGCCGGTATTAATGGTTGGGGGGGAGCTACATTGGTGAAAAACCTAGATACATAGATGTTATTCCTTCTTAGCAAAGATTTATATCTATACAGTAAGGTGGCAA
This sequence comes from Phrynosoma blainvillii, assembly GCA_026167975.1. Lineage (NCBI taxonomy): Eukaryota > Metazoa > Chordata > Lepidosauria > Squamata > Phrynosomatidae > Phrynosoma > Phrynosoma blainvillii. Next base: position 201,967,890 of record JANUYF010000003.1, read on the forward strand.
ATTTGATTTCTCTGAACGTAATTAAGACACGGGGACGACCAGTATTAGAATATAGATATGCAACTTGTGTAATATCATTAACAGTGATTTGATTTGGACATATACCATCTAAGACAGTTAATAGATGATATTTTCGTTCAGCCTGTGGAAATACTTCAAATGGCTTTGGAAAATTTGATAATACAATTTGGTTTTGGCTAAGAACAAGCTGATATTTCTTTTTACCTTTCCACTTAGTATGTTTTTTGACTAACTTATTTTAATTTGTATGCGATACCGTGTTTGAAGAGAATTTTGGTGCCCTGGAGTCAAGTGGTTCCAACCGAGAAACGGGGGGAGTTTTGTCCTCCAAATACTTGTTTGACACACTCCCATTTTGACTGCTAGATTTAATGTTAGGGTCTACAATATTCGATGACATTAATTTTGTTCTATATGTTTGAAGTGAACTTGATTCGTTAGACTTAAGTTCGTCACTGAGCATGGATTTCCTGCATTTTCCTTGATTTGTAAATTTTCCTAATTTACAAGGTTTATTTAAAGGTTCAGATAGAGCTTCGTTTGAATTCTTCCTTTTGAGACCCTTTTTTGAATTGTTTACAGGCCTATGTAGAAAATTCCTATCGTTCTTTGGGAGAGGAGATGTCCTCGGAGATAAAGAAATTTGTCCAGATTTCATATATGTCTTATCTTCTTTTTGGTTAATACAACTAGTTTGGAGATGTAAGTCTACCAGTGTGGTAAGAAGATTATTACTTTCAGAAAGAAATTTTTTAACTGTTGCCAAGTCCTGTAGAAGAGTATATACCCACTCAGGGTTTTCTAATTCTTTTGCTATTATCTTGTTAAGTTCAGGTGTTCTGAGGTCTTCATTAAGCCCTATAACTTTTTGTAATTTGGTAGTTTCACTACGGCCGTACCTCCCTAAAACATCTTTGTGTCTTTGATCTTTTACTGATTTTGTTTCAGATATTTCTTTTATTGCAGTGTGTTTAGATGACAGCTTCCCCTCATCAAGAGCTATTTCCTGGGCCAAATTTGGTATGGAGGAACTCTGATCTAAGGGTTTCAAAGAAGCTATCTTATCTAAGGACCATTCAAATACAGGCATCGTTAACGGGGAAGTTGTTTCTTTAGCTTCAATAGAATTCGTCTCTATGTTAGATTCCGACTGTCTGTATAATAACTCATTTCTACTATTCGAAAAGAACTGTGTTATTTTAGATTGAACATTTTTCCTTTTTAAAAGTTGTATTAAAGATGGAAAATTTTCTAAAGTATCATTACCCTCCTTACTCATGTTTTAAACTTATAGTGTCTATTTAGTACTGAGATGTATAAGGTTCAGACTGCTATTTCCCTCTACAGACAAGTAAGAATGATTTTGCAACCTACAACCTTAAGGAATTACCTCTATTTAACCCTTATAATGACAGCCAGATAAAGCAAAATATCAGTAGTTAGAAGGTAGACAGAAGCTTTTTCCTTCAGATAAAAAATAAATAAAAAAAATAAATAATAATTTTACAACCTGCAACACCTTAAGAATACCAGGGATTATGACCACAAAATGCAACTGCTTGCCGCTAAGTCAGAGGATGGTGGGGGAGCTTGCAAGGGCCCTAAAAGGCAGAAGTAGACCTGTCTTCGGCTCCTGCTACTACTGCCCCCCTGCTGCTTGCCGGAGGAGAAAAAATGCTGGTGGGGCCCTAGAGCGCGGCCTCCTTGTTGCCGCCACCGCTGCCGCCCAAGAGGGCTTGTTGGGGCCTTTTTATAGGCCCGAAGCCTCGCCGCTGCTTGCCAGGGAAGGGAGGGTGCTGGTGGGGCCCTAGAGCGCGGCCTCCTTCTCGCTGCCGCCGCTGTCACCGCCGCCGCCCAAGAGGGCTTGTTGGGGCCTTTTTATAGGCCCGAAGCCTCGCCGCCACTTGCCAGGGGAGGGAGGGTGCTGGTGGGGCCCTAGAGCACGGCCTCCTTCTCGGCGCCACCGCTGTCGCCGCCGCCGCCCAAGAGGGCTTGTTGGGGCCTTTTTATAGGCCCGAAGCCTCGCCGCTGCTTGCCAGGGAAGGGAGGGTGCTGGTGGGGCCCTAGAGCGTGGCCTCCTTCTCACCGCCGCCGCTGCCGCCACCGCCCAAGAGCGCTTGTTGGGGCCTTTTTATAGGCCCGAAGCCTCGCCGCCGCTTGCCAGGGGAGGGAGGGTGCTGGTGGGGCCCTAGAGCACAGCCTCCTTCTCGCCGCAGCCGCTGTCGCCGCCGCTGCCCAAGAGGGCTTGTTGGGGCCTTTTTATAGGCCCGAAGCCTCGCCGCCGCTTGCCAGGGGAGGGAGGGTGCTGGTGGGGCCCTAGAGCACAGCCTCCTTCTCGCCGCCGCCGCTGTCGCCGCCGCTGCCCAAGAGGGCTTGTTGGGGCCTTTTTATAGGCCCGAAACCTCGCCGCCACTTGCCAGGGGAGGGAGGGTGCTGGTGGGGCCCTAGAGCGCAGCCTCCTTCTCGCCGCCGCCGCTGTCGCCACCGCCCTTGTTTAATAGTCTCCGATGCCAGGTCTTGATAAATCTGAATTTTCGGTCCATTATTTTCCAAATTTTGCATTGATCTCAATTTTTTAAAAACCATGTCTTTCATATTTTCTCTTCCAATTGCAATAATTATATCCTTCCTTCTGCTCTTTCCTTGTGTCCCCAACTTCCAGTGGGCTCTCTCTAAATCATTTGGAGAGATTTTTAAATCATAACTTTTCCACCATGTTGTCAATATAGTAATTAAATCACTAGATTTGGCTTGTTCTGGAAAGTTTCTTATTCTTAAATTTCTCCTTCTTTGTCTGTTCTCAGCATCTATGAGTCTGTTTCAAGGGATTATGGTCAGACCAGACCACAGGCATAGTGTCAATTTTGGTAACCCGGTTACATAAAAGAGGAGACGTTAAAAATATATCAATATGAGATCAGGAGGAATGCACTTGAGAAAAAAAAAAGTATAGTCTCTAGAAGTCGTGTAAAGTAGCCTCCATACATCTCTCAATGCCAAAGTCTTTTGAAAGTCAAAGAAGCTTTTTGGTAGCTTCCCCTGATTTTTTTATTTTATTTATTTATTTATTTATTTGGGGGGGACGTGTTAGATGAGGATCTGTCCATATAGGGATCAATTACCCCCGTTCCAATCCCCTAAAGCTATTATTAAATCATTGTTTATTGATTGAAGTTCAATCAAAAGCTGATTAAAAAAACTCTTTTTATTAGATAAAGGGGCATAAATTCCTATTATCGCAATCTTTTCACCTTTCACATTTACTTCAACTATTACGAACTGACCATTTGGGTCTGATTTTATTAATTGTGATTCATATTTGTTTGCTACATAAAGCACTACTTCTTTCTTTTTACTTGACGCCGCAGCCACATATTCTCTACCCAATCTTTTATTCTCCAAATATTTTCTGTCTCTATTACGAATATGGGTCTCCTGAAGGCAGAAAATGTCTGCTTTAATTTTATGAAGATAATGATATATATATATTTTCCTTTTTGGGGGGGTGTTTAAGCCCCTTATGTTCCAACTCAAAACTCTAAAGTTTTCCATCAGCAAATAAGGGACTAAGTAAAAACTAAAGTTCTTCTAAGTCTCCTTCATCAGTTAATTCTCCATCTTTACTTGGATCCTTGTACTCCAGATCTGTTGAGAATTCCTCCTCTATCTCATTTTTTCCATTCTCTTGCCACCAATTGGCGGCACCTCCATCCTTCTGTATATCACTGCCTTTTTCAATGTTAACTTCTAAACAACTGTTACTCAGTCTTTCTATACTATATAAGGGGTCATCTTGGTTCTCATGTGTCCCATCTTTAGGATTTTCTTCCTTTCCTCGTGGTCCCAAAATCTTTGAGCCTCTTCTAGATTCCTCAGGACTATCCTTCTCTTTTTCCACCCAAAAATTATTCCATCGGGGGAGCCCCATCTGTATGAAACTCCTTGTTGTCTTAGATAAACAGTCAGGAAGGCATATTCCTTTCTCCTAAGAATTCTAGCCGGGATGTCCTTCAGAATCTGAATTTGATGGCCGTCTAATGACAATGGGGAGTCATTATGTTGCTTCAAAATTAAATCTCTGGTCTCACAAAGTTTTTGTCCCAAATTGCTCTCTCATCGAGGTCTTTTTTCATTAGTTTCCTTACTTCTTCCAGTTCCTCAATCAGCCTTTCTCCTTTATGTTCTAGATTCCCCACTCTGTGGTTTACAGTTGAAAGTTCATTTGTAATTTTGTCTATTGACTGGTTGATCTCCTGAACCTCAGTTCGAATCTCCTGACGAGTTTCCACCTTAAAGTCATACATTTCCTGGTGGATACATTTTCGAATTTCATCAAGCAGATTAAAATCAGAATTTTTTGATTGATCAATTGAAGTGCATCTAGCAGTTTGATTTTGAATTTGGTTTTGCGTTTTAGCAAGTTCGTTTCTGGATATCATATTTTGATTTCAATGTATAATTCAAACTAGAAAAGAAAAGAATAAAAGTAAAATAATTAAAGTTAAAATTTTAGGTTTTGAAAACTCAGGAGAGATAGCTAAGTAAGGTTTAACTTATAGATCAAATCTTATTAAAAAAAATTCTAGACAGACCAAATAATCAATTTAAGAAAAAAAAAAAAAACACTGATTCACCCTTTGGATGTAATTATTTTTCCCTATACCTCCGATAATCTCTTTTGTTTTTAAGTTAGGAAGAGCATCTGAGTCATGGCCAAGGTGGATCTCCACAAAGTCTCCCTCTCTCAATGGATCTGTTTCAATTCCCAAGAACAAAGTCCATCCATGAAGGAAGTCTTTCATCTTTTCTCTATGGTAAATGGAAGCAAGACCTCTCTTTCCTCACTGACTCTATGGTTCTGTTGGCTGACTTCCTCCTTCCGAAATGTCGCTCTATCTCCCAAATTTGCTGGTCTCCCTGGAGAAAATCACTTCCGAGGTTCTTAATGACAGTTGTTGTTCTAAGCCAAGTCCGGCTGCTGGAAGGGGAACCCCCCGCTCCAAACTCCAATGTCTCACTGAGTCTCCCCCAACTCCAACGACTCCTTCAGACCTTCTACAAGCCAAGCACAGCCGAACACAGCCGAGGGAGGAGGGGCCGTGACTCTTCTCCGACAAACACTCCACTCCAAGCCTCAACACCTCGCCTCCTCCCCCGCAGCCAACAACTCTATCAACTCTCCCAGAAGACCAAGTGGGTTCATTAACCCTTTAGTAACCTCTATATGGTTTTTGAAAGATTTCCACGACGTTTAAAAAGAATGTATTTGAGTTTATAAAGTCTTACTCACATATGATTTATATGCAAGTACTCCAAGGAATTGCACCTTCTTTAAATTGTTTCTTGAAATTGAGTTTACTATGTCTTCTTTTCAGAATTAATATACTAAAAGTCAATATCAAATCTATTTTTCTCCAAAACCATTTGTTATAAATGGGATCAGAAATAAAAAAAGTCTTACACTCAATTTCTTTGTAGCTTTTGATAATCCTTTTGTAGTTTTTAGTAATCCTCACTATAGATTCCTTCAAGATAGCCTCGGTCTCTTTTAACATTTCCAAACTGTCTCTGGACAACTCTATTTCAAGAAGTTATGTATCCAGGACAAATCCAAACTTCCATGAATCATATACTCACAGTCCATTAATGTTTCCACAAATTTAAAGGAAATTGGAGGTGTCCCTTGTCTTCCCTGGGAAGATTACAGGAATGTGGCCACGGTCTCTCAGGGCTAATCTTGCTCCCAGTCTCCCTGTCCTTGTGAATCAAAATCCATCCAGAGCAAGGAGACCTCTGAGCAATTTGAGGAATTTAGAGTCGTCTGGATTCCCTCTTCCAAGGGAATGTTTTTGATCCATAATTTAGGTGCCTAAACCAGATCGATAGCCACAATCCTGGAGAGGCTAGCCAGAGGCAATTGGGGAAGCCTTTCAGCGGGATGCCATGCCAACTGGAAATAATCGGCATGCCCTATCTCTTAATAGGGAGGTGGAAGTCTGGCACTTTTGCAGGCTATGTCTGCCCAGGCATAGATCCTTGTTCAACTCAACCATGAGGACTTGGGGGACAGTTAGAAGGGGAGGATGCAGCTGTCAGGGGGTTTGGCAGAAGGCAGCCCCCCTGGGAGGAGGGGGTAACCTTTTATGGTAGTAGTATAGGCACTGGATCTGGTGGGCATGGTTTCCTGGACTGTGGAGCACATGATTGGGAGTCTCTAGGGAATCTGGGGGTGCTGGGAGTGGTGAGGTATCGCCTTTGCAGGGGCAACTCCTAAATAGCATTCCCTAGTGGCAAAGGGGCTTAGAGTCAGATTTGTGACCAGCTGGTCACCCCTTCTGTCATCCCAATGCTCAGCCATGACCAGGCCTTTGGGTTCATTGAACAACAGGCAGATTGAATGATGACACATCCAGGCCCATGCATTCGGGCCAACCCCTATCTGTCAGTTGTATTCAATAAAGTTGTGGCCTTTTTCTGACAATTGTCCTGATATTCATTCTGTGTCAGATTCCACTTCCCATACAAATGCTGTTTTCTGTACACACAAAAAAAGTGTTCAGAATAAGTCCTGAACTAGAAGATTATTATGAATCCAAGATTCTTCTTGTCAGGATTTCTCAACACTCAAAAACACGTTTTCCCCCCAATAATTTTTCAAATATTTTCAAATATTCATTGCATCTCTAGGCTTGTCTAGACTACATAGAATATTATCTCAGAAACCATCTCAGCTTTTACTCACATATTAGCCTAGTTGAGGCTGGGTAAGTGAACCAGTAGTTGATGCCATTTTTCACATTCTAGGCCCAGAGTGGTTATGGAGGACAAAATACAAGACAATTAAGAATTAGAATGTCTGAGCATAAAAGTGCTATTCATAACATGAGTCTAGACACCCCATTAGTGGAACACTGTTCACGATTGGGCCATTCTCCAGATTCTAATATATATATATATATATATATATATATATATATATTGGCCATAGAGCATGCCATAGACTAGAGTTAAGGTTGGACCATTTTTCAGTGGATTAATACAAACTAAACGTCTACAAAGGGAGGCCTTTTGGATTTACAAATTAGCCTCAAGTAAACCTGAGGGTTTGAATGAACGGCTTGACCTGTCTGTTTTTCTGTAAATTGATATTAATAGTGTGGGCTTCACCATAAATTTGTAGCTTCATAGGATTATAGCATTAATTGTACCATATAGGATAATTTGCTTATGTGGTTATTAATTCTCCATAATATTAGTTGTTATACTGGTTCTTTTTATATATTGTAAAATCTTATGAATACATGTTATGTTGGATGAGTTTATACTTCAGCCTGTTCTTAGGCTTATATGTGGGGAGACTCAGGGCCTTTGCAGACTGCTAGAAATAGTGCAAATTGAGTCCATTTTAACTGCCCTGGCTCAGTGCTAGGGAATCATGGGAATTGTATTTTTTTCTGAGACATTGAGCCTTCTCTATCAGAGAGCTCTGGTGCCACAATAAACTACAGTTCCCATTATTCCCTAGCACTGGGTCAGGGCAGTTAAAGTAGACTCAATTTGCACTATTTCTGGCAGTCTGCAAAGGCCTTCAGTTTACCTCTTTATTGATTCATGTTCCTTTAAGAAATTCATTGTGTGAATTAGTCACCTGCAGGACATTTAACAGTAAAGAGTATATTAATTTAATTCAGTTACCATCAGTCTGTAATCCTTGAAATTGTACTAGGTAACTGAAGATGACCTAAAATATGGGTAAGCAATACATATGTACAAGTAATGTTATTTTCAGGTGATTTTGCCTCATGACCATTCTATATATTGTCACTAATGTTTGTTAATTTTATATATTTAGAATGCATGGAATAGCTCTATGGAATGTTAATCCAGAATAGAATAATTTAGGGGGGTTGCAGACTGCCAGAAATAGTGCAAATTGAGTCTACTTTTAGGGTTAGGGTTAGTGCTAGGGAATCATGGGAACTGTATTTTTTCCTGAGACATTGAGCCTTCTCTGTCAGAGAGCTCTGGTGCCACAATAAAATAAAGTTCCCATGATTCCCTAACCCTAACCCTAACCCTAAAAGTGGACTCAAATTGCACTATTTCTGGCAGTCTGCAACCCCCCTTAGTTACCGAAGAAGACATTTGTATTGAAACGGCCACACAAATACTCCGGAGGTAGCCATCTGATATCACCTACAGAAATATTTGGCATATTCATGCTATCATTGCTGAAATCACCCACAAAAATATTTTGCATATTTATGCTATTATTGCTTCATGGACTACCAGTGACAGAAATATTTTAAATTCATGCTTCTTTGGTTTCTATCACTTTCGGCATCCTACCACCCTGAGTTGTGAAAAATTAACTCAGCAAAATCTTCAACTAGTGGCTTCATTGCGAAACTATCTTGGCAAATCTTTTGCAAGCTGATCGAGGACAAGTCACCTGGACATTTTGGTTATTATTATCCATCTGGACTTAATAGCTGAATTATCCCCTGCAGTTCTGTTTATTTTTGTTTATTTTTGTTTGTTTGTTGTCATGACTTTTCAATTATTGTTTCATTTATTTTTGTATTCATTAGTGATTATATATACATATATATTTAATAAGATATGTCACAGTTGTTTGGTATTTATTTGTAGTGATACTTAGGGCCTTTGCAGACTGCCAGAAATAGTGCACATTAAATTGAGGCACTGCCCTGGCTCAGTGCTAGGGAGTCATGGGAACTGTAGTTTTTTCTGAGACATTGAGCCTTCTGTCAGAGAGCTCTGGTGCCACAATAAATTACAGTTCCCATGATTCCCTAGCACTGAGCCAGGGCAGTGCCTCAATTTAATGTGCACTATTTCTGGCAGTCTGCAAAGGCCCTTAGTGATTTATAGTATGCCTTTATAGTATACCTATTAGTTTAGTTTTTATCTTTTTTTTTCTCCCATTTTTTCTCCCATTTTATCAATTGTTTTGGCATCCACATTGATGGAGCCAGTGTGGTAGAAATAACAGAACCACTATATTTTGCAAGGGTTTTTGCACAGTTTGGGGTAAAATGCTGGGGGAAGAAATTAAGTTGGGAGATAATGAGTTCTTTGAGGAATTCCTAGGTGTTATTCAGAGGCCACAAAAGGGAGGTGAGGACCTCATGTGGTCCATAGGTCACACTTTTTCCAAACCAACTATAGATATAAATCTTGTTTAATCTTGATTTCTCATAGGCAAGAATATTCAATGAATGACATTTTCTGTGCAAAAATGTGATTTTCTGCACAATAAAATCTTGTGCTCTATGAAGGAAGATTATTTTCTGTGCAGAAATTCCAATTTCTGCCTTAAAAAACAAAATACAAAGAATAAGTCCTAAACAATGAAGATTTTCCTTATCAAGATTTCCTTGTCTGTTGTTTGAATATTCTTTACATTCTCTCACCCTACTTAGATCCTATATCTAACATGTATAGTGCCAAATCTGCAATGACCAGTGAGATCATATTTAGGAAAAATATACTGGAAGATGAGTTTGTATACAAACAAGATAAGTGTGTGAGAGGTTAAATATCCTGCTTTACTTACAACAGAGCTAGGGAAGGTGCGGCCCTCTAGTTTCCATTAACAATGCCCAGCCTGACCAGTCATCTGACAAGGTGGAAGTAGCAGGTCATTAGCATCTGGAGGGCTGGAAATTTCCTATCTCTGATTTAGACAACTTCAAATTTAGACAACCCCTCTGTTTTCGCAGACTTGAAGTCCACAGTCTTGATTATTTACGATGGGCGAGCTCCATTAAATTGTGTGTGCATCCATGGTTCATGCAGGGCTGCATGGTCATTCAAACCAATGAGGCTTGATTATTTGTGAGTTTCCAGAACAGATTCTCATGAAAATGGAGGAGCTACTGTAGTCCTAAGGGTCTGAAGGCATAAGGTCTTGTTTTACAATATAATTATCCATAATACTTTTCTCCTGACACTTTCCCACACAAATATCCAATCTCTGTCATTCCTACATCATGATTACATGAATTCAGAAATCTGAATCTCATATCTTCTTTGCACATAGGGATGGAAAATAAATACATGGGGTTTTTCCATAAATTTTCTACAACCTCCTGAAACTAGCAATCAAACTAGTAATCGTGAAAGTTGTCTCAGAAGCATGTATTTCCAAAATCTGTAATGCATAGGGCAAATACAAATGCACATACACACACATACATACATACACACATTCATAAATGACCATGACTAAAAATGTATGGACTTGAGAAATGAACACAAATATGTTTTAGTCAAACTAGCTGTTCATTAGTGTAAAATAATTTTTAGCATGGTGTATTTAGTAGTGGTTTCCAAGTTATATATTAAAGTTGTAGTGTACACTCTTTAATTTTGATAATAACTACAAAAAAGCACAATTATAGCAAGATAATATTTTACTGCATCAGGGGAAAAACACTTATCTCATTGAGACAGTCATTTTTTATTGTGTTTGGTTTTCTTTTATTCCTCTGGTTGTAGCTTCTCTTTAATGATATCTTCCTTCTTTTTTCTCACTCTCTTTGATTCTGAAGTCAATCACGCATGAGGTGAAGTTGTTAACTGCCCTTGCTCAATTAAATGCTCGACTCATGGTGACTGTGGATGAGACATCTCCAAGACTTCCTGTCCTCCATTGCTGTACTCAAGTCCTGCAGACTCAAGACTTTCTGATTGGCCTCTCTGATTGAGTCCAACCATATGACATGTAGTCTTCCTCTTTTTCTACAGTCCCCTACCTTTCCTAGAATCATTGTCTTTTCTAATGATTCATGGCTTCTCATTATATACCCCAGATGTGACAGCCTCAGTTTAGTCATTCTGACTTCCAGGGAGAGTTCAGGCTTCATCTGTTCTAGAAACCATTTGTTTGTCTCTTTTGCTATCCACAGTATCCTTAGCACTCTTCTCCAGCATCACATCTCAAATGAGCTGATTTTCATTCTGTTGGCTTTCTTCACTGTGGGAGGAAGGAGGCTTGAACAATCCTGACTTTGTTATTCAGAGTTACATATTTACTCTGTATGATCTTGTTTAGTTCTTTCATAGCTACCCTTCCCATAACTAATCTTCTAATTTCTTGGCAGCAATCAATACTGATCAATATTTGACCCAAGACATGAGAATCCATTGACTGTTTCAATTACCTCATTATCTAGGATGAATTCTTGTAAATACACCATGATCATTAGTTTTGTTTTCTTAATGTTCAGCATCAAGCCTTTTCTTCATGACCTTCTTCAGTCATTGTTCTAGGTCTTTGTAGGTTTCTGCAAGTGGTATTGTGTCATCTGCATATCTTAGTTAATGTTCCTCCCACCAATCTTCACTCCTCCTGCCTCTGAGTCTAAGCCTGCTCTGTGTATGATATTTTCTGCATACATGTTGAATAGATGGGTGATAGTATGCAGCCTTACCTAACTCCTTTGTCAGTTGAGAGCCATTCTTCTTCTCCATATTGAGTTCCAATGGCAGCCTCTTGGCCTGAATACAGGTTATGCATCAGGACAATTAGATGTAGTGGCACTCCAATTTCTTTAAGAACACTCTGTTAGAATCCTGGTAGTATTCTATCAGATATGTAGTTTAGTGTGGGGATAATGGGAGGTTGGGTTAGAGGAGTTAGTAGTCCAGGTGCCTTATCTGCTGACCTTGAGTGCTGGGTTCTTCTAGCTGGGAATGCAGGATTTGTTTTGAGAGAGAAGGGAGGGGGTGCACGCGCGGGCTTTTGCACATTCTTTTTACTGGCTGTAGGGAGGGGGAATCTTCAGTCTCAGCTAAAATGTCTGGTAGATATGTCTGACCTATGGATCTTCCAATAAAGTTCTGTTGATTACTCAATCAAGCTGACTGGTTGGTTGTCTAAAGGTGCTGCTGTCTGTTGCATGACAGTTAGCTGAGACTGGTACCAAGTTTTAGTTTAGTTTTTTTTTTTTTTTTTTTTTTTTGTTCCTGCTTCCTGAGAGACGGAGATGGACAGGGGTGAGACAGGAGAGGAGATGTCCTCCAAGGAGAGTCAGGCCCCTGAAGATGGGGGGGAACCCCGGACGGCGGACAGAGGAACCGGAGCGGTGCCAAAGGCCAGGGGGCAACAGTTGCCACAGACCCCACTAGTGTCTGGACAGTGGTTTGGTGCTCCAGTGGCCCCAGTGTGCATGAAAGAACGCCGGCGAGCTGTGAGGTGGTCGGATTGGAACACTGGGTTCACGCAACCACTGCAGCTGTCCTCGGGTGAGGAAACCGACCTGGAGACACAGGTACAGCAGTTGAAAACGGAGGTGGAGGGGATGCGAGGTACTATGACCACGATCCTAGAGGTCCTCCAACAGATCGCGGGGGATGGAGCAGAGGGTACAAGAGCAGGAGCAGCCCTGGCCCCAGTCCCAGGTGGGCAACCCCCAGAAGTGGGAGCAGGGGGAGAAGGAGCCTTGCCCCCAGGGCCCCCACCATCCGCCCTTCCACAACCAAGAGCCCCAGATGCACAGGCTAAGAAGATGGGAGTCAAGTTTGACGGGGACCCCCAAACGTTGCCCTACTTCCTATCGCAAGTGGTGGATCTATGGAAGAGTGGGGCCCCACTTTCCCTTCAGAAGTAGATAAAGTAAAGTGTGTGGCGAGGCATCTCCGGGGGGAGGCGGCTCGCTGGCTGGTGCAGCTCTACGATCGCCGAGCGCCGGAGCTGGGAGACCTAGACGAATTCATGAGGGCCCTTAGGACCAGATTTGAAGATCCTTTCCAGGCCACCACTGCCCTGGCCGAGCTTAAGGCTTTAAAGCAAGGTTCCATGACTGTGGCTGCATATGCTGCAGAATTCAGAAGGCTGGTGGCCCAAGTGCCTGACTGCACAGAAGGAGTGAATATCCAATATTTTAAAGACGGGCTGCGTCCCGAGATAGCTAAATGGGTGCTCATGATGGGCAAACCCCCCACGGCCATGGAATGGATTAGATTGGCGGGAGAAGTGGAAGCCATTCTATATGAAGTTAAGATGTTAGATCAAAAACAAGCCCAAGAGATAAAAATGAAGTGGGGCCGAAACCAAGCCCACAAGGGAAAACCTCAAGCCGGCTCTGCAGAGACCGAGCGAGAGAGATGTCGCCGGTTAAGCTTGTGTTTAAAGTGCGGCCAAAAGGGGCACTTAATTGCTGCTTGCCCGGACATGACCCAGGAGGGAAAGACCAACTCCCCTCAGGCCCCTCCCGAGCAGAGGTTCCAAGAAGGAAAAGAGTCAGCAGAAAAAAATCTTCCACTGAGCACAGCCTGAAGGTGGCAGAACCCAAAGAACAGGAGATCTGGACGGACTCAGACAGCTCAGATAGTTCCTCATCCACAGGAGGGGAACCTTTAAACTTCAAGAGCCTGCCTTAGAAAGCGGCGAAAGGCGGGCTGTGGGAGCAGAGAGCCGCGGAAGGATGGTGAGTGGGGGCATTCCCCTGTTGTCAGTATCAGTGACTTTGATGGTGGGCTCCAAAAAAAAAGGCTATGCAATTAATTGCAGCCATTGACTGTGGGTGCACAAGGTGCCTGATAAACCCGGCGGTGGTAGACAGTTTGGACATAGCCACCCACCCTTTGCGAGAGCCCATTCCTTTTGTCCAGATGGATGGATCTCTGATGGGGGGCTATGCTGCAGAGAAAAAAACCGCCCCAGTGTGGCTGGGGATAGCAGACCATTGGGAACAACTTCAGTTGGTGGTGGGAAATACCTATAATTACCATCTTATGTTGGGCATAGACTGGCTACACCATCACAACCCTGACTTGCGGTGGAGAGAGAGAGACAGTTAATTTTTAATGATCCGGGTTGTGCAAACCACTGCCTTGCCCAGAGGAGGGTGCTCCCTCCTCTCCTCCCCACGGTGCCGCTTCCCGGGCAAGTTGTAAAAGATGCAGCTGCCCACTTGGAAGGGCTGCCCGAGGACAGAGACATTGGCCAAGGTGGGGAGGGGTCACCAGTTATCCCTCCGGATTACCGAGACTTAAAATGGGTTTTTGAAGAGAGAGAATGTGATGTGTTGCCTCCACACAGAGAAACAGACTGTGCCATTGAAATATTGCCAGGGGCGCCCCTTCCTAAACCAAAATTATATTCAATGACCCCAAAAGAGCTGGCCACCTTAAAAGACTACATAGAAAAAAAACCTGGCTCAGGGATTTATTAGGCCATCCACTTCTACTTTTGCAGCTCCAGTATTTTTCAGGGAAAAAAAGGATGGTTCCTTGCGGCTGGTAGTAGACTATCGCAATTTAAATGGGATTTGTAGCACCAATAAATACCCTTTGCCCCTAATGAAGGACATGTTGGGGAGACTGGGCACGGGCAGGGTGTTTACAAAGCTGGACTTACGAGATGCTTATCACCGGGTGAGAATTAAAGAAGGAGATGAATATAAGACAGCTTTTAATTGCCCTTTGGGGGCAATTGAATATCTTGTTCTCCCTTTTGGACTGTCGGGGGCCCCCAGAATTTTTATGAGACACATCAATGAAGTGCTACACGATTTGCTTTTTGAAGGTGTCTTGGTATATTTAGACGATGTGCTCATCTATTCTAAAGACTTAGACAGTCATATTAAGTTGGTGAGAGAAGTGCTCAAGAGGCTGTGGAAAAATCAACTATATGTAAAGCTATCCAAATGTCATTTCCACACAGAGAGGTTAGACTTTTTGGGTTATCGGGTTTCTAACCAGGGCATAGAAATGGACCCCACTAAAGTACAAACAGTGTTGGACTGGGCACCACCTAAAAGTTGAAAAGATGTGCAAAAATTCCTGGGCTTTGCGAATTTTTATAGAGAATTCATTCCTGATTTTGCTAAGATTGCCTTGCCCATTACAGACTTACTCAAAACTAAAAGAACACCTAAAAGTGGGGAGGGGGTAGCATCCAAGCCTCCCAAGCCCTCCACCCCGATTCAATGGTCCGAAAAGTGCCAGAGGGCTTTTGATCAATTAAAACTGTTGTTCAGCTCTGAACCTATTTTGCTTCACCCAGACCCGGGCAAACCCTTTATAGTTCAAGTGGATGCTAGTGACTTTGCTATGGGAGTGGTCCTGTTGCAAAAGGATGATAAGGACCAACTCAGACCTTGTGCTTACCTGTCTAAAAAAATTCAGGGGCCACAACTTTCCTGGCCTTGCTGGGAGCGGGAGGCTTATGCAGTCAAACACGCCCTGGAAAGCTGGAGACAATTCCTTGAGGGGGCTGCACACCCTTTCGAGGTGTGGACTGATCACAGAAACTTAGAGGCTTTACAGACCCCCCACAAACTCAGCCCCAAGCAAAGGAGCTGGGCTAAGGACTTTTATAAATATAATTTCAAACTAAAGTTTTTTCCCGGGCCGCCAAAACATTTTGGCAGATGCATTGTCCAGATTGCCACAGCATGGGGGGAAGGAGGCGGTTCCCCTTGAGACCATTTTTCCCCGGGAACAGTTGGGGCTGGCAGTGATTACACGCAGCAAGGCCAAAGCTTTAGCTCAGCCCCCTCTACAGGCTGACTCACCTCCTCCATTAGATGACATTTTGCTCAAGATCCAGCAGGGGGCAGCAACGGATGAGTGGCTACAACAGCATAAGGATCAACTGTCTAAAAATGCACAAGACTTATGGGTGTGGAAATCTAAGATCTATGTCCCGGCTTCATTAAGAAAAGACATTCTCCAGTTATACCACGACTCTAAGGCAGCAGGGCATTGGGGTTACTTAAAAACTTGGCACAAGATCCGCAGCACCTATTGGTGGGAAGGGATTCGTGCCGACGTAGAGGCCTATGTTAAAAGCTGCCCAGTTTGTGCTAGGGCCAAACCAATAGTGGGCAAGCCTAGAGGACTGCTTCACCCTTTGCCCACACCAGAAGGGCCTTGGAAACACATTGCTATGGACTTCATAACTGATCTGCCTCCTAGCAAGGGTCGAGACACTATTTGGGTGGTTGTAGATTTGTTTTCCAAACAAGCACATTATATGGCCTGCAAAGGGATGCCTTCGGCCCCCAAATTAGCTGATTTGTTCATAGCGCACATATATCGATTTCATGGCCTCCCAGACCGAATAATCTCCGATAGAGGGAGTACGTTCACTTCTAAATTTTGGAAGGTGCTACAGAACAAATTGGGGGTCCAATTGGTGCTTAGCATGGCTTTTTACCTGGAGAGTGACGGTCAAAGCGAGAAGACGAACCAGGCCCTCCAGAGATACCTGCGTTCTTATACCAATTACCTACAAGATGACTGGTTTGATCTACTTCCACATGCTGAAGTTGCTTTTAATAGTGCTGTGCACAGCAGTACTGGGCGCTCCCCCTTCTCGATTAACTATGGTTTTGAACCTAAGCTCCTCCCCGCTTTGCCTGTGGACGAAGCTGACCCGGTTTCTGTGGCCCAGTGGGCTGACAAAGTTAGGGGGGCTTGGCCTACCATTACAAAGGCATTACAGGAGGCCAAAAAATAATACAAAAAACATGCTGACAAAAAGCGAACCAAGGGTTGGGACATTAAGCCTGGAGATATGGTTTATCTTTCCACAAAAAATTTGAGATCTAAGTTTCCTTCCAAAAAGCTAGGCCCTAAGTTTGTGGGTCCTTTTCCAGTCAAAAGACTTGTCAATGATGTTACTGCTGAATTGATTCTCCCTAAGACTTATCGTCATCTTCACCCAGTTTTTCATTTCAGCTTGCTGAAGCCTGATCGTGCCACGAGCCCTTGGAAATCCATTGAGTCACCACCTCTTCCTTTGATGGTAGATGGGCATCAACACTTTGAAGTTTCTAAAGTTTTGGACTCTCGGATTCATCGGGGCAAACTTCAATACCTGATTCGTTGGAAGCACTTCCCCATTGACCATTCTGAATGGGTGTCTGCTGCTCATGTCAACGCGCCTGATTTGGTGGCACGGTTTCATGAGCGCTATCCAGACAAACCCTCTATGTCTACAGTTCCTTGATGTTTTCCTTTTTATCTCTTTTTTTTGGGGGGGGGGGGGTTCTGTTTTCAGGGGGGCAGCCTGTTAGAATCCTGGTAGTATTCTATCAGATATGTAGTTTAGTGTGGGGATAATGGGAGGTTGGGTTAGAGGAGTTAGTAGTCCAGGTGCCTTATCTGCTGACCTTGAGTGCTGGGTTCTTCTAGCTGGGAATGCAGGATTTGTTTTCAGAGAGAAGGGAGGGGGCAAACGTGCGGGCTTTTGCACATTCTTTTTACTGGCTGTAGGGAGGGGGAATCTTCAGTCTCAGCTAAAACGTCTGGTAGATATGTCTGACCTATGGATCTTCCAATAAAGTTCTGTTGATTATTCAATCAAGCTGACTGGTTGGTTGTCTAAAGGTGCTGCTATCTATTGCATGACACACTCATAGCTTGTCATGGTCTATGCAGTCAAAGAGTTTGCTAAAGTAAGTAAAGCACATGTAAATCTTCTTTTTGAATTCTTTGGTGCTCTCCATTATCCATTGGTAGCTGAAGAGAAGAGAGAAGTATATTCATTCATGAAAGCATTGATTTGTCTCCCATAGCTGTAAAAGGGGAAAAAAAATGGACTGAGCATATACTCCAAGGCACCTTATTTTGCAATTCTCTATCCCCTGTTCTGAACCTGGATCCAGAAGGTAGACTTCAGGATTCTAGTGGGGGAAAACAAAAAACAAAAACAAAAACAAAGTAGATATTGCAAGCCTGAAGTCGTCTTACCTCTAGAATATATGTAAATAGAGCTAAACTTTGGGTAGGAAAAAATACTAAAGTACAATTTGGTTGGGGAATAAGTTAGTATTTTACTTCTGAGCATTTCCATTTAGTAAATACCTAAGAGACTCAAATGTATTTTGAACTTCTCATAATATAAAATTAAACACATGTCTCACTGGGACAGAGCAGAGCTTTTAAAGGTCTTTGTTCCCAACAATTAAATGTCATTTATCGATCAGGGAAAATACATTCTGATCTCATAAGTCCCAGAGAAACTTAAATAATGATCAAATACCTTTATTATAATAATCACAAAACCAGAGGTCCAATTCAGCTCAGTATGAAAACATTGAAAATCACTCAGCTGACTTAAGTGGAAAATTGATGAAACTAGGCCAAGATGTAGCAAAGTAGATCTTATGTAGGTCATAGGGGAACTAGATGTTAAAGAAGGCTACTGTGTAACTTGTGTTGTGAATTCTGCAAGATGTTTCAGGGATCAAAGGATAACAAGACATGGGGTTTATACAAGAGCCTCAAGAAATCCATTACATCTGGTTATGCCCTTGAGCAGAAATTCACAAGAAACATGTGCTAGAGAAGCTGTACTAATTTGTCACAATAATTTCAAAATGATATAATCAATTGTGCAATATTTTGAGAAATATTTTACATGACTATTCAAAAGTAAGTATTATTTTCAGTTCTCTGGGCTTACTCACAGTTATGTGGACATAAGATAATAGCATGTGTTTTTTTCTAGATGTAGTGGGTTAAGTTAAGAAGTAAATATTCAGCAACAAACATAACTGTCTCAACATGAAAGTGTACATGCTCACACATACTTAAATATTTAACTAACCAATCACATCATTATACCTTAATAATCATAATGTTTGGGGGAATGTAATTAAATGGGACATGAGTAAAAAGACATTTTGACTAGTCTCCCTTTCACTCTCTTCTGGGGTCACTGTGCAGACCAAAACAACTGGCATGACTTTTCACTACAGAATGATACTGTATTTTAAATGTTGATTTTCTACACTCTAGACACTTTGCTAAGCAATTTCACATGTCTGTTAAGTGTCTGTCAGCCAGAGAAATAAAGGTGGATGTTATGGGATACAAACCTTAAAGCTATTACTGTGAAGACAAACATCTGTTGCTTTAAAGGTACAAAATCAGCAAGGGAAGGAAGGATAGTTAGTGACAAGACATCTTGTACTACGACTTCTTTGTCATACTAAACACCCATTGTGGAGATACTTTCATAGTTTTCTTTAATGTTGTTAGAAGATTTCATTGGTGAAACAATCCTGTTGTATTTCTGTTTTTAAAAGTATTTGATTAAACAAAAAAATATAAAATGGCACATGTACAAGACTCACAACATAGAAAAGCATAGAAAAATAAACCCATCTATACATTTCCAAACCTTAAAATCCAACCTCTTCTCTTCCATCCCTTCCCACTCCCTTCCTTCTCATTCATTCTTTCTTTCTTTCATTCATCAACTCCCACCTCTCCCTTTGTCATTTACTTGTTCATTTATTTCATTTTCTCTAATGTTTTCCCGCCTACTCTAACACCTCCTCGAACCCTAACACACTTCTCCCAACCTTCTTTACTTACATCCACCCTCCAAACTTCTCTTCCATTCTACACTTAAACTTCCTTCTATGTACTTCTGATCCATTTTTTTCTGATACATTTTAATTGAATTTATTTATTCATATTGATTTCTCAATGTTCCTAGTTAACATTATGCTTTTTCCTTTCTAGTATTGTTATCCTTTTTCCTTCTTAAATCTTGTCTAATTCTGTTTATTTCTCCTTGCTTCATTTCAATCTTTCTTATTTTTTGTATTTTCCTCCTTTTCAAGTTTTTATTTTGTCATCTTATAGCATGTTCATATCTGGCCAAAGTCTTTTCCATGATTCCTTTATTGGATTCCATTCTTCTTCTATTTTTTTTCCATTGGCTTATTAGTCAAACATGTTGTCAATCTATCTGTTTGCATAATGTCCATTTAATTCATCATCCATTTCTCCATCGTGGGGATTTCTGGACATTTCCACTTTTGGGCAAATAAAATTCTAGCAGTGGTAATCGTATTAAGAATTATTCTCCAATTTTTCCTTTCCAAGTTTTCTTCTGTCTGTCATACTTAGTAGAATGAGTTCTGGTTTCAATGGAATGACCCTTCCCAAGATTTTCATTATGTGCAAAATTTATTTTCTTCTGAACAAGTCCACCACATGTGATAAAATGTACCTTCTTTTATCTTGCATTTCCAATATCTTCCATTTTTTGCTTTATAAATCTTATAAATTTATAAATAGTGCAAGAATGAGTTCTGGTTTCAATGGAATGACCCTTCCCAAGATTTTCATTATGTGCAAAATTTATTTTCTTCTGAACAAGTCCAGCACATGTGATAAAATGTACCTTCTTTTATCTTGCATTTCCAATATCTTCCATTTTTTGCTTTATAAATCTTATAAATTTATAAATAGTGCAAACTGAGTCCACTTTAACTGCCCTGGCTCTGTGCTAGGGAATCATGGGAATTGCATTTTTTCTGAGACATTGAGCCTTCTCTGTCAGAGAGCTCTGGTGCCACAACACAATTCCCATGATTCCCTAGCACTGAGTCAGGGCAGTTAAAGTGGACTCAATTTGCACTATTTCTGGCAGTCTGCAAAGGGCCAGTTATAGGAGCCCTGGTGGTGCAGTGGTTAAATGCATGTACTGCAGCCACTCACTCACAAAACACAAGGTTGTGAGTTCAATGCCAGCCAGGGGTGCATGATTGACTGAGGAGGGAAGCAGATGGGCAGTCCTGGGCCACCCCGGGAAGCTGCTCTGTGGGGCCAAGGTATCTGCACACCTCGGCCCCACAGCGCAGCTTCACCGTCCCTGGAAGGAGCGCTAAAATAGCGCTCCTTCCACAAGTTGCCAAAGGTGCACCGCAAAAGGCTGGCATCGCACCTTCGGCGACTCTTCCGCCGCAGCATGTGCAGACGCTGCAGCGGGTAGGCATCGTCGGAGCGCCGGCTGTGTGGAGGGGCCAGTGCTCCAATGATGCCTTTGGGAAGGGGTTGGGGCACCCACCGTGTGGCTGCCCCTCCCCTTCCTTGCCCTCAAAACAGCCCTTTGCACCATCTGCTTCCCCCCCCTGAGTCCTGCATCCTTCTGAGGTCACTAAAATGAGTACTGAACTTGATGGGGGACATTAGCTTGCAGTTGTATACTGCTTAGGAAGTGCTCAAGAAGAATTGCAAATTTTACATAAAATAAGTCTGCAACTACAGCCTTTTCAAAGTCGAAAATAGTATGTCCTATGGAGAAAATCCTGTTTCATGCACAGAAAATATGCAAATTTTGTGAAGAATAAATTCTGAATTCCAAATAGACATCAGAAATTGTGCTTTTTTTAAAAAAAAAAATTGAAGACACTCCACAAGAAGACTGAAATAATAATAATAATTCAAGACTCCTGTAAGGCCAGCCAGTGCTGATACCAAGGCACATGAAACAAGGTATCAGTTTACCACAGAGAAAGATTACACATTAGTTGAATACACACACACACACAGTTGGCCCTCTTTATCTACAGATTTTTTTTTATCCACAGGTTTAACCATCCGCAGCTTGAAAATACTTTTTTAAAAAGTATACATTCCAAATAGCAAAGCTTGATTTTTCATTTTATGTAAGGGACACCAGTTTTCTATGCTATTGAATTTAATAAGACTTGAACATCCATGGATTTTGGTATCCATGAGGGATCCTGGAAACAAACCCCAGCAGATAACAAGGACCCACTGCATATAGTTTGTGAGGCTGCAGTATGAAAGGGCAAACCACTTTGTTGAAGAAGGCCTTTAAAAAACATAACAAAACCCTCTTATACAGATTATTTTTCCACAGAAAATAGTGTTATTCTATAGCAAACTTGGAGTTACAGTCCACAAGTAATAAGAACCAAATAATGACATGCTATTTAAGAAATAAGAAGAATACTAGAAATGGGAAGGGCAATGTGAAAGAACTAGACAAGATCCTCAAGAGTAAAGATATTCAAGTGAGCATGAAAGTTAGGACCATCCATTCCATTGCACCCCCCATCACCATGTATGGATTTGAGAGTTGGACAGTGAAGAAATCAGATAAAAAGAAAACCAGTTCCTTGAGATGGGATGCTGGAGAGGAGTGCTGAGGTTACTATGGATGGCCAAAAACACAAGCAAATGTATTGTTGAACAGATCAGGACTGAAATTTCCCTGGAAGCCAAGATGATCAAACTGAGGCTGTTATACTTTGGGCATATCATGAGAAGGCATGATTAAATAGAAAATACAATAGTGCTAGGAAAGGTAGAGGGTAGTAGAAAAGGAGTACGACTGAATGCCAGAGAGACAGACTCAAACAAGGAGGCCACAGGCCTGAATCTATAAGACTTAAACAAAGAAGTGGAGAATGTGAGACTTGGAGATGTCTCATCCAAAGAGTCACCATGAATCAAGGTTGACTCGAGAGCAGTTAACAACAATGACATGTTTCCACAGGTAGATTCCATTGCTGTTAGAATATGTGGGAAAGTAGTAATTGAGATTCTAAAATCATGCTTATGCATTGAAGGGAGTACACCAAGATATAAAACACACTGAAGAAATAATTGTTTGAAACTGCTTTAACTGCCCTGGCTCAATGCTAAGGAATTCTGGGAACTGTAGTTTTGTGAGACATTTAGTGTTCTCTGTTAGAGAGCTCTGGTGCCACAATAAATTATAGTTCTCAGGATTCCCTAGCACTGAGCCAGGGCAGTTAAAGAGGTCTTAAACTGGATTATTTCTGCAGTTTGTTTTGGACCCAAGTCTAGGAAAGGTAATGCTACAAATTCTTCCACTGCGTTCATCTCAAAGGATGAATTAGTTTCAATTTTTATTTTATAAAAATTCTAAAGAACTTCAACAACAAATACAACAAATACCTCAATGTTTTGACACTGTTTTCCCTTTTTGAGGACCCCACAGAGAACTATTTAAAGGAGGAAAAATATCTTTATATATAGATTAAATATAAAGCAGCAATTATTTTACAGTTGTAGTGTCACATTTTGAACATTATATCCTTACTAAATAGTGAAACTCTTGTGCCAATGACTGTTTTCCTAAACTATACGCCAGGGACTCCCTGAAAGGATTCAGAGGCCTCATTTCCACTATGATTTAAAACGACTTGCTGATCGGGTTATATGTCTGTCATCCCCACTTGAAACCAGTTCTAAACTGTCTGCACTCAGTTTCAAGCACGTTGAAGTGAGGCAAATGCAAAAATAAAAATAAAAAATCACTCTTTCCTGACACTCGTTTTTGGGTGGCTCTTTTGAAAATAAGTGATTAGCAAGCATGTTCAGCAAGTGGGAACTAAGGACCTGAATCACATCAAATTGAGGGGGAGGGATTACTGTAGCAGAGGTTTGGTACATCCCTCACCAGTTTTTGGGGAACTCTGCCATTTCCCCCCCTCCCCTTTCTCTGGACCCATCCTACTTTCCACCCTTCTGTCCAGGAGGAATTCTTAAAACACCCTCCATTTTGAGCTTAACAAGGAAGCATATCTTACAAATCTGCAAGGCTGGGAGGGCACCACTTCAACTCCCCATGTCCTCTAAGTCCTGCAAGGTTAGGGGGGCACCACCTCAACTTCTCATGTCCTCCAAGTCCTGCAAGCCTGAGAGGGCAGCACCTCACCCATGGGAGAGTCTTCCATATGACACCCAAGGCTGCATGCATCCCAGGGGACTTGGAGGACATGGGGAGTCGAAATGGTGCCCTCCCAGCCTTGCAGGACTTGGAGGACATGTTTCCTAGTCAACCTCAGAATGAAGGGCATTTTGAAATAGCTGCTGGACAGAAGGTTAGAATGTAGGACAGGTCCTGGGAAAGAAGAGTGAGGGAAATGGTGGATTTCCCCAAAAACTAGTGAGGGATGGGATACTAATGAGGGATGGGATTCTGGCCATGACATCCATGACTCTCTCCTATGTTTTCTTGAATGTATTACCAATTGTGTCACCAATGACACGTAGATGATTGGCAGGCATTTTGAAGGGGCACAATCTAGTGGGAATGACAATTATGCCAAAAAAGAAGCAAATAAAGAAAAGACTCACTTCCATAGTGGGAACGACATGTGGACTGGAATCAATTCACCAACCCGGGGCAAAAGCAAATTACAAACTGGGTTAAATGTAAGTGGGAATGAGCCCAGAGTTGAACAGATTCTATTAACTGTCATTCAGTAACTTCTTCAAAAGCAAAACTGGTAAATGTAAAGGACACAATTTAAGTTCAGATGTCCAAAACCTTTGTCCTCTGATGTGGCTCTAATCTAGACCAGTGTACTGACAATTCAGATCATAAAACAAACAAACAAAAAACATTTCTCTGAAGATGTTAACCACACCAGGAATGGACTCTTCTAGAACATGGCATTATAGCCTGAAAAACCCACAAACAAAAACATATTTTATATAGGTGCATCACTATTTGGCAGCATAAATTGCAATCCTAGAACCTGTAATGTAGAACAAGGAGAACAAAGGGTAAATCATTGTAGCTCCCCCCCCCAAAAAAAAATGTCCAGTTTAAAATTATTCAAATGCATATTCATGGTTGTGGGTTTATGAGGTGGAAGACAGGTTCTAGGGCTCCATTATTTGAAATAACCCATCTTAAATTGGGGATGCAAAATATTTTTGTGGTTACTTTTTGTACTTCACAGTAACAGGAGATACTCTCAAAATCATCTTTCCCATCAGAGTTTAAATGTATGATTACAAAAAAAAAAAAAAAAAAAGGAAAAAAAAACTATAAGGATGGGGAGAAAGGAAATAAAAAGTGGAAGGAAAATACTTTGGCTACAAAGATGAGCTAGGTATATACATTGATATAAGTTAATCATATATCCAAAATGTATTTTCTTGAAGTTGACATTAATAAAACATACATTCAATAAGCAGTATGATCTTCTGACCATTTAAGAATGGATGGTGAATATTTATCCAGCCATGGAGAATAAGCCTTTTTGTTGTCATCAGATTTCTTATTTTACTTGAGATTCACAAATTCATAAAGCAGACATATCTGTCTCTGTGCTAATCATAAAGTGTATGATAAGAACATTTCTATGTGAATTCTGAATTATGTCCAACAAGAGATGGAGGCTGAGGGCATACAAAGGAGTCAAATGCAAACCATGTTTTTGTGGTCAAGTTGAACTAAGAAAGACTGGGGCAAAATCTGTGACTACCAGTAGTGAAAATGGAGCAGGAAAAGCTCATGAGAAAACATAACATAACAATTCTTAGGCCTAATTGGGGGTGGGTGGTGGGTGGGGAACAGATCCATCTATCTGAAGTCTCATATATTATGACATGACAATCTGCTCTATGTGGAGCTGTCTTTTTAGATGGCTTCCTAATTCATACAATTCTGGTATGACTCCATTATAGCTGAAACACCTCTGCCTGGAGTGACTTGGTTAGACATTACAATTAATATATGGGGAACACTTATTGTTTCTTCTAATATATGATGCCTGTCTCCACCCAGGGAGCATCTTTAAAAGGTTGAAATTTTACTTATCCTGATGTAATTTTTCTTCTACTATTCTGTTGTAACATGTAGCTGCACCTTTATCTCAATTACACAAACCAATGGTTTTGTAAGCCCTATCAATGCTAATCATCTCTCAAGTACTGCATCAGAACATGAAAGTACAATACCTCTCTGTCTGTGCTTTATTAATTCGAGTGCAAATGTCAATCTTGGACTGGAAGGAGAATGAAACAATTTTGCAATGGAGCCACACAGAAGTCTCCACCTCTTGCTGATGGCATAGTTACCATGCTTCATTTCAAGCAGAGATTCAAAAGTTAGGGATCGACTGAAAAAGTTTTTCACTTTGCAACTTTTCAAGGTTAATCAAGCTGTCAAGAAAGAAATTGCAAAAACATGTGCCTGCACTGAATAGGACAAATGTGCAATCACAGCAGGAAAAGGAATATGTTTTCCACTTGGTTGCAGTGCATTTATCGAGAGAGTTCTCAAAGAAAATGGTCTGTAACTTAGATATAGTTTGGAGTCATTTATAAAAATAGCAACAGACTCTTCCTATCATGTTGTTAACGTTCTTTCCAAAATATGGCTTTGAATGGACATAAACTAGGTATAAACTTGTAAAGGAGATAACTAATGAAGTCATATTTTCTGGCTGTTTTTCATTTTCTAGATCCAGCTGATAGTGAGAGGTTAGGAGGGAATGGGTTCTGAGTTGCAATATGACACCAGCAATTGCTCCTCTAATTGGGCATGCAAGTGCCCTTAAATGCAATTTAATATTCATAACGGTGGCCATATAAGAGCATAGCTATTTGAGATTGATTGTGTTTAGCTCTTTCCAATTGGAAAAAAAAATCAGCAAGTTGAATTTAAATGGTGTGATTTCTGCACAGGTTAGTTCATATTAGAAGGATACCAGGGTCAGTAAGAGGTTGGATAGAAATAAATATCACTGAAAAGAATTGGAAAGTTAAAAAGTCATTTTTAAAAATGTTGAAAATTACCATTGCTATATGTCTCTGTGTTATTTATAATAATGTATTTAATTCAAAGCACACAGAGACACGCAACTGTGTGTCATTGCAAAGAAGAAATTTGCTGTATCTATTTCCTTTATCTCTTGTCCCACACACATCTTCACTTTCCTTGTGAATTGCAGTCTAATTGCATTTACTGTTGCACCTCCATTTTCACAGGGATTTATTCTGGACCCCCTGAAAAAATGGAAAAATGCCAATATTCAAGCCCTGTTGGGTTGAATGGCAGCGTGCACTCGCGGGCATCCATGAGCACCTGTGGGCATGCACCACAAACATTTGACCCATTTTAATCCCCTCTGTTCCCCCCCCCGCCCCCGTGAACAGGTGAGGGACGCGGACTCAAATTCTACAAAAATGGAGGGGCACTTTATTTTCTGCATATAAATTTTGTATTTTATATTTTTGTTAAAATTAAACAAACTATTTGGTTGATTGGCATAGTATAGTTTTTTCTTTTCTTTTCACATCAGTGTTATTCATGCAACACTTGTCAATAATATAGATTTCTCTCTCTGAAACACAGACACAGACACACATACATTCTCATGCATACTTAATGAATTACATCATGGTATAATGAAAAATGATTTTGGCCTTCTAACTCATGTGCACTTTAAAATTAGAAAATGCATGGGCAAGCCATGTAGATAAGTGGGAGATAAAAAATTAGTGACCATGGAAGAGCTGTGAGAATTAATCCTTGACTACCAGAAACATGAAATAGTCAGAGTTCCCATGCTTTGGATCAAATATAGACCAGAATAGAGACTGCAGTTAAGAAATCATAAGGAGACTAGGTATGGGAAGGGCAGCTATGAAAAAACTAAAAAATATCCTAAAGTATATAGATATAATTAACACTAAAGTGAGGATAGTCCAAGCCATTGTATTTCTCATCACAGATATGAGGGCTGGACAGTGAAGAAAGCTGTAGAAGGAAGGGGGTTGCAGACTGACAGAAATAGTGCAAATTGAGTCCACTTTAAGGGTTAGGGTTAGGGAATCATGGGAACTGTATTTTATTGTGGTACCAGAGCTCTCTGACAGAGAAGGCTCAATGTCTCAGGGGGAAAAAAAACAATTCACATGATTCCCTAGCACTAACCCTAACCCTAACCCTTAACGTCTGGACTACTGCAATGCACTCTACATGGGGCTACCCTTGTGCCTAACCCGGAAACTTCAACTGGTGCAGAATATGGCAGCCAGGCTAATTACCGGGACATCTAGGAGGG
The DNA here is from genome assembly GCA_026167975.1 of Phrynosoma blainvillii. Taxonomy (NCBI): domain Eukaryota; kingdom Metazoa; phylum Chordata; class Lepidosauria; order Squamata; family Phrynosomatidae; genus Phrynosoma; species Phrynosoma blainvillii. The sequence goes on from JANUYF010000003.1 coordinate 201,995,549, forward strand.
AGCACATAACACCTGTGCTTAAATCCCTCCACTGGCTGCCAATTAGTTTCCGGGCGCAGTACAAGGTGTTGGTTTTGACCTTTAAAGCCCTACATGGCTTGGGCCCATCTTATCTATGGGACCGCCTCTCCCCATATGATCCCCCCGCGCCCTACGGTCCTCTGGGAGGAATCTGTTACAACCAATAAAAACTAGATTGTCACAGACCTCCCAGAGGGCCTTCTCCGCAACCGCTCCCAGACTTTGTAATGGCCTGCCGGATGAGATCCGTCTTATCACTACTCTTGCTGCTTTCAAGAAAGCAGTAAAGACGGATCTCTTTTGGCAGGCCTTCCTGGAATAACGGTCGGCCCATGGTTGGGCCCCTTTGCCTGACTCCTTATGCTATAATTTGCCATTTAATTTATTAATTTAATTATTATTGTAATTTTAATTAATCTATGGTTTAATCTTATTTTAAGGAGATGGGGCGGGGGGAGGATGGGTTTGTGGGGAAAGGGAATGTTTTAATTATGGTTTGTTTTAAATCTTGTTGTTCCCCACCCTGATTGCTCAGCAGAGGGATGGGCTATAAATAAAATTTATTATTATTATTATTATTATTATTATTATTATTAAAGTGGACTCAATTTGCACTATTTCTGGCAGTCTGCAGCCCCCCGAAATCAACTCATTTGAGTTGTGGTGCTGGAGAAGAGTGCTGAGGATACTGTGGAAAGCCAAAATACAAACAAATGGATACTAGAACAGATTGCATTCTCACTGGAAGCCAGAATGATTAAATTGAGACTGTTGTACTCTGGCCATATCAAGAGAAGGCATGATTCATTAGAAAAGACAATGATCCTGGGAAAGGTGGAAGGCAGTAGAAAGAGAGGAAGACTACATGCTAGATGGTTAGACTCGATCAGGGAGGCCACAGGCTTGAGCCTACAGGACCTTAACAGGGTGGTTGAGGACAGGGAATTTTAAATATGTCTCATCCATAGGGTCACCATGAGCTGAAGTCAACTTGAGCACACCTAGCAAGAACAAAACAAAAGAAAATCAAATGTAGGAAGTCTTTCTAGAAATGTAGGTTTTATAAAGAGGGGTTTTCATAAGTAGATCTGAGGACTTCTATTCTAGATTTTGGAATATGATTTGATGTGGTAATTAATCTTATCTCCTATCCTTTTAAACTTGTGGTAACATTGATATGCTTAATGAGCTTGACCTCTGTTGTTGCCAACAAAATTCAGGAAAACCATGGAATGCTTGAAAATTTATTTCAAAACTTGAAAAAGATGATTAGGGATTGAATTGGGGGGGGGGGCAAGATGAAATCTGATCTAGTGAAGAGAGAAAAAACTGTTTGAAGGAATACTGGTACATGTATAGAGGGATGCCACTGGTTCTGAATGTGATAGCACTCTTCCTGAAGTGTCAGTGTGGAGAACACAAGCAGTTTAGAATGTTGAGAACAGCCAATAAGAGTGAAGCTAGAATAGGTGGGGGCTGCTCCCAGGATCAGGTATAAATAGAGACGCAGAGCTGTGTGTTAGGAGAGTGTGTCATTATATCCTGAGTGGGTAGCAGCTGAGGAAGACTACTGGGAGGTGCAGTTTGAAGGGTTTTAGTTACCCAAGCTAGAGACTAGAGAAGTCAGGAGTTAAAGAGTATGTGTTAATATCCTGTGAGATATATGTGTATATATTGCTAGGATATGGTGGAGATTATTAAAATCATCTGGAGAACAGGTGAAATAAATATTAGGAAACTGGGGAAGTTCAGTTAAAGTTGCTGTTGGTGTAACAGTTAACCAGAAAGGATAAGAGATACAGAGGCTAGATAAAGGTTCTGTAGTAAATAAGACTAGAAGGAAACGTTTCTAAAGGCAAGTGAAAGAAACTGTTAAACTTTATAACTACTGAAGCAATTTATACTACGTATCAAGATTGAATGACATCCCAAAAGAAAGAAAGAGACTGTATTTAACCTTGCTTGTAAATAAAATTTATTCCTTTCTTTCAACAAGTAGTTACCTGATGTATGTTTACAGATAACATCATCCACACTACCGAACATAATTAAAATGCTACCAAAGGAAAAAGACCTTGTATTATTTAGGACACTTTAGATAGTTGGTGTGTGGTTATCAATTGACAATTACTGCCAAACTATTTGGATTTAAAAGACCCATTGTGCTGGCATCTGAGAAAAGTAGTAGGCAGGGTGTGCCTCATTACATATTGGTGGCAAGTGGTGGGATCAGATAGGGAAGGAATCACCATAGGGTCCTGGTTCTGCCACTGCCACTGCCACATCACAATCAGGTTCACAGTTTTTTTTCTATGGACCCTATAAGCCAGGGGTAGGCAACCTTTCCCCTTTAAGGGCCAAGGGACTTCAGCTCCCAGAATCCCAGGAGCTATTGGCCAACATGGGACTATTGGCCAACATGGCTGAGGCTTCTGGGAGCTGAAGTCCCTCAGCCCTTAAAGGGGAAAGGTTGCCTACCCCTGCTATAAGCAAAAGTGATGGTCATCAAACAGTCTTTCACCAGCTTAGTCTGGTGCATTACTTTCATCACTACCTAGAAAAATAAATATCTAGATTTAGTCATGCATGCAGTGGTTATATCCTGACAATGCTACTAGAACATAGGGGTCGAACAGACGGCCGCTAAGGGGTGGCTCTGTGCTGCCCCTGGGAGTGCTGGATCAGGGCCAAGGCAACCACATACCGTGGCCCCAATCCAGCTTTTTTCCACTCAAAAAAGAGCTGGCAAATGCTGCTCCTTTTGGGGCGGCAAAAGGCCACCCTTAGCACTGCTGCCGCTATTCTTTTGTGCCCCTTTGGCACAGCGTGTCTACATGCTGTGCCAACAGGGTGCCCTGATGCCACGCACCATGCAGTGGGGCATGCAGCATGATGGTGGCATCAGGGCAGAGTTGGGGCAGCCAGCGTGCAGTCGCCCCACCCCAACTTCACCCCCAGGCCAGCCCTTTTGGCCAAACTGCACAGGCCCATAGTATACTTTACTGCACTCTGCCTATTTCAATGGCTGGGAAATGGAGCTGGTGCAAAATACAACGCTCACGTGCTCATTGGGTCCAGGTGGTCAGAAAAATTTTAAAACAGACTATATATGTTGGACATTCTAGCATATAAGTAAAGCTTAAACAAAGAGTCTTCATTTAAATAATTTTCCTTGACTGTTTATCCCATATGTCTAGAACATTTTTTGCTGACTCTGAGGGGAAGCAGACTGGCGGCACAGGGCCGCCCTGGGAAGGTGCGCCGTGGGACCAAGGTATCCCCACGCCTCGATCCTGTGGCACACCTTCCCTGTCCCTGAAAGGAGCGCTAAAATAGCGCTCCTTTCACAAGTCAGTGAAAGTGCGCCGCAAAACTTGCAGTGCACTTTCACTGACTTTTCCGCCACAGCATGTCTGGACGCTGTAGCGGGAGGTTGCCCTCGGAACGCCAGCTGTGCGGAGGGCTGGCGGCTCTGAGGGCAACCTCGGGAGGAGGAAGGGGTGCCGATCGTGCGGCTGCCCCTCCTCTTTCCTGCCTCCAGGATGGCTTTTTATGCCGTCTGCCGAGGCTCTCTGTTAGAAAGATAATGTCTTGACAGGGATTTAATTGGTTGTAGAAGGAATTAAAAGATTAAGAAGAAAAAAGAAAATTTTTAATACTGTGATATTTTTGGTGTTCAGACTTACTAGTTACTAGGGTCATCATCATCCAGTGTGGTAACTTATAGTGTCAGCTCTCCTCATTGACTTCCTTTCATACCACATCATACAGAATTTTAGTAATGTTTCATGTGGTTAAAGTGAAAATTTTGTAAGATGTGTTTTTTTAAAGAAAATTATTAAAATAATTAAAATATATTTTTACTTTAAAAAACAACAACATTTAGAATTTATTTTTTAAAAAAACCTTTGATGCTTCGCCTTTCTCCTTCCACTAAAACTCACCCTACTCACACTATCATTTCAGCATTTTAAAGGGGTGAATGCCACAGTCTATTTCTGTCAAAAGGCAGATGTTTGAGGACCAGTGACCTCACTTAGGATGTCATCTGGTGTGGTCTGCTCACCACACAATCCCTATTGATGCCCCTGGTTCAGACCAGTGTTATAACAAACAGACAGCTTCCTAAGCTTCCACATTTGATGGCAGTTCTGGTGTGATAATAAGAATCCCAAAGTCAAATATTTCAGTTTGATATTAACAATCAACAGTGGCATTATCTTATGGAATTTCCTCAGTTACAGTATTTATAATGTCTTTATTAATATCTTTATTAAGACAAAGGAGCAGGTGGGGGAAATAGCATTTTGTGCAGCTTGAAGTTTAGTTTTAATCCATCTTCTCAAAATTAAATCAGTTTGCCTAAGGGTCACCATCCATAGACAGATAAAACAAAAGTTTTTGATCTTGGGAAAGAAATGCAGGCACTGGGCCAGAGGACCTGTTTAATGTGTATGAGTAGAAATTATTTGTCTAGTAAAGTCTTTTAAGAATTATTTTGCTTTACACTTTAGAGTGCTGGTAACTTCCTGTTTATTTTGAGGTTGGAAAAAACCCTTTTATGTTCTTAAACTGTTAAGGACAGAATTAATTGGCAAATCTCTCAGCTTCAGACGCATCAAGAGAATGTAATTTGCAATTTGTGAGCAAAATGAAGGCATCAGGGGCTGGGTGTGGTCTTCCAATGTCAGGATGGCAAAAATAGTTCCGAAGACCTCAGATGTTGTTCACCTTGATCTATACATGTTATGACATCTAAAGAAGGAAGTAGGGTTTTTTAAAATGTTTTGACATCATTAATTCTCCCCCACCTATTTGTTTCAATTTAACAACCCAGTCTTACAAGGGCAGAATTCTAGTGTAGGTCCAAAGTGAACTCCACAGACAGCCAATAGCATCAAAGAGAAGTCTACAAACATCAGAGTCTGAGTGTGTGATAGTTTGTACTCAGAGGAAAAGATGAAACAATCACAAATCACAAATCCTTAATTTCATACCTACAAATAAAAACCAGGACATATATGTCAAGGAACATAAGACTGTGGTAAAATGGGAAAAGCTATTAATGAAGAGGAACATACCAGCTAGGAGATGCTGCAGCAGTTTTTTTTTGGTTGTTTTTTTTTTTTAAGTGAACCTATATGGAAGTCAAAGATTCCATTCTCTCCTCTCCTTTCCCCTTGGCTAAGGTAACTGAGTGAAAAGTACTTTTGTACTTTGAACTCAGGATGCATTCACACTGCAGAAATAATCCATGATTGATACCACTTCAACTGTCATGAGTCAATACTATGGGGTTCTGGGAACTGTAGCTTGTTGTGGCACCAGAACTTTCTGACAGAGAAGGTTAAATGTCTTACAAAACTACTATTCCCAGAATTCTATAGCATTGAGCCATAGCAGTTAAAGTGGTGTCCAACTGAATTTTTTTTTAACTTTTATTAATCAAATACATACATACAAACATAATAAAACCAAACATACATTACAAACATTAACAACAATAGACATACAAACAAATAAATACACCAATAACACAACTAACTGAAATTAACATAGTAAAAATCTTCTGACTTCCAGATGAATGGTTATTTGCAATTTACTGTTGCTTTACTGTACCCCTATCAAATAAATATCCTTCTGAACTAATTATTTCTTACAACTCAGTTCTCACTATTTAAACTCTATACATATTATTTTCCCTTCTAATTCAACTCCCCCCCCTTCTATTTTAACTTTTTATCATAATAATCTTTAAACTTCACCCAATCTTTAATAACTTCCTCTTTTGATTTATCATTTAATAAGCCAGTTAGTATATCTGAATCCATAGCTTCCCATAAATTTTCTATCCATTCATAGTCTGTTGGCGTTGTTGATTGTTTCCATTTCTTTGCATAAAGAATTCTGGCAGTGGTAACCATATATAACAATACCCTTTTATTTTATTTTACAAATTCGCTCTCAAGTACCCCAGTCATATTCAACAAAAAGAGGGTTGGTTCTAATGGTATTTCAACTTCATATATATTCTTCATTAACTCCTTTATTCTCTTCCAGTATTTTTTTGCTTCTGTACATCTCCACCATAGGTGGTAAAATGTGGCTCTCATTTTTCCACATTTCCAGCAAGAGTCTTTACATGTCTTATATAGTTTATCTAATTTGACCGGGGATAAATACCATCTATACACCATCTTAGTGTGGTTCTCCTTATAGTTTTGGCATTTTGTAAAATTATGAGTATCTTCCCATGCCTTTTCCCAGTTTTTTAATTCAATGGGCTTTCCTACATCCTGTGCCCATTGAATCATAGAGTGTTTTATAACTTCTTTTTCCAAATCTCTATTTTTTAACGCTTGATAGAACTTTGATATATGTCCTTTCTTTTTATTAAAAAAGATTTTATCTATTTTATTGTGTATTCTTGTAATACCTTTATTTTTCTTGTCAACTCTATATCTTTCTCTTAATTGATTGTATAAAAACCAATTGTCTTTAATTGGTTCTTTCAACTGTTCCCGCGTCTTAATCAATATTTCAGTACTATCACTCCAATTTACTAGTTCTTTATAAGTTATCCAAGGGATTTCCTCCTTCTTAGATCTCCTACAAAATGCCTCTTGAGGGGAAACCCAGCTACGGATTTCCCTATAAAAGTTATTCTTAATTCGTATCCAAGTTTTCAATAACCCACATCTCACAAAATGGTGTAAGAATTCTTTGTTTTCTTTTTGTTTGTCATGAAACATATATGCATGAAAACCAAATCTCATATTAAAACCTTCCAGGTCCAATAGTCTTTTATTTTTTAACTTAACCCATTCTTCCAACCAATTTAAACAGGCTGCCCTATAATATAATTTAAGATTCGGGAGGCCACAGCCTCCTTTTATCTTTTCTTCTGTTAACAATCTCCAACTGATTCTGGCTTTTTTACCTTCCCAAATAAACTTACCCAATTCTCTCTGCCAAGCTTCCAAACATCTTTCATTACTTAATATGGGGAGATTTTGAAATAGAAACATGATTTTCGATAGTACACACATCTTAATAGTCTCAATTCTTCCATAAAATGATAGTTGTTTACTAGACCATCTAACCAATTCCTTCTGGATCACCGCCCAACTTTTTAAGTAATTATTTTTAAATAAATCTATATTTCTTTTTGTTATCGTAATTCCCAGATACTTTACTTTCTTTTCGATTTTAAATTTGGATATTTCTTCCAATTTTTGATCTTCTCTAGCATTCATATTCTTTGTAATTATAGCTGTTTTATCTTTATTTATGTTAAATCCCACTAAATTCCCAAACTCCTCTATGACCTTTATTAATCTCATTATATTATCCACAGGATCTTCAAGAAAACAAATCACATCATCAGCAAATGCTTGCAACTTATATGTGTGTCCTTTTATATTTGTTCCCCTTATTGCCATGTCTTCTCTAATTCTATTATTCAGTACTTCCAATACTAGTATAAACAATAAGGGTGAAAGGGGACACCCCTGTCTTGTCCCTTTTTCAATCTTGATTTTATCAGTTTTTTCTTGATTAATAATAATTTGTGCATTCTGTTCCTTATAAATTTCCCGTATCCAATTAGTGAATGTTTCTCCCATCTTCATTTTGTTAATCAATTCTAACAAGAAAGCCCATTTCACCCTATCAAAAGCTTTCTCTGCGTCTAATAAAATTAATGCTATTTTTTTGTTGTTATGATGTTCATAATACTCTATAATATTTAAAACAGTCCTTATATTATTTTTTATTTGTCTCTCAGGCAAAAAACCATTTTGATCTTCATGTATTATTTTATTTAATATTCCCTTTAACCTAGTCGATATTATTGTTGTAAAGATTTTATAGTCCGTGTTTGTCAGTGAAATCGGTCTATATTTTTTCATCTCCATACACTCTTCCTCTTCTTTGGGGATTAATACAATCCAAGCCTCTTTCCATGAATTAGGTACGCCATAGTCCTTGATATCATTAAACAGTTCTTTCATTGGCTCTACTAAGATATGCCAACTGAATTATTTTTGCAGTGCAGATGAAGCCTGTGTTTGCTGCAGTTGATGTTAGCTGAGGATGAAGGAAGGAAGGAATGGAGAAAAGAGAAAGCAGGACATTTTTAAAGGAGCTAAAAACTGAAATGACAGAGGATATTAATTTGGACAGTCCATGCTCAATCAGGACAATTGGATGGTATATTAAAAATTAGAGACATTTTAACACACTTACTGATTGCTTTAATGTCTTGTTATTTCCTTCTCCCTCACCAAATACTATGGAATTTTTAAATTTATTTTTTATAAACAGGTCTCAATGAGTGGAAAAAGTGAGGAACTGTGTATCTGGAACTTATGCAGACTGCTAGAAATAGTGCAAATTGAGTCTACTTTAAGGGTTAGGGTTAGGGAATCGTGGGAACTGTATTTTATTGTGGCACCAGAGCTCTCTGACAGAGAAGGCTCAATGTCTCAGAAAAAAAAACAATGCCCATGATTCCCTAGCACTAACCCTAACCCTTAAAATGGACTCAATTTGCACTATTTCTGGCAGTCTGCAAAGGCCCTCAGTCTCTACACCATCATGCTTTTTCATCATGCATCTCTACTAACTATACATTTAGCACCATTGAAAGGAAGAGGAAGAAGGAGGAGGAAAAATAAGAGTTGTCTTCAATGAAGAAAATGTTTATACTCAATTATATCTTCTTTGTTGATTTCTTCTTTCCCATATAAATTTATATAATACTTTTGGAACGCTTTTTGGATTTCCTCATGCGATTGAAGCATCTTATCTCCTTCTTTTATTTTTGTAATCAATCTTTTTTCTCTTTCTTTTTTTTATCTGTATGCTAATCATTTACCCATCTTGTTTGCTGATTCAAATGGTCTCTGTTTAATAAATTTCATCTTCTTTCCAATTTCTTCTGCTAGCTTTGCATCCAATTGTTTCTTCAGCCACTTTAATTGTTGCCCTTCCTATCGTTCGATGGCTCTATCTTCAATTCATTTTTCACTTTTTTATTTCCTTTTCTAATCTTTTCAATTCTACATCTTTTAATTTTTAACTTGTGCTCTTCTTTGTATCAACAATCCTCTCATTACTGCTTTCCCAGCATCCCATATAACTTTTTCTCTTGTTGATTCTGTTCTATTTATACTGAAGTATTCTTTTAATGTTTTCTTCATTTTTTTCTCTGTATTCTTTGTCACTTAATAAAAAGTCATTTAATTTCCATCTGTAACTCTTCTTTGTCTGACATTTTAATTCTAGTATGATTGGATTGTGATCTGATGTTATTCTAGACAAAATTTCCATATCTTTTATTTTAGTTGTTAATTCAGGTGAACTCATGAACATGTCTATTCTGCATGATGAGTTATGACTTTCTGAAAAGAAGGTAGAGCCATCGGAATTTGGATATAGGCATTGCCATATGTCCTTCAAATTCTGGTGTTCTTTCAATTCAAAAAAAGTTGCCGGTAGTTTCCCTTGGTTCTTTTTAATTTTCCTCTTAGATATTCTCTCTCTTTTAGGATCTATTACACCATTCCAATCTCCCATCAATATCAATTTGTAATTTTCTCTTTCCAATTTCAATAATTCGTCATACAATTCTCTATAAAAATCTGCTTGTTTTTCTTTGGGGCTATATATCCCTACTAACAAGTATTTTTCATCCTCAATTTGTGTTTCTACCCCTATGTAATATCCTTTTTGGTTGTTCAAAATCTCTTTGAATTTATACTTTTCCTGGATATATAGCACTACTCCCCCTTTTCTTTTCTCTGATGCCGATACAAACACTTGTCCAAATTTATGGTTTTGTAAATATTTTGTTTCATTTTTTCCAATCTTTATTTCTTGTAAGCATGTTATTTGTGATTTCTTCTTTTATAAATAATGAAATATTTTACTTCTTTTATATTTTGAATTTATTCCTTTTATATTCCACGAAATAATTTTAATATCCATTTTTTCAAATTATTATTAATTTCCAAATCTTGTTATAGTCATTCTTCTTCATCTATACTTTCTTCTCCAGGTTGATCACTGTCTCCTACTAGTTCTCCTGCTGCTGCACATGTGCCTTCCTCTTCCTCTTCCTCTCACTGTGGGTCTTGATGTTCCTGTTGATGCTCCTTTTTGGCCCTTGCTCTTGTTTTCATCCTCTCTCCCTGCTGTTCATATTCTTGTGTTTCTTCCTGTCTTCCTGCTTGCATCTTTTTTAAAAATTATTTTGCCTTGGTTATTGAATTTATTCTGATTCTTTTTTGTCTGTATATGAAAGATACACCTTCAATTTTCTTCCACGAAAATCTTATTCTTCTCTTAATCAATTCAGTTGTGAAAAATTTGTATCCTTGTCTCCGTAATATTTCCATTGGCACATCTTTTAAAATCTTAATGTTTTTCCCATCTATTATAAAATCTTCTTGGTAACTTTTTTGAACTCTTTTGTTGTGGATCTTGTAAATGAGATTATAACATCTCTTGGTAAATTTTTCTCTTGTGCTATTTTTGAATTAATTCTAGAGAAAACTTCATGTGAGTGTGTGTGTGTGTGTGTGTGAGAGAGAGAGAGAGAGAGAGATGTTTGTGAGGAAATGAAGTCAAACTGAGTGTGTATAAGGGAGGGAGGAACACAGCAGACAATATAAAAAGGTAAAACAGCAGGAAACCTCACCTATTTCTATTTTGTTGTCTCCTAGTTGTATGGTTGCATTTCTTCATTTGGTAATATCTCCCTAGACATTAGATGAGTACAGGGAGAAAAGAAATTCCCCAAGAGTTCATTTACAGAATGAGTTACAGAAATATCCATTTTGTACTTCCTGAGACTGGCGACACAATAGAAAAAATGATAACCTTGGTATTTGTATGTTTCAGATGCCTGCTCTGCATTCTGAAAGAAATATGCATATGTTTGAAAAATCTCTCTCTCTCTTTTGAAAAAAAATGCCATAAGATAATGTGAGCAGAGGCTGGGCTTGCAAAAATCTACACACATTCTTGTGTGTGTGAAGGAAACCAGCTATTACAAACCAAAAAGGAACAGGATGGAACACCACTGCTGGAGGAAATCTGTGGGCTACAACAAAACCAAGTCTGATATATTTTCTCTTAATGATGAGCATGGTGTCTACATGGGGAACATGTGCTTGATGGCTCTCATCTAATTAAGAATTGTATAGAATTGTTAATTCTGATCATATAAATACGAATAGCTACATAAGTTGCCTCTTCATTGTTATTATTTTATTTGTTGCCTAGAGGATGGGGTCAGGAGAGTGCATGGAAATAGGCTGAAGCTAGTAGATTGAACCATTTCACACTACACAGTTATAGCACTAGAATTTAAATTTAAATGTCATGGTACTAGCCTATGGAATCCTAGAATTTGCATTTTAGAGAGAGGTATTGAGAATTGTCAGGTTCTGGTGTCTCCCCAAACAACAAACAAGATTCCACAGGATGTAGCCATGATAGTTAAAATGGAATCATAGTGCTATAATGTGATGAATGAGTGGTAGCACTTTCATTGGGATTTAGAGAGAAACCAGGCTGAGGTGAGGAAGAATGGTCTATTTTATCTGAATCAAGCCTTAGGTTACATTCAACTTATCCTTGTGTCACTTCTGAAGCACAAAGAAAAACAGGAAGTATCAAGTGTATATTCTTGTCTCTAACTAAGCCCATGAATCAAATCTGTTTAATAACTTTCTATTTTACTTAGGCATTTTGTAGGGTAAAGGTAAATTGGAATGCTAATCTCATTTTCACTGTAAAGCTCCCTTATCAACTGAGGGTACAGACACCTCTTTAAATATTATCTTTCCTTTATCAGTACAGCAATATCAATTATCCACATCACTGTCATGTTCAGAAAGACTTTTCTGATACTGAACTACACATTAACCACACCACTGCAATTAATACTGACTTACTTTTAGCATGTTAATACTTACTTACTTTTAGCATGTTCACTTTCATTGTAGTGTAGGCAAAGGTTCCATTCAGACTAAAAGAAAGATGTAGTTGTAGAAAACTGAGAGTTGTTAGAAGAAAAGTCAGACATAACAAAGTGCAACAGGTTCTTGGGGAGAGTGGTAAAATAATTGAGATCAAAAATAACAAATAAACACAGGAGGTGCTATTTTCACTTCTTGGTTTCTTGTGCTAATAGTATTTTCTTGGGATGATTGCACGAATAGAACCTTTGTTATGTAACTATGAACTAAGGGACTATTAATTAGCTCAATCAATGAGCTGAGTTATAAGCAATCCTGGGACCTTTTCTCAATTTGTATAGCAAGAGGGAGGAGACAAGGACTGAAGAGACAGGATTCTTCCAATGAATTATATTTTATTAAAAGGAAAGACATATACACTTGCAAGCACACACATGTATACACAAGAGCTAGAAATAAAGGAATGAGATTTGGGATAGAAAAGGCTTCACTTACGGGATAATTACCATCAGCATGGTTTCTCCTTGAAGTTGTGTTCTGATGGCTAGATGCTGGATTTAACTGCTTTAGAGCTCTCTGGAGGCAGTGGCCAGCCATGACTAGCAGGATACAGAGTGACATGGGTCACTCTGCACTCCAAACAAGCATGGGGAACAAAGGAAATTTTGGGATCTTTTATACCAGAAATCTTAGCCTAAGGCAAAGACCTGGCATTCTACATAAAATGGCCAAATCTGTATGGGAGGATCACATAGGATGGAAGCCTACAAGGTGTAAATTGGGGGGGGGGGGGTTGTAAAGGTGCCATCTCTTTAGGAGACAAACATCCTGGTTGTAAATTACCTAGCCTTCCTGGAATGGGAGGATGTGAATTTCCCTTAATTGCAACTCCCAATTGCCTACATGATCTGAATTTTCAGGCTCTTGGCTATGTAACCTGATGCTTTAAGGCTCATGGCTACTGCATTTATAGGGTACATTTAGGGTCATAGAGAGGTAGCACACACCACATTTTATAACAAAATGGAAGACTTCTGGTATTTGTATGATCTAACTCCATGTGTCATTATTCTCTTGTGAACTTTGTACCATTTTAAATTCACCTGAGGAAATATTCTAGTGATCTTCTTTCCTCACCTTCTTTCAACTTTCTTCCCTACTGAGGAAAGAAAAGCTATATGAAGATTATGGCAGAGGAAATGGAGTGACTACATTCCACCCCTCATCCCCCCCCCCCCATCCTGATACAGATCATGCTTTCCTTGCTACTAGCAGCAGTGGAAGAAAAAATAAATAGGCATGAATTCTGTGGGAACTGGTTGGTGGTGGGGAGTTCCAGCAGTTGTAATTCAAGGCATGAGGAAGTTTGCATGTAAGATATAATTTATGAACCTTCGATTAATCAATCAAGTGACAGAAAGTAGAAGAAAATTAGTAAAATGTGAACCAGTTCCTCATTCCATGCACAGAATTGTGTCAGTTCATTATGGATCCTCATCTTAATGTGCTTGCCTTCATAGGAAAGGAACATGCATGTACAGATCCATTGCACACAAGCAATGACCAGAGACAGCTAAATCCAACATTGTCACAACAAAAATTTCTACCTCTTTTCTGCCACACCAGCAGCCCTCCAGGTAGTTTTGGGAGGTACATATTGGCCAAAAGTAAGTAAAAGGGGGTGCCCCCTGTCAGTATCACTGGATTACTCTGTTCTGCCACTGAAAGTCCACTGTTGGATCCTGCACATAGATGTTGTTATTGGGCATGCAACTTCTGGAGCTTGAACAATGATTTGAAGGAGAAGATAGAAATGGCATCAATAAGATATCCTTGGAAAACATTTGAACCCTAAGGGATGCCATGGAATCATTTATTCATTTGCTTGTTTGTTTTATATGCCACCTATCTACCAGAGTGGTACATGAGGTGGCTCACAGAAAAAAAAATCATAATACATTTTTTTAAAAAAAACTCATTTAAAATATTTTGAAAGGGATGTAAAAGCTAAATAAACAAACAAGCAAACAAACAAAGCACACACTCCAATAATAAGTCTCTCTCAGATCCATTACATATTAAAAAGCTGCTTAAATAGAAAGGTCTTTGCCTGTAGGTGAACAGAAAGAAAGAATGGGGCAAGCCTAGCCCCACCATGGAAGGGAGTTCTGGATCGGTGGAAACCACCGCTGAGAAGGCTCTTTCTTGTGTCCTTACCAAGCACACCTGTGATGATAAAGGTTTGTACGGGGAGATACAGTCTTTCAGATGATGATGATGATGATGATGATGGTGGTGTATTATTATTATTATTATTATTATTATTATTAATTTCCCACCTCTCCATATGGCTTGAGATGTGGAACAGCACCAGGTTAAATTCCAACACATAACATCAGTTAAAACATTTCCAAACATTCTAGCCACAATATTCTGGACCCACTAAAGTTTCCAAGCTGTTTCCAAAGGCAGCCCCATATGGAGTGTGTTACAGTAGTCCAAATGGGATGTAATCCAGGCATGTGTCACTGTAGCCATATCTGAGGTCTCAAGGAATGGATGCATGTTGCACACTCATTTTAATTGTGCAAATGCATTCCTGGCCACTGCTGAAATCTGGGCATCCAGGTTCAAAGGTGAGTCCAGGAGAACATCCAAGCTGTGAACCTAAGACTTCAGGAAGCATGTAACCCCATCCAACACTATTCCCTGCTCTACCTTATGATTGACCAGGTGCATCTCTGTCTTCTCTTGGCCAGAGTATTAAGGCTTCTGACAACTCAAGATAACTCCACTAGACAGCACTTTGCAGATACAGTAGTGGCAGAAACATGTAATTTATTTGCAGCCACCACTAGGTCTACAGTGTATCTTATAGTATGGGTGGAACCAGGTATTACTTTGGAGATCCCTATGGTTGTCACGGCTGAAATCTGAAATCTGAAAGCTGTCAACATATTCCCCCTTAATCTCCCCCCCCCCTCAGACTAAACACACCTTGTTCTTTTCAATTTTCTTTTCTGGATTTGTCTTCTAGACCCTTTATCATCTTTATAGTTCTGGTCTGAATCCTTTTTGATTTGTCAACATCCTTTAGGATACAATTCATCTTCTGTATGATTATGAGATTTATACTTTATGGGCAAGACACTATGAGGGTTTCTTTTATTTTATTTGTCAAAACTCACAAAAGCAGCAAGTTTGTGTGTGTGTGTGTGTGTGTGTGTATGAAATAACACAACACCAACAACAATAAAAATAATAATAACAACAACAATGTGCATGCTGTTATATGAAGCAACAATGTCAAAATTTCAGAGGAAATGTAATAATTCAAGTAAAAACCAAGTCTTCTGAGCTTATAACCTCTTTTTTAGTATGGAGGATGCATATGGGAGCACACACATACATCCACATGAGCTGAGTGATATAGTAAATTATAAAACAATTTAACAATAAAATAACAAATCTCAAATGCTTAACAGATTTATCATAAATTCATCTCATCCATACCAGCAATTATTCTCCAAATACTTTGGTTAAAAGCATATAGCCAGGTGGATTCCAGGGAACTTTGTTGGAAGATCTTTGCATTCTCTTTCCCCCTCCTTTGATAGATAAGGATTCCTGTTTAGAAACTCCTCCTTTCCCTCTCACATTCAAACTACTCATATGACTTAGGTCACTCTCTTCTTTGAAACTAACAGTCTGTCTTTTCTCTCAAGATTCTCATTTGAGCTGTTCCATCTTCCTGCTGTCTCAGTTCTCTCTGCCTTAATTATTTACTAGTTAGATTAGGATATAGCCCAGGGGTAGGCAACCTTTTTGAGCCGGGGGCCGGGTTGCTGTCCCTCAGACAATTGGGGGGCGGGGGGCGGGGGCGAAGCGCCAAAAATAAATAAATAAATAAATAAACAAACAAACAAACATAAAAATATTTTTAATTAATTTTTTTAAAAAAAAATATGCATGCACACACTCTCAGCCCCAGAAAAGCCATGGCAAAACCCCTGTGGAGATTTTGCCAAGAAAACCCCAAGGACAAGTAATAACAACAATAATCAATATCATCATGGCGGGGGGCGGCGGGGGTGGGGGGCAGCAATGGCGGCAGTGGCAATGGCAGGACCGGCCTAGGGCCGGTCCAAAGGCCCCGGGGGGCCACATCCAGCCCCCGGGCCTTAGGTTCCCTACTCCTGATATAGCCTTTTATGTAAATGTACATTAAAGCCTTGTTTTTTAAACTACAAACTATGTGTTTGTTGTTTTTGAGTCAGTATGAGTTCTTAGGGAAGCATAGTTACTCTGCTGCTACTCTGCTGTTTAAAAGCCATACTCTAACAGGCTTGGCTTTTATATTTTGATATTTAAATATTTTTGTTTCCTTAACAAGGCTGAAGCCTTAGGAAAAGTGGGGCTATACAGATGGCCCCTAAGGGGTGGCTCCATGTCGCCCCTGGGAGAGCTAAATCGAGGCCATGACCACTGCACTCTGTGACCCTGATCTAGTACTTTGCTGCTCCAAAAAGAGCTGGCAAATGCCGCTCCTTTTTGGAATGGGAAAAAGCCACCCTTACTGCCACTGTGGCAGCAATTCTGCATTCCTTTGGCCCAGTGTGTCTAAACACTGTGCCAAGGGAGCACCCTGATGCCATGTGATGTGCGGTGGGGCATGCGGCATAATGGTGGCATCGAGGCAGAGTCAGGGTGGCTGGCATGTGGTCGCTATGCTCCAACTCCACCCCCAGACTGGCCCTTTTGGCCTGCCGTACAGGCCCTTCAATTACTCCACAGACCTCCATAGAGGAATACATTCCAAAAGGTAGATAGTCCACTGAGGCAGTTAAAGGAAGAACAGAATTAAACAAAAGGGCAAAAACAAACAAACAAAAAGAGACATTCAGGCTAGCTCTGGCCCATTACTATTGTCCACCTAGCCTGCTCTCCCTCACTGTTGGATATGCTTCTCAAAGCTAGTCGAGAATTTGAAGGGTCATAGTTGCTGAGACCTGATATAGGGCCTCTGCAGACTGGCCCAAAGGGCTGGCCTGGAGGCACAGATAGGGTGGGGGAGCTGCATGCCGGCTGCCCCAACCCCACGCTGATGCCATCCTGATGCTGTACACTGTTATGCACAGTGCAGGGCATCAGGACACCCTTCTAGTGTAGCATTCAAACACACTGTGCAGGAAAGGGCATCAAAGAGCTGTGCACTGGCTCTTAGGGCTGCCTTTTGCCACCCTTGAAAGGAGCGGCATTTTGCCCCTCTTTCAGGGGTGGTAAAAGGGAGGATCAGGGCCACAGCATATGGTTGCCGATCTGAAGCTAGCAGGGGTGGCCCAGAGCCACCCGTCTGCATATCCCCTTAGGTGGGGTGCAAACGGGCAGCTCTGGGCCACCCCAGGAAGCAGTGGATTGGGGCCACAGCTACCCCACATTGCAGCCCCTATCTTCCCTTTTGCTGCCCTGAAAAGAGCAGCAAAATGCCACTTCTTTTAGGGGTGGCAAAAGGCCACCCTAAGAGCTGATGCATGACTCTTCTTTGCCCTTTCTGGTGCACTGCATCAGAACGATGCACCAGGAGTGTGTCCTGATGCCATGTGCCATGCGTAACAGTACACAGTGTCAGGATGGCTTAAGCATAGGGTTGGGGCTACTGGCGTGTGGCTGCCCTGCCCCATGTCTATGGGCCAGTCTGCAGAGGCCCATAGTTGCCTAGTCCCAGCCCAGGATTCTTTTTAAAAGCAATTTTATTCAAACTCAAATATTAAATTCATATAAAACACACATATAATGATATGACATTACAAATGCAAAAAACACAGCAAACAAAACAAAACAAAGCTTTGTCTACTTGTACATCTACAAAACCTTCATACTATCACTGCTACACTAACTCAAAAGGACAAGAGTTAACAAATGACTTCCACTTGACCAGTTCATGGTATCAAACTAACTGTTAACTCCCTCCCCATATCTTCTAAATAGAAAAAACATTTTTAAAAATTGACGATGAGGTGAAACAGACTGCCCAAAAATGCTGGATTGGGGCTGTTGTGGTTATCCTTCACTAAACTGGGCTTCTTAGACATTAAGACATGCTGATGCTGTAAACCAAGTCAAATTTAAGAGATTCCATAATATTAGCCTCCAAAATATGTATGATTTTCTCAGACAAAGATATTTTTAATATTATTTTTATTAGTAAAGGATTATAAAAATCCAATAAAAGCTTTCTAATCAACATAGACTATAGAAGAAAAAGTGTTGCCCTTTAGGATTTCTATGCACCTCATGCCAACCTCCAACATTCCTGTGACCCCCATATGGTTCCTTATCTTTTTCTTTTTTTATTGAAAAACAGAGAGTAGATAATCTAGAAAATGCAATAGGGTAATGTGCGCCATCCCACTAGCCTGCTTTAGGCTCATGGAAACTCTCTGCCCTCAAAAGTCCTTAAAGGTTCTGTCCAGCCCCTTATTTTGAAGGGGGGAAAAGGCTAAGATGTATTAGAGTGAGATGAGACAAAATACCCTGTTATATCACTTGATGTAGAAGTGGGCAAAATGTAACTCTTAGGGGGGTTGCAGACAGCTAGAAATAGTGCAAATTGAATCCACTTTTAGGGTTAGGGTTAGGGTTAGGGAATCATGGGAACTGTAGTTTATTGTGGCACCAGAGCTCTCTGACAGAGAAGGTTCAATGTCTCAGAAAAAAACCAAACAATTCCCATGATTCCCTAGCACTAACCCTAACCCTAAAAGTGGACTCAATTTGCACTATTTCTGGCAGTCTGCAACCCCCCTTAGATAATCTATGACACTTCTAGTGTGTTGCTGGAGCTGCAAGATTCCTACCATACACAATTTGTTTATCTTTTTTATTTATATTTTTGAATACACATTTTAAGCCTCTTTTTTCTCAACTGTTTTAAGTATAGGAGAGGCCCAGTAGATTGTAAATCTACTTCTTTTAGCCAGGAAACAAAACATAAATAGGTGATTTCATAGCTGTTGTTGTTTTCTTTAAGCCTCATCTGAATCTGAGACTGCTGGGAGGGGAGTATAGCAAAATGAGCATCTATACCCCTAGGGGGCTAAGGGCTTATCGTTTTTTTAAAAAAAGTTGAGAAAAAAACCTGGGATGCAGGGCAGGTTGGAAGCAGGCCTCTAAGGTCATGCAGGAATTTACATTCATTCTATTGGTGGGATGGGGCACCACCATGCTCCCCACTTATCCATACCTTTCTATAGTGAGCTATTTGTTGTTTGAGGTCACTTGGAATTTCCAAAATTGAGGGTGGATTTCAGTTTCCAAAGTGTCAAGGGATAATTTGTCCAATTGGTGGTTGTTGTTTTTTTGGGGGGGAGGGTTACAGAACTCGTTCTTAGGAATAATATAATGGTATGATGAAGCCATCCATAATTGAGGAGGTTTTTTTTTTTTTTTTATGAAGCTCTTGGACCAAAAGTTGTCCACAACCTATGTGTGATATTTCAGTTTCAATACACTTTGAACAATGCAATCTGATAGAAGTGACCTTAGAATACTCAGTAGATTGTAAACGAGTCCTCTAGATTTCAAAAAGACTTGGCTTCAATGTGTGTATGGATTGCACACCTTGTCTATATTGTACCTAATTATTACATGGAAACATGTAAAGAGCTGTTATCTCTTTTTCTTGCTGTTGGCCATACTATGAACAGTGAATTGGGACTAGAATCACACATACGCTGCAAAATGTGGATTATAAGTGCAAGCCTCTAGATCTTACATTAAAAGAGTGAAAAAATGATTCATGTATTCCACTTATGTTCCACTTCTCCACTTACCTGAAAAATCATTTCCATTTGTGATGACACCTTGAATCATTAGACGGATTATTTTCAAGACCACATATACCACATAAGTGTCCCTCTTTTTTTTTTAAAGCAAGCTTAATTGGCTTCCATTGGCTCTTAACTGTAAATACTCAGTTCTTAATTGCCTGCTGTTTCTTCCCCCAGCTATGCATTTCACAGATCAGAACAGAAAACTGACACCTTTCTAGACTAAATGTATCTGAAAGCCTTTCATCTTGTGCAGCTTTTCTGAACACATATATTTTTTTCTAACATTGAATGCTTTAAGGGGGAAGCCTTTCTTTTGTGCTTGGAATAAATTGTTCTCTTTCTGTCACTCGAATCCATGGTTTTAATATTGATCACTTGCTCTATAGACTTTTTTTTAAAGGTAATTAAAATCATTGTTTTTCTGTCTCTTCCTTTCATTGGGGAGTCTTGGTAAGATTTTTTTCTTTTTTTTTATTGAGTTTTCTATTATTTCCATACACTATGTTCAAATTACATTACATTCTGTAATTATGAACATATTTAAAGTTATATTTGTTGCTTCCAAAAGTTCTTCAAAAGTAAGCATGTATACAACTTTTTTTTACAATTTGCCTCTCTAAATATCTCTTATTTCTTGTATTGCTACTCCTGCTATAAACCTTTCCATTTCTACTTTAATGTTTTATATCTAATTGTTATTTAAACCATTTATAGTTTTACATATTTATGTTTATGTTTCTATACGTCTTCCAATTTTTACATTTTGTCTTGGTTTCTTTGCCATATTATTTCCATCTTTCTTTTAAATATTCCTCTATTGGAGCCCATTCTTCCTCCAATCCTTCAGAACTTTTGTTATTCAGTAGATTTGTTAGATGGTCCATCTCTTTCATTTCAGAAACCTTCAGTAGTCATTCATCTATTGTAGGTATTTCCTCCTTTTTCCATTTTTGGGCTAGTAGGATTCTTGCTGTTGTGGTCATATAAAGAAATGTTCTCCAGTGTTTCTTCTCTATCACGGGGTCTGTTTTATTTATCATGTTTAATAGATATGCTTCAGGATATTATTCAAATTTAATTTTAAATCTTCCTCCACTAATTCTTTATTTTAGAACATTCCCACCATACGTGGTACCAAGATCCTACATTTTGTTTACATTTCCAGCATAGGTTTAATTTTGTTTTGTAAATTTTTGCTAATCTTGCTGGTGTAAGCCATCTCTGTTCCATTTTTTAAAAAAAATCTTTTAAATCTTGTGAACACGTAAATGTATCTGTTTTTTCCTTGCTCTTTCCCAGTGTTCTAAATTTATTCTTCTACCAATATCTGTGGCCCATTTAATCATGTTCTCTGATATTTTCTCCGTTTTTGTTTCCTTTCCATTAATAATTTATAGAATTTACTTATCCTTTTTTTCTTCGAGTCTGAGAAGAATATTTTATCAAGATCCTTCATTTCACTCTCAAATCCTTGTTGCTTTGCATCTATATTAAATCTTGCTGACAATTGCATGAATAATAACCGATGTGTTTTGGGATCTAGCTGTTGTAATTCTTTGACTGATTTTAGTTCAAACTCCCCTTTTGCTCCCTTTTAAAATATGTCTTTATATCTAAGCCAGCTTTCCAATGCAGTCCATTTTCCATGGAACGCTTTGTGGGGTGATACCCAAGATGGTATGTTTGTGTAAGTGTTTTCTTTAATTTCATTCCATATTTTCAAAAGTGTTTATCTGATTACATGCTGATTAAATTCCTTATGGACTCATTCTTTTTCATACCATAAATAACCATGCCAACCGTATCTGTTATTAAATCCTTCCACTTTCAAAATTTCTGGTCTTTCAAGTGTGACCCAATCAGTTATCCAATCCTATACATTTGCTTTGTGGTAAATTTCTAAATCAGGCAAGTTTCTACCTCCATCTTCCTTCTTTCTTGTCAATGTATTCCAATCTATCCTTGCATTTTTATTATTCCATATAAATTTTTGAATGTCTCTATGCCAGTCTTGAAATATCTTTTTCTTATGTACAATTGGAATGCATTGAAATAGAAAATTAATTTTCAGGAGAATCATCATTCTAACAGTTTCTATTCTTCTTGTTAGTGAAAGCTTTAATTTGTCCCATTTTTTAAATTCCATTTTTATTTATTTCCATTTTACTTTATAGTTGTTATCAAAGAGATCCGTATTTCTTTTAGATAACCAAATTCCTAGATATTTAACCTTGTTGGTAATTTTGTATTGGGATTTTTCTTTTAATACATTTTCTTCATTCTTAGTCATGTTTTTGGTAATTATCACTGTTTTTTCAAGGTTTATTTTGAATCCTGCTACCTTCCCGAATTCTTCTATTATCTGAAAGATCTTGTTTATTTGTTGAGTTCTTCTAGTATCAGAACTAGGTCATCCACAAATGCACTTAGCTTATATTCTTTCCCCTGTATCCTTTTCCCTTCGATTTCAGTACTTTGTCTTATTTGTGTCAGTAATGTCTCTAGTGTTGTTATAAAAAGTAACGGTGATAACGGGCATCCTTGACATGTGCCCTTAGCTATTTCTATTGTCTCTGTTTTACTTCCATTAATTATTAGATTTGCTGACTGATCTTTGTATATCTCCTTAATCCAATTACAAAATTTCTTCCCATTTCCATTTTTTTCAAAATCTCTGTCATAAAAAAACAATTTACATTGTTGAATGCTTTTTCTGCATCTAGTAAAATCAACACCAGTTTTCTTTCATTTTTTCCCCCCGTAGTACTCTATAGTATTTATTATCAATCTAATATTATCTTTCAATTGTCTTGTTGGGAGAAATCCTGAATGTTCTTCTTGAATTATGTTAATAAGTACTTGTTTTAATCTTCCAGCTAATATTGATGCAAAATTTTTGTAGTCCGTGTTCAACAATGTAATTCTGTGCTTCTTTTTCATCTCTTCCTTCTTTTGGCAATAATGTAATGTTCGCATGTTTCCAGGTATCTGGTATTCTCTCCCTGTTTATTTGGTTTAATGTTTCCATAAAGGTATTTTTAGTTCCTCTAGAAAAGTTTTATAATAACTCACTGTAAATCCATCTGGACCCGGCTTTTTTAAGTTTTTGTATTGCTTGCATTATGTCTTCTTCTGTAAAGTCTGCATTTAGTATTTTTTGTTGTTCCTGTGACATTTTTGGTAATTGTTGGTTATTTATGTAATCAGATATTTCCTTCCATTTTATTTCTTCTCTCTTGTTAAGATTTGCATAAAAGTTACAAAATACTTTTTGAATTTCTTGTTGTGTATGAACCACACTATCTCCATCTTTTATTTTTGTTATCAGTCTTTTCTCTTTGTCTTTTCTTAATTTGTATGCCAGCCACCTTCCTGCTTTATTAGCACTTTCAAATTGTCTCTGTTTGATGAATTTCATTTTCCTTGCTATTTCTTCTGTTAATTTTTGGTCCAATCAATTTCTCAACCATCTTACCTGCTTGCCTTTCTTATCATTTGTTGGATCTTTAACCAGTTCTTCTTCTATCTTTTTAATCTCCTTTTCTAGTCTTTCCATTTCTCTCTCCTTTAATCTTTTTAGTTCCGCACCTCTTTGTATCAGGATTTTCCTTACAACTGCTTTACGCACATCCCAAACTATTTTAGACCTTATACAATCTGTCTTGCTAATTTCAAAGTATTGTTTCAGTTGTGTTCTCACTTTCTCAAAAAATCTTTTATCATTTAATAAGGAATCATTCATCTTCCACATAAATCTTTTGGAACTTTTTTCTACTTCTAAAAAAATTGGATTATGGTCTGATAAGCTTCTAGGGAGTATTTCCATATCTTAGATTCTTGTTTTTAATTCTTTGGAAACCAAGAACATATCAATTTGTGAATAAGACTTATAACTTTCTGAAAAGAATGTGAAACCCTTAGTATGTGGGTAGAGATTGGTCCATGCATCTGTCAGATTGAAGTAGCCTTGAAGATCAAAAAAAGAAATTGGAAGTTTCCCCTGATTTTCTTTGATTTTTTTTCTTAGAAGATCTGTCTTTTTTTGGATCTATAACCTCATTCCAGTCTCCAAGTAAAATTAACTTATAACTCTCGTTTTCTATCTTTGTTATCTCTTCCTTTAGCTTCTTATAAAAATCTTCTTGTTTTTTCTTTGGGGCTATAGATCCCTAGTAGTAGGTATTTCGCATCTTCATCCTGAATTTCCACTCCTAGGTAGTGCCCTTTCTGGTCATTCAAGACCTCTTTTGCTTTATATTGCTTATGGACATACATCACTACCCCACCTTTTCTTTTTTCACTATCTGAAATAAACATTTGTCCTAATTTGGGGTTCTCCATATATTTTATTTTTATTTCTATTTCTTGTAAGCATGTAATTTGTGGTTTCTTTTTTAACAAATAATGAACTATCTTACTTCTCTTATACTTTGAATTTAGTCCTTTGATATTCCAGGAAATTATTTTTGTAGCCATATCTCAATTTGTTATTAATTATTATCATAAGTATTTTCTCTTATTATTATTTTTAATCTTTATGCTTCTAAAGTTCCTTCCTCTTCCTCCTCCTCTTTATCAAGATTAAATGGTTCTATTTCCTCTTCTGATAGTTCTTCTTCTGGATTACCTTGAGTCGTTTCTATCAATGCACATACTCCTTCCTCTTGGTGTTCCTGATAGTATTCCTGTTGCTGTTGTTGACATTCTAGTTTCGTTCTTTCTCTTGTTTTCATTCTTTCTTCTTGCGATCCTTGTTCTTCTTCTTGCTTTCCAATCTTTAATATCTTTAAGAATTCCTTCACCTTTATTATTGAGTTTATTCTGTAGTATCTTTGTTTGTATGTCAGTGAGAGTCCTTCAATTCTGTCCCACACAAATCTAATTTTTCTCTTTCTTAGCTCCTGGGTTAGAAATCTATATTCCTGTCTTCTTCTTAATATTGTCATTGGGACATCCTTATAAATTTTTACTATCTTTCCTTCTATTTGGAAATCCTGCTGATAGCTTTTCTGTAGGATCAATTCTTTTGTTCTAATTCTTATAAAGGAGATTATTACACCTCTTGGCATATTTTTTCTTTGGCAGTTTTTGAATTTATTCGAAAAGTCATGTCTATGTCTTTTGCGATCTCTTCTTTTGGTATCCCAATAAATTTCGCTAGGGCTGCTGTAACTTTTTCAAATAAATCTTGATTTGGCAGTTCTGGTATCCCTCTTATTTTCAAACTTTTCTCCCTATGACGAACCTCTTGTAACAAATTAATATTGCTTTCTCATTTTTGTTGTTCATTCAGTTCAGAAGTTGTAATTTTTAATTGATTTGTTGTTGTTTTTATTTCATCTATCTCACCTCTTATGCCTTCTATTTCATTTGATATCTTTTCCAATTTGGATCCAAAGATTCCCAATTCTTTATGAATTTCTTCTCTCATTTCTTTTCTCGACTGTTTCAGTTCTGACTTCATCTCTGCCCTAATTTCATGTTGCATTTTTTGAAATTCTTCCCAAAGTGTTTGCATTGGATCAACTTTGAAAGATGCATCGGATCCTCTTCTTTGCTGAATACCTGAGGTTGGGTTCAGTTTTCTTGCAGTTGTTGACATTTTCCTAATATTCCCTAAGTATACTTTTTAAAATTGTTACTTATTTTACTATTATTATATTACTATTAGGAAGAAAGGGGAAAATATTCAGAGCAATTAATCACAATTATCTTATCAGAAACCTTCAAGATATTCAAGTTGAGAAATAGAAGTAAAACAAATATAGATATATAAATTAAAGGTGTAGTATATAGATATATAGTTGAAGGTGTGGAGAAAGTTTAAAGTCTATACAAATTGTCATTGCTACTTTTTGTAACTTATGTCTTATAACAAGCTTATGTATTTTTATATCAAACTTGAGTACTTATATACTTATATTACTTATATTTCCTTATAATTTACAGATATTGGCTTAAACCTTAATTATTAAGGGGGGTAAGGGGGGGTTAAAAGGTTTGTTCAAACCAGCAACCAATATTCTTCACCAATTGTCACTAGATTGAGTAGCATTAATGTTGGAAGGAAGAACAGGGTAAAGTTTGTGCTGGAGAAAACAAAAATGTTCTATTTAAGGGAGGGAGTGATCTTTCCCTCTCTATCCTTCACCAGGATCAGTCAATCTAATTTGAGTTAAGTAGGGAGATGATCACCCCCCTTATCTC
This sequence comes from Phrynosoma blainvillii, assembly GCA_026167975.1. NCBI lineage: Eukaryota > Metazoa > Chordata > Lepidosauria > Squamata > Phrynosomatidae > Phrynosoma > Phrynosoma blainvillii. The sequence continues at coordinate 202,021,596 of JANUYF010000003.1, forward strand.
CTCTGCCAGCAGTTACCAAGAAGCGAGATCTGTGCTGGATAAAAAAAAGTAAGTCTTTGCCCGGTGTGTTTCCCAAGCTACTACCAGCAACATAAAGTTAACCTTGAAAGGATAGAGACAGTCCCCACTTCACTGTCCTATTTCCACCACCTCCGGAAAAGTGAAATCCAGTGACGACTACTATATTTAAAAAAAACCAAACTGTCTCCAACCCCAGTACCTTCCTCCGACAGTAACAAAAACAGCAGTTATATTCAAGGAAGTGATATGTATCCTTATCTTGGTTATCTCAAGTGGCAGTCATCAAAAAGGTACATGTTACACAAAGAACAATTTATCTCTCCACTTTAAATCTCCATTTTCTTTCACTGGTCTCCCTATCGTCTCCTCCCCCATCCTCCTTCCGTCACCTCTTTCTCTGTTAAAAAGCGCTTTATTTTCAAACTATTGTTGATCTCAATGCCGTCTCCTCCACTGTCCTCTTTCTGTCGCTTCTTTCTCTGGTTTTAATTTTATTTTCAGGTAATTAATTTTCCCTTCATCTCCTGTCATCTCCTCCCCTTCTCCTCTTTCCGTTGTGTCTTTCTTTACAAAGACACAGGTCTTTTCACTTTATTCTTTTGTCTTTTATTTTTTATTCTTTTATGTGTCCACGTTCTTCCTGGCTGCTTTCCTTTTGTTAATTTATACTGCAAGACTCTAGTAATTCTGAAGGATTTTAGTAATTTTAATGATTCCTTGTTGCTCTGCTATAATCACTTTCTCTTTCTAGCTTTGTTCCTAATGAATCCTTTCCTTCATTGCCATTTTGCTTTCTCTTTCACGTCTATGTTATTGTCTCAAACGTCTTGTTGTGTTCAAGTCTATCATTACCTAAATGTCCAGAAGTCCAAGCAGAGCCCTTTTTTTTTATCTTTTTAGTTTACTTTTCAACAAATATATCTTATTTCTTGAAGCTTTATTTGTAAATTTGGCTCCTGCTTCCCTTTTAAGCCTGTTGCACTGGCACAAAGGACACAAGACACCTCTTTTTGGGTTTAAACAGGACACAACTTTTATTTAGCTGTACAGGGTCTATTAATAAACCAATAAACATTAACAAATTTGTCACGGGTGTAAGTGAAGGTGTGACTCCCCAAATGTGTGGTCCCTCACTGCACGTGACAAAACAAGTAAACAATAATAACAACAAATTTACAAACCCTCCCCCAGAAATAACATCATATTTCATCATATGACATCATGCAATTTTATGACATCATGCATTTAAATGCATACATCATTTCCTTTAAATTTGTGTTATGCCAATTCCCCCCCCCCCATTTTTAAATAGCCAGATTAAATTTTTCTGTGGGGTGGGGGTCATTACCCGCCCTACAATACAATAACAATTTCAACTTATAGACCCTATTCCAAAGTTGTGACAAAGCAATTAACAATAAAAAATGAATTATCACCCCATGACTCATTCCCAAATTAATTTACTTAAAAATAATAATAATAATAATAATAATAATAATAATAATAATAAATCTCAGGGAGGGCGAAAAACCCAGGGAAGAACCCTGGGGAAAAAAATCCCTCCTGGCCCCCGAAGGCAACCAGCCTAAGCCTGAGAGTAACAAATTAAATACTCTTAATAAAGGGTGGGTGGGATGGGTTGCTCCGTCTCAGCTCTAAAATGGCTGCCTCCCCATGGCAGTGCAGAGCTATAAGTGACAAACTCTTGTCCCGAGTCTCACAAGACCAATAACACCACGAGACTTGGAGCCACAATCAATTAACCCGATTGGACAAGGCACATAGGTGTACTTGTTCCCCTGTGCGCCTTGACCAACCAGGCATCTCCTGTCCTTATTTGGCCAGCACAACAAGAAACCCCTCCCGACTCGTCAGGGGGTGTCTTTCTTGTTGTTACTTTCTAAGCGGGCTACCGGTTACTTTGTATCTTTTAACATATCTTTTTTAACAATAGCAAAGTTCTTACTCCAAGCAGGAGCTTATAGTTTGTAGAGGTTTTTGTCTTACTTACCTCATCCGATGTCTTTTATTCGTGTTTATAGATAAGGTTAAGGGTAGTAGCGGCGGGCAGGGCTTAATGCCCTTAAGCGACCAGAATGAGGCTGGCTGCTCTGCAACCTTGCTTTTCCCCTTCCCAATATCGCGATCAGTATTCAGAAGGGGTCTAAACTTGATCTGTGATGAGCCCCAACTTTCTTGCACCTCTCCCGGGGTGCAGATGACAAGGGATCCTACGTCCCTTCTTCCCCACTCGGGTAGTCCAGCAGAGAGCCCTCAAGCTGGACTTTTTGCCATGCTGTCACCGCCGGAAGTTGGGGAGTCTTGGTAAGATTTTAAATGAAATTATGGGGCTGTACAGATTGGCACTTTGTGCTGGCCTTGGGGTGGAGTGCGAGTGTGGCAACCATATGCCGTCCACCCAAACACTTCCCCAATGCCAGCGTCACACTGCCTGCCTGCCTGTCTACCCACCAGCCCACCCACCCACATAGCGGGCAGTGTCACACCATTTCTTTGGGCAGTGTTTAGATGTCCTGTGCCAAATAAATGCAGAAAAGCCACCACGGTGGCAGCAATGGTGGCTTTTTGCTCCTCTAAAAAGGAGCGGCATTTTGGGGCTTCTTTTTAGAGCAGCAAACTGCCAGATTGGGGCTGTGGCATGTGGTTGCCGCAACCCCAATCCGGCGAGAAAAGAGGTAGCCAGAGGTTGCTCCATGGGGGCCATCTGTCGAGCCCCTATAATTATCTCCAGGAGGGAAGAAAAAGATCAGACAATAAAATTAGAATTTCCAATTATTTAACCCTCTAAAGTTCAAGCGCTAGGAAAAAATCTTAAAATCCTTGACGTTAGGTTATAGCAGACCTGAAGCTATTGTGACAAACAGCAGCTTTGTGTCCCCTGCCCTACATCTTTCTTGCAATGTCCACTTATCTACTGTTATACTAAATAGGTCATGTCCTCACAGTGTATGTTTACTGACACCCGCTTGTCTTCACTGTTTATTACTTGTGACATTGGGGTTGTTTGCATGGGCCAAATGGTCTGGCTTCCTCTCAACCTTGCTTCATCTAGTTTACATTATACAGGGCCAAACACCATGGCAAAATCAGTCCTGATCCTGCCTGTGCAGACACTGATCCAGAGGATCTGGTCTGACACCAAGGTAAAGACCCCTTACCATGGGGTAAAATAGCTCAAGTTTTTCACAGAGTTTCTAAGAAACTCCATGGCAAAAATGGGCTATTCAGACAGTTTATACCCTCCCATGTTCCTTACCTTACTGGTGGGTGATTCACCTGAGAAGCACCCCAGTCACCCCATCTGACATGGAAATGGGGCACCTGGCCATGTTTCTGCAGCCAGCCACCCTGTTTCTGTGTCAGACAGAACAACTGAGTGCTTCTCAAATAGATTACATGTCAGAGCAGTAAGAAGCAATCACAGGTCCTGTGTCAGTGTGGAGATGGGTGTGCTGACCCAGAGACTAATCCAGGTGAGCCCTGGAGACAGGATAGCATGGGCTCAGACTGTGCTATCCTGACCCATCTGCTCAGGCCCATTGTCATAATAAGTAATAGTAGCATCCTTTTCAGCTCAATTTGGACCTAACCTCTTCCAAAGACTTGTACAAAAATGTGCACATAACACCTTCAGACCAAAGCATTTTGTTTCCTGAATCAGAGGTGAAGGTGACACTTTTTATGTGTTATACAGAAGACTGATCTGGCTGTTGAATCTTGCTTTAAGAAATACAATAATTTGTTACACTAGACTTAAGATTGGTTCAAGAGTTACATGTCAGGTTCTCTGTGAGAACAGAAACAGATTTCAGTGGGCAGTTGCAGGGAGAAGAATTTGCAGTTGAACATATTTCATCACATTTGTTGTTTCCAGTATGTACATGCTCATGGGATGGGAGGATAGTCTGCTGAGACTACTCTTGTAGTTTACAAATACTTTTGAGATGGTGTGGAAGAATGGTTTTCAAACTGTATGAATCTCAGAATGTTCCCTCTTTTCTCCTGCATTTTTTAAAAATCATCTTTACTGATAAAAAAAAAAATCTCAATTTTGAAAGCTTGGACTGAGAATTACATCAATTTTAATAACTGCCACTCTAGGTAAAGGTAGTGCTTTGACCTGAATGTCTAGTTGTAACCAACTGTAGGGAGCAGTGCTCATCTCCGTCACTAAGTGGAAGAGCCAACATTGTTCGAGGACTACTTTGGTGGTCACATGGCTTGTAAGTCCGGTATATTGCTAAGAAATTATTTGGACTATGTTTTTATGAATGAACAAGCAAATGTTTGCCAGAATTACTATAATTTTTGAAATATTTGACTCGTGTGTGTGTGTGTGTGTGTGTGTGTGTGTCTTCATTTCCTGACAGGGTAAAGAAACTCTGACATGAGAATATCAATCACTCCCTTTCAAAATATGAAAGCCAGGTATCAGGTTTATGATGTCAGTGATATCTTGACCTAAATATCAGAATGCCAAATATTTAAAATATAGTGGCAAAAAAAAAAAAAAAAAAGACTAAGCATGATGGCCACTTTATCATAGCTACCATTTAGTTAGATAATACACATACTTAAAAGCATCCTCTGTTTAGCTTGTGGAAATGAAAAAAAAAAAGTCTATCTGATGTAATGAGGTCTAATGCTGACATTTTTGAAAACATGTATGAAAATGTTAACTGATTAATATGATTAATATTTATTTCCGTTACACATTTCTATCATTTATATGTGAAAAAAATCTTGAATTGTTCAGCTTCTTTTTTTTTTAAATTTTATTTATATTAATCAACTTTCCATACATTTTTATATACTTTTACATCTTAGCCATTGTTTTTTTTTTTTTAAACAAACCCCCCTAAATATCCCCTCCGTGCACCCCACCCCCGGAGCCATTTCCATTTTTATACTCCATCCAAAATCTTAACTCCTCCCGTGGAGGCAATTTCCCGTCTTCCATTCTTAATACATTTTCAATAAATTTTTTCCATATTTCATCAAAATCATTTCTTTTCAATAATCCTTTTTTCACTTTCAATCTACATGTTAATTTATCATTAATTGCTATCTTCCAAACTTCCTTATACCAATCCTCCAATTTCACACTTATTTTTGTTTTCCAACTTCTTGCTATAATTAATCTCGCAGCAGTAAACAAATTTGTTACAAGGTTTTTTTCCTCCTTCCATTCTACATCATTATATATTGATAACAATGCTATATTCGGTTTTCTATCTATCTTTATATTCATAACCTTTTCTATCTCTAATATTACTATTTCCCAGAATTTTTGTACATATTTACATTGCCACCACATATGTAGATATGACCCTACTTCCTGACAACCTCTCCAACAATATTTTGAATTTTCTTTATTTATATTATGTAATCTCAGTGGTGTCAAATACCACTTCCAAATCAATTTATAATAATTTTCCTTAATTCGCACTGATAAATTTTTCAAATGTCTTTGTTCCCAAATCTTATTCCATTCATTGTCAGAGATTTTGCATTTCAATTCATCTTCCCATATTTCTTTTAAAATAATTTGATGTAGTTTTTCCCTTTTATTATCCATTAATATTTTATAAATTTTGCTAGTTAAGCCTTTCATATTTTCATTTTCCTCCATTCCTTTTCTTTTCTGAACTATTTGTTCAAACTGTGTATATTTCCCTTTTTCTATATTTTTTTTCTTCAAATTCTTAAACCATTGTTCTATTTGCATAAAATGTAACCAAGACATGTTTATCCCCCTAAGTTTTTCTTTTATATTTTCTTTTCCTATCTTTAATTCTATCCAATTTTCTATTTTATCTATTTTCCTTTCCTTTAATTCTTTATCTAATAAATCTTTTAAATTTTGGGGGAAAGATTTTTCCATTATTATTGAATTTTCATTCATTAATCCTTTTTTATATTTATTCCAAATTTCTAATATATTTTCCATAAATGGATTTCCAATTTCTTTAATTTCTTTCCTACTAATTTCTTTTAAAAAAAAAATTCTCTATTTTCATATCTATCTCTTTTTTCCCCATTTCTAACCAATCTAAATCTGGTACGTCCAGCATTCCTTCTATTACATATCTTAAGTGGTTAGCTTCATAATATCCTTTTATATTAGGGAGGCCTAGCCCTCCTTTTTTCTGAGACTCATACCAAAATTGTTTATTTAATCTACATCTTTTCCCTCCATTACAATATACGTTTAGTAACTGTTGCCATTTACTTAATTCTACTTCTGATATTTTTAGTGGTCTCATTCTAAATAGGAAATTTAATTTTGGTAAAATTTTCATTTTAACTAACGCTATTCTTCCAAACCATGATAATCGAATGTTCTTATATTCTACTATTTTTTTTCAACTTCTCTCCGTAGAATTGTTCAGCTTCTTAAATAAATCTTTCTGATGAACTGTAATTAATGGCTCATACTACTCCATTATTTTCATACTACATTTAGATTTGGAATCCTATTGATTTTTTTCTCTCTAACATGTGATGCTTTCATTGTTAATGTGCAAATAACTTCCAGTCCACACACACACACACATACACACACTGTTGATTTTTGGTTCCTCCTTTTAGTATTAACACTTTATAGGCCCCAAAGATGTTAACTTACTTGTGTGCTTTTGGAGTATTATTGATTATTATTGTGAAATATTTATACCCCACTCTTCAGCTAAAAGGTTATCAGAGCGGCTTACAAATGGATTAATTAGATGGTTCCCTGCCCTCAGGCTTACAATCTAAAAAGACAAGACACAAAAGGAGAAGGGAATAGTGGTGGGGAAGGAGAATAAGTCCAGCAGATTTTCTCTCCCTCTAAAGCCTGGACCAAGGCAGAGGGCCCTTTTTTCTCCTTCTTCTTTTTTATTATAACATAAATATTTTACAAATCTATATAACAAGATCCACAACATTAATATTTATCAGGGTTACAAATTACGATATTACCATTACGTCTCTATTTCGGCTAATTATACAATTCAGTGTCTTTGATATATCCCGTCTATAAGATATTAATTAGTTTTATCAATCAGTTGCTCTTTTATTACAAGAGTCTAATGTCGTCTCTAACTTCAATTCTTCTTTTAAGCATCATTCCCCAAATAATATTTTTGCTAGTACAAATCCTTTTAAACTGTTACACTGTTATGTTCCCCATCTTTTTTTACAATAAATGAATAATGAATTCCACATATCACTAATCTCATTTTCTGTTTTTCCTTCATGTAACTGACCTTTTCTATCCAATTCTGCAATGTCTATTAATCTAAGCAACCAATTATCAATGGTTGGTATTTCCTCTGTCTTCCATTTGGTAGCTACTAAAGGAATAAAGTCAAATGTTATATTCGTTGTTTCCATAATTATCCTATGTACAGTTTGCCAAAATTTTGCTATAACCGGACAGGTCCACCATGTATGAATCCACGTACCATGTTTTTTTTTTTACATTTCCAACAGATATCGTTGTTATTTTTGTACATTTTTGCCAATCTCACCGGAGTAAGATGCCATCTAGTTTCTAATTTGAAGAAATTTTCTCTTAATGTTTGATTACTTGTAAACTTATATGTTGCTTTCCTAGCTTTATTCCAATTTTCCAAAGAGACTTCATTACCAATATCCCTCGCCCAACATAGCATATGTTCTTTAACTACTTCATCCTCTAATTTCCTTTGCAATAATATCTTATAAAGGTTAGCTATTTGCTTTGGTTTGTCTGCTATAAGAATGTTATCTAATTCATTTTTTTACCAGATATATTCCTTGTGTTTTAAGATCATTTATCGTCAAACTTTGTAGTTGATGGTATTGAGACCATGTCAGGTCTGGGTCCCTATTTCTGATTTCCCCCAGTTCTTTAAGTTTAACTGTTCCATCATGCGGCTCCTGTATAATGATTTCCTCATATTTTAGCCAATTCAACACTGTTCTAAACCTACCTAACATTGCCTCTTGTGGTGACATCCACCCTGGAATACCCCTATAAAAGCTAGATTTTATTTTCCCCCATGTTTTTATGAGTGCTCTTCTTATTACATGGTGAGAAATTTTTTGGTGAACCTTTTCTTTGTTGTACCATAAGTACGCATGCCAACCATATCTTAGATCATGGCCCTCCAAATCTAACAGTCTCTTATTTTTACTCTTAATCCATTCTTGTATCCATATTAGTACACAAGCCTGAAAATATAATTCCAAGTCCGGTACCTCACATCCTCCATTGTCTTTACTATCAATTAGAATTTTCCATTTAATTCGAGGTTTTTTCCCTTCCCAAATGATTTTTTTTCCCAATTCTTTATTCCATACCGAGAATGGTTTAGTATCATGGATTATTGGCAAATTAGAAAATAAAAATATTATTTTTATTTTTTTATTTTATTTTATTATGGCCGTTCGGCCAGCACAATTGTAATAAAAAGATTAATTTTGGTAACGCGAACATTTTAAATGCAGCTATTCTTCCATAAAATGAAAGCTTTAATCATGTCCACCTCACCAAGTCTTTTTTAATTTCATTCCATATTTTTGTATAGTTTAGATCAAATAATTCCTTATTTCTGCTAGAAATATATATTCCTAGATATTCAGCCATTTTAACAATCTTGCATGATGTTTTTTATTTCAAGATTTCCTCCTCTTTACTAGATAAGTTTTTGGTGATAATTACTGACTTATCCTTATTTAATTTAAAGCCCGTGTATCCCCCAAATTCTTCCAGAATATTCATCAGTTTTTCTATACTAAATATGGGGTCTTCCAGAAATACAATTAGATCATCGGCATATGCCTTAATCTTAAATTCCGAGCCTCTTACTTTAGGGCCTTTTATTTCTTTATTCTGTCTAATTTGTTATTAAGTAGCTCTATTATTATCACAAACAGTAAAGGAGAAATAGGGCATCCCTGTCTTACACCCCTAGAAATACTAAACTCTTTAGTTTTTTCGCCGTCAACAATTATTCTGGCCTTTGGATTTGCATAAATGCTTTTAATCCATGTTATAAATTTATCACCAAAGTTTAGATTTTCTAGAATAAAAAACATAGTGTCCCAATTCACAGCATCAAAAGCTTTCTCAATTAATAGCAATGCCAATTTCTTTTCATTATTTTGCTCATAGAACTCTATAATATCAATCACCGTCCTAATATTCTGTCTAATTTGCCTTTGTGGCAAAAACCCTGCTTGGTCCTCATGTACTCTCTCTTTCAGAACCTCTTTTAGTCTAGTTGCCAATATGCTGGTAAATATTTTATAGTCTGTATTCATTAGGGAGATTGGTCGGTAATTCTCAATTTTTGTACTGTCCTTCTCTTCTTTGGGGATTAATGCAATATCTGCATATTTCCATGATTCGGGAATTCCGTTTTTTACTATACCATTAATTGTATTTTTTAGAGGTTCTATTAACAGATCTCGCAACTTAATATAATATTCTGAAATGAAGCTGTCAGGTCCTGGTGAATTTTTTATTTTAAGTTTCTGGATAGCCTCTTCTATTTCTTTTTCCGTTATATCCTTATTTAATTTGTCTCTTACCTCATCACTCAGTTTCCTATAATCTATATTTTGTAAAAAAAATTCAAAATTCTTAATCTTTAAATTTTTATTCTTTTGTTCCTTGTAAAAATTTGAAAAATAATGATGAAATTTCTTTTGTATTTCTTTTTGACCTGTTGCTTTACCTTCTTCATCTACTATTTCTATAATAGTTCTTACCCCTTGCTTTTTATTTAGTTTGTTTGCGAACCACTTCCCTGATTTATTATCCATTTCAAATACATCTTGTCTCTCTCTCCTCCTTTTCTGTTCGATTTCTTTATTCAAAATATTTTCAAGTTTCTTCTGCCAATATTCCAATCGATTTAATATATCTATTGAGGAGGGATCTTTTATCAGCTTCATTTCTGTTTCTTTTATTTTTGTTAAATAAAATCCATCCATTTAATTTCTTCCCCTTGTGCAATTTTTATCTCCTTACATTTTTTCAAGAGTATTCCCCTCAAGACTGCTTTATGCACATCCCAAATCCATTTGGTTTGTGTTTGTTCCATATTATTTTCCTTGAAATAATTTTTAATATTTCTTTTTAATTCTTCTATAAATCCATCCTCACAAAGGAGTTCAGTTTTAAGTTTCCAATTATATTGTTTTTGACCTACTTCCAAACTCATTACAATTGGGCCCTTTTTCTTCCTGTGGCTAGGCCCGATGGTGCTGGCCTGCCTTCTCTCCCTCAATGATGGTGGAGGGAGGGAGGGACCTTCTTCTTGTTCAGGCTAGGCCCGATGGAGCTGACCTGCCTTCTCTCTCTCAATGATTGTGGATGGAGGGAGGGCCCTTCTTCTTTCCAGGCTAGGCCCAATGGAGCTGGCCTGCATTCTCTCCCTCAATGGTGTTGGATGGAGGGAGGGACCTTCTTCTTGTTCAGGCTAGCCTCGATGGAGTTGGCCTGCCTTCTCTCTCTCAATGATTGTGGATGTAATGTAAGATCATCACTCATAAGGAAGCTTTTGCCACATTTATATGGTTTCTCCCATATTAATCCTTTGATGTGAATAGAAATTTCAGTTCAGTTCACTTCATCTTTATTATGGTCATAGACTGGCACAGGTAAAACGAAGATACAGAACAAAAAATGTAAAAACCCACAGGTTAAAAATAAGTTTTGCATCACAACAAAATGAACTCGATAATATATTGAAAGGAAGTGAAGGGAAAATAACATCTTGATTACATAAATTATTTTTAGAAAGGAAACTAGAACAAGAGGTGATTTAAAAAATGTGATACATAGGGAAAGCTATAGAATTACAAAGTTGGCACTTAGCTAGAACAAGAACCTTTCAATTTACAAAATGCCAAAGCATATGAGAAAACTATGGAAAAATGGCTTACGGATGGCATTTAACACCAGAAAAAATAGCAAAGATTTATAAAAAATAGCCATAACAAATGCCGGAAATGTGAAAAAGGAAAAGGTTCCTGGATCCTTATGTGGTGGCACTGTCCACAAATGCAAATATTTTGGAGTATGAATATGCTAGTTGGCTCCAGCCCCTGATTTGTGTTTCTGTTATTTGTCCTGGTACTGCTGTCCCTGAATTAATGAGAACACATCTGCAGCTCTACTCATACAGGCTATACACTTAATTCAGCAGTCCACAAGCTCAAGGACCAAAACTGAACTTGGAGACTAAACAGCTAAAAGCTGGCTTCTTACTTCAGAAGCTTGTCCTTTGATGCATGAAGATCAACACAGCCAGCAACAGAGATACAAGTGGTTATGTGTGAATAACCTGTTCCCATGTTGTTTTGAGGGGTGCATTTCCCTATGCTAAACCATGGGAGAATGGATATAGACAGGGTATGGTTTCCACTTATAAATCTAAACATTTTAGAGTTCAATAAAATGAATTTGATAAAATGTACACATTTGAAAATTGTGGCTAGAAATATGAACACATTTCAAAAAAGCAAACAAACATTGACTTTGGTCAATGGATAGAGATGTGTGCAAAAATATCTGCATTACAAGACTTTATATGAGACAAAAGTGAACACACTTTAAAAATACACACTCAGAAGACTGTCTTGTTTTTGTTGTTGTTGTTGTTGTTTAAAAAGAAAATATGCATGTCAAAAGCATGAAGCAGACTTAGTGGAAAAAAGAGAACATAATAAGAAATGACAGATAAGCACATCCCAAAAGACAATGAAGGAGATAAGAGTTTGTTGGCACATCTTCTTGTACAATTCTAATTATATGAAGTAGAGCTTTTCTAGATTGTAGCCCAACATTTATGATATCCATGTATATTATAATATATATTCATGTCCCTCAGATGTGATAACTCACACACAATACTTTCAAATAGCCTAAATCACAGTACTTTTGAATACAGGGAATAGATTTATTTATTTATTTATTTATTTGTGAACCTCAGTAGTACGACTTAGCTCAAATAAAAATATCAACAAAACTGCAAAGATGTGATCTAAACACAGGGGAGGGGAAAGAAATATTTCACAGATAACTTTGACCATGTGATTAGAAGTCCTCCTCACAAACAATTCTATGCATAGAATTTCTCTATACTTAACTCAAGGAAATCAAATGCATATGATCCCAATCTAGCTATGTATTAAAATAACGTATAAAATTGCATTTCTCTGGTTCAGGTCTAGATTATATAGCACAACTGTCCTCCAAATATAGATTCCAAGTATGCATTCCTTTAACTGGAATGGTGAGTTAATCACTATTCAATTATTAATAGTGTAGGACTTACTGGGGAGTCTGGATGTGATTTATAAGCCTTGTGCTACTTATCTTTACACTAGTCAACATTACAAAGTCAGCTGTTAATGAATTAAATGACACTGTCCTAACAATTTGCATATACTGAGTTTAAAATGAGCAAATCATTTTATTTCTGACTCTTGTCACTTTCACCTGATTCACCCATAAGTTGACCCTCCCGTCTCATTCTCATGGATTTTACTAGAATTTTTAAAAGCAACCTAGAGAAAAGTTTTGTTATTTACTCTCCCTCTCCCTCTCTCTCTTTCTGTGTTGTGGGGCAGGGGAAGAAAGAGATTTCTCTATTTCTGTATACAAACTTTGTAAATGCCACTTTAGAAACAGGGCCTTTACAGACTGCCAGAAATAATGCGGCTTGAGGCCACTTTAACTGTCCTGGCTCAGTGCTAGGGAATCATGGGAATTGTATTTTTTTCTGGGACATTGAGCCTTGCATCGGCACAAAGGACACAGACGCGATTAATGTGGGTGAAAACATTGGCCACAACTTTATTTGTACAGGGTCTCACATATTTAAATACCAATCTAGTTAACCATTTCTAACAATTTATATATATATTTCTTAATAAGAATTTAATTGACGCATGCGCACGTGTTTTGAGCACAAGCGCTATGTCATAATTACTTTTAACACGGCATGCATCAAAACCTTCAACTTAAGTAATCTCATAACAAACACATAACTCCCCCCCCCCACCGGATATGATGTCAAATCATTTTATGACATCACCTTTTTAATGACATCACTAGATTTAAAATGACGTCATATAAATTTGTTTAATCTCATGACATATACCAGAATTCTTTGTTATTATATCCCAATTAATAAATTCCAATTAACCTAAAGAATTCCATAAAGGAGGGAGGGTCCCTGCCCACCACAGGAGGGGGTCAGCCTAGCTTGGCATCCCCTCCTCCTCCCCCCCCCCCCGAATTGAAGCCTTTATGCAAGACTCCAATGAAGCCAGGTATATGTCATTACCCTGAGGTGAGAGATGCACCCCGTCACCCCTGTACAAATGTGGCAATGCAAACTGTATTCCATGGGGATCAACAATAACAACACCCATTTTTCCCAAGGTCTTTGCTACAGATCTGTTTAACCAACGCCGAGCTCCGTTGATGGCTACATCACTCCTAGCACCATGCCAGACTCGCCGAGGAAGGAACTTCGTCCACATGAGCAGAGTATTTGGCATCATTCGCTGAATTTCCTTCATATCTTTCACAATCCTTCTGGTTAACTATGATGAAGTCATTTTTAAAAGGTCATTTTCCCCTAAATGTACTAATAATATCTTGGGATGTGGAAAAGAGGCCATCAATTCAATAAGTCTAGGCAGTAAGGCTCCCCACAACATGCCTCTACGACCCAGCCATCCCACAGTTCCAGCTTCTCCAACTCCCATGGTCAAATCCAGTTGCGGTTCAGTAATGTGCCTTTCAGCCCAAAAGACCAAACTGTGTCCCAGGATCCATATATCTCCAGCCTTGAACTCTGCCAATAAATTCAAACAATAAACAATCATAGTTAACCTTAAACTAAGGCCGAACATACGATTTAAATGCTCTAGAGAACCAGCGACCAATTCTATGAATCGCATTATCACTCAAACCTTGAGTTGCTGCAGCTGTCGCTGCCCCAATTCTAAATGAATGAGCAGAAAATTGAACCGCTGGTAAACCAGCATGTCTCAAAACCTCCTTTAATACTGTTCTAAATTGGAATTGAGTCAATGGTGAGCCCGATACATGTAAAAATAAGTATCCTGATGTGTTTGGCCTTATCTGAAAATAATTTGTCAATTCACGAAGTGGGCAAATATGCTCAGAAGGAGCCCTGGCCAATGTTAAGAATTGCCCCTTCCCCAACTGATCGGTTTTTGAACGCCTAATTTTTAGGCATAACCCCTGCTCTGAAACTTGAATATCTGATAGTAAAAGAGCCCTGCCAGAACTATCATTACGAGAACCAGGAACAATTTCACTTATTCTTAAGGCTGCAAAAAATGCTAACGAGAATACTGCCTTAAACAAAATCACCTCATCAGGTGTGGTACATACCTTAGGGAGGCTTTGCCAGATTTTTTTCCAATATTGACCCCGTTATTGGCAAGCGACTGTCCTGAACCGGTAAAGACTCCCTAGCCCATCCCTCAAGAGCCCTACGAACTCTAAAATCAACTGTAGGGTCTTTAAAACCTCCTGCCCTGGAGTAAAATGAAAGTGGCTCTAATCTTCCTCTGATGGTAACTACAGATAAACCCATTTGCCTAAGATGTACTGCAAAATGGAGGATAACCTCCACCTCCAATGGCCAAACCTTCACCTCCCCGACAGCAACAAGAAAGACCTAAATGCTCGCAAAGTGAGCTGATATGACTTGCGTGTCAAAGAGGCGATGGACTGGAGAATCACCTTTTCAATTTCTATTCTCCAAGGCTCCAAAGTTGTTTTGGTACCTCCAACGGACGAGCTGCTGCCTCTGGCGCCAACTGACGGAATCTGTAAAACTGAAAACGCGAAAGGGCATCCGCCAATGGATTTAGTAAACCAAAAATGTGTTGAGCTTGGAACAAAATATTAAACTTTAAACATTGAGCCACCAGTTCCCTAACCAATGTCATTACCCTCTCAGATTTGGAAGTCAAAGAATTCACTATGTGAACTATGGCTTGGTTACCACACCACAACCACACCATTTTGTTTGCAAATTGGTCCGGCCATAAATGGACCGCAACCACAATAGGAAACAGTTCTAAAAAGGTGAGGTCCCGTGTCCAACCTTTCTCAACCCAAAAAAGCGGCCATTTCTTGGCTGCCCACTGTCCATTAAAATAAACACCAAACCCACAGGCCCCTGAAGCATCGGAGTGTACTTGAAAGTCTGCCCTTAGGAGCATTTCAGATCTCCAGAATGAAATACCATTAAATTGTTCCAGAAATGACTCCCATATCCTCAAATCCTCCCTTATTCCAGAGTTAATTCTAATATGATGATGTGGGGCCTTCACCCCCTTGGTGGCTTTGTATAAACGAGAACAGAATGCCCGCCCAGGAACTATAACCTTACAAGCAAAATTCAATAAACCAGCCAAAGATTGAAATTCACGAAGTGTGGCTTTAGATTTACTTTTCATCATCCTCACCTGTAGCCTCATATCTGTGAGCTTGTCAGGTGGGAGACGAGATATACCGTCCACAGTTTCTAATTCAATTCCCAAGAAAGTAATACGTGTACTAGGACCTTCAGTTTTTTCTTCAGCCAAAGGTACACCCATTTCCCTCATTAAGTGCTGAAATGTTAACAGCATATCTGCACAACCATTCATCCCAGGGGCTCCAGCAAATAAGAAATCATCCAGGTAATGAGTAATCGCTTGACTACCTGACCTCTTAGAGGCACACCAATGTAGAAAGGTGCTAAATGTTTCAAATGCTGCGCAAGAGATGGAACACCCCACTGGCAAAGCTTTATCAAAGTAATATTTTCCATCAAACTGAAAGCCCAAAAGATCAAAATCGTCCGGGTGAACTGGAAGCAGCCTGAAGGCAGATTTAATGTCACATTTTGCCAATAAGGCTCCTTTGCCTAATGCCTTAACCATTTTAACTGCTGAATCAAATGAAGCATATTTAACCGATGTTAACTGAGGGTCAATAGCGTCATTTACAGATTCGCCTCTAGGGTAAGATAGATTGTGTATCAACCCGTATTCCCCCGGTGCCTTCTTAGGAACAACACCAAGGGGAGATAATCTCAAATTTGCCATAGGCAAATGCTCATGAGGGCCTGAAATCCTACCTGCCGCTATTTCCTTGGCCAGTTTGTCCTTTATAATCCCTGGCAATTCCCTAACACAACGTGCATTAGGTGCATAACGGTATGCTCTTAAACCAACATAAGGAATACAAAAACCTTGCGAGAAACCCTCTAACAAGTACTTAGCGGCCACCCTTTTAGGGTCGATCCACAACCAAGTGGTCATCACATCCAAATTAATTGGTGTTGGCGCCCTTTCCCATATTAGATGATTGTTGAGAGGGGGCCCCGCCTCCTGCTTTCTTACCTTTGAAGCATGCCGATCCTGGGTGGCTCCCCTTACAGGTGCTACACTTATGCTCGAACCTACAAGGCTGTCTTTTGCACCTACCTGCATTAAAATCCCAACACAGTCAGAACTGTTTTCTCTCACCCATGCTAGACCTCGTATTTTGCCCTCTCGGCTGAGTGACCATAGGCACAAACCCATTGTCGCATTGGCTCGAAGGGGAGGCTCCCACCATAACATCGGCCCACAGTTCGGACTGTACCTGACGCCAAGATAGAGAATGGTCTAGTGCTGCCCTCATCCTAAACTGCTCGTCGTATTGAAGCCAGGCAGACCCTCTAGAATTAAAGTGGCAATTGGTATAAGCTTTTATCATTATCTCCTGGTACTTGGAGAAGTCAAGGGATCTAGCCGGGTCCCTTTCCTCAATAACGCCCCTATATATGGTAAAACCCATAATCCAATTGACAAAATTTCTTTCTAACTTAGGGCGCTTATGAGATTGAAATTCTTTTGGAAGGGTAAACACCACCCCATCCTTAACCATTATCCATGGTTCGGGATCACGGAAAGTGAGTGCAAACAAATCAACATACTCACCCTTCCAAATCCTTTCTTTTGTAGCCATAGGCAGGTGCGACCCCAAGGGCATAGACATTCCCGCATATGGATTGCATTCAAAAGACCTGCCAGTCCCCGAAATGCCCAGTGCACCCACCACGGCAGTCTCCCTTACCTGACTTACCGTTTTATTAACATTTGCATTAAGCTGCCCTCTCGAATCCGCACCTTGAGCTAATCCCACGCCAACTAGAGGTGCTGTCACAGGCGCTGGGCTAGGGCGGTCACTTATAAAGTTCAACCCTGTCTGCCCACCTGTACCCCATACCGCTGAAGGCCATGCTGCCTGAACATTATTAGAATCTGACAAACCTGAGCTCGTTGTATGAGGAGAAGCAACCATTGATGCTTGCTGAGCTCCCACTGTGAGTGCATCAGAAGCTGCTCGAGTGCTGTGCTGACCACCATGTGCGCCCGGTACATCACTATTGCAAGCCGCGGATGTCGCAGGTGTCGCCACATCATTTTGACCTGTAGGAACCACACTTTGAAGAAAGCAAAACAGGTCGGCCAAAGTAGGTTGACTAGACATAGGGGCACTCGCACCCTGATGTCCCACACCCGGAACTTTCTTTAAAAGCTCCATTACATCAGCCACGGTTGGTTGCCCAACTTCCATGGTTGATGTACCTGGGAAACTACATGCAGTGTCCAGTAAAAATGCATTATCAATGGCCTGTTGAGTAGCATTCTGGGCTAAATTCGCATTCAACTGAATCATTGGAGAGGAAGTCATATGCCCCCCCTTCTATAAATGGTGGTGAGCCAATTGTTCACATACTGCCGCACAAGCCTGCATTGTGCTACCTATCTGAGCCAAATGTGTGGTAATGTCATCTTCCTTATTTTGAGTATTAGAAGCTTGCTTAGGCGCTGGCTGCCCAGCTTTAAAACCAGCAGCGGTCGCACGTCACTTAGACTGCATCTTACTACGTGACATGATTGCTAATTGAACAATGGCACTCGCCAATTAGACTAATTTGTGCAGGAAATCGAGTTGTAGTTAAGGCTATTCCTGTGTCACCAATAGATAATGTAAAATAATCAACTAGCTGTGTGTCGTGTTTGTTACCTACTGCATGTGCTCCCAATCAGCAACTGCCAACCGCAACAGGGTTACCCACCACGTAAGAGTAGGCCCTTATTATCATACCTCACCCCCCAATTTTTTTTTATAATATAAATATCAACAATCTTAATGTTATTGTTATTATTATTATTATTATTATTATTATGGCCAGGCCAAGCTGTCCACAGTAGCCCCCGCTAGGCCTGAACAATATGCCCTCAGCAACTGTAGCAGAAAATGTGGGGGGGGGGGGGGGAGAACATTTTACCACCCTAATATGAAAGTTAAATATGCTGGGGAGTGGGGGGAGGGGGGGCGGACCCTGAACTTTAAGGCCGTCTGCCCCACCCGGGCCTGTCCCTCTCACAATCACCAATCCACAGCAAGCCAATATGGCCACCCAGGGGCATGGCAAATGTCACTGGAATCACAATCCAGACCCCAAAACAACAACCGGCCAAGGAGCCGTGGTCCCCCCCCCTTTTTTTTTTTTAGATATACTCGCCGCGCTCTGCTCCTGGCTACCAATGCCCTGTCCTCAGTCTCCCCTGAGGAGAGCTCGACTTTCGCTTCGCCGCCTGTGGCCAATGGCCTTGTAAGGCGACGCTTTCAGCACAGCCACGCTCCTGGCCACCAACCTTCATCTCTCCGCACACACTCTCCCCTAAGCCTGGCGGAGAGCCGCCAAAAATGGCCCGGGAATCAGGCATTCCCCAATGGCCTAACCGCCGTAGCCTGTCATCCGGGCCTTGCAATTGCTCCACGGGCTTGGCCCAGTACAGGCCCCAAAACCTGGAGCTCAAGACGAGCAAGGTGCTCCTTGCTCGTCTAAATCAAAATGGCTGCCACCACGTGGCAGCGCAGGGCTTTATAGCCCTGCAAATCCAGCTCCCAAATCCCGCAAGATTTTAACTCTCGTGAGGTTTGGGAGTGAGAAGTGCTTCTTATTGGCCGAACCGACCTGGAAGGATGGGCCTTCCGGTCCGCCCGGCCAATCGCGCGTCGATGCCCTTATTTGGCTGACACAATAGAAAGGCCCCTCCAAACTTGTCGGGGGGGGGGTCTTTCTCTGTCAGAGAGCTCTGGAGCCACAATAAACTACAGTTCCCATGATTCCCTAGCACTGAACCAGGACAGTTAAAGTGGCCTTAAGCTGCATTATTTCTGGCAGTCTGTAAAGGCCCTAAGTAGCTAATCATGGGGAAACCCTTCCAGATGGGTTAATTGTCAATCTTCTGTTGCCAAATAATTGATTGAGGAAAACTGTTATGCAATTGTTTTTCATGAGAGAATTTTTGAGACTTTTTTTTGGAATGGACTTTAATTTAACAAAGTAGTTGAAATAATATGGGCCTAAATACCCTAGTCATCAGGTCTTGTCTGATCTTGGAAGCACACCAGGGTCACATACATATAATGAATCATAACTTATGAACATAAATGAACATAAAGACTGAGTATTCACTGAATTTGTTGCCAGGCAAAACAAAAACAAAATACTAGATATGTCATTAACAACTGTGATTCTGATTAATATAGTAGCACCCTCTCCACATTGTTTGCCAGTCCATTAACCAAAAATGAAATGCAGACATTTTGATTATTTTCAAAAGAGGTCAAAATGGTTGTATTAGCTGAAGGCTTCTGTGAGTTCTGTTCCATATTTTGATTTTTAGCCGCCATTATGACAGCTCTTTTGATGCCATCCCATAATGCCTTATAATGCCATCCCAAGACATTATGGGGATTCCAAAATGATTAACTGCAGCATAGATAAAATATGAAACTGTCCTAGTGTCACAATGCACCTAATCATTCTAGAAAAAATGGAGGATAGTTTTACACTTTTTTTGACATGCTTGCCAACTCTTCCTAGATTCATGCCAAAAGAGCTTTTTACTTAAAGTATTTATTTTTGCACTGCATTTATGCTTTACCAAACTATGGGTGTGAGAGAAACTGCACTGACTGTGAATAAAAAAATCAGCACATGGATTGAGGACTGTTTTCATGACACATTAAGCCACATAAAAACCCGAGGAAGAAAATGCTTCTCACACACCTGCATCTCATACAAAAGTCTACTTTCTACAAAGTATATAGCATATTAATGAATACTGCTCAGGAAGGGTCCCCACCAATGTCCTACAGGCTTCTTGAGCTAAGCCTACTTTAGTTGAGCTTCAAGTTCCTCTTTCCCTTAGCCCTTTTGCATGTGTCTGCTTCTAATCCACATGACTGCATTCCTTTCTAGCAAAGTCTCCTGATGTGTCCAGATTCCCCATGTGTCATAGCCTTTTACCTCACAGTATGTTGGATGACACAAACATGGTATATCCTGACTTTCAGCTCACAGTTTTGGGTCTCAATGAGATCTATGTGTGTCATTAGAATTTTTTCAAAGTATCTTTATCAGAAGGGGAGCAAAGAAATCTTGCAATAGCACATTTGTTACTCTGCATGTACACTTGCATGGCTCTAGAGAATTTCTCTGTGTCAAAGCAGAAAAATTTAGTTCCTAAAATAGGAACTATTTTAAGACTACCAGAAATTTATCTGTTGAAAAAAATAAAAAGGTTTTATTGCAGATGGAAAGATAACAATTATTTCTTCTTGAAACAAGCTGTGCATCTAAAGCCAATGTTATGAAAAATAGTCTCCAGAGAATTTGGCCCTTTGCAGACGGCACTTTGCACCATCTTGAAGCCAAGGAAGGGGAATGGCAGCCACACGCCAAGTGCCCCAACCCTTTCCTGAGGACATCATTGGAGTGCCCACCATTGCACACAGCAGGCGCTCCGATTATGTCCTTCTGGCTCAGCGTGCAGACACGCTGAGCCAGAAGAGATGCCGAAGAGGTGTGCACTGCCTCTTGTGGCACCCTTTCCATACCTTGTGGAAGGAGCACTATTTCAGTGCTCCTTCCAGGGGTGGAAAAAGAGTGGATTGGGGCCAAGGCATGGGGCAGCTTCAACCCCAATCCATCACTTCTCAGGGTGGCCCATGACCGCCCGTCTGCATCCCCCCTTTGAATTGAAAAATAGTGTCCATTGTATGTGTATGTTGCTAGAAACATGTTTAACTATCAAAAGGGGGAAATACATTGAGTGTAATGCAGCTTAAACCTTTTCTGTTAAATCTTTGCTACTAGAAACAATCCAATGGAAAACATCACCCCTTGCAGGCTGAAAAGCCCAGTCTAATCAAATGAATCTGAATGTAGAAGAGCCTTGAGGCAGGTTTCTAGTTTAGTAATCCACATTGTACAGAGTTTGCTGCACTAGCTATAAGTTTTTTTAATTGTATAGATGGTGGGGATATTAGAATTTACCTTTATTTCTAAAAGAGAGATAAACTGGTTGCCTCAATCAGTGTTAAAACATTGCAAGCCATCTGTTCTAGTGAATTTCTTCTAGTATCCCAAATATAAATAAATATCCAGTACTTCCATGTTGCACAATAGAATGGTTTTATGCTTTTTAAAAATGTCATTTAGTGAGTTGCCATAAAGTCTCAGATTCAGGACTGCCTTAAGTGGTAACCTCAAACAGTTTTATTACTCAGGAAACTATATAAATATTATTATTATTATTATTATTGTTATTGATTTTCAGATCTTTTCTTCTCTCAGTCACTTAGGTGGAACTAAGATGAAGGCAAAAATAGCAAACCCATATGTTTAACTTCAACATTTCTCATAAAATCTTCTGTCAGACAAGGAAGGAAGTAGCATCAATTTACTGTGAATTTCTTTCCATTTCCCTGCACTATCTCATTGGAAGTTGTTTGCAAGGGCAAACAAATTGATATGCCAAGGTAATAACATTTACTAATATTGGACAATGCTTCTATGTCAAGGCTGAGTTGGAGGAACTAAATGCCACCATTATAAGCAGTAATTGATAGGGAGGGAGTAGTTCTGTAGTTTACACTAGAAACAACAACAGTTCAATTTATTTTTTCTAAAACTTGACAGTGAAGAAGAGTCTTGTCTGAGAACAATTTGTGACAATTTCCAATTAGAAAAAATAAGAAATGGATTAGTTAAAGAAGTTAAATTCTGACAGGTCACTACTAGCTATTCAACAGGTTATATATGCATTTTCGTCACAGTTTTGTTGAGTTATACTTCCCATCTGATTTCTCACTTTGTCCATTGTCTTTATGAATACAGGTGGTTAAGAAGTCTAGTCTGTGCTGTGTTCTAGTATTACTATAAAGTGTCTAGTTTTAAAACTGAATGTGTAATATTTTTCAGCCTATTTTCACTTAAGGACTTCATAAACTTTATTCTTATGTTGCATCCCTAGGGAATCTCATATGGAAGATACCAGGGAGTAGGGTATTGGAAATGGAATAAATTACCATGGATTACCATGGGGAATTCAGGGATTTGGCCTAATCTGTTCTGTACTAGAAATATAGAAACTTTGGAAACAATTTGAAAATGTCCTTCTATTTCAAGAAATGTCTTGAAAATACAGGATAAACATTACACTTCATTTTTAATGACATTGATGGAGTTACACTAGGTTGTCTTTGCATCCTTGTTATTTACACTAAACACTTTGATCTACTTATTGGTTTTTATTTTGTTTGTTGTTTGTTTTAAACTGTGTTCTTGAGAAAGCACCATAAAAACACTGCTCAAAGTTCAGACAGACCCCACACAAGTCAAGGCTTGCATTTAAAAATATCAAGAAAGGAAATTAAAAAAATAATAAGAAGAAATCTAGACAAACAGGAACAACAAAAAAGAAAAAAAGAAAAAAACTAAATCAAAACAACAATCTTAAATTTAAAAAAGAGTCTACTTAAGAAACAGAATAGTATTGTGGAATGTTAATGGATTGAATTCAAAGATTAAAAGGAGGAAAATAATTCATTATTTAGAAAAAAACAAGAAGGAGATCTAATCTGTTTACAAGAAACACATATTAGAAATAAAGACATACGATTCTTGGAAAATAAAAACAATTAGGTCAACTCTATATAGCAGAAAACGAATTAAATAAGAAAAAAGGGGTGGCAATATATGCTAAAAATAAAGACAAAACAAGAGAAATATTCTAAGACAGTGAAGGTCACTTCATAGCAATAGAAATTGAATCACAAGAAGAGAAAACATTGTTAATCAACATACATGCACCCCAAGATAGCAAAACAAAATGTTATAAGAAACTACAACAAAAAATAAAATAATATGACTATGAGAGAATTATATTGGTAGGAGATTGGAATGGAGTAATAAACCCAATAGAAGGTAGATCAACTTTACAACTTAAACAATATCAAGGAAAATTACCAACGGTGGCTTTTTATTTAATAGAAGATTTAAACTTGATATATGGAAGACAACACATAAAGGAATTAAAGATTATACCTTCTTCTCTAATAGATTTAATACTTGGTTGAAGTTTGATTTAATTTTTGTAGCTAAGATGTGTAAAGAAATTAAGAAAGTGGAAATTCTACCCAGAACTCTTTCAGATCATACCCAATTGTGACAACAATAACACAGAGAAAGAAAAGAATATACATGGAGATTGAAAGAATCTCTCCTCTCAGATGAAAAAGTAGTGAATAAAATAAAACAATAAATAAGACATTATTTTCAGGAAAATATAAATATGGAGACACCAATGTCAACAGTCTGGAATACAGGGAAAGCTGTGATAAACATTTAATACAGCAAGAGATTATAAAGAAGAAAATAAAATTGAAAAAAGAGAAAGAATTGATGGAAACACTTGAAAGCAAAGTGCAGGAATTTAAGAGAGGATCTAAGAAAATATACCAAGACATTCAAATGTTAAAGAACCAGTTAAAACAAATTATGATGCAAGAAATAACAAATAAAATTAAATATATTAAACACTATCACTTTGAAAATACTAACAAAGTGAGAAAATAGTTAGCATATAAATTTAAAAAAGAAAAGAAAAAAGCAATATTAAAACTTAAGAGCAAGAACAAATAATGTATATAACAAGATAAAATAAAACAATTAGTAACAGATTATTTGGAAAATTATATGCATCAGAGAATACAATACAAGAAAGATATTAAAGATGAAAGAATTTATAAGGAAAAAACAAATATCACAAATTACTGAACAGCAAAAAAAAAATAAAATAAAAAAAAAATGAATTGAATGCCCCAGTCACAATAACAGAGATAGATAAAGCAATAATGAATCTAAAAGAAAATAAGGTACCAGATCCGAATGGATTTATGGTAAAATATTATAAAACTTTTAAACAAGAAATAGCATTGCTATTTCAAAAAACAATGCAACAAATCAATTATGGGAAATTCCCAGATACATGGTGCCACTCATTGACTGAACTCCAAAGAATACCCAAAGAAAACAAAGATCCAGAACAAATCTGTAATTACTGACACCCCCTATTTCCATTACTCTTCATTAGGGCAATGAAATATTAAATAACAAAATACGAAATGATAAGTTAATGCAGAGGCTGGAAATTCATAAATATATCTATCAACATAGCACATTTGCAGATGACTTGGAAATCTTCCTAGAAAATCCAGTAAGAAGTATTCAAAGACGAGAGGAAGTACATGAGCAATTTGGAACTCTAGCAGGGTTTAAAGTAAATAAAAGCAAAAGTGGCATATTAACTAAAAACATCTCCAAGAAAGAAGTAGAATTAAAAGAAAAAGCAGAATTCAAAATAACAGATAAAATCAAATATTTGGGAATAAACATTACAAAAAAGAACATTGGTTTATACAAAAATAATATAATAACATGGAAGAATATTAAAAAAATCTGAAGAAAGGAGTATGCAACAATTGTCATTATTGGGTAGAATTTCCATGATACAAATGAACGTACTCTCTAGAATATTATTCATATTTCAAATGATTCCCATTTTACTTAAACAGTTATTTAAATCTGGAGGAAGGAATAATCCATTTTTATATGGCAAGGAAGAAAAGCAAGAATAAAATATAAGGTAATGCAAAATCAAAAAGAGAAAGGAGGTTTGGGTCTTCCAAATTTAGAAATTTACTATAATGCATGTACCCTATTGTGGATAAGGGAGGGGATAACATTGAGGAATCCAAAATTACTAGAGTTAGAAAGCTGTAAAATGGAATGGGGGTGGCATGCTTATTTGTATTATGATAAAGTTAAATCCAATAAAGAATTCAAATCACATTGTATAAGGAAAGCTTTAATAACAACTTGGAATAAATGCAAACAATACTTTTATAATAAAATTCCAAAATGGACATCTTCACAAGAAGCTTTCCACAGGAAAGAAACAACAGGAAGAGGGAATTGGTTAATATATGAAGACATATTATTAAAAACAGAAGGAGATATAAAATTAAATCTAGAAAACAAATCACACAAGAAAAACAAGAACTGAATTGGCTTAAATATTGGCAACTACAAGAAGATTTCAAAAAGGTTATAGAGACACAAGGGATAGAAGACAAAAAGGAGTTTAACATAATAATAAATGGAGGAGAAAAACATCTGATAAAGAAAATATATAAATACTTGTTAGAGATTGAATTATGAGAAGAAACAGTTAAGACAAACATGAATAAATGGGCACAAAACATAGGAAATGTAATTCTGCTTAAAAGTAGGGAGAAAGTTTACAAAATGTAATAATTTGAAAGAAAATTATTATGAAGTTTTTTTATAGATGGTATATGACCCCAACTAGATTAGCTCAGATAAGAAATCAAGGAAAAATAATTGCTAGAAATGTAATGATAAGATGGGAGCACTATATCATATGTGGTGGTAATGTAAGATATTTTTAAAAAATTCTGGGTAAATTGACATAGCAATATAAAAGAAAAAATGTAAAAAAATATGTAAAGTCAAAGGCTTTTATGGCCAGCATCCATAGTTTTTTTGTGGGTTTTTGGGGCGGTGTGGCCATTCTTTCTGATGTTTTGCCAGCATCTGTGGTTGGCATCTTCAGAGAATGCTGGCATGGAAGAGTCTGGCTGAGTTCCTGAACCACCTGAACAACATCCACCCTAACATCTAATTAACTATGGAAAAAAGAAAAGGGAGGAACACTGCCATTCCTGGATGTCCTAGTCATCTGCAAACCAAACCAACGTCTGGGTCACACAGTATACAGAAAACCTACACATACAGACAGATACCTGCACAAGAACTCCAACCATCACCCAGGACAAAAAAGAAGCACAATAAAAACACTGGTAGACCAGGCAAAATGCATCTGTGAACCCTACTTCTTAGAAAAGGAATTGAAGCACCTAGACAGGGATCTACAGACGAATGGTTACTCCAGCTCAGACATCAGAAGGGCTGCCAGATCCAGAAAAACCCAGAAGAGTGAAGACAAGCAATCACCCAAAGGGAAGATATTTTTACCATACATCAAAGGAGTCACAGACAAAATAGGGATAGTGTTGAGGAAACACAACTTCCAAATGGGTTTAGAAACTGACCAAGAAAATCCTACAAATGCTGCGCTCAGTGAAGGACAGGAGAGACCCTCTCACAGCTACAGGAGTTTACCGCATACCATGCAGCTGCTGACAAATCCACATAGAGACCACCAAATTCAGTGACCAAACATGAATCAAGGAACATGAGAGACACTGCAGACTGGATCAGCCAAAAAAATGAGCAATATCAGAACACATTATAAACCATCTGGGCATAAAATGCTGTTTGAAAACACTGAACTTCTGGACCATACCAACAACTATCAGGTCAGAATGCACAGGGAAGCCATCAAAATCCACAAACACTTGGACAACTTCAACAGGAAAGAAGAAAACCTTAAAGTAAACAAAGGGGGGATGCACATGGGCTAAAAGGGTTGTTTTGGGGTTGACCTGAAGGCATGGTCTTTAGATGATGCATGCTGAAAAAGCGCCCCCTACCTGCCTCTTCCTGTGAAAGAGGATCCCCATTTTTTCTCTCCTTCTGAAAACATGCCCACCTTCAACGGTACGTCGGGATGCAGCGATGGAGGTACGGCAGAAATAAGGGCACCCGAGAACAAAAGACAATGGTGTAAATGCATGTGTACATGTGTGCCACATTTAGAGCTGCCATGGGGAACGGCCACCAATGCACCTGGGAGGAGTGTCGTCGGAAGACCAAAAATCTCAGGTCCAATTACAAGAAGTTTAGGGATCACAAGGCCAAAAGTGGACGGGATCCCTCCTCCATGCCCTTCTACAAGGAACTTCATGCCTTCCTCGCCAGGGACGGCAGCATACGGCCCAGCAGAAGATGCAGTGAAGTCATGAGAGTCCCAGTGGGTCAGCCAGCCAGAACAGAAACTGTGGAGGACATCTCCAAGGGAGAATGTGCCCAGGAGCTTTTGCCCCCTCAAGGTAAGATGCACCAGGGCCCTTGGGAAGGGGTACCAGGGACAGTACTAGAGTGGCCACAGGGCAGAGATGACCCCATCCCTTGTCATTTTTAGATGACCAGGAGGAACACCCCAACTCAGATGAGACATCCTGCAGTCAGAGGGCTATGGACATCTCTGCCATGAGACCACTGTCCCATGCCTCTACATCTTCCACCAGCAGGCCACCATCTCATACTTCGAGTGGAGCACTGTACCTTCCAGGATCAGTAGCCACCATGACCGCTCCCCTGTCCCATGGACAAGTACAGCACTCAGAGATGATGAGAGCGAGGGCAAGGAGAGGGCAGGTCCTGGACAATTCACCCAGCTGGTCAACCAGGTCCAGGCTGCACACGGTAAATTCCCTGTTATGACAAAAAATGCATTCCGTTGCATGTACGTCTGCACTCCAAAAAAGCAAAGAAATTTGTATGGCTTTTGTGACATTTTTTGCGTAGGTTCACAGGTTTGCAGAATTTACCCCCCCCCCCGGCACACCGCTTCCGCACCCTAACATGTAGGGGGGGGGGCGTGGAGGAACATTTGTCTGTGTGCCCCATTCACCATGTCGCTCGCATGACCACCACCTGCATGTATCCAGTGTGCCTACACAAACCTCCCTGGCATGTACCTCTCCCCTCCCCCCTGATATGTGCAGGAGATGTTGTGTGTGTGCAAACAGTGCCCTCTGCCATATATGTCACTAGAATGAGAAGTAGTATGAGAGAGAGAGGAGGAGGAGGAGGAAATAACTAATGCCAGAGCTGTAATGCCACTGGCAGCCTGCCTGGCAGACATCAGAGGGAAAGGGGCACGTCGCTCAGCAGCGGCAGCAAATATGAGTGCCCAGCAGCAGTTCATGGAATGCAGCATAGAACAAATGGACAAAGCCCTAGAACAGGATGAATGTTCCTATCAGCCTGCTGAACATTGCTATCAGTTGGGGCAGAAGATCGGAGGGAGCATCAGCAATTCATGGTCCATGAGCAGGAGCATGTCGCTGACTCCCTGCAACTGCAGAACAGTCTGCTGGCCAGAATTGTGGATGTCATAGAGGGGCCCCAGAGGGCTATTGGTGGCAGTGGGGAGGGTATGCAGGAGGGTGGAAGAGGGAGGGGTATCCCCCAGGGCCAGCAGGAGGTGGCTGTAGTGGTAGGCCGAGGAAGGAGGGGTCACTCTCCACCCCTGGATGTCAAGGGTGCTGTGGGCAGAGGGAGGAGGGAGAGGTGTCTACCTATGGAGGATGAAGCTGTGGGGGAGGGGGAAGAGGGAGGAGGGAGAAATGTCCACCCATGGAGGGTGAAGTTCTGGGGGGGAAGAGGGAGGAGGGAAAGGCATCAACCCATGGAGGATGAAGCTGTGGGGGGCAGAGAAAGGAGGGAGAGGTGTCCACCCATGGAGGAGGAGGCTGCTATGGAGGTGGAGATCATTGAGCAACATTCCGTAGAAGAGTCTAACAGCCTTTTCAGCAGTGATGTGACAGTGCCACTGCCTACTTGCTGCCCACAAAGGCAGAGATCAAATAGAGGGGGATGGAGATGTTGGGAAGATCAACACTAAGTACTGAGGCAGCCATCGCCAACTACTCCCCACTATGCCCATCTCACTGCTTGCCACTGCCACTGCACACTATGCCCACCTCACTGATTGCCACCGCCACCGCACACTATGCCCACCTCACTGATTGCCACCGCCACCGCATACCATGCCCACCTCACTGATGCTGCTCACTGGTTTCCTGTAGGGATCCTTTGACGAACCTACACACCTTCGCATAAAATGTCAGAGGCTGTTTAAAAATGGAAAGTTTATTCATAAAAACCAGCTATTGCCAAACCTACATACGTGCACAGATTCCGTCATGAATCTTTTAAAAATAAAATTTCTTTGGATACAAATAACAAATAACTATTTACAACAATCTACAAATGGGGGAAGGGGTGGGGAGTATTTACAAAGGGGAAGGGCAGTTACAATGAGGGAAGAAGGGGAGGTAGGAGGTAGGAAGCATGTACAAGGGGAAGGGGAGGGGAACGTGCTTCAGGGATGGGGGGGTTGGGTGGGGGTAAGGGAAGACTGAGGTGGTGCATGATGGCTGCCATGGAGTTGTTGAGATGTAGCATCTGTTCCTCCATGGCAGCAACCCTTTGTTCCAGCTGTCGATTTGCAAGGGAAAAGAAAAGAGAAAAGTGTGGTTAGGAGGTTGCTCTTCACCCCATCACCCAATGCTACAGCCAGGGTTCCTGCCCCCCAACTCCCTCCCTCTGTGTTCCTGCCACTTTTACCCCATTCACAGTCCTGGTCCCAAGTGGTCTGGATGACCGCCAGGTGGGCAACACCAAGGGGACCCTGATGTGCTCCACCTGGTGGCCAGTGACTCGGCCCTGCCACCTCCTCCTCAGCAGATCTGCCTGTGAAAGGAAAAAGACACCATTTAGGAATGCAGCATGGAAAGATGTAGGGGAGGGGAGGGACAGGAATTCCATGGAGGCCGCAGTTATGCAGCCATTATCCCTCCCCTCAGGGACATACCTTCAGCCATGGGAGGTTGGTGTGGCTGCAGAGGGATGGCAGGGGCTCCCTCTGCATGGGCCTCCCTGGCTGGCCCGGCTTCTCTTGAGGAGGAGGAGGAGGAGGAGGAGGAGGAGGAGGAGGTGGAATTGGCAGGGTCCCTCCTCCGTCCCTGTCACCGCCTCCACCACACGCCTGCATTTGGAGAGAAGGGAAACACCTTTAGTACCCATGGGATGGGGACAAGAGGGAGGGGAGGGATAGGGAAGAGTGAGGGGAAGGGAGGGATGGGCATGAGGGACTATGGCAGGGGACCAACACTTACCGGGGGATGGCAATCCTTCCATATAGGGCAGCCAGCCCTGATCCACAGGTCCCATAGTGGCTCATAGAAGGGTGGGCACTTCCTAACCGGAGGATACTCCCCAAAATCCCCCAAAGTCTCAAAGAAGACCCCTTCAGTGCCTTGAACTTTATTCGGCACTGTTGGGGGGTCCTCCTGAAGCACTGATGGTGGAGGGCCTGGGAGGCCTGGGAGACATACCCCCGGTTAGGGTGGTAGGTACTTGCCATTACTCTTCTTGCAGCTGGCTCTGGGGTCAGGGCCTGAAGAAGAGTGCCCACCTCCTCATTGCTCCAGTACGCAATGCGAATGGGCACTCTCCTCCTGGCCGCCATCATCATCTTGGGGATCTACGGAGGTCTGCAGGAGCATTTATGGGCAATTGTAGCAGGGGCAGAAGGCCTTACCTGGCTCCTGGCCAATGGAGACCCTCATAAGAGAAGTTTGTATGTGAGCCCATGGTAGCCCTCTGGGCTACCAATTGTTACATTCAAATGGGCCATTAGGAAAGCTGACTGTTGGGAATTTTGCAACATTGTCAGAGATTACAATTGGTGGTTTTTGCACTATATCTTTCTATTGCCAGGAAATCTGGTGCCAGGTGACCCCTCCATGCCATTTTGTGTGTGTGTGTGTGTGTGGCTCATGTTCAAGGATATCTGCCTAAAAGCAGGATTGAAATCCATACACAGAGTGGGGATGATATGATCTCATCATGGCATAGTGCAGTACTGTCCTACATAAATGCTAGCCATATACAGTGTGGATAATAGGAAATGTTGTGTTTAGGTGCTTATGCTCATGGCATAGTGCAGTAGTGTCCAACATAAATGCTAGCCATAAACAGAGTGTGGATAACAGTACATATTTATTGAGGTGCTTATGCTCATGGCATAGTGCAGTAGTGTCCTACATAAATGCTAGCTATACACAGAGTGGGGATAACAGTACATATTTATTGAGGTGCTTATGATTGTGGCATAGTGCAGTAGTGTCCTACATAAATGCTAGCTATATACAGAGTGTGGATAATAGAAAATGTTGTGTTTAGAGCAGGGGTAGGCAACCTTTCCCCTTTAAGGGCTGAGGGACTTCAGCTCCCAGAATCCCAGGAGCTATTGGCCAACATGGGACTATTGGACAACATGGCTGAGGCTTCTGGGAGCTGAAGTCCCTCGGCCCTTAAAGGGGAAAGGTTACCTACCCCTGGTTTAGATGCTTATGCTCATGGTATAGTACAGTGGTGACCTGGGGTTACAGATGGAGAAGAGGGGATAGGTCAGATCCTCCTGGTGTCAAAGAACTCTGCCAGAGCCTCCCTCACAGCCTTCCCTTTTCTCTGACTCACAAGGTCATTGTCCTCCATGGGTGCCCCCAGGGTGGGCAGCACAAAATGTCACCTGTAGCACCCTCCTTCATCCAGGACCCTTCCCTTGGTCTCGCAGATGTTGTGGAGGATAACACAGGAGGCGATGATGAGGATGACATTCTCCTCTGCCACAATGAATGGGGCAGTGAGGCACCTCTGCTGAGCCTTCAGCCGCCCAAAGGCCCTTTCTATCACATTCCTGGTGTGATTCAGCCTCCTGTTGAATCCTTTCTGCCTGGCATTGGTCACCACCTGGTAGGGCTTCATGAGCCACTTCCAAATGGGGTAGGCGCTGTCAACGAACAGGAGGGGGCCGATCTGCTGGGGTTCCCTGGCATGTGGGGTTCCCTGGCATGTAGATGGCCTGAAAGATGATGGAATTCCTTGCCACCCTAGCATCGTGAGTCGATCCAGCCCAGCCCAATTCTACATCCACAAAGCATCCTTGATGATCCGATGTCCCCTGGAGGATGACAGAGTAGCTGTCCTTTTGGTTGATGAACTCGTTCCTCCTTTCCAAGAGTGGCACGATCAGACAGTGGCACCCGTCTATGGCACCCACTACTTGGGGGAAGCCGAGGTCAGCGAATCCTTGCATGATCTGTGGATGACAAGAAGGGGAAGAAATGGAGGATGAATGACAAACAGTCACGGCATTTGACAACTGATGACGTTTTTTGCATACCTGAGCAGATTCATCGGCTCCAGCAGGGGGATCCATACAGTAGGAGTCACACTGTATGCCTAGTCATGACCTACTAGGCGTCCCTGCACAGGTTCAGTGGGCTAAGCTGCTGAGTATACAGTAGGAGCCACACTGTATGCCAAGTCATAAGGTAATCCTAACCCTAACCTTAACCCTAACCCTAACCCTAAATGCTTAGCCTAAACCTTAACCCTAACCCTAATCCCAAACCCTAACCCTAAATTCTAACCCTAATGCTAAACTCTAATCCTAACCCTGTGCAGGTTCGACGGCCAAATCACAGACTCCATACAGAAGGAGGCACACTGTATGCCAAGTCATGACCTACTAGGCGTCCCTGCACAGGTTGAATGGGCTAAGCTGCAGAGTATACAGTAGGAGCCACACTGTATGTCGAGTCATGACATTTTAGGCATCCCTGCGCAGGTTCAACGGCCTAAGCAGCTGACTCTGTACAGTGACAGCCACACTGTATGCCAGGCAATGATGTGTTCTGCGCAAGAGGGAAAAGTGACAAGTGTGTTTTATTGTCCTTACCTGAGCGGCGTCCCCCAGGTACACTGTCTGTGACAGGAGTAGCTTTACCATGGTGAGGGTGAACTCCTCCAACACTTCCCCCACAGTGGTTTGGCTGACCCCGAACTGCTCTGACACCTGCTTGTAGCTGGCTCTGTGGGCGAGGACCCAGATGGCCATGGAGAACCTCTTCTCTATGGGGATGGCCTTCCTCATCGTGGTGTCTGCCAGCTGCATTTCTGGACGCAGTACTTCTACTATCTTGTGGAAGAGGGCACGGGGCATTTGGAAGAACATCCTCCATTGCTCATCGGACCAGATGTATGTGACGAACCCATCCTACCAGTCGGTGCTTCTGGGGAACATCCACCAGTGGCATGGGGCTCTCTTGGGTGGCATCAGAACAGTGGCGGCGGTGGCGGTACACCGTGCAATGTGTCTTGCGGCACCCTCTCTGACAGTCTCACTTCTGGGTCCTTGAAGTCATCACTGCTGTCTTGCATGAATGCATCTGCAGTAGGGACCATGGCAGAGGCTCCTGTGGCTGTGCATTGCAGGCT
Source organism: Phrynosoma blainvillii (assembly GCA_026167975.1). Taxonomy (NCBI): domain Eukaryota; kingdom Metazoa; phylum Chordata; class Lepidosauria; order Squamata; family Phrynosomatidae; genus Phrynosoma; species Phrynosoma blainvillii. Next base: position 202,055,123 of record JANUYF010000003.1, read on the forward strand.
GAGTACCAACATGGGGAACTCGATTGCCATGGCAGCCATGATTTCTCTAGAGCACATAGTGCACAAGTCCTGAGCAGTGCCCATATTTCTGTAAAAAGGGCTGTGTTGTATCTGCGCACATGCACATGCACCGCAGAGAACTCAAAAAAAAAATAAATAAATAAATAAAGCTGCTGCTGGCCCATGTGGTTACTGCATTCCTATTTAGGGAAACCTCAGGGCCGGTGGTGTGGGTGATGAGGCTTCACTGCAGCCTCGGAAAAGGTGCATTAACTGCCCCCCAGTGTGGTTGCTCCATTCCCATTTAGGGCAACCTCAGGGCAGGCAGTGCAGTTGCTGTAGTTTGGGGAAAAGGCAAATTCAAGTCACCTTTTCCTTTCCGTCTGCATAGCCCCAAAGTTTGGCTACCAGTCCTGCAAAATCGCAAATGCAAATGAAAAGCCACGCAGGGTCAGAGGCTTCCCAGTAGAAAATGATCAACAATTAGCATACACTAATCCTTGTTTGCATATCCTCCCACCCTGAGGCCCTGCCATCAGCAACAGAATACACAGTTTACATGGGAATCACTCCTCCCTACCCAGGGTCTCAAAGCATATATATACCCACTCTCTTCCATTCCAGCATTCTCTGAAGATGCCAGCCACAGATGCTGGCAAAACGTAAGAAAGAAACTCTTATAGAACATGGCCACACAGCCTGAAAAACCCACAAAAAACAATGTAAAAAATATGCCATTAAGACCCAAACTTTTTTATTGAATATAACAGATATAATCGAAGAGGGACCATGGCAGGGGAATAATATAATCAAATTTAAGTGTTTTACTCTATATGATAACTGCAGTCCTATAGTGTATGTACTGGAAATCAGAAATATTACCTTCAATGAAAAAATAGATAATAAAATTACATGATTTAACTGTATTAGATAATCTATCAATCTATATTAACAAAAGGACAGTTCAACAATATGAGGGAAAATGGGGAAAAGTATCAAGATTATGGAAAAGAAACAAAAGGAATAATTAATAACAGAATAAATATGAATGATGATTTAACTTGGCTTGGAAGCAGCAGATATTAAATATTAGATAATACTAGATAAGAGAGTATAAGCGATTATGAGATATCAAATTATTTTGGGGAATAAGGATGAGAAAGGAAAAATATTGTCGAACTAAGAACTAGGAAAAGAGATACTGTGGAAAGCTGAAATGAATTGAAAAATATATTTGTTATGAATGTACAAAGAATTATGTTTGTTATTGGTTTGTTTTTAAAATAAAATTGAAACATACACACAAAGGCTTGCATTTAACATGATGAAAAAAATTGTGGATATTTCTGCTACATGGAAATCACTGTGGTAAAGGACTTTGCAATTTCCAAAGGGCACCTAAATATCAGTATAATATTAACTTGAGCATAGCTGGATTGTGGAATTCACTGCTAGAAGGAAATCACAGCAGCAAATAATTTAGCAATTTCCAAAGTGGAATTAGATATCAATATTAAATTACACCACTAATTGCCATCTAATGATGCCAAACACAGCCTTCATTATTTTGTGACTGTTGGGCCTCAGTCAATTTTAGTTCTGCAAAAGAGCCCTAGGACGAGAAAGTTTGAGAACTCATGTTTCAGAATTTGGTGTTAATAACACTGAATCATTGGTTCATTCCCCATTAGGGTAAAAGGTTCAGGCTCATCCCATTTTTTCCAAGGTTATAAGGTTATATGGTATGGAACATAATGTGAAGCAGTGATAAAGAGTAAGGTATTCCTTTGATCATGTGCAGATTGCCTTTGTCCTATCTCTTTAGGGTAACTACAGCTTTCATTGTTACAAAGTCATTAAAGCAAGTGCAGACTCTACATTCTTCCTATCATGACCAAATCTGTTTCTGAATTAATATAAATGACCATATAAATCAGGAGCAAATCTCAAGCCAATATGAGTTAAAGATCCGTAATCTTTAAGAACAAGCCTCAGAGTTCATGCTGAAATATTCTGTGCAGAAGTCAACAACCTGGTTGGAGAGCAAGACAGAAGCATCACTTTGCAGAGACACTGATTTCAGTAAGAAAGTGAGAGAGTATTTTCTCCTGCTAAATGAGTGGAACAATGAATCTGGTTTGGTTTTTTATTATCTGAACTTTAAAGGCACTATTCAAGGTGCTGAACCTGTTTGAGGAACAAGGTTCAATTCTGTAGATAGCTCCTATAAAGTCTCAACTCACTCTAAGAGGATTCATCAATTTACTATCATAAGGGTAACCAGCTAATACACTAAATTTATAGGCCCTGGAAAAACAACCTGCTCCTATGTTTGTAAGCTTCAGAAGAAATGTAATAGGTTCTCCTTCATTTATAAAATATTCTCAAAAACTCAGATAGTCCATTCTAATCCCCTGTGTCCACTCCATACTTAAAATCACTACATCTTTAAAATTATATTGCCTTCTCAAAATATTATAAAATGTAACTAAAAAAAAAAAAAAAGAAGAAGAAGAAGAAAAGAAACCTGACACTGTAGCAGGTTATGTTAAGGATTTTATATGTTCACTCAAACTCCTAAATGTTTGGAAATAGCAGCTGTTAAGGGTTAAACACTTCATAGATGAAAGACGTTATCACATTAGTTTTGATACACTAAGGGGGGTTGCAGACTGCCAGAAATAGTGCAAATTGAGTCCACTTTTAGGGTTAGGGTTAGGGAATCATGGGAACTGTATTTTATTGTGGCACCAGAGCTCTCTGACAGAGAAGGCTCAATGTCTCAGGAAAAAAAAAAACAATTCCCATGATTCCCTAGCACTAATCCTAACCCTAAAAGTGGACTCAAATTGCACTATTTCTGGCAGTCTGCACCCCCCCTCCCTTAGTCTATGAAACTAATTATATGACTTTTGCTCAGTCTCAAAGGTGCTACAAGATCCTTTTGCATACCAGTATTCCAGACTAACATGGTTATGTCTCTGAATTCTACTTCATGGATGAGTTGCATGCACAATATACATAAGAGACTGGATGGCATTCTCTGTCACAAAACATACTCCATCCCCTCACAGTGATATGGGAATGATTTTTTCTAGTTCCATCTAAGAAAATAACTAGTGAAGCCACACAAGGCTAGCAAAGATATCAGTTAAAGTGTAGCCAGTACTGGACTCCAGTAAACAGATCTAATGTCAAAACAAAGTCCTATTACAAAAATTGAAAAGTCAAGTACAGGGGATTTAAAGTCAAAGTCTAACAACAGATCAAATACAAACCACAGCAAAGCAAAAGAACAGAGAAGTTTAGGAATGCAACCAGTTGGAAAATTATGGTTACAAGTGTGTTGCTTTCATTAGTTTTTCTATCTCCTGAAGTTTGCCTGACACTTTCATGCAAGACCTGCCAACCCCATACAGTGTCCAACTGCAGTAAATCAGAAGGTTTTGGATGGAATCCACCATCTCAAGAAGCCCTTCAAACCCCAAGAAATCCTCTACTGAAGCAGACTTCAATTGGGTAAGATAGGTCTGTTCTGCTCCATTTTACATCAGAACTCTAGCAAGCTTGGGCTCAGCCCTGTCTCTGACTTCCCTACAGAGCTCCACACATCTGGATTGGTTATCTTTCTTGATGGCCTAGGCTCCTGCTGGGCCCCAGGTTGTAACCTCTGGCAGCTGTAAGTGATACCCAAGGACTCTAATTTCCCAACGGTTATGCCACTAAAACATAGGATCTACTTTGAATTATGTGTCCAGGGGTGGACTGTATGTCAGTCATCTGAAGACCAACCTAGCAAAGTTAGAGAGTGTTGTCATCAAAGGGATGCCAACAAAGTGATAATGGAACAGTTCAATGAATAGCTGTTATCTACATTGGTGAAGAGCCTATTCCATGCAAATATTCATATTCTGCCATGAAATCACACATCTTCATGGTTGGTATCCTATGTTGTGGTCAGGTCCAGCTTCATAGCTACCTCGGACTTACATGAATCAAAGGCATGGCTAGAAATCTGATTTATCTGTTCTGTAGAACAGACACATAGGTGCATACAACTGAAGCTACTTTCCCACACAATATGTAACTAAATGGGAACAATCTGGTTCTGACATTTATCAACCAATTGATTGCCAGCATTTATTCAACTGATGTGGCTGGCTAGACGTCCCTCCCTCCCTCACCATTTCATGTGGTACTCCCAAAGCTGCACAGTCACATCCAGATTGGTAGTATGTTGCTCTTTGGTCAAGGTTATACAGAAGCTCTACACCTCTACTAGAACTTCCAAAGAAGCTCAAGTTCTTTTGTAGGAAAATGTTGGTAGGAATTGCCAACCAGCATCATCCATACAGAATGAATGAGTTGGAAGAGCAGGTTCCAACATTCATTGGTTCTGGATTGTTGTTGCTGTTTTCTTTTTATTTAATGAAATATCTCTGTTTTACTATACTCCTAGACAAATATTCCTATAACTTTATATCCAACATTACGACTTGGTGTCTCTTTCAAATCTATGAAAGAGATTGTATTCAAAATTGGTTTTGATATTAATTACTAAAACAATTATCAGTCACAATGATGCTAGCAGCTGTACTACTTCACTCCTACTGTTTCTGAGGAGATTCCAATCTAATACTGTTTAATAAATTTTCTAGCAATATAGAAGTCTCACATACTTCATAAGGCAACATACATCAAACCAATGGACCAACTTTGGCAGACCCAGGTAGTCCATCCTCACTATCTAGTTTTGGGCCTGAAAGGCCAAGCAACATGCGGGTATACAGACAGTAAGCTGTAAGCAAATGTAAATTTTAACATCACATAGCATAATTATTTATCATTGGACTCATCTGCTGAAGCAGATATTAGGAACATATGGTCTGCCCATGTACACTTAGCAGGCTTTTTGAGGTTCCTGTGGGGATCCACAACCCTTAAAATTCCAGTTCTAAAATATGTCAGATAGTCCTACCCATTTTGCAATATATTAAAGACTCCCCATCAGCGGTTTTATGTCTAAGAGAGCCTTTTTATAAAACAGGAAGTGAATCAGATATTGACCCAAAAATATGTTTAGAAAGATTCTAACAATGTTATTCAGATGGCATGAGATTTCAGCTTTCCAAGTATGGTGGAAGGGCAACGTGAACCCTCAGCCCCTGCTAACTGCCTACTTTGTAGTAAAGCTCTACTTTCCTGGAGTTTGAGCTATCATGAGTCAGATTTAATTCCAGTTTTAAACTGGATATGTTTTATTATGTTTTCTTTTTTGGTTGAATAATGTTTTGAATTCACTACTGAATTGCTGTCTTCTGTGCTATCCTAAAAAGCAGTTCAGAAGCTCCATTTTAGGCAGCCACACACCAAGTGCCCCAACCCTTTCCTGAGGACATCATTGGAGTGCCCACCATTGCACACAGCGGGCACTCCGATGATGTCCTTCTGGCTCAGCGTGCAGACAAGCATCGCAAGATTTCTTGCTGGATCTTGGGGCTATATAGCCCTGTGCTGCCACGTGGCGGCAGACATTTTAGAGAAGCAGCTAAGTGACCCACCCCACCCACCCTAATTTTAGGGGTTTGTGTTAGGTTACTCTCAGGCTTAGGCTGGTCACCTTTGGGGGGCTGGGAGGGAATTTTTCCCCAGGGCTGTTCCCCTGATTTTTTCGCCCTCCCTGAGAATATTTTGTTATTAGATAATAATTGGGTTTAGATCTTATTATTGATGTAATGTTAATTATGGTATTATTGCCAAGCTTTGTGATGTTGATATTAAAGTTAATTGTTTAATTACATAATTCTAGCTTAGTCACAACTTAGAGAATTCTGAGTTCTAGTCTTCAAAAGCAGTTAGAGAATTCTGAGTTCTAGTCTTCAAAAGCAGCTTTTCCAAGCTACTTGTTTATATTACTAAATACACACACACACACACACACACACACACATAAAAGATTATATAGCACATGAGTTTAAATCCTAGCTGTGTTTGTGTATATAAGAATGAATGCTCCAGTACATAGTGTGGTGGTGTGGATGATGGTTAAGCATTATGCTGGTTTGTGTAAATATTACTGCATCATGCTTATAAATACTTTGCTACAACTAAGATTATAAAGCCTTTTCTAAAGAACCCAGCAGTCATGAGTGACTTTCCAGATTAGACAGTGGTGTCTGTTTCATAGCTGGCAGCCTTCAGTGTATGGATTCTATTTTCCCTCTGCATTAATGGGGGATTATAGGAACTGGAGTCCAAAACCTTCCCAAGCTCTAATTCTCCCCCCTCCAGTACATACAATGTCCAACTTATTTGGATCAGGTAACACCCATAGAAAATGCAGTCCAGTATAGCAGTTAGCAAGCTGGATTTTGGTGGAAAGATCTGGGTTCCCATCCTTGATACAGCTTAAATTTGCATTATGGTTTCATGGCAGTCAGTGTCAGAGTTGAAAGCATACCTTACAAGATTATTATTAGCATAATTTGTGGGTGTGTTGGATTTAACCCAAACCCATGTTTTCTTCCTAGAACTCAATAAAGGATACAGATTTCCCATTTAATTATGCAGCTATTGATTTTTAAAGACAAATGGGACTCATTTTTTTAAAAAAAATGTTTGGACTACTGTGTTTCTTTTTTGTAACACACGCCTCTGCCATCAATTATTGGACTACAAATCCAGGCATCCCCTAGCTAGTGTAGCCAATGCTAAGAAATTGTGGGAGCTGCAGTCCAACAACTTCTGTTTCATGAAAACAGTGGTTTCATCAGGCTTGGTGTCACGTGATGCAGGGGGCTGATGGGGTGGGGTATTACCTGCCCCCCCACTTGCTCACTTGGCTGTCTCCTCACCCAGGGATGCCAGGGGAGGCCTGGCAAGTGAGGCAGTGAGGAAGACAGACAGGCCTCACTCACCTCTTCTATTTTGCTGCCTCTTCCTCCTGATTGGGAAGCCCAGCAAAGAGGAAGCCAGGAAGGGCATGTTCACCCATTTTCCTTCACTGCTGCCAGGCTTCTTCCTGAGGAAAGATCCCAGTGGGGCTGAAGACAGAAGTGGTGAACCAGGAAGGGTGCACTCACCCCTTCTACTTTGCCACCTCTGGGCATCGTCCTGAGAAGGGAGCCTGGTGGGAGGAAAACCAGGAGGTGTGAACCAGGAGGGGTGTACTCGCCCCTTCTCCTTCAATACCATTGGAATTCCTTTTGAGGAGGAAGCCCAAATGATGGCAAAGCCAGGAGGGGCATGCTTGCCCCTCCTCCTCTTCCTTCTGTCATCTTCTCCCCACCTGGCCGGATTCAGAAAGGGATGTTGGGGAGTGGCAGCCAACTCTGTCCTCCCTTTGTTCTCTCACACCTCCTCATTAATTTGCCTAGCTGTTAGCCACATTGAGCTCTTTGGGGCACTGCTGGCAAGTAAGGCAGAAGAAGGGGATGGAAGTGGAATGTGCTGCCCTTCATCCTCTTCTGTTGACTTGGCTTCCTCCTCATGCAGAGAGCCATGGCAGTAGAGAGGAAGGAGTAGGCATAGTTGCAGAGCACCCTGAAGAAGGGGAAAGACCTGACCAGGTGTCACCGCTCTTCTGAGGTGTCACCTGGTGTAGCAATACCCTCACACCCCTAGTGACACTACTGCATGGAAGCTGTGCTCCTTGAGGGCACATACACAGACACTCTTTGAAATCTCTTGAGCCCAGGGAGCTTATGAAATAAGATGCTCCCAAAAAGCATCAGGCAAGCTAGACCACAGAAGCCCACTGGGTGACCTTGGGCAAGTCATGCTCTCACAGCCTCAGAGGCAACCCTGCTCTGAACAAATCTTGCCAAGAAAACCTTTTGGTAGGTTGGCCTTAGGGTGTCAGAATTAGTGAAAGCCTCAAAAATGATTTGAAACTACACACTAAAAACAAAGCTACACCAATGCAAGAGACAGACTCAATTGCACCCCTGTTGTTTAACTGCTCATCTTAGTACTGAAGCAATACAACAGTAAAGCCATTCAGAACATTGAATTCAAATAGACACTCCGCCCCATTAGTTTATTTGCAAATGAACCATTTGAAGATTCTCACAACTGGCCCAAAAATGTGGCGAATTTCTCCGCTCATACATAGAAATTTAGAGGGAGAGAAAACAAAAATCTGTATGTTTAGTGAACTGGAATAAATGATCATAACATCCCTAGTGGGAATGAATCCAGGTTTATTCCAGCTGCTCTTGAACATTAAAGGAAAAAGAAGTGCAAATGAAAGGCCACTTGTTTTGGTTTTGTTTTGTTTTGTTTCTTGGTGCTAAAGAATAACTGGAATAAACTTGGTCATGGGATATGGAACTATGTTGAATGTGGGGGGGGTGTTGTTGGCCTTGTAGATGAAGATAGTGGACATTTTCCACAAAGTCAGAAAAATTAGTAAGTGTGTGTGTGTGTGTGTGTGTGTGTGTGTGTGTTAACACAGACAGAAATCTCAGATACATACCCATAATATAGATGAATAAATGTTCCACAAATGAGAAGCCTAAAAGAGATTTATTTCAAATGTGCATCAATAATCAACAAAGAAGCACAGTTATTTATAATTAACAGATAGCTGTCTGTAAATCACTGTGGTGTATTGATTTCTCTTCCATCATTTTTAGAGATAAATATATAGCTCCTTGCTGGTATTTTCCTTACTCTTTTGGTTTCCTGGTGGTAACTTTAGAATCATAAACTCTTCAAAGAAAATCTCTCTCCAACCCCAATTTTCACCTGTGTAAGTCACCAACAGGATTCTGGCCTTTGTCAGCTTATATTAATGTATCTACCTAGCCAATAGCTATGTTATATGTCCCCCCCCCCCCTTATCTTTGTTTCCTCTTCTTTTTTCTTTTGTATTTGTAATGAAAATTTTAATCAAAAATCATTTTCCACAATTCCATATTTCCACAAATACTTTATTATATCGACTTTGGATGTTAAGATTTATAATGCATGTGTAATGTATTTGCCATCATAGGAAATCTGGAATGGACAGTTCAGTTTTCATTTCTAGGTAACAGTTTTTCTGTTTCCTTGAACTGAAGAAAATAATCTCAGAAAAAGTGATATGAAACAATCTGTTATAGTATCAAAAAATCTTATACTTAAATGATGTCTGATTAAAGCCCACAACTCTCAATCCCCACCCTCATCTCTCTTGCTATGGATGATATTGTGGATCTCTACCTATATAAGCATCATGTGATTTACATAAATTAGAAAAGAAACATTTCTGTTCTATTTAAACAACAACAACAACAACAACAACAACAACAACAAAAACCTTCGGTCATCACCACTCAACTATGGACACTGCTTTAAATCTTATGTCTCCATCCTATGGAATCCCAGGAATAGTAGAGCTCTTTGACAGGGAAGGCTAAATATCTCAGAAACCTGCAAATTCCAGAATTCTATAACATTGAGTCGGAGCACTTAAAGCAGTGTCAAACTGCATCTACACTGTAGATGCAAATGCAGTGTTTGTTTGTATGCTGGTGTCAAAGCAAAACACTGATCACTCAGCATCTCATGACTTCTTTTCTTTGACACTGCTGTGCTGTCTCCACTACAAATCTAGTTGATGGTTGTGGTTAGGGTTCCCAGGCATCCCATTTTGTATAGGTATGTATCTGGGGTCCTAAATCTCTATCCCATAGCACTGTGATACACAATGACCTAAAGTCTATGTTTGAGAAGGGGCATGGTCTGTGCTTCCACCAGACTAGCCCTTGAGCATTTGGTATATATGCAGCAATCAAACCTTTACATAATAAATTCTGGAGATCCGTCTGCTGGGATCATGTCTGGCATGACACCATTCTGCCTTCTCTCTGACCTACCAAGCTGAAGTCAAGCACAGAATAAAGTTTTCATATTTACATAGGCTTGGTGATCCTGCAAGAATTAAGATTTTGTGGGATACCTGAGATTTCACAAGAGGCCCTTCTCTCATGAGACTTGCAGCAGCCTTATATGGACCTTCTATATGTGAGTTTCATCTCTTTTAAAGTACTGACTTTTCTGTTAGTCTTTTTTTTTTCTCAGCTTAGAGACCTTATGTGTGTAAGGGTACATACCTTACATTTCCTTCCTGTTTTATGTGACCCACATTATTTTCAGAAAATTCAACAACTCTAGCTGGGGTTCAAAGAATGAGTGAGAAATTCATTGGGTTGGTAGCCTACCTGTTAAGAATGATTGAAATCTTCACCCCTCCCCCAAACACAATAGAAAAAAATAGAGATTAAAAACTAGCTGAATGGGGGAGAAAGGGAAAATGACAGATTCAGTCAATGGAATAGAAAGCCTTCATTGACCAGAGTTAAAAGTCTTACTTTGAATCATTCTATATTCTATCATGTTGTAGTATCTTGCCACTTCTTATTCATGACATCCTAGTCATCTTTAACATTTACATGGCAGGTACTCTAAATGTAACCAGTCCCTGCCCTAAGTAGTTCTACTTAATGAATTTGGCTGCTGCAGATGGGTGAGATTTCCTCTTTTTCATCATTTTTAACATACCCAACCAACATTTCTTCAAAAACTGGGATATTAAGAATATGGGATGTGTGTGTTTGTGTGTATGAGAAAATACAACATCCCTATGCAAAGGCTATGCAAAACAAAACAAAACAAAACAAAAAAACAAAACAAAACAAAAAAAACAGTGGCAAGCAGCATTATGCCAGCCATGATTTAAGTCATTGGAAGCACTTGGATGGGAGACAGACAATGAATATCAGGAGCTGTAGGATATATTTCAAAAGAAGGAACTGGCAAAACTACATCTGAGTATTCATTGCCTAAGAATACTAAAAAATCCATGGGATCACCATAAGTCAACAGGTGATTTGAAGACACATATACACAATCAGTAATTGTAGGATCCAGAGACATGAGTCTGGAATATTAGTATGCAAAGGGATCTTGCAGCACATTTGAGACTAACTATGCAAAAGAAGTTGTAGCAGATGTGACTGAGAAACTAGGCCAGGTCTATGAAAGGTACTATATTCCAGAAGTTATTGGTATCATTGATTCAACTAGTAAAAGTCTATGCAGAATTGCAAACATTTTTGTTAGCATATTTTCGTATATCAAAATGGATTCATGGGGAGGGGGGTGGAGTTGCTCACATGGCTACAATAAGTTTTCTCACTTAAGCACCCAGGTGGTAAAGTTTACTTTTTTGCCACTTTGACTCTCTGAAGTCCTTGTCCTGCCATACTACAAACATTAGATTTGACCAAGGAGGATTTCTTTAAGATTACCAAGAGTCATTTAATCTTACCAAGCATCACTTGAAATAATTGTACAATGTTAGTGGACTTGGAATTAGAAATGAGCAAAGAGACACATGTCTAAAAACAACATTGTCAAGAACAATATTCTAAATCCTTGTCTTCTAGGAATATGATGGCTTGTTTCTAATCATGCAGATTCTTTCAGGATGACTGGCCACATTAAAAATAAACATCCTATAGAAAGCAAAACTCTGCAATCCACTTTGATTGATGTAGTGATCACAGCCAATCAATATGACATAACTCTAAAGAAGTGTTGGGGTGGGGATCACCATTAAAGTTGTTGAAGCACAAATATGTATTCATTGCATTTTTAGACTGCACAATAACCAGAGTTCTCTGGCCTGCATGAAGTACATTAAGAACAAAATACAAACAATGAGCAATTATTAAAAGAGCACAAAATAAAACCAACATCAAGGAATAAAGAAATATAACACTGCAGTCCATAAAACTGAAGTGAACCAGCAGCAAAAGAGAGCTGGATAAGATCTGAAAGCTCTATAAATAGCTTTCAGTATGCCTGTGAGAATAAAATGCCTTATCTGGTCCAAGAGGCAACTAGAGTAGAGGCTTCAGTGGAGACTGGGGATCCTAAATCTCAGGGCATAAATGAATCTTCTTCTGTAGTGCTCGGGGTGAGGAGAAGGAATCTCAAGTGACAGTACTGACTTGAAAAGTGTGTGTGTTATGTGTGTGTGAGTTTGTCAGACTTGGTGGTTTTGATATGAATTACATATTCTGCACTGCCATGGATGGTACACAGCATATTATTCTTAGCATCTTTAGCAGTAGCTGTCCCTTGCAATATAATTATTATAACATAGAAGCAAAGACTAGAAGAGTTGAAAGGTAATACTAAGGTCCTTTAAGTCCAACTACTGCCTAGTAAAGGAGTCCACCATTAAAGTACTCCTAGGAACACCTCCAGCAAAGGAGGAGGTGTTAAACAGAGGCTGAATACCCAACTTTCAGGGGTGAAATTCCAGGCCTGCTAAAAGATTTGGCTCCTGAAATCTGACCTAGCAACCTTGATCCATGACCTTTGGGTCTTGAATAATAATGTCATGCCATGGATTAGCATTGGAAAATTTTGCTTGATTCATTAATAAGGTAAGAAACTGTTGCAGGGGGACAGAATGGAATATTGGAGTGAATGCATATTGGTGGAACATTTGCGATTTGCATATGGCTAGTGAATGGCAGGTGCTCAATGACTGTTGGGAACACAGTTAGACTAGTGGTTTTGAGTTAGCTTGAGGGGAGAGGGGAAAATGTGGCATTTTAAATATAATGAATAATCTGCTGTATGGGAGGGAAAAGGCCACAATTTTATTATTTACAGCTGACAGGTAGGGTTAGCTTGAGGCATGGGTCAGGATCTGGCATCAACTAACCCGATTGTTGATTGATGAATCCATTGCCCAGACATGGCCAGGCCCAGGGATGACAAAAAAAGGGGGAGTGGATATTCCTAACCCTGCTTTTGTGACTGGGGGATGCTGATAAGGGGTTTGCCCTCACATTGGTGACTCCTTCTCCATCCCAGCACCCGGAGGTCCCAAAGGACTCCCAAAAATCAATGCTCCACAGCACTGATAGCCATGCCCACCAGATCCAGAAACCACCTTCTGCCAACCTCCAGCTGAAAGCTGTACCAAAGCTAGCAGATCACCCACTCCCACTGTCCTTAGGTATGGCATGCCGAGGTTGGTCCACTACTAAGCTTATCAAATTCACAATTAAAACGTCTTACGTGAACTGGCTTAAAATTTAAAATGGGCAGCATCCTGATCTTATCACAAGGATTTAGCCACTGAATTTGCCATTCAGATCCAGTCCAGGACCATCTCTGCCTGTAGGGGTACTCAGTGTGCCCCTTTTTGAAGCTGGGAGTTTTCCAGCTAAAGGAAATGGCTGCCAGAGAGCCCCTGTGAGCGGGAATAGACCCGGGCTGGACCTGGGTGGCAAATTTGGTTACTAAATCCTTTTGATAAGATCAGGATGCTGCCCATTTAAAATTTTAAGTTGGCTCAGGTAAGATGTTTTAATTGTAAATGTGATAAGCCTAGGCCTCAGATCTCCAACTGCCCAATCACTTAATGTCCTCCACAGTAAGTCCTGATTCCGCCATTGTGGTGGCCACTCCAATGAGGAACGAATGTCCCCCATACTCCATCACTGAAATCCTGATGTAGCACAGGGCCTTTCTGAGCATCACCATCAGCTGGAACCAAGTGAGGGGGGTCCTTATGGACAAACGACAGGCCTTCCATTGGGGGCTGAGATGTGAGGCACCTATGCAAAGTCCAACTGGACAAAGCCTGCTCCATGGAGCTGGTGAAGTTTTAGTGTGGAGTTCTTTCCCAGCTGATCACACTTGGAAATGTGGAAAACTAAGAAAATAGCATCCCCCATAAAAGAGACATCCTCTCACCTGAGGGCTTGCCCAGCCCAATCTTTTTTAGAAGAGGGAACCAGCTCACCCACCCAAAGAGCCCTAAAGAAGGGGGTAACAAATGCAGCTTGGAACAGGTGAGTCTCTGCTCTTGAATCACACACTTCTCTCAAGTGGCATGAGAGCCTGAACAGGAGTTTAAAAGTTAGAGGCCTCCTCCAATCCTCCCATCATGATCTATGAGTCAAAGGCTTTGCTATAGTGTATGAAGGACATGTTGATTTTCTTTTGGAATCCCCTGGTGTGCTCTATTAGCCATCGTATGTTTGCAATGTAGTGCCTCTTCCTTTCCTGAATCCCACTTGGACATCTGGGATCTCTCTCTCCATGTACGGTTGGAGTCTATGTTGTAGAATTTTGAGCATCATTTTGCTTGTATGGGAGATCAGTGCTATGGTGCTATAGTTGTTGCAGTCTCTTGTGTTTTCATTTTTGTGGATGGGGATGTATATTGATCACTTCCAATCTGTTGGCCATCATTTTGTTTTCCATATCTGTTGACATATGTTTGTCAGCACTAAAGTTGACTGTGTCAATGTGGATTGCAGCAATTCAATTGGAATATCATCTGTTCTTGGTGATTTGTTTGCCCCAGGGAAATCCTGTTGAAATTCTTGAGGAATTCCAGCCATACCATGAGATCCTCCCAGATACGCTTGGTGATATGGATATGGTTATGGGCCACCCTGACCTCCCCCATCCAGTGACCCTGGACAGGTGGGCACAGAATGTCCTGCCTGGGGAAACCACCCTACAGGCAAAATTTAAATGGTCCAGGAGGGACTGGATGTCCTGTAAAGTGACCTTTTGAGAGCTGAGGGTGACTTGGATCTTGTCCCGTAGGATGTGCAGCTTGCCATCAGGTAGGCATGAAGCACCCACTACAGAATCTAGCTGAATCCCCAGGTAGACAAAGACAGTGGAGGGCCCTTCTGTCTTGTCTACTGCAAGGGGAAAACCCAGTTCAGCTGCCAAGGATAGGAAGGTGGTCAGGAGTTTGGAGCAACCATTATCCCCCACCTTCCCAATGAACAAGAAGTCATTCACATAATGGGTGACTAGTGGGGACTTGGTGCAGTCTTCCTCCCATTTGAGGAAGGAACTAAAGGCTTAAAGGCCACACAGCTGACTAAGCAGCCCATGGGCATGGATTTGTTGAAGTACCACTGCCCCTCAAATTTGAACTGCAGGAGTCAGAAATCATCCAGGTAGATGGGCAACAGTCAGAATGCTGACTGTATGTTGCACTTGGCATAAGAGCTTCTGGGCCTCATGCCTGAACAAGCTGGATTGTGTGCTCAAAAGAAGAGTACCACACTGAGCATAACTCAGGGGGGATGGCATCATTTACTGATTCACCCCAAGGGTAGGACAGGTGGTGGATGAGGCGATACTAGCCCAGGGCTTTCTTGGGGACCCCTCCAAGGGGGGAAACTCGCAGGTTAGGCAAAGGTGGCTCAGGGAAAGGACCCAACCTGCCCACATTCATTCCTAATTTTTTTCGTTGAGGACTATGGGCAAGTCCCAGGTGCATTTTAGATTCCTAGCATCAGAAACCAGCCTAGGCCCTAAAGCACTCTGCGTGAACACTTCTTCCAAAAAGAGGGCTGCCTTTTTCTCTGGGAAGGGAGTGCAACTCCAGTGGGTGGACAGGGGTGAAGGCAAGGCCAAAATTGGATTGCACAGCCTCAGGGGAATTATTTAGGACCCCTATCCCTCCAGTTCCAGAGCCAGTGGCTCCCTCTTTTTTGCCAGAGGCTGCCAGGATGGGGCAACCTGCCTGAAAGGGCTGTGAAGCACCATCAGGGCAGGAGCAAGCCAGCTTGGCATGTGGGCCATGGCAAAGCTCATAACTGTGGTCAAAGCTGCAGTGAGTTTAAACACATTTCCCCAAGTTGAACTCCCAGCAAACCAGACTATGGGAGTCTCATTCCCAGCCCACCTGGGGAGCTTGGATGACTCCCTTTTCCTTTTATGTAGGGACCTACAAGGACCAGCCAGAGTTTGTCATTTATAGAGTCCCACCTGGTCCTTCTGCTCTGCAATGCCCACTTGTGAAAATCGGTATCGTACTCAATGGCCACAGCTTCCCCCACCAGGGCACAAGGCTTATAGATGTGATTGGACAAGTGCCATCCCTGTTCAGGCTAAATCATTTGAACCACCCCCATGAAGACAGAATACTCTGCAAACTAATTGGAGAAGGTTTGATCAGCAGGATCAACTTTAGACTCCTGCTTTTCATTCTCACTGGACCTGGGAGACCAGCCCTCCTCCCCCTCAAGCTTGAGCAATGTGACAATATCCACAAAGTATCCCCTTAAGATTTTGTCCCTGGTCTTTTTCCTTAAATGGATGTCCAGGGGCTCCTAGTCAGACTTAAAATTGGTAAAGCCCATAGCCTCTTATTCCTCTCACATTGGTTTCTGCATCTGAAGGCCCAGGATGGGAGGACAGGGTTGTAGGCTCCATCCAGTAGTCCTCCCTCCCAGATTCCTCAGAGGAGGACTCACAATCCCTGCACCATCTGCCTGAGCTGACTCGGTCCCAAGACATCTTTTTTCTAGCTCCCTTCTTCTTCTTTCACTTCCCCTGCCTGTCGGTGGAGGTGGATCCAACGGATGAAGATGAAATTTTGGAGCTCTTGCTGGATGTGCTGCTACCGTTGCTGCTCAAACTGGATGTGGAGTGACCTTGGTGCTGTCTCCTCTCTGTTCCTTGTTTCTAAGGCATTGGCAGGGGTCACTTCAGAGCTCACTCTGCAGACGGGCCAAACTTCCAGCCATCCCACCAGGGCAGAGAGGGTGCATGTCAATCCAGTGATCACATCGTCTTTTGGTAGTGAAGGTGGCTGTGGGACCTCCTCAGTGGGATTTCAGGGCAAGGGCAGCCCGAGATTTCCTGGGATGTGCTGCCTAGTCTCTGGTGGCAGGCCTGGGGGCTCCCTCCACCAGTTGGCATTGCTTAGGAGGCATTTTGCCACCAGAGCTAATGGGTGGTGAAGTAGTGGGGGGGGGCAAGGCCCAAACCATGCCTCCCCTTAGGCCTCTGCACCTCCCTCACCACTCCTCCCGGTGCCCCTTCTCAGGGCTGTAGAAAGCCAGGCTGCTTTCCATAGGTTATTGCAGAGGAGCATGGGAGCTTTGACCATCGTGGTAGGCCCCGAATGGTGGCCTGGCCCATGGGTCTGCTGGCTGAATGAGGCCATGCCACAACTGCTGGTGGCACTGGGCCCACTGCCAAACTCCTCCCCGTGGTGAGGACCAGCCCTGGAAGGCCAAGAGCCTCAGGCCTCCTTGCCAGCAAGCCCCAGTGCCACTCAACCTTATAGCCTTGAGGCAGGCTGGGAGATGTAGTCCCTCCAGAGCTGGAAGTCCCATCTGCCTCCCCCCAGCCAGCCAATCAGGTTTCTGAAACCAGCCCTGGCATAGCCTGGGAAGGCAAGACACTGGGGCTGGAGGCAGGCAGCCCCAGTAGCCCCAGTGCTTGAAAATCAGCTGGTCTGCTCAGTCAGGAAGTCATACTTTTTTATTATATATATAATTTTGGCATCTGGATATGCTATCTCTCTGACAGCTTGGATTCAGACAAAGTGTCTGTGCTGGAAGCATTGGATATAGAGGGTTATGTCCAGTGAGGATAGGATATGCATAAGACCATGTATACCTTGGGGGAATTTAGACAGCCCCCACAATTGTTGTCACATATGTGGAATAGGAGGAAATTACATTCTGAGAGAGGGGAAAGCCATTGCTGTAGGTAATTGGAGTGAGCACCATGAAATTATTCACATTTGGTGGGTTAAAGGGTAGAATCTCCACATTTGGCAATAATGGTGGGATTATCTAAGAGTAACCCACACAGCTGGAGGCATTGGTGGGACTATCAGAGTCGAGAACCCCACAGTTGATGGGATAATGGTTGGAAAGCCCTCATAAGTAACACTGGAAAAACACTCCTTTAGGTAACTTGACTCTAATCTATTCAGACTATTTATCTTCATAGATGTAAATAAAGCAAATTGACCACAAAGGAATAATAGAGCATTCTCAAATTAGGCCATTGGGGAGCAGTGAGGCAGGCCTAATGCCTCATCCATAGTCCTGCTAGCTCATTTTGCCTTCCCCTTGACACAATAGTATCCAATGAAAAAAAATCTACTGGTATTTCCATTGGTCACAAAGGAGCGAAACAGAGAGGCAGGAAAAAGAGGCTTGAAGCTGCCTTTTCCAAAGCTGCATTGAAACCCCTCCAACCACACCGCCCACTCCCAAGGCAGCTGGAGTGCACATGTCATGACCACATGGTACGGCTTCAAGCTGTACCACTGGGTCCTATTTTTTTTTACTGTTCCCCCCAACATCCCTGTGCACATTCACAGGAGTAAATTGCCAGTGACTGCCATTCCATTGGATGGTTGTCCCTGCGAACCTGCACACATTTGCATGTGCAGCACTTCACAAGACAGGGCATTGGAGCAGAGGTGTGCCCATGCAGATGCCAGCAAGGTACAATCATTCCTCCTTCACCACATGCCCCCTCTTTACTGTCTGTTTTGTGTATGTTGCACTCATCTCCATGAGAGGTGTCACGGTTTCTCTTTTGGGCATTACCACCCCCACTGGTTGGGTACAACAGCTTCACCCCTTTTAAATGTACTCCTATGACATGGTGCTTACATGCACAATAATGGTTAGGATTTGGAAAGGGAGCACCTTTAGAGCCACTTGGTGTTGGTGCATTTATATGTACATGCAAAGGTGTGCACTTTCCAGGAAGAAGAGAAAAAAATCCAACTCCTTTTTAGTCCAACATTTCTCCCTATAGCACGGCTTGGTTGCACTTTCCAGATGGCTTCATGGTGTGTGTCATCTAAATGCCCTGCCTCTAAGCCGGCTAGAAACCTGCTTTTAACTGTTTGTTTTGCCCCAAAGAGATGTCATTTCCATATGCTCATTCCAGGCTCATATAATTGAGGGCCTAGATCAGTCTCACCCAGTGAAGACTTTTAAATCTGATAAGGAGAGAAAACTCAGATATTGAAATAATAAAGTATGTATCTGTGTTTCAGGCCATGTCCTTGGTCTATCAAGATCTGTTTGCAAAGAAATCCATGGACTTTTCCTATTGGAAGTCTACATAATAATAATAATAATAATAATAATAATAATAATAATAATAATAATAATAACAACAAACCTTATATACACACACATGTTACATGGTCATCCAGCAGAGTGTTGCATTAGATTATGCTTCACTTCACTATCAACTCTACAATCTTATGATTTTATTATTCTCTGTACTCAATTTACTTGATTTTTATTTTATTTCATGATAACAGTAGCCTGTTGATTATTTCAATCCATAAAGGGTTTATCTATTTATGTGTCTCTTACAATGAATATTTTCCTGTCCCTTCAAATAATTCCATTTCAGGTGCTCACACCCACCCTTTTAGAAGTTTCACTGTGCTGTCCCACAGCAGTGCACAAAACACAACTATATAATCAGAGAAGTATACATTAAAGGGTTATATATGTGTGTGTGTTGTCTGTCTGATTGTTCTGTGGACAATGAAGTGTTTCTTGCACTATGGGAGCTGTAGTTCCCATTCCCATTTTAATCCATGCAACATGCAACTTTTAAGTTGTGTAATATTTAAAGCTGTGTGGCATTTCTTTTTGTTCCCCCCCCCCCGATCTTTTTGAAAGCTCCCTTAGGCCTCTGCAGATCAGCCCAAAGGGCTGGCCTGGAGGCAGAGTTGGGGTGGGGCAGCTGCACTCTGGCTGCCCCAACCCCACGCCGATGCCATCCTGACGCTGTGTGCCATTATGCATGATACACAGCATCAAGACGCCCTTCCAGCACAGCATTCAAACACGCTGCACCGAAAAAGGTGCTGAGAGCTGAGCGCTGGCTGTTAGGGTGGCCTTTTGCCACCCCTGAAAGGAGCGGCATTTTGCCACTCTTTTTGGGGCAGCAAAAGGGAGGATCAGAGCCACAGCATGGAGTTGCTGCAGCCATGATCCACCACTTCCTGGGATGGCCCAGAGCCACCTGTCTGCAGTCCCCTTTACTTGAGTATCAAGATGTATAAGTGTATCATTCCATTGTTTTCTCCTGCCTCCATCTTTTAGGAGGAAAAAATGTTTTTAAAGTCATGAAGCATTTAAAGTTGTGTAACATTAAAAATCATGCAACACTAAAGTTTTTCAGCATTTAAAAATGTGCAACATTCTGTTTTGTGCTTTTTTATATCTCTTTTTATAGAAAGCTCCATAGCTTTTGTGGGAAAGCTACACAAGCTTTCCAGAAAGTAATGCTGGCTTTTTGGGGAACTAGTTCATTAATGCCTCAATACTACAGGGCAGAAATGATTCTTTTTCTCCAACATCTCTTAGGAATGAGAAAATCTAGAATTACCACCCCTATTCAGGAGCACAGATGATCTTAACCCTAAGTTTGCAGCTAGAAAGCATTAATGCTAAGGTACAATTATTCATGTGTACATGAGGCATCTGTACATAACCATCTTTTTCTGTCATCAGAATAACCACAAGAACTTACAGCTTCTGCATGGACATATAATTCATCAAAGTGATGACCCAACAGAAATGCCCATCATCTCAAGTCCAGCAAGAGATTGTGTGAAATATCCATCAAGACACTGTTCTCACAACTCATGTGACCACAAATTACTCTCTGCTTTGTCTTTCAGCCATTTCATTTGCATTCATTTGCAATGTAGGTGTAGCTCACATCTTGGGAATGATTTTGCATATGTGGCTTAACAAAAACATGTTACAGAGAATTCAAGAGATATACACATATGATGGAAGCTGGTCTCATTCTATGTTTTTCTTTCTCATTGTTTCCCTACAGGCTTCAAATGAACTTTAGAAGGAAAGCACATTTACTTTAAATTACCTGTTTACTCTACAAAGACTGACAGCTTGATTGCTGAAAGGGCAAGGATAAGCAGCCAGAAACACATTTTTTAGTGTTCTGTAACTCTAACAGATAATTTCTTATGTATTGCTCCAGGCAAGGTATGTACATGTTACTTCACTCAGCATGTTACCATGTTGTCTTTAAAAGATGTTCTGAATTTGTTGGAATTTAAGATGGTTGCTACTTAGGTTAGTTTTAAATTACCCTATAGATTAAAATTACTAGCATTTATATATACTGGTATGACGGAGAAGAATGGAGAAGAGGCCTTTTGCTCTTTGAAGGCTTAGATGTCCTCTTTCTGTAACATTCAACATAGTTCATGTAGTACTGGCATCACACTGCTTGTGATTCTTGATTTGATACACAAAAGAAACACACATTGTATTCCTATGTGTCCAAAATAAGGGGCATTTTCTTGGCATATTTTTGGAGTCTCCACATCAATATTTTTCAAGCTGGTAGCTTTCGACTTCCACATTAAGTACCAATATACTCTATCTGACTCCACCTTCCTCCATTTATACATCCAAGAGCATCTCAACAGAATTTACTGACTGAGGTTAAACAAAAGACAATGATGCACTGCCCAGCATTCCACATACAGAAGTCAACAAGACTAGCTGTTAGACATTACTTCAGCACCAGCAGTGTGACATGCCACACATGGAGCTCTGCCAAGCAACATTCCACTGTTAGCCCTCACTAGGGAAAGGTGATCCCCCCCCCATTGTTTTGATTTAGGGTTTTCAGCAAACCATTACTAAATAATTTTTCATGTCAGTTTTTTAAAATAAAAAAATGGGCTATTTTAGAAGCAACCAACCTGTGTGCCAATGAGGACCAGAGTTGTGCTATATCCTGAGGGATATTGCCAGCTTGTGTGGCTGAAATATTAAGAGGGAATTGGAAACAAACATTGTTTATATGTAACCAAGAGAAACTATAGTGATAAGCCTTGATACAAGTTATATTTATTCCATTCTGATCTAGAATAAACTTTTATTCTCATTTAAACATCACTTGGCCTATGTTTTCAAACCAAACTGCACTACTAACCTTTTGGAATAACAAAAAAGAAAAAACCCAGGACTACCATCTTAAAAAAAGTCAGTGCTAAGGTGAAAGGTGGCAAGGGATTTGCCACAGTCACCCACTAGGTTTCTTTGACTGAGTGGGGATTTGAACACTGGTCTCCTAGAATCCTAGTCCACCACTGAAACTGCTACACCAGGCTGACCCTCATATTCCACCACAGAAATGTTGAATTGAATCTACCCATATCTTCTAAGAGGCTGCTCATCTATAACAGCAATGTAGAAGGAATATACAACAAAATATTATTCCCACTTAGTAGAAACATATACACACTAAAATTTACTAGTGCAGATGGGAGAGAAATTCATTTTAATTATTCTAAAGAATTTGCATATTTGAATAATTACCAGAATGTGCATATGTCTTAATCTTTTGGATGAAAAGAAAATGAGGTTTCACAAATTTGAATGCAAGATGAAATGAAATTGACAAGAATTTTCATTCTTAGTCCTCACTTTCCAGAATCTGCTCTTCATGATGGTCATAGAATCATAGAAAGACGAGACCACAAAGGCAACCCAGTTCAACCTTCTGGCAAACACTCTCAACAGATGGTCATCCAGCCTCTGTTTAAAAACCTACAAAGAAGGAGACTCAGCATATTCCACTGTCAAACAGGAAGTTATTTCTAATGTTTAGGTGGAATCTCTTTTCCAGTAGTTTGAATCCAAGTTGCCTCATTATAGGGCCACCCCAAATATATATCAAAGAGTCTGGAGACCTCCTCAAATTCTGCTGTAAAAGGCTGAATGTAGAAAGTGTTGCTATGTGATGCTTCATAATGCTACTTTTGCTCTTGCTTAAGGTTTTCCATTTCACTAGAGACAGCTTGCTGGTACATGTTTCATACATATTAATTATCTGCTCCAATTTCTTTATGAAAAGCAGCTGCAGCATCACCTTGTATGTAACCAGGTCACCTAAGTGGTAAAATTCACCTTTGAATGTGTGATTACACTTGTTGTAAATGGCAAGATAATATACCATGCAGACATTCAGTGACATAAACACATTGGGGCATGAGTTGTGGATATTTGAAACATTTGAAGTTTCCCTATTTCACTCTAATAAGGTTATGCATCTTGAAAGGATTGTTTACCCATTATGATACATACACACTTCTTCCAGAAAAAAATGACATAAAAAACTGTCTTTAACACTCTTTTGAACCTGTGTATATTAAAATATTTTAAAATAGATTAGTTTGAAGGCTCTCTTTTCACAGGGACATCATTGTGATAAAAAGATTCAGCTGTGTCTGATGAAAAACTAGAAGGACATGTTGGAAGAAGAGGTGTATAAATATTCCTTGATTCAATCACTGTGCTCATTATATATTACTCTGGCATTCTTTCTATTTCTTTGGTGTCTACATAATATTGACACATGGCCTCTGTAAGCTTATTTATTATTATTGGTCTTTCCTGAGAACATTTTTTTGTGTCTTAATCTGTAGACCTAGTTGCAGATTTACACATTAAAGGAAGAAACACAAATTCTGCTTCAGAATGTGGAGGAATCTCCTTCTTTGGAGGTTTTAAAACAGAGGCTCAATGGCCATCTCTCAGGAGCTCTTTGATTATATGCATGGTAGGGTGTTGGATTAGATGGCCTTTGTGGTCTCTTCCAACTTATGACCTTGTGACATTACTGTTCACACAAAATAGCTGGAGAAAATATAAAGCTCAGAATTAGGGAACTACTCAGTGTGGGTGTGTGGGGGAATCTCCTTTTCTATAGACGGCAAGGGTCCATACACTCCACACTGTCCCTCAAGGCATTGTGTGAAGCTCACATCACTGTTAAATACACAAACAAAACTTCTGCTACCTTGATCAAGTTCTCTTGAAAATCATATTCTATGTGCTGACCATGACTTTCTTGAGGAGGATGCTCATGTGGGAAGGTCAAATGCATGTGTATTTCTTCCCTATGAATATTGTGGCTAGATTCTCCTGTCATCCTGGCAAAATTATGCTGCAGGCATATGGTGAAAGTGATAACAAGGAAAATAAAGAGAAGGATTACAGAGTCAAGAAGTTAAGGAAGGTGACAAGTGGGGCATGGCTGATTCCCAGTTGCCAGTTCCATAAATTCCTAGCTTTGGGGGGAAGAGGTCTTGATGTCAGGGAATTATGGGAGGTGGTGACTATTTCCAGGTTACCCTTCCCATAATGACTTAGCTTAAAGAATTCACCTCCCACCCACCTCCATCCTCATCCCCATATCTTGGAATAGGCAGCTTTGAATCACTACATCTTTTTCCTGATCCCGTTACTACCCCCCCCCCCAGTGTTTTCCTATTTCTGTGATGCAGAGGTAATAATAATACTTTATTTTTATATCCCGCCTTTTGCTGTGGCAATCAAGGTGGCTTACATATAAAATTAAATTTAAATAAAACATGCCCCAAATAAACAATACTAAACAATACTAATAAATAACACTTAACCCCCTTTAAAAATATATATAAAATAAAAAATACAAAAGGAAAAACCTTGGATTAAAACATTCTACGACACCAGTAAAAGTGTGGAGAGGATGTCTAACAAGGAAGGAGACCAGGTTAGGTGAGGTGATCTATTCAGGGAAGGCCTGCTGGAAGAGATCCACCTTGATGGCTTTTTTAAAGCTGTCCAAGCTGGTTATTTGACAGATCTCCTCCTGCAAGGCATTCCACAGTCTGGGAGTGGTGGCAGAAAACGTCCTCTGGGAGGTTACTGCTAATCTAGTTTTATTGGTTGAAGTAAATTCCTCCCAGAGGACTTGAGGGCGTGTGGTGGATTATATGGAAGAAGGCAATCCCTTAGATAGGTGGGACCCAAACCATGTAGGGCTTTAAAGGTCATCACCAACACCTTATACTGTGCTCGGAAACTAATAGGCAGCCAGTGGAAAGATTTCAGAACAGGTGTAATATGATCACTCTTGGATTTTCTGGTGATTCACCAGGCTGCCATATTTTGTACTAATTGTAGTTTCCGGACTAGGTATAAGGATAGCCCCATGTAGAGTGCATTGCAGAAGTCGAGTAGTGAAGTTACCAGTGCATGTACTATAGTTTCTAGGTCCCTTACTTACAGGTAAGGGTGCAGCTGGTGTATCAGCTGAAGCTGATAACGCACTCCTGACTGTCATATTCACTTGATCTGTCATGTGAAGTGATGAGTCTAGGATCACCCCCAAACTGCAAACACAGTCCGTAACAGAGAGCTTGACCCCATTCAGGACTGGAGATTTTAACCCAATGCCTGGTTTGGGGGTCTCTACTGTGAGTACTTCCATTTTATCTGGATTCAGCTTGAGTTGGTTTTTCCTCATCCAGTCCATTACCGCCTCGAGACATTGACTGAGGGAAGAACTGCCATCTGTCATCCTGGCTGCTGACCAAGACATGGAGAAATATATTTAGGTGTCATCAGCATATTGATAACACCCCGCCCCATGTCTATGGATGATTTCCCCCAGTGGCTTCATATAGATATTAATCAGCATTGGGGACAGGATAGCACCCTGTGGGATGCCACATTTAAGCTGTTTTTGAAGAGCAACTGTCCCCGAGCGACACCTTCTGGAATCTGCCCGAGATGAAGGAATGGAACCACTGAAGTACAGTGCCTCCCATTCCTAACTCTCTTAGGTGTTCCAAAAGGATGTCATGGTCTATTGTATCAAAAGCCTCTGAGAGGTCCAAAAGCACCAACTGGGTCACACTTCCCCTATCAATGCTTAGGCACAGGTCATCTGCCAGAGCGACCACGGCAGTCTCCACCCCATATCCCGGTCCGAAGCCAGTTTGAAATGGATCTAGAAAATCGTTGTCATCCAAGATCACTTGAAGTTGAAAGGCGACAGCTCGTTCGATCACCTTGCTCAAAAATGGTAGATGAGAAACCGATCTATAATTTTTCAGATCCAGGGGGTCCAGGGAAGTTTTCTTCAGGAGCGGTCTAACAACCGCTTCCTTTAAACGTGTTGGAATAATTCCTTCCCTAAGGGATGCATTGATGACCTTTTTAAGAAAAGCCATCAAGGCATCACCCCCCTGGATGACCAGCCAAGATGGGCAGGGATTGAGGGAGCATGTTGTCTTCTTCACTTTTCCAAGGTTTTGTCCACGTCATCAGTACTCACAGGTTCAAACCAATCCAATTTAATCTCAAAAACAGTTTACTGGAAACCTCATCAGTCAATTCTGCTGTAATCCCGACATCCAAGTCGGCTCTTATCTGAGAGATTTTATCTGTGAAATAGTTTTAAAAAACATCACAACAGGCTTTTGTCGTGTTAAGTAAAGGGTTCTGCACAGGGGGAGCCTGTGTCAGCTCCCTTACCACCCTAAACAGTTCTGTTGGATGGGATTCCGCAGACGCAATACGTGCAGAGAAGAAAGATTTCTGCACTGCACGTACTGCCTCTCGATAGGAACGAAGAAATTTCCTATGACAAGTCTTGTCAGATAAGAGTTGAGTTTTCTACCAGGAGCACTCTATCATTGTCCAATCTGCTTCATCTTTCTAAGTTTATCCGTGAACCAGGGTTGACGATTTGGAGCGGGTTGGAAAGGATGCTTGGGAGTGATCATGTTGATAGCCCTGGTACCTGTTGATGTTCCAGGTATTAACCAGGGCTTCGACAGAATCGTTGGCATTGCCAACCAAGGAACCCTCCAAACCACTTGTGGAAAGGTACATACTACAAGTATTAGTCTCAGTACAACTAGTGGTGTTCCTCCACCACGTGTCACCGGGTGGAGGGGGTGGGGCTTGTGGGGGCAGGGGCATTTTATTCATGAAGAAAAGTGAGGAAGAGGAGGAGGTTAGTCAGGAGGCAGTGGAAGCCTCTTTAAATCCTGTTTGTTTTGGCACCCACCCTCCCTCACACCTCTCAACCCATTTTGGGGCCACTTTTCTTCATCCCTTCATGAGTAAAAAGGGCTTCTTCTGCAGGGAAGGAAGGGAAACACCTGATGACCAGAGGAGGAGGAGGAGGAGGAGGAGGCAAGCAAAGGATGCAGGGCATCCAACACCAACCAGGCAACTCCATTGGCTACTGGGCACCATCAGCTGAGAAGGGCCACTGGGGTCTGAGAGCCCCCAACCCCAGCCAGAACCCCAGCCCTTGCTGTCCTTCCCTTCAGTCCCACTTGAGTGAGCCAGAGCAGGCAAGAGGGAGAGCCAGCCAGCTAGCCTTCCATGTGCCATTTTACTCATGAGTAAATCAGTGCATGGAAGGGAGGGAGGGAGGAAATGTGCTCAGAGCACCCTCCTTCCTTGCCACATACCAGTTTACTGAGGAGTAAACTGAAAAGAGGTGTGTGCTCAGCTGGGTGTCACCCCTCCTCTGAAGTGTCACTTGGTGTGGTTTGACCCCTCTACACCCCCTCCCCCCTGTGACACCACTAAGTACAATAGAGTTCCACTACCAAATTTGTGTTTTGTGAACTTATGGGTGGAAGAGGTAATTTTGAAGGAGAAGATGGTACATAGAGAGTGTTCTTGTTTGCCCACCCACATGGATAAATGACACCAGTTCCAGGTTGGAGAGAATAATTATGCCTCCTCTCCCCTCAAGCCAACTACCATGAGGGGCAAGATTATCTTACTGTGGTTCAGCATTTCATTCAGAGAATTATGTCCCTTAACTGAGTGCTCCCACCCTACGAGTTATGCCAAAAAGGGTGGGGAGAAGGAAAAACACATATCAAATTGAAAACCAAATCCAACATAGCATGGAATGGGGGGGGGGGCTTGTCTTAAACTAATTTGTACACAACAAAAAATCTTATTCAGCCCCAAAGGAAGACTGGCAAACCCCATGGCAGGTTAGAAGCCACTTGAAGGAAAAGAGGCAGAAGCCTGGGCCATGCTAGCTTAAATATGTATGACTATGCAGAGCATGACACTGATGTCATGGATATGACTGAGGTTGCTGGCCAACCAATAGGCAGGGAAGGTAAAATCATTCCAAGCTAAATGCCTGGGGAATGCAAACAGTCAGCCTTTCATATCTACAGATTCTACATGCAAGGATTCCACCATCTAAAGCCTGCAAATATTTTAAATAAAAAAAATCCAAAAAGCAAACCCTGATTTTGCTGTTTTACACAAGTAACACCATTTTATTATGCCATTTTATATAATTGGACTTGAGGATTATAGTACACACAGAGGGCCCTGAAACCAATCCCCAGTGTATACCAAAGGCCCACTGTATTTGCTGTCCTCCTCATGAACACTGTGTTGCTCTTGAGCATTTCAACCAGCTTTCTGTAGAGCTGAAGTGATTATCTTGTATGTAGAGAAGATAGTATGCAAGTTCTATCTATTTTGTTTTATTGAACACTACTTCCAGTGGACAGAGCAATGCTAACATACAATTTCAACAAGCCTACCTGTGTGTGAGAGAGAGAGAGAAAGAGAGAGCAAGCAAACAAGCCTATAATTTAGTTAGGGAGGCCAGAGGATGCCCCCCTTTTTTGAATAAATTATGATTCAGAGTCAACATGGTATTGTGCATTGGATGAGGACTCTGAAAGACTGGTTCAAATTTCTACTCACCCATGAAAACCCAGTGGTTGACTTTGGACACGTCACACTTTGTCAACCTTAGAGGAAGGCACTGGAAAGCATCCTCTGAATGAATTTTGCGAGGAAAATCTTATGATAGTGTTGCACACAAGAACAATGACTAATTGGTTACCAGTGACATGTCCTCCTTTCCTCTTGCCTATATAGTGTGCCCTTTGTATACACAGGGGATCCATTCTGGACCCCCCCCCCCCACACACACATAAGGGAAAAAGCACGGGACCTCAAGTCCCATTGTTTTCTATGGCAGTGTGCTCCTGTGCACTGTGGGCACGCATGCCATTACAAGTGCTGGGGCTTGCTGTCCATGTGACCTTGAGTCCATCTATGGTGAGCCTGCATATGGCATGAGAACATTGTAATTTACTTTCCTGTTGGAGGTTTTTTTTTTAAAGTGTTACACCACATTTCCATTTCCTTGCTTTCTGGTCAATTTTGAAATGAAAATTTGAAATCAAATTAGACATGATGGGGAAAAAAATATTCAGCTCAAGTTTCAATTTGGTGTTTAATGCATTTACATTTGTGGAACATGTAATGTATTTCTGAAACTTGTGATGCATTCTGCAAAAAAAAAAGAGTATAGAATTGAGTATATCTGAGTCAGAATAAGAAGGATATAATTGGGAAAACACACATGAAGTGCTTTACTCAACAGAAAATCTTGCAAACAATCTCCAAACCCTTTTCAAACTTCAGATTTGTTTGAGTCAGCTAAGTGAATCTTAGGACTAAAAAAGTGGCATCATTAGGGTTGGTGTCACCTAGGAACTCACCACAGCCCATTTCTGCCAAAAGACAGATATTTTGAGAGCCATGGTGTCACCCACACTATGGTGTCACCTGGTGCAGTCCATACACCCAATACCCCTCAGTAATGTCTCTAGGGCTAAACAGCCTTACCTAGCCCTGGAACCTAAAACCCATGATTCCTAGACTGTGGTCAATGTCTATGTACCTCAGACAGATTGAATGATACTAACATAACAGCACCATCGGGCCTGGAATAAGAAGAAGAGCCCTCCCTCCATTCCATCCGATGTCATCTGGGGGAGAGACACTAAGCCCAGCACCATCGGGCCTAAAATAAGAAGAAGAGCCCTCCCTCCATTACCATCCGATGTCATCTGGGGGAGAGATACTAAGCCCAGCACCACCAGCCTAGAATAAGAAGAACCCTTACTTCTTAAAGGACGGGTGGGATTTGGGATTTTTATGTTGTTTAAATTGTATTAATATATATGTATGGAAATTTTAATATTGTAAGCCACCCCGATTGCTCTGCAGAGGGGCGGGATATAAATTATTATTATTATTATTATTATTATTATTATTATTAACCAATTTCCTCTTCCCACACACATGTTCTAGTTAGCATGAGAGGTAGTGTGGCACTTAGGTTGAGCTATGAATAAGACAGTATCTTGTTCAGTACCAGATCCTGCTTATAGTATAGGAAACACAAGGTAAAATGATTTATCTTTCAGGATAGTTAGAATTCTTGAATTGATGTTTTGAGGATTCCAACTGTTAATTATTTCCAAGCTTTCTATAAGCCAGGTAGGATTCATGTGGTGCTATAGATGCTGTTGGATTATAATTCCTAGTATTTCTCACCACTGGCTTGATTGGACAAAGGTGACCCAATCACATTTGGAATATCATGTGCTTACAATTCTTACTCTAAATACATCTTTCAATTTCATCTCCATCCAGAACCTTGTGGCTTTTTAGATTTATTTACCTATGCTTATTATAACCATTATAATCATGTATTTCCATGTAGAGTTATCTTCTAATTCTACAAGAGGACAGTTTTTACTCTTTCAAACATTCTCACAGGAGCTGAAAATTTTCAGACTTACAGCAAATTTTTAAAAGAGAAAGTAGGAAAATGTTTTAGACACTCTATGCATCTGAATTAAAGGAAACATCAAAGGCTCTTCAAGAAGGGAGAGATTTGTTTCACTGCAGGGTAATGGTATTTGGCCTATGGATTGCCCAAGGGTTTTTACCATAGTAATGAAACCATTAATTTAGCTTCTAAGGTTCTTGGGATTACAACAAAGGGTAATTTACCTAGACAGTCTATTGATTGCTACAGTCAAAGAGCTCTTAAGACTGCAAATTTCATCACCTGTGAAAACCTCCAAGAGCTCTGATAAACAGAGAGAATTATATGTTTCTTCATCACAGAATCATTCTGGCAAGTTTTATGAGGAGATTCAGGGGGCTTCCCATATCACATAAAATGTAGCAGCTTCAGCTTCAGATGTGTACCAAGAGAGCTATTAAAAGACCTTACAATTGATGTCAGTTGTGAGCAAGATATGCATGTTCTAGATCCCCCCAGTTCCATATAATCTACACCAGTAAAGACATTGTTATCAAGCTTGTATCAGCATGATTATGATTTTGTACTTTATTTTGTTAAGTATTTATTTTAATTATGGCCACAATTTACTAAGGTAGTTGTGAATGCATAACCATAGGGTTTTTAGCCCAATCCCATTAAACCTTACTTATGCAGCTGCAGTTGCTACAAGCAAGCGGAGTGTGTTTCCCCATTTATCAAGAAGCAGCAGGTTGACATTTTCCCCACCCCCACCCCTCCCCACTCCCCCTGAAGTGTCATCTCTAATGTGACAGTCAGAAGCACAGTCTCTATCACAATTTCATCTTACACCAGAGATTGTTTGTAGGACCAGAGTATGTGGGATGGCAACATTAGTCATTGACAGAGAAATGGATTCAATGGTCATAGCAGCTTTTGCCCATTAAGTGAGGACTGGGCTACTTTCATGGTCCCTACATATTCCCTAAACTCGGGAATACATACCAGTCACAAGTGCATAACTCTATGTTACATATTCATAACTGCCTTAGTAAATTCTAGCCCTCAATAATAGCAATGGGTGAGAATTTTGATTCTTTTTTTCTTTTGATTTGCATTTACCAAAATTCAAAGTTGGTAGAAAACAAAAATGTACAGTTTGGAAATCCTTAATAAATTTTTTATTTTTAAATTAAGGGCTTATTAGCTTCCTCAAGAATTTATGGTTAAAACACCATGCCCCTAAGACACCCAGAAGCCAACTTTTCCAGGCCGTCTGTTCAGGCTCTTAGACATGAAACTGCAAAAGAAAGTTATATATCCAAGAGTTAGTCAGTCAGTAAAATACAACATCCAAAATCCACAACCAGCAAAGCCTTTATTGGGCCAACTCCACTGCATAAAATTTCAAAACTTTATTGGCTTCTTCATCAGGCAAAGATGTTAAAGATTATACAGGAGAAAAATGTTAACTGTGGGGGGATGCAGACCAGGGCGTCGGGGACGCCCTGGTCCGGAGTGCCGCGGGACCGCAGCCTCCACACCATGGCGCTCCTGTGGCGACCCTAAAAGGAGCTCCAAATTGGTGCTCCTTTTAGAAGACAGGGAAAGTGCGCCCTAAACGCGTAGGGCACACTTTCCCTGTCTTTTCCACCGCAGCGCATGCGGTCGCTGCGGCGGGAGTTTGCCCCGGAAGCGCCGGCCGTGCGGAGGGCCGGCAGCTCCCAGGGTGACCTCAGGAAGAGGAAGGAGTGCCGCTCGTGCGGTGGCTCCTCCTCTTCCGGGTCTCGCAGACAACTCTTTTAGTCGTCTGCCGAGGCCCTGTGTTAGAGTCACAAACCCACATTCTGTCTGAATGTTCTCAGTTAAGATGTTATTGAGGGAAATTAATGAAGCTAGAGGCCAGCTGGATCACAATAGAAGTTACTTTTCTGTTAGTAATAGATCTTTTTATTGTTCTTTGTCTCTAGTACTCAAGTGGCTAATGTGGGGAGTGACTCATGCCTCCACTGAAATCCCTCAATACTATCTTAACTGACAACATTCAGAGATAATGTAGGCCTATCCTTCTAACATCATCACCATCTTTCTCCTGTATGATTATTAACATCTTTACCTCTCCATTGACACCCGCTTGTCATGGGGGAGAGGCTTGCATACCATAACGTAGTTTTGAGCTATGCTGGCAGTGGTATAATAGCCACTGGTATAGCCTCCCATGCCAGACAGGTCAAAACCGAAGGGTATAACAAAGAACGTCAAAGGGCAGGATGGGCTCCCTAGCCTTATGGCAACCATCCTAGGAGAAGGAAAACGCTAATCCCAAACCCAGGCAGATGATGCTCGTCCAACCCTGTAAGGTCAACCATCTAAGAGAAGGAAACTCTAATCAAACCTATGACCCGAGGACCTCGTTGCTACCATTCATGCTTGCAATGCCACAGCAGACGAACCTTTGGTTTAAAGCAGGGGTAGGCAACCTTTCCCCTTTAAGGGCTGAGGGACTTCAGTTCCCAGAATCCCAGGAGCTATTGGCCAACATGGGACTATTGGCCAGCATGGCTGAGGCTTCTGGGAGCTGAAGTCCCTCGGCCCTTAAAGAGGAAAGGTTGCCTACCCCTGGTTTAAAGGGTGAGGCCAGTTCTGTGCATGCTGTGCTGCACCAGAAAAATCCATTGCACAGGCTTGAAGAATAAATCCAATCTCTGAAAAAGCCCTGTAGAGATAGGCCAGGGCTGAAATGGCAGGTGTAAAGATGCACTGGAAGCTGCAGACCCAACCCTGCATGCAGGCAGCTCAGGACTTTGGTCGATTGAGGCTGACCCGGGAGATGACAGTCTTGTTCGGCAGCATCCTGAATGACCAAGCAGCCCTTTTAAAGGAGAGCACTGCTTGCTCCATATGGAGAGGGGCCTAGAAAAGGTGGCCTAATGAAAGCACATCCCCATCTACCTGGCTGGCTAGCCGCAGCCAAAGGGCACCTTCTGATGCGGTCGAACAAAGACAAAGAAACAAACCGGCCTCCAAAGGTGTAAATAAACTGATGTTTGCATGCTGGAACATCAGAACCATGCAAGACTGTGCAGATCGTGGACATCCTGAGCGTCGCCCTGCTCTAATAGCCCATGAATTATCACAACTTAATATTGAAATTGCTGCTCTTAGTGAAGTTCGTCTCCATGAGGAAGGCAGCCTTAAAGAACACGGCACTGGATACACACTTTACTGGTCTGGCAAACCCAAAACTGAAAAATATCTTTCAGGAATAGGTTGATCAATTTATTTCCTTACGCCTCCCACATGTTGTTCTCTTCAGTATATATGCCCCAACTATGCAAGCTGACCCTGTAGAGAAAAACAAATTCTATGCCACCTCATACAAAAAGTCTCTGTAGAAGATAAAATTATTATCCTTGATGACTTCAATGCCAGAGTCGGAAAGAACTCCAAAGCCTGGAAAGGTGTTTTAGGCAAGCATGGTGTTGGAACTTGCAATGATAACGGACGCCTCCTGCTAGAGTTCTGTGCAGAACAACAGCTGACTATTACAAACACTATCTTTCAGCAGAAATATAGCTTGAAGACAACCTGGATGCATCTCCGATCCAAACACTGGCACCTCATTGACTATGTTCTAGTCTGCCAGAGAAACATTCATGATGTCCGTCATACTCGAGTGATGCCCAGTGCAGAATGGCAAACAGATCATCGCCTCATAAGATGTAAACTAAATTTTCATCTCAAGCTCAAACCTAAGAGGGGTGGCATCTTAAAGAGGAGACTCCAAGTCAACAATCTTCAACAAGAAACCATGGGAGACAACTTCCAGGCAAATCTGCAAACAAAACCTGAAGACCACCCTACAGATCCTTCTCCTACAGTGCTTTGGCAACATATCAAAAACAGTATCCTCTAGTCTGCGGAAGAATCCCTCGGGTTCTCCCACAAAAAAAATCAAGACTGGTTTGATGAAAACAACCAAGAGATCCAGGAGCTGTTGGCAAAGAAGAGAACTGCTCACCAGGCATACCTCGCCCAACCAACTTGCCATGTAAGAAAAGCAGCTTTCTGTCTAATGTGTAGTAAACTTCAACAAAAACTCCGAGACATTCAGAACAAGTGGTGGATCAATATAGCAGAAAAGACGCAACACTGTGCACTAAGGGTGATCTTAGAGGATTTTACAAAGCTACTTAAAGCAGTGTTTGGGCCTACTTATCAGGTCCAAATCTCCTTATACAATACAGATGGTCAAACACTAATTACTGATAAAGCCTGCATCCTGAATCGATGGACTGAACATTTTCAAAGTCTCTTCAGTGCCAACCGAGTAGTCCAAGGCTCAGCTATCCAACATATGATACAAAAACTGATGAAAAATGAATTAGACATAGCTCCCACTTTGGAAGAGACCCTTAAGGCCATACAGCAGATGAAAAATGGCAAGGCAGCTGGGATTGATGGAATCCCACCTGAAGTTTGGAAACACGAAGGTCATGTACTCCATGCTAAATTCCACGAACTCCTTGTGAGTTGCTGGGAAAAAGTTTAAGTGCCATCAGAACTCTGAGATGCAGTCATCATTACCCTGTACAAGAAAAAAGGAGCAAAATCTGATTGCTCAAACTATCGCGGTATAACACTGCTCTCTATTGCTGGAAAAATCCTTGCAAGGATACTCCTGAACAGATTAGTTCCTGCTATTGCAGAAGAACTTCTTCTTGAAAGCCAGTGTGACTTCAGAGCCAATAGGAGTACTACAGATATGGTATTTACCCTTAGACCACTGCAAGAGAAATGTAGAGAGCAGAACAAGGGACTCTATGTAACATTTGTCGACTTCACCAAAGCCTTCAATACTGTGAGTAGAAAAGATTTGTGGCAGATCCTGGAAAGACTAGGGTGTCCCCCCAAATTCTTCAAAATGATTACCTTGCTACATGAGGGCCAGAACAGTCATGTCAGATATGGCGTTGCTCTTTCAGAGCCCTTTCTAATAACTAATGGAGTGAAGCAATGTTGTGTTCTTGCTCCAACTTTATTTACAATCTTCTTCAGCATGATGCTCCAAAAGGCTACAGCAGAGCTTGAAGAAGAAAACAGCATCTATATACATTACCATATTGATGGTAGCTTGTTTAACTTTAGCCGTCTGAGGGCTCACACTAAGACTCTAAACTATCTAGTCCGTGAGCTGCTCTTCGCTGATGATGCTGCCCTTGTTGCCCATACAGAAACAGCTCTGCAGCGCCTAACATCCTACTTCGCAACAGTCAACATGAAGAAAACGGAAGTTCTCTACCAGCCTGAACCACAAGATGAACACCACCATCCCCACTTCGCTGTAGGCAAATCTTTGACTTCAGATGGCTTCTTCCCTCTCAATGAATGTCTTAAAGTGGTAATGGGCTAGATGAGGAAAAACAGATTGAAACTGAATCCAGACAAAACAGAGGTACTAACGGTAACAGCCCCAAACCCAGGTATTGGGCTACAATCTCCAGTCCTAGATGGGGTCACACTCTCCTCAAAGGACTGTGTTCAAAGTCTGGGGGTGCTCCTAGATCCGTCACTGCAGATGACAAATCCCAGACTTTGGAACCGCCTGCCAGATGAGATCCATCATTTGACCACCCTAAACAGCTTTTTAAAAGCTGTTAAGATGGATCTCTTCTGGCAAGCCTTTCCTGAGTAGGTAACCAGCCAGCAAAAATAGTTAAACATGTCCCTGATTTTTCACTATAGCCATTTAAAGTTATTTGTTATTTGTGATTTTTAAGTATGTTTTTATATTTTGTCTGTTTAATTGCATTTTAAGGGAGGTGGGCTATTGGGGGAAGGGACTGTTTGTTTTATCTTGTAAGCCACCTCAGTTGTTTTTACAGAGAGGTGGGATATAAATTATTATTATTATTATTATTATTATTATTATTATTATTATTATTATTATTATATGGATACACACACACAGACAGTTTAATGGATTCAATAACCATGTGTCATGGCCAGCCAAGAGCAGGTCTCGGAGGATGAGGAAGAGGATGGGGCTCCTCCAGAGCAAGAGGTAATTGAGGCTACACCAGGGGCTAATCCTGCTCCAGAGCAAGAGGTAATTGAGGCCACACCAGGTGTTAATCCTGCTCTGCCAGAGCCCAGCCCTGATCTCCCAGCCCCAGAGGAGGAGGCTCAGCCAGGTTCTAGTGCTCATGGGATTCCTCTGGTGGTACAGCAGCCTAGTGATGACTCTGGGGAGGAACCAGGCTTGAAGGTTCCCTCCTTCAGGCAGCGCAGGGCTGAAAGTGCTGGCAGACACAGATCCCAGAGAATTTCTGCGAGGCAATTAGCTAATCAGCCTCATCTGGTACGGGGGAGGGCATCCCCTATTTAGGAAGCAAAAAGATGCCAACTCAATGCCAGAGTTTATTGCATGATCCTTTGGTGTGATTGCTGCATGCACTGGCTCCCTGTACCTCGACACCTTGTGGCCTTGACTCTTGACTTCGGAACGGACTGGACTATTGCTACCCTCTGGCTGACCTGACCTTGGACTGGACTGACTATCGTGACCCCTGTATTCTTGACTTCAGCTCTGGCTTTTGGTTTGCTCTTTCTCTCACTCCCTGAAAGGTTTGTACACTATTTCCAGCTGCATAGCTAGTTACCTTGTTGAGCCATCCTTATTGGCATAGGTTTGTGTGTGCTGGCCACATTCCAGGACACCATGGAACTAGGCAAAGCAGGTCAAAACACCCATTGGGACACCCAGTGATGTCCGCCACAACTGCAGACCACTTGCTTCTAAAGTCGCCCTGCCCCAATTTCACCCCCAGACCAGCCTAAAGTGCCAGTCTGCATCCCCCCCCCAAGACATCAATTTATTAAGAATAACAATTCTTGGGAATGCTGGAGTTTCTTGGAAAATTAGTAGAGCCTCTTCAAAAAGAAGAGCAAAAACACCAGACAATGTTTTCCTGAATGAGAGCTGACTATTACAGATAGAGATGAAAATAATTTGATTCACATTTTAATAAGAAGCAACTCCATTACCTTTACATGCACTAATATGTTGTCTTGAATGCCTTTACATGTTGGTTTTAAAACTTCTGCAATTTTTGCAATGCCATTCTCTGATGACAGTTGCTAACAGTGCATGTTTTAAGGGAAATATAAGGAAACACATGAAATTTTATGTGCACAAAAGTTATAAAAATCATTCATGAACTGAAGCAGAAAATGGGATAGACTGAACTTGTTTTTGAATATAAATAGATGATGGATGGATAGATAGATAGATAGATAGATAGATAGATAGATAATAAGATTTGTCAGTCCCTACCCACTGCTGCTCCTATTTTTCTGCAAAGGGATGGTAAATCTATTTGCTTTCAGGTTCACATGAAGGCTATATTCTAGTTCTGCTGGATACAGATGCTCTACAGGTAATAGTAAACT
Organism: Phrynosoma blainvillii; assembly: GCA_026167975.1. NCBI lineage: Eukaryota > Metazoa > Chordata > Lepidosauria > Squamata > Phrynosomatidae > Phrynosoma > Phrynosoma blainvillii. The sequence goes on from JANUYF010000003.1 coordinate 202,092,836, forward strand.
GTAATGGTGAGGAAGCGGAAGCTGAAGAGTATTAGAGCAATGCAAGAACATACTCAAGTTGTTCTATTTATTTGCCATGGCACCCTAGTGTGGTGGTAAATAACCACATGTTGTACAAGCAGAGAGGTCCAAGTTTGATCAAGGGCATATAGCAGCAGCAAATACATTCTTGGCTTTGTTGCTGATTCTCCCTCAAGCTATTCCGAGTTGTACAGGATCTCTCCCAATGTTACACCTCTATTGGGATAGGATCCAGAACTAAGAATGCTCTTGTACGACTAAAAGCATCTACAGGGAGAGCAGAGCTAAAACCAACAGTGGATTTGCAATCCTTGCAATAATGGATCCCTCAGTTATCTCAGGTCTGATAGCTAACATGTCCAGTGAAAACAGTCAAATAAAAGAAGATTTAAAAGGCCGAAACATGAGAGAGCCACTGTTATTCAGAATAAACCATACCAGCTAGATGGTCAAATGCCCAGCTCTAGTTTAAGGCAGTTCCTTGTATTCTTTCCTTTTCTACTGCTCAGCAAAAAACTCTGATACTGCACATCTTTCCTCAACCCAGTTGGCCCAATCTTAATTACACAAGGCAACTCACATCAGAAATACAATCAATGCTGCACATGAACATAGACTGCTGGATGTTCTGGACAAAAGTACACCATCTAACACAATTTCCGAACAGCAGAGAAATTAGTACAGTGATACAGATACTGGCTTGCTAATATGTGCACTTTATCCTTAATCATTCATTTGCTAATTCAGCTGATCTTGGCATGTTAACTTCCACCCTTTAATTACACAGATGTTGGGATATAGCAATATTTTGCATTCTCTCCCCATTCCTCTCTCCCCCTCCTTTTTTTTTTTATCTTTTTAAAGGAGGAAAACTTTTTCCACCCACCGTCTCCCTGTCCCTCAATCTATCATTTATATATAACACTGCTAGCCCTGCCTTGAACTTTCGTTGCCTTTCGTGAATAATTCAACAACATTCTATCAATAAGAAAATGTTTACAAGTAATCAACAGAATAATCAATGGCAGTCAAGTGAAGCAATAACTTTGCACTTAAAATAAATCTCCCATCAAATTCTTTATTAACATCTCTATGATTTAGCTTATCAATACTGTTTCAAAAAAGAAACTGCCAGTACGATTATTAGTGTGATATTCCAGGCTCTTTTTTGCAATATAAAATCTCTCAATCTCTCTTTTGAATTTTTTTATTTTAAAAGAATATGTGCACTTAGATAATTAAAACAAGGGGTATTGGCTTAATTACTATGGTGACTCATGTAAATACTGCTTTCAAATGTAGGCTTCTAAATGTAATAGCCATTCAGTTTATTGAAAACTCTTTTTAAAATTTACTCTGATTGAACAGGCTCAGTGGTACAAAGAGGCTAGACTGAGGATGGAGAAAGACCCCCCCCCCAACTTGTCGGAAGGGGCTTCTTGTTGTGCTGTCCATTTTAGGATAAGAGATGCCTAATTGGCCAGTGCGCATGAATTCCCGCCTCAAATTATGTGCTCTGAGCCAATCAGGTATTGTGTAAAGTGGAAAGGCAGGATAGGTAATCTCATGAGTGATCAAGCATCACAAGATTTCCTGTGGGACTACTGGGCTATATAGCCCTGCGCTGCCACATGGCAGCAACCATTTTAGAGCTGCAGCTAAGCAAGTCACTTCGCTTGGCTGCGTTCTTTGATTGCTTGAGCGACTTTTGGGCCTAGCAAACCTTTCTGCATTTGCTTTTATTGGGTTTTTGCATTTATTCTTGGAGCATAGTGAAGAGGAGATTGTTCTGTAGCTCCTGTGCAGTCGATGGTGTGTACGGCTGGTTGAGGCCTTCAGGCTGGTCACCGCAGGCCTTGAGAGTGGCCGTCAGCATCTTGTACACCCGGCTCAGGTGAACACCGGGCCGAGGTGGGTGCTGCACTCCACCAGGTGCGTGGACTGTTTTGGCTGGATTCAGGCCTAGCAGCGCCCTGGTAATTCCGGACTGGTAAGGCCGGGATCCCACTTGTCCTTGAGGGGTTGGGACACATTCAGCCTTCATGGGCTCAACACTCTCCCCGGCGGTGGGTGCTTTTTTTGGAGGCAACTTCATTGTTTCCCAGTAGGGGTGCCTATCAGGACCCTGCGGACACCTTCCCTTGGTATTTTGCCAGTGAGGCTTCCTGGCAGGTGGCATTCCTGTTTGGGACTAGGGAAGGGTGGCCCTCGGGCCCAGTGGTAGTCATCTGAGGCAGGTGACATTTGTTTGAAGGACCCATGTTTGTTTGTTTCGGGCGTATACTTGCACAGGTCAATGCCCCGCAGCAAGACCCAATCAAAGAGGCGCACAGCTCCAGCTGCGTCAGGCTCTGGCCACTCTGCACCAAAAAGGCCTTCTCATTCAGCCAGCAGAAACAACAAAATTGTGGAGCAATTAAAACAACTGAGCAAGACGATGCAGACTTGTGTCACAGTTTGCAATCAGCTATCCCAGAAGGGGCTTCAGGCTACAGTCGCTAATCCCTCTGCCTGCACTTCTGCTAGCCCGAACACAAAAGTGCTGCCCCCTTAGGGACAACTATCTTCACCTGAGTCTCAGGTAGTAGAAACAGCATGTGGTCCTTTGGTAGCTATGGCTATGGAGGTTGGGCAACCAACCATAGCCGATGTGTGGGAACTCTTGAAAAAGGTTCCAGGTGTGGGGCAACAGGGTGTGGCTGCCCCTGTGTCCAATCAGCCTACGTTGGCAGATTTATATAATCTCCTGGAAGGAGTGGTTCTTCCAGGTGAAGTCAGGACAGAGCAGACTTCTGAGACTGGGAGAAGAAACCAGGCAGGTGCTTCTGCGTCTCAACCTCACCCGAGCTGTTGCTGGGCCACAGTCCGGGGGACCATTGCAGTCAGCTGGTGATGCTTCCCAGCAAGCCTCAGCATCAGGTTTGTTTCATGTTAATTCTTCACAGGTGACTTGGCCCACCTTGGTATGAGCTCAGGTGGGCAAGTTGGGCAGGGCTCAGGGGTTCAACGCCCTATCTCTGCATCGCTTGGAGCACCTGCAATCGCACCTGAGTCTTCCCAGGTGTCTGACTTGAGGGTGCAGGTTGGTCAGCCAGTGGTTTCTGTGGCTCGTGATACCTCAAGATTGTCCTCTTTGGGAGCGCCGGGCTTAACGGGAGCGGACAGAATGGTCGAATGCATTCCATATGCTGGAATGTCAACTCCTCTTGGTTCACACCTGCCACTCACCACCAAAGAAAGAATTTGGAAAGGGGAGTATATTGATTTATTCTCTCTTACATTTTGTGATCCTGAACCAAGGATCATGGTAAAGGATGGGATAGTGTTTAGCCTCCCTAAAGAGTTTCAGGTGCTTAAATGCCCTAAGTTGGAATGCAATTTTGTGAACTGGATAATGGGCTTTACTATCTACAGGGGGGTTATTGAGGAAAAAGAACCTCATAGGTCACCTAATTTCTCCAAATACCAGGAGATCATGATTAAAGCTTATACTAACTGCCATCACAATTCTTGGGGTGCAGCATGGTTGCAACATAATAAGTGTAGAATGTGGGCTGCCCAGGACCGCTCACTGTCCTGGAGACATGTACAGTCAGAGCTGTGGGCGGATGTAATGGTAGGGGCCTCCCCTTCGAGCTGATGTGACAATGGGTTCATGCTCATGGTTATACAGCTGAGAGGGCAGAATGCGAGGCCTGGCATGGGAGAAAGGAAACAATTTGGCCTTTGCTGGGATTTCAATACAGGTAAGTGCAGGAGACAACCCTGCAGGTTTGAACATAAGTGCAACACCTGTGGGGGAAATCACTCCAGGGCTTCCTGTATTAGACGTAAGAAGTCAGGAACAGGAGGTACACCCCAGCCATCGTCACCGGGAGGAAAAGGCACTGTGGCCAATTAAATTGGATGCACTGGTCTCATGGCTGAGGACCCATCCCAATAGGGACTTGGCTTTGTATATTTTCCAAGGTTTTTCTATGGGTTTTTGCATCCTTTATTCAGGTCCTAGGGTTTACCGTTATGTGCCAAATGCTTGTTCTGTGAGGGACTTGCTGGCTATTGTAAGGGACAAGCTGGCAAAAGAAGTTGCAGCGGGGAGGATATCAGGCCCTCATGATCATTTGCCAATTCATACCCTTCACTTATCCCCTTTGGGTGTTGTGCCCAAAAAATCCCCTGGGGAATTTAGGTTAATCCATAATTTATCATACCCGAAAGGGGATTCGGTTAATGACGCCATAGATCCTAAGCTTACATCTGTTAAGTATGCCTCTTTTGACTCAGCTGTCAAGATGGTTAGGGCTTTAGGCAAGGGAGCAAGGGATATAAAATCAGCATTTAGGTTGCTCCCTGTACACCCAGATGATTTTGACCTCTTGGGTTTTCAGTTTGAAGGGAAGTATTATTTTTATAAAGCCATGCCAATGGGGTGCTAGATCTCTTGTTCGGCTTTCGAAACATTCAGCACCTTCCTCCATTGGTGTGCAGTCAAGAGATCAGGTAACACTGCAATCACCCACTATTTGGATGATTTCCTGATAGTGGGAGATCCTAATTCTTCAAAATGTAGTGATACTTTAGCCGCCTTTCAAGGTTTAATGGCAGAGTTGGGAGTCCCTTTGGCTGAGGAAAAGACAGAGTGCCCTGATGCACGGCCGACCTTCTTTGGAATTGAGATGGATACCATTGCTGGGATATCTCGTTTACCAAATGACAAGCTGGTGGCTATGAGGGAACAGGTTAGGTTAATGATGGAAAAGAAAAAAGCTAGACTTCATGATTTTCAATCCCTGACGGGCTTGCTAAAATTCGTATGTAAAGTAATAGTTCCAGGACGAGCATTCTGCACACGACTTTACAGGGCCACCAAAGGGGTGTCAGCCCCACACCATCATATAAGAATCACCAAAGGGATTTGAGAGGACTTGAAGGTCTGGGAGTCGTTCTTCGACTAATTCAATGGTATTTCATTCTGGAAGTCTGAAATGCTGCTGAGGGCAGATTTTCAGGTACACTCCGATGCTGCAGGCGCCCATGGATTTGGTGTTTATTGGAATGGTCAATGGGCTGCTGAGGCTTGGCCTCAAGCTTGGATAGAATGCGGTCTGACTTGAGACCTGACGTTCTTGGAACTTTTTCCCATAGTTGTGGCTGTACACTTATGGGAAACCAATTTGCTAACAAGACCATCTGGTTTTGGTGTGACAACCAGGCGGTTGTTCAGGTGGTAAATTCCCAGTCCTCCAAGTCCTCCAGGGTAATGAGTTTGGTTAGAGCCATGGTGACTCAATGTTTGAAGTTCAATGTTTTGTTTCAAGCTCACCATGTGCCCGGTTTGCTTAAACCTTTGGCGGATGCCCTTTCTCATTTTCAGTTCTCCAGGTTCTGACAGCTGGCTCCTGAGGCTTCGACGCACCCATTGGAGGTACCAGCACTTCTTTGGAGCCTTGGAGGCTAGAAATCGACAGGGCGATCCTTCAATCTCTCGCCCCATCTACACACAAATCTTATCAGATAGCTCTGAATGCATTTAGGCAATGTTTGTCAAATATTGGGGAGGTTGAGGTCTGGCCCTTGAGGCCAGCAGCCTGCCTGATCCTACCATTGATTTTAGGGTTAGGAAAGCACTGGAGGGTTGGACCAGAGAGCCCCCTGTGGTTAGGGACACTCGATTGCTGACAACTGGCACAGTGTTGGTGAAATTGTGGCAGCACTTACCCAATACTTGCTTTTCATGTGAAGAACTGGCTTTGTTTTAGGCTGCATTCACTTTGTTTTAGGTAGCTTCCTTTGCAGCCTTGAGAATTAACAAGATTGTCCCTGGCTCTCCCAATGATCAATCTGGTAGGGCACTTCTTCTCTTTGATGTTATAATATCAGAACATGGGGTTCAGATTTCTATTAGGTGATCAAAGACCGATCAGCTAGCTAGAGGTCAGTTTATCACTCTGGCTAAGGCACCTATGGGTCAGATCTGCCCAGTGTTAGCATTGACAGACTACATGAAGATTAGGCAAAATATGCCAGGTTACTTATTTGTACATGTGTTGGGCATTCCACTAACTCAGTTTCAGTTTAGGGCAGTGCTGAAGGAGACTTTGAGGCGAGCCAACTTGCCCACCGCTCAATTTTCCTCTCATTCATTTCGTATTGGTGCAACAACAGCGGCGGCTGTTCATGGCTTAAGTGACGCTGATATTTGCTGAATTGGTTGGTGGCGATCTAAGGCATTTAAATCTCATGTACGCACCTGATGGAATGGCCCAATGGTTGTTGGATGAACTAGTCAACATTATCTGTTGCTTTCAAGCAGGGGTTTTCCAAGGGAAGATATGGATAGTGGGCCACAGTCTTGTGTTCTGGGCAGAGCGCCATATATTGGAACAGCGACGCGACCCCACCTTGGGATTGGCAAACATCGGCAGCCTTCAGTGGTTTGGTCGCAAGGGCATGCATTGGGGAGCCTTGCTTCCCTTGATTATTGAACTTTTAAAGGCCCATCCGCACCCCCAGGTTCTAGTAATACACCTGGGAGACAATGACCTGGTTAAGGTTCCATGTCTCCAGCTGGTGAAGCAAACTGTAAAGGACTTGCAAGAGATAAAGAAACACATCCCCGGTATCTTATTTCTATGGACAAAATTGATGCTGAGGCGTACCTGGCCCGGGGCCCATAAAGACGCTGCCATTAATTGTGCATGACACTGGCTTAATCGATCGGTTTCAAAGCAGATAACCAGATTGGGCATTTTTGTAATTGATCATGTTGGTATTCAGATATCAATGCCTCAACTGTACAGGGGGGATGGGGTACACCTCTCTTCAGATGGTTCTGATATTTATGTGCAATTGCTTACTGAGCACATCAAAGGAGTGGTTTGTGGGGGGGGGGGGGGAGAGAGGAGATGCCAAGCTAGGCTGGCCCCCTTTTGTGGCGGGTAACGACCCCCTCCCCACAGGGAAATAATTGGCTAATTAAAATTAATTGGGCTAATTAGGAGAAAATTAAAGTAATATAAGTAAATTTGATGTCAGTTCTGGTTGGGAAGGACAAAGTTGTTTGTTGTTGATTATTTACATACTTTGTCACATGATGTGAAGGACCACCCACTTGGGTTGGTTACACCTTCACATACACATGTGACAAAGTATTCTGTGTTTGATTGAAAAAATTGTTATAAAAAACCCTGTACAGTAAAATAAAAGTTGTAGCCTGTTCATACCCAAAAGAGGCATCTCTTGTCCTTTGTGCCAGTGCAACTGGGGCTCTACAGTCCCTGCATTCTATGAGGGCCCTAAATAAAACATTTGGAAACACAAAACATTGTGGCTGTCTGTGTTTTTTTCTAGCACATGGACTCCGGGTTGAACCTAAAATGCCACACCTCTTCTACAAGACAGCTGTATACTCCTGCCTATGGTCAGATTTCCATCTTCATCCGCAATCCACTGTTAGCTTTGTAGACAGTTTGCTTTCTGATTGGGATGTTACCTGCATGTTTAGCTTACATGCAGTTCCTGTGCCAATAAATGTTACATGCATGGAAATCTGCTTCTGTTGACAAACCTATTTCATAGGATTGGTCTTAGGAAATAGGAGGGAGAAAAATGAAGTTGCTTCCCATTGTCCTCTTTAGTTATTGAAGCAAATGGACAATGGGAGTTATGAGACCATTTTCTACCATCACTTCACTGGGGTCCAAATAAGCCAGGTCTAGTAAAGCTGGAAACAACCAGCTGTCAATGCTGGTTTCTCTAAATTGTTTCAGGATTTTTTTCCCTTTTTTAAAAAGTGAGTTCAGCCAAGAATTCTACCCCCTCAAGACAACCAAAGGCATAATAGTCTGGTGTGTATGCATGGGTGGGGGATGTTAGGAGTGTTGGGATATGTAGTTAAAGTGGACATGTACAGATGTGGGAAAATTTCTCCTGAAAAGAGTTTGGGCCTGCAAGTGGCAAATGTGTAAGCAACACAGCAAGGTCACAGTGTTTTGGGAACAGAAAGATAGCACATAAATAATAAGCTCATCTTTGTTGTCTGGGAACCAGGATCACATGACATATGACTCACAGCAAGAGGTTGAGTTAGAGGCTGGGTTAGAAGCTATTCAGCAAATTGTCTATGGAGGTATCCACCCATGGGAGGAGTTTGGGGTTTGGCTAAGAGCCTCCTTTGTTCTTACAAATTATGCACTGTTTCTGTGTGTGTGTTCAAGTTCTTCATACCTGGATGATGGATATGTATATAGTTTTTCTCTTTACAATGTAATCATGAATAAAAACCTTCTTATGAAGAACTCTCTGCTCTGGGTCTGGATTCATGGCAAACTGCTGAAAATTACAAGGAGCAGCATACCAGAGATGGAGGTGGCTGATGGATGGATGCCTGGCATTTCAACACGAGATCTCTGCTAATACAACACAACCATAAATAAATCAACAGGGGAAGGGCTGTATTATAGTATGGAGATATTCTGGTCAGCTGTTCCATTGTGAAACTGTTATAAAGGAATGTAACATCTAATTCTATAATACCCTTCTACTGCATTAAAAATAAAAATAAATAGCAAGGTAGAATTTTGATCTAATCTCGCCATGGAAGATATTGTAGCTTTAAAATAACACATTAATGTTTTAACTGTGGTAAAGTCAACTTTGACTTATGGTGACCCTCTGAATGAGAGACTTCCAAGTCAACCAATCATCAACAACCCTGCTTAGGTATTTCACGCTCAGGGCCACGGCTTTCTTGATTGAGTCTATCCATATGTATTGTGTCTGTCCTCTTTTCTTACTGCCTTCAGAATTATCAAGTATCATTGTCTTTTCTTGTGAGTTATATCTTCTGCTTTAACTGTCATGGCTCAATGCCATGGAATCCTGGGATTTATAATTTTTTATGCTATCAGACAAAGACAGCAAAATAACAGACAAAACTACAAATCCCTGATTTCCATAGCATTTTGCCATGGCTGTTAAAGGAGTCCCACATTGCATTATTTCTGCACTGCAAATTAGACCTTGGGCAGCTTTAAAAGTAGCTTAATGACTACTAATCATCAAGGCTATCTGTTATGTCTCATGACAAAATCAGTATGCTATTCTTCAGTTTCCAGGAACATGAGAACATACTATTTCCCTCATATCTTCACTGTGGTCACTCCGCCTTTATCTGTTGGTCATTGGATTCCATTATAACCAAAAAAAGTTTGTAGTGAGGCCTGTACTAGTGGTGGTGGTGGGAACCCTTCCCTGAACCACATCATATCTGATAATTTATAATCAGTCTCTGATATCTCTTTTGGGGGAGCATATTTTTGGTCCATAGCCTCCCAAATACCTTCCAACTTTTCACAAATGAAAATGGAAACATGTCACCAAGCAACATCAGACTTGTGGTCAAGTAAAACATTCACACACACATACACAAGCTAGGAGAGTCTGCAGCAGTCCTCCTCTTTCCATACTGAATTAACTGAATACAAACTGCCGTTGTACTTTGTGATCAGTTTTCAGAAATTTAAATATGACACAGATAAAGGGGGAAAGTGGGAGGCGGTGATAGAAACTGGAATATTTTGAAACCAGCTGAAAAATTGGGGTGACAAAGGATTAATTGGAACTGTTGCTGCCAAATCAGGACATTTGGAGAATATGGTCTCAGCTCCAGCGGTTCCTGGATGAAACAGAGTATACACTCGTCTCTTCCCGTTCATGGACTTGGAGTCCACAGTCTTGGTCCTTTGTGGATGGCAAGTGGGGAGGGACAAAATGGTGTGTGCACCCAGGGCACATGTACATGCCAACCATTGAAATAAATGAGGCTTGGATATTTGCAATTTTCCTGATTTGTGGGGGTATCCAGAATGGATCCCCCACCGACTATATATATTCATTTCAGTCTGGATTCAGACCTGTGTATGAAGCAGAGACAGCTTGGTCAACTAGTGGATAACCAACACTTGGAACTACACAGGAGGAATCTGTACCTCTTGATTCTGCTGGAGCACTCAGCAGCTTTTCATAGAATCATAGAATCATAGAATCATAGAGTTGGAAGAGACCACAAGGGCCATCCAGTCCAACCCCCTGCCATGCAGGAACTCCCAATCAAAGCATCCCCGACAGATGGCGATCCAGCCTCTGCTTAAAGACCTCCAAGGAAGGAGACTCCACTACTCTCCGAGGGAGTGTGTTCCACTGTTGAACCGCCCTTACTGTCAGGAAGTTCCTCCTAATGTTGAGGTGGAATCTCTTTTCTTGCAGCTTGCATCCATTGTTTCGGGTCCTAGTCTCTGGAGCAGCAGAAAACAAGCTTGTTCCCTCCTCGATATGACATCCCTTCAAATATTTAAACACGGCTATCATATCACCTCTCAGCCTTCTCTTCTCCAGGCTAAACATCCCCAGCTCCCTAAGTCGTTCCTCATAGGGCTTGGTTTCCAGACCCTTCACCATTTTAGTTGCCCTCCTTTGGACACGCTCCAATTTCTCCACATCCTTTTTGAATTGTGGTGCCCAGAACTGGACACAGTATTCCAGGTGAGGCCGGACCAAAGCAGAATATAGTGGCACTATTACTTCTCTTGCTCTAGACACTATACTTCTACTGATGCAGCCTAAAATTGCATTAGCCTTTTTAGCTGCTGCATCGCACTGTTGACTCATGTTCAACTTGTGGTCCACCTGGATTCCTAGATCCCTTTCACACGTAGTCTCATTCAGCCAAGTGTCCCCCATCGTATATCTGTACTTTTCGTTTTTCCGCCCTAAGTGCAGTACCTTACATTTCTCTGTGTTGAATTTCATTTTGTTAGCTTTGGCCCAACTTTCTAGTCTGCTCAAGTCATTTTGAATTTTGATCCTGTCCTCTGGGGTATTAGCTACTCCTCCTAATTTGGTGTCATCTGCAAATTTGATAACTATGCCCCCAATACCGTCATCCAAGTCATTAATAAAGATATTGAATAGCACTGGGCCCAGGACAGAGCCCTGTGGCACCCCACTGGTCACTTCTTTCCAGGTTGAAAAGGAGCCATTGTTGAGCACCCTTTGTGTTCGACCAGATAACCAATTACAAATCCATGTAACAGTTACTTTGTCTAGCACACATTTTACCAACTTGCTTGCAAGAATGTCATGGGGAACCTTGTCAAAGGCCTTACTGAAATCAAGATATACTATATCCACAGCATTCCCTTCATCTACCAAGCTGGTAATTTTATCAAAAAAAGAGATCAGATTTGTCTGGCATGACCTGTTTCTCTGAAACCCATGTTGACTTTTTGTGATTATGAAATTATCTTCCAGATGTTCACAGACTCTCTGTTTAATGATCTGCTCCAGAATCTTTCCGGGTATTGATGTCAGACTAACTGGACGATAATTGTTGGGATCCTCTTTTTTCCCCTTTTTGAAGATGGGGACAACATTTGCCCTCCTCCAGTCCGCTGGGACCTCTCCTGTTTTCCAGGAATTCTCAAAGATTATTGCCAATGGTTCTGATATTACATTTGCCAGTTCTTTTAATACCCTTGGATGTAATTCATCTGGTCCTGGAGACTTATATTCATCTAGATTAACCAGATGTTTCTGTACTATCTCTTTACTTATTCTGTGATGAAATTCTCCTATTCTGTCCTCTGCTCCATTATCCTCAAGTTGAGCACCCTTTGCCTTTTCTGAGAAGACTGAAGCAAAGAAGGTGTTGAGTAATTCTGCCTTTTCTCTGTCCCCTGTTAACTTTTTGCCATCTTCTCCACACAGTGGCCCTACCATTTCCTTCTTTTTCCTTTTGCTACTGACATACCCCCAAAAGCCCTTTTTATTGTTCTTAACCGCTCCAGCAAGCCTGATTTCATTCTGCGCTTTAGCTTTTCTGACTTTAACCCTACACGTGCTAGCTATTTGTTTGAATTCCTCTTTTGTGATTTCCCCATTTTTCCATTTCTTATACATGTTCCGTTTAAAACATAGTTCAGTTGCAAGTTCCTTAGTCATCCATCCTGGTTTCTTGAGACACCTCCCATTCTTCCTCCTCATTGGCACGGTTTGAAATTGTGCCTTCAGTATCTCCCTTTTGAGAAACTCCCATCCGTCTTGAACTCCCTTCTCTTTTAGTATTCCTGTCCATGGGATCACCCTCAGTATTTCTCTAAGTTTAGTAAAATCAGCTTTCCTAAAGTCTAGAATGCGTGTCTGACTATGCCTGGCTTCTCCTTTCCACTGTATAATAAACTCCAGGAGGACATGATCACTCCCGCCTAAGGATCCAACCACTTGCACCCCATTAACTAGGTCTTCCCTGTTAGTTAGGATCAGATCCAAAATAGCTGACTCCCTCGTTGCCTCTTCCACCTTTTGAACAATGAAATTGTCTTCGAGGCAAGTGAGGAATTTGCTAGACCTCAAGGATTTTGCCGAGTTTGACTTCCAGCAAATATCCGGATAGTTGAAGTCACCCATCACTACTATATTTCTCCTTTCTGAGTGTGTGGTCATCTGTTCTAGAAAGGCATCATCCAGTTCTTCTGCCTGAGTCGGGGGTCTGTAGTAGACTCCCACAATAACATCCCTGTTGTTTCTTTCCCCTTTAATTTTTATCCAAATGCTCTCCACCTGGCTTCCAGGATTGTTGTCCTGGATTTCTTCACTGGTGTAAATATCCCTGACATATAATGCTATTCCTCCTCCTCTCCTGTTTGGCCTGTTTCTCTTGAAGAGGTTATACCCCTGTATTTTTACATTCCAATCATGAGACTCATCCCACCAGGTTGCAGTGATGCCTATTATATCATATTTGCTTTGTTGCGCTAGGAGTTCAAGTTCATCTTGCTTATTTCCCATGCTCTGTGCATTAGTGTAGAGACATCTAAGACCATATGTCTCCTTTACTTGCTGCCTTAGCACGTTTTTTTGCCTCCCACTGTTGGGTCCCTCTACTGTTTGCTTTGTTTCCTCTATGACAGTTTGACTATTTTTTCCAGTCCTTTTGTCTTCCAGGGTGCTGTCTCCCTTCCCCACATAACTCAGTTTAAAGCCCTCCTGATCAAATTCTTCAGACTGTTGGCAAAAACGTTTCTTCCAACTGGTGTGAGATGCAGCCCATCCCTTGCCAGGAGTCCACCCTCATGGAACCGCAGCCCATGATCCAAGAATCCAAATCGTTCTCGACGACACCATCTGCGGAGCCAATTGTTGACATCTGCTATCTTCCTCTCTCTTCCTGGACCGTGCCCTTCAACTGGCAGTAGAGACGAGATGACAATCTGTGCCTCCATTTCTTTCAGCTTCTTTCCTAGAGCCTCGTAATCCCTTTTGATGTTTTGAAGGCTGTGTCTTGCTGTGTCGTTCGTTCCCACGTGAACCAAAAGGAAGGGGTATTGGTCGGTAGGCCTGACCAGTCTTCTCAGCCTCTCTGTCACATCTCGGATCTTTGCCCCAGGGAGACAACACACCTCCCGAGACATCTTGTCAGGCCCACAAATCACTGCTTCTGTCCCTCTCAGCAAGGAGTCCCCCACCACGACCACACCATTGACCAGAGAACGTGAAAGTATTGTTTTACAGTGGTTCCAATCCTCCCTGGAAGTATCCTCTCAGAAGGCAGTGCTGGAAAAATTCCTATTTGACATCCTGATTACTGTTCTGTGGAGTCTCTCAGGATTCTGTTTTGCCCTGCATGCTGTTTTGTTAGTATGCCAATGACATTTAACAGGACCTCTATCTTCATTTAACATTAGATGTTACAGAATTAGGTGTTCTTTTTAGTTGCTTTGCCAGCTTTGCCAGTTCTTTGAGATCTCAGATCTGGCCACAGAAACACATGCATCCCATTAGGATCACTGTAACACATTCTATTTGGGACATCCTTTGGAAACTGTTCCAAAACTTTTGAAGGTCCAAAATGTTGTGTTCAGACTGCTGAAACAGCTTCACTGGCTAGTGGTACATTTTGGTGCATAATTTAAAGTGCTAGGTATGGTCTATAAAGTGCCATACTGTCTGAAAGACCTGTAACTCTCCATATGAACATACCTAGGTTTTATGATCTTTAAGGGATAGTTTTGTGTCTGTTTCATCACCTTCTCATGCTTATCATGTGAGATAAGAAGGAGAGAGCCTTCTCAGTGGCTGTTTTCGACTATTTCACCCACTCCTTATTTAGTTAGGGTCAGCTGGCCTTCTCTCTGCCTCTTTTCACCAGCAATCAAAGATCTTTGTATTTAAACAGGCCTTGGGATAAAATAATAGAAAATGGCCATGCTACTTATGTAATAAGTTGTTTATGCATTTTCCATTGTTTTAACTGTCATAACATTAATGTTTTAATTTGATTGCTGATGTAATGATTTTTCCAACTCTTTTATTATATATTATTTTGGTGATTTTCTTTCAATGTATACTGTAAGGTAGAATATAAAATAAATAAACAAATAAATGTATAAATACTGAGGGAAGAGAAACGTGAATTAATGAAGTTTTTGCTCTGATCCAGACTAGTTTAGAACTAATACACCATTACTTTTTGTTTGTTTGTTTGTTTGCTTGCTTGTTTATAGCAACTTCCTTAGAGACATGTTAGCAGCTATTTCACTGGAATGTTAAGAAGAGGAGGAAAATTCATGTGAAACACCTTGTAAAATGGTTGGTGTTAGACTGCAAGTCAGAAATGTTCATGCTAAAGATGTCTCAGCAAGTGTGCTACATTTGAAGGTGCTCCAAAGCTTTGTGTAATGTACCATTATAAAAATCTCCCAGCAGTAATCCCAGAGGAGCAAGATTCTATATTTGCTATAAAAGATTTGCAAAAAATTCTTCAGCTACAGCTCCCTCCCCATCCCCAGGGGTTTAACTTACTCCTAGCAGGTGGTAGATTCAACTGCATTAAATACTCCTGTTCAATAAGAACCTATGGGACAATTCACAGATGAATTGAAACAATTGAATCCAGTGCACAAGTGAAGTATAAATTGTCCCTCAAGAATACAGTTATAAATGCAATGGCTTAAAGATATTCACAGCTAAGACAGGGAGAAGAAAATGAGGAAAACTACAGAGCAAGCTTTCAAGTTAAGTCTACCAAAATATCTAGCACACAGTAGTCTACTAGCTCACTTGCCTATGCATGCTTATGCTAGCTCATTCTGATACATTCATGTAGCATCAAGCTGACAGGTTGGGCTACAACAGTTTACGTGAATAATTTCTGAGTAGATATCAGAAACCACCAATCTAATATTGGGTCTGGACCTAGCCATCTATCTTTGTCCTCAGTACTGTAAAAATATATATTCTGTTTGACTAAGGGTCATACCATACATTACAATAGTGTAACAGGATTCTCTCTCTCTCTCTCTCTTCTGTTTTGTTTAATCAAAATGATGTGTAATGATGTACTAGGAAAAAATGTGTCAAACATGGGGGAAAATTGCTAAAATTGCTCTTTAAAACTCAAGAAACTGAATTAAAATATTTAGAAAACTTTATTTTAAGTTGTATTTTTAGCTGTAGTGTTATGGGGGGTTGCAGACTGCCAGAAATAGTGCAAATTGAGTCCACTTTTAGGGTTAGGGTTAGTGCTAGGGAATCATGAGAATTGTTTTTTTTTTCTGAGACATTGAGCCTTCTCTGTCAGAGAGCTCTGGTGCCACAATAAAATACAGTTCCCATGATTCCCTAACCCTAACCCTAACCCTAACCCTAAAAGTGGACTCAATTTGCACTATTTCTGGATGTTATATTTCAAAATGTAACTTCATTGTATCCTTATTATCAAAATAACTTTCTAGAGGTAAATGGGCCAAGTTGTTTGTAATTAAATACAAGGAACATAGGGCCTCGGCAGACAGCTAATAGGGCCGTCTCCGAGACCCAGAAGAGGAGGGGCAGCCGCACGCGCGGTGTCCCTTCCTCTTCCTGAGGTCGTCCTCGGAGCTTCCGGCCCTCCGGACGGCCGGCGCTCTGGGGATGACCTCCCTCCGCAGCGACCGGACGCGCTGCAGAGGATAAGTCAGGGAAAGTGCACCCTACGTGTTTAGGGCGCACTTTCCCTGTCTTGTAAAAGGAGCGGCAATTTGCCGCTCCTTTTAGGGTCGCCGCAGGAGCACCGCAGTCCAGCTGCTGCGGTCCCGCGGCGTTCCGGACCAGGGCGTCCCCGACGCCCTGGTCTGCATCCCCCCATAGTAAGGTTTTAATTATCACCTTTTAAAAAAATTGTCAGAAAGTTTGTTTTGATTTGTAGTTGTTAACTTTTCTCAATATAGTCACCATCCAGATTTACACATTTCTTGTGTACACATTTTTCCTAGCATTTCTTGACCCTCCAAATACCGTTATTGTAGAAGGCTGCAGATTGTGCCTTAAATCACTCTTCCACTTCATGAATGACATATAATTTGTGTTGTCAAATTGGCGACCCCACAAGATTTTTCATTTCTGGGAACAAGAAAAAGTCACTTGGTGCTAGGTAAGGAGATAAGATGGATGCTGCAAGATCAAAGCCACATGCTCTTGCTCTGTTAACTGCAACTTGAGATGAGCGACCTGCCCAAAAGGCCAGCCTGGAGGTGGATTTGGGGCAGGGCAGCCACACGCTGACTGCCTCAATTGCACCCCAATGCTGTCCTGATGCTGCACACCCATTTGTACAGTGCACGGCATCATGACACTCTCCCAGCACAGCATGCAGACATGCTGCACCAAAAGGGTGCAGAAGAGCCATGGTACTGACTCTTAGGGCTCCCTTTTGCCATCCCTAAAAGGAGAGGCATTTTCCCACTCTTTTGGGGTGGTAAAAGGGAGGATCGGGGCCATGGCGTGGAGTTGTCATGGCCCCGATCCACTGCTCCCCAGGGCGGCTCTGTGCCACCCCTTTAAGCGTGTCTGCAAAACAACTTTATCATGCTGTGAGCCTCAATCTTCTCCATATTACACTTTAGTCACTTCTGACACAAAATGCTTCTCCTTTTAGGGGTAGTGAAATTCCACCCTAAGAGCCAGCACCATGGCTCTTCAGTACCCTTTCGGTGCAGCCTGTTTAAACACTGCACTGGAAGGGCGCCTGACTCCGTACGGCATGTGTAGGGCCGTGTGACATCAGGCTGGCATCGGGGTGGTATTGGGGCAGCCAGTGTGCAGCTGCCCCATCCTAACTCTATCCCTAAGCCAGCCCTTTGAGCCGGTCTGCAATGACCCTTAATTTAGTTTTTGTTTTGTTTTATAATCTTGTATATTTTAATTGTATGTATTAAATAGTTTGTCTTTCTATTGTATTACATTAGTATTTCTGTTTGTATTAGTATTGATTATACTTTATAAATAGATTATGATGATAATAATAATAACAATAATAAATTTTATTTATATCCTGCCCCTCTGTCATGCAATCGAGGTGGCTCACAATGATTTAAAAACATCATACAATATTAAAATACCATCCAAAATCCGATGGTGATGATGACTACTATTGAAAGACAAATTCAACAAGTCCATCTTTTCTAGTGAGGCTTTTCTATAAGTGATTCCTTTTTCACTTTATAAAGGAAAAAGCAATGAAATTCTATATGTATGCCTGCTATTCTTTTAAAAGTGGAAAATGGAGGGAAGAATGTAGGAGATCCCTCTGGATTTGTATAAGTATTCTTGTAAAACATTAAATAAAGCAGACCCTTCTAGATTTATCAAATATTCAATATGAACATTCAGAAACCCAGAAACCCAGATCATAATCAAAGTCAAGCATATTTTGGGGGGGTCACATGCACATCACATCACTCCAAGCCACATGTGATTAGAAATACTTTGCTGGAGTGTAAGGATGTAAAACTTAATAAATTTTCTTTCTCATCAGCAAGAATATTTTTTTTCTCTCTCCTGACTGCTAGAAAGTAATTGAGCAGTTTTTATGAGACATGGGAGATTGAGTGCAAGACCACACCTTTTGTGCAGAAAATGCTCATAAAACAAAGTTCTTAAGTAGAAAGCAGCATTTTGTTGGTAGAGAAAATAACATTTGTGCACAGAAAACACATTCTCTGAAGAAAATATAGAGAAATGACTTCCTTGCACAAATGGATTCAATTTTTGAATAGAACAAGTCCCAGACAGTGAAGATTCTCACCAATCCATGATCCATTATTCTGATCATGTTTCCTCATCACTACAGATATTCCTACTATAGTGCAGTCTTTCCTACTAAGAACAATGAAAAGTACATTGAATGGCTTCAAAAAGATTACTAGAGGAGCAGGACTAATTCAATCCATTCCATCCAAAATTATTATTCCACCTTTGTTGTGGGTAATTAAGGTTTAACAGAAGGAAGCAGAAGAGTTCTCCTTATGGCTCCTTATTAGGTTACTGTGCTACTGAGAATGCCACATTTTAAAACTTTTCTTAAATGAACACTATTGCGATGGCATCTATTCGTATCCTTTCCCCTGAATATCATCCCCTGGCATGATTCTGGAATGATACTACTAAAATGTTCACTCCAGAAATATTCTGGAAAACATGACAATGAGTGCCCTGCTCCTGTCACTGTTATAAGCTATTCATACTTTCTTTTTGTAAGTAGCAGATAGAGGGTGATAGTGAGAGAGATGATGTCCCTGCAAGCAACCCTGACCACTTTGTTCCCGTGTGCTAGTTCAACCACTATTTCCCTCCCCACCACCCTTAAAGTAATTGGGATTGCTTTCTGAAAAGTGCCAGTTTTTAATGGGAATATGAATTCTGAAAGGAATGTGGATCCCTCTAGGCAACATGTGAATGATACTCTAACTCTCATAATTATCTTTCTCATGTCAAATTGTTCTGATACTATGCTTTAGTTTCATGGAAAAAAAAATCATGGTGGAAGTTTCAACATCTGAAAACTGAATCATCAGTGTCTACTGATGTTAAACAAAGTCTGCTTGGGGGAAGTAAAATCACACACATTTGTGTGGTGTCATGTCAATTTTAGTACCAGTAGTCCCTTTGCTCACTAGATGTTAACTCTTCATAAAGCAGTCTATGCATAGGTTAAGTGTTTTACAGTACGTATAAACTGAATCTGATCATGTCATTATACTTGGACAGTTCCTATTCTACAAGTGGATGTGTTTTCTAGCACTTGTGCAGGGTTGCAGGGTTGGTACCTAATGCCTTCTGGTGTAAGGACTTTTCTCTCCCCTTAACTGTTCACCATGCCTCCCCCCCCCCCATCTTATGGCTCCTTTGGAAGCAGTGTTGCCAGCTTTTCAAAAGAAGAATAAGGGACAGCTGAAATTTGCTATAAGCAGGGTTGACAGTCAAGAAGTAGCTGTTAACAAATTCTACCTAAATGACAAATGAAATTACTGATTTCAGTCAAGTAAGCCATTTATCTTTCTGTAAAATAGCATATTGTCCACATTCATATACCATATGACACACACATTTCTGTCTTAATGAATGACCTGCACAGCAAATACAGAAACCTTTTGGGAATCTTGATCAGTCTATCTAAAAGGGAATGCTCTTAATTCCTCAAATAGGGCACATCCCTTATAATTAGGGACGGCTGTCAGAATTATAAGGGGCAAATATTCTGGTATTCAAATAATGGATATCTGTTATAACAAGAAGCACCTGGAAACCCTAGATGGAAGCTTGTTGGAATTTTCTCTGGTAGACTATACATGGGAGGTTGAGAAAAAGAAGAGGAGGATTTCCAGTTCTAGATAAATGTCCCTCCTCTCCTCTTTCTCCTTCCATTCAAGCCCCCTATATTAGAAGCTTGTTGTTGTCACTTACCATTGCAGCCTGACTGATTAAATGTAAAGGTACTCCCTTGACATGAATGTTTAGTCATAACTGACTGTAGGGGGCAGTGCTCATCTCTGGGCCTCAGCAGACGGATTAAAAAACCATCCTCGGTGCAAGGAAGGGGAGGGGCAGCCACACGCTCGGCGCCCCTTCCTCCTCCCGAGGTCGTCCACGGAGCCGCCGGCCCTCCGCACGGCCAGCGCTCCGGGGGCAACCTCCCGCCGCAGCGTCCACACACGCTGCAGCGGAAGGGTTGCCGAAAGTGCGCCTCATGCTTTTGGGGCGCACTTTCGGCAATGTATAAAAGGAGCGCTATTTTAGTGCTCCTTTCTTGGGCCGCCGACGGTGCGCTGCGGGATCGAGGCATGAGGATGCCTTGGTCCCGCGGCGCACCTTCCCGGGGCGGCGCAGAGCCACCAGTCTGCTTCCTCCCTCTGTTACTAAGCCAAAGAGCCAAAATTGTCTGCACCGAATGCTGTTATCTTGCCATGGAAGTGGTATCTATTTCTATTTATTTACTTGCATTTGCATGCTTTCAAACTGCTAGTTTGGCAGAAGCTGGGACTAGTCACAAGAGCTCACCCCATCATGCAGCACCTGGGCCTCAAACTACCAACCTTCTGATCTTCTGATCATCAGAGCTGGCATCTTAACCACCAAGCAACCACATCCCATGCCTGACTGATTACTCTCTATTTAAAAGTGTCAGCAGAAAGACCAGCAGGACTTTAACAGTGAGCAGCTGAAGAACAAGAGAATCTAATTGCTTAGATTGCAAGCAGGGCTTTTAAGTGCACCAGCACTGAATTCTCTTTCTTCTGCAAACTAGATTGAGAGAAAAGGAGTTGAAGTTTCTGAAAATCTGAAGTTTCACCCTTATAGAAACAAGGGAGGAGGAAAAGAAGGAATACTTAGCTTGGAAAGGTCCAATTTGTTCATGTGAACCCATCCTTAGCAAACCCGACAATCAAATATGAACTTTTTAAAAGAAAACATTTTTGTCCCATGTAAACCATCTGCTTTGAAGCCACTTAGCTCTGCATCTGGCAAAGGCTAGCAAATTGGTGTCCCCAAGACAGAATAACTATGAGAGTTATGTGCAAAGAAAAACAAAACCAGAAACTGAAATTCCACAGCAAATTAAAATAAAATCTAATGAAAAATCAACCCCGCTGATATTGGGGGTTTCAGACTGCCAGAAATAGTGCAAATTGAGTCCACTTTTAGGGTTAGGGTTAGTGCTAGGGAATCATGAGAATTGTTTTTTTGTTTTTTTTTTCTGAGACATTCAGCCTTCTCTGTCAAAGAGCTCTGGTGCCACAATAAAATACAGTTCCCATGATTCCCTAACCCTAACCCTAACCCTAAAAGTGGACTCAATTTGCACTATTTCTGGCAGTCTGCAACCCCCCATTGTTAGATATTGTTATAACATAAGGTGTTTATACATGAGACAGAGAAGAGAAAGACAGGTGACAAGAAGACAGCCAAATGGAATAAGGAACTAATGAAATCAGAATACATGTGTGAGAGAAATACAGGCAAAATGTACCTAGGGGTATATGCTTTATTACAAAGACAATTAAAAATAATATAAGAAGCTGGAACTATCCTGGATGCATGAGGTTAGATAAGGACTTCATAGACAGAGAAGTCACTTCATTAAATTGCTCCTACTTTCCCAGTGTTCTTCCACATTTTAGCATGAACCAAGAAAACCAGATGGAAGCAAGCATAGAGAAGGGTAGAGTCAAGGATCATGGCATAGATATACAGTGGATCCTCCACATTGACTGGATATGTAGTCAATGCCACCAACTTCTTTATTTCAGTTAGTCTCAAAGGTGCTTAAAGATCTCTCTACATATTGATTCTACAGACTAATATGGCTATATCTTTGAATTCTACCACATTAAATGAGGTTAAGGACCCAGCATCTCCATGAAAGTGAGAAAGTGAGAAAACAGCAGCACACACACACACACACACACAGTTTGTTTGTTTGTTTGTTTGTTTTACCTGAGAGAACACCTCTCCAGGAATCTCTAGGTCATCAAGTGCAACTCTATGGCCAACATATGCTGGAAGTTGACCATAAAATTGTTCTGAAGGATCTACAAATGCTTAGGGGAGTATTTTCTCTAAAAATCTTTGTCCTCCAGTGTGACTCTGTGATAAACTCCCAGAACAGTCATGCTGATGGACCTAGAGATTCTTAGAGAGAACATATCAATTAAAACCATGAATAACCAATTTCATAAAAGTCAAAGCTGCAAATGTGGAGCCCTCACTGCAGTATTATGGAGGCTTACTTTTGTCCATTAGTGCACTTCTAGTTTTAATTTTTTTTTTTTATAAAGGAATGGCTTACATGTACTTATATGGGGAGGTGAAAGTCAAATACACTTATACATCTAAGGATTTAAGATCAATAGGCAAAGGATGTTATTGTATGTTCCATCCAACACACATAGCTCTGTTTATGCTGCAAGCCTTTCAAGATCCGGTTCCACATCTGTGAAACAGTCTTCCTTTCGACCTCCAGTTGGAGGAGAATTTAATTCATTTCCATAAGGAGTTGAAGACCTTCCTCTGATATGCTAGACTGGGCTGCTGTTCTTGAGGTAGTTGAGAGAGGTAACTTGTTTCATTGTCTTTGTCCTTGACTGTATAAATTTGATGTATTGGAAAATATGAGGGATTTTGATGGATCTGTCTAGTAGAATAGCTTGTATGCTAACAGAGGTTTGAACAGTCTCCCAGCCCACCATACCCCAGACACTATCTAGCAGAGAAAGAAATTAAAACTTAGTTGTCTTCATAAAATATATAAAACTAGTTTTACTCATGAGATAACTTGTGCATAACAGGCTCACTTTCTTGGAGACGAAAAATATTATTTATTTATTTATTTATTTATGGGTTATTGGAGCATTCCATGAAGGGAGAGCTATTATCCACACATGCTTCATGAATGACAAGCTGGAAGAAAGAAAGAAAATGAGCATATGCAACCCCAAGGAGACAAGGGAATACCTACATGACCCAGGAAGTGAGTTGGTGTAGTCAAACAAACTGGAAACTGTAGTATTACTTTGCCTAAAGTCCTAGAGTGACATGCAATCAAACCACTGCAAAGGCTACCAATCTCAACAAGATGTTCCATCTTTTGGTGGAAAGAGTGTTATAAATAAACATTATAAAAAATCCAGTGGTAGATTATTTTCCATATTTCTTCTGGCTTCTTATTCTTCTACTTGCAGAACTGGAAATCCTCTTCCTTCCAGCAGCCTCCTCTGTGTCTTAAGCTACTCTAAGGTGTAAGAATTGGGTTTTTTTTCTTTGTGACACACATTTCAAGATAATCCAGCAGAGATACACCATTGGATATTGCTCTCTATTGACTTTATTTATTTATTTATTTATGGAAGAGGGGATATTAATCTACATTGAAATTTATATTGTTCAAATATTTTGGTCACAAACGCTGTTACACAGAATTGATTCAAATATTCTAAGCATAGTCCAGAATAAGTTAGGCACACCTATGTCCTTTTGAAATCAAAGGGTTTTCAACACCTAACCATAGATATATGTATGTTTTTCAATGAGATAAAGGATCAGTTCCATACAAGCTGACCCAACAGTAAACTAAGGGGCTATGCAGACATGTGGCTCTGAACCACCGCTGCTAGTGGCAGATTGGGGCTGTAGCAACTGCACGCCACAGCCCTGACCCTCCCTTTTGTCTCCCTAAAAGAGCGACAAAATGCCACTCCTTTTAGGGGTGGCAAAAGGTCGCCCTAAGAGCTGGTGCTATAGCTCTTCCATGCCCTTTCAATGCAGCATATCTACATGCTGTGCCAGGAGGGCATCCTGATGCCATGTGTACAGGCGCGCAGCATCAGGATGGCATTGGGCTGGGGTTGGAGTGGCTGGCATGTGGCTGCCCTGCCCCAACTCTAGTCCCAGGTTTGCCCTTTAGGCTGGTCTGGAACGCCCCTAACTGAACCAAATGTAAATTACCTGAAGTGCAAATATGCCAATGTATCCTATTCACTTTGAAAATCATTTGTTTCTTCTTAATGGTTTTGTCAAATAGCCAACTCTTACTCATACACTCAAGAGAGATTTGAAACCAAGAACTATATTTGACAGGAATACCGGCAAATTCAAAGTAGAGCAGTCAGAGCTCAGATAGCTATTTTTTCAAAAGCAACTTGTCCTCATTAATCATTCTAGTATTTATAGTGTAAATTTCTATTGTTACTCCTTACAGTGTTAAAAAGATAACTCAAGCTACTTGCTATGGGTAGGGCTCATAAGGGCTCATTTAGGACTTATAAGAAAATGGCATGAAACATGACAAAATCCTATCAAAGTCCTCTAAAAATGAGTAAGTAACTAGGAAACACCACTCATTACACCAGTAAAGTAACTTTGTTACCATTCATCTTGATAATTTTGAAATGTGACTTCATTACAATCCATCCCACACACTTCGATCCTCTGGGAGGAATTTGCTCTAGCTGATAAAAACTAGGCTGTTGGCAATCTCCCATAGACCCTTCTCGGCAACCGCTACCAGATTATAGAATGGCCTGCCAGATGGGATCCATCAGATCATGACCTTAACCCACTTTAAAAAAGCTGTTAAGACGGATCTCTTCTGGCAGGCCTTTCCTGATTAGATTCCTGGCTCTGGGAGTGCACCTTTTCCTCCTTTCCGCCGCTGCTGTTTGTTTTTTAATAGGCAGCCCGAACTGCCTGAGCTATTTTAATATGGTCTACATGTTTTAATGCATTATGTATTTAATACTTTTTTAAAGGGTGGGTGGGTTTGGGGATTTTCAGGTTTTATGTATGTTGTAATTTGGTGGATTTTAATATTGACCTTAAGGTTGACCTTAATGTCACTATGGGGGGAAGCAGACGGGCGGCACAGGGCCGCCCCAGGAAGCTGCACTGCGGGGCTGAGGTATCTGCACACCTCGGCCCCGCGGCGCAACTTTGCCGCCCCTGGAAGGAGTGCTAAAATAGCACTCCTTCTACAAGTTGCCGAAGGTGCACCGCAAAAGGCTGTTGGCGCACCTTTGGCCACTCTTCCGCCGCAGCGTGTGTGGACGCTGTGGCGGAGAGGCATCCTCGGAGCGCCGGACATGTGGAGGGTCCGGCGCTCCGACGATGTCTTGGGGAAGGGGTTGGGGCGCCCACCGTGTGGCTGCCCCTCCCCTTCCTTGCCCCCAAAATGGCGCTTTGCGCTGTCTGCTTCCCCCCTATAAATTGTAAATTACTTAGGGCCTTTACAGACTGCCAGAAATAATGCAGCCTGAGACCACTTTAACTGTCTTGGTTCAATGCTAAGGAATCATGGAAACTGTAGTTTATTGTGGAACCGGAGCTTTCTGACAGAGAAGGCTCAATATCCCAGAAAAAAAATACAATTCCCATGATTCCCTAGCACTGAGCCAGGACAGTTAAAGTGGCCTCAAGCTGCATTATTTCTGGCAGTCTGTAAAGGCCCTTAAAGGCACATAACAATAATAACAACAACAAGTCAGTGCCACTGCGATGGACACCTGCATGGCATCACATTATGCAAACATTTTCATGGCTGACCTGGAACAATACTTCCTCAGCATGTGCTCCCACCTCTCCTTTACTTATGGTTTCTTGATGACATCTTTTTTTTTTAAAGGCCACCTGTAAAACAATCACTTGAGAAGTTCCATCAAGATTTAAACAGCTTCCACTCTACCATGAGTTTTCTTGGCAAGATTGGTTCAGAGGGAGGATTGTTATGGCCTTCCTCTGAGTCTGAGAGAGTGTTTCTGACCCAAGGTCACTGAGTGGATTTCCATAGCCAAGCAGGGATTGAAACCCTGGTCTCTGGATTCCTAGTCCAACACACAAACCATATTAATGTATTTTTTTATTATTATTAATGTTTCTGGCTTTTAGTTGGTCATGTCCTTCATTTTTCTTGAATGTCCTGTCCTACATTTTAGTCTACATTTTGTCCTACTTTTTTCTACATTTTGTCTTGGTTTTGTGGAACAGAATTATAACAACCCTACCCCCATATCTACTCTGGGAGCAATATTCCAGGGGCCAATAACTTCACTCACAACCTCAGGGGTACATTTACTTGCTCTTCCTCCAATATGATATATGCCATCAATGTCCATTTGCACTCTGTATTTGACAAACAGGAGACTCTTCATGAAAGGTTTAATGGATCCATATCTGACAGTAGAAATGGCAATATCCTCAAATCTCTTTGCAGGACATTTCAACCTTCTTGGATACACAGGTTGTGATCCTTGAACAAGGAAATTATAAAGTAAGACTAGAAAGAGAATGTCCTGAATTGAATTATATTCCTAAATTCCAATACATTAACAGAGATATGAACAAAGGCAATGGCTTCATGACACTCTACATATAATAATACATGAGTCCTTGCAACTGTACATGTAACAAAAGGAATCTTCTCAGAATGACTTTGAACCCTGGAAAACTGATGTTTGGTTAGATTTATTAATTTCAGGCATCCACATTGATTGACCACTGTAAAAATCTGAAGGACCTGTATCACATTGCACAGCCCTTCGAAAAATTAGAAAAGGACCTTGATTTGCATCTTTCTGGATCTTCTTACATTCTATCTATCCCACTCCCACTGCTGTGTAAATATGCTTTATATCGAAGCATTTATTATCACTCTGTACTATGTCCAAAGAAATGAGTTTATATAAGTCATGCAAAAATAAAAACAAATATTCTTAAAGGTGCTACCACATTCCTTTAGCCTCCTTTTTAGTCTAGAAAATGTTAACATGCACTTCTCAGACTGGAAATTAAATTTATACAAGTTCTGCATGAAACAGAAAAAAAGTAAGGATTTTTTTAAAGCTTCTTTTTAAACCTTTGCCAGCACTTGTCTATAACAACACTTTGGAGTTTTAATCCAGCCAAATTACATTCTTACAAACACTTTTTGGAACAATAATAGCAACAAAGTTTTCCCACCTCTGTTTTATCATTTTTCCAAACACTAATTGCAATACATAAGAATTTAATCTGACTAAAGATACATATCCAGGCAGAAATAAAGTATTGAAATGTGTTCTTTTAAGGAATCGTTTTCATTAACCAATGCACCTCACTAGATTGCAGAGTCCTCCCTCAAACCCAGAATGATTGTCATAAACACAATAATGCAAATAATAATAATAATAATTTATTTATACCCCACCTTTTGCTGTAGCAATCAATCAGATAATCATCAGATAGCTTGGGCAAGGGAAAACTGATGATGATGATGATGATGATGATGATGATGGCTTCATGGACTTTCTTGGGACTGGGAAAAATTCAGACAAAGAGGAAAGAAAAGAAAAAGGATGGTGATGAATGGGGGCAGAAGAAGAAAGTGAGATGGAGGGTAAAGGAAAAGACACATATAATCAGGGAAAGGGGAGGGGGAGGAGAAGGACAAGAGTGGGAGTGATTATGGAAAGAAAAACAATTAGGAGAGGGTAGAGGGGTTAAGATGAGTGAAAAAGAGAGAGAAGCAGAAAGGGAAGAGAAGAGTTGTAGAAAGAAGAGAGGGGAGAAGAAGAAAGAGGATGAGAAAGAAAGAAAGAGTGAATTAGAGAGGAGTTGTGGGTGGGAAGAAGAGGACAAAAAAAGATAATATGAGAATGATTTGAAAATAAGGGAATAGATAATCACAGCAGGAATTTCAGAATAGAAAGTTATAAAGAGGATGAGACAGAGAGAAAATGGAAGGAGAAGATGATTAGGCAGGAGTTCCATGGGGAAGAAGGGAACAAAAAGGGTGACAAATTAAGAGAAGTGAAATCATTTTTTTTTAAAAAAGAAAGAAAGAAAGAAAGAAAGAAAGAAAGAAAGAAAATTAAGTTGCCTAACAGAGCTTGAAAAAAAAGTATTCATATTGCGGTTTCCCTAACTATAGTGCAACCATTTGTTGTGCATCTTAGATCAGGACAGGAAAGTGGACTGAAGCTTCAACCATATAGAGTCCAAACAGATGGACGAAAAACAGCCACTTCAGGATATCATTGGCATGCCGTGTTTAGACACCGCACATCCTGATAATGGCCAGAAGCCAACTTGAAGCTGCCCAGATGTTATCCCCTCCTTTTCTGGCTGACTTCAAGGCAGATTGGGGCTGCATCATCTGTTCGTCACAGCCCCAATCCTTCTTCAGAAGGGGGGGGGGGGTTTCAAGCCGCCCCTGCCTGCCCATCTGTTTCATCCATTAGAGTAGGGTAAGATAGCTACAAACAGAACTATGAATGTGAAAAAGAAGATGGGAAAGCCACAAAGTAGCTATTACATAATACTCTATTATATTCTTGAAGCCGTGAATATTCATACAGCTCAGTATTCCCCATTCTGACCATTCACTTCCACTGAGACATGATGCTGGCCAGTTTTGGGGAAAAAATCTTTTGAAGAAAAAAAAATGGAGCCAGATGGATCTCACCTTGAGACATTATACAATTCATTCAATAGCAGCCCAAAGCTGTCTTTTTTTCTTTTTTTTCTTTTTTAGGAAGCACTCTCAACCTTAGATTCCTCATTCTCAATCTGAGACTCAGGGATCTCTGAAACTCTGTTGGGGTGAGCACCCCATTTCAAAGTGAATCAAAACTAAGAAGCATGTGGATCTAATTCCTAAATTTTTCAAACTGTGGCTAATTCAGATTCTCTCCCCATCCCATTAAAATGCTGCCCTGAGCTTCAGCCGTGTCTTTACATTGAACCCCATACTTTAATATTTTATGAAATTGTAGCGTCTTAAAATGCATAAAATAAAACAGCTGATTATTTAGCAACACATCATAAAAATACTTTGCATGACAGACAGGTAGTTTGTTTAGTGTTAAATAATGTAACTGAAGCATTGTGCACTGCTGGATAGAAATCAAGAGGAGAAAAAAAATGAAGCAATGTATAATGGATTAGTTCAGCAGAACATTTTAAAATAAACATCAGTCAGCTGCTTAGATTCAGGCTCCATATGTTATTACTTGAGGGAATACCCTGTTGGTTTTCAGTGTCTTACCTCCAGATATCAGTAACTTATTTTCATAAAAAGAGAGGAATGAAATGCTGGCTTAAAGCAAATGATGATTCACACTCATTTTTTTTTTTTTTTTTAAAGAAACAGACATAATTAAATAGGTTTGCTTAAATTACTTTTTATCTAATCTTAGGATAATTATTGTTGTGAGACAGGACAAATGATGCCTCCTGCTTTCAAAGCAAGATTAAATAGCTGTAGATATAAAGAGAAAGGAACCACTGATGACTTTATTGTCACAATTTGATTTGCTACTTGTATGTAACTAACCTGTAAATTAGCATCCATAGTGCAATCTACATTGTAAAAAATAAAACTATTTTCACAAACCCAGGAAGGAATACAGTTTTTTTATTATTTTAGCCATCCTGCACACAAAATTTAGAAATGAATGGCTATAGTATGGGTTGTCAAATATTTAACCACCTGTTCCTCCTTCACAGTTATATCCTGCCAAAATGGTTTGCATTTTTACAAAAGTAGTACAGAATAATACCAGTTTAAATATCAGTTAAAATCATAAATATATAAAAAATATTTTTTTAAAAAAAACAATTAAACAAACTGCAAATAATAATAATAATAATAATAATAATTTATAACCCGCCCCTCTGCTCGGCAATCAGGGTGGCATAAAACAAATTAAAAATACAGCAGGTAAAACATTCCATCCTCCCACCCCTAACCTTCCCACCCCTTAAAACAGGATTAAACTATCATAGAGTTAAAATCAAATTCACAGATAAAATACAATACAACCAGATTTGGCCTACATATCAGAATGGTGGGAGGGATAAATAGCTGATCACCTCCAGTTTAGCTGGGTGGTTATTCTGGGAAGGCCTGCCGGAAGAGATCCATCTTTACTGCCTTTTTAAAGGCAGCAAGAGTGGAGATAAGACGGATCTCGTCCGGCAGGCCATTCCACAGTCTGGGAGCGGTCGCAGAGAATGCCCTCTGGTCTGCAAAAGCCTGGTCTTTATGGGTTGCAGCAGATTCCTCCCAGAGGACTGGAGTGCGTGGGGGGATCATATGGGGAGAGGCGGTCCCTAAGATAAGATGGACCCAAGCCATGTAGGGCTTTAAAGGTTAACACCAATACCTTGTACTGGGCCGTAAACTAACCGGCAGCCAGTGGAGGGATTTAAGAACCGGTGTTATGTGCTCCCTCCTAGATGTTCCAGTTATTAACCTGGCTGCTATGTTTTATACTAGTTGCAGTTTCCAGGTTAAGCATGAGGGTAGCCCCATGTAGAGTGCATTGCAGAAATCCAGATGTGAGGTTACCAGAACGTGTACCACAGTTTCCAGATCCCTCATATCCAGAAAAGGGCGCAGTTGGCGTATCAGCTGAAGCTGATAAGCACTCCTGACCACCGCATTCACCTGACTAGTCATGTGAAGCGATGAATCCAGGAGTAGCCCCAAACTGCGAACACAGTCCTTAGAGGAGAGTGTGACTCCATCCAGGACTGGAGATGTATTCCCAAATCTGGTTTGGGGCCTGTAACTGTCAGTACCTCCATTTTGTCTAGATTTAGTTTCAATCTGTTTTTCCTCATCCAATCCATTACCGCTCTGAGACAGTCATTAAGAGGAGACACGCCATCTGAAGTCTGAGCCGATGATCTGGTCATGGAGAAGTATATCTGGGTGTCATCAGCATACTGATGGTACCGCACTCCATGCCTCTGAATGATCTCACCCAGCGGCTTCATATAAATATTATATAGCATCAGGGACAGGATGGCGCTCTGAGGAACGCCACAATTAAGATCGCTTTTGGAAGAGCAACTGTCCCCGAGCCTCACCCTCTGGGATCTGCCCAAGAGGAAGGAACGGAACCATTGCAAAGCAGTGCCTCTGCTTCCTAACTCTCTCAGGCAATCCAAGAGGATGGAGTGGTCTATTGTATCAAAAGCCACTGAGAGATCCAAGAGCACCAGCAGGGTCACACTACCCCTATCGATGCCCAGGCGGAGGTCATTGGTCAGAGCAACCATGGCATATCCTGTCCTGAAGCCGGTTTGAAATGGATCGAGATAATCAGTTTCATCCAAGATGGCTTGGAGTTGGGAAGCAACTGCCCTCTCGATCACCTTACTTAAAAAAGGAAGCAAGGAGACTGGTCTATAATTGTTTCTATCCAGGGAGTCCAGGGAAGGTTTTTTCAGGAATGGCCTAACAATTAAGACCATTTAAAATTCATTAAAACCAATGGCCTCAATCCATTATTTTCTTAGGATAGCATAAATACTACATGCAGAGATGTGAATGCTGCACAACCCCATGCAGAATAAACAGCATTGAACAATGTACATTACACAATGCAGAACTGCAATACAAAAAAAAAAAAAAAAAAAAAAGAAAGAAAGAAAAAAGAAAGAAAGAAAGAGAAAAAGAAAGAAAAAGAAAAATGAACAACTACAGCACAAAGCATAGGATGCAGAGCTGGGGAACTGTAATATTATTTCTAGCTATGTTTAAAGAACATTTCAAAGCTCTTTGAGAGTGTGTGCACAGTGCAGAATTAAATCAGTTTGAGTCCACTTTAACTACCATGACTTTGTCCAACAGAAAACTGGGATTTATAGCTTGATGAGGCACCAGAGCTCTCTGACAGATCAGACTGAACACCTCACCAAACTACAAATTCCAAGATTCCACAGGATGGTGCCAAGGCAGTTAAAATGATGTCAAACTGATTTAATTCTGATGTGTGGATACATGTTTACAAGAACTTTGACTGAAATTTCAATTTTAGGTCATACTCTTATCAGTGAGTTATCAGTACTCATTGATATTCTGCACTGTGTACCTCTAAGTAATGTTTCCTGGCATGACACCCCAAGTCCACTTTAACATCCAGCAGCCACACTGAGTGAAGGAGATCTGTTTAGCTGCCAACTGGGGTGCAAGAAGGATGACATTTCTAGTCCTATCCCATCAACTAACGAGGCTACAACAACATATTTTAAAGGGGGTATTGTTTCTGATTGTTGAAGGCTGCAGCTACACTGCAGAAATGATCCTGTTTGACACCACTTTAACTGTCATGACTCAATGCTATAGAATTCTGGAAAGTGTAATTTTTTTGCAGCACCAACATTCTGCTGTATGGATACAGCCACAGTCTGGCTTTGGTGGGAGGTGGTGGAAATATCACCATCCTTCTGTCCTGATCAGTAGCTGACCTCCATTGAACCATGTGACTGCTGTCCATTGAAATAGTGTGGTTGGGGTATTTGCATAGTCTTACAGTGAGACTACATGGCCTTACTGAATAAAGAGCTATTATGGTTCCATAACAAAACTGTAGCTGCAATACAGAATGCCAGCCAATAATAATAACAATTGTCAGTATTCTATATCAGCTAAACAGTTAAGTATATTTAGCTAAGATATGCAGATCACACCATATTACTAGCAGGAAACATCACAATCCTAGAGCATCTACTGAGGAAGATCAAGGAAGGAAGTTGAAAGGCAGGCTTACTGTTGAACATAAAGAATATAATAATAATAATAATAATAATAATAATAATAATAATAACTACAAAAATATTCATGAATTCAAACTAGACAATGAGGAAATAGAAGTAGTAAAAGTTTCTATACCTTGGATTAAACATTTATCAGAACAGGGACTGCAATCAAGAAATCAAAAGAAGACTAAGAATGCAGAGGATGGCTATGAAAGAACTAGTAAAGGTCCTAAAGTACAAAGACATACAACTAATCATGAAAATCAGAATCGCATGAGCAATTGTGTTTCCCATTACCATCTATGGATATGAAAGCTGGACAATGAAAAAAATGGATAAAAAAAATCAGTTCATTCAAGATGGGGTGTTGGAGAAGAGTGCTGAGGATACAGTGGACACCCATTATGAGGCCTAAGAGATCCTTGAAAGCCAAGCTGATTAAATTGAGGCTGTCATACTTTGCCAGATCATGAGAAGACATAATGCTAGGAAAGGTGGAAGGAAAGAGAAAGAGAGGAAGACCACATGCTGGATGGATGGAGTCCATTAAGGAGGTCATAGGTATGAATCTTCAAGAACTAAGGAAAGTAGTGGAGGATACAGACTCTTGAGGACGTCTCATCCACAGAGCAGCCATGAGTTGAGATCGACTTGAGCCCCATGCCAAGGTGGTTAACAACAACAACAAATTTAGCTAAGTATCAATTGCGAAATTGGAATGGTTACAGATTAATCTAGTTAACTGTATGTTTAACAAAATGTACTTAACTATGTAACTGATATATAATATTAGTCAATAATAATGTAAAGAATAATAAAATGTGCAATGTTAAAACATCCTTGTTTTTTCCCCTGTAATGATAATGTGTGTGTGTGTGTGTGTGTGTGTGTGTGTGTGCAACTCACAGTTAGAGCCATAGAGACCACTCCCCCTCCCCCACAACACACACACACATTTCAGACAGCATCTGTACATTTCAGATTGGAATATGTCATTCTTTGAAACTGTCATTTTTTTCAAACTGATGAATAGGACAAAAATGTACTAAATAAATACTCTTTTGGGGGGGTATATTTCACAGTTACAAGGGGATGGACCCCTTTCACTCCACACACATTTGAGATGGTGATCCTATTTCTCAGAGTGGAGAATGAGAGTTTCAGGATTTTTGTAAACTACCATGAAATTTGTTTTTAAATAGAAGAACAGCATAGACAAGTTTTAAATAATTTCCCTAGCCCCATGCCAAGAAGAGAGAAGTCAAGATCAAAGGGGTGAAACAGATGGGCAAAATAAGCAGGTTTCAGGCTGGCTTCAAGGTGGGGCATTTAGATGATGCATGTTTTGAAGCCAGCCAAAAAGTGCCCTCTAGCAGTCTTATGGGGAGACAAATCGCTTCAAAAAGAAGCTGGTTTTTTCTGCTTCTTCCCAGAAAGTGTGCACCTTCACATCTACATATAAATGCACCAATGCCAGTGTGGCTCTTAAGGGGTGCTCTTTCCAAAACCTAACCCTAATTGTGCATGTAAATGCCCCATTGCAGGAGTGCATTTTAAAGAAAGAGGTGTTGTACACAAGTGGTGTGGATGGCAATTCCCAAAAGAGAAACCATGGAACCTCTCATGGAGATGAGTACAACATATATAAAACAGTCAAAGAGGAGACATAGGGTGAAGGGGGGATAAAGGGAGGCACACCTTGCTGGCATCTGCATGGGTACACCTCTGCTCTGATGCCCCGTCCTGGTGAAGTGCCACTGCACATGTGGATGTATGCAGGTTCACAGGCACAGACATGCAATGGGATGCCAGTTCACGCCTGTGAATATACACAGGGATGGTGGTGGGGACAGTACAAAAATAAAAGAACCCAGCACCTTGGGAGCCAGCAATACGGTTAGTGGGGTTTCAATGTGGCTTCAGAAAAGGCAGCTACAAGCCACTTTTTCCTGCCTGTCTGTTTCACCCCAAAGAGAAAGACAGTAGTTTGCAAGTATATGGATAATATGAATCTTGGGATTTCACAAAAGGTTACAGTGATGCTGAGAAAAAATAATTCAAAGAAATACAATTGGATGTGATCAAGGACATTTCATCGGAGCTTACATGTTTCTAAAACTATGGCAAATTAAATATATTAATGGTAGTGCTCCAAATTCTGGAAATCTCTCTAGGGCATATTTAACATTTGGCTTGATGGGCATTTTTTAAAAAGTCAATATATCTGTCTAAGTACAATAGAGAAAAGAAAGAACATATAAAGTAAAGCAGACATTATCCTTCAAGAAAGAAATATTGCTGGCTTTTAACAGAAAAAACAGCAACATATGTGTATGAGTTCAAAACTGTGTGTAGACACCACGAAAGCAAGGGGACATATGGTTGCAGAAGTGACTGTCATGAGGGGGCAGCAGGAATAGACAGCTCATTAGAGGGACCTTGGAGGGGGGTGGGGAAAATCCCTATAATCCAGAATCTGGATGAAAGTATCCATTTCACATCACCTGAGACTAACTGTGAAACAAAGCACATCTTCCCCTGGAAATTATGTATTTGCAAAGGTCATGGTACAGTTCAAAGAAATAACATGTGCAGAAAATGGATTTTTTTTAAAAAAAATTAAACAGCTAAAATACAAGTCAAAAACAAAGTACAAAATTATTTTATCATTGAGATAAATGCAAAGCAAAGTATGCTCTTGAGGCAACAGAGTTATATTGCCCCTTTCTTAATTATGAGACCCAAGGTAACTCACAACACAGATTAAAACAAAAATGTGGTTATTAAAAGAGAGTTTATGAAAAATTAAATAAGCAATCACATCAGAAGCAGGAATAGTTTAAATCAGTTTGAAACATTCTTTTAAAAAAATAATACTGATCATTTATTGATTCTGTTATATCTTTAGTTGATGTGCCTTTAGCTGAGTCTCTGGGTTCCATATCCAACAAGGCTGGGTTGACAGGAAATGTCTGGAGGCAAACAGAGAAGGTGTTCAGTGATGGGTGGTGACATGCAAAAAAATACAAAGCTACTGCATGTTTAAATTGTTGTGGTGGCAGCAGTGGTGGTGGTGGTGGTGTGCCTTCGAGTTGTTTCTGACTTATGGAGACCCTAAGGTGAACCTATCATTGGTATTCTTGGCAATTTTTTTTCAGAAGAGGTTTGCCACTGCCATTGCATGAGGCTGAGAGATTGTGACTTGTCCAAGGTCACCCAGTTTGTTTCCACAGCTGAGCTGAGT
Organism: Phrynosoma blainvillii; assembly: GCA_026167975.1. NCBI lineage: Eukaryota > Metazoa > Chordata > Lepidosauria > Squamata > Phrynosomatidae > Phrynosoma > Phrynosoma blainvillii. Next base: position 202,128,492 of record JANUYF010000003.1, read on the forward strand.
TTCAAACCCTGCTCTCCAGAGTCATAATCCAATTCTCAAATCGTTAGAGCACACTGGCTCATTAAACTGCATGTTAAATGTGTTTTCACCATAGAAGAGGGAATTTCAGCAGATATGATCTTTCATGATGAGGTTACAGTCCTTCATATTACTGGATATCCTGACTGGACAAGTGTTCATACCATACAGTTGTAGTCTCTCTTCAGACCTTTCTGGTTGACACAGATAGGTTGGTGTGTAAAAGCAAGGTTATGATGTACATTTCTTTTTCCCTTCCATGCCTCCAGTTTTGCAGTGCTATTGTTTGTAACACCTTCACAAAACTACATTAGAATCATATCACAGCCCTAAAGTCTTCATATCTCAGTTTCTGCTACAATAGGATGAAAGCTGAGGAAGTAGTCTCAACTCTTTGAATGCTACCAAATTCTTTCTTACAGTTAGTCTCAAAGATGCTACAAGACCCCTTTGCATGCTGATTTTCCAGTCTAACATAGCTATGTCTTTGAATAAACTAGAACATTATGCAGAAAAAGTTGTAGCATAACCTTGCAAGAGAAGAAGAAGACCAGGTCTAGGAAAGCTTATACTACAACTTCTTCTGCATAGTTAGTTTCAAAGGTGCAGCAAAATTTCTTTGCATACTGATATTCAGACTAACACAGCAATGGGGTGAAAAAGAAAGGATAAATAAAGTGGTTTCCAGCCACTTTGGAGGTGGGTTGTTTAATTGACACATGCCTTGAAAGTAGCTGGAAACCAGACTGAAGCTGTGCTCCGTGGCTAAAAACTGGAGCAAAAAGAAGCCAGGATATTCTGACTTAGCCTAGAGAATGCATATCTTCACTGCTTCATATAAATGTTCCAATGTGAGTAGAGGGCTCCAGCAAAGCAAATAAATGAAAGTGTGACAATTCCAATGGATGTAATTACTATAGACATAAACCAGACAGTATAACAGGGGGTGAAGGAGGGGGTGAAGGGAGCATATGGGAAACTCCATGTTTGCGCTTTGCCAATGTATCATTTCCACACTGATGCACCGATGCCCAGAATGTGCAAATGTGTGGCCAATCAAATGGGCAGCCATGCAATAGGATGGCATCTGGGCAGATGTGGAAGGTACTTGTAGGTCGCAGGTGGTATGTTTGTATAACAGTGCACATGCATGAGGAGGAGGCAACTAAAACAATTATCCAGCCACATGGTTTGATGCTGCACTGTGTGGTCGTCGCATGTGTATTTGGCCCACCTTGGGAGTGATGCATGGGGGCAACAGAGTTTCAACTTACTTTGGGGAAAAAGCAGGATCAAGCTGCTTTTGCTTCCCATCTGTTCCATGCTTGTGTCCCTGAATTCTAACCCCACCGAAAATTATGGTAACTTGTTAAGAAATTTCAAGATGTTGCTGCATAGCTGTCCTTGACCATAGTACACACTTATTTCTGTGTCTGTCATTTCTTTTGTGGTGAAACTAATTTTGTACTTTTACTTAGCCTGCAGTTTTCTTACCCTTGAGTTAGTGTTCATGGTTCAGAAGACAAAGTAAGTCACTTAGGAACCATGAACAGCACTAGTACAATAGAAGTGTGCATATTCCAAGAGTGTTTTGACTTTTTTCTGTTTTAGAGATATAATACCGTATATGAAGAGGTTTCTCAATCTTTATATTTACTAAATCAGGGGTAGGCAACCTTTCCCCTTTAAGGGCCGAGGGACTTCAGCTCCCAGAAGCCTCAGCCATGTTGGCCAATAATCCCATGTTGGCCAATAGCTCCTGGGATTCTGGGAGCTGAAGTCCCTCGGCCCTTAAAGGGAAAAGGTTGCCTACCCCTGTACTAAATAGATAAACAACAGCAACAGACCTGGAAAAAAAAATAGCATTCCAATCTTCCTCCTAATATTGTGGAGAGGGTAAAGGAGGCCACCCAACTTACTGGGCTGGCCTGGTTGCCACTGAGGAGGAAGCCAGGAGCCAGCCCGTCCATCCCTGGCTGGCTGCATCTCAGCAGCCATCGCAATGGGGCTGCTGGGGCTCTCATTGGCCAGCTGGACAGAAGGAGGGCAGTATTTCTACCCCTGGCATCAGGACAATGATTCCCAGCATGCTCTGGAGCTGGAAGTGCCATCCTATTGATGGAAAGCTGGAGAAGGGGGCCAGCAGATTGACATGGAGGCTGGAAGGGGTGACACCTTCTGGGCTTCAAGCAATCAGATTTGCTGATTGGCCTATTTAAGGCCACATGCTGCCAGAGGTTGGCACCATTTTGTTCTGCTCTCCCTGGGGGAAGGATAGAGGAGAGAGCCAAGAGGGAGAGTTGGGAGTGAGGCAGAGGTGGTGGTGGCGGTGGTGGTGGCAGCAGCAGGAGGAAGGCCATGGACAGCCACCATGGACAGCCGTGGCAGCAGTGCCAGCAGCCACTGGACTTTTGACCACAGAAGCAGCTGTTGTAGTAGCCACCATAGCATCTGGGCCTGTACAAAGCAGACAGGAGCAGCACCAGCTCTTAACCCCTGCCCCACTATCAGCAGTGAGCAACAGCAGCTGCTGCCATGATGTAACACCCCCTCTCTCTGATAATGCCCCCGAAGGGGTCAAGACAGTGGGCAGTACCCACCCACCCCACCATGAGAGTCAGGTAGGTCAGCCCAGGAGATCCTGGGTGGACTTGGCCCGAGGTGGCAGAGATGACATCCTTTAGCCACACCAGGGGCCTTGGTCACCCCGTGCCCCCTGCAGGACTCACAGAAGATGCCATTGTGGGCTAGACTTACACCATAACAGCCTTCATTGAGGAGACTGGGAGGGTTAACACCCCACCTGCCCCTGTGCTGCCTCCTCCTGGGCCAATGACTCCAGTCTCCCCAGCTGACAGTGTGGGTGAGTGAGGTCAATCTTCAAAGCAGGGAAGAGTGCTTTGGGACATCTCTCTCAGCAGCTCCAGCAGTTTGTCCAGCAGTTCATTTACTTCCAGTGACAGCTCCACCATCACCAGTTCTGAAGCCACTGTGACTCCGCGTGCCTCAGCTGGAAGCAACAGACAAAAGGGATGGAAGCATAAAGGTGCTGCTATGAGAAAGTCCAAAAAGGCTGTTGCCAGAAGGTCCAAAGGGGTGAGGAACAGGCATGGTGAGTGCTCTGCTATGTCCTTGGTCAAGGATGATTATTGGTTTGGAAGAGCCTTTGTCCAGGGCATGCCTGTTTGTGCCATCAGGTGCAGGGCCAGGCACCCGGGTTTTCAGGGTGTGTGGTTGGATCACCAGGCAGCTGCCTTCCCAAATTCTCATAAGGTGAGAACCCCCCCGGCCTTCACCTGCCCAAGAACATTAGGAAACAGATTCTCTGGGGATATTGCATGGATGTTTTCATCCTGCTGAAACCTACGGGGGAGAATGCTGGGGCCATCTCCAACAAAATGTCCAAAAAAGAGGCCAGTGTCCATCTGGTCGAGTGCACATTCATCAATCGGGTTGAAGGTTTCAGGGTTTTTATAGAGGTGGTTACCATGTCCTACCTAGCACCTGATCAATCACATGGGCAATGTTTGGAAGGCCAGGTCTGTTGTGGAATTGACTGCACCCATCACTTATGACACTGCCTTTTGCCAGCAGGCATCCTAAAGTGACACTGACAGGTGGGATCTTATTGACATTGACATTTGGCTGGTTGAGGTCAGCCCACATGCCAGGCCTAAAACCAACTGGCTTGCCAGGTCAGCAGGCAAGATGGACCCCTGCAGGCTTGTGTGTTGGGAATTCAACATGGGCAAGTGTGCACAGTGAAAGTTTGAGACTGCTGTGAGCTCTACATGGGCCCACATGCCAAGTTGGTGTGTTCCTGACCGTCACGCTACCAGCAGCCCTTTCGAGCTGGACACCCCACCATGGCAGCCTCTGGAAAAAAGAATGGAGCCACCAGCTCTACCACCAGAGGGTTGGTGGGTTCAAAGTGATATTGCCACAGCTTCCTAGTCTTGCTTTGACCTCACTCTCACCTCCATACGTTCTGAAGCCCTAATACCACTTCTACACAGCTACCCCCTCAAACAAGCAGCCACTTTCTTAGCCGAGGGCTTCATGCATGGTTTCAGGATCCTGGCAATGGGCTCTCACATGGTTTCTGATGCCTGGAACCTGAAATCTGCTCAGAACATGCCTCAGGTCCTCAAGCCCAATATCCTGAAGGAATGTGAGGCTAGTAGGATTGCTGGCCCTTTCACTTCACCCCCCCCCCCCATGCCCAACCTTAGAGTGTCCCCAAAAAGGCCCCAGGAGAATTCCACCTCACCCACCATCTGTCCTATCCCCAGGGTTTGTTGCTCAATGATGCCATCCCACTAGTGCTTTGCTTGGTCCACTATGCCTTTTTTGACCATGCTGTCAGATTGGTCCGCTCTTGAGGACGGGGGACTCTCTTGGCAAAGTGCGACATCCAATCAGCATTACAGCTGCTCCCAGTCCACCCCAATGATTTCTGCTTCCCAGGCTTCAAATCTGAGGGCCAGTGGTATTTCGACAAGGCAATGTCCATGGGTTGTTCAGTGAGCTGTGTGGCTTTTGAATCATTCAGCACCTTCCTGGAGTGGGAAGTCAAGAAAAGGGCCACCTCTCCTCTGATCACCCACAATCTTGATTATTTCCTTTTTATTGGCAAGGCCAGAGGTGATTGTTGCACCAAACTGCTGTCCACATTCCAAGCTTTGGTTGTTGAACTGGGGGTTCCCTTGGTAGCCAAGAAAACAAAGGGCCCATCCACATCACTCACTTACTTGGGAATCCAGTTGGATTCGGTGACTGAGGTCTCACGCCTGCCAGAGGACAAGCTGTTGTCCCTTCACTCCAAGATCAGAGCTGCCATCCTGGCCCAGAAGGCTACCCTCAGAGACATCAAGGCCATCCTAAGTCACCTCAATTTTGCATGCAATTTTGTCTCCCTGGGCAGGGCTTTCTGAGCCAGGTTGGCTTGGATCATGGCAGGGGTCAGGGAGACCCACCACAACATCTGCCTCACCAAGGGCATCAAACAGCACCTCAGTTTTTAGGACAGGTTCCTCAGTGAATCCAATAGGGTCTCCTTGTGGCAGTGCCCTTGGGACTTGCAACAGGGCCTCCAGGTACACTTGGATGCTGCTGGTAGCATGGGCTTCAGTGTCTTCTTTCAGGGCCACTAGTGTGCCCAGTGCTAGCCAGCCTGCTGGCACAGGGGGGATCCTCCAAGACCTCACTTTCCTTGAGCTTTTCCCTATAGTGGTAGCAGCCCACATTTGGAGTGGTAAATTTGCCAACAAGATAGTGTGTTTCTGGCATGACAACCAGTTGGTGGTCAAAATCCTTAAGCATATAGCCAAAGAACACATTGAAAAACTGATTTGCTGTCTCAGAGTACTTTACAGTTCATATCAACCCAACATTTTGGAAGGTTGTTATACACTGTATTTTATAGGCCTTAAACTGAATGGAGAACAATAGAGAGAAACTCTACTGCAGGGGTCAGCAACCTATGGCCCCCGGGCTGGTTCCAGCCCAGATCGCTGGACTTACCAGCCCAGGCAGACCCCTGCTGCCGCTGCTGCCGCACGCGACCACCGCCACGCGTTTTCACCTCCGTCTGGCCATGCACGCCGTGGCCGACATTTTGATTTTCAAAATGGTGGCCACGACGCGTTTGTGCATGCGCAGGAGTACTTCGCATGAGCAAACACATCACGGCCACCATTTGGAAAATCAAAATGGCGGCCGCAACATGCGCGGCGGCAGTGGTGGCGCACACGGGGGGTGCACACGAGCGCAACGCCATCCCCCCCTCCGGCCCAGTAGAAAGAAGGACTTCGGGGGACTGGCTCTACTGCATCAGTCAAGATATGTCATTCACGTCCTCTCCTGTGGATGTCAAATGCCTATGAATTCTTACATATGAATGGCAGCAAATTTTACAAATATCCTAGCTTCAATGAATCTTAAATATGTTGTCCATAATTTTGGATGCCCTCCCTCCCTTTCATTTTTTCCTCTTTCCTTCAGAGCTACCAGAATCAACTAATCATATTAACCTTCAAATGCTAGTATAATGCCATGAACCATTCCCTATAGCTCTTTCAGATACAGGGTGTTTAGATGCAAAAAAAAAAAAAAGAGGCAGAGTTCCTTTACCACTAATAGATGTATAGAACTAACTAACTAAATAAATAAATAAATGTAATCTTGGCTCCTGCTTGTCCAGTATTGATGGACACCTTTCAATTTGTGCAGCCTGATGATGTGGACAGGATCCTTGGAGAGGAGAGACCCACTACATATATACTAGACCAGGGGTAGGCAACCTAAGGCCCGGGGGCCGAATGCAGCTCCCTGAGGCCTTTGGACTGGCCCTAGGCCAGTCCTGCCGCCGCCGCTGCCCCACCGCCACCCCCCGCCACTGCCGCCCGCTATGATGATGTTGATTATTGTTGTTATTACTTGTTCTTGGGGTTTTCTTGGCAAAATTGCCACAGGGGTTTTGCCATGGCTTTTCTAGGGCTGAGAGAGTGTGCATGAATATTTTTATTTATTTATGTAATTTTATTTATTTATTTATTTGGGGTGCTTCGCCCCCCCCCCCCATTGTCTGAGGGATAGCAACCCGGCCCCTGGCTCAAAAAGGTTGCCTACTGCTGTACTAGACCCTTGCCCTTCCTGGCTAATTAAACAGGCCAGAGGAAGACTGGTGGAGTGGGTAAAGGAACTGATTAATGGCTTTTTACAGTAAGGCAGAGTCCCAACAGAGTCTTAGCAGTTCGAAAGCATGCAAATGCAAGTAGATAAATAGGTACCACTTCTCAGTGGGAAGGTAAGCAGTGCTATGTGCAATCATGCTGGATACATGATCACAGAGTAGTCTCTGACAACACTGGCTCCTCGGCTTAGTAACGGAGATGAGCACTGTCCCCTATGGTCGGACACAACTTGACAATCTTGTCAACGAGAAATACATTTACTTTTAGAGCCCAACATGCCTAAAAGAGGCTGTGGTAAGACCTCTTTTTTTTTGGGGGGGGAACCTTCCCTGGATCCTACTTTACTAGATAATTACAGGCCAGTCACCAATCTTCAAATTCTGGTCAAGGAGCTGGAACTCCAGGCATTCTTGGATGAGACAGATTATCTAGATCCATGCTAGTCTGCTTTTAGGCTTGGTTATGGGACAGAAACACCTTTAGTTGCCTTGATGGATAACCTGCACAAAGAACTGGACAGGGAGTGTGTCCCTGTTGGTTTTGCTGGATATCTCAGCGGCTTTCAATACCATCAACCATGCTATACTTCTGAATCACCTCTCTGGGATGGGGCTTGGTGATATGCTCTTTCCTGGAGGGGTACTCACAGAAGGTGGTGCTGGGGGATACTTGTTTGACTCCTTGGCCATTGGCTTGTGGGGTTCCTCAGGGTTCAGTCCCTTTCCCCTATGCTTTTTAACAGCTACCTGAAACCACAGGGAGAGGTCATCCAGAGTATTGGATTAAGGTGCCACCTGTATGCTGATGATACGCAGCTCTATTCCTCCTTTCCATCTAATTCCAAGGAAGCTGTTTATGTCCTAATCCAGAGTCTGGCTGCTGTAATGGACTGGATGAGGGCAAACAAATTGAAGCTTAATCCAGACAAGACAGGGGTGCTCCTGGTAAGTCAAAAGGCAGATCCAGGAATAGGGATTCAGCCTGTGTTTGATCAGGTTACACTCCCTATGAAAACTCAGGTTCGTAGTTTGGGGGTACTTGTAGATTCAGCACTGAGCCTGGAAGCCCAGATACTAGCAATGACCAGGAGTGCCTTTGCACAGCTATAACTCATGTGCCAACTGCACCCATTCCTGGAGAAGTCAGACCTGGCCACAAGGGTACATGACTTGGTTAGATCCCGTTTGGATTACTGTATGAACTCTATGTGGGGCTGCCTTTAAAAAGTGCTCAGAAACTTCAACTGGTCCAAAGAGCCGCAGCCAGGCTGTTTAATGGAGCTGGTTACAGGGAGCATACAACTCCCTTGTTGCAACAGCTCCGTTGGCTGCCAGTCCATTTCCGGGCACAATTCAAAGTGCTGGGTTTGACCTATAAAGCCCTATACAGCTTGAGTCCAGGCTTTATCTCCCTGTACGAGCCCCCCAGAGTATTGAGGTCATTGGGAGAGGCCCTTTTCTCTGTCCCACTCCCCTCTCAGGCATGTTTGGTGGAAACAAGAGAAAAGGCATTCTCAGTGGCTGCTCCCAAGCATTAAATTATTAAAACTTAAAGTTTAAAACTCTTTAAAACAAAAACAAAATAACACCCATGTCATGCAAAAACCTGGTGGCATAAAAATCTCTTTAACTGCCACTGGAGGGACATCCCTGCTGTCCCTCCAGTGGCAGTTAAAGACATTTTTATGCCACCAGGTTTTTGCATGACATGGATGTTATTTTGTTTTTGTTTTAAAGAGTTTTAAACTTTAAGTTTTAATAATTTAATGTTTTTAATTGTTTGGATCATTTAATTGGTTTTTGTATTTCTAATGTTTTATACTGTTTTAACTTGGACTGTTTTAGATTTGTTAGCTGCCTTGAATCCCTGTACTGGGAGCAAAGTAGGGTATAAATAAGTAGAATAATAATAATAAACAAAAGCAACTTTACAAGTGAGTTATACCTATTGAATTTATCTTCCTGAATACCATTAAAATTTCAGAAACCTCTTTTGCATCTGAACACTCTAGTAAAAAATGTATTTCCCTAAAATTATTAATACTCTCTGAAGTTCTGTGAAATGACAGAAAAAGGATGAGATAGTGCTTAAAAAAAATCCTGGGTCTTTCTTATAGTTCATTTAAAGCAGGAATAAACCTACTTACCTACTCAGAGGTCTTGGGGCTGTGGCAGTTGCATGCCCCCATCACCATTGGTACTCAGAGGACTCAGGCCTGAGGCAGTTGCCCGCCCCACCACCATCGGCCCTTGGAGAACTCAAGGCTGTGGCAGTTGCCTGCCCCCCTAGTTCTCGGAGGACTCGGGGCTGTGGCAGTTACCTGCCCCCACCACCATCGGTCCTCACCAGCTCCAGAGCAGTGAAAGACCCAATGCTGAGGCAGTTGCCCACCCCCACCACCATAGGTCCTCAGAGGACTCAGGACTGAGGCAGTTGCCCGCCCCCACCACCATTGGTCCTTGGAGGACTCAGGGTTGTGGCAGTTGCCTGCCCCCCCCCACTGGTCTTGGAGGACTCAGGGCTGAGGAAGTTGCCCACCCCCACCACCACTGGTCCTCGGAGGACTCGGGGCTGAGGCAGTTGCCCGCCTCCACCACCATCAGTCCTTGCCGGCTCCAAAGCAGTAGAGGACCCGGGGCAGAGGCCGTTGACCACCACCACCACTTTTGGCTCTGCCGACTCTCCACCTGCGATCAGACGGAGGCTTCTTCAGCCTGCCCCAACCCTCCAGAGACACCATCGTCTGCCCAACTCTACAATTGCTGAACACCATGCCCGCTAGCGCTAAGAGGGGGGAAAAGGGAATGCTGATGAGAGCAGCAACTTAAAAAAAACTCTGAGTGTCAAGTGCTGAGTCTATTGTATTTGACACTGGTATTGTGTGTGGAAAGAGGGAGAAACCGGTGGGAATGGCACCTTCTGTAGGTAATTCCAGGCACTCACGTCTGGAGGGGAAAAGGGAGAGTGTGGGTGGAAATGGTACCTTCTAAAAGCTGGGATTCAATTGACCCTCGGATGGTGGTTGTCATACCAACTGTATTTGTTATCACACGTGTGGAGAGGTGAGAAGGGGAGGTGTTTGTGTGGGCATTAATAGCCTATTTATAGTTATCAACACCTCTTAATTATTTATCTTATTTATTTAACTCTTTATTTATCATTTATTGTTTGATAGCTGTTTATAGCCAATCTGTCTGGGAGGGAGATCATTGATTTAGATGCCGGCCATAGCGAGTCTATTGGAGTAGTGCGGGGCAAGGGGAGATACAGCATTAACAGGGTGGGGATGAAATACAAGGGAAGACGAGATCGATATTTGAAATCTATCCCATCTTCTTCTTACCCTGTTATCCCAAAAGAACTGAGGGTCATCCCAACTATACCACAGACCCTTACCTTGCTCCTCTGCAACACCAAGTCAGTGAAGAACAAATCCCACAATTTGTTAGAAGAAGATGCCGACCTAGCTTGTTTCACAGAAACCTGGCTGGGAGAGGACAGCAGTGTGACCTGGGTTAAGGCCCTCCCAGCTGGATATACTGTCCAGGAGCAGGTTAGGGAAAGTGGGCGAGGGGAGGAGTTGCCTTGGTCCATAAAAACACCATCACTTTGACCAGGAGACCTATCCGGAAAACAAATCACATCAAATGTATCTACCTGACCCTGAAGGCTAGGGACAGTCTGGGGATTCTGTTGGTTTACCATCCACTCCGTTGCTTAACAGACACCCTGGCTGATCTGACACAACTGGTCTCGGCGCTGGTGTTGGAGTCTCCCAAACTTCTAGTTCTGGGGGACCTCAACATTCCCTTCGAGTCTGGCTCAATAGATCTAAAAGGTGCAGCTCGGGAGTTCATGACTTTCATGACAGCCATGGGCCTGTCCCAATTAGTCTCGGGTCCAACACATTGTGCTGGTAATACACTCAATGTGGTCTTTAGTACAGATCAGGAACATCCGTGGGCTGAGGTAATCTAGACTTCCACCCTATCATGGTGGGACTGAAGGCTGCTACCCATATTCCTTTCATGGATCATTTTTTGGTCAAGGTGGGACTGAAGGCTGCTACCCATATTCCTCTTGGGGGTGGAAGACCCATTAAAATGGTCTGCCCTCAAAGGTTGATGGAACTTAAAAGGTTCCAGGAAGCCTTGGAGGGTTTTATGGTTGGGAATGATGGTAATTCTGTTGAAGCCTTGGTTAATACTTGGAATAACGATCTTACCAGGGCTATAAACATTATTGCTCCCGAGCGTCCTTTTCAACCCACTTCAAATAAAAAACCTTAGTACACGGAAGATCTTCGCCAAATGAAGCAGGCTGTACAATGACTAGAGCACCACTGGCAGAAACATCGACATTTATCTGATAAGACACGTCATAGGATTATGTTGGATTCCTATCGAGTGGCAATAGATGCAGCAAATAATTTTTTCTATGCTGCACGTATTGCATCTGCAAAGTCTCATCCAGAAGAACTGTTCAGGGTGGTTAAAGAATTAACTCAATTACCTCCCACCCTGAACCCATTATTGGAAACAACTAAAGCCTGCTGTGATACTTTTTATGACTTTTTTGTAGATAAAATCTCTCAGATAAGGGCTGATCTGGATGAGGGCATTATAACAGAACTAATAAGAGAGATGTCTAGAGACTCTGTGGACTGTGTTACACTGGATCATTTTGAGTTTGTTAATACCGATGAAGTGCCTTGACCGATGGTCTGCGCCTGAGCATCAACAGGGGTAGCATGACCCTGTTGGTGCTTTTAGACATCTCAGCAGCTTTTGATATGATAGATCATGGCATCCTCTTGGATCGCCTGAAGGGGTTAGGTATCGGAGGCACTGCATTGCAGTGGTTCTAGTCCTTCCTCTCAGGCAGGTCCCAGAGGGTGCTGCTTGGGGACAGTAGTTCCAGCAAAAGGGAGCTCACCTGTGGGGTTCCACAAGGTGCTATACTGTCCCCAATGTTGTTCAACATCTTTATGAAGCTGCTGGGTGAGATCATTCGGAGTTATGGAGCTGAGTGTTATCAGTACGATGATGACACCCAGATCTATTTCTCTGTGTCTCTTTCATTGGCCTCGAATACCGATGGTGTGTCTTCTCTCAATGAATGTCTTTGGGCAGTAATGGGCTGGATGAGGAAAAACAGATTGAAACTGAATCTGGACAAGAACAGAGGTGCACATGGTAGCGGCCCTGAAACCAAGAATTGGGTTGCAACCTCCAGTCCTGGATGGGGTCATGCTCTTCTCCAGTGACTGTGTTCACAGTCTAGTGGTGCTTCTTGACTCGTTGCTCCTGATGGTTAATCAGGTGAATGCAACAGTCAGGAGCACCTGTTATCAGCTTCAGCTGATATGCCAGCTGCGCTCTTTTCTGGAAGTAAGGGATCTCTAGACTGTTGTACATGTGCTGGTAACCTCACGTCTAGATTTCTGTAACACACTCTACATGGGGCTACCCTCATGCTTGGTTCGGAAACTTCAATTGGTCAGAACATGGCAGCCAGAGTTGTGTCTGGAACATCTAGGAGGGACCATATTACCCCTGTATTAAAGTCCCTCCACTGGCTGCCCATTAGTTTCCGGGCCCAGTACAAGGTGTTGGTTATTACCTTTAAAGCCCTAAATGGCTTGGGTCCAAACTATCTTTGGGACTGGCTCCTCCCCTATAATCCTTCCCGCACACTATCTCTGGGATAGAATCTTCTCCAGCTGCAAAAAACTAGGCTTGCAGCTACCTCCCAGAGGGTATTCTCTGTGGTTGCCCCTAGATTGTGGAATGGCCTGCTGGATGAGACCCATCAATTGACATCTTTAGACTGCTTTAAAAAGGCTGTCAAGATGGATCTCTTCCGGCAGGCCTTCCCGGAATAGTGAACCCGACCTCAGGAATTCCATCTAAGGAGAGCCCTCCCAGAAGTCCTCTCCTAGCTTAAAAGAACATCCCCACATTTTCTTTTAATAGTTGAAGTGTCGGCTCATTGCTGTTTATTGTCTGTTTTAATTTGGATGGTTTTAATTTGTCTGAGTTTAATATTGTTTTAAGGGGGGGGAGTGTATTGGGTTCAATTGTATTTGGGTCTGTTCTTAACTGTTAGCTGCCCCGATTGTTCTCAGAGGGGCGGGATATAAATAAATTTTATTATTATTATTATTATTATTATTATTAAGTGGATAAGATTCTTGGAAGTGTAAGGAGGACAACGTGCCCTCTTGATCCTTGCCCATCATGGCTGACAGTCCAGAGAGGAGATGCAGTAAAAACATTATTATAACTAATCATTAATGCATCCCTCAGGGAAGGGAAATTTCCATCTAATTTGAAACTAAACCACTCTTGAAAAAACCCTCCCTTGATCTCCTGGTGAAAAATAATGATAGGCCAGTCTCCTTTCTACCATTCTTTGGTAAGGTGATCAAGAGGGCAGTTGCCTTCCTACTTCAAGTTGTCTTGGAAGAAGCTGATTATCTGGACCCATTTCAAACCGGTTTCAGGGCGGTATATGGAGTTGAGACTGCCATGGTTTCCTTAGTCGATGATCTCCGTCTGGGCATAGACAGAGGAAGTGTGGGCCTGTTGGTGCTCTTGGACATCTTAGCGGCATTCGATACCATAGACCATGGTATCCTTCTGAAATGCCTGAGGGGGTTAGGTATTGGGGGCACTGCTCTTCAATGGTTGCATCAGTAGAAGTATAGTGTCTAGATCAAGAGAAGTAATAGTACCACTCTATTCTGCTTTGGTCAGGCCTCACCTGGAATACTGTGTCCAGTTCTGGGCACCACAATTCAAAAAGGATGTGGAGAAACTGGAGCGTGTCCAAAGGAGGGCAACTAAAATGGTGAAGGATCTGGAAACCAAGCCCTATGAGGAACGTCTTAGGGAGCTGGGGATGTTTAGCCTGGAGAAGAGAAGGATGAGAGGTGATATGATAGCTGTGTTTAAATATTTGAAGGGATGTCATATCGAGGAGGGAACACGCTTGTTTTCTGCTGCTCCAGAGACTAGGACCCGAAAAAATGGATGCAAGCTGCAAGAAAAGAGATTCCACCTCAACATTAGGAGGAACTTCCTGACAGTAAGGGCGGTTCGACAGTGGAACATACTCCCTCAGAGAGTAGTGGAGTCTCCTTCCTTGGAGGTCTTTAAGCAGAGGCTGGATGGCCATCTGTCAGGGATGCTTTGATTGGGAGTTCCTGCATGGCAGGGGGTTGGACTGGATGGCCCTTGTGGTCTCTTCCAACTCTATGATTCTATGATTCTATGATTCTATGAATGGTTCTGGTCCTACCTCTCGGGCAGATTCCAGATGGTGATGCTAGGGGATAGCGGCTCTTTGAAAAGAGAGCTGACATCTGGTGTCCCTCAGGACACCATTTTATCCCCCATGCTGTTTAACATTTACATGAAGCCTCTGGGAGAGATCATCTGTAGACATGGGGCATGATGTTATCAGTACGATGATGGCATCTAACTTTACTTCTCTATGTCTCTGTCTGCTGCAGTGACTAAGGATGGTATTACTCCTCTTGATGCTTGTCTTGAATTGGTAATGGGCTGGATGAGAGAAAACAAACTCAAGCTGAATCCAAAGAAAACAGAGGTACTCATGATAGGTATCCCAAGTCCGGGAAAGGAGCTTTGCCATCCAGTCCTGGACGGAGTCACACTTCTCCTAAAGGACAAAGTACGCAATTTGGGAGTACTCCTGGATTCATCTTTACAGTTGTCATCTCAATTGGATGCGATGGCCAGGAGTGCTTCGTATCAACTTCGGTTGATCCGCCAATTGTGTCCCTACTGGGACCGAAAGGACCTTGAAGCAGTAGTACTTGCCCTGGTAATCTCTCGTTTGGATTTCTGTAATGTGCTCTACATGGGGCTACCTCTGTAACACATTCGGAAGCTCCAATTGGTTCAAAATGTGGCAGCCAGATTGGTCACCAGAACATCTAGGTTGGACCATATAACACCTGTATTAAAATCTCTTCACCAGCTGCCAATTAGCTTCCGGGCGCAGTACAAAGTGTTGGTTATTACTTTTGAAGCCCTACATGGCTTGGGCCCGAGTTACTTGAAGGAACCCCTCTCCCCACATAATCTGCCCCACACTCTCAGAACATCTGGGAAGAAGTTATTAGAACACCATAAAAACTAGACTTACCATCACTTCTCAAAAATCATTTACGGTCACAGCTCCCAAGTTGTGGAACAGCCTGCCGGAGGAGATCCATCTTATTACTACTCTAGAAGTTTTCAAGAAGGCACTTAAGATGGATCTCTTCCAGCGGGACAAGCCATCTAATATTCCAGATTTTTAGACTCTGACAATGATTGGCTATTTTATTTTATTTTATCCTATCTTATTTTATTTTCATTTATTTTATTATATTGTATTCTAATCTCTTAATCTATTATTATTGTTCTGATTTTTATTACTTTATTGTTTATATTTTGTACATTGTATTCATTTTATTGTGTAATCCCGCCTCGATCTGTAGGGAGAGGTGGGAAATATAAATAAAACTTATTATTATTATTATTATTATTATTTAGAAATTTAAGAAATTCTCACGTTAAATATTCAGGTGCAATATAATTGTGTTGGATGGGGGCAACAAAGAGAAGATAATTGTTTTATCTTACTTTTACTTTGTTTAATTTGCTGAGCCACTTATGGGAACACCAGAACTTCTATTGTTTATGTCAACAGAACTACTATTAAAGCTTCATAATTTGTTAAAGTACTTTCTTGTGTGTTAGGCAGGCATGATTTCGCTCCCTAGATTTATAACTTTATAGTTTTTTAAAATATTTTTGGCTTGAAGATGCTCCCAGCTATTATAGCTGACAGTGGACCATGCATTTGTCTGTAAAGACATCTAAACTGCTGGTCATCACCAGCTCATGTGGTAATGCATTTCCCAAGTTAACTGTTCCTTAGTTGAAGATATACTAGAGAGTAATATTCTTTCTTGTTGGCATTTGACATGAGCCTGTGATCATATTCATGTTTTTTTCATTAAACGGGCTTATCCAATTCCCACATATTAGAAGCTGCATCAAAAAAAGAACTTTTGTACATTTTATGTTCTCTTCTGAAATTTTCACTTTTGGACTTCTAATTTCCTCTCCTAAAGATGATTACCCACTGGAGCACTTTCCTAGCAATCTTTTTCTCCATGTCTCTTATCATTTTATAAGCATCAATCATAGCCTATTTTATCACCCCTCTCCTCACCTCTGATGAATATAAACCTAATTTTCTCCAAGTCTTCTCATGGTTCTAGTTCTGGAGGCCCATTATCTTTCCCTTTTGCCCCATCTTGTATCTTTTCGAAATCCTCTGTATAACAGGATGTAGAAAATTATATATAATTCTCCTGTTGAGGCCTTGCTAATCTTTGATACATATCCATAGTAACGTGTCCCATTTTTCATATTTCTCAACGGTATACTGTTCAACAGGCTACCTCATGCTACTAATTAAAGTACACTTCAAATGATAGAGAGGTATCCATGATTCACTTTACTGTGCATTACTGTGTTGCTTGAAATGCTTCTTTGCTGTTTATTATGAGAATGATGTGGGTTCTCTCCCTTTTTTATTTTAACAGTCAGTGTTTTATTATGAAAGCTGCATTTTAAAAAGAACAGTCATGTAGAATGTTAGTTCTATTCCCAAGGAAATCTCCTGGGGTGTAGAAGAAAATGTCAAATGTAACAGACTTAAAATTTTAATAGCACTTCTATTTAATTTGTTTTTAATAATACTTCTTGGCAATTTTTTTAATTAGTGAAGAAGGGTATTTGCAAAAAGGGTCCCTTTCAATTGCATCCTGTCCCCCTACACGATCCTACCATTCATTTCTTAATAATGCTTGCTGAAACATGTGTGCAAGCAATTTTACTTGTATGCCAGGCAGAGGTGATGTCAGAAACCAAAGCTCAGATATTCTGATCTCAGAATATGTAGAAGGTGCTAAGTTTTCAAAAAATGGTTTCTGAATAATTAATAACATTTGAATGCAGTGCTGAAAGGTTGCATGCAGAACCCGTTGCGCATACTTTGTATGCTGAAGCTACAAGGTTCAGCCCCTGGTATGGCTACATAGGGCTAGGAAAGACTTCTCTCTGAAACTTGGGAGTGTGCCCAGTGGCATCAGCACTAAACTGGATTTGTCAAAGGTATAACATGAAATAAAAGTTTCCAATGTTCTTTCCTATAAGAGTTTTCTCTCCTATTTGTTTGTGGCCTTAGTGGGCAGCTATGGTTGTTCATCTAGTCTTGCCCACAATTTCTATCAACAGGATAAAAGATTATAGGAGTTATAGTTCAAAAAACATATGTAGATCACCATCGCTCACCCTTGTGTTACGTGCTATGCTCAATAAATATGAATGCATAAGACAGGAAAGCTGTCTGTTGCCAAAGTCTGCACAATTTGTTAAAAATTCATAATGGACAGGCTAGGGTTGCTGCAGACCACATCCTCTGTCCATCTTGGGGAAAAACAAGACAATCTGCAAACTGGAAATACCAAAATTCACCTTCCCCCTTGTTGACTAGGAAATTACTTCACTGAGTGAGAGCAATCAGGGCTTAACTGTCTTGTCCACCTGCACTGAATGAGACCCTGCCAAACTGAGGGGGGTTGCAGACTGCCAGAAATAGTGTGAATTCAGTCCACTTTTAGGGTTAGGGTTAGAGTTAGGGAACCATGGGAACTGTATTTTATTGTGGCATCAGAGTTGTCTGACAGAGAAGGCTCAATGTCTCAGAAAAATAACAGTTCCCATGATTCCCTAGCACTAACCCTAACCCTAAAAGTGGACTGAATTCACACTATTTCTGGCAGTCTGCAACCCCCCAGACTCCCTTCAGAAAGGTTGGCAAACACTCTGGATTTCAAAGAGAGCAAACATCTATGCTGATTGGCCTTGTTCTGAGTACAAAACCCCATGATATGGTATTGTTCAGACCACTTAAGAGCCATTATCAGAATCCAAAGGGCACTTCAGCTCTGCCTTTTGCAAGCACATGTTGAGATCATGTCTGGCCCACCCAGAAGTGCTCCTTTTACTCTTAAGTAATAAGTCCCCATGTTAGAAAGACCTTAAAAACAGATACACATAGACAGAATCTCTTTCTTTGATTTGCTTTCCTGATATCTGCTGCTCCAATCTTCAGTCATCTTCTTCAGAATGAGAAAATCCATGTGTTTTTAAGTTTTTAAGGGCCTCTGCAGACTGGCCCAAAGGGCTGGCCTGGAGGCAGAGTTGGGGTGGGGCAGCCGCACGCCAGCCACCTAAACCCCATACAGACGTCGTCCTGATGGCTCACGCCATTAAAAATGGCACATGGCATCAGGACACCCTTCCAGTGCAGTGTTCAAACACACAGTGCCAAAAAGTGTGTTGAAGAGCCGTGCACTGGCTCTTAGCGCAGCCTTTTGCTGCCCCTAAAAGGAGCAGCCTTTTGCTGCTCTTTTTGGGTCGGCAAAAGTGAGGAACAGGACCACAACGTGGGGTTGCCACGGCCCCAATCCACTGCTTTCTGGGGTGGCCCAGAGCTGCCCATCTGCAGTCCCTCTAAGTCTTAGGTTTAGCTACACCTCTCTAGTCCCCTTAGATTGATCAAGGGAAGTTTTTTTGTTTTTTTTCCATACTGTCCTACTGTATTTTACTTCAAAAACAGTCTGCATTGAGTATAGACTGTTCTGTTGGTTTCTGCTGCATTTTTTTTTTGTAATTTAAATAAATAATTCTTTTTTGCTGAAAAATTAACTTATGCTTCTACTTTATTTTTACTTGGAGCCAATTTGGTCAATTCCCTATTTTTAAAGCCATCAGCCTGTAAGATCCTTCAGAGAGTTAGGGGGAAAGCAGATGGCGCAAAGCACCATTTTCGGGGCAAGGAAGGGGCAGCCACATGGTGGGTGCCTCAACCCCTTCCCGAAGGTATCGTTGGAGAGCCAGCCCCTCCGCACGGCCGGGGCTCCGAGGATGCCTTTCCTCCGCAGCGTCCGCACACACTGCGGCGGAAGAGTCGCCGAAGGTGCACCGCCAGCCTTTTGCGGCGCACCTTCAGCGACTTGTGGAAGGAGCGCTATTTTAGCGCTCCTTCCTGGGACGGCAAAGCTGCGCCGCGGGGCCTAGGTGTGGGGATACCTCAGCCCCGATCCGTAGCTTCCTGGGGTGGCCCATGGCCGCCCATCACCTTCCCCCCTTAGTGCTTAGTGCTCATCCCCAAAAATAGTTAACTATTCTCAATACCTGGTCCCTCATATTTGCTGCATGCCTTTCTACCAAGTATCTTATTTTTTTTAAGATTTTTATTTATAAAATAACACAATACAATACAAACCCAACAACAAATAATACATACATAACACAACACAACAACATAGCATTTACAAAAAACAACCTACTTCTAACTACTACACATAAAATGACTTCCCTCCTTTACTTGAAATATTCAACCATTTATAACTTAAACCTTTCAGATACTTCCTTTTTCCTTCTCTTAAACAAATTCTTTTTTTAACATAAATTGTTACATAATTAGTTAGATAACGCATTTTCCATTTCCAATTCTTCTTGAGACATCGATTTGTAGATCTTTATAATAAAACAGAACCCTATCCATTTTCACACATTCTAAATCTTCTTTTTCTCATTAATTATCAATCTCTTAAGGCAATCACACCACTTTCCCCCCATATTGTACTCAAATACTTTGCTATCAGTTCCCAAGACTTCTCATAGTTGTTTCTGGATTGACCTTTCAAAAAACATGTTAATTTATCTATTTCCATTATGTCATATAGTTTCTGTTGCCACTCTTTCAAGGTTGGATATTCTTTACTTTTTCATTTCTTTGCTAGTAAATTTCTTGCAGCATATAACATATAAAACATTATTTTTCCAAACTTTCGTTCCAAATTGTCGTCTATCATGCCCAATAAATAAACTGTTGGATGTTTATTTATTTTAACATTTAAGATTTTCTCTATTTCTGCATGTATAAGAGACCAAAATTTTTTTGCCCTGTCGCACTCCCACCACATATGTATATAAGTGCCAGTGGCTTTTGTACATATCCAGCAGAGACCATCTTTCTTCTTATAGATCTTAGATATTTTCTCAGGTGTTAAATACCATCTGTATTGGGATTTTAAATAGTTTTCTTTCACTTCATAGCTTAGAGTATGTTTAAGTCTCTTATTCCAGTTCTTTTCCCATTCAACGAGCATAATTGGTCTTTTCACATCTTGTGCCCAGGTTATCATATGTTGCTTAATTGTCTCAGGATACATCTCTTCCTTTAATAATAATTTGTAAAGCTTGGAAATAGTATGTTGGGTATCTTTTATTAACAACTTCTCAAAGTCAGTTTCGTCTTTATATATTTGTTGGTTTCTATAGTCCATTTTAAATCTTTCCAAAATTTGTCTGTAGAGATACCAATTACATTTGTAGCCTTAATTAATTAATTCTTCCATCTTCTTCATTCTAGGTCTATCTCCCTCCCATATCAATAAGTCCTCATAAGTAATCAATTTCTCATCTTTCATTTTCTCTCTTTTATAAAAGGCCTCATTAACTGAAGTCCAGCATGGATTTTTTCTTAAAAACTTATGCTTGCACTTTTGCCATACTTTCAATAGAGATTTTCGGATTATGTGATTATTAAAATCTTTATTGACCTTTTCTTTGTCGTAAATCAAATATGCATGCCAACCAAATGGAAGATTCGGTCCTTCCAACTGCAGCAATTTCTCATTTTTGACATTAATCCATTCTTTCAACCATTCCAAACATGCTGCTTGATAATATAGTTTTAAATTTGGGATATTCATCCCACCTCTACTTTTATCATCTTGAAGGGTCTTCAATTTTATTCGTGGTTTTATATTATTCCAAATAAATTTACACAGGTCCTTTTCCCAATCTTTAAATGGTTTCTCACTTGCTATAATAGGTAACATTTGGAAAAGGAACATCATTTTTGAGGTGATGTTCATCTTAACTGTAGATATTCTACCCATCCATGTTAAATTCATCTTTGACCATCTTTGTAAATCCCCTTTAATTTCCTTCCACGTCTTTTCGTAATTGTTTTTGAATAACTCCAAATTTTTTGTGGTCAAATAAATCCCCAAATATTTTATCTTTTTTTCCACTTCAAACTTGGATATTTGTTGAATCACTTCCATTTCTTCTTTATACAAATTGAACAGCAGCATTTTAGTTTTATTAGCATTGATTTTAAAGCCAGCATATTTCCCATACTCCTCTATTGTCTCTATTAATAGTTGGATAGACTCAATTGGATTGGCTATGGTAATTACCAAATCATCTGCATAGGCTCTTACTTTAAATTCATATTTTCCTGATTTTACCCCTTTTATAAGATCATTCATTTGTATTTTTTTCTAATAAAGGTTCTAAAGTCATTATAAACAAAAGGGGTGATAACGGACATCCTTGGCAAGTTCCCTTTTCAATTTGGCATTAGCAGTCAATTCTCCATTCACCAGTATTCTAGTCTCTTGTCTTTTATATATTTCTTCAATCCATCTTGTCATATTCGGTCCCACCTCTAATTTTCCTAAAATTTGCATCAAAAAGTCCCAATTGACATTGTCAAAGGCTTTTTCAGCGTCTAGGAATATCAATGCTGCTTTCTTATCAGGTCTGTTGTTATGTAGTTCGATAATATCAATAATGTTTCTTATATTTTCCCTCATATGTCTATTTGGAAGAAAACCCGTTTGATCTGTATTTATCCAAGTCTTTAAAATTTGTTTCAATCTGACCGCAAGTATCATAGCAAATATTTTATAATCTACGTTGAAATGGGTCTATAATTCCGTATTTCCAAAATTTCCTTCTCCTCCTTTGGAATCAATGATATATAAGATAATCGCCAGGATTCTGGTATCTCTCCTTTAAGTATTTCATTCATCGTCATCTGTAATGGACCAGCCAATTGATTTACAAATGTCTTATAATATAACACAGTGTAACCATCTGGACCTGGTGCTTTCCCAGTTTTTAAATTTTTTATGGCATTTACAACCTCCATTGTTGAAATCCTTTTATTTAATTCTGATCTTTGTTCATCTGTTATTTTTTTGATTGAGAGGTTTTCTATATAGTTTTTCCCCTGTTCATTATTTTTATCACTTTTTGTGAATAATTCCTTAAAATATTTATGAAAGGCTTTTTTCAACTTATTTTGATCTGATATTGTCGCAGAGCCTTCTTTTATTATATGTATCATATTTCTTTGTCTATCCTTCCTTAATTTCCAAGCCAGCCATTTTCCAGGTTTATTTGCATGTTCAAAAAATTTTTGTCTGGTGAATTTAATTTTCTTTTCCATCTCATCCACCAACATTATAGATATTTGTTTTTGTAAAATTTGAATTTCGGATCTTAAATCATTATCATCCTTATTTGACTTTAATTGTTTTTCTTTATCTTTGATTTCATTCAATATTTGCTCCATTTTTTGACCTTTCTTTTTCTTCTTTTGTGCACCTTTTTGAATAAAAAAAAACTCTCATTACAGCTTTTGAAGTGTCCCAGACTATTTGTGTTTTCACCTGGTGATTTAAATTTTCCACAAAAAAACAATCTAAATTTTTAGCCACTGCCTTTATAATCATCTTCTCCCAGAAGCGATTCATTTAATCTCCATCTAAATTCCTTTTTCCGTATTTTGAATTCCAAAGTTATAGGATTATGGTCTGAAATTATTTTAGTCAAAATGTCCATTTTATCAATTTTAGGTGCTAACGAAGTCGATACAAAAAACATGTCAATACGTGACCAGGATTTATGTCTGTCTGAGTAAAATGTATAGCCCTTAATATTTCCATACTTGATTCTCCAAATATCCAATAATGATAAGATCTCAATCATTTCAAAAAAGGATTTTGGAAGCTTTCCTTGTTTCTTCTTTATTTGTTTTTCGGACTTTCTATCTAATAATGGATCGCAAACTCCATTCCAGTCCCCTAACAAAATGATATTCTCATAATCAAATTCTGATATGATTTCTGTCAGCTTTTTAAAAAAAACATCCTTTTTTTCCATCGGTGCATAGATACCAACAACTAATGCTTTTTCATATTTCCAATCTACCTCTATGCCAATATAATGTCCATTTGTATATATATATATATATATATATATATACATGTGTAAATTGATTATTGGAGAATAATAAATAGGTTGAATAGAAAATTTATAAAAGTTTGTTTATAGACAAGTTAGATTTCTTATTATTTATAGTATAAATTTGTTTTAAGAAGTATATAAAGTATTAAGTGTAAATTTAAGTTTAAGGGTTTTTTTTTTAGCTTGTAATAATATTGTGGGAAATATTATAAATTGATACCAATGCAGAGCAGACAACAAGCCACAAAAATGCAGCAGCAGCAACAAATACAGAGAAGAGGTTCGACTGATCAGCCCTGGTGGCGCAGTGGTTAAATGCCTGTACTGCAGCCACTCACTCACAGACCACAAGGTTGCGAGTTCAATACCAGCCAGGGCTGAGGCTCGACTCAGGCCTGCATCCTTCCGAGGTCGCTAAAATGAGTACCCAGATTGTTGGGGGGCAATCAGCTCACAGTTGTAAACCGCTTAGACATCCCATAGCGTGATATGAAGCGGTATAAATAAGCTGCTTTGCTTTTTTTTTGATCAAAAGCCACAAGATTTCAATTCAATGATTTTAGAGGAACTTCGATCTATGCGTCATGAGATGAAGAAAGATAAGGAAGAATTGAAGCAAGATATGGAAAATATGAAAGGGAATTTAAATCAAATAAGCCAAGAGATGAAAAAGGATAAAGATGAACTTAGTCAAAATATGGAAAGTTTGAAAAAAGATATAAAAAGAGAGATAAAAATGGATTTTAAGGAATTAAAGGAATCTACCAAGTATCTTATGATAGCTCCCATGAATTTCCCCTTGTCATTTACAGAATAACTCTACCAGGACAATTAACTTGACAGACAGTGGCCTGTCCAAGTCTACTCAATGAGATGCATCCTGGCATGTCTAAGGCCACATTTTGTGGTAAAGCATGTAACAGAATCCCAGGATTTTTGTTTCTTTTTAAAATGTTTGGAGGGAGAAATTTTAAAAGGGAATGAATCTTTAATGTAGATTGTAACTGTAGATTGTAGTGCAGAGGTGAACAAAGTGCAACCTGCATGTCATATGCAGCCCTTGGGACCCATATATTTGGCCCCAGAAGCCCCCCCCCTCGCCTTTTTTGAGACATTTAAAACCTAAAAAACAATCAAAGCCTGTCCCAACCAAAACTTCTGAAAATGCAGCAGTTTGCTTAACCTAACTCTCTAGACATTCCCTAGATATCCCCCAAAGTTACTAAGGGGGGAAGCAGATGGCGCAAAGCGCTGTTTTTGAGGCCAGGAAGGGGAGGGGCAGCCTCACGCTGGGCACCCCAACCCCTTCCTGGATATGTCATTGGAGCACCCGTATATCTGCCACAGCAACCGCAAACGTTGCGGCGGAAAAGATTCCGAAGGTGCGCTGAACGCCTCTTGCAGCGTACCTTCGGCATCTTGGGGAAGGAGCGCTATTTTAGCACTCCTTCCTGGGCCTGGGACGTGGCGCATTGGGGCCGAGGAGTGCAGCTACCTCGGCCCCAATCCGCAGCTTCCCGGGGCCGCCTCCGGCCGTCCATCTGCTGAGGGCCTAAGCCTCCAACACAGTTTTCATTTTGGTGGGCTTAATTTTGGATGGTTCCCCCCTGAAAACTAACCAAAAGCCACCAAGTGTAGTAGTTTGCTTCTCCCATTTTTTCCACAAACCCTGAGAATGCATGTGTGTGTGTGTGTGTGTGTGTGTGTGTATGCAAGAAAAAGAAAAGTAGCAGAAAATTGTATTCAGGTGTGGTGCAAATACTTCAATTTGTCTTTTTCTTTGTGGAAATGATATTGGCTACTATGGCAAGTAATTCCTCATCTTTTGTAAAATTGGCACACACCCCTTAAGTGCATACAATATCTGCTAAGTATGTATGTTCTTCTACATGTTCTTCTGTGTTTCTTCAACCACATAA
The DNA here is from genome assembly GCA_026167975.1 of Phrynosoma blainvillii. NCBI lineage: Eukaryota > Metazoa > Chordata > Lepidosauria > Squamata > Phrynosomatidae > Phrynosoma > Phrynosoma blainvillii. The sequence goes on from JANUYF010000003.1 coordinate 202,153,326, forward strand.
TAAGACTCACCTAGGCAAAGTGAAATTTAGACAGCACACAATAACATAGCATACACCCTCCTACACACAGAGAGAGACAGGATTTTGAGGAACAGTATCAATATATCTGTCCTGCTTGCCTGAATGACACCAAAAGGACAGAAAGGAGACTATAGAAGGAGGAACTGGCAAAGAAAGACCAAACAACAATGATGGATAGGGAATATTTTCCTTGGCACCTAGCAAGCACAGGCTGCAAGTCCCTTCTTCTACACACTGTGCAAAGTATTCCATTATGTACTGTTCTATGTACTTTCCTCATATTTTTGAGAGCTACAGATCCTTCCCACCCAGCTGCAGATTCTGTATTCAGCTGTGCCATCTAGCATTGCAAGAATGCTGCTCATACAAAATAGGAGAAATCCAGCAGCATTAGGATTCTATGCAGATTCCTCCAATATCCCTAATGTAGACACAGATGGATAAAGGAAGTGTAAATTATTCACATTTTCTCTCCTACTTCTTTTTGAAAATTATAGAGTAGCTCTTTGAGAAATTTCAAAAGTGATTAATGTCTCAAAAGAACCTGTCTCTAAGTGGTAGTTTCAGAATGAACACCTTTATTATTCTGATCTTCATCCCTTCTCCCAGATGGGGTAATATTGACTTTGAGGGAAATGACATAAAATAAACAACCCCTCCTCTCACTACCAATGTCCCAAATTAATTCCTCCCTTCCTGTAGTGATGATTTCATAGAGTGACAAAGCTAAAAATACCATCTAATCTTTGACACTGCACCACTAAAGCACTTCGGGAAGGTGACCATTTAATCTCTGTTTAAAATAGTCCAACAAAAGAAAGTCCACCAGTTTATGAAGTAGACTGTTCCACTGTCAAAGAACTCTTACTGTTAGGAATGAACTTCATCTTAGGGGGGATGCAGATGGGCTAACAGGGTTGTTTTTGGGTTGACCTGAGGGCACAGTCTTTACATGACACACGCCGAAAAGGCACCCCGTACTTGACCTTTCCAGTGAAAGTGCGCTTTAAAAAGGAGCTACTTTTTTCCGCTCCTTCCTGAAACATGTGCACTTTCAACCGGACGTCGGGATGCTGCAATGGAGGTTCGGCCAAATAAAAGCACCCGTCGCCGGTGTGAATGCACATGTACAGGTGTGCCGCATTTAGAGCTGCCCTTGGGGAGCATGCGCTCATTGAAAAAAGCCTCAAATTAAAGCATCTTCAAGGTTTCAAGTGTGGGCAATCCGCTGCAGGTCTGTTTCAGAACCCTAGAGGTAACCCTAATTTTCACAGTGTGCATGCGCCAGAGCGAGAAGGTGAAACTGTTGCTACCAGATGTTTACATTGTGTTAAAGAGATAAAGGGGAAAGTTTCACTTTTGAGCAGGACCCCACACACATTCCAGCACCATTTTCTCACGGGAACTTTTGCCAGCTGCAGACCTCCACAGCTCTCCACTTCAAGGCTGCCTTTGTCCACAGCGGGAACAATGGCACCGCCATCCACAAGCGGAGAGCCAAAAAAAGGGAGAGAGACCTCATGGACCCATGCGGAGATGGCCGACCTCATAGCTCTGTGGTCGCAGCCACACATTTTGGACAAATTGAGAAGTTCCTTCTTGAATGCAGAAACATTTAAGGAGTTGGCAGCAGCCATGAGGGCCAAGGGCCACCAACGCACCTGGGAGGAGTGTCGTCGGAAGACCAAAAACCTCAGGTCCGATTACAAAAAGTTTAGGGACCACAAGGCCAAAACTGGACAGGGTCACTCCTCCATGCCCTTCTACAAGAAACTCCATGCTTTCCTCACCAGGGACGGCAGCATACAGCCCAGCAGAATAGGCACCAGCAGTGATGCCATGAGGGTCCCAGTTAGCCAGACAGCCAGGGCACAAGCCATGGAGGACATCTCCTAGGGAGAATGTGCCCAGGAGCTTTTGCCCCCTCAAGGTAAGATGCGACAGGGGCCCTGGGAAGGGGTGCAGGGGACAGCACAAGGGTGGCGACAGGGCAGAGATGGTCCCATCCTTTGTCACTTTTAGGTGACCAGGAGGAACACCCCAACTCAGATGAGAGATCCTGCAGTCAGAGGGCTATGGACATCTCTGCCATGAGACCACCATCCCACGCCTCCACATCGTCCACCAGCAGGCCAGGATCTCGTACTTCACATTGGAGCACTACATCTTTCAGGAGCAGTAGCCACCGGGATCACTCCCCTGTCCCAAGGACAAGTACAGCACTGAGTGACAACGACAGCGAGGGAGAGGAGAGGGCAGGCCCTGGGCCATTCACCCAGATGATCAACCAGATCCAGGCTGCACATGGTAAATTCCCTGTAATGACAAAAAATCCACGCCATCACATATATGCCTGCACCCCCCCCAAAAAAAGCAAAGCAATTTGTATGGCTTTTGTGATGTTTTTTGCATCGGTTCGCCAGTTTGCAGAATTCCCCCTCCCCGACATGCCGCTTTCGCACCCTAGCATGTGGAGTGGGGGGAGAAACGGTAATCCATGTGTCCCATTCACCATGTCCCTCGCATGACCACCACCTGCATGCATCCAGTGTGCGCACACATATCTTCCTGGCATGTACCTCTCCCCTCCCCCCTGAAATGTGCGGGAGATGATGTGTGTGAAAACAGTGTCCTCTGACATATGATGTGTCCCTAGAATGAGAAGTAGCAGAACAGGGACAGGAGCAGGAGGATGAAATGGCTAATCCCCGAGCTGCAATGTCACCAGCAGCCCGCCTGGCCGAGATCAGAGGGAAGAGGACACGTCGCTCAGCAGCCGCAGCAAATACAAGTGTCCAGCAGGAGTACATGGAATGGAGCATAGAACAAATGGAGAAATCCACAGACCAGGATAAACAAATCACTGAACGTTTCTATGAACTAGCTGAACATTCCTATCAGCTGAGGCAGGCCGAGATTGAGGATCGGCGGCTGCATGATCAACGAATGGCCCATGAACAGCGACGTATAGCTGATACCCTACAATCGCTGACCGGCCTGATGGGCCGAATGGTGGATGTTATGGAGAGGTTCCAGAGGGCCATGGCTGTCAGTGGGGAGGGGGTGCAGGAGGGTGGAAGAGGGAGGGCTATCCTCCAGGGCCAGCAAGAGATGGCTGTGGGGGTTGCCAGAGGGAGGAGGGGTGACTTTCCACCCCTGGATGTCGAGCCTGCTGTGGGGAGAGGGAGGACGGAGAGGGGTCCACCCATGCAGGAGGCTGCTGCTATGGAAATGGAGATCATTGAGCCACAGCCCTTACAAGAGTCTAGCAGCCTTTTCAGCAGTGATGTGGTAGTCCCACTGCCCACTGCCTGCCCACAAAGGCAGAGAGCAAGCAGAGAGGGATGGAGATGCTGCGACAAGCAGCACTAAGTACCGAGGCAGCCATCGCCTACTACTCCCCACCTATGGCCACCTTGCTGCTTGCCACTGCCGCTGCACACCATCCCCACTTCACTGATTGCCACCACCGCCGCCGCCGCTGCCGCACACCATGCCCACTTCACCACCACTGCACACTGGGAGCCTGTAGGGATCCTTTGATGGACCTACACACCTTCGCATAAAATGCCAGACGCTGTTTAAAAATGGAGAGTTTATTCATAAAAACCGGTCATTGTTGCACCTGCGTCCGTGCGCAGATTATGTCATGATTTTTTAAAAAATATTTTTTTCTTTTAATATATATAAAAACTATTTACAAGAATTTACAAATGGGGAAGAGGAGGGGAGAATGGACAAAGGGGAGGGGAAGTTCCAACGGGGGATGAAGGGGAGGGAGGAGGGTGGGAGCAAGTAGCAAGGGAAGGGAGAGGGAAAGGTCCTTCAAGGATGGGGAGGGGGGGTTGGATCGGGGGTTGGGGAAGGCCGAGGTGCTGCAGGATGACTGCCAAGGAGTTCATCACAGTTTGCATCTGTTCCTCCATGGCAACCATCCTTTGTTCCAGCCGTCAATCTGCAAAGGAAAAGAGAAGAGAAACGTGTGGTTAGAAGCTTTCTCTGCACCCCATCACCCTAGGGTGCAGCCAGGGTCCCTGGGGGGGTCCCCCAACCCCCTCCCTCTGTGTCCCTGCCATACTTACCCTGCTCAGAGTCCCGGGTCGACTGGATGACCGCCAGGTGGACAACACCAATGGGACCCTGGTGTCCTCCGCCTGGCAGCCGGCGACTCGGGCCGGGCAGCTCCTCCTCAGCAGGTCCGCCTGTGAAAGGAAAAAAGACACAGTTTAGGAAGCCAGCTTGGAAAGTGGTGGGGGAGGGGAGGGACAGGAATGCCATGGAGGCCGCAGTTATGCAGCCAGTACCCCTCCCCTCAGGGACCTACCTTCAGCCATGGGAGGCTGCTGTGCCTGCAGAGGGATGGCAGGGGTTCTCTCTGCATGGGCCTCCCTGGCTGGCACAGCTTCTCCTTCTGATGGGCCTTTTGGTCAGTGGGGACAATCCCTGGTATATATTAGGAGAGGGCAAAGGAAGATGAACACCATATTAGGAGAGGGCAAAGGGAAGCTGAGCACCATTGGCTGTGCTCACTGGGCTGGTGGGTGTTGCTGTCCAACAACATCTGGAGGGGTACACTGCGCCCATCCCAGTGTGCAATAATGAAATGAAAAAGAGGAGAGTTTTTAAAAAATGTATTTAGTATCCTCTGTACTAACAAAAAAATGAACATTTAGTTTAGATTACTATAGAATGATATCAGAACTTAATATGAGCGAAAGCATTTCTGCAAACCCATTTTCAAGATACTGCACTACACCAAGTCAGAGCATGCTGTGTCCTAATAGATCACTTCATAATGCTTGTCACAAAGTGACATGGCTTGATTGAACCCAACTGAGTGCAACCCACTGCATTAGTAATGTAATGCTTAAAAAGCTAATTTCTCCTATGCTGAGGCTTTTTATCAGTTCACATACAGATAGCATCAGTTCTTGTAACTAATTCCAGGCTAGCTTTATCATAGCAGCTCTATACACTAGCAGCTTACAATAAATATGCTGCTGGCAAATAAAAGTTGCTTCTTCTACTCCCTAGCTATGTAAACCTTGGAAGTAAAACAACAATCTTGTATGAATCTATGGATACATGGGGAAATATTATATATCTCCACTTGTTACATGCTGTCATTCTCCATCTTACAGAAATGCCACTAGAAATATCAGCAGAAATGTCAGTAGAAATGTCACAGTGTCAAATTCTTCGGTCTCTTGGAGTTGAGCATATATACCTCCTGACAATAAATTTAGAAAGTTGCATGAATGCAAGACAGGTTTAAAATAACCTCCATGAGTTCCAAATGTTCATGTGGTCAGCAAAAAAATGATTTAAGGTTCACTGAAATGACACATGGTTCTGATGATGAACTCAACTTCCTGGTTTAAATGAGACCTACTCCCAAATGTATAGGATTGCAGCCTTAATTGTGCTACGTTTTTTCTGCCATGCTATACATATTTTCCTGAGAGTAAGCCCCCTTTTGTCATTTCAAGTAAACACAACTGACTTCAGATTAAAACAAACAAACAAAAACAGGGTGGTAATATTGGTAAGCAACTGAATAGAAAACTGCTTCTCAATATTTCCTTGTATTGCCACTGGTAGATTAGAGATTTTTAATGAAAGCTGAAAAATGAAAGTTAAAATATTCCCATAGGGACAACCTGCTGGGCTACATGTAGTCCCAGATGCAAGTTACAATTGGAAAATCAAGTGGAAATGGGCTGGAGTAGGAGCATAAATCTGGCCTAAAAAAACTGTCAAATATCTGAGCATAAACTATATTCCATGTTATGATATGTACATCTCATACATATGTTGGCCTAAATTAGGCAAGTTGGTACATTAGTCCCAACTAGTATACCATTGAGCCAATAGAATTTACATAATTGTTAACTTTCCAAGTTCCCATTAGCTTCAAAAAGCTTTTGGTAGATGGTATTAACAACTGATTTAGGTTGTAATATGAAGCTAAATAACTTTTCTAAAATCTAAAAGCAGTAAACACAGCTGAAATTCATATCAGAACCAGCACATTTAATCATCTTCCCATCTATTTTTCCTTTTAAAAACTCATATGTATTTAAAAGAGAGAGAAAGAGGTCACCCCTATTAATGTATGTTGGTGTCAATATGGACAATTTGGTACCGATTTGTATATGCTTCCTTTAGAGAAAATGATTTTTAGATGCAGAATGTGTCCAGAAAATGGGAAGAGGAGAAGGACAGGGAGAGGTGACCTATATAGATGGGATGAAGACCTAAACTCCTGGTGCAGTCTGGGGGAAAAAAATCACCCAGCTACAGTCAAAACAATATACACAACAGAGTACAAAAACAAAACAAAACAAAAAAAACCCACAGCTATTGGTATTGGCAGTGCACTGACCACTTTTCACAGTTAAAAGAAAACTCATAGACAGTTGATTCATCCAGTGTTCAGCAGGCATTTATCTTCAGGCTGCAAAGTGTACAATATACAGTACATATATACACACTTCTCTCTGACTTCCAATCAACTCCAGCATCTGCTCTCCAGCTCCAAATTAATCCACACTAGCTCACAGCAACAACCTGCTGCTCCAACAATGACTCTCAACTCTCAATTGACAACAGAACATGTGACGTGTCTCTCGACTTATATAGAGAGTTGGCTGTGAGTCATCATTCAGTGCCACATAGCATGATGCAATCTTATAGCAACCTTTTATCATGCCGTGTACTCATGACTCAGCAGTCAGTGACTGTCTCACAGAATACGTCATCCATCAATCAAAATATTTTTACACATATTACTCTAACAGCTTTCCTAGCAAAGGATGTTGGTTGTCACTCTTATTATAGAGACAACTGTTTATTGTACCCCAACACTTCTACACCTTGATAAGACTTAGGGCCTTTGCAGACTGCCAGAAATAATGCAGCTTGAGCCCACTTTAACTGTCCTGGCTCAGTGCTAGGGAATCATGGGAATTGTTTTTTTTTTTTTTTCCAGGACATTGAGCCTTCTCTGTCAGAGCTCTGGTGCCACAATAAACTACAGTTCCCATGGTTCCTTAGCACTGAGCCAGGACAGTTAAAGTGGCCTCAAGCTGCACTATTTCTGACAGTCTGTAAAGGCCCTGAGTGTTTCTCTTTTTTGACAGGATTTTTTAAAAAGTGAAACACTACTACATGTCCAGGAAAGCCCCCAAGAGGGCTGATAGCAGCATCTTTAGAGGGTGGAAAGCAAACAAAAGTCTTTTTCTGATGCAAAGCAAGAAAACAAAGGCCTGTATTACCAATCCAAGGGTCCAGCCAGAGAATGGTCAAGCAGTCCGAAGATCTAGAATTCCAGAGAAGCAGAGTGGTAAGACAGTCTGAAGGTCAAGGGTGCCACTGTCCACTGAAAGTGCACCTTTCCTCGCAGCAGTTGGAAAATGGGGGCCGCTAGGGTTGTGTAGTCTTTGATGAACTTCCAGTAGAAGTTTGCAAATCCTAGAAACCACTGGATGTCCTTCTTGCTGCAAGGGGGTTGCCAAGATAGCATCGCCTCGACCTTGGAGGTGCCCATGGTCCAAAAAGTCCACCTCTTGGAGGTCAAAAGTGCACTTCTCGAGCTTGCCATAGAACTGGTGCTCCCAGAGCCTCTGGAGAATGGCACAGATGTGGACATCATGGGCCACCTGGCTGGGGGAGTAAATAAAAAAAAATCATCTAAATAAATGATGATAAAGTGGTCCAGACAGTTCCTGAAAACATCATTTACAAAATGTTGAAAGACTACTGGGGCATTACACAGTCCAAAGGACATTACAGTGTACTCATAATGCCTGTACTGTGTCTGGAACACCATCTTCCACTCGTCTCCTGCCCAGATCCTCACCAAGTTGTATGTCCCCCAAAAGTCCTGCTTGGTGAAGACCTTGGCATGACAGAGTCACTCCAGCAACTCTGGGAGCAAAGGGAATGGATACTGATTCTGGATGGTGATCTGGTTGAGTCCCCAGTAGTCATTGCAGAGGTACAGCTCCCTGCACTTCTTGTACACAAACAAGATGAGTGCACCAGCAGGAGATTTGGAGGGTTGGATGAACCCCTTCTGGAGGTTCTTCTCAAGAAAGTCCCTCAGAGCTGCCAGCTGAGGCTCCGAGAGGGAGTACAGGTGTCCTGCCAGAATAGAGGCCCCTGGAACCAGGTCAATGGCACAGTCGTACGGTCAGTAGCCAGTCTGCTTCCTTCTTGTCAAACATGTTGGGGAAGTCATAGTGTTTTGCCAGCAACATGACCAGCTATTGCTGCACTGCTGCTGAGATCCGCTCTGACCAACAGTGTTCCTGACAGTACTCTGAGGCGAACAGGGCTTCCCAATGGGCCCAAGAAATGTATGAGTTGGGCCTCAGAAGCCAGGGGACAAGGAGAAGTGAGGTATTGTGGCCAGCAAAAACTATATCCCCTCCACATGGCCCTAGATCTCAAGGTGAAGCATGGGAATCTGGTGTGTCACAAGACCAGACTGGAGGAGCTGCCTGTTGATGGTTTCCACTGGTCTGGGCTCATCCAGTGCCTCCAATGGGATCTGGTGGTGTTTTGCAAAGCCCAACTCCATAATTTTTTGTTTAGGCCCCTGAGGCTATCATGGCCACTATGGGAAGGAGCTCCATGGTGGGGAGCCTGAGGCAACCACCAGAAAAGGTCCTTTCAGGAAGCCAAACTGGAGGAAGCAGGTTCAAGAAACTCTCCCAGGTGGTCAACCCACTCTACACCCTGGAGTGCCCGTTTCTCTGCAGTATGGGTCAGCATCCCTTGGCAAAATGGCCCTGAAGGCCACAGTACAGGCAGAGACCCTCCCTCCTCCTGTGTGCCTTCTTGGCACCAGTGCTGAGCCCAAGTGTCTCCCAGCTGCATAGGTTCCTCTCCAAGCTGAGGAGGAGCAGCCACAGGTGGAGTTGCAGGAGCGTGGTGAGTAGGACTCAGAAGCAGTGGTAGGGCACTCTGTTGAGTCTGTCTTCATGCTGAGAGGTGACAGTCCAGTCGAGTAGCATGCACGATCAACAAGTCCTGAGAAGCGGGGGGGAGAAGCGTGCCAACTCATCCAGCGCCGGGTCTGACAGACCATAATGGAATTGTACTTGCAAGGCACTATTGTTCCACTCCAAATCCTGAGCTATCAGGTGGAAGGATGTGGAGTACCGCACTACAGTCCCCTTGCCTTGCTGGAGAGTCGGGATTTGGCTCTCTGCCATCTAGGTCTTCACAGGATCCCCCCAGGTGGCTCGCATTTCTGCAATAAAGCCCTGCAAGCTGTTGAGGAGGGGCTATCCTGGTTCAGGTATAGAGTAGCCCATTTGCTGGCAGGCCCCAAGAGCAGGCTAATCATAAAAGCCACCTTAGGGGAGTAATCAGGAAAGTTGTCCCTTCGAAGCTTAAAATGAAACTTTCAATTAACAATGAAACTGTCCAGCATAGTTCTGTCTCCCTGGAACTTATCTGGAAGGGAAGCAAATCATTTCCAGCATTGTTCAGAAGCTGGAGGATTAATTTGTCCCTGGAGTGTAGCCAAATTCTGATTTAATTGCTGCACTTGAGCAGAAAGCTGCAAATTCATTTGCAACAGCTCGTCCAAGGCTTGTTTCCTTTCCATCATGCTCTTATCAGCCTAATTAAGAGGGGCCAGAGATTATTCTGTCCAGGAAAGCCACCAAGAGGCTGATAGCAGCTTCTTGAGAGGGTAGAAGGCAAACAAAGGTGTTTTGCTAATGCAAACTAAAAAAGCAAAGGTCCGTATTACCAATCCAAGAGTCTAGCCAGAGAATGGTCAAGTAGTCCGAAGGTCTAGGATTCCAGAGAAGCAGAGTGGCAAGGCAGTCCAAAGGTCAAGAGTTCTAGAAGTTCAAGATAAGTCAGCAGTCTGAGGGTCAAGGTTTCAGGCCAAGGAACAAGGAGAGTCAGAAACAGAGGCTTTCGTTAGGAAGCTCAGATAATCTCGGGCACTGAGGCAGACCTTCTGCACCTGCTTAAATTACCAAGCTACAGGAGCTCAGCTGAGGCTGATTGCTCCAGTGTTTTTCATAAGTCTCCTTGAATGCCAAATGCCCTCCCTTTCTGCTCAACACTGGCTGAAGGTAGGCACAGTCCCTTGATCCTCCTCCATGTCAAAAGGTTCTGCTGCAGGGAGGCTTGACTGCGGAACCTCATGGGAGACCATAGGCTTTACTGGAGCTAGGAAAGCAGAACTAGGGCCTGGATGAAGCTCCACAGCTGCAGGCTTAGGTCCCAGAAGAGGTTCTGGTTTCTCCTCCAAGTCCTCCTCCAGGCAGGGCATGAAACTACAAAATATACCACACAATGCATTTTATTATCAAACAATAGGACAGTCACAAAGGGCCTTTGCAGACTGCCAGAAATGGTGCAAATTGAGTCCACTTTAATTGCCCTGACTAAGGGGGGAAGCAGACGGGCGGCCGTGGGCCGCCCTGAGAAACTGTGCCGTGGGGCCAAGGTATCCCCACACCTTGGCCCCGCGACGCAGCTTCGCCGCCCCTGGAAGGAGCGCTAAATTAGCACTCCTTCCACAAGTCGCCGAAGGTGTGCCGCAAAAGGCTGCCGGCACACCTTCAGCGACTTTTCTGCTGCAGCGTGTATGGATGCTGCAGCGGGAGGTCCTCCTCGGAGCGCTGGCCATGCGGAGGGCCAGCTGCTCCGAGGACGACCTGGGGAAGGGGTTGGGGCGCCCACCGTGCGGCTGCCCCTCCCCTTCCTTGCCCCCAAAATGGCTCTTTAAGCCGTCTGCTTCCCTTCTAAGGGGGGTTGCAGAATGCCAGAAATAGTGCAAATTGAGACCACTGTTAGGGTTAGGGAATCATGGGAACTGTATTTTATTGTGGCACCAGAGCTCTCTGACAGAGAAGGCTCAATGTCTCAGAAAAAAAACAATTCCCATGATTCCCTAGCACTAACCCTAACCCTAAAAGTGGACTCGATTTGCACTATTTCTGGCAGTCTGCAACCCCCTTAAATGCTAGGGAATCATGTGAACTGTAGTTCATTGTGGCACCAGAGCTCTCTGACAGAGAAGGCTCAATGTCTAAAAAAAAAAATACAATTCCCATGATTCCCTAGTACTGAGCCAGGGCAGTTAAAGTGGACTATTTCTAGCAGTCTGCAAAGGCCTAAAGAGGCCCTTCCTCCCTCCCTAATTTTCAAAAACTTTCTTGAAACTAGTTGCCCAGAGAAATAAATCTTTTATTCCTAATTCCAATTGATGTTTCCAAATAAAATAAACCAGTTTAACTAATCAACCAATTTCCACTGACTAACAAAAATAATTGGGAACCTCAACTCATTATTTAATGTGAATTGAATCATTACAATGGATCTACTCTAGTTAAGACTAACAATTGGACTGATGCCTATATTTGAAAACAACACATTTCAGGTATGCATAATCATGTATACATAACAGTTCATTAACGATAAGAAAAAATATTCAAGATTTTCAAAACAAGATTTTCTTGTTCTTTTGCTTTGCAGAAGCTGCATCAGTCTCAGTTTTGCCAAAAGCAATGCACAACTCAGGGCCTAAGCAGACGGCACAAAGCGCCGTTTTCGAGGCCAGGAAGGGGAGGGGCAGCCTCACGCTGGGCACCCCAACCCCTTCCCGAATACATCATTGGAGCGCCCATAGCTCCGCATGGCTGTCGCTCCGATGACGCACTTCCGCTGCAGCGTCCGCACACGCTGCAGAGGAAGAGGCGCTGACGGTGTGCCGGAGGCCTTTTGCGGTGTAACTTCAGCTTCTTGCGAAAGGAGCTCTATTTTAGCGCTCCTTCCTGGGCCTGGGACGCTGTGGCTCGGGGGCGAGGAGTGCAGATACCTCGGCCCCGATCCGCAACTTCCCAGGGCGGCCCCGTGCCGCCCTTCTGCTTCCCCCCTCAGTGTAAGATCTGTGGTAAATAAGCAACAAAAGTGCACATCTTAGAGACCCATGTGATCAAGTTCAGCAACAACATTTTAACTCTTTAATTTCTATAGTCCTAACCTCTCTTGTGAAAAGTCACAGACTTATGGGAGTCTTCAAGTGTACAGTCCACCTGACCCAATCACAGGCTTGCCATCCACAGATTTGAGCATCGTCTGGAACCCTCACAGATATGAAGGGCCAACTGTAGAAGAAATTAGTGCAAACTAGGGGAAAAGTTCAAATTAAATGCCATTTCACCCATGAATTAACAAGATTGGATAGTAAGTATCTAAGGGCAATGGCTGTGCCAAGAAGCTCCCTTCTAAGTACTGAAACACTGAAACCTTGTCTTCATTGTAAAATGTTTATGTAACATTCAAATGATTTTAGCTAGATTACAGGTCTTGGAAAATTACAAACAACCTAGATCTGGTAATAAGAGTTCCAAGGGATCAAAATGAATAATGAAAGCTAGCATTGCTAAAGAAATTTTGGCTTGTCTTGATGCCTTGGAAAAGGGGAAGCAACAGGACGAACATTGGTGTTGTGAGAGGAAGTGTAAATGTCTCCAGCTTTGGTTGCAGAACAGAGGAAGTTGTAGAACACTAGTGGATCTATTGACACATCAGGTGGGACACTGGACACAATAGTGGGAATACAAGAGGTTACAGTTGGTCATGGGGCCCTTGGAACCCAATTAACAGGGAAGTGGTTGGCTTGCCCAATATGCCAGGGACTAGATTATCCACTACAAGAGGAGGTAAATAGGGACAACAGATTTGGTCATCCCAGTGTGAGTTTTATCTGTGTATGGCTCCTCAGGTTGGCTATTCATGTAAGTTGGGGGAAAAGGTTCATCTGCAGCAGAGAGATTATAGTACAGTTCTAGCTTCTGCACCTCCCTTCAGAGAACTCAATTATTTTAGTAATCATATGTTGTTAAACAGCAATGGTAAGATATTGTGAGGATGAGGTATACACATTTTCTCACTGCTATATCATGAACTGGAGAAGAAGGAAAAGGAGGAATTAGATGATAGGGAGGAAGAGAAGTTAGAAAAGCATAGGGTTGACCAAAATTGGGCTAGTTGGCTATCTGGTTTCTTTGTATATTCAGGTGTCATAGCCCAGGCACAGCCACATAGGGTTTATTCTATGATATGTTTCATAGATATCATCTTATGTGAACTTTTCTGGTATGATGACTCTTTTAGACTAATGGCAACAGCACACCCAAATATGCAGTAGAACCTAATTTACTTCCAGTTGTTGATGTACATCATGTTCCCTGAAAGGAAAATCCATGGGAAAGGGCCCTAAGAAGTCACTTATGACAGAACGCCAAGGGCACAGTGTGTTCACAAGGTTCTCAAAGGCAGCAGCAAAAGCTGCTGTTCTGGGAGTCTGGGTTTCAGGGTGCTTGTTCATGCTGACTCTTTAAATTTAGACTCAAATGTTCCATCAGTACTGAGCCTCACTCCTTTTGGATTCACCCCATGACAAAGGGTCAGTTTGGGGGAGGCAAAGTTCAGCAGGGAGGCAGGAGAGAATCAGATAACTCTCCCAACTTCCAAAAGGGGCCCAGTCCAATTAATCTGGACAGATAATTCATCTGGTTCCATTTGTATCTGGACCAAGTAGCAGAACAATATTTGCAGGAAGGATATAATGTGGCTTTAGGATCTCCCTGGAGTCAGCTTTTTCACCCAAGGCAAGCTGGAGAGAAGGTCTGGGAGAGATCAACTGCCTCAGCTGGTCTCATACTAAGTTGCTCCTCTATTTTGCACATCTCAGAGGATAAAATTTAAATAGTTAAAGTGGCCCATATTTCAACTTAATATACAGATCATCATACTTTACTATCTGAATAAGCAAAATATTCCTGAGCAACTATGGCAGATGGCAAGGCTGAATGCATCTCCAATTTATCAATTTCAAAACTAGTTGTCATCCAGACCTGGTTATCCTCATTGCCTTTTCTGCTCACCTTCATGTTTGTTTGTTTTTTTAAATAACATGTCAGCATTTTGAGAAATGCAGAAATTTGTGTTTCTTTATTGGTGTTTCTTAGCAAAACAGCTATTTATCAGGGCAGATCTTTAATTTATAATGAGCAACTGAACCAAATATTTAAAAAATATGGTAAGGAATCAATGAAATTAAAGTAAGGAGTCCTAATGGAGGAAAAGAAATGTTCCTACCCCGTTCTCACACTGACCTGTTTAGACAACACATAGGGCCAAAATGTGTGGGATATGGGCCCACTCTACACTCCAGGGTACTTCTCTGGAGTAAAAAGAATCCCTTGTGCTCCAGATAAGGGCAGATATTCCAGAGGATTTCCTGGGCACTGTGTGAGGATGAGAAGCAGAAGCTTCAGCTGACAGTTGAGTCACTGACCCCTTCCTGCCTGAAACCACCCTTCCCACCACAGCATTTTTACTTTCATGTTTATACCATTCCAGTGCCATTCTTCTTGCAGATATGCACATTAATCAATCTCACAAGCACACATTGGCACAATAATGCAATCAGTATAGCACCATTACTTTTGCAAATGTGCAAATTGATTGCACAATCACATATTAGTCCAACAATACCATCAGTACAGCACACCTATGCTCAATAGAATGGCTGTTACCTGGGATGTGTACAAACAGTGGTGCCTATATCAGCCTTTTTTGGTTGCTGGCTGTGCATACAGCTTGTCCTTCTGTGGATCCAGAAGCCCCAGTGGTAAGCCAGATTTTCTCATCAGTGCAGACATGTCCTTAGTCTACTTCTGCATTACAAGCTATGTCATTGCTTCCTTTTCTACATAGTTATCCAAGGGACAGTAATTATTGCCTTCCTTCATATCTGGTTGACAAGTCCTGCTGTGGAGATCTGCTTATTTTGCAACCCTTAAAAATATGAATGCTCAGTCCAGAAGAAAGCAACAGTTCTACAAATGTATGATCAAGAACAGAGTCTTGTAAATTAAGTTCTAGAAATGTTTTATAAACTATTGTGAAAGGTACAGGGCACATAATTTTTCACAACTGAATCTTGCTGTTGTTGTCTTTTCCTTCCCTAACATGCTATACAACCTGAAACAAGTTGATGGGACTGTCAACAGCTGTTCATGATGGACTCAGCATTTGAAATATCACAGGTACAGCAGGTCAAGACCTAAGAGCACAGAAATGGAAACAGCAAAGATATCTCTTTCTGCCTCCCTGCAAAGCTATTCTCCAAGCTGCCTGGCTTTTGCTTTCCTGAGCATTTCATTCAGTCAAAGAAAACAAACATTTTTTTTAATGTGTCAGAAAGTGCATCACAACACAAAAGTCACATACAGAATTCATTATGAAGAATGCAATGTGGAAACATCCCAGATTACTCTAGTCTAACACAAGT
The DNA here is from genome assembly GCA_026167975.1 of Phrynosoma blainvillii. Classification (NCBI taxonomy): domain Eukaryota; kingdom Metazoa; phylum Chordata; class Lepidosauria; order Squamata; family Phrynosomatidae; genus Phrynosoma; species Phrynosoma blainvillii. Next base: position 202,168,684 of record JANUYF010000003.1, read on the forward strand.
TCAGGTGGTCTGTAGTATGATAGCCTGTTTTTCATTAAAGCTGGGAACTACACAAACAGTTGAGCTAGCCTGGCAGAATTTCAGACAGTGCAATAATAAAAGAGACAGCCAACCAACCCCTCTCAACCCACCACTCTATATCAATAGAGACATAAACCAAACCAATTTGATATAGGGCCTAAGCAGACTGCCAGAAATAGTGCACATTAAATTGAGGCACTGCCCTGGCTCAGTGCTAAGGAATAATGGGAACTGTAATTTATTGCGGCACCAGAGCTCTCTGACAGAGAAGGCTCAATGTCCCAGAAAATAATACAATTCCCATGACTCCTAGCATTGAGCCAGGGCAGTGCCTCAATTTAATGTGCACTATTTCTGGCAGTCTGCTTAGGCCTATAATAAGCTACCTAAAAGTCACATGTCTGGTTCTCATTATTGTCATATCCTTTGAAAATAAATTTTCAGGCTGTCGTTTTACAGAAAAATCTGATAGTTTCACATAAATAATTGGGATCAATGACAACACATTGTGTAAAGTGTTTACTTACCCACTAAGAAAATAAGAGCAGACAATATACCTTGAGGTAAAAACAGGGACACTTTAATTGATGCATTTAATTTATGATCTGGAGGGAGGAAGAGCCACCAGTAGGGTTCAGATAAGGTCCCATCCTGACCTCCTCTTCTGTATCTTTGGGTGAAGCACCTTGGGCATGAGTAAAATCCATGGCTTGTTATGAAGCCATGCATGTTTAAAGGAGACCTTCCTGAAGGACCTCCCCACTCTCAAAACGTAGAGTGAGAGTTACTCCAAGCCAATCCCAATAATAATAATCTTTTTATCCCTATATCACACATTCACCTCCCCAGACTCCTTGAGATCAAATACAGGGCTTTCATACATTTGCTTTCCTTGAGAGGCAACAGGCCCAGCACCATCAGGCCTAGACTAAAAAGAAGAGCCCTCCCTCCATTCCATCCAATGTCATCTGGGGGAGAGGCAACAGGTCCAGCACTATTGGGCCTAGATTAAGAAGAAGAGCCCTCCCTCCATTCCATCTGATGTCATCTGGGATAGAGACACCAGGCCCAGCACCATCGGGCCTAGACTAAGAAGAAGAGTTCTTCCTCCATTCCATCTGATGTCATCTGGGGGAGAGACAACAGGCCCAGCACCATTGGGCCTAGACTAAGAAGAAGAGCCCTCCCTCCATTCCATCTGATGTCATCTGGGAGAGAGAGAACAGGCCCAACACCATCGGGTCTAGACTAAGAAGAAGAGCCCTTACCTTTTAAGAGGTGGGTGGGTTTTGGGATTTTTAGGTTCTGTTTACAATGTATTAACATATCTTTATGTAAATTTTAATGTTGTAAGCCGCCCCGATTGCTCTGCAGAGGGGCATGATATAAATTATTATTATTATTATTATTATTATTATTATTATATGTGTCAAATCCACAAACACTTTCAGATTATGTCTCCATGAGATTTGCAGTTCTCCATTTGACAGTAGCAGCTGGTGGTTCCTTGTCAATAAGCCAGAGTATCCGTTCTGGGTTTTAGATAGTTAAAAAGTAGCTATGCAAGGTGTTGAAACTATTTGGGGGATACAAAAAGGAGGAAGGAAGGGGGAGGGATAAAAGAAAAAATGTGGCAGCACCTTTAAGGTTAATCTGTTTTTATTTTCATATGTGATTTTGTGGATATAAACCTAGTTCTTCAGACGCAGTACAGAGTAATATTTGGGAGACAAGAATATAAACCTATTTGGAGATTCCCCAAATATGTTCATCATCTCACAAAACTACTTTAAAACTATCCAAAGCCTTGAATGGATTCACTATCCTAGGGCCTTTGCAGACTGCTAGAAATAGTGCAAATTGAGTCCACTTTAAGGGTTAGGGTTAGGGAATCATGGGAACTGTATTTTATTGTGGCACCAGAGCTCTCTGACAGAGAAGGGTCAATGTCTCAGAAAAAAATACAATTCCCATGATTTCCTAGCACTAACCCTAACCCCTAAAGTGGACTCAATTTGCACTATTTCTGGCAGTCTGCAAAGGCCCCTACTGACAGAGATACTGAGCCTGCACTGCCATCTGATAACAAATCTGATTCTGAGAACTGATTCTCATTTGTATATAACAAAACAATGTATTTATTTTAGATAACCAACCTCCTATTTTTGAACTGTCTTTGAAAGCCAAGCTCTGTTTCAAACCAGTTAGAAAGAAAATGATTGGATAACTGCTTGATGGAGTGAGGTTGTGACCTGGGAGGGAATGGGAAGATTTAGAGTATTGCACCTGTAAAGGAAAGATGTAATTCATGATGAGAGGGTGAACCTAGAGGTGTAGAGACTGTTAGTGCATTCTGCAAGTGAAAGAGAAATATAACAAGGAGCAAAGTAAGGTCTCTTTTGTACATTTATTAAAACCTGCTTCTGGGAGAGACAGGTTTATTGTGGGGGGACACATCTTGGAAGTAACATGTTACAGGTTGCTGTGTCACTAGTAACTTGTTACTGAGACAGAAACAACTTTGAAAAGTAATATAACACTTACCTATATTATTAGATTCAGTGAGTAAGAAGTAATTTATACTTGCTCAATCAACATGGAAAAATGAGGGCAAGGAGATATTTTTGAACATTATTAATATTTTTAAATAACTAAAAATAAATAAATAAAATGGAGCCCTAATAAATAATGTTACTTGTTGCCCATGAGAAATGAATAGCATATGTTTCTATTGCAGTAATATTCCCAAACTTTGGGAAAAGCTGCCTCAGAAGAGTAATCCAGAGCAAAACAGGATGAAGGAAGGGGATATTCATCTCTTCCTGCCATTACTACTGTTTCTGTTACAAGAGGATAGAGATGGAGAATTCTCCTTTCTTATGTTGGAAGCCTAATAATAATAACAATAATAGAGGCAAGAAAGGTGATTAACACCCTTCCTCCCACCCAATACTGCTAGTGATGATACACTTCTCTTCATCTTTTATTGCAGCCATTCGGCCAGCATAGTGATGATACAAAATGCATCGTATACATGACTTCTTATATCTCAACCTCATAAAAGACTCCTTCCCTCATTCTCACAGATACCAGGGAATGTGTGTGTCTGGACATGTGTATAGGTATCCATGTATTTATTTATGTGTAGATTGTAGGGTGCTGCACAATATTAAAAGTATAACATTTGCAGAAAGAGGAGACTTCCATGTTACTTCCATGTTACTTCCAAGAAGCAGTGCATGGTGAAATTGTTCACTGGATAAAACCACTGGCTGCCATTTTGTGGTGACAGAACAGAAAGGAAAATTCCAATTTTAACCCTTCTGTAACTAAGAAGTAGCAAGAGGGCTGACAAAAAGCAATCCTATGGCAAACAAGTGCAGGAAAGTTGTCACTGAAATTCTAAGCTGTCTGTAGCCTGCACCATGCTGGGCTGACTCCTATTACTATTAAGCTATAGTTTGCATATATTGTACGCTATTCTACACTGCCACTTGTCTAGTTGAACTAAGAAATAGTCAGACATCAGCAAGTGGAGCAATGCCTTCTCTCAAAGTTGCATAAAATAGCTATTGGGTTTTTTAAAATTATTATTTAAAATATGTTTATATGCAGCATCTAATATGCTTATAAGTATGAGGTGAACTACCTTATTTTTTTGTTTAATGAATTTTCTTCTGGTCCATCACCATTTCTGTGATTTACATGCCTTCAAACTTTTATGCAAAGAGGTTTGATCTTCACTTTCATTGTCCATTACAGAGTGATTATGATGAATCAACTGAAACAGTGTTGTTATAACCACTTATAACTGCTCTTAATGACAAATTAATAGGCCCACTGAAGGTTTTATTAACTTCAGATAATAGTGGGCTAAAGTATACTCTACCATATTTCAGTGTTTTACACATCAAGAAAATAGAAGGCAGAAAAATGCTCTCTTTGACTCTTGAGAAAAAGAACCCAATACAGTTGAAATACAGCAATTAAAACAAATGATAGGCATCAATTTAATGGTAGATGACAGGAAATAGAAGATAAATGCATGGTAATAATTTTCTGCACTGTTGGTTTATAACTCTTTTGTTTATCTATTATAGTAAACAAGAAATTTCCAAGTATGTAATTCCTGAGAAATAGCTTAGGCAAAACTCCAGGAACTGAAGTTCAGCAGATTTTAATGAGTTGTAAAACAGAACCCCTGCTGTAATTAATTTGTAGTTAAGACTCCTTTTACACAGCAATCTGTTTTGTCATTTATAAAGAAATTTCTGCAGCAAAAAAGAGAAGCCAATGATAAACCACATTTTCCAAACTGTTTTTAATAGGTGGGGGAAGTCACATTATTAAAACAATGGAATATCAAGACATTGACAAGGCCCTTTGTGATGTTCTATAAATATTTACCAAATATTTTCATGCTGGTCTCCCAAATATTAATCTCTGTTATGACTAAAAAAGACAAGTGTGAAGGTACAAAAAGAAAAAAAAAAAAAAAAACAAGTGAAAGAACATGTATTACAGAACTAGCATGAATTGCAATTTTTGATTGAATGTATATTCAGCACCAATTTCCTACCTGCTGTTGACATTTGTGGGTGTAATAACACATCCAGAAGACCTAGCTAAATGTTAGTTATTAAAGTCCATGGAAGACGCCAGGGACAAATGTCCTAGCCGAGTCATGTGGACACATGGCCCAACCCCATCTGATCTACTTTTGATGAGAAGAAAGATCCTCAGAGTGGTTGTAACAGTGTTTAAGTAAACATGCAATGCTCTAAATAAGTGGGAACTATGGTGGGATGCAGACTGGCACATTAGGCTGGCCTGGAGGTGGAGTTGGGGTGGGGCGACCACGTGCTGGCTACCTGCCCGACTCTGCCCTGACACCACCTGCCCAACCACACAGCACATGGCATCAGGGTGCCCTCTTGGTGCAGCATGCATACACGCTGCACTAAAGGGGCACAAAAGAGCCATGGTGGCAGCCTAAAGGGCACATTTGCCCACTTTTTTTGGGGTGGCAAAAATGACGGTCGGGGCCACAGCGTGTGATTGCGGCAGCCCCAATCCACCGCTCCCAGGGGCAGCACAGAGTCGGCCCTATGTCTTAATACATTTCTCAGTTGTAGAACTCTGCAGCTATGTTTAGCCAAATGGTTCCTTTGTAGAATTTCTCTATCAGCATGAAGAGATTGAGAATGAGGGGAAAGAGTGAAGTTCACATTCCCACCACCTTATATATGTTTACAAAATAAGATATGTTGTGTATGTCAGAATTATTTTCCTTGCTCTTTTTTCATTCACACAACATTTTAAGAAGTATAATCTCCTTATGTTCACCTTTCTCCTTGATTTTCCCTCTTCTGCTCACCATTTCCTCCCTTCATTTTCTTTTAACTCTTCTCTGCCATGCAAACAATGTACATGTGGACCTTTTGCATGCATACCTGAGCACAATACATGAAAGGGGAAGGAATTATGTGCATGGGAACAACAGAATTAGGGATGGAATGGAAATCCACCAGTTTACTAAATGGGGTCAAAAATGGAGTTCCTAACTCCATTGAAAATTGTTGTAGGAAGAAAAAAATAATAAAGTTCTGCAACTCCCCTCACCAAGCCCTAATTCTGATTAGAGTCTGTGAAAATAATATTTCAGTTCCTTCCCCCTACCAGCTGCATTGACTGTTGAAATGTCTTTTCAGTCTCTAGTCAGGATTTCTGTTAAAATATTGGTGGGGGATTGTTTGGCAGTTGATGGCCTAGTTTCTATTTTTCCTGCAACTTCACTCCCCTTATGCACTTGTCTTTCACAGAAATCCTGGCTAGAGCCTATGAAAAGACATTTCAGTTTCTTCCACACACTTTGTTTGACAGATGAAGCATCTTTTCACAGTCTCTCATCAGTACTGGGGGTTGGGAGAAGCAGTACATGTCAGATAGAGGCTTTGCACTTTTCAATGAAGGCTGTGCAGTTTCCAGAGAAAGCTGTGCAACTTCTTATATGGGGGTGGGGGGAATGGGATTCCCACATCTCCTGGCAGCACAGTGAGAAAAGTAGATTGATTTTCCCAACATCCATTGGGACAGGGAAAATCAAGAATTGTTATGCCTTGACAGAGGTGCCCAAGCAATAGATTCATATTAATACTTGATCTTTGCATCTCTGAATGGCCAGAAAGCAACAATGATTTTTCACTTTCAATTGGTTAACTACATAAAATAAAAGAGTTCCTCTTATCATTTTAAATGAAGCATCTTGGATGAAAGGAAGGATTTGGGAGCCCAGGAGTGCCTTATTATGTCATAGGATTATAAAACCTAGAAACAGGTTCCTGGAGAGAGAGAGAGACTGTTCCTTAATAGGACAGGAAATAACATTCAAACATACTGGAAGAATGGTGAAAAAAAATCATGTTTTTGTTTGTTTGTTTTGAAGTGTTGTGAAATGCTGACAAGGAGAAAATGGAATGAATGAGAATCTTTGCGTTACAGGGGAGAAATGTATGTGTCCTCTCCTACCCACTGGAAAAGTATTTTCCATGTAGAAAATAGCATTATATGCACATAAAATGATACTTTCATGTAGAAAGTGTTGTTTTCTGTGGGGGAAATATATAATGTATGAATTTTGCACATAATAAGTCTCCAAGTAAGCATTTATGCATGGACAATAATATTTCTATGAAATTTTTCCACAGAATAATTTCCAAATTGCAAATAGTCTTCAAAAAATGTACAACTTTTTAAGACTTTCTCAAGTTGTATCCACACTATAGAAATAAATTACTTTAGCACAACTTTAACTGCCATTACTCTATACTACAGAATCCTGAGGTTTGTAGGCCCCAGAACTGTCTGACAGACCAGGCTGATTATCTCACCAAACTAAAGATCCCAGGATTCTGTAGGATAGAGTCTTGCCAATTAAAATCATGTCAGACTGCCTTAATTCTGCAGTGTGGATGCATTACACCCTTAATCTTTCATTCTAGTATTAATTGGTCCTTTTCTAAGACACCGTTTTGTACAAGTGCAGGTCCTGACTCCTATGAGGTCCCTTCTAAATATTTAAAGGGAAAGCATGCAGTAATAATGGTAAGCAACCTCCAGATTCTGTGGAATACAACTCTTGTGATGTCTCATTATTGACTGTGCTTGTTAGGGCAATCAGATTTGTAGTCCAATATTTGTTGGAGATATACACCGTTTCTCATTCATATGAACCAGGACAGACAGTGAATATTTACTGTTGAACTAGAAGAATAAAGGACATTTTTGAATGGTTTGCTGTTTTTATACTGCTTGCATCTGTATTTTCCAGATTTGGGTGTAGAGTTAATATATTTGCATGCCTGCTAATCAATATCTGTTTTGAACTTCATCCCCCACCCCTGTGTTTTCTGAGTCACCCAAGCAATCTGTGACCAAAGTTTGAAAATGTATTTCATCATTGCAAGAAGTATAAAGTTGTGCTATTTTTCTTTGAATTATCTTATCTTTTATAATAAGAAACTACAATAAATTCAGTGTTCATTTGTGTAATACAAATAAACAAATTGGTTTGATCATTTCCAGCACACACCACACATCTCTAGTTTGAGCTAGGATAAATGTTAGAACACTCTTGAGAAATATAAATAAATGGGGGTATCTTTAGATGATGAGCCTTGACAGAGTTCTTTTCACACAAATCCCTATTTTATTATCTCTAGAGTAAATGAGCTATTGGTAATGTCACACAATTAGTTCAGTACTTAAAATTGATAATTGAACAGCTTTTAAACAAAGGTAGGTATCATTGTAGATCTGCTATTAAATACCAAATAAGGGCCCCTGCTTTCCAAAACTATATAGTTTGAAGGAAATTTCAAAGAAAATGACACATTTTAAATTTAAGGGTGTGTCAGATAGTATTCTGTCCACCACATCCTTTGATACAATGATCTACATTCAATAGTTTTGTTCTGCTAGTAAAATGGACACTACTGTATGATCAAATTATCTCTCCCCATGAAGCATTTCACACATGACTCATAACTATTCTAGTATGTCAGTACAGCACATCCAGGGGGAACTCTCATAATATCTGATTCAGACTAATGCGTTCACTTTTAAAACTGGTAGCAACTCCAAAATGTTCTGGCTAGGGAAAACAGAGTGGAATTATAAAGAAAATAATTTCTCTCAGGTTAATTAAATTTCTGTGCTTGGAAATGTTGCCACATGCCTACACAAATATATAAATGCATAGCTGATCCTGAATATGGATCAAATGAGCTTAAAATATCGGGCTACATTAAAACAAGGGAAAAGAAAAGTAACGCAATGGGTTTTGGAAGAAAAGACATTGAAAGTGTATTTCTATTCATATGTAATCATATGCAGGAGTGAGAAAGACTTTTATTTTATCCTGTTATGTATGTAAATCAAAATTTGTAAAAAAAAAAAATGAATGGGAGAGAAATCAAATCTGAAAAATTTATCCATATTCATATGTATTTCACTTCAGTTATTGTTTAAGAAAGAATTTACAAAATTCAACTATAGTTAAAATCAAAGTTGGCATGTTTCCCTCTCCTTATTCAGAAGCAAGTCTTCCTGAGCTTAATGAGCTCAGTGTGCCTGGGATTGGATATCAGTTTATTTTCCTACATCACTAATATACATGGCTTAGCTTCCAGTATTCAAAATTGCATAAATGTTAATCCTTAACCTTTTTGCATGAAATCATGGATCTGCTTGTTCCACAAGGTTATTTTGATTGATTGATGTGGGTCCCAAGTGATGATGGTGATGGAACATTTAAATTAAACATTTCAGCCATTATTATGTGGAAGGCCTGAAGTACTTTACCTTGGACTGACAAAGATGTTCCCTATGTGTACTTCTACGTAATAGTTTCATGTAAATTTGCAGAATATCTCCAATAAATTCATCATAATTATCTGAATTACTTAGGAAAGATTTTCTACAAGAAAAGACAAATACCCCCAGGAAACAGAAGCTAGGAATGTATTCAGTATTTCCATTATTTACTATTATTTATCTTCCTCTTATGGAAATGTCAACCATCGTGATTTCTTTAGGCTGAAATCCTAAATATACTTGATAGAGCATATTCACCATTGGACACAATGGGATTTACTTCTGAGAAAACATGAAGCACATTGTATTGTTGAAGGCTTAACAATGTCGTATATGTCCACTCAGAAGAAATTACATTGTATTGAACAGTGCTTTCTTCAGTGTAACTAGGTAGATGATTGCAGTATAAGCATTACATATTTAACAGTGAATAAAATGTATATAAGCTGTGATTTCTCTTAATGTACTATGTTAAATGAATAAACTAAAAATGAAAATGAAAACTTCACCCTTTATATTCAAAGAGTGCAGGACAACTACCAAAATTACATTGCAACTTTTCACTGTAGAAATAACGTTAGCAACTACTCTGCATTATTTCTATTTACAAAGGTCATCATGAAGTGTTTCTGAGTGATTCTCTAACATGTTGAGGCTCAGTCTTTTCAGAATTCAATTGAATGGCACAAAGGAGAAGATAAGTGAGAATACCCTCTTCTTTCTAACAAGGACTTAATACCCTCCTCAGTATAATACACTGGTATGACTGCATGAGTATAGACAGTTGTGGTAGGAGAAAAAAGCTGAGGGCATACTGGACATAAAATGAGTAAGGCATTGAAGGCTGCTCTGTGCTGATTTAATAGAAGGTAAGTCAAGGAAATACCTGTTTCACAGAATGGATCATTGTAGTGATGAGTTCTGAACATTCTTGGTCAACAATTAGAACATTTTGTGGAAATATCACTCTATATGGTCTATATGGTTATATGATATAATGACATGCTTAAGTGTGTTGACTTAGAAATTGATACTATAATAAGCACTATTTATAGAGACATTGTAAACAAAAGAGGGCACACATAGATGGATTTGAAATGTTTTTCCCCCAGAAAAAAAATCCCATAATTTAATGGCAAATTTATGGGGAAATTTGAAGATTTGGAAAGTTCTTGTCAAAATGAAAACAAAATTCTGGACAATTTGCACAGATCAAGTTTCCAATATGGAGAGGATAATACTGTACCTGCCTACTGTGCAATATTAAAAGGATGGAGAGGTTAAAAAAGATAGAGAGGTAGCACTGTAATTCAGCACTATACTTGACTGAATTCCCAGAGATCAAAACCCAGATTTTAAGAACTAGAGATTAACTTCTACTCAAAAGAGATAAATTATCAGCTTGTAAGGGAAAAAAACTTGAGGGTTCCCCTCCCCATCATATCAGTGAACAAATTTAGGAAGGTTGGATAGATTTCATTTTAAAAATGAAATGAGCAAGGTGCTCAAATAATGCTATCGGTATATGGTTGTCTGCAACCCATAGGTCACTTTTTCATGTATATCCTTTTTTCTTTTTGATACAAATAGAAGACACAAACTCATAATCATTTTATCAAACTAAAGAAGGTCAGTACTGATTAGAAACTCAAGTTTGTGCTGAATTCATTCTAGCATGCAAAAACAAAAAGCAACACCAAAGTTTTTGCCCTACTGGGCAATATTATAAATATTATAATGAAATTATTGATTATTTTTCACATTTTTAGGAATTTATAACAACATATTTTGTGCAGAGCCCATCTTTTCACTATTTCTTCTGCTAATTAAAAAAAAATGTTTTTAGGACTTCCAGTGGTGACGGCAAGGTGACAGGTCCTGCGTGAAGGGCTCTCCGTAGGACTGCCACTTCAGGCTTGAAGGGATCAAAGAATCCTTTTCCATCCTCACTCTGGGAGGGGTGGTGATAATTGAGGCTTGAAGGAGAACCTTGTTCTAACCCTGATTGATGTCTTGGAAAACTAGTGGATGGGCTGATAGCCAAGGCAAGGGAAAGTCCCAAACAAAGTCCTAGTTACCAAACCAAAGAGGCAGCCAGCGAAGAATCAGACACAGTCCGTAGGTCGAGAGTTTCAGAGTAAGAGGACCCAGAGGAAGTTCTGACTCATCCTCCTCATCCTCATCCTCATCCAAGTAGGACATGGCAATTAGTGCCTCAGGAGACGATTTCGAATCAAGGAAAACAGGGTTGCAGAGCAACCTGAAATGGCTGCCTTTTTTTTTTTTGGCACTGAGCCCTGCCTGCCATTTTATTTTAGTTTTTATTAGCTATGACTTTGAACTAAAGTCAGAGACAGTAAAAACTGCAATTCTTTCAACAGTAACAAGCTCCTGAAACTTTGGAAGAGTTTTGCTACATTAGAGAAATGTATTGCAACTTGATTGCAATAGACATGCACATCAGAGGACAATATCAAAGACCAGGCTGGAGTAGATTTAATCAGAGACAGAGACGGAGATCAGAAGCTACGAAAATAAAGTAACTGTACAAAGGGGACATTATAAGTGCTAATTTGTAAGAAGAGAAGGAGGAGGGTGTTAATATACATTGGCAGAGAACAATAGGGAAGACCTGGAGAAGATGAAAATAGGGGAAATGGTGACGGTTCAAATCAGTAGGACAAAGAGGAGCTGATATAGAAAGTGAATGGGTGAAGTTGGTGAGAGGGAAAATAGCTAAATAGAGAGGCAGGATGGAAGGAAGATGAGGAGAAAAGGTTATGAAGAATAAAATACATTTAAATTGAACGGATCTGAATATTAAGAGAAAGGCATGATGAAGGAGGATGGGAGGAACAGACAGAGGAGACGAGATAACAGGAGAAAGGAGCAATGGAAAGACGATGGGAGGAAGGGGCAATGAGGCTTTAATTAGGGTCCAGATCAACTTAAGAGGGACCAGGCTTGCCGGGGCAGAGACTCCTCCCTGCCTTCTTCCACCTGTGGCGGGGGCAGAGCGGAGCCTTAAGAGCACTTTCGCAGCCGCAACTCCACCAGTGGCACAAGCGGCAGAGGGACCATGCTTGCCGGGGCAGAGACTCCTCCCTGCCTTCTTCCACCTGTGGCGGGGGCGGAGCGGAGCCCTTAAGAGCCCCTTTTGCAGCCGCAACTCCACCAGTGGCACAAGCGGCAGAGGGACCAGGCTTGCCAGGGCAGAGACTCCTCCCTGCCTTCTTCCACCTGTGGCAGGGGTGGAGCGGAGCCCTTAAGAGCCCCTTTTGCAGCCGCAACTCCACCAGCGGCACAAGCGGCAGAGGGACCAGGCTTGCCGGGGCAGAGACTCCTCCCTGCCTTCTTCCACCTGTGGCGGGGGCGGAGCGGACCCCTTAAGAGCCCCTTTTGCAGCTGCAACTCCACCAGCGGCACAAGCGGCAGAGGGACCAGGCTTGCCGGGGCAGAGACTCCTCCCTGACTTCTTCCACCTGTGGCGGGGGCGGAGCAGAGCCTTAAGAGCCCTTTCGCAGCCGCAACTCCAACAGCAGCATAAGCGCCAGAGGGACCAGGCCCGCTTGTATTATTCCACCTGAGGCTGGAAATGGGACGGGAGTGGCTATCGGAGTCGTGCTGGGGAAAGGGAGGTATGGGCGGAACTATGGGAACCAATGTTGCAAAAGAAGACAGGATCACTGGTTGAAAGCTTTCCCATCTTCAGTTCCCTGTGTCACTCTGAATGTTTTGGGGAGCAGACCAACCATACCACAGAACCTCACTCTGCTCCTTTGCAATGCCAGGTCGGTTAAAAATAAGACCCATATCATCCAGGATCTTCTCCTGGATGAGGATGCCGACCTGGCTTGCTTCACAGAGACCTGGCTGGGGGAGGATAGCGCTGCTAAATGGGCGCAGACCCTCCCAGCCGGGTACTCTGTCAGTGAGCAGGTGAGGGGAAGTGGGCGGGGGGGGGCAGAGTGGCTCTAGTTTATAAGAACCATCTGACCTTAGCCAGGATACCTGTCCGGAACACAGTCCACTTCGAGTGCATGTACCTTAGCCTGAAGACCAGGGATAGTTTAGGGATTCTGCTAGTCTACCGACCACCCCGTTGTCTAGCAGTCTCCCTGACCGAGCTGACACAGCTGGTCTCTGAGCTGCTGTTGGAGACCCCCAGACTGTTAGTTTTGGGAGACTTCAACATTCCGTTCGAGACCAGTTTAATAGGTGTGGCTTGGGAGTTCATGGAGACCATGACAAACATGGGCCTATCCCAATTGGTCAACGGGCCTACACATTGTGCAGGTCATACACTCGATGCGGTCTTCAGTACGGAACAGGAATATCCGTGGGCAGTGGTGGAAAATACCTCCGCATAATCATGGATGGATCATTTCCTGGTTAAGTTGAAACTGAGAGCCAATATCGGCCTCACCGGGGGTGGTGGACCCATTAGAATGGTCCGCCCTCGAAGGCTAATGGAGCCTATTGGATTCCGGAAAGCCTTGGAGGGTTCTTTGGTTGGGAATGCTGGTGATCCTGTCGACGCTCTGGTTGATACTTGGAACATCGATCTTACCAGGGCTGTCGACACGATCGCTCCCAAGCGTCCTTGTCAACCCGCTTCTAACCGCAGGTCATGGTATACACCTGAGCTTAGGAGAATGAAGCAGGCTGGACAACGACTAGAGTGCAGGTGGCAGAAGACTCGACTCATACCTGACAGAACTCGCCATAAGAACTTTCTTTGTTCTTATCGGGAGGCGATACGTGCAATGAGGAGAGCTTTCTCGTTGGCACGTATTGCATCTGCAGAGTGTCGTCCAGCAGAGCTGTTTAGGGTGGTGAGGGAAATGACGCAGGTGCCCCCGGCACCAAATCCCTTACTTAACCCGACAACAGCCTGCTCTGATGCATTTAACAACTTCTTTGCAGACAAAATCTCTCAGATAAGAGCCGACTTAGATGCCACCATTGAAACAGAGTCAATAGGCGAGGTGTCCAGCGACTCCGTCGATGTAGTTATACTGGATCAGTGGCAATCTGTGAGTACCGAGGACGTGGACAAGCTGCTTGGTAAGGTGAGGAAGACGACTTGCCCTCTCGACCCTTGCCCATCATGGCTGGCCGTCCAGGGGGGACGCATTGGTGAGATTCCTTACGGATATCATCAATGCGTCCTTCAGGGAAGGACATCTTCCATCTTGTCTAAAGGAGGTGGCTGTTAGGCCGCTTCTGAAAAAACCTTCCCTGGACCCCCTGGATATGAAAAACTACAGGCCGGTGTCATTACTGCCATTTTTGAGCATGGTAGTTGAGAGGGCAGTCGCTCTTCAGCTCCAAGCTGTCTTGGATGAAACCGATTAGCTAGACCCATTTCAAACCGGCTTCAGGACAGGCTTTGGGGTTGAGACTGCCATGGTTGCCTTGACCGACGATCTGCGTCTGAGCATCGACAGGGGTAGTGCGACCCTGTTGGTGCTCCTAGACCTCTCAGCGGCTTTTGATACAATAGACCACGGCATCCTCCTGGGCCGCCTGAGAAGGTTAGGTATCGGGGGCACTGCTTTGCAGTGGTTCCAGTCCTTCCTCTCGGGCCGGTCCCAGAGGGTGCTACTCGGGGACTGTAGCTCTGGTAAGAGAGACCTCACTTGTGGGGTCCCTCAGGGAGCTATTTTGTCCCCGATATTATTTAACATCTATATGAAGCCGTTAGGTGAGATAATACAGAGTTATGGTGCTGGGTGTTATCAGTACGCTGATGACACCCAAATCTATTTCTCCGTGTCTCGTTCATTGGCCTCGAATTCCAATGGCATCTCTCCTCTCAATGAATGTCTTCGGGCGGTAATGGGCTGGATGAGGAAAAACAGATTGAAACTGAATCCAGACAAGACGGAGGTGCTCACTGTCTCGGCCCCGAAACCAAGAATTGGGTTGCAACCTCCAGTCCTGGATGGGGTCACACTCTCCTCCAGTGACTGTGTTCGCAGTCTGGGGGTGCTCCTTGATTCGTCACTCCTGATGACAAATCAGGTGAATGTGACGGTCAGGAGTGCCTGTTATCAGCTTCGGCTGATATGCCAGCTGCGCCCTTTTCTGGAAGTAAGGGATCTCGAAACTGTTGTGCACGCACTGGTAACCTCATGCCTAGACTTCTGCAACGTGCTCTATATGGGGCTACCCTTGTGCTTGACTCAGAAACTACAGTTAGTGCAGAATATGGCAGCCAGGTTGTTATCAGGGTCATGTAGGAGGGATCACATCACTCCGGTCCTGAGGTCCCTCCACTGGCTGCCTATTGGTTTCCGGGCCCAGTACAAGGTGTTGGTTATTACCTTTAAAGCCCTAAATGGCTTGGGCCCAAACTATCTCAGAGACCGCCTCCTCCCATATAATCCTCCCCGCGCCCTCCGGTCCTCTGGGAGGAATCTGCTGCAGCCTCAAAAATCTAGGCTTGCGGCAACCTCCCAGAGGGCTTTTTCTGTCATCACTCCCAGACTCTGGAATGGCCTGCCGGATGAGATCCGTCAATTAACATCATTGCACAGCTTTAAAAAGGCTGTTAAGACGGATCTCTTCCGGCAGGCCTTTCCGGATTAGATAGCCGGCCTTGGGACCCTTTAGTCCTGGTACTCTTCAGCCGGACTCTATTATAATCCCCTTCAAATTTGATCAGTAGGGGATTGTTGCGTGCTGGTTTATAATTTGAATTTTTAAGTTTTTTATTGTATAATTACTGCTCAATCGCAGTTGTTTTAATTTGTAATTGATTTAATTAATTTTTAAGGGGGGGAGGTGGGATTGACATTGTTTTATTCAATGTATTTTATTATTGTTGTTCACCGCCTAGATTGGCTCGCCACTGGGGCGGTATATAAATAAACTATATTATTATTATTATTATTATTATTATTATTATTATTATTATTTAATTAAAGGAGTGTCAGAAGGAGGATGGGAGAATGAAACAGTGGATGAGAGGACTAAGGAGCAGCAGAAGGAGGATGGGAGGATGGGGCAATGAGACCTTAATTAAGGACCAGATCTACTTAATTAAGAAAAGGAGAATCAGAAGGAGGACAGGAAGATGAGACAGGAGAAATGCAGTGGTTTTAACCATGGAGTTAGCTTTTAGTTTTTTGAGTATGTTTATATTGCTTTTACAATGTAACTCCTGAATCTAGAAACATAGATCTGTTCTTTCTTCTTAACTTTCTTCAACAACAAGTTGGGATCCTATGCTTTTGGATCTGTTAAAGATGTAATCTCTCATAGCTGAACTGAATAAGTTCATCACAATGGATTTTACTTAGTTATCTTATTTTCTTTTATATACATTAATAAAACTATACTTTTGGGCTTTACAATGTGTCTTCTTGACTGAGGAAGACAGGATCCTAAAAAAGAGAAGCTGAGCCAGTTTATGGTAAAAAATACAAAGTGGTTGTGGATCACAGCAGCCAGCTTGTCCTGGAGATTCTGCTGAGTGTCAAAGAGCATCACTGCAACACCCATCACCCACACACTGACACAAAGGTGGTATTTAACCCCCACAATGCTTCAATGTTGTTGGGGGTATAAACACATGAATTTTCTTCCAATATACTTTCATTTTGGAACACCTCTACTAGATATGGAACCATGATCCAACATTTTGTTTGCATTTCCAACATTTATTTGAGTTTGTATTGCAAATTTTTGCCATCTTTGTGGGGGTTAAAGTGTTTATACCCCCAACAGTATTCTGGCCATTTTTACATGCCTTGAACATACCAGGCAAAGATGTGTGACAGCAGATAGTTTACTGAAATACACAGTATATCTCTTTTATATATTCTAACAAGATTCACTTAGCACCAAAGCTGATGTTACAACAACCATTTGGAAAATAGCAGCATCTCTGCTACAATCAGGAGCCAGCATGGTGTAGTGGTTTGAGCAATGAAGTATGACTCTGGGGAGCAGGGTTTGAATCCCCACATGACCATGACAACCCACTGGACTAGTTTGGGCAAGTCATGCTCTCTCAACCCCAGATGATGGCAATGACAAACTTCCTCTGACAACAACTGTTACAATTTATTCATGTTTTGGTATCATAGGATAATAAAATCCCATGTCCTACCATAGATACTAGTTTTGCTTTCACCCATATTCATTAAAAAGGAAACTTCTTTCTTTACTTAATATGTGATTTACAAACTTCAGTCAATTCTTCAAAAGTGAACTAAAACTTTTTTCTTGTTTTTATTAACCGCATTCAATCTGTGCAGCTTTATTTATTTATTTAACATATCAGTTTTCTCCCAGCATGATAAAACAAAAATGCTAGATGGGAAGAGAATGGGATGGAATAGATGTGCAAAATAAAGCAGTTTCCAATTGCTTTGAAGGTGGAGTATTTAGATCAGGGGTAGGCAACCTTTCCCCATTAAGGGCTGAGGGACTTCAGCTCCCAGAATCCCAGGAGCTATTGGCCAACATGGGACTAATGGCCAACATGGCTGAGGCTTCTGGGAGCTGAAGTCCCTTGGCACTTAACGGGGAAAGGTTGCCTACCCCTGATTTAGATGATGCATGACTCCAAAGTGGGCAGAAACCTAACCAAAGCCACCCTCTGGGGCTAAAAACTGGAGCAAATGGAACCAGAGATAGTCCGGCTTGTGCGGAAGATGCACAACTTTACGCCTGCATATAAATACACTGATGTGAGCATGGGACTGTGCCAATACAAAGAAATGAAAGTGTGCCAACTCCAATGGATTTAATTATGACATATGCAAACCAGACAGTCCAATATGGCATGGAGTGAAGGGGGCATGTAGGGTGAGCCTCCATGATTTCCTTACTGATGTATCACTCACAAACCAATGCTCCCATGCCATGTACGGGTGGAGCATCATGCATCAACTGTGTGGCTGATCAAAGGGGCAGCCATGCAATAGGATGGCATCTGGGCAAATGTAGGAGATACTTGGGGGTTGCTAGTAATGTGTTCATGTGACAGGTATGGTGGAGAGGCAACAACAACAAAATTTCCCAGTGGTGCGGCATTATGCCAAACTGTGCAGTTGGGCCATGTGCATACATCCCACCTTGGGAGTAGGCCATGTGGGGAATGAGGTTTCAGCCTGATTTGGGAAAAAGCAGGATCCAGTCACTTTTTCCTGACCCTCTGTACCAGGCCAATGTGTCATAGCATATTTGTGCATTGCAAAAAGGTCTTCGGGGGGGGGGGGGGACAACTTTCTCAATATAACTAATGTGATTAAATATCTGTGGGTCTGAATTCAAAACTTTTAGGAGTTAAGCACTCAAAACCCTGAGACAGCAGAGATGAATATGCCACTTTTGGTTTCTCGCCTATTTGGATTTGTATTGTCTAGATTTATTATTATTTAAATATAGAAATTGATAGATTATATGAACGAGTACAGGAAGAAACTGAGAGCACACCAACAAAGGATGTCAAGTTTATCATTGGAGATAGGAACGCAAAAGTTGGAAGCAAAGAAGAATAAAAAACAGGAGGCAGATATGGATTAGGCAAAAGAAATGAAGCAGGCAAGTGTATCATAGATTTTTGTAAAGCCAACAACCTATTCATTGCAAACACATTTTTCATACAACAAGAAAAAAGGCTACACATATGGACATCACCAGATGGTCAACACAAAAATTAAATAGATTAATTAATTGGAAGCAAAAGATGGAGGAACTCTATACTTGTGGCCAAAACTAGACCCAGAGCAGACTGTGGCACAGATCACAAATTACTCATATTAAAAAGAGGAGTAAGACCAGGAAGAAAACAAAACCAGTGATTATACCAAAAGATGATCTGACTAAAATCTCAACAGAATTTACTGACAACATAAGAAACAGATTCGCATTACTAAGCATAACAGACTGAGAACCAGAGGAACTATGGTCTGAAACTAGGGACATAATAAAAGAAGTATGCAGACAGACACTTCCAGTAAATAAAAAGAAAGAGAAAAAAACATAGATGACAGAAAAATGACTACAAGCAGTAAAGAAAAGAAGAGAAGAAAAAACAAAAGGGAGATAGGAGCAAACTAAGAATTATGAATGCAACAGTGCAATGACTTGTGTGGAAAGATAAAGAAAATTACTACAATGACCAATGCAGAAAAATAGAAGACAACAACAAAAAGGGAAGAACAAGAGATCTATTTCATAAGATCCGGGAAATCAAAGAATAATTAAAACCAAGGACTGGGATGCTCTATGACAATAAAAATAACATAATTCAAGACCAGGAAGGAATAGAAAGAAGTTACATGCAATACACAGAAGAATTATAAAAAAGAGATGACAAAATGATGGACACATGGAATGAAGAGCCATATGAAGATGAACCCCAAATTCTAAAAAGTGAGATGGAAAATGCAATAAGGGAAATAGCAGAAAACAAATCATCAGGAACAGATGATATTCCATTTGAACTTCTACAATCCATATTGACAGAGTCAACTCTAGTGCTAAGCAACATATGTCAACAGATATGGAAAACAAAATGATGACCAACAAATTGGAAGCAGTCAATATACATCTCTATACACAAAAAAGGAGATACAAGAGACTGCAGCAACTATAGAACCATAGCACTGATCTCCCACACAAGCAAAATCATGCTCAAAATTCTTCAACATAGATTCCAACCATACATGGAAAGAGAGATCCCAGAAGTCCAAGCAGAGTTCAGGAAAGGAAGAGGCAACAGGGACCAATACTAGCAGATAACCTCACATACCTGGAACACCTACTAAGGAAGATCAAAGAAGAAAGTGCTAAGGCAGGCTTAATGTTGAACATAAAGAAAACAAAAATAATGACCACTGAGGACCTTTAGAAGTTCAACCTAGACAATAAAGAAATAGACATAGTAAAAGAATTCTCATACCTGGGATCAAACATTAATAGAAACAGAGACTGCAGTCAGGACATCAGACAATTAAGAACAGGGAGGGTAGTTATGAAAGAACTAGAAAAGAATCTAAAATGCAAATATATACAACTCAGCACAACATTCAGCACAAAAGTTAGAATCATACAAGCCATTGTATTTCTTGTTACCATGTATGGATGTAAGAGCTGGACAGTTAAGAAAGATGATAGGAAGAAAATCAATGCATTTGAGATACAGTGCTGGAGAAGATTGCTGAGGATCCCATGGACAGCCAAAAGGATAAACAAATGGGTCCTAGATCAGATCAAGCCCGAAACCTCCCTGGAAGACAAGATGAACAAATTGAGACTGTCATACTTTGGACACATCATAAGAGAGGAGTCATTAGAAAAGACAATGATGCTGGAAAAGGTGGAGGGAAGCAGGAAGAGAGAAAGGCCACATGCCAGATGAATGGACTCTATTAATGAGGTCATGGGTATGGGGTTTCAGGAATTAAGTAGAGCAGTAGAGGATAGAGGGACTTGGAGATGTCTCATCCATAGGGTCGCCATGGGTCAAGAGTGACTGGAGGGCAGTTAACAACAAACAAAAATAGAAAAATATACTTTGGAGGTTAAATTTTATCAAAAATGAACAAAACAGAATTTTACTCATGCCACCATCTCACTTTCTTCCCTGCCTATTTGGGAAGAAATGCAAATTTCATTAAATTGTTGCTCACGACGCTCAAGGTGATTTCGACCCATGGCGTCCCTGTGAATGAGACATCTGCAAGACTTCCTGTCCTCCACTGCTCTGCTTAGGTCCTGTAAACTCATAACCAAGTTCTCCTTAATAGAGTACATTCATCTAGCATGTGGTCTTCCTCTCTTTTTACTTCCCTCCACCTTTCCTAGTACTATTGTTTTTTTTCCAGTGAGTTCTCCCTTCTCATGATGTGCCAGAAATATGACAGCCTCAGTTTTGTCATCTTGGCTTCCAGGGAGATTTCTGGCTTGATCTGCTCCAGGACCCATTCATTTGTCTTTCTGGCTGTCCATGGGATCCTTAGCACTCTTCTCCAGCACCACATCTCAAAGGAATTGATTTTCTTCCTATCCACTTTCTTCACTGTCCAGTTCTCACATCCATACATGGTAATAGGGAATACAATGGCTTGTACATTTCTCACCTTTTTTTTTTTTTTTAGTTTATATCTTTGCATTTTAGAATCTTTTCTAGTTCTTTCATTGCTAGTCTTCCTATTCTTAATCTTCTGATTTCTTGGATGCAGATCCCATTTCTATCAATGTTTGATCCCATGTATGAGAACTCTTTTATTATTTCTATTTCTTCATTGTCTAGGTTGAATTTATCAAGAGTCTCCATTTTTGTTTTCTTTATGTTCAGCAATAGACCTGCCTTTGCACTTTCATCTTTGATCTTTCTTAGTTCCAGGTCTCGAGGTTTTCTGCTAGCATTATGGTGTCATCTGCATATCTTAGATTGTTGATATTCCTTCCACCTATTTTTACTCCTCCTTCTTCTGTGTCCAATCCTACTTTTCTTACAATATGTTCTTCATATAAGTTGAACAGGTAGAGTGATAAGATGCAGCTTTGTCTTTCCCCTTTGCCAATTGGGAACCATTCTGTTTCTCCTTGTTCTGTTCTGACAGTAGCCTCTTGCCCTGAGTACAGATTCCTCATCAGGACTATCAGATGTGTTGGCACTCCCATGTCTGTGCAATTGACAGCTTTGCTATAGTCTATAAAGCACATGCTTATTTTCTTTGGAAATTCCCTGGTGCACTCTATTAGTGAGTGTATGTTTTCAGTGTTATCCATAGTGCCTCTTACTTTCCTAAACCCTGCTTGGACCTCTGGGATTTCTCTCTCTATGTATGGTTGGAGTCTGTGTTGCAGAATTTTGAGCATAATTTTTCTTGCATGGGAGATTAGTGCTATGTTCCAATAGTTGCTGCAGTCCTTTATGTCTCCTTTTTTTTTTTATGGATATGTATATTGATTGTTTCCAATCTATTGGCCATCATTCATCCAACATCTTTCTATTCCTCCCTGGTCTTGAATTATGTTATTTCTATTGTCATAGAGTATTGATTTGAATATTCTTTTGATTTCCCAGATCTTGTGAAATAGGTCTCTTATTCTTCTCTTTTTGTTGTTGTCTTCTATTTCTCTGCAATGGTCCTTGTAGTAGTTTTCTTTGTCTTTTCTACTAGCCGTTGTACTGTTGCATTTATGGTTCTTTGTTTCTATCCCCCCCCCCCTTTTCTTCCCTTCTTTCCTTTATTTCTTTTAGAGTTTTATCTGTAATCCATGTTTTCTTGTCTTTCTTTTGGACTCCTGAAAGTATCTGTCTGCATTCTTCTTTTATTATGTCCCTGGCTTCAGACCACAGTTCTTCTGGTTCTCAGTCTATTATGCTAAGTAGTGCAAATCTGTTCCTTATATTGTTGCTAAATTCTGTTGAGATATTTAGATCATATTTTGGTATGGTGACTGGTTTTGTTTTCTTATTGAGTTTTACTTTTATTTTTGATATGAGTAATTCATGATCTGTGTCACAGTCACAGACCATGAATTACTTCTCCTTCTCCTTCTCCTTCTTCTATTTATTTATATCCTGCCCTCCTCCCAGAACTGGGACTCGGAGTGGCTTACAACATTAAAAAAACATCATATAGTTTAAAACATTCAAAAATAGTACATTAAAAGCAGATTATATTTATATAATAATTAAAACAAATTCAAGCTAAAATATCAAATACTTTTAAAAGATAAAAATGCTTAAAATACATTGTAACAATATAGCACCCCAGGCCATTCTTTAAAAGCATTCTGTTTTAAATGCTTGTCTGAAGAGGAAGGTTTTCACCTGTCGGTGGAAGGCCATCAAAGAAGGAGCCATTCTGGTCTCCCTGGGCAGGGAGGTCCAGAGTCTAGGGGCAGCCACAGAAAAGGTTGTCTCTCATGTCCCCACCAACCGTGTTTGTGATGGTGGTGGGAAGGAGAGAATGGTCTCCCCTGAGGATCTCAGAACCTGGGCTGGCTCATATAAGGAGATAGGGTTTGCCAAATAGCCTGGACCTGAGCCATATGGGGCTTTATAGGTCATCACTAGCTCTTTCCTATCAAAAACAAAAGTAAAACTCAATAAGAAAACAAAACCAGTCATCATACCAAAATATGATCTAAACAATATCTCAACAGAATTTAGTGACAATATAAGGAACAGATTTACACTACTTAGGATAATAGACTGAGAACCAGAAGAACTATGGTCCAAAGCCATAAACATAATAAAATAAGAATGCAGATATACAGTTTCAATAGATAATATATAAATGAAATTGCTGAGAGGAAGCTAGAACTAGATAAAAGGCCAGATGTGTTTCCTGCAATTTCCAGTGTTGTCATTACCTTGACTAAGAAATCTGGTATTGTAGTGTCCTGCTTTGGGTAACCAGTTAGTGCTCTTAGGTTCTAATATTTGAACAAACAGGGTTTTTTGGAATTTTTGTTGCTTTTTTTTTTTAAAGTTGTGCCAGTCTGGCCAGAATTTTTCAGCCTTGCAAAAGGATAAAATATTTCTTCTGTTGTGGTCCAGGAATTCACTTAAAATTGATTAGCTCCTCATGAGGATGTAGAAAGATTATACTCACTGCTTTAAAAAGTTTTCGCAATTAGAGATTTTTTTCAGACATTTTATTTTTGTAAACAGCTGTCAAAATAATAGTGAATGATCCAGATGTAGCGAAGCTAAATAAAGTCTCCCATGATTTACTCATTAGACACAAATTATTAATTAATCACACTTTCATGCAAAATTCAACTCTTTTGCATAGCCCAAGTGAAGTCATTAAGAGAAAATGGGTTAAGGGTTCTACCTAATACACCACAATAACATAAGACTAAAGACTCTTTGGGGAGAAAATTCTTGTGGCATCTTATTTTGCTCCTTTGTGGCCTGTACTGGGGCTAACTGCAGCTGAGGCTAATGAAAGATTAATGACCCTTTCATTACCTGATAAGAGGAGCAATCACAATAGCACTGGAGCACAAGGGCTGGGGTACTTCAATCTTTTCTACCCAGGTACTTTATCAGTAAAAAAATCCTTTTCCCAATGCAGTAACTAGTATTATTATCTGGATTTCTTGTTGGTGCAATACTGTTCACTGAAGTGAACACTGGAGTGACTTTAGGTTCTCATCTGGAGGAGAGACTTAAAATTTCTTGTCCTGGGTGTATATTATTAATGCTTCCCCACTTAACTAGAAAATTTGGTTTTGGGATAATAGTCAATGCATGCATTGAGGCTTTCTGAGGTAAAAGACAGAAAAGACATGACAAAGATTTCCAGGAGGTAGCAAATACTTTCTCCATTGTGTCTGCTGGCACATTTTACATCCTATGTAAATCCTGGTCAGGTTTTTGCATACATATACCAAAAATGAGTATTTTTGCAAATATTTCCTAATCTCCTGTTCCTGCAAGCCAAGTCATCCATAAGAACACATATACACAACATTCTATTATCCAGTCATTTGTATGAGCCTAGCTAACTACTGTTAGGCAGAGGTGTATGTCATCTATAAATGCACCCCCTCTCCCATTTCTGCAGCCACTGGGGCCATCCAGAATGCCATCCATTTTTTTAAAAAAATGGGAGGATTTTTGCCCAAAATACCCTTTAAATGCTCAAAACCTGTTTTGCTCCCTCTATGCCTGACCTCAACCTCTAAGAGAAGAAGAAAAAGAAAAAAGGCTGAAGTTTGACTGAAAATTAAACTGGAATCACATCATTTCCAGTTTCTGTTTGGAGTGTTTGTGCAGCATGTTGGGAGTTGGGAGAAGAGATGTTCAACTCAGTGCAGTTGCTGACTTCTGAAACATGCCAACTGTCCATTGAAATGTATTTGATGGATACATTTTCTCTCTCTCAGAAATAGGACTGGAGAAATATGTTTACATGACTGGTTAGATTCAGACATTGAAAATATCCTCAAAATCATCACAGATACTTAGCTCCATACTATCTTAACTAAGAACAGAAGCAGCAAAATGCAGGCCTATGACTAACATCTACATTTTTTTTGTCCAGTTTGATTTGTAACACCTTGCCTGATGAAGAAGCTAGTGAAGCTTCAAAAGTTTGCAACATGTGTATTGTGCATTTTAGTTGGACAATAAAGGTATCACTGTTTGGTGGATTTTTGATTGGATTTGCTAAATGTCCAACAGAGCTACTCCTGGATGTATCACATATATGACAGAGATTCTACCAGAGTCTTGGAGAAATAGTAATCTCCTATTGCCTGAGCAAATATTTTCAAAGAGAAGACTCTTTTCCCACAAAGTGGTTCAAATATGAACATATGCATCTCTTGCCCACACAATTATTCCTGTTGCAGAGCTAACATGAATAATTGCTTCACACACACACACCCAACGTAAGTTAAATATATCATTGATCCACTTTCAACAGACATGAGCTACAGATGGTTATGATGGCCATGAGTCTATAAATCTACATCTAAATGACTTTTGCTACTGCTGAAAATTAGATTGAATAGAATTCAGGAAGATGTTGAATAGTAATAGTTAATGTGATTCAGAGTCTGTTGGTTTAAGCATTCTTTTGAACAACTGTGGGAGTATAATAACCACCATTCATGTTATTTAGGGATGGCTAGAGCATTTTCCTTTGTTTGTTACATGTCAATGTGGGTGGCAATATCGTTGCCTTTAGACAAGAGCACCATGTTTATGTGGCAATGATTCTTTGTTCTACAAATGCCATCCTTGGTAAGGTGTGTGGAGTCCATCAATAAAAACCAAAGACTGTCTCTTGAATTTACACACACATTCATTTACATACACACAAACTACTGATGTGATGGTAATAGCTGTAGAAACTACTCTGTGTGTGTATAACATAAGAATAGAATAAGAGTGGTTCATATATGTACATGTGAGGAGAGAGAGAGAGAGTTGCTGGTATCTCAAAACAAGATAAGCTAACTGTAATATACATACCTTCAGGTGTATGAACCTGCATATTTTTAGGGATGAACCTGACTTGGTTCATTCTTGCATGGGAAATGAGAAAATTCATTTATTTTTCTCCTCACTATAAGATGGAGAGGGTTTTGACTTTGTTTTTTTATAGGGTCTTGGAAATATTTTGTGTTACAAAACTATTAGCACTGGATATATTGCTTATATGTTTTTAATGAGTCTATTCTTTTGCTCCACCATACAACACACACACACAGAGATGCAAACACCTGCAATACATACTTGAAACATTAAGATGGATTCAAACTGGCAACATCTTTATTGAAATCAATCTCAATGGAAGAGCAACATCACTCTGCTCCCAAATCCAACCCAGAATAACGTCTGTTGATTACAACTTACTTACACATACAAATATGAATGAGACCTTATCAGTTCTCACCAAGTCCTGCTGGTAAGTTTCTGGAAGAGAAGAAACTGTCAGATTCCTGTAGGGATTTATCAAGGTGGCTTATCTTCTCCAAAAGCTCTTCACCTGCTAGATGTTTTTCCTACACATCACAAGTCTTTTTCCATGACCAATAAAACTTGACGTAAACATGACCAACACACATTACCTGATCAATGTTTTTGCTTTTTCAAATTTAAGAGATATTTATCTAAATATCATATAAGATTAATATGCTCTAATCTTCTTAGAACTGAGTTCAGGACATTTATTGGCTGAATCATTTAATAGTTTAATTGTATGCCACACCATTTAAAAAAACAATGCACCATTTTGTTTTGTTTTATACTTATGGGATAATTTAACCATATATTTGCTCAATAACATTTTGTTCTCATTCCCTTATCCCATTAATTCTGCACTAATTTCCTTCTTGAAAGAAGCAACATGCAATTTTAGCTATTTCTTCTAATGAAAGTCTGAAAGCTACAAAGTTTTTGAAAATCATTTGCTATCTGAGACTTAGGGCCTCTACAGATGGGCAGCCATGGGCCACCCCGAGAAGCTGCAGATTGGGGCTGAGGCTGCCCCACTCCTTGGCCCATATCCACTCTTTGAGCAGCCATGGAAGGAACACTAAAATAGTGTTCCTTCCTCAAGCCGCAGAAAGGGCGTCGGAAGAGGTGGTGATGGAAGGACGTGCTTCTTTCATTGCAGTGTTTCTGGATGCTGTGATGGAAGGATGTCATTGGAGCACCTGCTGTGTGCAATAGCGGGTGCTCCGATTACATCCTCAGGAAGGGGTTGGGGCGCCCGGCATCTGGCTGTTCCTCCCCTTCCTGGGCTTAAAGACGGTGCTTTGCGCTATCTGCAAAGCCCCTAACTCTGTGCAAAGCTGAACATTAAATCTGTGCAGAAAACAGCATTTCTATGCACCTAAAATCTCCACATATGATTATTTTCTGCATAGAAAATATTGTTCCCTGTGCAAACAAAAACAAACAAAAATCACAATTTTTTTTATTAAGTCCTGAATTGTGAAAATTTTCATCATTCCAGGATTTTTTCTATTGCATTTTTGAATATTTTCAAATATTCCTCCAATTCCTAACTCTCAAACATCTTTTACTTGTGATGAATAAATATGGCATATGTATTAAATGGACAGAAATAATCCAAACATTTATTTGTAATAATTGGCATTCAGGAGACACAATATGTTCCACAGATAATTCTTTAGGTGGACTAAAATATTTATATTAAAAATAACCTTCCACATATGTATTTCTGAAGAGAAATTTAGAGTAGGTTTGCCCCCTGCTAACAGGCAGATGGGTTTTAGCATCCATGTTAGTATGATAGCCAAATTTTATAACAGCATTGACATAAAAGGCTTATGTATCTTTGGAAGGGCTTGCCAGACAGCTTCACTTTAGTCTGCCAGTGCATGGCTGGGAGCAGAGCATCAGGCTGCAATCAGACAGGGGGGAAAAGTTTAATTCCAGAAATTTGCTTATGGTGTTATCATAGTTGTTAGGATTGTACATGGGTCACACACATTTCAATTGCTATAGTTTAGTACTTTATAACCCTGAATATCCATCTTCCAGATGCTTTACCCTCGGTGGGTGGGTGTATGCAACCCAGATAACCTGTTATCCAACCCAGGGGCTGAAACCTAGCAGTTTCTCTTTATTGTGGTAAATTGGGGACTATGATGCTCTCCCCCCCCCCACTGCATACCACCTGCTGCATCAATTTACCACAATAAGGATTATGTCACACCTTCATATTTGTCACACCTGCACATTAAAGATTTCAAATTTTGATATCAAATGAAGTAGTAAAGAAAACTGAATTGCATGCATTTCTAGCTCAGAACAAGTATTTTTTTAAATAATTTTTATTGAATTTTATAACACAACTCCATCCAATCCATAACACAAACATATCCAACATAATATTTCATTATTCTACAATATTCACTTCCTGTCTTAATATAGAATAGTCTTATTTACATTGCTTCTTTGTCTTCTTATTGCTTCTTGCTAACAGAACATAGTCTCTCAGTTTTCTTTAAATAAAAAATAAGGAATAAAATAATAATCCTAATAATAATAATAGTCCTTAAAACAAACTTTTTTCCAGATTATGTAAACTCAACATATTCTCCAAAATTATAATATAACTAATCTTGTTTTAATCCAAGAAAAGTAAAGAGAAAGCAAAATGTCCTGGATTATTTTCATTATCCTAACCTTCAAAAATCATCTCAGCCAGGTTTTTATCCAGACACCACCTTTTCTTAAGAAACGTCATTATCTGCTTCCATTCATTTTCCAATTTCTCCACCTTCTTATCCTTCAGCTTAGAAGAGAGAATATCCAGTTTTCTAATTTCATCTATTTTCATTAACCAGTCATCTAATTGTAATTTTTTATCTTCCTTCCAATGCTTTGCTATAATCAATCTGGCCAGAGTTATCATATACAACAAAAACGTACCATACTTATTCTCGTCTTCTGCTTTTAAAAAGTAAGTCATATTTAATATATATATCTCTGGTCTTTTTTTAAAGCTTATTCCCAGTATCTCTTGTATTGTAGCATGTATCTCATTCCAGAAATCCTTCACTTTTTCACACTTCCATCACATGTGGATTGTCGTTCCTTTCTCTTTGCCACATTTCCAACATCGATCATTACCTTGCTTAAATATTTTATTTAATCTGGCAGGTGTGTAGTACCATCTGTTACAAACTTTCAGAAAATTTTCCTTTAGATCTTGGCATCTAGTGAAAGAATTTGTTCTAACCCATGCTTTTTCCCACGCTTCTAAGGGTATTTCCCATCCTAAATCTTTTGCCCAGTCAATCATGTATTGTTTTATTGGTTCTCTTTCCAACTCTCTCTCTCTAAACAAATTATAGTATTTAGTTATCTTTCTATCTTCATTTTCCAAAATTACTTTATCCAAATCCGTCAGTTTTAATTCAATTCCCAAAAACTTTACATCTTCATTAAATCTTGTTCTTATTTGACAATAACTAAACCAATTTACATCTATCCCTTCACCAATTATTTCTTCTCTAGTCTTTATACTTAACTCACCTTTTTCATTAGTCTTTATAATATCTTTATATCTTAGCCAATCATCTCGTCTATCCCACCTATTTGCAAACGCTTCTTGAGTGGACACCCATCCTGGAATTTTAAAATAAAAAAGTGACTTAACTATTTCCCATGTCCCCAATAGTGCCCTTCGAAAGGGATTATTATAAAAATCTTTATGAATTTGTGCTTTTTTGTACCAAAGGTACCCGTGCCAGCCAAAACATAGGGAATCACCCTCCAAATTCAAAACATAATTATCTTTTAACTTTATCCATTCCTCTAACCATTGCATATTACATGCCCATCTATATAATTTAAAGTCTGGCATGGCACACCCTCCTTTTTCCTTTTTTTCTTTAAGATTATTCCACCTAATTCTTGCCTTTCCCCCTTTCCAAATAAATTTTCTAATTTCTTTATTCCAATTATCTATTATCCGATTACCTATACAAATTGGTAAATTCATAAATAAAAATAGAATTTTTGGTAGTATTGCCATTTTTATAACGCTAACTCTTCCCAATAACGATATATCTAATTTTGCCCATCTGTCCAGTTGCTTTTTAACATTATTCCACATTAATTTATAATTATTATCAAATAAATTCATATTATTATTTGTTATATATATACCTAGGTATCTTACTTTATTTGCTATTTCACATCCTGTTTTCTTTTTCAATAATTCATTTTCATCCTTATTCATATTCTTAGTTATAATAACAGATTTTCCTTTATTTATCTTAAATCCTGATATTTTCCCAAATTGATTTAATTCATTCCATAAAGCATCAATATTTTGTATTGGGTTCTCAAGAATCACCAACAAATCATCGGCGTATGCCTGCACTTTAATTTCCACATCCCTTATTTTTAACCCTTTAATCTCCTGATTCCTTCTTATATTATTGAGTAAATATTCCAGTAAAAGTATAAATAATAGAGGGGACAACGGATACCCCTGCCTTGTCCCTCTTTTAATTTGAAACTCTTTCGTTGCCTCTCCATTTATAACAATCCGTGCAGATTGGCTTTTGTATATTTCTTCTATATTTTTACTGAATCTTTCCCCCACTTCCATTATTTTAAGAATTTTAAACATAAACTTCCAACTAACACTATCAAAAGCCTTCTCCGCGTCAATAAACAGAAAAGCCGCCTTTTTTTCATTATGCATATTGTAATAATCCATAGCATTTACTAAAGTCCTTATATTATTCTTTATTTTCCTGGTTGGCAAAAAACCGTTTTGATCCTTTTTAATTACCTCATTTAATACTTTTTTAAGCCTATTTGCCAAAATAAATGCATACATTTTATAATCATTATTCATAAGCGAGATTGGTCTGTAATTATTCAACTGAAGCTCATCTTTTCCCTCTTTAGCAATTAATGATATAATTGTTCTACCCCAGGATTCTGGCTTGCCTTCTATATGAATCAAATTAAACATTTTTTTCATTATTACCCGTAACTCAGATTCAAAAGTTTTATAATATTTGGCTGTAAGACCATCCTCTCCTGGAGCTTTCATATTTTTCAAATTTCCTATTGCCTCTCTCACTTCCTCCAAAGTTATTTCTGCATTCAACAATTCTTTCTGTGACATATTAAATTTTATCTCATTACGCTGAAATAATCTTATTTCCTGTGTCTCATCCATTTGAATCTTATCTTTTTCTTCAAATAACTCTTTAAAGTATGCCATAAAACTCTCTTTTATCCTCCTTTGTTCCGTTATCAGCACATTATTTTGCTTAATTCTTGTAATTAACTTTCTCTCTCTCTCTTGTTTTAACCTGTTGGCCATCCATCTACTTACTTTATTAACATTTTCAAAGTGATTTTGTTTTAATCTTTTAAGGTTTTGTGCAATCTCATCTGCTATCTTATTCTCCAATTGCTTTTTCAATATTTTTATCTTCTTTTCTAATTGTTTATTTCCTTTATTTTGTTGTAGTTCTTGTTCTTTCCTTTTCAGTTCCATATTAATCCTCTCATCCATTTGTCTTTCCTTCCTTTTTATTTCTACCATTCGTTGCAAAAACAGCCCCCTCACAAAAGCTTTACTTGCATCCCATACTACACTGATCTTATTTCCTTTACCACTATTTTCCCTAAAAAAAAAAATTATTTCCTCCTTCATCTTATTTACAAAGCTTTCATCCTCTAAAATATTTTCATTTAGCCTCCACCCCTGGTTTCCAGTCCATTTTGTGTTCAATTCTAGTTCAATCATGTTGTGATCAGAAAGGGACCTTGGCCATATCTCCATCTTTTTCACTTTCATAATTAATGATTTTGATACCATAAACAAATCCAATCTCGAGAATGATTTATGTACCTCAGAGTAAAACGTATATCCTTCTTTATCCCCATTACAATGCATCCAGGCATCCACCAAATTAAATTCCTCTTTCAATTCAAAAAAATGCTTGGGGAGTTTCCCATAAATCTTTTTACCTATCCTTTTCTGTGTTTTCCTATCTCTTACTGGGTTTATTACCCCGTTGAAATCTCCTGTAATTATTACATTATCATACCCAAATCCTCTTATGGTCTCAGCCAATTTTTTATAAAAGCTATCCTTTCTTTCTAACGGTCCATACACATTACACAACAAAAATCTTATATTATCTATAACAATTTCCACACATATCCATCTGCCATCAATATCCTTTCCTAATAACTTCACTTCATATTTTTTATTTACAAATATGGCGACTCCACGTTTCCTTTTATTCACATTTGCACAGAATAAAGTTCCAAGTTTACTATTTCTTAAATATCTTATATCACCATCCTTCATCTTGGTTTCCTGCAAACACAAAAAGTCAAAAAAAAATCTTGCCAAATAATGCATCACATGTCTTCTCTTTCTCTCTTGACTTATCCCTTTCACATTCCATGAGATAATTCTGGGACCCATATTGAATTCTATTTATTAATCCAACCCTATTCCATCCCTCCTACCGCTCCTATTTCTGTATTTTTTCCAGTTTGGGATTCTAAATTTTTCCCCTTTGTTTTCTGGTTTTCCTCTTCTATTGGCACTTTTTTATATAATCTCTCCTCTTTATATTTACTGGCACTCTCCTCCACTTTCCTTTCTTTTTCCTCCTTCTTATACTTTCCCCTATTTCTCTCTTCCTGATCTTTATCTTCCCTACACAATCTTTCATAAAAATCTTTTGCTTGTTCTATTGTATTTATTCTATACCTTTTCTGGTGGTAATTGAATATTACCCCTTCTAATTTATCCCATCTGTAAGGGATCTCCTTTTTTTGTAACATTGCTGTCAAGAATTTATATTCCTGCCTTTTCCGAACTATTTGCAATGGCAAATCTTTATATATCTCTACAATCTTATCCTCCACCATTAGTTTCTTCTCATAATTTCTATGAAGCACCAGTTCTCTCATTCTCGAGCTCGTAAAACATACAGTTATGTCCCTATCTAGCTTTCTTTCTTTCGCTATTTTAGAGCTCACTCTAAATATCTTATCTATTTGTGCCTCCATCAAATCCTCTTCAATCTCAGTATAATTTGCCAATATTGGTATAATTCTTTCATATATTTGTTCATCCTGCTCCTCCTTCAATCCTCTAATCTTAATAGCTCGTTCCCTATATCTTACCTCCTGAAGTAAACTATTCTGCTGTTCCCTTATTTGCAGCCTTTCCAGGTCTCCCATTCTCTTTTCCAAATTCTCCGTCCTTTCAACCACCTCTTCTACTTCCACCTTTATTCCTGCTATTTCTTTAGTTAAATTATCTATTTTTTTCCCCAATCCATCTAAGTCTTTCTGGACATCTTCTCCTAATTTTTGCATGTCCTCCCTGATCTCAATCCTATTCTCCTTCAGTTCATCTCTAATCTCCTTCTTAAAGGATTTTTTAAAATCCTCAGTTCTTGCAATATAACAGCATTTATTTCAGTTTGTCCCACCGATCCTCTTCTTGCCGCCATACTTCTTGTTTGCATTCACCTTTACTCAATTCTACAACTTATCTACCTAAAAGTTTATCCTCCCCCTTAACACTTATATCAGAATCTATTTATAACACAATCCACTATACATTCGTTAATATACCATGACAATAACCATTTTGTCAATACAACATTACTCATTAAATGTTTTCTATTTCCTTCCACCCTTTAAAGAGTCCACATCTGTTCTTGATCTTCTTATCTTCTGTTTTCCCTCCTCTGTAGTTTACGACTTGCAGCTGTGTCCAATTCCTTCCACCACGCTTTTCACTGATACCAGTCACAGCAGAAGAGTGTAACATAAACCATTAAAATAAGGAAAAAAGAATAAGTTCAAAACCCAAGCCAAATACCTCAAAAGGAGGAGTGTTCAGTATAGAGAACAATCAAAGCACAAAGCCAAAAAAACACCATTAAGTCTATAAGCCAAACAAGTAGGTGCAAAGGAACAAAAGTATCAAAATATATCTCCTCAGACTCCTCGGATGCCTAGCAGAGGCTTTTCAATGCTTTACTCCTCTGTTATATTCAGCTCAAAGTTTATAGTCTGTTTCTCTGTCACACCCATCCTCTCCTCTCCTTTTTCCAGTCCTGTCCCTCCTTTAATATTTCTTCCTCTTTATATTCTGAAATCCATTTAAACAATCCACATACCATCTTCATGGAGAAATTTATATTTCCTTTAGGTTAACTGGGTTTGGGAATTTTAATATCCTTTTACTTATTTGTCCTCCAATTTTCCGCATCCAAATCCAGCTTTCCTCAGCTGTAGATGTTTCTGACCATAAAGGTTTTTTGTTTTCTTCACAAAACTTAAACTACTTTCGTGTCTGAGTCATTCATTCACTCTTCTCTATCAGAGTGCACAGTAAAGAAAAAAGAAAAAAAATTATCTCAGTAAAAGTTTATAAACAGACTCAAGATTATCTTCCTCCCATTGTTTTTCTGGTAAGGAGATGTTGCTCAGAAGTGAAATACAAACGTAAATAAGCTATTCAAAACTAGTCCTCTCTTTGCAAAGAGATAAAAATAAAATAAAAACATACAATTTGCCGCTTCAGCTAGTGCCTTTCGGAAACAATTTACAGCAACGAATGTCCTTCGACTCCACTCCTTCTTGAACTTCGACTCTCCCTTTCAGGTTTATCTCTGTTTACAGAAGGTTAGAGTCTCCTACAGACCTCGTACTCCAAACTTCTCCCAGTTTGGAATATCCTATTTTAGGCTTGCTGCAATTGAAAAATAAAAGTGGTGCGGAGCCTCCGTCTCGCACCACCAAGCGCCTTTACGGCAGAACCGGAAGTCCTTCTAGCTCAGAACAAGTATAAAGGGCATCTTTGAACCATACAACACGAAATGTTACAAAATTTGCAGGAAAAAAAGTCTAGATAAATCTAGGTTTCAGTCATACGAAGTAATCATATGTATTTCTATTCAGAATTAATCCCCACTGAATTCAATGAAAAAGATATAGATTTATTTGACTGCCATCTTCCATTGTCTATTTAATGTCTATTATGTTTTTCCATGGAGCTGAATAACAATATGGGGTAAGCACACATGGTATAGTTATGCTGCTAAATATAAGCAGGAATGGAACACTAAATGGAATACCTTTTGCATTCCCTATGTATGTTATGTTCAGTTTTGTGATGGAAGAAAGATGGGATACTAATATACTAATGAAACAGTAAGTATGAGTTACAGAATAGTCCACATACTTTCCACAGTACAATTTCAAAGGGTTTTTTTTGGGGGGGGGGGGGCAGGAACCAAGATAGTAAAAGTGATGCAAAACTCATGAGGGACCAAAGAGTTGCCCCCAAATAATCCTCATTTTCAGGGGGTCAGTCAAGAATAGCCATTTCAGTGCAAGGTCGTGATTTTGTTCATGAACCAGTTTGAAGAAAGGGATTTAAAGGGGTGGAGATGGGTTTTTAAGAAAATACAAATGATACGCCTCTTTGAATAATTAACAAGAATCAAAGTATTCTCCAGAAAAGAATGAAAGAAATATGCCTATACAGTTCACTTTCACTGCAGTAGTGGTACGTTTGTGATAGTTTTCCACTGTTGTACATGAGCATACATAACTGATCTTACAGATTCTGTGTATACAGATGTATATGCAAATGTGGCTGATTTCTCATACTTAGGTCAAACAACTTCTCACAAAAGTTTGCATGCAACATTCACAGTGATATCTATAAACTGCAGATATTTGTAACATCTACAAATAGTCTTTCTGGCTGCACTTTGAAAAACTAAGAATCTTAAAGATTTTGATGCTCAGTTATCACTCTTGGTAAGATATCTGTAGTCCATTTGTACAGTATCTGGCTGCTATCACACTGCAGAATTAATGCAGTTTGAGAGTACGTTAACCAAATCCTATCACATCATATGGAATCTGGGATTCAGAGTTTGTTGTGGCACCAGAGGTCTCTTACAAAATTATAAATCCCATAATTCTATAACATTTAGTCATGGCAGTTAAAGCAATATCAAACATCATTAACTCTGCAGTGTAGATGGAACCTCTGTGGCCTTCAAGAATGGTTGCATCAGATCCATCTACACATACATAAACATTTGAATGGTTGCTTCATGTACTGAATCATGTGCTGCATCACTGGAATCCCCGGGCATAAACATGGATACCTCAGCTTCCAAATCCTATGTGTTATATAGTAAGAACCTTAAACTTTCTCAGACTCTAACAATCCTAAAAGCAACCTACATTTGAAAGTTTACTTGATGTGTCATCACTGTGTCTACTAAATGACTAACATAACCCGATACTTTAAAATTAATGAAGTTTTCATATGTAATAAATGGTCTGTAAACCAAAAGTGTTCAAACTTAAATCTTTTGTTTAGTCATTGGGGGTTCTCTGGTCTTTATTCAATTCCTAATCTCAACTAAAGTAATCAATGAAATTAATAAAAGTGTTGATTTACCAAAATTCCACTGGTTCAATCCATAGATCTAGTTTAAACTAACATATGGTTTTAAGGAAACATGCAGTGGTAGCTGTGTTGGCCATTTAGCAAATTCAAACAAAAATTCACTAGACAGTGATACCTTTATTGGCCAACCAAAATGTAAAATATACTTCTTGTAAGCTTTCGAAGCTTCACTGGCTTCTTTATCAGGTAAGATGTTACAAACCAAACAGGAGAAAAAAATGGAGATGTTAGTCAGATGCCTACATTTTGATGTTTCTGTCCTTAGTTAAGATTGTCAGTGGAGGGTATCTTTTGCAGGCTGGCCCCTCCTCCTTCTGGCCATGTGGATATTGGGAGATTTGCAAAGACCAGGAAATTTAAAGTCCATTTGTATCTCAACAAGGACCCCTCTCTTGCAATCCAATATACATCCATTCCTATGAGGTCACAGACCTCTTTGTAGGCAGAGGACAATAGA
This sequence comes from Phrynosoma blainvillii, assembly GCA_026167975.1. NCBI lineage: Eukaryota > Metazoa > Chordata > Lepidosauria > Squamata > Phrynosomatidae > Phrynosoma > Phrynosoma blainvillii. The sequence continues at coordinate 202,205,509 of JANUYF010000003.1, forward strand.
TTCCTCAAGGAGTCTTCATGTTCTTGCATCAGGAACATTTGGTAAGTGTTGAGATAAAACATGGCAATCCAGTTTAAATTTAAGAAGAAGAAAATCATTTTACCATTGGTTTTAAGCTTTGGATCAAAATAATATTTTACCAACTTTCACTAGATAGTGCTGGTAGTGCTGGAATTTTTAAAAAGATTATGTTTCCTTGCTTTTACTCTTCTCTGTGGAACACTTCATACCATATATTAGATTCTTAAAAATCAGGATTTGTTGTAGGGTTTTGCATTCAGATATAGATATAGGGCCTATACAGACTGCCAGAAATAATGCAGCTTGAGGCTGCTTTAACTGTCCTGGCTTTGTGCTAGGGAATCATGGGAATTGTAGTTTTTTCCTGAGACATTAAGCCTTCTCTGTCAGAGAGCTCTGGTGCCACAATAAACTACAGTTCCCATGATTCCTTAGCACTGAGCCAGGGCAGTTAAAGTGGTTTCAAGATGGATTATTTCTGGCAGACTGTATAGGCCCATAGATACATACATACATGATATAAAAAGGGAAGAATTAGAGAGTTCTACCAAAAAATCTGAGCAATTAAAGCCAAGTTCAAACCAAGGGCGGGATGCTCTATGGAGAAAAAAGGAACACAATATAGGAACAAGAAGAAAATAAGATTGGAGGCAATACATTGAAGAATTTTACAAAAGAGATGAGGAATGAATGATATTTGGAATAAGGAGTCATATGAAGATGAACCCCAAATTCTATGAAGTGAAGTTCCTGCAGTAAAGGATATGGGAAAAATAAATAACCAGGAACAGATGATTGAACTGCTACAATGCACACACACACACTTGCAACTTTAGTGTTGACTAAAATATGCCAACAGATATGGAAAACAAAGAGATACCCAACAGAATGGAAATGCTCAATAAATATACCAATCTACATGAAAGGAGACACAAAAGACTGCAGCAACTATAGGTCAATAGCATTACTCTCACATGCACACAACATAATGCTCAAAATTCTGCAGCACAGACTCCAAGCATACATGAAGAGAGAAATTCCAGAGCTACAAGGAGAATTTAGAAAAGGAAGGGGTACTAGGGACCACACTTCAAACATGTGTGCTTAATGGAGAACACCAAAGAATTCCAGAAAAGAATCTGCATGTGTTTCTTAGACTACAGCAAAGCATTTGATTGAATTGATAATGAAAAGCTATGGAACACACTCAAAGATACAGGGGTGCCACTACATCTGATAGTCCAGATGAGGAATCTGTACCAAGGACAAGAGGCCACTGTCAGAATAGAATTTGGAGAAACAGAGTGGTTATCAATAGGTAATGATGTCCGGCAAGGCTGTATCCTATCACCCTACTTGTAATAATAATAATAATAATAATAATAATAATAATAATAATAATAATAATATTTATATACCGCCCGTTGGCGGACCAATCTAGGCGGTTTACAGTAAAAAGATTCCATACAAGCTAAAATAATATGACTCCCTCCCCCCCTTAAAAACAGATTAAACTACATATTAATTAAAACAGTAGTTGAAATTAAAGAACCAATATTAAAACAATTAAAAATAAACAATTAGCCCCATACGACTCCAATTCTAACAGGGGCTGAGAAACAGTCAGAGGAAAGTCCAGGTCCCAGATCTCAATTTTCCCTGGCCGGGTGAATTTTTAGCCTGGAAAGGCCTGCCGGAAGAGATCCGTCTTGACAGCTTTCTTAAAACTGTCTAAGGATGTCAACTGACGGATCTCATCCAGCAGGCCGTTCCAGAGCCTGGGGGTGACAACTGAGAAGGCCCTCTGGGAGGTCATCGCAAGCCTAGGTTTTGGAAGCTGCAGAAGATTCCTCCCAGAGGAGCGGAGAGCGCGGGGAGGATTGTAGGGGAGGAGGCGATCTCTAAGATAGCTTGTTTAACTTATGAGCTGAAAATGTCATAAGAAAAGCAGACTTAGAATGAGAAAAAGGAGGAGTTAAGATAAGAGCAGTAACATTACCAACTTAAGATATATGGAAAGCACCATATTATTAGGAGAAGATACTAAGAAATTAGAACAGTTAATAAGAAAGGTCAAAGATGAAACTGCAAAGGCAGGTCTCATGCTGAACATAAAACCCCCCAAAAATAATGACTACAGAAGAAATACAAAAATTTAATCTAGACAATGAGGAAATTGAAATAGTTAAAGACTTGCCATATCTAGGATCAGATATTAGCCAGAATGGAGACTGAAGTCAAGAAATAAGAAAATTAGGAATGGGAAGAGCAGCTATGAAAGAACTGGAAAAGATAATGAAGAGCAAAGACATACAACTGAGCACTAAAGTCAGAATTGTTCGGCCATTGCATTCCTAATTATCATTATGAATTTGAGCGCTGGACAGTAAAGGAAGCAGACAGAAAGTAAATCTCATTTGAAATGTCATACTGGAGAAGAGTACTTAGGATCCCATGGACAGCCAAGAAGACAAACAAGTGTGTTCTTGAACAGATCAGACCAGAGCTCTCTTTGGAAGCTAAGATGATCAAGTTGAGACTATCATACTTAATGAGAAGTCATAGTTCACTAGAAAAAAACAAACATTAATTCTAGGAAAGGTAAAGGGTAGAAGAAAGAGAGGAAAACCAAAGACCAGATGGATAGACTTAATCAGAGGGGTTATGGGGAAGGCCTTGCAGGATCTGGGCAGGGCAATGGAGGATAGGAATTCTTGGAGATGTCTCATCCACAGGATTGAGTCAACTCAAGGGTAGCTACCAACAACAATAGACATGACTCATTCAGATTATTGAGATACACTCAAGTTATCATCAAGATGTTGCTACATAGAGCTTAGGAACATGAGTTATGTCACCCCTTCCCAGAGGGGTGTTGTTTAGCTGGACATCACTGGGGCCAGCACCAGAGCTTCTGAGTGGCACCAGCTGCTGAGTCCACTCTGCTTAAAGTGTTGTTATGGTGCTGCAATTGCAAAACTTCAAGCAAGATCTGGCACTAATATAATGCTAAATCTTGAGGGAAGTCTCACAGGGCCAGAAATCTTGTGAGACTTCATGCTTCATTTTACAGACATAGATATATGTCTGCTCGTGTGGCTGCCAGCCATTTTCAACTAGAAAGACACCCCCAATGTGTTGGGAGGGGTTTCTTGTTGTGCCAGCCATATAAGGACATGAGATGCCTGATTGGCCAAGTGTGCAGGGGCCTCTGGGTAACTGCACGCTTGGCCCAATCATGTTGCTTATTTGAGTTAAGGAAGACTCGCGGTGATTGTATTCTCACAAGACTTCCCAAGAGAGTTGGTTCTTTATAGCTCTGCGCTGCCATGGGGCGGCAGCCATTTTAGAGCTTGAAATGAGCGAGTCACATCGCTCTGCTCTGTGCTCTGGCGAATTGTCTTGGCTTTGCTGTAATCGGCTCTTGCTGATTATCTATTTCATCTCTTCACTGAGGGAGTTCTTAATTCAAGTCTCCCTGTGTATTGTGGTGGATTAGGCTGAGTGAGGCCTTCGGGCCGGTCCCCTCGGGCCTGAAAGGGCCTCCACATCTCCAAAACTCGGAGGGGTGCTCTACCGAGGCGGGTGCTGTGGCAGGCATCCTCTCAGGCTCAGCGGTGGCCCAGCTATCCCAGTCCGGTAAGGTTGGAACCACATTGCTGGTTCGGGAGGGTTTTTTACACTTCTCCCCAGTGGTGAGTGGGAAGGCAATAATTCTCTTCAGGTAGGGTACCTAATAGGACTCGTGGTGGACACCTTTCCCCCCTGGTTGGTTGTTGCCAGTGACGCTTCCTGGCTATTTGGTTCTCTTGTTGAGACTTGGGGAAGGGCGGCCTTTTGGCCTGGTGGTGCAGGATGCCTAATAGGACCCTTGGTGGACACCTCCCCCCCCCCCCCATGGTTGTTGCCAGTGATGCTTCCTGGCTATTTGCGTCTCTTGTGAGACTTGGGGAAGGGCGGCATTTGGCCAAGTAGTAGTCATCCATGGTTGGGTGACTGTGCTTTGGACCCGTGTTTACACTCACTGGGGGGAGTGATGCCTCACAGTAAGGCCCAATCTAAGAGGCGTGCAGCTCCAGCTGTGCCTGGCTCTAGTCACTGCTTGAAGAGGCCTTCCCAATCTACCAGCAGAGATGGTGAGATTGCTTCTCAACTTGCACAACTGGGCAAGACAGTGTACTGACAGACAGTGTAGCGGTCTGTAATCAGCTTACCCAGAAGGGGCTATAGGCTACAGCTGCCAGCCCTATTGCCAGCACTTCTGGCAAACTGGACACAGAAGTGCTGCTCCCTCCTTCTGTACCTGACTCTCAGGTAATTGCTGCTACACCGGGTCCTTCGGTGGTTTGGGCTATAGAAGCAGGGCAACCCACTATAGCTGATGTGTGGGAACTCCTGAAAAGGGTTCCATGTGTGGAGATTCAGAGTGCTGCTGCCCCTGTTTCTGAGCAGCCCACTGTGGTGGATCTATATAACCTCTTGCAAGGAGTGGTTCTTCCAGGTGCTGCTGCAGTGGAACAAACCCATGATGAGCAGAGGAGAGATCTGGCAGCTGCTGCTTCATCTCTGCCCAACACCCGAGCTGTTGTGGGGCCACACTTTGGGGGACCTTGCAGTTGGCAGGGGATGCTTCCCAGCAACCTTTAATATCAGGTTTATCTCCTACTCATCCTTCACTGACAAATTGGCCCACCTTGGTATGGGCTCCAGGTGGCCATGTTAGCCAGGGTGTGGGTTTGGAACACCCCATCCCTGCCACTTTGGGTGCACCTGTGCAGGCACCTGAGGTTACACAGGTCTCTGACTCTAGGGTGCAGGCTGATCAGCCAATTGCTTTGGCTAGCAACAACTCTGTGGTGTCTTCTTTGGGTGCTCCTGTGCTATCAGGAGTAACTGTGCATTCTGAATCCATTCCTTATGCTGGAATGTCTACATCCTTGGCTCACACCTTACTCTTTCCACTAAAGAAAGAATATGGAAAGGAGATTATGTTGATTTACTTTCTCTTACTTTTAGGGAGCCTGAACCAAGGATCATGGTAAAGGATGGGATTGTGTTCAGCATTCCAAGAGTTTCAGGCGCTCAAACGCCCTATGCTGGAGTGTAATTTTGTGAACTGGATTATGGGTTTTACTATTTACAGGGCAGTTATAGAGGAGAAAGAGTCCCTTAGGTCATCTATTTTTTTCTAAATACCAGGAGATCATGATAAAAGCTTACACTAACTGTCATCATAACGCTAGGGGTGCAGCCTGGCTGCAATACGATGAGCAGTTTAGAATGAGAGCTGCACAAGATCACTCCCTGTCTTGGAGACATGTGCAGTCTGAATTATGGGCAGATGTAATGGTGGGGGCCTCCTCTTCAAGCAGATGTGACAATGGGTTTGTCCCTATGGTTACTCAGCCAAAAGGGCAGAATGCGAGGCCTGGCACGGGAGAAGGAAAGAAATTTGGTATATGCTGGGATTTCAACACAGGCAAGCCCTGCAGGTTTGATCACAAGTGTACCACTTGCAGGGGTGGTCACCCTGGTGTTTCCTGTAGCAGAGGTAAGGGGTCAGGAGTGGGAGGTGCCCTCCAGCCAGTATCACCAGGATGTAAAGGCTCTGTCACCAATTAAGTTAGATGCAATGGTGCGTGGCTGAGGGTGTACCCAAACAAGGAGGCTGTATCTTATTTATTTCATGGTTTTTCCTTGGGTTTCCACATCCCTTATACAGGTTCCAGGGTACATCGCTACATGCCCAATACTCATTCTGTGAGGGAATTACCGACTATGGTGAGGGACAGGCTAGTGAAAGAGATAACTGCTGGAAGGATTTCAGGACCTCATGATCAGATGCCAATTCCCACCCTACATTCATCCCCTTTGGGTGTGGTTCCAAAGAAAGCTCCTGGGGAATTCAGGTTGATTCACAATTTATCCTACCCGAAGGGTGACTCTGTGAATGATGCCATAGACCCTGAGCTTATGTCTGTTAAGTATGCATCGTTTGACTCAGCGGTTAAGATGGTCAGGAATTTAGGCAAGGGAGCCCTCTTAGCAGAGTGTGACATAAAATCCGCCTTCATGCTACTCTCTGTGCACCCTGATGATTTTGACTTACTGGGTTTCAGTTTGAAGGACAGTATTACTTTGATAAAGCCATGCCAATAGCTGCTCAATTTCTTTTTCAGCCTTAGGATCACAAGGGGGATTCACGAGGACTTGAAGGTCTGGGAGTCCTTCTTTGAGCAATTCAATGGGACTTCATTTTGGAGATCTGAGATGCTGCTGAGGGCAGACTTTCAGGTACACTATGATGCTTCTGGCACCCATGGCTTTGGTGTTTATTGGAATGGCCAGTGGGCTGCAGAGGCGTGGCCTTCCGTATGGATTGAACATGGTCTGACTAGAGACCTGACATTTTTGAAACTTTTTCCTATTGTAGTGGCTGTGCACCTGTGGGCAAACCAATTTGCTAACAAGACCATCTGGTTTTGGTGTGACAACCAGGCGGTCGTTCAGGTGGTGAATTCTCAGTCTTCCAAGTCCCGCAGAGTCATGTGTTTGGTAAGGGCGATGGTCTTGCAGTGTTTGAAATCTAAAGTTTTATTCTTTGCTCAGCATGTTCCTGGTGCTTAAACCTTTGGTGGACACCCTTTCTCATTTTCAGTTCTCCAGGTTCCGGCAGCTGGCTCCCGAGGCATCGCCACACCCAATGGAGGTACCGGCTTTGCTAAGGAGCCTTGGAGACTAGAAATTCACAGGGCGAGCCTACATTCCATCGCCCCATCTACACGCAAGTCCTACCAGATAGCTTGAGTGCTTTTAACCAATTTTTATTGGAAATTGGGGAGGTAGCAGACTGGCCTATTAGGGTTGATCTGGTCCTCCGTTTCATAGTACACTTCAGGCATGCAAGTCTGTCACCTGTTACTATTAGGGACAGGCTGGCTGCCCTGGCTTTTCACTCCAGGGCAAGGGGTTGTTTTGATCCTACCACAGACTTTAGGGTGAAGAGAGCTGTGGAAGGTTGGTCTAGAGAATCCCCTGTAGTAAAGGATTCACGGTGGCCTATAACAGGCTCAGTCTTGGCTAAGTTGTGGGAACAACTAGCTGATACATGTTATTCACCTGAGGAAGTGGCTTTAATTAAGGCAGTATTCGCCATTGCTTTCTTTGCAGCTTTACGAATTAGCGAGATTGTGCCAGGATCTCACAATGATTAGTCTGGTTGGGCACTTTTAATTTCGGATGTTATCTTAACAGAACAGGGGATTCAGATTTGCATTAGGCACTCCAAAACCGATCAGTTGGTGAAAGGTTAATTTATCTCCTTAGTCAAAGCACCTAGTGGGCAAATTTTCCCATTTTTAGCAATGCCCAATTATCTCAAGGTTAGGCCAAAAGTGGCTGGTTATCTGTTCCTTCACATATCTGGCATGCCCTTAACTCAATTTCAATTTAGGGCAGTGTTGAAGGAGACACTAAGGCGAGCTAAGTTGCCTCAGGCTTATTTTTCTTCTCACTCCTTCCACATTAGCGCAGCAACAATGGCGGCCACACACGGCTTAAGTGATGCTGATATTTGCAGGATTGACAGGTGGTGTTTCAGGGCATTTAAGTCCTATGTTAGGCCTTCTGGAAACAAGAATCCAGATCAACTATACTAATTTCGTTTACTTGCATTTCAGCTGGCTTTTTCCATGGCAAGATTTGGATGGTGGGCCACAGTCTAGTCTTCTGGGCAGAACACCACCTTCTAGAGCACCGGTGTGATACTAATTTGGGCCTGGCGAACTTTGGTGCTATTCAATGGTTTGGCCGCAGGGGTATGATGTGGGGAACGCTGCTTCCTTGGATCATTCAGCTGTCAAGGTTTTACCTGCAACCCTGGGTTTTAGTTATACACTTGGGGGAGAATGACTTAGTGAAAGTCCCTTGCCTTCAGCTGGCAAAGCAAATGGTGAGAGACCTGCAAGAAATTAGGAAAACTGCACCTGGAACTATACTGCTATGGACTAAGCTGCTGCCAAGGTGTAGCTGGCCTGGAGCTCTCAAAGATGCCACCATTAACAGTGCTCGATGGTGGCTAAATCATTCTGTGGCCAAGAAGTTATTAAGACTTGGCATTTTCATAATTGAACATTTGGGAATTAAATTGGATAGGCCGCAGCTGTACAGGGGGGATGGGGTGCACCTCTCCACTGAAGGTTCGGAGATTTATGTTCAGGCACTCTCCGAACATATCAGAAAAATGGTTTGTGGGAGGGGGGGAGAGGGAATGCCTAGCTAGGCTGGCCCCCTCTTGTGGCAGGCAATGATCCTCACCCCACAGAAAAATTAATCTGGCTAATTAAATTTAATTGGGGTAAATTTGGCAAAGGTTAAATTAAAGGAAGTGACATATGCAACTAAATGCTTGGCATCATTAAATAATGATGTCATATGATATAATATGATGTCATTTCCGGCAGGGAGGGGTTTGCAAATTTGTTGTTGTTATTTGTTGTTATTTCTTTACATACTTTGTCACATGTGGAGAAGGACCACCCACATGTGACTAAGTGTCACACACACATGTGACTAAGTGTTGGGAGTTTAATTGTAAATCTTGTAATTTAGACCCTGTACGGCAGAAAATAAAAGTTATGGCCTGTTTAAACCCAAAAAGAGATGTCTCATGTCCTTTGTGCCGGTGCAACTTCTATGCTACTCACATATATTTTGTGTATCTTCAGACTTTGGCTGGTCACCTTTTGGGGTCAGGAGGGAATTTTTCCTTGTTATTGGAACATTGTTTTTTTCACTTTCCCATTTCTCCTTTGTCTCTTTGCTTAGGTAAATTATTGTAGTTGATAGTTTACCCAATCAACAATATTGCTGCTATACTGACTCTAGTATTAGCTTTTCATTTGTATTAGGGCTTATCTTTGATGATAATGTGCATTATGCATGCTGTTTTGTCACAACTGAAGGATATGGAAAGGAAAATGAAATACTGGACACTGGAGAGGACCAAAAACTGTTATACTTTCCACTCCCCCCTCCCTCTCTCACAAACCAAATTGGGGGAGGGAAAGCCATTGAGGGGCTACTGGATCAATGAAGAGGATTAACTTGCATTCTGGGCAGATGCAAGTGACTCCTCACCTGACTGTTAGGGCTAGTACCTTGCCACCCCTACTAGTCACTGGGACTACCTCTTGGCTATTTGCTGATCATGGAACCATGGACACCCGTCCCCTCATATGTCCCCCATATCCCCATCATTAGCACCTTCTCTCTTCCTGTATGGAAATTTGGGTGTACTTTGGAATACATTTTGTCTTCAAGTTCATATTTTGTCCTAATGTTCATACTTTTTAATGCACCTTTCTTATTTAATATTGTGTGTTTGTGCATATTTTCCTATATATATATATATAGATATATATTAGTCATAAACAGTTACACATGGATTTGTACACATCTTTTCTTTGTCAAAATACATCACAAATGTATGAATTCCTGAAATCATCAGCCAGACTTGATGATAACAATTTTAAGGGAGGGAGATTCACATGAATGTGGGCACAGAAAGCGGAGATCCAGGCAGTTATAGATGTTCTTTTTAATATTAAAAGAACAAGAGGGGGAGGAAGATTCTATAATTGTCATGAACAAGTGAATATATATTATCATGGAGATATATGATTTTTTTAAAATTTTGGTTAAAAGATGGATTTAAAAATGCAGATAATGAAGACTTAAAACATCTTAGGACCTTATCACATGGGGTCCAAGCAGTCGCATCCCCGTCCCATTGCGCTTCCTTCAGGTTGCAGGAAATGTAATTGCCATTTTGACCAGGAAGCCAAAAGTCGCGGGATGATACGGGGATGCAACAGGGATGCAACAGGGATGGGCGGGGTTTCCCTGCAATGTCATTTGATCGAACGGGGTAAGGAAGCGCGATAGGATGGGGATGCGACCGGGGTGCGATGGGGATGGGCGGGGTTTCCCTGCGACGTCGTTTGATGGCACGGGTAAGGGAAGCGAGATGGGACGGGGATGCCACGGGGATGGGACTGCTTTAGACCCCCATGTGATAAGGTCCTTAGTCAATGGAAACAAATTTGGAGCCTTATAAAGAGTTGCCAAAGGTAAAATTTGCATGGATTAAGGCCCATCAAGATAAGAAAAAGAAAAATAACTTGGAGTGGCAACAGCAGGGTAATATATACGTAGATCAACTAGTTAAACAAAGCAAGAAAGGAACAAAAGCTTTTAAGGAAGAGAAAATGTAAAAAGACCAATATCAGATATTAAAAGATTTATGAAAATAATTTAGGGCTACCACATATACCAGAAGAGAATATGGAAGATTTAGAATGGTTACAATCTATAAAAGATAGTGAGGATACCAGATTGTTTATTCAACAAGACATAAAAAATAGCATGGAAATTCCTACTTAAACAGAGAAGGAAATGATACCAGTTAGAACTCAAGTGTTATACCTTAATTTGGGTTCAAAGGAACATGCCTTGAAACCAAAGTGGAAGGGGCCACATGTAATAAAGGATCAAATATGGCCCACAAGCTATCTGATTGGAAAAAAGAAAAAAGAAAAATTGAAATGATGTCACCGTAATCAGATAAAACTGTATAGAGTTGATGAATAACAAGTTTGTCTGTGAATGTTTTTTAGGATCAAAATATATTACGTGGATGAATGGGAGAACCTCCACTGAGAAAATCAGAATTAGCACCTTCAGGATCTAACACAGGGGTAGGCAGCCTTTCCCCTTTAAGGGCCGAGGGACTTCAGCTCCCAGAAGCCTCAGCCATGTTGGCCAATAGTCCCATGTTGGCCAATAGCTCCTGGGATTCTGGGAGCTGAAGTCCCTCAGCCCTTAAAGGTGAAAGGTTGCCTACCCCTGATCTAACAGATATATTTATATTTTGCAAGCTGCTGCATTGGCAAGAGTGTATCCTATTTATATATATATATATAGAGAGAGAGAGAGAGAAGAAATTTGAGATGATATATTAATTGAGAACCACATAGTTAAGTTGGGGTGGATTAGTAATTCCCCAGGTGATAGAAGGAAGGTAGTGATTAAATGGAAGTATCCCAGAAAATGGGGTGGTGGGGAATAAAGGTTATTATTTTGAGTATTTTGATCTGTAAAGAGGTACAGGGAAATTGGATTAGACGCCATGCTAAACATATGTTTGAATACCATGGAAAAGATGTAACTTTAGTTTATGCACATCCACAATCAGTGGGGCGTATGTCCTTTTTGCCCGCTTTAATTGAAGACCCAAATGTCATTTTATTGGGTTTATCGAAATCAGCTGTGGGCCCTCCCATGATATTTTCTACAGTACCGAATGGACTAGATGCTACTCAATTCCAGAAAATGAGATACAGAACTACCATAGCGGGAATGTGTTTTTGTTGTAGTAATGAAGGACTTGGAATAACAAATGGCAAGACTATAAACAACACGAAGATTTTCTCATGAATAAAAAAAATATACTTATTGTAGAGATAAATTTTACTTGTATGGAACCTATAATCAGAGTTATGTACCCAATGATTTACATCAAATTGAATGGAATGAGATGTATCCAGAATATCCAATGTTTCATATGAATGGAAGTGTCATGCTGAAATTGGGACAGGGTATAAGGAGTATATGTTCTGGGTGGCAAGCATGAGATCCAAACCTATGGTTTTTCTTTGATGACTGGCCATTAATTTCCGCCCAGGCAACTATCAATGTGTGGGGGTGGGATATTTGACTTTTCCAGTCCAAGTATATAAGTCTGAGTCTCCACAGGTTAGATATAAGCGGGAGATGAATGACGGGCCTTTGGGACCGATGTGTTCAGATGAAGTTATAATTGATGTTCGATACTCAGACACTTTGGGGAGCAGAGTAACAGCAGGGGCTATATTTGGAGACTTAACCCTGGGAGCATATCCAGGAATCATCACTCAAGAGAATCGTAGGAGTATACTGGGACTTACATGCAGACTGAAGAAATCAATAAATGCTACTGGGGAGATTGTATGCATGTTGCAGTCTGAAATTGAAGAATTGAGCCAAATGGTAATGCAACAAAGATTAGCTTTTGATTATTTGTTGGCTGGAAAAGGGGGATTTTGTAACATGATAGGAAGCCAATGTGTGGTAAAATTTCATAATTTGAACAGATCAGTAGAAGATGAGATAGAAAATTTAAGAAAATTGATCCAAAATAATGTTTATGACACAAACAGGGGATGATCTTTTTGGGGGTGGTTAAATGACTTGTGGCCTTCTGCTATTTAGATAAAAAAAGTTATATACATAGTGGTTGTGATATTGGTCATGACTGATATAATAGGTTGTTGTTTTCCACTTTTTATCCACTTGTGTTAACATAGTATTATATCAGTAATACCCCAAAAGAAAATAGATACTTTTGAATTTCAGACCATAATGATTGAGAGGTCAACATTTTGAAGAAAACTAGTTGATAAAATGAACTATGTTTTTTTGTTGGGTGAATTGATTAGGATTTATATATTATTTGGCTGCTTTTGACATATATTATATACACCTATATTATTTTAATCATATATAATTTTTATATAACCATTTTATTATGAACATTGTATTTGTGATACTCAATTATAAGATAATTAAGTATCAAGAGGGGGTGTATGTAATGAATGAGTGGGATCCAAACTGACTGTATGGGCCCAAACCAGAGAACATGTCTGCATGCAATGCATTGATGTGGGAAGGATTTGGACATTGAAAGCAATAAATTAAAAGGAATGTAGATTTGGCTGGAGTAGATGGAGTTTGCAAAATAAGGAGGAAACAAGAAGGAATTTGTACAAACAAAGTGTGCCGGACATTCCAAGCTGCATCAACTGATAAGAACTTGGCGTGATGGTTCAGGATGTTTTAATATCAACAAAGATAAAACACTAGTAAAAACATGTTTTTGTCAAAAGAAAGATGAACAAGGTATAAAAGAAGTGGTCTACCAGCCTCACTTTGTTGGCACCTACCCGGGAAGGTGTCATCCCGGCCTTCATGGATGCCTGATCAACATTCAATGGAGGACCTTCCTGAGTATGTCTGAGTGAATGTGTGTGTGAAAGAGCTCTTGATACTTAAAATGATTATCTTATTTGTTATTTGTTATTGTCTTATTTCTTATTGTTTCATCCATATCTCTTAATAAATATTACATGAATAGTGTCTAAACCCAGATCTGGTTTCCTACGTGTCTTTGTTGAAAATCCTATAGTCTAGGGTGGCTGAATTTCTCTCTGGATCAAAAGAAGAGAGAACCTCAGTTCATGACACCTATGCATGTGTAAGTATAATGTATATCAGATTATGTCCTTTTGGAGTCAAGGTGGGAGAAGGTGTACCCTACAACTGCACTGAAAAGAATATAAAGTTATTCCATTTCCCATAAAGTATGAATTAATATGTGATGCTTTGAGACATTTACCATCCTAAATTCAATGTGTGTATGGGGAGGGGGAAGAATGGCTGGAATCTACAATCACAGTTGTTAAAATGTAACCTGGACTGATTCATATTCACAAACCCTACATATTCACAACTGTGACATTAGCATAGGGAATACATAGGGATTGTAAAAGTCCCCCAATCCTGTTTTACTGAGCATCAGCCACTGTGAATGATGAAGGTCTGTTCTTCTCTCAAACAGGAGGTGCTAGTCAGAGTTTTCCAACCTCATCCCACCAGGAACCTCTGATGCCATGAGGAATTGTGACAGAGATCCTATTTCTAATTGTCACCTGGAAAGTACCATCATGAAGGGGTGAAAGCATTAGTTGAGTCCTGACTGACAGAAATGATCTCCATCACTCATAGTGGCTGCTGCCTGATAAGGCAGGATTGGGGTTGAAATAAGAACCCGGAGATGCTACTTCAAGAAGTATACTTAACTAAGGGGGGAAGCAGACGAGGGCGTCCAGGACGCCCTGGGCCGGCGCGCCACAGGGCCGCAGCCTCCGTATCTCGGCGCACCGGCGGCGTCCCTGGAAGGAGCGCTAAATCAGCGCTCCTTCCTCAAGACAGCGAAAGTGCGCCCTAAAAGCGGCGGGCACACTTTTGCTGTCTTTTACGCCACAGCGCGTCCGGTCGCCGCGGCATGAGGTCATCCCCGGAGCGCCGGCCGTGCAGAGGGCCGGCGACTCCGAGGGCGACCTCAGGGAGAGGAAGGGGCGCCGCTCATGCGGCTGCCCCTCCTCTTCCAAGCCTCCAAGATGACTCTATTAGTCGTCTGCCGAGGCCCTAAGGTCCAAAATATACTACCAAATAATCCAGTTTGAGACCACTTTAACTACCCTGGCTCAGTGCCAGGTAATCCTGATAATTGTAGTTTATTGTGGCACTAGAGCTCTCTGACAGCCAATATGTTTTTGTTCTTACGGATTTTTGTTCTGTCATTCTATAATAGGAGTTACAGACACATGATGACACCATATTCAGGAGTAACTGTGTTGGCCAATGCAGCAAAATACACCAAAATCTTAAATTTACATGAGAGAGATACCTTTCTAGGCCAACACAAAGTACATCATGCAAGCTTTAAAAACTCCACTAGCTTCTTCATTAGGCAAAAGTTGTTTACAAAACATGTGACAATGGTAGAAGATAATTTCTGTGGCTAATGAAGTTGAAAGTTTATTATCTTTCTTTTGTTCCTGGACCCTACATGGCCAAGAAGGAAAGTAGCCTTTGCCTGCATTAATATCCTTCCAGAACAACTAAATTATAACAGAAACAACATCTAATAAAAATGCATAACTGTGACTCTTCTATCATTATTTTTCTTCTCTTATGTGATTTTAAACATATTGTGCCTGATGAAGAAGCTAATAGCACTTTGAAAGATTGCATGATATATTTTGTGCATTTTGTTGGCCAATAAAGGGCTCAATTTTTGTGTATTTGGGATTTTGTTGCATTTAGCTACATTATGAAGATGTTTTTATTCCTCATGAAAAAAATAGTACAAGCAGAGATATTGTTTCACATTGTTTTCCCACTTTCTTCTAAACTAGCCTTCACGTAGGTCTATAGGTATATTTTAAGTAAAGTGAAACTGCATTGCCATGAAAACACCATCAATATTGTGTCATTCAAAAAAAGTGAGTTTTTTAAAACACTTTTACAGGTGAAGTAGTTAAATTTTCACCAATAATAATAATAATAATAATAATAATTTTTTATTTATAACCCGCCCCTCTGCGCGGCAATCGGGGCGGGGTACAACAATATTAAAATAGAACAAAGTTAAAACCATCTCTTGTTCCTTTCTATGTGTTAGAAACTTGGCCCCAATCATTTTGGTCAGACCTCACTTGGAATATTAGATCCAGTTGTGGTCACCACAGCAAGAAGGATGTTGAGAAGGTGAAGCATGTCAAGAGGAATGCAACAAAAATGGTGAAAGGTCTATAAATAATTCCCTAAAAGGAGTGGTTTAGAGAGCTGGTATGTTTAGCCTGGAGAAGAGAAGGTTAAGAGGTGACATGATAACTGTGTTTAAATATTTGAAGGGATGTCATATTGAGAATGGAACAAGCTGGTTTTCTGCTACTCCAGAGACTAGGACATGGAACAATGGATTCAAGCTACATGAAAAGAGATTCTGCCTAAACATTAGGAAGAACTAATTCGACAGTGGAACAGGCTACCTTGGGGAGCTGTGGAGTCTCCTTCTTTGGAAGTTTTAAAACAGAGACTGGATGGCCATCTGTCAGAAGTGCTTTGATTGTGTATTCCTGCATGGCAGGGGTTGGAGTGGGTGGCTCTCATGGTTTCTTCCAACTCTATGATTCTATGATTTTATGATAGCTAGTTGTCCATGCTGTAAAATTTTTCAGATACTTGAACAGATCAGCCAAGCTGTTGTTGAAGGTATATGGGAGGATCTGGGTGAATTTCCCCCCTGCAATTGTAGAGGACAACCATAGGGGAACCTTTTATATGAAAATATCTTCCCCATAAGATGCACATAAAATGCACCTCTGTGTGCACATTAAAACATACCTTTTGTAAAGATCAGATATTAGCAAACATGCTAAGCATCAACTAGCAGGCAAGTATTTATTATAAGAAAATTTGAATGCTATTCATTTAGTCAGTTTGGAGGGGTTCATCATATCCTCCAAACCCTGTTGCAACCCTGTTAAATGTAACAGTGGGAGTCAAGTGGGTATTAAATGTCTATGGTGCAATGAGCTGAATCCAGAATAAGTAAACTGAACTTAATTCCCATAGAAATGAATGGTATACTTAGCTATGAAAATTTAGATACCTCAAGTTGTAGTAGGAAATGAATATATCTAACCTATTTTCAATCTAATTGGAATCTAGTTAGATTGGAGACTCTTTAGAAAATGAGTTCAGCATTTCAGTTCTGGTGTGCAATAAATACAAAGCTGGCCTGGTCCAGAAATGATAAATCCTTCAAGAATACTCTCTAGATTTAACTTTAACTGAAAGTTACTTCTTCCTTCTGTCAAAATTGTTAACCTCTACTGGGATCATGAAGAAAGTAGAAGCCAGAGAAGTAGCATTTCATAAGGGAAAAAAATAAAAAAAGATGATCTTATGTTCTGAAAGACATAATCTTCAAAGAATGTGATCTGCTGATCCTGTTCCAAAATTTACCTCTTTAATACACACTGTGTGAACTCTGATCAGTCAGAGGACAAAGAGAAGAGAGCCTTCAGTTTTTATTACATTATGCATATGAATGATAGAAATTACAGATTGGGCCAACTAGCTACACTGCTTAAATTGTGTGGGTGGTGGTGAACACAGAAATGCCAATGATTTGTAATAAGGACTGAACATTCACCCTCATATTTGAAGTATGGAGACTAATTTAAACAGTCCAGGCCTGGTTTGGAAGTTGTACTCCACAATCCAATTGCATTATGGTTATGATTTATTTAGATCTTGGCATGCATACTTCATAAAATATGGGGGACTATCTACTGCACAGCCTAGATTCAGAATGAATGTATTAATAGATACACTTGAACATAGTTGGTTTGACAACAAACCAACAAAAGTCCCTAAAGCCAGAAAACCCAAGATATGTGATCAAAAAACCAAACTGAAGGGTTCTGCCAAAAACTAACCAAGGATCAAATAATCCCACTTCCAATTACAAAAAGGCAATTATAAGAAGAAATAAAGGAATAACTAAACCCTGGAGCAGAAGAGCCAATAAAATTTCTAAAAGGGTAAAAATATCACACTGAAAAGTATGCAAATGCAAATATATATATATATATATATATATATATATATATATATATATATATATATAATGATAATAAAAATTTCAAAACTCAAGGCCAAAAAAATCTGAACCCTAAAGTAGATAAGCCAGTAAAATTTCTAAAAGGGTAACAATAACCCACTGAAAAGTGTGCAAATGAACAAAATAAAATAATATAATAATAGTAATTAGTAAAAACTCAAGGCCAGACGTGTTTTGACTAGACTACAGTCTTCCTCAGTGGCCTGCAAGTATTCAAAAGATATATATATATGTATATATATATATATATATATATATATATACACAACTCCTCAGCTCACACAATGTGACTGTGCTCAATTCAAAAGCAACAATGTTCTTCTCCTGCTCACAGAGTCTCTTATATAACCAGCTGAACTGGTAATGGGAACGATCCTGCCAAGACTCAAGAAAAGTACCTACGGAAAACTTAGGGTGTCGAAGGACAATGAAAAACTCAAGACAACCAACTTACACCCCCATCTTTACTCACCAGGGATTCAGATTTACCAACTATGTATCCATTTGAGTTCCAATATTTCTAGTTGTTTTATGTACTTAGTATTAGATATCCCATGAATGCACCAGAATTTAAATGAAGTTCTTCTCCTGTTCACAAAATCTTTTATATAACCAGCCAAACCAGTAGTGGCAACCATCCTGCCAAGACTCAAGAAAAGAACTTAGGGAAAACTTAGGGTGTGGAAGGACAATGGAAAAACTCAAACTAGCCAATTCACATTTTCATTTAACCCACCGGGGATTCAGATTTCAAACGATGAATCCATTTGAGTTCCAATATTTGTAATTGTTGGAGGCCTTGGAGATCTTAGAAGCAGCTTTGTTGTCTAAACCTATGGGACTTCCCCCTATTCATTTTCTGTTACATATTATTGAAATAACTTTGCCTAAAAAATATTTTAAATTCGGTAACAAATTCTACTGGCAAACCTCTGGGGTGGCAATGGGTTGTAAGTTTGCCCCAGAGTTGGCAAACTTATACATGGACCATTTTGAACGTTCCTATATATTAAGCAATGAGGTCCCCCCCCCACCATATAAATATGTGGAAAAGATTTTTAGATGATATTTTTTGTATATGGGTGGGTTCTGAATAATATCTTAAAGAGTTTCTGGCTTTTCTTAATGGGATCCATGAAAGCATCAAATTTGATATGGTATATAATTCCTGTACAGTGAATTTCCTAGGTATAAATATTCAAACAAAAAGGGGCTCATTTGAAACGAACTTATATAGAAAACCAAAGGATGTTAATTCATTTTTAAGATATGACAGCTATCATCCAACACCTCTTAAAAATAACCTTCTGTATTCACAATTCTTATGTATCAGATGAAATTGTAAAACACTGGAAGGGTTTGAAAGGGAATCGAATATTACATGCCTCCAGTTTTTGGAATAAGGCTATCCCTTAAATGCTATAAAAGAGGCACAAGACAAAGTTTGTAAGTTAGATAAAAAGAAACTTCTGTTTGATTCCAGACCTAAGAGAGCACCCGAAAGGGTGGTTATATCACTTACTTTTAACACACATCCACAGAGGGTTAAAGAAAGCATTATGAAACATTGGCACCTGCTGGAAATATACTTGGATAGAAAAACCGATGTTTGCCTATAAATGTACTCAAAACATCAAGAATATATTAGACTTTGGTTTTCCAGTTATACAAAATAGTTTGATTGTCAAGGGACATTACATCTGTGGACATTGTTCAGTATGCAGACACAGCAGCAATTTGAAATGTTTTGTGAATACTGCTGATGGTAGAAGTTATGAAATATACCAACTTTTTACATGTGCTAGTAAAAATGTCATATACATAATTGAATGCCCTTGCAGGCTAATTTATGTGGGGGTGACCAGCAGAGGGATAAGAACTCAAACCATTGAACACAGAAGTTGTATCAAAAATCATAAAATAGAAGCTCCATTGGTAAAACATTTTCTTGAGAAACATCATGCTTGTGATTCATTCAAATTCTGGTGCATAGATGGGATATCTAATACTAAAATCATAAAACAGTTACAAATATTGGAACTTAAATGGATACATAGCTGGTAAATCTGAATCCTTGGTGGGTAAAGATGGGGGTGTAGGTTGGTTGTCTTGAGTTTTTCATTGTCCTTTGATACCCTAAGTTTTCCATAGGTTCTTTTCTTGAGTCTTGGCAGGATATTTCCCATTACCAGTTCAGCTGGTTATATAAGAGACTGTTGCTTTTGAATTGAGCACAGTCACATTGTGTGAGCTGAGGAGTTGTTATATATATATATATATATATATATATATATATAGAATACTTGCAGGCCACTAAGGAAGACTGTAGTCGAAATGCATTTGGCCTTGAGTTTTTACTAATTACGATTATTATATTATTTTATTTTGTGCATTTGCACACTTTTCAGTGGGATATTGTTACCCTTTTAGAAATTTTACTGGCTTATCTACTTCAGGGTTCAGGGTTTTTTTGGCCTTGAGTTTTGAAATTTTTATTTTCATTATAATATTTATTTTTTGCATTTGCATACTTTTCAGTGGGGTATTTTACCCTTTTAGAAATTGTATTGGCTTTTCTGCTCCAGGGTTTAGTTATTCCTTTATTTCTTCATATAATTGCCTTTTTGTAATTGGAAGTGGGATTATTTGATCCATAGTTCGTTTGATTCATATATGTATGAAGTCTTATTTCAGTACCTTTAAATTCATAACATTCATAACTATGGAAGGCCTTTCTGAATCTATGGGCCTTTACAGACTGCCAGAAATAGTGCAGCTTAAGGCCACTTTAACTGTCCTGGCTTAGTGCTCGAGAATCATGGGGATTGCATTTTTTTTCCTGAGACTTTGAGCCTTCTCTGTCAGGGAACTCTGGTGCCACAATAAATTACAGTTCCCATGATTCCTTAGCACTGAGCCAGGACAGTTAAAGTGGCCTCAAGCTGAACTATTTCTGGCAGTCTGTAAAGGCCCTATGTAACTATCAATAAGCAGGACTTGGAATAAAATGGTGTAGTGCGCAGTGTTTCATTTTGGAATATTCCACATCCTTTCCTCAGAGCCATTTCCAACACTCAGCAAACAGTCCACTGTAATTTAGTATATTCCAATTAATTTTTATTTGGTTAAAATCAGAAGTCATCCAGGATTGCTGCCAAACTGCAGAAATAAAGTAGTTTGATACCACTTTAACTTCCATGGCTCATTGCTATAGAATTCTGGGATTGTAGCCTGGTGGGACACAAGAGCTGTCTGACAGGGAAGGCTAAATATCTCACAAAACTGAAAATCTCAGAATTCCATAGCATTGGGTCATGGCAGTTTAGATGGTGTCAAGCTGCTTTATTTCTGCAATGTGGATACACCCTCAGTATGGAAGGAAAGACAAATGCAGAACAAACAGGTCAATAAAACATAACAAAATATAAACACATTAAATATATTTTACACATTAAATATAATTACCTCCTGGTTTTCAGTGCAGTCAATGTGAACATCAAAATGTATGCTAAAGTTTGATGCTTATGTTTCTATAGAACATTCAGTGATTCTACATGCTAAAGATTTACTGGGATGACAGACCAAATTTGTTTTTCTCTGTGTTGCCTCTAGATACCTCCTTATTTCCTGATGGATTGTACTTGAAGATGTGTATATTTGAGAAATAGGTTATTTTAAGTATGAGCTCTTTAAGTGTGCAATTTTGTAGAATTGAAAAACATTCTGTCTTTATCCCTTTTCTAGTGAAAGATGATTGAATGTCATGTTGGGTTGTCATACATTTCAGGTTGCTGTTGGAGTTTCATGATAAACCTTGTGAATATCAGTCAAATCAGTCTTCTGAGAAGTATAACAAATATGTCCTGTAGTTCAGGAAACAAAAAGGTTTGCTCTGCCATAACACTGAAAATGATTGATGATTTGGCATGGCAAATTTGACAGTGATGTAGGAACTTTCATAACAAAGAAACATATCTCCCATTCTATATCCCTCACCTTGGTTTTTCTGAGATTTAAGAATAGCATTAAGCTGGAAGACAAACTGGTAGATTTTCTTTTAAAGAAATGTGGTCATATAAATGCTTGCACAAGCAATAAAAATAAATAGCAAAGGTAACCTTGAACTACTCTGTGTCTCTTGTTGAAGTTTAATGTATCTAACATTATGAAATTATAATCCAAGAGTTTCAGCCTGATTAACCAAATTTGTTTCTTTCTCTCTGTCCCCATTAAGCAGCTTTGACCATTACATTGTTTCCATAAAAATATCAAAAAAGGTCTAATGTGATAGGAGTCTAAGCTAATGTCTAAAATTCCTACTAATTTAACTGGGACAATTCAGCAAGTTCATTTCATTTCTTCATATTTCATAGGATTTATATATGGAGTTCATAAGAACAATTGACCTGTGTTATATCTGGGATTTTTTTTACAGGTCATGAAATCTGGTGAGGCCCCAACACCATCATGTGTACAATTCCTGTCCCAATATCCCAAAGTGCAGAGATATGGGTCTTCTGAAGGGGTTATGAGTGTTCTCTTGAATGCAAGTAGAACCTTCTGATAAATTTTGTTCCTGATAATAAGGAAGTTTTTTATTTGTATTCAAGCACATGTATACATAAGCTCTTTCCATACCTACCTTATTTTCAACACAGAAAAATTGGAGCTAGGGACATTTTACTTTTTAAAGTGACTTTTTACCTTTAAAAATGGTTCCCACAAATGAAATTCCAGTTATGAAAAATGTGTGCATAGGAGGTGCACAACTTCTTTACAAGAAAAGCATGATTTACATGTATAACATGACTGCCATCAGGGCCAGAAGCACAGGTGGCAAATTCAGTTGTGGTGGTAATAGAAGATCCTTGTTGGGGTTCTAAATGAAGTGAGTGATAAAGTTGCCCACTGCTGAATTAAATGCATGGGTATGTACCGTATTTTCCGGTGTATAAGATGACTTTTTAACCCCAGAAAATCTTCCCAAAAGTCGGGGGTCATCTTATACACCCATAAGAGAAAGATCCTGCTCACCCAGCAGCCACTTGGTCTCCCTCCTCAGTGTGATGGCCATTTTGTCACCCTCCTCCTCCCTATCAACTCACCAGGCTGGGCCACACCCTCAGGAAGAACAGGGAAGAGCAGGAGGTGGAGGCATTGCTGGTTTGGCCTGGGAGAAGAGGAGGAGGAAGCAGGATGAGGTGAGGTGTTTCTCCATTCCTCCCTTGCTAGACTGGGCTGGACTGGACTGGGCTGGGCTGGGCTGGGCCGGGCTGCACTCCACTCCTTTGCCCAGCCTCTCTGCAAAGAAGGCCCTGTAAAAACCCACTGGGTGGCCTTGGGCAAGTCACACTCTCTCAGCCTCAGGGGAAGGCCTCAGCTTCCTTCCCTCCCTTCTTTCCCCCTTCCTTCCTTCCCTTCCTTCCTTTCTCCCTTCTTTCTTTCCTCCGTTCCTCCCTCCCTCCCTCCCTTCCCCTCAGAAAATGCCCCCCATGGGAGAAGGAGGAGGAGGTGAAGAGGGGCAGGGAAGCCCCCTTGCAGGGCGGCAAGGTTTGTTCAGAAAGCATTTGTCATTGCTTTTCCCAAGGCTGAGAGAGTGTGACTTCCAAAAATGCTGTTGTGGTGGTGACTGTTGTGTGCCTTCCAGTCATTTCTAACTTCTGGCAACTCAACGGCAAACCTATCCTGGGTTTTCTTGGCAAGGTTTGTTCAGAAAGCGTTTGGCATTTACTTTCCCCAGAGGCTTAGAGAGTGTGACTCTGAGAGAGTGTGACTTCTAAAAATGCTATTGTTGTGGCTGTTGTGTGCCTTCCAGTCATTTCTAACTTCTGGCAACTCAAAGGCAAGCCTATCCTGGGTTTCTTTGGCAAGGTTTGTTCAGAAAGCGTTTGCCATTTGCTTTCCCCAGAGGCTGAGAGAGTGTGACTTCCAAAAATGCTATTGTTGTGGTGGCTGTTGTGTGCCTTCCAGTCGTTTCTAACTTCTGGCAACTCAAAGGCAAACCTATCCTGGGGTTTCCTTGGCAAAGTTTGTTCAGAAAGCGTTTGCCATTGCCTTCCCCTGAGGCTGAGAGTGTGTGACTTGTCCAAGTTCACCCAGTGGGTTTCATGTCAGAATGGGGAATCGAACGCAGATCTCCAGAGTGGTAGTCCAATACTCAAACCACTACATCATGCTGGCTTGTATTCCCATCTGCTACCCATGAAATAATTGCAGACCTTTTTGTTGTTCTTGTGTGTCTTCAAGTCCTTTCTGACTTATGGCGACCCTAAGGCAACCTTATCATGGGGGGGGGGGTTGGCATGTTTCTTCAAATGGGGGGTTGCCATTATGCTCCTCTGAGGCTGAGAGTGTGTGACATGCCCAGGGCCCAAGGGGCTACAGATTGTACATATCCCAGAATGCATCATCTAGTTTATTGGCAATCCTTCCCCCCTGTTCGGTTTTGGTGGAGTAGTGTGCTTGTAAATCCAGCAGAACCAGGGAGCAAAAAAAAAATCCAAGCTTCTGAAAGTTGAGTTTTATTGTTATTGTTGAAAGAATAATAACAACATACAAAGCAAAATACAGTCCATTATAGAATCACATCTTGCAGATATGGCTAAACAAGAACAAAACTACAGATCCATGTTTCCAGATCTTAAGGCTACATTGTGAAGCAGTATAAACATATTATAGATCCATCGAGAAGTAAAGAGAAATAAAAGTGCGATCCAAAGGAAGCAAATAATAATAATATCAATGCCAAACACAAAGTTTCTCAGTCCAGCCCCTCTCCACCTTTTTGGGTGTTAACCTTCAGGTTGATTGGATGATCTGTATGTGATGTATGCTAGCTCAGCCTCTTGTTGTTCATCGCCCACCATGTGATCTACTTTCCCATAACAACTTTTTATTATTGTTTCCTTATGTAAACAAGGATGATTTCCCACCTAGTGGTTTCTCTATTGTTTTGTCTCTCTATCCATCTGGACTGAGTTGTTTGTGCTCTGCCTAAAAGCTGTTCTCAAGTGGAAAAATACAGACACGCACATCTCTACATTTCACCTTTGACTGCATAGCCCATCTATACTCTGACACCCCCAACACTTTCTCATTTCCGCCCAACCATCTCATAGCTGGGAGATGGAAATAATTTTTGAAGCAGCATTTAAATCTGGACTATTTTTTAAAAAGTAAGGTCCAAAACACACTGCAGAAATAAATGCTAGGGAACATGGGAGCTGTAGTTTGTTGCGTTTATAAGTGACAGTTTTCCTGCTAAGTACCTGCATGCCATAAGCATTTGAATTAAAATTACCAGATTGAAATCAAATCTCATGGGTTTTTTTTTTTTTAAATTTTATTTGGTGTGTGTTGGAACAGGGGTCGTCTTATACGGCGAGTATATCCCAAACTCTATATTTTTGCTCCGAAAGTTGGGGGTCATCTTATACGCCCAGTCGTCTTATACGCCGGAAAATGTGGTGGTTGTGCACACAGTGTTTTGCCCTATCATGGTGGCAAACAAGACTAGTTTTTGCCCAGACAGGTGAGCCTGGAGGATGTAGGAGGACATGCATGTAAAACAGGAGTTAGGACATATGATTCTCCATATGTTATTGGATTAATTCTCTGGCCATTGGATATCAAAATCTGTGGATGCCCAAATCCCATTGTCCCCAATGGCAGTGTGGCCATGCAACTGCACTGGCATTAGAGACAAATGCACTGAAGGCCTCCCTCCCTCCCTCCCTCCCTCTTTCTCTCCTCCCTGTATGTATGCAAACTCTCCCCCCACCTCTCATTCATAACAACCATGTGACTTAGGTCATTCCCTCTTTGGGATTAACATTCTCTCTCTCAAAAATGATCTCCTGAACTTTTGAGTCCTCCATCTTCCTTCTCCCACAACTTTCCTTGGAAAGATGATGAAAAAAAAAACTTTTTACTCAAACTATTCACTAGCTAGCTTGGGATATAGTTTCTGTGTACATACAGATTAAAGCCATTATTAAAACTTTCGTTTGGATTTCAAGCTACTTCTGTTGTTTTTGAGTCAGTCTCAGTTCTTAAGGAAGCATAGTTAGACAAGAGCACATTTCTGTTATTTTACTATTTTAAAGCTGAACCTCAACAGGCTTGGCTTTGGCACAGGGCATAAACCTCAGAGAGGGAGGGAGGGAGGGAGGGATTGAGGACCTCAGTGCAGTTGTCCCTAATGGTGGCATGACCAAGTGCATGCATGGCCATTGGGGATAACATGGGCTTGCCATCCATAGATGCTCAAATCCGCAGATGGCAAATCTGCACATACCAAGATCCCACTGTGCTAGGAAATGACATCTGCAATGTCATGAGGACAGTAAGCTGAAGAGACCCCTTGGTGTCTTATCACAACTGCTTGTGGTTGGGACACTGCAGATATAATCTTTCAGTGCTCTGAATTGCAGTATCTCAGAAACATTTTGGTCAGGGCATTACCAGGCTGCAAAGGTAAGTTTTTGGGTTCACTGTTGGTCACTCATGACTATAAACATGAAATGCTAGTAGTCATCATCCAGCTTACAATGAAATTACTGCTGATCGTGATACCACCCACTCTTTGTAAAATAAGTTCAGTTCATTCCAGGGGTAGGTTTAATTGTGTAGGAGGGGTTTATAACTAAATGAAATTTTTAAAAATGTACTGCAGGTGGGAATTGCTTGAGATGTCAACCAAACACATGAGATACTCCTCATGTACAGTAACAGTGCATAATCTTGAATAATTTGGGGGGAGGAGAACCTTCCTTATTACTAAAGAGAGAACTAACACTTGGTCTCATTTAACCCACACTTCTCTTTGTTAAATGATTTCAAAGTCTATGGATGAATAGAGAGAGAGAAATAGAAACACAGAGAGCAATTTGTTGACAAGCTAAGGTGTTTGTGGCAAAGAAAGAACTGGGAGAAATAAAGAGAATATCTCAGAACAGGAACAGGTTAGTACATAATGAAAGTCAATAGTAATGACTGATAACAGTGTTTAAACAGATGTGGATGGAAAGAACTATTATAACCACTCGTAATCATTAGGCAGCTGGCAATCATTTATTGCTTGTTAGAATAAAACTAAGCCTATATAAGTGGTATAATCTTGGGTATTACATATAAGTAATTTAGAAAGTAAGCCTTTGAATACATTCTGCTCTTTTGTATTTTCAATTTGTATTTAAGAATTTATTTTCTTTTTCTTTTTTCAATGGTCTTGTGACTGTGTGAGTTTGTATGTTACTATTATGGTAGTTATTCTATTTTTTTATAAAATAAATTTGGAAAGCAAAGCATACAGTTTATATGGTTTAAACATAAAGATTGAAAGGAGTCTATCTATTGAAAAGATGGGGAAAATACAGCCCTATATATGTATTTAGACTGAAAGTCTCATAATCCATCACCACTAGTTAAGCTGACTAGGACTGATGACTGTTGTAATAAAGCAAATCTTAAGAACAGTCAATTGGATATTTTTTTCTTTACAATGCTCAATGTTTGCCAGTTTCCTCAGAAATTGAAGCCATTAAAGAACATCAACTGATCAATGAATAAACATGTATTTCAAGAAAGAACATCAGCTGATCAATGAATAAACATGTATTTCAAGGATCAGGACAAAGATGAAAAGCATTGAAACATTTGTCTCAGATGGCAGGAGTAGTCAAGGACTCCCATGCAGTCAAATCCCAAGTATTTTATTATTTGGTCTTATACACACACCTTGACTATCTTTGGTGTGTATAATGAAAATGTAGACTATCTGGAAGATTTTTTGTAAAGTTCTTTCTTGATATTCTAAGTTTTTGGACATTACTCTCATTGTGTTTTCCATACATAAGCCCAGACAGACAAGCCCTCTTATTCCAAGATGTTACAATTATTGGTATCATTCTCCCATATGAAAAACAATATTTCACTATAGTTGGAGACATTACCTACCTATCTGTTTCATAGTGAATAGTCTTATAGAAGTTTTAGTTTTAAAATACAATATTGTCAGAGAAGAGAATTAAATCAGACAACTACTGTGTAGGATGTGATGGCAGTGACAAGTGACAGCGAGGTCCAATAACCCTAGTTGCCTGGTTATTCTCCTTCTCATCTTTTTCATGCATGTTAACAGCTTTAGAATTTGTCAGAAATTCTAACATTTTGAAAAAAGCCATGTTAATCACCTCCATACCTTAACAATTTTGGAACAGGATGATTTGTTTTTTAAAAAATATACTATCATGTGTCCTCATTCACAGAAATGTATGTATGACCCAGATGACATTATTTCCCACTTATAACCTACCATGTTTGCGTTCAGATCCTTCTTCTTTTCCTTTCCACAAAATAATCTGAAGACAGAATTTCTGCCAAGGTATTTTGACTGGTAACACTAGGATCCATTTGTTTGGAAACACTAAGTATAGCATTATCTAGCTACCCAACCAAAGTCCCCTTTCTTTGTTAGATTGTCTTTAATCATATTCACAACATGTTACCTTACAATCATCCTCCCTCTACCAATGCTATTTCTACTTTAGAAACAGAAATTCTAAAATGAACCACCTGTCTGACTTTATCCCCTGCTTATAATACCTACAAAACACTTATACCCCCAATTCCAATGTCAAAAATCAAACCAAGCTCTTCCTCCCTATTCCTTTTACTCTACTAGAATTGGAGGTAAATAACAGAAGTGTTGTGCTGAGCAAGTGCACAACACTTGTCAGAATCCAATAGTAATAATAATAATAATAATAATAATAATAATAATTTTTTATTTATAGCCCGCCCCTCTGCACAGCAATCGAGGTGGGTTATGGCATTGTAAAACATACAAATAGGCAGGATTCTGCCAAGATTGGTGTGGTTTATTTGAAAGGATGTATGTATCAAATATTGAAGTGTATTGAATACTGAAATGTATGCATGAATCATGTATGGGCTCTGTGTATGGGAAGTAGAAAGAGTGGGCAAATGGCAGTGGGGCAAATGGTAAGCAGAGTGAAGGGATTTATGTTTTTATGACTCTGTTCTTCCTGCAGTGATCCTGGTATATAGAGGATGCTTATTTTCCTTTTCCATTAGGGCAGCAGAATGATAATACAGTGAAAGCTGTATGTAAGAGAAATGTGTGTGTGTGTGGGGGGGGAGACTATTTTAATCTGCTTTGATCAGGATCAAAGGCTGGACAACAACAGACAGAAAGGGAAGAGCTGGATAGTTTGAATTCTAATGCTATGGTAAGGGGAAGAGATATTTATGGCCCAAATGCTCTTCAGGGCAAAGAAGGATGGGTCACTGAGACTAGTAATGGATTATCAGAACCTAAATGGACTATGTAGTACCCATAAGTACCCCCTTCCACTTTTGAAGTAAGAATTATTAAATTATTAAATATTGATTAGTATTCTTATTTTCCTTTTCCTTTATGGCAGTAGAGTGGTAATACGGGAGAAGCTGTATGTAAAAGAAAAGGGGAAGAAAAAACTATTAGAATTTGCTTTGATCATGATCAAAGGCTGGACACCAACAGCCAGAAAGGAGGAGGGCTGGATAGTTTGAATTCTAATCCTATGGTGATGGGAAGAGACCCTCAGTTTCAACAGAGACACTCTACTGATAACTTCTGTCCTGATCTCTGAAATAAAAGTCTTTTATTTTCTCTCACAATGTTTTACTAGCCATTGGGAACTGAGTCCACTGGTTCTGACAATACTGAAACTGCCCTGACCAACACACTGCCTTTGTTAGATGATATAGAACAGTTATCCTTGCAAGAATTCTCTATGTTCCAAACACATTTGAAGTGTGTTTTCAGCGCTATAAAGTAATACACCATCCAGTGTTTGTCCAACTGCATGGAGATTGATAGAATGAAACACAAACATTTGAAATGAAAGGTTCTGGCATTGTCAGAAATAGTGATTTAGATTCTGACATTGATGGTGATTCTTGCTACCTATTGATAGGAAGAGATGGAAGAAGAAGAAAAAATAAGGAATTCTCTGTAGAAAAAAATAATAATCCCACAGCACTACTATATTTGACAACAATGTGAGACTTTTGCATTTCTTGTATTTTTCACCTCCCAAAAACATCTCTGTTATGTTATCTTGGCATTACCATTTCTGATAAACTCAGGAAGGGAGCAAAAATGTAAGAAATAACTTTATTAATTATGCTTTTTTTTTTTAACTGTGATGTCCTGTGGAAACGAATAGCTTTTTCTTAAGGGGGGGGGAACTATAATTCTAAATAACTATAAGAGAGTGAGTCCATTTTGTCCACTTTCTATTTGATACAGCTGGGTATGCCAAGGCCAGATATATTAAGCTGATCTCACCTCCACCCCCAAACTCAGGATGCTGAGTGATGTGTATTTCTCCCTTTCTTTCAACCTGTTTATGATATGAATGCCAATACTTGAGCATTTCAAAGTCCATTAAAGAGGACTTGTGGGATATAGGAGCAGTGGATAACTTCTCATGGTCTAAAGGGCAATTTTTCATGATCCATTGTGGGCCATGCCAGATTGATAAATGTAAATAAAAATAAAATAAAAAATGACAAATACTAAAGTCACCTTTCACTTTCACTTGTTCCTTCATTTGGGAAAGTGAAGGGACAGATGAAGTGATACTGCATCTTGTTTTATCACTGGTGAATCACTGGCATGCAGTAGGCATCTTTTCACTCAATTACCTTCAAGCTCTGAACTAGTGCTAACCATTCAGGTAGCCCAATGGATCCTCTTGGACAGGAAGGACAATGTACCCTAGTACTCCTCATTCCTGCTGAATCTTACTACTCAAGCAACAAAGTTTTCCTGATCTCTGGTGTGCTTTTGTTAGTGAGGTAAATCTTAACCTTCCTTCCTTCCTTCCACAATGGAACAGCAACATTCAAAAGTAGTTGCTGCTGGGAGTTTTCCTTGCCAGACTTGATACAAGATACAAGGGCTTGATATACTTTTTAAAGACATTTTTGTGCAAAATATATAATGTAGTGCAAACCCTACTGAAAATGGGCTGGGAGAAGCACTGTTTTTTTTCATATTTACTCAAGAATGAAAAATCCTGCAGAGACTGACAATTTCTTCAACTGAGTATCTGAACATATTGAGATATCCTTTCTTCTCAAGAACAAGAGAGTCTTCTAGTATGTTTTAAAAGTTGAGTTTCCGTACCTTTTATTATTTTTTGGTTCAGGCTCAGCCATCAATTATACCTCCTGGTTTGTCCTTTGAGTCTGACTTTCCTTTTTGTCTTGGCTGCTGAATTGAACTCTGTCTCCTGCTTCCCAATTTTTGTACTGGATTACTGTGGCTAAGACTGCTACACATATCCCACATCTAGCAAAGTGTAGACAGTTCTGCTATATCTCTGTGATGGGAATGAGTGACTAATAGCCTCCACTCTAATGCAGAGACACAGCAGAATTATCCTTCTGCACTAGAGACTGGAAAGGTCAGAAAAATTTAGAAATATACAAGAAGGTATCTGCATCTTATTTTATAAAGAAAGCTATCATTGCTTAAGTTTGGGAGGGGAGATAAGTAAAGGGAGACATGACAGAATTTACAAATGGTGTGGAGAAAGCCCCTCTTTCATTAGGTCATTCAATGAAGATGAACAGCAGGTGATTCAAGAAATGTTAGAAGAAATGGTACATAATTAAACTGTAGGATTTGCTTTTACAGCTTTTAGAGAGAGCCATTATGTCAGGTAGCTTTTAAAGGGGATTAGACAAATCCACTAAGAATATTGGTGACAGCTAGTAATGATGTTTCCATAATACTTCCAGTATCAGAGTGAGCATAGTTTTTAGTACTATAGTTGACCTTCAACTTTTTCAGGGATTGGGTGCACACCCCATTATGAAATTGGAATACACATATAGACACATCATTTTTATTTTATTTTTAGCCTGAGAGTACACATTTCTAGGCATCTGTAGGTCCTCCAATGTGACTTTATGGGAAACATTCACTGGAGGTTAAAGATAGTGGCTTATATTTGCAATTTGTCTACTTTGACATGTGGGGAGGGGAGAGTTGTGCTCCTTACCCTCACAAAAGTTAGGGTTATACACTATGATTGTATACTAGATACTGATAGTCAACTTTTTCTAGTGGTGAGGCAACTGCAGTAATGTCCAAATAATGAAATCCTTGAATGTTTAATCTGCAAATGGGGAGAGACATTTTATTTGCTTGCAGACATAAGAAGGAGGGTGCTACTGTGTTCATGTACTGTTTTTTTTTCATCAACATCTGGCAGGCCACAGTATGAATAGAATGCTGGAGTAAATTTGACTTTGATCTGATCCACTGGCTCTTCTAACATTCAGTGGCTTGAGTTTGTTCATGGTGCTTTAATTTTCTTCAATTAATTTCTATTTCAGACACACAGTATGGAATCTGATGCTCTAATTGCACCACTTAGACTTTCTTTTATTCTATCTCCTAAACATGTTACTTTTTAAAGCTTCTGAATCCATTGGGGAATCACCATCTTTCATGAATGCTTTCTCTATTTACTGATTATATTATACTCTCTGCCCCAGCCCTTTTACTAATACAATGAAAGATCAGTAAAATTAATTGGATGAAATGCTTTTTACTGTAATTTCAGTACTTGAAATGAAGGACTTAGAAGAGCTGACAAGGTTGCCATTCATTCAGTCACAGACTCTTTATTGTCCCAAAGTAAACAAAGAAGATCCAATAGAGAGCGACTTGTTTACACACAAAGACAGATGAACTCATTTTGCAAATTAATTCTATTTATGGATATGTTTTAAGCAGAGAGATGTATTGCATGGTTTAAAAATGGCAATTACCTTTCTGAGCCTTAGACCATTTATAACAAAAATGCCTATGCTAAATAAACTTTGCTATTGTATTTAGTACTCCATATCACAATTACACCCTATATAAATTAAATGCTATACTCATTACACAACAGTTATAAATTTATCCATAAGGCACATTGGATGTATGGAGCCCATATATGCAGATAATTGGATAAGAAGCAGTTTATGATAAGAATTCTTCTCTACTCTTCACTCTCCATATTGTGGAATCTTTGGATTTGTCATATGTCACTAGTACTTGATGCATGGTTGTATTATTATTATTATTATTATTATTATTATTATCCTGCTCTTTTCCCAGAACTGGGACCCAGAGTGGCTCACAACATTAAAAGAACAATACAATTAAAAACATAGAAAATTGGTACATTAAAACAGAATTAAATCATTACAATATTAAAATAGATTGTTTATTAGAAGAATA
Source organism: Phrynosoma blainvillii (assembly GCA_026167975.1). Taxonomy (NCBI): domain Eukaryota; kingdom Metazoa; phylum Chordata; class Lepidosauria; order Squamata; family Phrynosomatidae; genus Phrynosoma; species Phrynosoma blainvillii. The sequence goes on from JANUYF010000003.1 coordinate 202,238,193, forward strand.
AAAATACAGCTAAAAAGACAAAATTGCTTAAAATACTTAAAAGGATACAACATCTCAAGCCAGTCCTTTAAAAACATTCTTGTTTTAAAAGCCTTCCTGCCTGCATAAGAAGATTTTAAACTATTGGTGGAAGGACAACAAGTAAGAGGCCATTCTGATTTCCCTAGGAAGGGAGTTCCATAGTCCAAAGCAGCCATGGAAAAGGCCCTCACTTATGTCCTCACCAACCATGCTTGTGATGGGGTTGAGACTCAGAGAAGGGCCTCTCCAGGGGATTTCAGGGCCTGGGCCAACCCATAGAGGGAGATATGACCTGCCAAATAGCCTGGATCTGAGCCATATAGGGCTTTAAAGGTTATCACAAGCACTTTGAATTGTGTCCAGAAACAAAGTGGCAGCCAGTGGAGATGTTTCAACAGAGGTGTTGTGTGGTGTCTGTAACCTGCTCCTGTTAACAATCTGGCTGCAGCTCTTAGGAGCAGTTGCAGTTTCTGAACACTCTTCAAAGGCAGCCCCAAGTAGAGCACATTAAAGTAGTTCAAACAAGATATAACCAAGGCATGTACCACTGTGGTCAGATTCAGTGTTTCAAGGTATAGGCACAGTTGGTGCACATGTTATGATGATAATAATAATAATAATAATAATAATAATAATGATAATAATAATAATAATAATAATAATAATAATAATAATAATAATAATAATAATAATTTATACCCCGCCCCTCTGTTAAAACAATTGCCATAATTTATGAATGTGCATGCCCCCCCCCCATTGCCCTATGTGGAGCTGTAGATGAGAACTACCAAGGCAGCCATAGATTCAAAGCAGAGAAACCACATAGACATCTAATTGAAACACAGATCAAAGCAGTGAGATAGGAGTCACAATCAGGAGACATTCACACCATTCTACAGCAGAAGCCCAGGATGTTTTCATGACAAGAACCAGATGAAAAAGTCATTCCCCCCTCTAGAATCTATCTATCTGAAAGTGATCCTTTGATGATTCAGCATCTTTTGAACCCTTTGCCTGAAGCCATTTGTGGGCTATATAAGGATTCCAAAATCCGTTTTTCTCTGAGCTAAAGAGGGACGTTATGTTACTCTGAAACTTCTACAAGTATCCCTCATGCTGTTCCTGCCCTTGACCATTGCTCTGTGAACAGCTAAATTTTTTTCCATCATCAGGGGCACCACATATTTAGTAACTATTTCATAATTGAACCCTTCCTAATAGTCCATAGATTAGGTGTGTGCATGAGTGTGTGTGTGTGTGTTGCTAATTGATTTTCCCCTCAATAAAAGTGCAATTCATTAGAAGAATTCTGTTTCTGTGAGGGTTCTCTGTCTCCTCCCCCTGCATATAAATAGGACATACTTCCCTCTACCAATTTGAGCTAATATTTAAAATTCCCCAAGTTCCAGTTCACGTAATACAGACATTTTGAATGTGCAAAAGCTTCACATTTAAATTTTGTGTATTACATGAACTGGAACTTTGGGAATTTTTCAATATTAGCTCAAATGGGTAGTGGTAGCTGCTCACTGCAGAGACGTGGGCCTCCAGTTTCAGAGCTGGGTCCAGGAGTACCCCCAAACTGTGAACCTACATCTTCAGGGGGATAGTAATCCCATTAACACAGGCTGTATCCCTATTCCCTGATCTGCCTTCCAACTGACCAGAAGAACCTCTGTCTTGTCTGGATTAAGTTTAAATTTGTTTGCCCTTATCCAGTTCATTACTGATGCCAGACACTGGTTTAGGACTAAGACAGCCTTCTTGGATTGAGGTGGAAAAGAATAATGCATCCACATATTGATGGCACCTCTCCTCCAAACTCCAGATGACCTCTCTCAGTGGTTTCATGTATATGTTAAATAGCATAGGGGACAACACACAACCTTGGGGGACTCCTCGAACCAATGGCCAAGGGGTCAAGCAGGAGTCCCCCAGCACCACCTTCTGGGTTCGCCTCTCCAGGAAAGAAAGAATGGAGCCACTATAAAACAGTACCACCAAGTCCCATCCCAGAGAGGTAGCTCAGAAGGATACCATGGTCAATAGTATCGAAGGCCACTGAGAGGTCCAGTAGAACCAACAGGTCTTGTTCAGTTCCCTGCATAGGTCATCCACCAAGGAGACCAAGGCTGTCTCTGTTCCATAACCCGGCCTGAAACCAGATTGAAATGTATCTAGATAATCATTTTCATCCAGAAACCCCTGGAGCTGTCTACACACATTCCAGTACCTTACCCAAAAATAGTAAGTTGGACATTGGCTGATAATTATTCATTATTGCAGGATTCAGAGATGGCTTTTAAAACAAAGGCCTCAGAACTGCCTCCTGTTATATTTATTTGTATCCCACTCTTTTCCCAGAGCTGAGACCCAGAGAAAAAATTAAAAGAACAATACAATTAAAAACATATAAAAAATGATACATTAAAATAGAATTAAATTATTACAAAATTAAAATAGATTGCTTGTTAAAAGAATAAAATACAATAAAAAAACAACCCCTGTTTAAAACACTTCAAAACAATACAACACCCCAGCCCATCCTTTAAATTCATTCTGTACTATAGGTATAGTATGATGTGGTGTAAAATTTCTTGAAGCCATGAAGCTCTGCTGGCCATATTAGAAGATCCAGAAAGTCAGTTCTCCAGACAGATAAACTCCATCTACTCTCATCATTCCATTTCTTCTGGCAAGCCTTCTTGGGAACTGACTTACCAGGAGAAATGGAGTAATGAGAGCAGAAGAAGACTGTGGAGGATAAAATGAAACTTTGCTTATTTATTTATTTATTTATTTATTTATTTATTTATTTATTTATTTTTAGAAACCTGTAAAGATGGATCATATCACTATTTCAGAACTGTTGCTGAATAAATATTATAGTGCATGGCTCCTTAAATGCACCAAAGGGCTGGCCTGGGGGTGGAGTTGGGGCAGAACAACTGCACGCCAGCTGCCCCAACCCCAGCCCGATGTTGTCCTGATGCCGTGCACCGTTACGCATGATGCGTGCCATCAGGACACCCTCCCAGTGTACCCCTCTTAAGACTAGCAATGAGGCACAGTACAGTGAGATATTTGTGATGTTTCAGTATGCTGAATACCATGTGCATTTGGGAGGAAATCATATGACTAAAATGTGTAGGTTTGAAATAGAAGAAGATGTTTTTGTCAGTGAGAAAAAAGTAAACATAAGGAAAATATAAACAACAGCAACAAAGCCACACAAAGATCTATAGTAGGGATGATCATAATATTTTTAAATGGTCAAAATCATGCTTTTGAGTGTTGAGAAAGATTGCTGAAAATAATCCTGGACTGATGAGAATCTTCAAAATTGAAGACTTATTCTGTGAAAAAAATGGATGTAGTTGTTTTGAGCAGAAAGCATCATTTTCTTGCACAGAAAATCATATTTATGTATGCATATTATTTTCTGTACAGACCATGTTGTTTCCTGTGCAGAGGATGCTAGAAACCCAGGATTATTCTATGCAAAGCAATATTGTCTGCACATGAAACAGTATTACCATTTTTATGAAGGAAATATATGTATAACTTTCCATGTAGAAAAATGTTGCTTCTGGGCAAATGTGGAAATTATGTACAGAATAAATCCCAAATTGTAGATGCATTTTGAAACCTGTGTGATTTTCAAAGACTTTCTCAGAACAGCAAGCAAATTGCTAAAATTACTTACCTCCTTAGAGAAGAACATTAGTGAATTACATCCCTCATATACAGAAATTTCAATGCCAGAAAGTGGTAGAAACATTGCAACCCAACACAATGCAGGATTAGAGTCTGCTTTTATTGTCATGTCTCAATGCTATGGAATTATGGAATTTGTAGTTTTGTGAGATATTCAGCCTGGTCTGTCAGAGAGATCTGGTGCCCCAACACACTAAAAATCCCAGCATTCCACACAGTTAAAGTTGTGTCAAACTACATTATTTCTGCAATGCAGATGAAGCCTGAGAAATATTAAAACAGAACTGACAGATTATTATGTCCCTGCTCTACAGAATTCATGAAGTCACCATAACTCTGCAGGCAACTTGAAGGCACATAAACACGCTATCAGAATCTGTTTTTTGTTTTTTGTTTTACTTTAATCTCCACATACATAGTGTGCAGGTTTGTACAATTTATTTGATAATATTCAGGTCCTTACTAACAAGTTTTATATTACTGCTTGAATTTATATTTTTTGCATTTCCATTGAAGAAGGTAAGCAAACTGAGTCAACACAGGTAGAATCGGTAATCTTTTCATCACAATGAATTCATATCCATCCTGTTTCTGATTTGGTGGCTTATCTAAGCAAACACATGTGAATAAGATAGGTTAGTTGCCTTATTTGAACAATTAAAGCCAGGGGATAGCAGAAATATAATATCCTGGCATATTGTCAGCTTTATAAAAATTCCCTTTGTGGCTAATAAAATGCCTTTGATGAAGATGTTACTTCCTTTGACCTCCGTCAAAGGAAAAATGTGACACTGAAATGAACTTCAAATGAGTAAAAACCAGAGCGTTGCTAAGCAGAAGGTATCCAATAAAAAAAATCAAAGGGTATTCTTTTGCTTCAAGAAATACATCAGTAAAAGAGCAAGTGATAGATTAACTGGTTTTATAATTTTCATATTTTGTGAGCCAAAGAGGAAATGGCTTATATTCCTCCCTTTTCCCCAGACTTAACCTAAGTGGCCTTCTTTTTGTAACCCTCTCTGCAGTTCTGTGAATGGGTCCAAAAGGCTATACAAAAGGTTCTACAGCCCACAGATAAAATGTGTTTAATACATATGACATACAATACCTAAATTGTAGGTAATCATGTAACTCAGCCCATGCAATGAGGGCTATGATCAAAACATGTGTCATTTAACTTTCATCATGCAATGAGTTAAATCCAGAGAAGTCTAGTCACTATGGATTATTTAACTAACATCATGCCCCACTAGAAATATTTTTGTAGCCCTTAACACTCCAGGATCCCCAACCTTTTCTAACCAGATAAGGGGGTGAACTGCTGCTTCTGAAAGCAGCTAGGCAAACAAACTGTCAGCATTTCTGCCTGCTGCAAGACTGAGGGGGGAAGCAGATGGCTTAAAGAGCTGTTTTGGGGGCAGGGAAGGGAAGGGGAGGGGAGGGGCAGCCACACGGTAGGCGCCCCAACCCCTTCCCCAGGTTGTCCTCGGAGCAGCCGGCCCTCCGCACGGCCGGCGCTCCAAGGAGGACCTCCCGCCGCAGCGTTCACACACGCTGCGGCAGAAGAGTTGCTGAAGGTGCACCGCAGCCTTTTGCGGTGCACCTTCAGTGACTTGTGGAAGGAGTGCCAATTTAGCGCTCCTTCCAGGGGCGGTGAAGCTGCGCCACGGGGCCGAGGTGTGCAGATACCTCAGCCCCATGGCGCAGCTTCCCAGGGCAGCCCACGGCTGCCCATCTGCTTAGCCCCTAAGGTAAGGAAACAAAAAAAAGGCACCCACATTTATAGGAAATGTTTACTCTGGGGGATTTAACTTTCAGAGTGTTAAAAGGGCCAAATGGTGGTGTTTCCTGTGAAATAGTTTTGGATTTCTTAGAAGCTGGTTTTCTGAAGTGGTAACATTGGGGTTTGAATGAGTGCACTGGGAGCACATTTCCAAGGCACAGGGATTAGTTCACTGAACTGAGGATGTTTTTGACTCACTGGTGCCATCCCTTTGTTAGTGTAATTCTGACATCTGTCACCTCCTCTGAAATGTCTGGACAATAGATCCCTGCTAACTCCTTAGGCTAACCTGCATGACCTGATTTCTTTTAGATAATGGCATCCAAATTAGGATCAGAGGGGGCCTATTTTCTGATATTAGAGAGAAGGGGTATGGGTGGGGCTAACAAGACAGTAAGCAGTTACGAGACCAGCAAGAGAGAGAGCCTTCTCAGTGGCTGCTCCCAAGCTTTGGATCTTCCTCCCTAGGGAGGCCAGGATAGCTCCATCCTTGCCATCCTTCTGGCATCAGGTAAAGACATTCTTGTGTGGGGAAGCCTTTGCAAATCAAAAAGATCTGGGAATGATGTGCTATTTAAATGTTTTAACGTTTGTATTGTAACAATTGATTTTAATTCATAACTTCTAACATTTAAAATGGTTTGCTTTTTTATTTTATATTTATACATTTTAATGTTATACTGTTTTTAAGCTGCATTGTTCTAGATACTGCAGCATGACTAAAGATTATTATTATTATTATTATTATTATCTTATATCCCACCTTCGCACCGGCACAAAGAAGTCCGAACGCTGTTTTATGGATGACAAATTGGGCACAACTTTATTCATCTGTACAGGGTCTGAAATAATAACTTTTACATCAAAAATTCTTCACTTGATTATAACTTCCTTCTTGACACATGTGCATGACATAACACCTGATGCAACCTTCATCTTCATCAAGTCAAGCCATCAGGGATAAGTCACGCCTCCCACAAAGCATATGTCAAGAAGGTTCTCACACAAGTTGCTAAACAAATTAACAAATTATCCCCTCCCCATCCAGGTTTTGACGTCATCTCTACGAGTGATGATGTAACAGAATTTTAAGCTGATGATGTAAACCAGGGGTAGGCAACCTAAGGCCCGGGGGCCAGATGCGCCCCCCCCATGCCTTTGGACTGGCCGCAGGCCGGTCCTGTCGCCGCCACCCCACCCCCCCATCATGATGATATTGATTATTGTTGTTATTACTTGTTCTTGGGGTTTTCTTGGCAAAATCTCCACAGGGGTTTTGCCATGGCTTTTCTGGGGCTGAGAGAGAGTGCATGCATATATTTTTTAATTTTTAATTTTTAAATTTTTTAAATTTTTATTTTTATTTATTTATATATTTATTTATTTTTGGTGCTTTGGCCCCCAAATTGTCTGAGGGACAGCAACCCGGCCCCCGGCTCAAAAAGGTTGCCTACCCTTGATGTAAACCCTTCATCACCCTTAACTGACCAAATATTGTAAATCTAGATATCCAATTATCCACTGGAGGGGACTAGCCTAGCTTGGCATAATAAATAATAATAATAATAAATTTTTATTTATACCCCATCCCTTTGCTCAGCAATCGGGGTGGGTTACAGCATGTTAAAACTTAAAAAGTTAAAAGCATTCTCTCATCCTGCAATCTAACCCTCCCATCCCATTAAAACAATATTAAACTATTGAAGAGTTAAAATACAATAATTCAATTAAAAAAAATAAAAACAACAAAACAACAATAAAACAGGCAGCAATGTACAGTAGGGCAGGCAGCAGCAGGGGGAACAAATGAAAACAAGCTCCCCTGAGCCGAAAGGTTATTCTGGGAAGGCCTGCCAGAAGAGATCTGTCTTTACTGCTTTTTTAAAAGCAGCAAGGGTGGTAATAAGACGGCATCCTCTCCCCCCCTCCCCAGAAGGACCCATTTAATATGAGAGACAATGGAATCCAGGTATACATCACAGCCTAACAGGGAAAGATAAACCCCATCACCCCTGTACAGATGTGGCAAATCAGCTCTAATCCTATCATGCATTACACAGTATGCCCCCAAATCTTCCAACCTCCTCAAAACACTTCTATTCACCCAACGACGCACCGTATTGATAGTAGAGTCTTTCCTTGCACCAGGCCAATTTCGTTGCAGCAAGAGCTTGGTCCATAAAATAATAGTCCCTGGTAACTGTCATTGTATGTTGTAGGTCCACCATGATCCTTTTGACCAGCTGTAATCTTAACCAAGTCATTTTCACCTAGGTGAATGAGTAGAATCAGGGGAGGTGGGAAGGTTGCAGCCAAGTCAATGATACATGGAAGAAGCCCCCCCCCCCCCCAGCATGTCTCTCCGCTCAAACCAGTGAATGCGCCCAATTCACTCCAGACCCAAGTTTGGATCTCGGCCCAACTGGCTAACGTGCCGTTTGGCCCAAAAGACCAAGCTGTGACCAACAATCCAGATGTCACTCTGTGCTTGACCTGCTCAATAAAAAACACACATTATAACATGAATACAAGATTGCATCAGGCTCTTGGCATTATAAGTCCACATCTAAACATACTTAGGGGGGTTGCAGACTGTCAGAAATAGTGTGAATTCAGTCCACTTTTAGGGTTAGGGTTAAGGTTAGGGAATCATGGGGACTGTATTTTATTGTGGCACTAGAGTTCTCTGACAAAGAAGGTTCAATGTCTCAGAAAAGTAACAATTCCCATGATTCCCTAGCACTAACCCTAACCCTAAAAGTGGACTGAATTCACACTATTTTTGACAGTCTGCAACCCCCCTTAGGCCATGAGCTGCTGGAGTGACAAGCTCACTGATTCTGGTAGCAGTGAAAAAAGGCCAACGAATAAGCAGCCCGAAACAAGGTAACCTTCTCAGGTGAGAAGCACACCATTTGTAGGGAATGCCAAATCTGTGTAAGGATTGCATCCATCACTGGCATGCGGGTGTTGTGTGCCACTGGAAGCTCCCTAGACCATCCCTCCAAAGCCTTTGGAACCTTAAAATCTATAGTAGGATCTGTAACACCCCCACACACACACCCGAGAGTAAAAGAACAGGGCTGCCAACCTCCCCCTAATGGTAACCGGAGACAACCTGGACTGTCTGAGATGGACTGCAAAGTGGAGTACAAACTCCACCTCCAAGGGCCAAACCTCGATTTCCCCCACATCCACCAAAAACTGTCTAAAAGCTTGTATTGCAAGCTGGTATGACTTGCGTGTGGAAGGGGTGACGTAATGCAGAATAGCCCTCTCGATCTCTATCCTCCAAGGCTCAACAGATGGGCTGGCACTGTCAAAAGCTGCACAGCTGCATCTGGAGCCAGCTCTCGAAACCTGTGAAACTGTTGTTTCATTAGGTAAATTTCTCATTCAGGAGGCAGGATAAACCCTCAACTGTATCAAGCTCAATGCCCAGAAAGGTTAAACAGGTGGCAGGGCCCTCTGTCTTCTCATTAGCCAGAGGGACTCCCATCTCGTCCATCAAAACTTGAAAAACTGACAAAGTGTCCCAGCACATCGTCATGCCAGGGGCCCCAGCAAACAGGGAGTCATCTAATAGTGTGTAATGGCAGAAATGACAGACCTCTTAACCGCACACCAGAGCAAGAAGGTACTAAATTTTTCAAAAGCCGAGCAAGAAATATAACAACCCATTGGCATCGCCTTGTCAAATAATACATTCCTTCAAATTGGAACCCTAGCAAGTCAAAATCTTCAGAGTGTACTGGAAGTAGCCCGAAGGCAGATTTTATATCACATTTCACCAAAAGAGCTCTCTTGCCCAAGGCTCTAACCATTTGTTCTGCTGAATCAAATGATGCATATTTCACAGATGCCAATGCTGGGTCAATAGCATCATTCATGAACTCCCCTTTAGGGTAAGAAAGATTGTGAATTAAACAAAACTCACCTGGTGTCTTCTTGGGAACCACACCCAGGGGTGACAACCATAATGTTAGCATTGGCAATTGATTATGGGGCCCAGATATCCTCCCTGTTGCCAGCTCTTTTGTCAATTTGTCCCTAATGGTCCCTGGTAACTCCCTCAGTGAACGTGCATTAGGTGCAAAATGATAAAATCTTAAACCAGAATATGGAATGTGAAAACCATATGTAAAACCATCAAGTAGATACTGGGTGGAATCCTGCTTAGGCTAAACCCCCAGCCAAACAGTTAAAACGTCCAACTTAATGGGCATTGGTGCCTTTGCCTCCAGCTGGTGTTGCCTGAGGGGCAGCTCCAGCTCCAGTCCGTTTATCTTTAAAGCAGAGGTGCCGGGGTGATTCCCTCCGCAGGTGTTACAGCGGTGTTCAAACCTGCAGGTCTCCCACCTGCACTTACCTGCATTAAAAACCCAACAGACTCCTGATGATCTCTTTTCCCCCGTACCAGGCCTCATATATTGACCTCTCAGCTGAGTGACCATAGGCACAAAGCCGTTGTCACACCTGCTTGAAGGGGAGGCACCAACCATGAGGTCCGCCCACAACTCAGCTTGTACGTGCCACCATGACATGGAACAATCTAAAGTGGCCCACATCTGAAACTGCTAGTCATATTGAAGCCAAGCAGACCCTCTTGGATTAAAATGACAATTAGTATATGCCTTTATCATGATCTCTTGATATTTGGATAAATCTGGAGACCTTAAGGACTCCCTCTCCTCAATAATACTCCTATAAATTGCAAAGCCCATTATCCAATTAACAAAATTCCTCTCTAACTTCGGGTGCTTGTGTACCTTGAACTCCTTGGGGAGGCTAAATACATAATTCTTGGTTCTGGGTCAGGGAATGTTAAAGAAAAAAGATCAATAAAATCACCCCTCCAAATCCGCTCCTTCACTACAAGTGGGAGATGGGAGCCTAAAGGAGTGGACATACCCGCATAAGGGTTGCAATCAGCTGTTCTTTCCACCCCCACTTGAGTTAAGGCTCCTACTGAAACAGCTCCTTTAGATGCATTTACTTTGCCCGCCAAGGGCTGCTCCACCTGTACCCATGCTTCCTGAGTCTGACTCGCCCCAGCCGCCGCTGAGGGTGTGCTCAGAGAAACTGAGGGTGAACACTCAGCTTTGCTGCCCTGGCCAGCTTGGAAACCAGGCACCCAGACTGTTGCTGGCCAAAACCCCAAGGAGATAGGTAAGGTAGACACACCTGAGCCCGCTGCCTGCTGCAGCATATCCACCAACGTTTGAGCACCTCCAGCCGAGTGTGATGCAACTGGTGCTCGACTGTTATGCTGCAGGGTGGGGAAGCACCTTCCACCACATTGTTTGATAGCTCAGGGGTTTGAGCAGCTGGCCCGCTGGTCCTGCCTAAAACCACCGCCCATTGTACCATGTTAAACAACTCAGCCAATGTAGGCTGCACAGACGCAGAGGCTGCTGCTCCCTGCTGCACCAAACCTGGAACCTTTTTCATGAGTTCCATCATGTCAGCTACAATTGGCTGCCTGCCCTCTATAGCTGGAGCATTGACAATGCGTGATGTGTTTCCCACTGCCATACCAGTGATATGGAACAATCTAAAGTGGCCCGCATCCGAAACTTCTGTCATACTGAAGCCAAGAAGACCCTCTTGAATTAAAATGACAATTAGTATATGCCTTTATCATTATCTGTTGATATTTGGATAAATCTGGAGATCCTTCTCCACCTGTGTAGATTGTAGTCCCAACAGTTGCTCCTTATTTGAGGCTGGAAGGGCCAATGTTCCAGAACTACCACCCTGCACCCCCTTCTGAGCTAGTTGCTCACACACAGCCACACAAGCTTACATTGTATGTCCCAACTGGGCCAGGTGGACAACAATCTCATCTTCCCTACCCTAGGCCTTGGCCAAACGCTTAAGCACCGACTAGCTAGTGCTAGGTCCAGCAGGCACCGCATGCCACTTGGACTGGGACTTGTTCCGTGGCATAATGGCAAAAGTTCCCCTTTTCAATAATTACCAAGCCCCTGGGTTATAGTGTTCTAAGCAAGAGCTAGAACGCTTAAACAAAGTAGAAAGAGTGCCCCAAACAGGGACAAAAGCTATTTTTGGTGCCCCAAGCAGGGACAACTGACCATCTACAAATCACAGGCCAATAAGGCAAAATGGCCCTTTTTATAATAACCAGTCCCAAGCAGGAACAAGAACCAGCCAAAAGGTCCCAAGCAGCGACAATAAAACCCTCCACGGGTTGCCAACCGACGAGGAAAAAAACCTGCCACTCCACAGGCCCCAATGGCCTAAAACAGTCCCAAGCAGGGACAAAACCACCCAAAGGGTCCCAAGCAGGGACAATAAACCCAAGCAGGGTCAAAACAACCACCTGTGGGGTCCCCAGCAGGGACAATAAATCCTCCACTGGTCACTCACTAGGCCTTCTATGGCCTATAAACCACCCAAAGGGTCCCAAGCAGGGACAATAAACCCAAGCAGGGTCAAGACAACCACCCAGGGGGTCCCAAGCAGGGACAATAAACCCTCCACAGGTTACTCACTAGGTCTCCTATGGCCTATAAAAAGCCCCACATAGGGACAAAAACCTCCCCCCATGGGCTGCCAGCTGGAGAGGAAAAAAATCCTTGTCGAAAGCTCCTAAGTCCCAAGCAGGGACTTTTTTCTGGTGCTGGCCTCACCGACCACATAGACCAGGCCCAAGGAAGCCTGCTGGCTTCTCAAATACTTGGCAGCCAATGTTCTCTCTGGCCTGCCGAACTCAGAATGGCTGCCTCCACATGGCAGTCTCGCAAGATTATGTGGGCTGCTGGGGGATCTCGCGAGATCCCCCTGATTGGTTAGGAGGCGAAGGGAGGGCGGGAATCCCCACCCTCCCAAACAATCACGGTGTCGGCCTTCTAAATTGGCCGGTGCAACAGCGGGCCTCTCCCAACATGTTGGGGGGGGTGTCTTTCTCCCAATATATATTGGGAGAAAGATGGGATATAAGATAATAATAATAATAATAATAATAATAATAATAATAATAATAATAATATCTTTAGTCATGCTGCAGTATCTAGAACAATACAGATTAAACACAATACAAAAAAGTGATAAAAGTATCAATATGAAGTTATCTCAAAATCAATTAAATGATTCTCTGATTAAAACAGTAAGCATTAAAACATTAAAATGATTAAATGGACTGTAAAACATTAAAAAAACACAGCACATCATTAAAAGCCCATTCCATTCATTATCAAAAGCCTGGTGATACAAGAATGCTGACAAAATGAGATCAAGGAGTGATCCCTCCTGATCTCCCTAGGAAGGTAATTCTAAAGACTGGGGTCAATCACTAAGAAGGTTCCTATCCCTGTTTGTTGTTCCCAAAAAACAAGCCTGAGAGAGCGGTGGGACAGACAGAAGGTCCTCATCGGGAGATGCTAAAGCTCTAATAGTCTCATAAAGGGAGTTATCTGGACCCAAGGGCCTTAAAAGTAATCACTAGCATTTTGAATTGTGACTGTGAAAAGAACAATCAGCTAGTGGAGCTGCTGCAAGTGAGACCTGAAACAGACCGAGACGTGAAACAGATGGGCCAAAAATGCTGCCTTCAGGCCAATTGGGGGGGGGTGATTAGATGACTCATACCTCTGGATTGGGATGAAGGCATACCTCAGCTGCCTAAGGTGGCCCAAACCCAGCCACAAAAGGGTGAAAAAAATGTGTTCCTTGCCAGCAATCTGTTGTGGACTGTGGCAGCGGCCAGCCTCAGGACTGTGATGTGTGGTTCCCACAGTCCTGCACAAAATGGAGAGTGACTAATGCTGGAGCACCAGAGGCCACTCAAAGCTGCTGGTCTGCTTGACCCCCAAGTGAATCCTCTGGGCACTTTTCAAATGCAGCCCTTTGGAGACCACATTCAGTAATCCAAACAGGATGTAACTAAGGAGGCATTGGCAGTCAATTTTTTTTTACCAGAATGATGTGAATCAGCTCACTTATGCATTCTGGGTTTGCTATTCACACTATGGAACCACATCTTTGGAAAATCGCATCTCTCTGGGTTCAGTTGCCCACATTAGCTGGCACTCTTCCCTTGCCAGGAAGGAGAAGGAAAGCAGTTTCTGGGCAGCCATTTTGAGTGACTGAGTGTTTAAATTCTTTTTAAAAACACTTGGGGAGAGTGTGACTGTTGCTGAGCTGATGGGGCTTTGGTGAGTCACATTTGTGAGTCAGTAGGGGATGGAGCTACCCAATTAGCTCTATACAACTCCTCTCAGAGGCTTTCCAGGCCAGCTCCTGCCAGGAAGGAGAAGGAAAGCAGTTTCTGGGCAGCCATTTTGAGTGGGTGAGTGTTTAAATTCTTTTTAAAAACACTTGGGGAGAGTGTGACTATTGCTGAGTGGGTGGGGCTTTGGTGAGTCACATTTGTGAGTCAATAGAGGGTGGAGCTAACCAATTAGCTCTATACAACTCCTTCCAGAGGTGTGCACCTAACGGCAAGAGAATTTTTTCATAGGACAAGGGAAAGCACATCACAGGTAGAAGGAGGACTTTGACCTTTCTTTTTAGAGGTTCTAATAATAATAATACTAATAGTAATAATTTAAAAATATTTTTATTAATTAAAATAAATTTACACAACACCATATATTAAAACATTCTTACATTTCTTCTGTAAACCAACATTATATCCATCTTTTCATTCATTATTTCTTTCATCTTCCATCTTCCATCTAACAAATCTTCCATCTTCCATTCAACGTAATTACAAACTTACATACATACTTCTAACAAACATAAACATACAATCCAGAAGACTTCCTTGTCCATCCTCCACTGATTCATTTCCACAATTTTATTAATTGCTTATCTTCTTATGTTAATATTCTATATTTTGACTCTACCTCTTTAATCTAGTTTTCAGATTTTTTTTACTCCTTTTTCTTATCTGTCAGCTTATTCTCCCTTTCTCTTTTATATTTTTCTATATTATTTCTTTCACCTTGTTTAACTTATAGTTTGAATATTTGGCCACTTGTATATTTGTATTTGTACAGTTTTTCCCAACCTCCTTTATCTATATCTTTCTTCCTTTCCCCCCTCTTCTATATTTTTACTATTTTGTGTTAATCTAGTTGATATGATATCTATTTCCATAATATCCATCAGTTTCAAAATCCATTCTTCCTTTTGTATTTCCTTCTTTAGTTTCCAGTACCTGGCATAAACCATTCTGGCCGAGGTCAACATATAATCCCCCCCCCCCATAATTCTTTTTCTCTTCCTTGCCCAGCATGTTTAGGAGTAATGTTTCAGGGCTAAATGTTAAGTCTATTCCCAATATCTCTCTTATTCCATTTTGTATCTCCTTCTAATGTCCTGACTTAAAGAGTATGTTAGTCTTTTAGTACACAGTTTCTCCCATTGTTCCAAATCTAATGCCTTACCGCAATCTTTTGCCCATTTAATCATGTTGTCTTTTATTATGTCTTCTTCTAAGTGATATTCTAGCAACTTTTTATATAATCTTGACTAAAGAGCTGGTTTTTCTATCCATATAATTTCTTCTAAATCAGTCTTTTCTTCAGCAATTCCTATAATTTTTTTATCTGTTTTAAATCTCATTTTCATTTTATTATATAAGAACCATTCACATTTATGTCCCTCTGATCTTATTTGCTCTAAAGATTTCATTTCCCATCCTTCTCCATTTCTTTTCAATATATCCTCATATTTTAATCAATCTCTTTTTTTTGGGGGGGGGGGGGGTTGTATTATATAATGCCTCGTGGGGGATAACCACTTTGGTATTTGAGGGCATATCCTTTTTTTGTGTTTCCTCCAAACTCTATAGAGTGCTGCTCTAACAAAATGGTTTTTAAAACCTTTATTTACTTGCACTTTCTCATAATATACATATGCATGGAATCCAAATCTTAATTTGGTTCCTTCTAATTTTAATAATTTTTGTCATCCAATTTAATCCACTCTTTTAGCCATGTCAAAGCACTAGCATCAAAGTACAAGTTTAAATTTGGCATCACAAATCCACCTCTTTCAACTGCATCTTGCATATAATTTTGCTTTATTCTTGGTTTCTTCCCTGCCCAGATATAATCTGACAGTTGTTTTTGCCAATCTTTTAACACTTTTTCATTTTTAACTATTGGGATAGTTTGAAATAAGAAAAGAATTCTTGTAAGAATGTTTATTTTTTTACTACTGAAATCCTACCCAATAGTGTTAATTTTAATTCTTTCCATTTATTCATGTCTTTTTAAATTTCATCCCACTTTTTTCCATAGTTATGCCAAAAGAGGTCTGAATTTTTATTTGTAATATTTATTCCTAAATATCTGGCTTTTTGTTTGTTTGTTTGTTTGTTTGTTATATTAAAAAATGGCATATCTCTTATTTCCATTTCCTCTTTTTTGTTATATTTTTTTGTAATCATATTTTTCCCCTTCATTTATTTTTAATCCTGATACCAATTCAAAATCTTTCAGATGTTTTTTTTATTATTATTTTTATTTATTAAAAAAACATTAAAAATCCATTTAAAATATTTTCTTAGTCATTTTTACAGTATGTTTACCCATAATTCAGACTTCTCAATAGTTCTTTGAAAGTAAGTACATTTTTTCCCATTTTGCATACATCATTTCTGTATCTCTTACTTCTATCATCATCGCAAATCCAATTCATTTACACAATCTTAATAACTACTTAGCTGCTTTATTCCCATTTTCTATTTACATATTCTTCCACTGGAGCCCAGCAGATGCTTTATTAAACTTGGAATACTATTTATTGTGTCTTTCAGCATAATTACAATGTCATCCGCAAATGCACTCATTATATATTGATCTCCATTAATTTTTATTTCTTTTATATTTGTTACATCTCTTAATTTTCTCAACAGGATATCCACTGTTATTATAAATAATATCGGTGATAGAGGACACCCTTGCCTTGTCCCTTTCTTTATTATTATTGATTTTGTACTACTACCATTAATTATTATTTTTGCTGTTTGTTTTTTATATATTGCCTTAATCCAATTTAAGAAGTTTTGTTCTATTCCAATTTGTTTTAATAAGTTTTCCATTAATTTCCAGTCCAGATTGTCAAACACTTTTCCAAATCCAATAATATTATTGCTAATTTCCTTTCATTATGTACCTCAAAATATTCTATTATATTTATTATTTGTCTTATATTCTCTTTCAAATGTCTTTTTGGTACAAAACCACTCTGTTCTTCTGGTATTATCTCTGTGAGTATTGGTTTTAGTCTATATGATAATATATATGTGAACAACTTGTAATCTTTGTTCAATAAAGAAATTGGTCTGTACCCATTTGGGTCTTCTTTATCTTTCCCTTCTTTTAGTATTACAGTTACATTTGCTTCCTCCCATGATGGAGGAATTCTCTTTTCTCCAATATTATTCATTGTCATCAGCAGAGGCTCACTTTTTTGCACTGACACAAAGGACACGAGACACCTCTTTTGGGTTAAAACAGGCCACAACTTTTATTTAGCTGTACAAGAATAAACTTCCAACAATTTTGTCACATGTGTATGTGAAGGTGTAACCCCCCAGATAAATGGAACTTCACTGCATGTGACAAAGTATGTAAGCAAATAATAATAACAAAAAAAATTACAAAACCCCTCCCCTCTGGAAATGAAATCATATTACATCATATGACATCATTTGATTCGTGATGTCATGCATTTAACTGTAATTGTCACTTCCTTTTAATTTAACATTATCCAGTTTACCCCAATTAATTATCCAATTTACCCCAATTAATGGAGAACAGGAGAAGTCCCAGCAGATTGGAGGAGGGCAAACTTTGCCCCCATCTGCAAAAAGGGGAAAAAAAGAGGATCCCAACAATTATCGTCCAGTTAGTCTGACATCAATACTGGGAACAATTCTGGAGCAGATCATTAAACAGAGAGTGTGTGAGCACGTGGAAGGTAATTCCATAATCACAAAAAGTCAACATGGGTTTCAGTGGAACAAGTCATGCCAGACAAATCTGATTTCATTTTTTGATAAAATTACCAGCTTGGAAGATGAAAGGAATGCTGTAGATATAGTATATCTTGATTTCAGTAAGGCCTAGGACAAGGTTCCCCATGACATTCTTGCAAACGAGCTGGTAAAATGTGGGCTAGACAAAGTAACTGTTTCATGGATTTGTAATTGGTTGACTGGCCGAACACAAAGGGTGCTCAACAATGGCTCCTTTTCAACCTGGAAAGAAGTGACCAGTGAGGTGCCACAGGGCTCTGTCCTGGGCCCAGTGCTATTCAACATCTTTATCAATGACTTGGATGACGGTATTGGGGGTATAGTTATCAAATTTGCAGACCAGACCAAATTGGGAGGAGTAGCTAATACCCCATAAGACAAGATCAAAATTCAAAATGACTTGAACAGACTAGAAAGCTGGGCCAAAGCTAACAAAATGAAATTCAACACAGAGAAATATAAAGTACTGCACATAGGGCAGAAAAACAAAAAGTACAGATATACAATGGGGACACCTGGCTGAATGAGACTACGTGTGAAAGGGATCTAGGAGACCAAGTAGACCACAAGTTGAACATGAGTCAACAGTGTGATGCAGCAGCTAAAAAGGCCAATGCAATTTTAGGCTGCATCAATAGAAGTATAGTGTCTAGGTCAAGAGAAGTAATAGTGCCACTCTATTCTGCTTTGGTCAGGCCTCACCTTGAATACTGTGTCCAGTTCTGGGCACCACAATTCAAAAAGGATTTGGAGAAACTGGAGCATGTCCAAAGGAGGGCAACTAAAATGGTGAAGGGTCTGGAAAGCAAGCCCTATGAGGAACGACTTAGGGAGCTGGGGATGTTTAGCCTGGAGAAGAGAAGGTTAAGAGGTGATATGATAGCCTTGTTTAAATATTTAAAGGGATGTCATATTGAGGAGGGAACAAGCTTGTTTTCTGCCGCCCCAAAAACTAGGACCCGGAACAATGGGTGCAAGTTCCAGTAAAAGAGATTCCACCTCAACATTAGGAGGAACTTCCTGACAGTAAGGGATGTTCGACAGTGGAACACACTCCCTCAGAGTGTGGTGGAGTCTCCTTCCTTGGAGGTCTTTAAGCAGAGGCTGGATGGCCATCTGTCCAGGATGCTTTGATTGGGAGTTCCTGCATGGCAGGGGGTTGGATTGGATGGCCCTTGTGGTCTCTTCCAACTCTATGATTCTATGATTTACTTAACCATATTAATTTTCCTGTGGGGTGGGGGTCATTACCCGCCATTAGAGGGGGCCAGCCTAGCTAGGCACCCCCCCACACACAGACTGCTTTTTCAATTTGTTCGGAAAGTGTCTTAACATAAATCTCCGAACCTTCAGGAGAGAGTTGAGCCCCACCCCCCTGTACAGCTGTGGCCTATCCAATTTAATATCATGTTCAATTACAAAAATGCCAAGTTTAGCCAACTGTTTGGCAACAGAACAATTAAGCCATCACCGAGCATTGTTAATACCAGCATCTTTGCGAGCTCCAGGCCAGCTATGCCTTGGCATAGGGGTAGGCAACCTTTCCCCTTTAAGGGCCGAGGGACTTCAGCTCCCAGAATCCCAGGAGCTATTGGCCAACATGGGACTATTGGCCAACATGGCTGAGGCTTCTGGGAGCTGAAGTCCCTCGGCCCTTAAAGGGGAAAGGTTGCCTACCCCTGCCTTGGCAGGAGCTTGGACCAAAGGATTACAGCTCCCAGGAAAACCTTTTGAATTTCTTGCAGATCTCTCACCATCTTTTTTACCAGCTGCAAACAAAGTACTTTAACTAAGTCATTTTCCCCCAGGTGTATAACTAAAACCCGGGGTTACAGATATGACCAAGCCAATCGCAAGGAAGGAGTGCTCCCCACATCATGCCCCTTTGTCCAAACCACTGAATGGTTCCGATGTGCGACATGCCCAATGAAGAGTCATGCTGATGTTCAAGGATGTGGCGTTCTGCACAGAAGACCAAACTGTGGCCCACAATCCATATCTTGCGTTGAAACAAGCCAACTGAAATAGAAAGAAGGCAAATTAGTGTGGCTGATCAGAAGTCACATTCCCTGACAGCCTAACATATGGCTTGAATGCTCGAGAACACCACCAGCCAATTCGGCAAATATCAGCTTCACTCAAGCCATGAGTGGCTGAAGCCGTTGCTGCTCTAATATGGAAGGATTGCGAAGAGAAGTACGCCTAAGTAGATTAGCCCATTTTAGTGTCTCCTTCAACAGTGCCCTAAATTGAAATTGAGTTAAGGGCATACCAGACAAATGTATAAATAGATAGCCTGCCAATTTGGGCCTAATCTTCAAATAATTGGTCATTGCTAGCACCGGGCAAATTTGCCCACTAGGCGCTTTGGCTAAGGAAATAGACTGACCCTTTGCTAACTGATCAGTCTTAGAGAACCTAATACAAATCTGAATCCCCTGTTTGGTTAATGTTGAAATTGATAGGTGACGAAGGGTTCTTTGTGTGTGAAGATAAAAATCCATGCAGGAGGCAGCCCATGCAGCAAGGCAGCTTGCCTAGCAGAAATCACCAGCACGCAGTCAGTTGCTCCAAGCCTCTAACTTTATTATAAGACAGCATAGGCAAAGTAAAACTACAAAGTCCAGAAAAATATTACTTTAGCCAGTTTGGCTAACAGGAACAAAACTATAAATACTTAATGCTACATTGTGAAAATTTAGTCAAGCTACAGCTTCTGCAAAAATATTAAAAACTAACCCATACTGTTGAAAGGTTAAAACAGACTGACTTCTTTGTCCAAGACACATCTCCCAGCCCAACTTTTCCCCACCTCTTTGGGTGTTACCCTTCAGGTTAATTGGTTGATTAGTACATGACGTATGTTAACCAAACCCCTTGTTGTTCATCTTTTACCATGTGATCTATTTTCTCAAAACAACTTTTGTTATTGAATTCACTTTATAAACAAGAAACTCTTTCCCATGTATTTCATCTTGTTCACTCCATTGTTATGACTCTTCAAACACCTGGACTGAGATGTTGTGTTTTAGGCCTAGAAGCAGTTTTCTCATCATGGAAAAATACAGACACACATCTTTACATTTCAACATTGACTATATATCCCATCAAAATCCTAACAGTTAAGACAACATCCAAAATTAAAAGTGCCCTGCCAGATTGATCATTACGAGATCTGGCCACAATTTCACTGATTCTTAATGCTGCAAGGAAGGCTATGGCAAATACTGTCTTAAATAAAGCTGCCTCCTCAGGTGAATAACATGCATTAGCTAACTGTTCCCATAACCTAGCCAGGACTGTGCCAATTATCAGCCATCATGAGTCCTTTGTTGCAGGGGATTCTCTGGACCTTCCACAGCACTTTTAACCCTAAAGTCTGTGGTAGGATCAAAACAACCCCTTGCCCTGGAGTGAAATGCCAGGGTAGCCAGCCTTCCCCTAATGGTAACAGGCGAGATACCCGCATGCCTAAGATAAACTATAAAACGTAGGATCAGGTCCATCCTAATCGGCCAACTTTGAACCTCCCCAATTGCCAATAAAAATTGATTACACGTATTCAATACTGCTTGGTAGCACTTGCGTGTAGATGGGGCGATGGAATTCAGCATTGCCCTGTGAATTTCTAATCTCCAAGGCTCCAAAGCCAGGCTGGTACCTCCATCGGATGTGTCGATGCCTCAGGAGCCAGCTGCCAAAACCTGGAGAGCTGAAAGTGAGAAAGGGTGTCTGCCAAAGGGTTAAGCACACCAGGAACATGCTGAGTCTGGAATAGCACATTAAATTTCAAACACTGCATGACCATCACCCTTGAGGGACTTGGAAGACTGAGAATTTGCCATGTGGACAACTGCCTGGTTGTCACACCAAAACCAGACGGTCTTGTTAACAAATGGACTTGACCACAAATGCACAGCCACTACAATAGGAAAAAGCTCCAGAAATGTCAGGTCTCTAGTCAGACCATGCTCTGACCATGCAGAAGGCAATGCCTCCACAGCCCACTGGCCATTCCAGTAAACACCAAAGCCATGGGCGCCAGCAGCATCTGAATGCACTTCAAAGTCTGCTCGAAGCAGCATTTCAAATCTCCAAAATTAAGTCCCATTGAATTTCTCCAAAAAGGAGTCCCAAACCTTCAAATTCTCTCGAATCCCACTTGTGATCCTAATGTGATGATGCGGTGCAGCTACCCCTGCAGTAGCCCTATATAATCTCGCAGAATGCTCGTCCCAGGACTACAACCTTACAGGTGAAATTCAGCAATCCTGTAAAGGATTGAAATTCGTGAAATGTCGCTTTTTGCTTCCCCAACATAATCCTAACCTGCTGCCTCATAGCCACCAATTTATCATTTGGTAATAGAGAAATCCCAGCTATGGTGTCAATCTCTCTACCCAAAAAGGTAAGCTGTGTGTCTGGCCCTTCAATCTTTTCTTCCGCTAAGGGAACTCCTAACTCAGACATTACGTCTGGAAAATCGACCAAAGAATCCCCACATTGTGAGGAATTGGGACTCCCAGAGATCAAGAAGTCATCTAAATAGTGTTATGGCTCTATTACCTGTACACTTAACTGCACACCAATGAAGAAAGGTGCTGAAAGTCTCAAAAGCTGAACAAGAAATCAAGCACCCCATTGGCATGGCTTTGTCAAAAAAATACTTTCCTTCGAATTGAAAACCCAGTAATTCAAAATCATCTGGGTGAACAGGAAGGAGCATGAAGGCAGACTTAATGTCGCACTTTGCTAAAAGGGCCCCCTTGTCTAGATTCCTAATCATCTTGACTGCTGAGTCAAATGATGCATACTTAATAGACATAAGCCCAGGATCTATAGCAGGGGTAGACAAACTTTTTGACCTGGGGGCCGGGTTGCTGTCCCTCAGACAATTGGGGGGAGGGGGCGAAGCACCAAAAATAAATAAATAAATAAATAAATATTTAATTTGTTTAAAAAAATAAAAAAATAAAAAAATATATGCATGCACACTCTCTTGGCCCCAGAAAAGCCATGGCAAAACCCCTGTGGAGATTTTGCCAAGAAAACCCCAAGAATAATAATAACAACAATAATCAATATCATCATGGCGGGTGGCGGTGGGGGGCAGCGGCGGCGATGGCAGGACCAGCCTAGGGATGGTCCAAAGTCCTCGGGGGGCACATCTGGCCCCCAGGCCTTAGGTTGCCTACCCCTGATCTATAGCATCATTCACAGAATCACCCTTCAGGTAAGATAAACTGTGAATCAACCTGAATTCCCCGAGGGCTTTTTTAGGCACCACACCGAACGGGGATAAGCGAAGCGTGGGAATAGGCAGCTGATCATGAGGTCCTGAAATCCTCCCAGCAGCTATTTCTTTAGCTAGTTTCTCCCTCACAATGTTGGGGAGTTCACTCACGGAACGAACATTGGGCGCATAGCGATGCACCCTAGGACCTGTGTAAGGGATACGAAAACCTAGGGAAAAACCATGAAATAAATAAGATGCAGCCTCTTTATTAGGGTATACCTTCAACCATGCCACCATTTCGTTTAGCTTAATTGGCAACTGTGCTTTTTCCTCCAGGCGATACTAGCCGAGGGGCACCACCCACTCCTGACCGCTTACCTCTACTTCAGGAAGCACCGGAGTGACCACCCCTGCAGTGTTACACTTATGGTCAAACCTGCAGGGCTGCCTGTTGCACTTGCCTGAGTTAAAGTCCCAGCAAATGCCAAATTGCTTTCTTTCTCCCATGCCAGGCCTCACATTCGGCCCTCTTGGCATAGTAACCATAGGAACAAACCCATTGTCACACCTGCTCAAGGGGGAGGCCCCCACCATAACATCAGCCCAAAGCTCAGACTGTACATGTCTCCACGACAGGGAGTGATCCTGTGCCGCTCACATTCTAAACTGCTCATCATATTGCAGCCAAGCTGCACCTCTAGCATTGTGATGGCAGTTGGTATAAGCTTTTATCATGATCTCCTGATATTTAGAAAAATCAGGGGACCTCAACGGCTCCTTTTCCTCTATGACACCTCTATAAATAGTGAAACCCATAATCCAATTTACAAAATTGTGCTCCAGCTTAGGGCATTTCAATGCTTGAAACTCTTTGGGAAGACTAAACACAATCCCATCCTTTACCATGATCCTCAGTTCGGGATCCCTGAAAGTAAGAAAAAATAAGTCAATATATTCTCCCTTCCAAATTCCTTCTTTAGTAGAAAGAGGAAGGTGTGAACCAAGGGGTATAGCATAAGCATAAGGGGTTGATTCAGAATGCACAGCTGCTCCTGATAACATAGGAGCACTCAAAAGAGATACCACAGAGGTATTGCTAGCCAAGACCATTGGGCACCCATCGTGCACCCTAGAGACAGGGACCTGTGTAACCACAGGTGCCTGCACAGTTGCATCCAAAGCTGCAGGGTTGGATCATTCCACACCCACACCCTGACTAACCTGGCCACCTGGAGCCCATACCGAGG
Organism: Phrynosoma blainvillii; assembly: GCA_026167975.1. Taxonomy (NCBI): domain Eukaryota; kingdom Metazoa; phylum Chordata; class Lepidosauria; order Squamata; family Phrynosomatidae; genus Phrynosoma; species Phrynosoma blainvillii. Next base: position 202,262,210 of record JANUYF010000003.1, read on the forward strand.
TGAGCCAGTTTGCATGTGCAATAATGGTAGCAGACAAACCTGAAACTGTAGCTTGCTGGGAAGCATCACCAGCCAACCGCACTGGTCCCCCTAAGTGTGGACCTGCAACAGCTCGGGTGTCAGGCAAAGATGAAGCAGCAGCAGCTTGATCTCCTCTTTGTGCATCACGGGTCTGCTCCATTGCACCACCCCTGGAAGAACCACTCCTTGCAAGTGGTTATATAAATCTGCCATAGTAGACTGCTCAGAAACAGGGGCAGTTGCACCCTGAATCTCCATACCAGGGAACCTTTTCAGGAGATCACACACATCACCAATAGTGGTGTGCCCAGCCTCCACAGCCAAAACCACCGAAGGACCCATTGTAGCATCCATCACCTGAGCATCAGGTGCCACGGGAGGGGGCAACACTTCTGTGTCGGAGGTGCCAGAAGTGCTGGCAGTAGGACTGGCGGCTGTAGCCTGTAGCCCCTTCTGGTCAAGCTGATTGCACACCGCAACACAGGCTTGCACTGTTTTGCCCAGTTGTGCTAACTGGGCAGCAATCTCATAATCTCTGCTGGTAGACTAAGAAGACCTTTTTGAAGCAAAGTGTCCAGAGCTGGGCAGAGCCGAAGCTGCACACCTCTTGGATTGGGCCTTACTGCGGGGCATCACTCCCCTCAGTGAGTGGAACACGGGTCCAGAGCACAATCACCTGACCTTGGGTGATTACCACTAGGCCAAAGGCCACCCTTCCCCAAGTCTCAGCAAGAGACGCAAACAGCCAGGAAGCATCACTAGCAACAAACACGGGGGGGGGGGGGGGGGAGAGGTGTCCACCAAGGGTCCTGTACAGAATCCCAACCCGAAGACAATACTGTCTTCCAACACACACTCACCACTGGGGAGAGGTGTAACAGCCCTCCCAAGCCTGCAATGGTGTCCCGACCTTACCAGACCAGTGATGCCAGGGCGACGCTGGGCCTGAAATCCAGTACTGGGTCTGCGCACCTGGTGAGGATGCCTATCGCAGCACCCACCTCGGATGAAGCAGCCCTCCGGGTGTTGGAGATGCAAAGGCCCTTGCTGGCCTGAGGGGACCAGCCCAAAGGCCTCACTCGGGGCTCACTTGCTCAGGGAGGGACAAACTGAACACTCACATTTGCAGAAAAAGAGCAAAATCAGCAAAAGCCAAATGCAGCAAAAGCCGAGAATAAATGCTAAGCCAAAGCCAAGCAATTACCCAGAGCACAGAGCAGAGCGATGTGACTCACTCAGGTCAAGCTCTAAAATGGCTGCCGCCATGTGGCAGCACAGAGCTATAAAGCACAAACTCTCATCCCAAGTCTCGGGAGATTACAGGCACCACGAGACTTTGGGATATGAACAAAACAACTTGATTGGACCAAGCGCGCAGGTGCTCAATACCCCTGCGTGCTTAACCAATTAGGCCTCTCATGTCCTAATATGGCCAGCGCAACAAGAAACCCCTCCCGACTCGTCGGGGGGTGTCTTTCTTCTTTGAATATTTTATAAAATTTCCCAATTATTCCATCTGGTCCTGGACTTTTATCATTTTTTGAATGTTTTATTGCCTTAAATAATTCTTCTTTAGATATTGGTTCTTCTAATTTTTGTATGTTTTCCTTTATTTTAGGGATATTACTCTGGTTCAGATAATTTTTTTATCTCTTCTTCCTTTATTTCTTTTGATTTGTATACTTTGCTAAAGTGATCGAAAAATATTTCGTTAATCTTTTTTTGTTCTGTGAATATCTTATCACCTTTTTTATCTTTGTGATTACGTTTTTATTTCTATCTTTCCTTAACTTCCAAGCTATTTCCCCATTTTATTGGCATGTTGAAATTGCCTTGCTTTATCTACACACACAGAGAGAAAGAGAGGCAGAGACATGGATGTGTGTGTGTGTGTGTGTGTGTGTGTGTGTGAAAGAGAGAGAGAAAGGCCTTTCAAGTAGCTTGCTGACTTCTGGCAATCTTCTACATTTCAAGAGGGTTATTTTAGGAAAGGACAACTCATAGGTGGTTTTACTGGTTCCTTCCTCCAAAACCTAGCCTTCAGTCTTCCTTTTCTAGGATGTGTCCTCCATTTCAGTCTTCTGCACAGAAGGATTTCCAAGATGTCTTCCATTTTGAGCATTACTAAGAAGCAGGAATGTATACATTTAACCAAGTATTTTTAGCTTTTCTTTGGACATATCCTACACTTTTCTTGAATGTCCTACATGCTGCACTGCTTTGTCCTTCTTTGGGGTGGGGACATCTTGTCACACTGAGTTAACTGTGCTTTGCCTCTGCACACATTGGCAGCCCTCAGCCAGGCAGAGGATCCTCCTTCCACCAATCGAGGGGGTGGGTATCAGCTCATCCACCTCTTAATCCCCATCTGTTCCAGGCTATTGAATTTTGGGAAGTGTAGTTTGTTGCAGCACCAGAGCTTTCCCTCCCACTTTCCTATTTTTCTCCCCTTGGTGGCTGTTCCGCTGTGGAAGGGGTGGTGCTTTCATGAATCTTCATTGCAAATGTGTTCAAAACAGTATTTGCAGTGCCATCTGAATGTATTTGAAATACTGTATTCATACTGGCAATGATGCAAGACAGTGCAGATCTTTTGGGAAAACTTGGAAAAATTCCTGGGTTCATTTGCACTGGGTTACATGGTTTTTTTTTTGGTAGCTCCCCCCCCCCCCCGCAAAGTGCACTGAATGCATTAGGGACAAATGTAAATGCCAAGGAAATAATCCAGTTTCACACTGGTTTATTTTCATAGTGTGAATGTTCCCTAAGACACAGTTGGCACACTAGCTTTGGAGTTGGACAAGAATCCTCCAGCATCACCTTCTAAGAGCACCCTTCTAAGAAAAAACAGAGCCACTGTAAGACAGTACCTCCAAACCCCATCCCAGCAAGGTGACCCAGAAAGATATCACAATTCATGGTATTGAAAGCCACTTAGAGATCCAGCAGAACTAAAAGGGACACACTTCCCCTGTCCAGTTCCTTCTGTAGGTCATCTGAAAATGTGACCAAAGCTATCTCAATCCCATAATCAGGCCATAAACCCAACCCCCCCCCCAACCTAAGTACTCCTAACTATGTAACCTCTTCTGGTCCAATCCCCTCAAAGCTCATGGAATTATAATTCCCCTGTGTACCAATCACTGGCAAAATGGACTCCCTTCTCCCCACACATGTGAAGTTTGATAAATGTATGTAGCTTGTGTGGGAGGGGGAGTTATGATTGTGACAAAAGCATCAAAATTGTGGCTAAGTGACAACTATAAATACAAAATAGTTACCTAGATTTTATTCATCCAAACTTGTACCTTATTCACAATCACCACTTAGTCATGATTAGAACACTATTGTGATGTTTGTATGAAACTCAGAAAACATGCATAGCATTACATTGTTAATAAGTTTTTCTCTTTGGATTGAACACATGCACACATCCACACACCAGTTTGGTGGAATTCTTTTATCTCAGTAGTACTTTTCTCATTTTCATTTAGCTATCCAACAGTAATGCCATCTGAACATAAGTACAGCTATTTCTTCTGTAAAAATTTAATAGCCATATGAAACTGTAGTGAGATTTTATAGAAATAAAATTTAATTTCCATTATTGTGGTTTTACAGTACCATCATTGTATCTAAGAAGAAATGTCAAAAGATAGACAGCTCAAGCTTTGGGTAATAGACATTCAGGTATGAAAGTCATATTTGGGAATGAAATGGAAGTATCCCTGTGTAGTTTCTGGCTTCAGAACCAAAAGTGACCCAAAAACAAAACAAATAAAAAACACTTCTCAGATTTGTTCTAGATAGCTGTCTGTTTGTCTGTCTGTATTGTTAAGAGCAGTGCACTGGTTTTACTAGTTTGTGGGGTAAATCTCCTCAAGGCACCAACTGTCTGCAGGATCTTACAGACTGAAAGTTTTAAAAACAGACAATTAACCAGAGTGACTCCAAGAAAAAAAATTAGGTAGAAGGAAAGAAATCAGGTTGAGGACAAGCCGATTTTGCAGCAAAAACAATTTATTCTTTATTAAATAAGCATAGATATCAGCAGAAACTAACAGAACAGTCTATATTCAATGCAAACTGTTTATCAAAATAAAAGAGGGGAGCAATGGCATGGGACCTAGAGTTCTGCTTCTGACCTATCTAAGAAGAATAGAGCTAATGTTTTAATTTGTATTTTATTCTTTTAATAAGCGATCTATTTTAACATTGTAACAGCTTCTGTTTTAATGTATCACTTTTCTATGTTTTTAATTGTATTGTTCTTTTAATGCTGTAAGCCACTCTGGGTCCCAGTTCTGGGCAAAGAGTGGGATACAAATAAATATCATCATCATCATCATCATCATCATCATCATCATCATCATCATCGACTACAGAGGTTGATAGATTTTCTCACCCTCTAACTTGAAGTAGATGACTGGAGATTGGAACAGCAGAAGGCAGTTTTCAGAGATACATTCTCTCCATGTGTCTCCTAAAAGTGAAGGGAACAGCTTTAGGTGAGGCAAAACATGACCTCAATGTTATTCTATGAAAGATTAAAAAAACAAAAACATGTCCTTGCAAAGGTCAGGGATGAACATGCCTTTCAGGCACTGATAATGAGTCTTAGATGGTCTGGGTTGTACCGAACAATGCAGCTGCTTACAAAAGAAAAAGCCAATCAAATATAGATATTTACCCTCTTTAAAATCCAGATACAATGCTCAACCTTTCCGGAAACTGTACAATAACTCATGGTAGGATATGTTCCAGACTGAGACAGTTTGGCAGGTCTACATTCAGTGGAGGTAAACAAGATAATTAATCCTTGATAGCTCTCATCAATGGAATAATTTCTTTATCACCAAGAGGAGAGAAGTTGGGAGGAATTTCAAGTTTGTACTTTTTAAATGAGCTTGACTTCCTTCCCCCCTCCCCCCATGGAGAGGATCAAGAGCACTGTCTACATGGCCAGTATGAATTATTGACCATTTGTGCAGACTCTAGCTAGAGACAGTTTTACTGCCTTATGCATCAAAATCTAACATTCACATTTATTGAATTTATTGAATTACAGGATAGACAAACAGACAGAGGTTTGGTAAGTTGATTTTTATATTACAAATCCAGACTTTTCAGTCATCATAGCCACTAGCCATGTTGGACAAGCATTTCTGGCATAAAATAACAGAGTCGTAGAATGTGAGAGTTGGAATGGGCATATTATCCAGCCTTCTGCCATGGAATAATATTTAACACAAGCATTTCTGAAATATGCCTATCCAACCTCAGTTTAAAGACCTCCAATGATGGAGAATCTACCACATGCTAAGGCAGTCCTATCCACTGCTGTAGCTCTAGTCCACAAAGTAATGTTTCTAAGCTCTGAGATAGATATGCATGGGTGTACACAGCCATGCACAGAGAGGGAGGGGAGGGGAGGGGAGGGAGAGGGAGAGGGAGAGGGAGAGGGAGAGAGAAAATTGCTTGCCAAAATGAAAAGAAAAAACTTTCAGAAAACCATCTGAATCCATAGTGTCCTGGGTTGGACTATCATAATGAATCCTCCCAAGTCCCAGACTTTCACAAAAATCCTGACTAGAATCAATAATAATAATTTAAAAAAAATCAGTTCCTCACCCCAGTTGATTTGTTTTGACAGCTGAAATGTTTTTTCACAGTATCTCATTAGGATGGGGACTTGAGAAAAAGGAAATTGCAGGGGAAACAAGACACTAGATTGGCAGCTGCCAAAAATCCACAACTCTCCCCTCATCCTTCACAGAAATCCTAACCACAGACTTTGAAAATGTATTTCAGCTTTCTAACCAGCAGGGGGACTGGGAAAGGAAACTGAAATGTCTTTTCACAACATCCAATCATGATTGAGGCTTGAGGGGAGTTACAAGAAAACCAAAAAGTAGATAACCATCTGCCAAACATCTACAACTTCTGTCAGTAACTGTCCCCTCCCCAAATCTTTTCACAGCTGATAATTTGTGTGCAACTTTTGTGGGGGAGGGGGAGAAGGAAGAGAAAGTTGTGGGAAAACAATATTTAGTCTGAAAAAGCTGAGCACTTTTCAATGAAAGTTGTGCAGCTTAGGGTCAGAAAGGGGGTAAAAATTCCCAGCTAAGCTGCAAGTTGGTTTTCTTCTTGCATTAATTTCTGAAGGTCTCAGGAACTCCAGTTTCAACTCTATTTAGGAAATTGGCAGATTATCATCTCTTTTTTCACATCAAGAAAGTATTTATGATTATATTGTAACCATTGGGGTTAAGATCAGTCAGCATGATCCTGCAATCCTCTGACGTGTTTTGAACTCATGTATACATTCAAGTGAACCACATTGTTTGGTGCACGAGAAGAAAAGAAATGGTGGCTAAACTAATTTGTAGATCAGCAGAGCTTGTCTGTTGTTACTGATCATGTGATAAGTTAATTAATAGTAAACCTCTAAGAAGTCCAAACTTTCCAGAACTGGTCCAAGACATTATATCACCTGATTAGAAGATGCCTGTCACATCCTTCCACACAGAGAAACTGACAGAAACTGGTCTTATTTGTATAACAATGGAGGAACAGAATTTTCCATTACACCTGAGGACAGCTAACAAGGTTGAACAAAGATGAACAGTTGGGGGAGGGGAAGCAATTGCCACTTTCCCTGGACAGTAATAAGAATATGCTGAACTCAGAAAAGAACAACAAGTCTTGCTGAGAACCCAGAGCAGCAGAGCTGGATTCAGATCTCCTTGGCAATATTCAGTTGTAGCACAATTGTTAGCAGCATCCTGAATTATTAAAACTAAAAGGCAATTGACAACATAAATTAGCATTAATACAGTCTGCAGTTTAATACTGATGCGTAATAATGTTTACTTACTTCTCCACTAATTTTCAAAATCTAGCAGTTTTCCAAGAAGTCTTATCAGACGTTACTGTGAATTAGCAAATTACAACTGTATAGAACTAATGTGCTGAGAATACAAAGTAGCAATATTACTGCTTTTTATTAAAGCATGACTCAGAAAGTAATTAGCAGCCTCTGCTATCACAAATACTCAAATGAAGCAAATCTATCTTCAGAAGGGTTCTCAATATAGGACTACATTCTTTCATTATTGGCATGCTATTTTGCATTGTCACATAGATGAATTTTATTTAAGCTGAGCGGATTTTGAAACATCCATAGATTACATTCAGAATAATTTTTTTCTCACATTGTTCTTGTCTTCTTCAGGACACCTGAATTTTGCAAGTCATCTCAACTGTCCATTTAGTGCCAATAGCCCTAGAGATTCAAATAGCCCTAGAGATTCAAACTCTACAACCCATTGTTGTTGTTTGCTGATTAAAGAAAGTCAGGACTCAGGACTTCTTTTCATAGGAATATAGGAAGCTACTTTATACCAAGGAAAACCATTGGTACATTTATTTCAAACAAAAATCCATCAGTGACACCTTTATTGACCAACCAAAATGCACAATATACTTGTTGCAAGCTTTCGAAGCTCCATATGCTTCTTCATCAGGCAAGATGTTACAAACCAAACAGGAGAAAAACAATTAGAGGTGTTAGTCTGATGTCTGCATGTTGTTTCAAGCTTTAGTTAAGATGGTATGGTGGGGATGATATTTTTTGCAGGCAGGCTCCTCCTCCTTCTGGCCATGTGGCTACAGGGAAATTTTCAAAGTCCAGGAAATTTAAAATCCATTTGCATCTCAACAGGAACCCACCTTTTGCAATTCAATATGCCTCCATTCCAGTGAGGCCATAAGCCTCTTTGTGGCAGAGAACAATGGATTTCTCAAGAAGTCTCAATGTTTTTCCATCAGGAACATTTGGGTGGGTGTAAAAGAATCAAACATTGACCAGAATGGAGACTGCAGTCAAGAAATAAGAAGAAGACTAGGAATGAGAAGGGCAGCTATGAAAGAACTGGAAAAGATATTGAAGAGCAAAGACATACAACTGAGCACTAAAGTCAGAATCGTTCAGGCCATTGTATTCCCAATTACCATTTATGGATGTGAGTGCAGGACACTGAAGGAAGGAGACAGGAAGAAAATCAACTCATTTGAAATGTGATGCTGGAGAAGAGTATTTAGGGTACCATGGACAGCCAAGAAGACAAACAAATGAGTTCTTGAACAGGTTAGACCAAGGTTCTCCTTGGAAGCAAAGATGATCAAGTTCAGACCATTGTGCTTTGGCCACTTAATGAGAAGGCACAGATTACTAGAAAAAAACAATGCTAGGAAAGGAGGAGGGCAGAAGGAAGAGAGGAAGACCACAAACCAGATGGATAGACTCAATAAGGGGGTTATGGAGAAGGGCTTGCAGGATCTGGGCAGGGCAATGGAGGATAGGGATTCTTAGAGAGGTCTCATCCACAGGGTCACCCTGAGTTGGAACTGACTCAAGGGCAGCTAACAACAACAACAAGAGGTAAAACATGTGCATTCAGTCCAAATTAAGAAGAAGAAAAATGTTTTACCTTGGTTGAAGATCCCAGGCCACAGGCTACTCTTCATGTTGCAGCTACAATGTGGTGTCAGACAATATAGATCCCTGGACTTTGAAAATCTTCCTATAGCCATATGGTGTTGGGAAACCAAGACCTAATTTTGGGGAATTTATAATTAGCTCAAATGAGAGAGGGAAGCGCCCAACTTCGCTTCTAAGATCTTATCCAATTGTCTACGGGAGACGTAAGAGATATGCTCACGCAGATGGGTTCCATGGAAGGGGCATGACCAGCAAGAGAGGGGGTCACGGGGACTATCTCAGAGCACAGACCAACAGAGTTTCAGCATGCACTTCCAAGGTAGCACAAGGTCTGCTAAAACCCAGGGGTTTTTATAGGGAAATTCTGCCTTCTAGCCATGAGTTAGACAATAGGTGGACAAAGGCTTGAGTGGTTTACTATTGTTTACTTAAGTCTGGGCATAGTCTAAACAATGCATTTGGTTTCAAAACTATCAAGGAAGGGAAGCTAGAGAAAAGGGGTGCACTCAAATCTAATCACTGTCTCATCAAGTGTGAGATTAAGCCAAACAAACACCATTAGGTATCTTTCCCAACATAATAGAATATTCCCCAAGGCAACTCCCAAAACCTGCCTGTCCAGGAAATCTTTAGTGGTCTTAAGCAATTTTAGCTTGCTTACCTGACCTCACATCTAGGGGATTATGGCTGCCATCTCCCAGGGGTCAGGCTGGGGTAATAATAATAATAATAATAATAATAATAATAATAATAATAATAATAATTTATATCCCGCTCCTCTGCAGAGCAATCGGGGCGGCTTACAACATTAAATTTACATAAAGATATGTTAATACAATGTAAACAGATCCTAAAAATCCAGAAATCCACCCGCCCCTTAAAAGGTAAGTTTTAAAAGATAGTCTAGGCCTGATGGTGCTGGGCCTGTTGCCTCTCCCCCAGATGACATCAGATGGAATGGAGGGAGGGCTCTTCTTATTCCAGGCCCGATGGTGCTGGGCCTGGTGTCTCTCTCCCAGATGACATCGGATGGAATGGAGGGAGGGCTCTTCTTCTTAGTCTAGGCCTGATGGTGCTGGGCCTGTTGCCTCTCTCCCAGATGACATCGGAACTCCACATGGCTAAAATATACAAGAAAAATGGAGGATGTCTGCTAACAATGGACAGGAGGAGGAGAAGCCTGCCTGCAAAAAAACACCCACCAAAATGTTCCTGATGCAAAAACATTGAGACTTCTTGAGGAATCCATTGTTCTCTACCACAAAGAGGTCCATGGCCTCATTGGAATGCAGACATACTGGATTACAAAAGCGGGGTTACTGTTGAGATGCAAATGGACTTTAAATTTCCTGGAGTTTGAAAATCTCCCTGTAGCCACATGGTCAGAAGGAGGAGGAGCCTGCCTGCAAAAAATATCCTCCCCACCATACCATCTTAACTAAAGCTTGAAACAACATGCAAACATCAGACTAACACCTCCAATTGTTTTTCTCCTGTTTGGTTTGTAGCATCTTGCCTGATGAAGAAGCATATGGAGCTTCGAAAGCTTGCAACAAGTATATTGTGCATTTTGGTTGGCCAATAAAGGTATCACTGATGAATTTTTGATTGAATTTGCTAAATGATCATTGGTATATTTAGCTCATCATTATCTATTTTATTTTCTAGGGTTTAAAATAGGATGTGTTCTCATTCTTATATTGAAGTCCTAAAGATTGGAGATGGATGGAATTCTTTGCATGCAAAGAATAAATGTCCCACTGAGATATGTTCCTTATCTGAAAAACCGTGGAGCTCTCTTCTTCTGGATATACAATTTTATCTGTGAATCTAGCTCCTTGAAATAGGCCTAAATATAAACACAGGTTTAAATTGTATTTAGGGTCCATTGGATTAACTAGAATAGTGTTGGGAAACAAGCCTAATTTGGCGGGAATTTATAATTAGCTCAAATGTGCGAGTGAAGCGTCCAACTTCGTTTTGGAGATCTTATCCAAGTGTATACCAGAGGTATAAGAATTTCGGCAGGCAAGGACACTGAGAGGAACCAAACTTCAAATTAAAGTTTGAAATATTTATTAACACAATAAGCAGACATCCAAATACGGCACGCACACACTAGAGGAATAAGCGGGAAAGAGCGAGAGTGGGGAAGGCAGAGATGGATAACCAGGATAGAGGGATATACTTACGCCCAAGAGACTCCTCAGGGCACAACCGGCAAGAAAGGGGGTCGCAGGAACTATCTCAGAGCGCAGACAGAGATTCAGCATGCACTTCCAAGGTAGCACATGGTCTGCTAAAATCCAGGGGTTCTTATAGGGAATTTCTGCCTTCTAGCTATGAGTCTGATGATAGGAGGACAAAGGCTTGATGGGTTGGTTTACCATTGTTTACCTAAGTCTGGGCATAGTCTAAACAATGCATTTGGTTTCAAAACTATCAAGGAAAGGAAGCTAGGGGAAAGGGGTGCAATCAAACCTGATCACTGTCCCATTAAGTGTGAGACTGAGACAAACAAACACTATTGTGCATCTTTTCCAGTATAATCGGATATTCCAGTATAATCAGATATTCCCAAGGGCAACTCCCAAACCTGCCTGTCCAGGAAATCTTTAGTGGTCTTGAGCAACTTTAGCATTGCCTACCTGATCTTACATTTAGGGAATTATGGCTGCCATCTCCCAAGGGTCAGGCTGGGGTCATAGGGAACTCCACATGGCAAAAATATCCAAGAAAAATGGAGCACATACGCTAACAATAGATTCAACGGATTAAAAAGATTTACATAAATGCTGAATTGTCATTGATGATGATATTGTTCTTGTGTGCCTTCATGTTGTTTCAGACTTATGGTGATCCTAAGGCAAACCTATCAAGGGTCTTCTGGGGCTGAGAGAGTGTGACTCACCCAAGCTCACCCAGTGGGTGTCCATGGCCAAGCACGGAATCAAATCCTGTCCTCCAGGGCTGTAGTCCAATACTCAGTCAACTACACCACACTGGTTCTCAGTGCTGAATTACTATACCACTTTTGATTTGTTAGATCTTTAGGCAGGGTTAACTACTGAGCCCTTAGAAAAAAGTTTACACAAAGAAAGGGGAGGAAAATCAATCACCAAATGTAATTTATGATCAATTACAACTAAACAGTGTCACAATAGCATGAGTCTTTAAATGCTGATGATTTTTTAAAAGCACTAACATTAAAGGTCTACCTTGTTGGAGGAATGATAGTAAGTTCATTGCACTTACAGTGACATTTATGTGTCAAAAGCAGATGCTCAAACAGTTGGTGGTTGTTTTTGTTAACAAAAGCTGATACTGGGTTGAAAAAAGTCATTGAAATTGAGGAACAGATGTATAGCATCATAAGATTGCAAAGTCTAATAGAAAACAGGACAACAGGGTAGTGGTGCACAAGTGCCCTTTCTTAAGTACAACCTTTATCAGTCTACAATATGTGGTTCTTTCTTTCTTTCATTCATTTTTTTTTAAGATATTGATGTTATATTGAACGTTCTTTGTGTTTATGGTAAGCCAACATAAGGAGTGATTTTTTAAAGGACATATCAAATATACACACATACAATACATACAATAAATGTATATAATGATATAAGAAATGTATATGTATTATTTTATTACACCATGTGTGTTTGTGCTGTCTAGGGTCATCATCTGTTTATTAAAAAGATTTAATAAAATTTAAAATCACTATATAATAATAATAATAATAATAATAATAATAAATGTTATTTATATCCCACCCCTCTGCTAGGCAATCGGAGCAGCGAACAAGATTAAAACAGAACAAAGTTAAAACAATTCCATCTCCCCCATCCCTAACCCACCCACCCCCCATAAAAATCATATTAAACTATATAAGAATTAAAATCCAAATCAAACAGCAATAATTTAAAACCATTAAAACAAACAATGGAGGGTAGGAGCAAAGAAACAATGAAACTCAAGTTGGTCGGGAGAATTATTCCGGGAAGGCCTGGAATAAACCCTGGATAAATTGATAGAGTATAAAGTTGAAAAGATTGTACTTCTCAGTCGAGGGTTTTTTTTTTTTTTTTTTTTTTTTTTTTGAGAAAGATGATCTAAGCTATTTAGCAAACAAGTCTAATTTTTTCTGAAACAAATCACTGTGTCTACAGGTCCAGCGCTGAGAGGCAGTAGATTCCTGTTTCCAGACAGATGTATGTGTATATGCCTTCAAATTTCCTGTTGACTTATGCAGACCCCATGAATTTCACAGGAATTCCTTAGGCAAAGAATACTCAGAGGTGTTTTTTCCAGTTTCTTCATCTGAAATATAGCCTACAGCACCTGGTATTTATTGATGGTCTCCCATCCAAGTACTAACAAGGGCTAACCCTGCTTAGTTTCCAAGTTCAGAAGGGATTTGGTGCCCTTGGGGTATTTCAGCCCAGGGTTTAACTGTCTAGATACAACAATTTTGATGGTACATAAAAATACAGAAACAGCAAACAGGATATTGCACTCAAGGATAACATTGTTCTCAGCACTAACTTCTGCTTGGATTGAAAGTTTTTTGTTTGTTTGTTTCTGTTGCCAGAGAAAATCTGAATTCAGGAGCAGATCATATAGGTCTCCCTGAGAGAAGCAATCTAGTCTTAAGGAGATAGCTTGTTTCCAAAGAAGTGCTACACTCAAGGAAATCTTTTCTGGAACTGAGCAATCCTGTTAGTATCATGGCATCAAGCCTATTTTGTGTCAATTACATTGTGACCAGAAAACACTACATGTAAAATAAAAACAAACAAAAATAAATGTTGTTGTGCAAAAACATTACAAATACTTTCCCCATCCTCCAAAAGACCTGAAATATGCAGGCATCATCATCATCATCATCATCATCATCATCACCACCACCACCACCACTGACAGTGTTACACATCATATACTTGGAGTAGTGTTTTCTGGTCACAATGTAATGAGTACCCAGCTTGTTGGGGGGCAATCAGCTCACAGTTGTAAACTGCTTAGACATCCCATAGCGTGATATGAAGCGGTATATAAATAAGCCGCTTTGCTTTTTGCTTTTGCTTTGTATCAAAATGTAAATCTGCCCACACGTCATCCTACCATGATTGGTACTAGCCTGGTGGAATTTAGGAGTGGTTATAGATGTAGCCATTTTCCCTTCCCCATTCCATATGGGATTGCTTTGTCCAATCTGCAAGAATTCATTTGTACTTTATCAATTACATTTTTGGTAGTTTTTTTTTCAAATTATATGTGCTGGCATTCTTGAGCTTTGGCTAATTATTTTTGAGTGGTGACAGAAATGATTGAGCCTCCTATGTATTTACATTCAAACTCTTTAAGAAAGCCCAAGGTATTTGGGTACTTGAGGTAGAAATTCAGTTCATCATCTTCACTTCCAATGGAAGTTTGGGCCCAATTTGCTCTAGGGCCCATTCAACTGTATTTTAGCCAATCCATAGAATCCATAGAATTCTCCTCTACTATCATGTTTCAAATGTGTTGATTTTCTTTCTCTCAGCTTCTTTCAATGTCCAGCTTTCACACCCAGAAATTGGAAATACTATGACATGGATTATTCTGACTTTGGTATCTGCTATTCCTATTCTTAATAATCTTTTTTTGTTTTGTTTTGTTTTGTTTTGTTTCTGAAACCAGCCTATGTAAGCAAAAGACTTTGTTGCAAAAACTTTGAGCTACTGTCCACAGGAATTCCTGTTGAAACTACCCCCCTGTGTGCAGAAGAATAAAATAGCAGGATCTACTGATTTAGAATGTCATATCTGCCTATTCACATTTTCTGAACCAGATGAAGACTGGATGTACTTTCTGGTCCACAATATGCATATAACTGGATAATTGTGAATGTTGTGTGCCTTCAAGTCATTTCCAATTTATGATAATCCTAAGGTGAACCTACCTTAGGGATTTATTGGCAAATTTCTTTGAAGGGGGTTTGCCATTGCCATCCACTGAGGCTGAGAGTGTGATTTGCCCAAGGTCACCTAGTGGGTTTCCCTGGCTGAGCAGAGATTCAAATCCTGTTCTCCTGAGTCATAGTTCAATGCTCAAACCCCTACACCATGCTGACTCTCATATGACTATGAATTCATCCAGAAAAATATGTACTTTTGAAAAATGTACACAGAAGACATGCCCTATTCTAATGTGTTCAAAAATGCATCACATGTGATCCTTATAATCATTGGGCAGAGTGGGTACAAACAATATCTAAGATTCAGGAGAGGAAGTGTACTTTAAAAAAAAAAAGCCAGTCTGGGGAGAGATATTGTTTTGTGGGAGGGAATGTACAGAAGTAGTTGCATGTCAAACATAGGGATGGGGAAAAAAAGATGTCCATTGCTCCATATTGTTGACAGAAGAAAATTGACTGATCTACATATCTACAAGGGATCTTTGAGTTCAAGTTTTTGGGTCTTTTATTTTCCTGGCAAAAGACAAGAGGGAGGTAGAGATGGTGAAGGAATTTATTCTATGGAAATTCCAATATGTGTTTGATCCATAATTTTTAGCCTAGATTGTTGTACAAATACCTTTTACATTTTGTACTTCCCCCCAATTTTTCTCTGAAAGGAAGAAGAAAGAAGAAGAAAAATGTATATTTCATGATAAAATACATGTGGGTATTTCATGATAAAATACATGTGGAAATGCATAATTGTGAGAAATGACATTAAACCCTAATCTATGTGGGTGTAAGTGCTACCTTAGTGGGTGGTACTTAATTATGCATAGATATGCAAGACAGTGTACCATATGATGCATATTGAAATTAATATTCAAATTTATATATTAATGTTCATGCACTTCAAAGAAAACCAGATTAATGCAGCAAGGAGACAGAACAGACTTGCAAATTTAGGGCCTTTGCAGATTGCCAGAAATAGTGCAAATTGAGTCCACTTTAAGGGTTAGGGTTAGTGCTAGGGAGTCATGGGAATTGTTTTGTTTTGTTTTGTTTTTTTCTGAGACATTGAGCCTTCTCTGCCACAGAGCTCTGGTGCCACAATAAAAACAGTTCCCATGATTCCCTAACCCTAACCCTAACTCTTAAAGTGGACTCAATTTGCACTATTTCTGGCAGTCAGTAAAGGCCCTTAGGGCCTTTGCAGACTGCCAGAAATAGTGCAAATTGAGGTCACTTTAACTGTCCTGGCTCAGTGCTAAGGAATCATGGGAACTGTAGTTTATTGTAGCATCAGAGCTTTCTGACAGAGAAGACTCAATGTCTCAGAAAAAAATACAGTTCCCATGATTCCCTAGCACTGAGCCAGGACAGTTAAAGTGGACTCAATTTGCACTATTTCTGGCAGTCTGCGAAGGCCCATACACGATAAAAATAGTACAGACTAGAAATAAGTAGTCTGTCCTTAGAAAATGATGCTGATCTATAGGGCATGCAGTTCAGCAATGATAACCAAGAATCCTTAGTGCACTAGAATTCCTGTGGTCAAGGGGTCCATACATTTTTTAAAAAGGAGGCCTACCACAGGGGCATTTTCCCAAATGTTTTTCCCCACCCCCAAACCTGGAACTCATAGGATTTCTTACAGCTTGCATAGAAAGGAAACAAGTTATATTTTATTCTCATATTCCACATAAGGAGATGAGAATAAGTAGGAGTGGTCTGTCTAAGACCAATTCCTGTAAGCACCGTAGAAGATATTTTAAACAGTATTTCCTAATGGTTAGTTTAGTCACTTATACATTGACTCTAGTTAGCTCAAAGTAATTGGCTAAGCTAAAAGCCATCACCACTAACAACAATAACAAAATGCCTGTAGGATCATTTCAATAAATAACAATTTAACAATTTATCTTTATGGGTTGCTTATTGTTCTGTGTTTTTGATGTGACAGCAATGGCCAGCTTTGAGAGGTCTAGTGGGTACATAATCATACTTAAAACTGGAGGTCTTGTTAAAGTGTTCCAAAATTCATTGCTTGTTAGAATATTAGAGAAATAACATGTTATGTTACTCTGTTGCTTTAGCTATAACATTGTTAATTACTTTCTGGTATTTTTGGAGAAGGGGAGGAGGAGAAGGGTGATATAACACTTGAACTAACTCATGAAGTTACTCTTGAGAAGTAACTAGGAAAAGCAAGTAGAAAATATCCCTTAGACACAAAAAAGTAATTCCCATTTATTCCTTTTCTTGTGAAATGTAACTTCCTCACAACTTAATTATCTAAAAAGGTAACTCATTACAGATTACATGTTACTTGTCATTCAGTACTTCCCAGTTCTGGTAGGCCAACCTGGGATCTGCATTACTTCTACAGAGGTTATGATGATCTTGGGTCTATATGGCTGTATCAGTAGCTGGGAACAGTTGTTCAGTTGAGTAGTTTATGCTTTTTTTTCTTTTCTTTTTCTTTTTAAAAAATCCAACTGTTGCTCTGTGTTCCAGTAGGCCTTAATAAGTAAATACCAAGATGAGTTATTGACTGTATCCACAATACATAGTCATAGAGGTCTGGTGTCATTTTAACAGACATGAATCCATCCTATGGAATCCTAGAGTCTATAATTCAGTGGTAAAATACTTAAAGTACTTCCTTCTAGTACTGAAGTTCAAAGAAAAAGATGAGAGCTCTTGTGTAGATATTTGTAAGTAGCTCACCAAACTACAAATCCCAGAGTTTTGTAGAATGGAGTCAAAGCAGATAAAGTGGCATGGGTATACCTTTTGTGGGGTGCACTTTAATTTCCACAATCAAGGATTGCTTTCTCAGGAGTGGACCCAGTGGGCTTTCCATGTTAGTGAGGCAAGAGATCTACTCTGCCTTTTAGGGTGCATCTACACTGTAAAAATAATGCAGTTTGACACCACTTTATCTGTCATGGTTCCATCCTACAGAATCATGGGATTTGTAGTTTTGTAAGGCATCTGTACTCTTTGGCAGAGAAGGCTAAAGAACTTGAAAAATTACAAATCCCTGGATTCTATAGGAATACGCTACCAGAATGGCACAAGAAAGAGTGGTACCATCAGAGACTTCTATGACACAAATGTGATGTTAGATGGTGTACTTTGTTGGTTTAGAGCTCATGTTAAAGCTGACCCACAATTGTTTCTTACTACAATTTTCCTTTGTAGGTGACCAATACTCTCTAACATTTGTGTGTTCACATGTTACAAAACACTTTTGAATTCGTATTTATTTTTAGGATGTAAGACACCTATGTAGGGTTTTTTAAAAAACTTTGTTATAAAATGTGAATGTCTACAATCTTAATTCCTTTGAGGAAACCTAGACAAGAACACTGTTACAGAGAAACTTGGTTTAAAATGGGGGGGGGGGACAAGTTATGATGTGTGTATGTATTGAAATGGTGAAAAAAAAAATAGTTCAATGAAAGTCCAAAATCATTGTTCATAACTTTATTTATACAGTTTGGAAATTACGTATGGTCACATAATTGGATAGGACACAGGTTAAAGGTGCCTATTTTAATGAAAATCGATCTCCTGCTTTAATTATGGTAAAACTGCTGCCATTCAGTAATGACTTACATTACTTAACAATGTGGGTGAGTTATAGTTGCTATGGGAACAATAATTCTGAAATTTCTGAAGAAGTAAAACTGACTCATAATTTTAACCTTTAGATAGCACAACCTGTTCTGTTGACAATATTCCTGTTCATCTTCTCCTGTCCAGACATTCTGTCTCTACTGATTTCTATAAAATGGGATCACACTTTAAATGTAGGAGATAACATCTCTGCCAACCATCAACTGACACAGATGGATCCTTGCTACAACCCTGAAAAATTACACATACAAATTCTCCTTCTCAGTGATAACCATCTCAGTACTATGAACACAGTCCAGAAAATGTTTTCTGCATTTCAGTTTAGTGCTTTTCAATCTTTTTGTAGTGTGTCACAGATTACACACACACACACACACACACACACACACACAAATAGAGGGATTAAAATTAGAAGTACATGCCACTCATAAATATAAATAATATTTTCTTTACAAGCATCTAGAACAAGATATGGGCAGATGGAACAGTAAGGATATATACTGTCTATTAGTGCCCCACCTTTTCATTTGCACTGAGTAATTTTAGACTGAAGAATAAGATTTTTCTTTTGAGAAAAATGATGATGTTTTAGAAATATCAACATTCCTGTGAATGACAGTATAGGGAAAAGGAGGAATCAATACTGCACTTAAGTCTTTTACTTTGACCAATGCACACATTCCGTCTGAAGTGGTACACATATTTAATGTGGTCCGAGTCAGAACACAGCTCTGTTTCACATACTAGTAAATACTAGTAAATCATGTCCTCTAGATGGAATAACTAGTCTATTTCTGCTTGTTGTCACCTCTTTACAAATTCATTTGCAAGTTCGTTCCATCATACTTTTTCATCAGTATGCTATTATTTTTTAAAAATACATTTGCATATGTATTTTAATTATTTTCCTCATGCATTTTCCTAAATGCATTCTCTCTCAGCATAATAAATGATTACATAAACAATAAACCTTTTTTTGAGCTGATTGCTATACTGTTTCTTTTAAAAAAGAAAAATATAAGGGTAACCTGATTTGTAAAATAGTTCAGAAAGTAGGGATCATGCTATTTTCTCTTATAGTTCATAAAGATCTGATATTTCAAGCACTGCTATTACACACATTCACACAGATGGAGGGAGTTTAAATCCAAACAGTATATGAGAGATTTTAGTATGTAAAGGCCTAAATATCCTAAAGGCAAGACCCATTTTACCTTGCATGTAGGGTCAGTACTGAGTAGTACTTGGGTGAAAACTGACAAAGAATATAATATAATAATAATAATAATAAATTTTTATTTGTAGCCCGCCCCTCTGCTAGGCAATCGGGGCGGGGGACAGCAATAATTAAAACAGAACAACGTTAGAACATTCCCTCTCCCCTCTCCCCTTAACCCCTACCTCCCCCCTCCCCATCCCCTTAAAATAGAATTAAACCGAAGAATAATTAAAATACAATATTAATTAAATCAATAAATTAAAAACAAGATTTTCCAAGGAGACAGACAAATGGAGACCCCTTTAAGGGCCGACCGTTATTCCGGGAAGGCCTGCCGAAAGAGATCCGTCTTTACTGCTTTCTTGAAAGCAGCAAGAGTGGTAGTAAGACGGATCTCGTCCGGCAGGCCATTCCAAAGTCTGGGAGCGGTTGCGGAGAAGGCCCTCTGGGAGGTCTGGGACAGCCTAGTTTTTATTGGCTGTAACAGATTCCTCCCAGAGGACCGCAGGGTGCGGGGGGGTTCATATGGGGAGAGGCGGTCCCTAAGATAAGATGGGCCCAAGCCATGTAGGGCTTTAAAGGTCAAAACCAACACCTTGTACTGCGCCCGGAAACTAATTGGCAGCCAGTGGAGGGATTTAAGCACAGGTGTTATGTGCTCCCTCCTAGATGTTCCCGTAATTAGCCTGGCTGCCATATTCTGTACCAGTTGAAGTTTCCGGGTTAGGCACAAGGGTAGCCCCATGTAGAGTGCATTGCAGTAATCCAGACGTGAGGTTACCAGGGCGTGTACCACAGCTTCCAGATCCTTACTATCCA
Source organism: Phrynosoma blainvillii (assembly GCA_026167975.1). Classification (NCBI taxonomy): domain Eukaryota; kingdom Metazoa; phylum Chordata; class Lepidosauria; order Squamata; family Phrynosomatidae; genus Phrynosoma; species Phrynosoma blainvillii. The sequence goes on from JANUYF010000003.1 coordinate 202,282,352, forward strand.
GATAAGGGCGCAGCTGGTGTATCAGCCGAAGCTGATAACAGGCGCTCCTGACCACCGCATTCACCTGACTAGTCATGTGAAGCGATGAGTCAAGGAGAACCCCCAGACTGCGAACACAGTCCTTTACGGAGAGTGTGACCCCGTCCAGTACTGGAGACTGTATTCCCAGATCTGGTTTCGGGCCCGTGACTGCAAGTACCTCCGTTTTGTCTGGATTCAACTTCAATCTGTTTTTCCTCATCCAACCCATTACCGCTCTAAGACAGTCATCAAGAGGAGAGGCGCCATCTGAAGTCTGAGTCGATGATCTAGTCATGGAGAGATATATCTGGGTGTCATCAGCGTACTGAAGACACCGAGCTCCATGCCTCCGAATGATCTCACCAAGCGGCTTCATGTAAATATTAAATAGCATTGGGGACAGGATGGCACCCTGAGGGACGCCGCAATTAAGCTCAATTTTGGATGAGCAACTGTCCCCAAGCCTCACCCTCTGAGATCTGTCCGAGAGGAAGGAACGGAACCAGTGCAGAGCAGTGCCTCCAATTCCTAACTCCCTCAGATGATCTAAGAGGATGGCATGATCTATGGTGTCAAAGGCCGCTGAGAGATCCAAGAGCACCAACAAGGTCACACTACCCCTGTCGATACTCAGGCGGAGGTCATCGGTCAGAGCAACCATGGCAGTCTCCACTCCATATCCTGTCCTAAAGCCGGTTTGAAATGGGTCGAGATAATCGGTTTCATCCAAGACTGCTTGAAGTTGGGAAGCAACTGCCCTCTCGATCACCTTGCTCAAGAAAGGGAGCAAGGAGACTGGTCTATAGTTGTTTCTATCCAGGGGATCCAGGGAAGGCTTTTTCAGGATTGGCTTAACCGCCGCCTCCTTTAAGCAAGATGGTACCTTGCCTTCCCTGAATGACGCGTTGATTGTGTCCCGGAGGAATACCCTCAACGCGTCCCCCCCCTGGACGACCAGCCATGATGGACAAGGATCGAGGGGGCAGGTTGTCTTCCTCACACTTCCAAGCAGCTTGTCCACGTCATCGGTACTCACAGATTGTAATTGATCCAGTAAAGTGCCATCAACGGAGTTCCTGGATACCTCATCTACGGATTCTGCCAAAACAATGGCATCCAAGTCGGCTCTTATCCGAGAGATTTTGTCTGCAAAGTGAATATTAAAGGCCTCACAGCAGGCTGTCGTTGGGTTAAGTAGGGGGTTTGGCGCAGGAGATACCTTCGTCAACTCCCCCACCACCCTAAACAGCTCTGTCGGGCGAGACTCTGCAGACGCAATGCGTGCAGAACAGAAAGATTTCTGCGCTGCACGCAAAGCCTCCCTGTAGGAATCAAGATGTTTCCTAAGGCGAGTTCTGTCGGATAGGAGACGAGTCTTCCGCCATTCGCACTCTAGTCGTTGTCCAACACGCTTCATCTTCCTAAGCTCCTCGGTATACCAGGGCTTACGATTCGAAGCGGGCTGGAAAGGACGCTTGGGAGCGATTGTGTCAATAGCCCTGGTGAGATCGATGTTCCACGTGTCCACCAGGGCTTCAACAGAATCACCGGCGTTGCCAACCATTAAACCCTCTAAGGCTTTCTGGAAACCAATTGGTTCCATTAGCCTTCGAGGGCGGACCATTCTAATGGGTCCGCCACCCCCGAGGGGGTGAGTAATAGCCTTTAGTTCTGCCCTGATCAGAAAATGATCCGTCCATGACAGGGCGGAGATATTTTTGATCTCCGCCCACGGATGCTCCTGCTCCGTACTAAAGACCGCATCGAGTGTATGACCAGCACAATGTGTGGGCCCGTCAACCAATTGGGATAGGCCCATGTTAGTCATGGTATCCATGAACTCCCGAGCCGCGCCAGTTAGATCTTGCAAACTGATTTCAAGTGGGATGTTGAAATCGCCCAGAACCAAAAGTCTGGGCGATTCCAACAGCAGCTCAGAAACCAGGGCCGTCAGCTCGGTCAGGGAGTCTGTTAAGCAACGGGGTGGCCGGTACACCAACAGGATCCCCAAACTATCCCTGGTCTTCAGGCTAAGGTACATACACTCGATATGTGTCATTTTCCGGATAGGTTTCCTGATCAAGGTCAAGGTGTTCCTATGGACCAAGGCTATACCACCCCCCCGCCCACTTTCCCTCACCTGCTCAATAACTGAGTACCCAGCTGGGAGAGCCTGCGCCCAGATCGCGGAGCTGGCATCCCCCAGCCAGGTCTCAGTGAAGCATGCCAGGTCGGCTGCCTCATCCACCAAGAGATCGTGGATGATGTGTGTTTTGTTCTTGACCGACCTGGCATTGCAAAGGAGCAGATTGAGGGTCAGTGGAATGGCAGGCACGTTCCCCAAGTTATCCTGGGAAGCAGAGCCAACAGAAGGGGGGATAGATATCAAGCATCGATCCCTCCTTCTTTTGTAACATCTGTTGGCTCTGCTGCCGCCATACCTCCCCCTCCCCCACACCACCTGAATACCCGCTCCCAGACTATGGTCAGCTCCAGTGTGTAAAAAGGAAGGCGGACACCCGGCCGACTCCAGTCTTTAATTTCCCCCACAGCTGCATGGAAATCCACACAGCTATCCGTGAAAGGCAGTTTCTCAAGGCCATCTAATGGCTGGAGCAAGGCCAGCAGCAATTAAGATCAAGGACAAGCCCAGGTGGCAAGTCTGATGGTCCCGCCCTCCTCCTCCTCCTCGCTCCACTCACAAGCCCAGGCCTGGAGGTCCAGGGAAGTTGGGGCCAGCGGGGCCCAGATGGCAAGTCCCTCTGCTGAAGCCCAGGCCTGGAGGTCCAGGGAAGTTGGGGCCAGCGGGGCCCAGATGGCAAGTCCCTCTGCTGCTGGGAAGGGAAAGGAAGGCTCGCTGGGGCCTTTTTACCGGCCCTGATGGTCCCGCCCTCCTCCTCCTCCTCGCTCCACTCACAAGCCCAGGCCTGGAGGTCCAGGGAAGTTGGGGCCAGCGGGGCCCAGATGGCAAGTCCCTCTGCTGAAGCCCAGGCCTGGAGGTCCAGGGAAGTTGGGGCCAGCGGGGCCCAGATGGCAAGTCCCTCTGCTGAAGCCCAGGCCTGGAGGTCCAGGGAAGTTGGGGCCAGCGGGGCCCAGATGGCAAGTCCCTCTGCTGAAGCCCAGGCCTGGAGGCTACCATGTGCTGTAGGCTATATTTCAGAGGAGGAAGCTGACAAAACCACCTCACAGTATTTCTTGCCTAAGAATACCCTATGGAATTCATAGGGTCACCATAAGTCAACATGATACTAGAAGGTCATCATCTTTACATCAATCATATTATATATATTCTAATTTAATAAATGTTTATTGCCCACCCAGGGGTGAGTCTGTTATGTCAAAGAAAAACACAACATAGGAATTATGGAGGTAAAAAGGCCACAACTATTTATTGATTACAACTGCAGTTAGTTGGTGTATGCATGGGATGGGATCCAGGCATCAGCCAGCCCTCCTACTGCCCAATGAAACTGAACCTCCAGCCTCCACCAGAATTTTTGCCTAAGAATACCCTATGAAACTTATGGGCTCACCATAAGTCAAAAGGAAACTTGAAGGTGCACACACACACACACACACACACTACATATTGGGTCATCATCCTTACATCAATCATGTTATACATATTCTGAGTGAATAAATGTTTATATTGGATCATTTATCAAAGCAAGTTGTCAACTTCTTGAAATCCCAGAACTATTGTGGGAATCCTCCATTGCAGATATGACAGAAGCAGTATTTCCAACAAACAAGGAAACAAAACAAAACAAAACAAAAATGAGGTTTGATGATGTGGGGAGATGGTTCTGTTGTTTCTTTGAGTGATAGAGCTTTATGACTTCTGTGGTGCTTTTTGTATAAAACTCCACTTCAGACTTCTGGTTTCCTCAAAGGTGCCCTGAGGCTGTCATGCTTCCTAAAGCAAACAAACATCAGTTCTTCTGTTTGATTCATGGTCTCTTTCTGTGAAGCATATTCCCTCATGATCTTTGCAAAATAACTCCAAGGCAGGTTAAGATTTAACTCCAATGAGCCAAAGAACACCTGAGCCAATGACAAGCAACTGCATTTGGAGAAGCACACAAGAAGACATCATGTACTTCCAATACAATTGTTTAGCTTTCTTTTCTGAAAATCTAATCCATTGAACACTTCACTCGCTACCCACTTTACAAATTCTTTTTCTTTTTCTTTTACTTATTCCAATTAGTTCCGAGTGCAAATGAATATATGTCATTCAGAACTTTTCTTATTTTGTCATTCATTTAATGGTCAATGAAACAATTGGGTATTTCTAATTTATTTTCCCCCCAACTGGTAGCAGAATGATTGCCTACACTTAAGGAGCAAGGGACATAGCTAAGTAGAACAACAAATGTTTTGCATGTAAAAGATCCCAAGTTAAACTCCTGATGTCTTTTTGAAGAATCAAATCTCAATGATATAAAATATCTTTCCAAAAAACCATGCACCACAGTAAGGACAGAAAAACACACACTCTCATTTATCCAAATTGGGGGGGGGGGGGGAGAGATTTCCAGCAGTTGGGAAGAATAATAAAGTAGCAAAATTTATGAAGTGTTGTGATAACATTGCTGACTAGCATGGTTGGTTGGTTCCCTGGGTCCTGGAGTCTAGCATCAAGGGCAAGTTGGGGTCAGGCTTTCCTTCCTCCCCAGCATAATCATATTTGACATCAATATTCTTCTTTTCTTGTCCCTTCCTTATGTGGAGGTATTAGATTTCTGGCCTATGAACCAGATTTGGAGGGTGCAGATGGGTGAGCTCTCCCTTGTCATGGGCAGGAGGTAATGTTCTTCCCTTTCCTGCTTTCCCTCTCTTCCTACCACCTTCTTTAGGTGTCATCCTCCCTTTTCATTTGTTTCTCTTACATCTCCCCTTTCATTTTCCTCCTTTTCTCCCTCTCACCCACTTTCCATCTGCATTTGCAGCTTTCAACAATAGTGTAGAATGAAGTTGATCAACTTGGACTCAAGTTGGACTCAAGTCACTTCAAAAACTTGACTTGAACTCAACTCAGCAATAAATGACACACTGACTTGACTCAACTCAAGCCTTGAATATTTTTAACTTCTGACTTTCTGGTGTCATTCACTATGTGCATTAGGCAAGAGCCACCCCAAAGCACAGAGCACATTTCTCCTAAGTGAACAGCAAATGAGTTAGGCAACAAACTTGAGGTGAAAGAATCCTTCTAAAGCTTTTGAAAAACCTTAGAAGTCTCCTCTGATGTGAAGAAGGGAAAGATTGCTGAGTAGACTTTAGTTTCTATCTCAAGCCCATTGCCTAACACATTTTATATTCCCCTCCAAGAAACATGCACCACATGCTTTGTTTGTTTGTTTTCTTTTAAATTTGGCTCTAAGATGTGAGATTTGACTTGAGACTCAACTTCAAAGTATGTTTCAAGGACTTGAGATTCAACTTCAGACTTGAAGGCAGAAAATTGAGACTTGACTTGAAACTTGGAGGAAAAGACCTGAATACATTGGTGCTCTTCATAACCTTTTTTTTTTAATCTCCTCAGCACACTCCAGCTTCTCACACTGCCCCTCACAACAAGCACAATCATGGGGTGCATGAAGGCCACCAGCTCCCTCTTCCCTCACCATCAGTTGTCTCATGCCCTCACACTTCTAATCTCTTCTGCTTAGTTTCTGCCTCCCCTAACTGAATACTTGAGACATATCCACTGTGGAGGGAAAGCAGCTGCCATGGCCCAATGGTCTGATTTGGTACAAGACAGGCTTTATCTCCTCCTTGTAACCTTTCATGCCCATAAGAAGGAATGAAGACAGAAGTCCACTTTGTTGTGGTTGTTGTGTGCCTTTGAGTTATTTACAAATTATGGTGACTCTAAGGCAGCTCTATCATGGTTGTTTTGTTTTTGTTTGCTTTTTTTGCAAATTTCTTCAGAGGAGTTTCACCATTGTCATCCTCTGAGTCTGAGAGCATGTGACTTTTCCAAGGTCACCAAGTAGATTTACATTGCCAAACAGGGATTTGAACTCTGCTCTCCAGAGTCATAGTCCAACACTCAAACCACTACACCATGCTGGCCCACAAGCCCACTACCCACCTTTATTTCCTAGGTGGAGAAAGCAGTGTTAATTTAAAGGCATATACTAGAAAAGGGAGTAGAGGACACAATAGGGGAAATGCAGCACAGAAAAAGTAAAGAGGAGGTACAGGAATACCTGGTCAACCTAAATGAATTTAAGTCTCCAGGATTTCAGATGAACTACATCCAAGGATATTAAAAGAACTGTCAAATATAATCTCAGAGCCGCTGGCAATAACCTTTGAAAACTCGTGGAGAACAGGAGAAGTCCCAGCAGACTGGAGGAAGGCAAACATTGTCCCCGTCTTCAAAAAGGAGAAACAAAGAGGATCCCAACAACTATGGCCCAGTTAGTCTGACATCAATACTGGAAAAGATTCTAGAACAGTTCATTAAACAGAGATTCTGTGAACATTTAGAAGAGAATGCCATAATCACTAAAAGTCAACATGGGTTTCTCAAAAACAAGTCGTGCCAGACTAATCTGATCTCTCTCTCTCTCTCTCTCTCTCTTTGATAAAATTACCAGCTTGCTAGATGAAGGGAATGTGGTAGACATAGCATATCTAGATTTCAGTAAATCTTTTGACAAGGTCCCCCAAACAAGATAGTAAAATGTGGGCTAGACAATACATTAGTATTAGTAACTGGTTGACTGACCAAACCCAAAGGGTGCTCAGTAATGGCTCCTTTTCATCCTGGAGAGAACTGACCAGTGGGATGCCACAGGGTTCTGTCCTGGACCCAGTGCTATTCAACATCTTTATCAATGACTTGGATGAAAGAATAGGAGGCATGCTTCTCAAATTTGCAGATGACACCAAATTAGGAGGAATAGCTAATGCCCCAGAAGACAGGATGGAAATTCAAAATGACCTTAATAGATTAGAAAGCTGGGCCAAAGCTAACAATGGGGGGATGCACACGGGCTAAAAGGATTGTTTGGGGTTGACCTGAAGGAATGGTCTTTAGATGACACATGCCAAAAAAAGTGCCCCCTACCTGCCTCTTCCTGTGAAAGTGCACTCCAAAAAGGAGCCGCTTTTTTCCGCTCCTTCAGTGAAGATGCACACCTTTGCATGTGTGTATGCATGCAGTGACACTGATGCACCAGAAAACAGCCATATAAATGCACCATCACACCTTTGGTGGAAATTGACTCGGCAATCTATAGCATGCACCCTATGATGCAAGCTTTAATTTAAAGCACCCTATGCTTCCAGGTATGGATGCACTAGCGTAGGTGTGCTTGAATATTAGAACCCTAACCCTAGGGAAGCAGAGGTCAGTGAATTCTTGCATGATATGTGGGTGTATGACAGAACCTGTGCAGGTGCACAGGGATGCCAAACTAGTCAGCTTTGTACACAGAGTGACAGACTGTATACTATCTATGATACATCCTGTGCAGATGCACATGGATGTTTTCATGCACAGATGCACAGGTGTGGAGAGTTGAACTTGCACACATGCGCCTGTGTTTGAGAACAAAAAAAATAAAATAAAAGCAGCTACTGTCAGTCCATGCGGTTGCTCCATTTCCCTTTGCGGTGTCCTTGGGGGCTTGCAGTGTAGTTACAGGAGCTTCAATACAGCCTTGGAAAAGCTGTATTGACTCCCCCCAGTGCGGCTGCTCCATCCCCATTTACGGCAACCTCAGGGCAAGCAGTGCGGTTGTTGCAGCTTAGGGAAAAGACAACTTCAGGTCACCTTTTCCTGCCTGTTTGCATAGCCCCAAAATGAATTTTAACACAGAGAAATGTAAGGTACTGTACTTAGGGGGGGAAAATGAAATGCATAGATATAAGATGGGGGACACCTGGCTTAATGAGACTACATGCAAAAGGGATCTAGGAGTCCTAGAGACCACAAGTTGAATGTGAGTAAACAGTGTGATGCAGCATCTAAAAAGGCCAATGCAATTTTAGGCTACATTAATAGAAGTATAGTATCTAGATCAGGGGTAGGCAACCTTTCCCCTTTAAGGGCTGAGGGACCTCAACTCCCAGAATCCCAGGAGCTATTGGCCAACATGGAACTATTGGCCAACATGGCTGAGGCTTCTGGGAGCTGACGTCCCTCGGCCCTTAAAGGGGAAAGGTTGCCTACCCCTGATCTAGATCAAGGGAAGTAATAGTGTCAATGTATTCTGAATTGGTCAGGCCCCACCTGGAGTACTGTGTCCAGTTCTGGCACCACAATTCAAAAAGGATGTTGAAAAACTGGAGTGTGTCCAGAGGATGGTGACTAAAATGGTGAAGGGTCTGGTAACCATACACTATGAGGAATGACTTAGGGAGCTAGGTATGTTTAGCCTGGAGAAGAGATGGTTAAGAGGGGATATGATAGCCCTGTTTAAATATTTGAAGGGTTGTCATATTGAGGAGAGTGCTAGCTTATTTTCTGTTGCTCCAGAGAATAGGACTCGGAACAACAGATGCAAGCTACAGGAAAAGAGATTCCATCTCAACATCAGGAGGCACTTCCTAACAGTGAGAGCTGTTCAACAATGGAATACACTCACTCAGAGTGTGGTGGAGTCTTCTTTGGACATCTTTAAACAGAGGCTGGATGGCCATCTGTCGGGGATGGTTTAATTTTGAGTTCCTGCATGGCAGAGGGTTGGACTGGATGGCCCTTGTGTTCTCTTCCAACTCTATGATTCTATGATATCTGATTCATTTCAATCTGGTTTTAGGCCTAGCTATGGCAGAGACACAGCTTTGGTTGTGCAAGGACTAGAGAGGAGAAGTGCTTCCCTGTTGGTTCTGCTGGACCTCTGCTGGACCTCTCAGCCATTTTCAGTACTGTTATCCAAGACAGCCTTCTGGACTACCTCTCTAGGGTGGTACTTGCAGGCACTGTTCACAGTCCTGGGGGCAGACCCAAATAATGGTGCTGAGATGTGACTCTTCAACAGTCTGCCATTGGCCTGTGCAGTCTGTCAGGGATTAGTCCTGAACCCCATACTGTTTAATATCTACACAAAACTGCTGGGAGATGTCATCTGGAATATTGGGGTTCAGCACCTAACTTTATCTCTTTTTTCTATCTAAGGAAGCTGTTTATGTGCTTAACCAGTTTCTACTTCCATTAATGGATGGGATGGGGATTAACCAATTGAAACTTAGTCCAGGCAAGACATAGGTTCTTGTGGTCAATCCTAAGGCAAATTGGGGAATAGAGATTCAGCCTGAACTGGATGAGGCTACACTCTTCCTGAAATCTCAGGTTCTCAGCTTGGATGTACTCCTAGACTCAGATCTGAGATGGATGTCCAAGTTCATGTGGTGGCCAGGAATTTGTTTGTACAGTTAAAACAAGTTTGTCAGCAGTGCCTTCTGTTTCAGAAGTCAGATCTTCCTAATGTGGCACATGCCTTGATTACACCTTGCTTGGATTTACTGAACACACTCTACTTGGGATTGTTTTGAAAACTGCTCAGAAACTTTTTGAAGTTTTAAATGTATTTTAAACTGTTTTTAATTATCTGTTTTAAATACTATCCTAGTATACTTGATTTTTAAGTTTTATACTAGAACAGTTTAGCTAATTTCTATTTTAAATTATTGTAGGGCACCTTGGATCACATGAAAGGAGAAAGGTGGGATGTAAATTTAATCTATCTATTTATCTATCTATCTATGGCCATAAGAATGGACTTACTTCGACATAATCAAGCATAATATCAGACTAATAAACTGACTGCTTAAAAGTCACACATACATAAACATTGTTATTGTATTGCCCACAGCACACAGGAGAAATCTTAATCCAATGATTACTATAGGCTGCTGCTTTCCGGCCTGCAGTACTTTTAAGCACTGCTACAGGATTTAACATTAAAGGTGCACCACATAAATATCTTCCTTTTTTCTCACCTTCTCCCCACTTTTGGCTTTCCTTTGGTACTCTGATTTTCTATTGTTCTATTCATCTTCAGTATTACACAGCCAGAAGCCAATTCCTGCTTCAATGTTCAGACAACATCTGCCCCCTGGTTGTGAATGAATCTTCTGGTCCAAGGTCTTTACTTCTGCTTTCCAACCTATATATAATAGAATCTATCTTATATTTGATTACAACTTTCTTGCTGGGCTTATCTTACTCTGACTTTTTGGTCTTCATAATGAGGAGTGACTTTGGGTCAAAACTGCAATTACAGAACAGCCCACTCAAATGAACCTGATATTCTGAATGCTTCCCAGTATCTGAGATTTTAACTTAATCCAACATCCAAATGATGTGGTGTTAATCTCCCAGGAGGAAGAACTGTTTCTATCTCACTTGTTGCCCCATCTCTGTCCTTCTCCTTCCCCAGCCAGCAAGAAGCATGACAAGTCATCCAGGTGTTCCATTTATTTTGAGCTTCCTCTGAAGCATTAAGCAATAACTGCAGGCAAGTTATCAGACTTGATGAGTCAGTAGTTTGTCCTTATGTTGGTAAATATCAGTTTAAGTCTTAGTTATGGTTCCATGGTACTTCTGAAAAAAATCCAGACACTTGAGACTATAGGGCTCAATAGATGGCCCCTAAGAGGAGGTGTCCTGCTGCCCTTTCCTTGCCGGATTGGGGCTGTGGCAACAACATGCCATGGCCCTGATCTGGTACTTTGCTGCTCTAAAAAGAGCTGGCAAATCCCACTCCTTTTTAGAGTGGCAAAAAAGCTTTTCTTGCCATGGCGGCAGCTTTTCGGCACTCCTTTGGCACAGTGTGTGTGAATGTCGCACCAAGGGAGTGCCCTGACTTTGCCTGCCATTTGTGGGTGGGTGGCATGACAGTGGCATTGGGGCGGAGTCGAGCCAGCTGGCATGCGGTCACCGTGCCCCCACTCCACCCCCAGGTTGGCCCTTTTGGCTGGTCTGTACAGCCCCTATGAAATTTTCTATTCTTAACATATGAATGGAGCAAGGAAAACAAAGTTGCTACCTCGCTAGACACCAAACTTCAGTTTAACTCTTCCAGATAATTGTAGGAATACTGTGAGAGCATAGAAATATTACTGTGCCCTATTTATCAGGGAGGGAGGGAGAGAGAGAGAGAGAGAGAGTTGCCTCCAAGTCATTTTTGACTTAGGGTGATCCTAAGGATGGTGTCTCTCTCTGTATGTGTATAATTTCCATTTTTTTTTCCTGAGGATGTAGTCTTAAGCAATTTTTTAAATTTTTTTACACAAAAGTCCTTGAACACAAATAATTCTGTAAAATGTGCATGAAATGTACTTCTAAACAGAAGTATTATTTCCTGCATGGACAATCTTTTTCTCCTACAAGAATGTTTTCTTTCTCCTCTACATACAAAATGTATGAATTTTATGCACAATAGATCCTGAACTATGAAGATTCATTTCAGTCCAGGATTCTCCTTATCTACTCAAGAAACAAATTTTTCCATCATTTTCCAGATATTATTTCCATTTATAGTATAAGCATTCTTAATCTCACCCAGCAAGGAGAAAATGTTTAAAATTGCTTATTTTTGCATGTAGAAATATAAAAAGTAAAATAAACAAACAAACAAATGAATATTACAGTTGGGCTTATGTATCCATGGAATCTGCACCCACAGAATCTACCATCCATTGCTTGAGAATATTTCAAAACAAATAATAATCCAAAAAGCAAACTTTTTATTTTGCCATTTTACATAAGGGACACCATTTTACTCTGTCTTTGCATATAATGGGACTTGAGCATCCATGCATTTTGATTCATTTTTTTATTAAATTTTTAAAAAACAAACATGCACATATACATACATAACGTCAGTCACATTCTTACTAGTATGATGGAAAGAGGGGAAAAAGGAAAGGAAAAAAAGATAAAGAAAGAAGAAGAAAACACAAAAAAGGAAGAAAAGGAAAAGAGGGAAAAAATACATCTTACATACCCCAAACCATATATCCCACAAACCATAAATATATATACATACATTCAATCATTCTTTTAACTATAAATACATATAAGATTTTTCTAATACTGTCTTAGTTTCATAGTATAATATAACTTCCTTAACTTAACCCTTGCATATCAAGTTTTTTATCTTGAAACCCTTGAACAAGAATTGAGTAGTTACAGACCAATATCACTACTCAACGTTGACTATAAATTTTTTGCTGGTATTTTGGCAAAGAGACTAGAATCATAGAATCATAGAATCATAGAATCATAGAGTTGGAAGAGACCACAAGGGCCATCCAGTCCAACCCCTGCCATGCAGGAACTCCCAATCAAAGCATCCCCGACAGATGGCCATCCAGCCTCTTCTTAAAGACATCCAATGAAGGAGACTCCACTACACTCTGAGGGAGTGTGTTCCACTGTCAAACAGCCCTTACTGTCAGGAAGTTCCTCCTAATGCTGAGGTGGAATCTCTTTTCCTGGAGCTTGCACCCATCGTTCCGGGTCCTAGTTTCTGGGGTGGCAGAAAGCAAGCTTGTTCCTTCCTCAATATGACATCCCTTTAAATATTTAAACAAGGCTATCATATCACCTCTTAACCTTCTCTTCTCCAGGCTAAACATCCCCAGCTCCCTATGTCGTTCCTCATAGGGCTTGGTTTCCAGACCCTTCACCATTTTAGTTGCCTTCCTTTGGACACGCTCCAGTTTCTCCACTAAAGAATAAGTTGGCAAACTGGATACATCCTGATCAAAGAAGCTTCTTGCTGGGAAGGTATATAAAGGACAACACCTGTAATTTATTAGATATTATTCAATACTATCAGAGTAAACCGGACAAACAAATAACGATTATCTTCTTTGACACAGAGAAAGCAGTAGAAAGTATTAGATAAATTAGTGGGACGAGGGCCTTTCCTTAATTGGGTGAATGCATTATATTTAGAACAAAAGGCACACATTATAGTAAATGGAGAACGGACCAAACAGTGTAACATTCAAGAAGGCACACAACAAGGGTGCCCACTCTCTCCTTTACTTTTCATAATTACTTTGGAGATTCTGTGTAATGCTATCAGGGCAGAACAAAATATCACAGGTGTTAAGAGCAAAGGATGTGAAATTAAATTAAGAGCTTACGCAGATGACATGGCAGTATACCTATCAGACCCTATAGAAAACATACATCTTCTGATAGAAAAAATAGCAGAATATGGTAAATATTGAGGATTTCAAGTGAACAAGGAAAAAATGAAAGTTCTCACTATGAATATGACAAACAAAGAAAAAGAACTCTTGACTCAGAAATCAAACTATAAAGCAGAGAAAAAAGTGAAATATTTGGGTGTGACATTTTCAACTAAAAACTCAGAGATATTTAAAAATAATTATGAGGAAGTTTGGGAAAAAAAAACTGAAAACATGGAATAAAATTCAATTATCACTAATGGGCAGAATTTTAGTATTCAAAATTTATGTTTTACCAAAATTAATGTACCTGTTCCAGACAATACCAATAATTACAAATAATTAACCATTCATAGAGTGACAAAAAGTCCAGACTAACTTTATATGGGCTGGAAGAAAGGCGAGGATAAAAACCAAAATATTACAGGATGCCCCAGAAAGAGGAGGTCTAGGACTTCTGAATTTAAAGTTGTATTTTCATTCTTGTGCTCTCGATTGGATAAAAGAGTGGTTAAGATTAGAGGACAGGAGGCTATTATATTTAGAAGGCATAAACAACATCTATGGCTTCCATGAATATTTATATTATGATAAGTTAAAAGTAAATAAAGAATTTGATAATCACTATGTTAGAAAGGCTTTACGGAAAGTTTGGGAGCGATATAAACTGAGAATTAACAAAGGAATCCCCATGACGGCATTACTCAATGAGGCATTTCATGAGAATGATAAGATGTTAAATGATAGATGGTCGACAGATGAAGACTTATTGATAAAAGAGAAAAATACTTGGAGATTAAAGTCAAGAGAAGAACTGGAAGAAAACAGAATAAAAACTAGCTGGTTTCTTTACCTACAATTGAAAAAAAGATTTATACTAGACCAAAAAAATCATGGTATAACACCAGCAGACAGCTTAATAGAAAAAACCCTATTACAAGAGAATGAACATCTGATAGCCAAGATATATAAGATTTTATTACAATGGGAAATGGAGGAGGAACAAATAAAGGAACATATGATCCGTTGGGCACAAGACTTTGGTAAAACAATTTATCTAGAAGTGTGGGAGAGGTTATGGAAAACCAAAATTAAACATACATTATGTTATAGCCTTAGAGAGAACAATTATAAACTTCAATATAGGTGGTACTTTACAACGGTTAAATTAGCTAAATTAAAAAAAAAGATCATAATGGAAAATGTTGGAAATGTCAGAAGTACAAGGGTACATTTTTTCATATGTGGTGGCTCTGCCCTCTTGCAAAAAGTTTTTGGGATAAAATCCAAGAGATATTACAATGGACACTGGCGAAGGATTCCAAACTATTTTTGTTAGGTATGACAGATCCAAATTTAGAAAAGGTACATGGAAAAAAGATATTTTATATGACAACGGCGGCAAGGATAACATATGCACCCTATTGGAAGCAAGATAGGGCACCGGAACTGACAGAATGGTATTGGAGACTACTGGAATATATAGAAATGGACAGATTGACTGGCATGTTAAGAAATATCCCAAACAAAAAGTTTGTAGATGAATGGGAGGAGGTAATAGATTGGATACAGTTTAAACTACAACTATAAGGGAATTTATGAAAATAGGAAGAAATATGAAGGAATTGCAAACCGAAATTAAGATGTGGCAAACAATGTAATGATATACATTGACAAACAAATCAGAATTTAATGACAAAGATAACTTTGCATATATGAATATGCAAATATCCATATATTTGCATATTCATATTTATAATATGAATATTAACATATTCATATTTATAATATGAATATTAACATATTCATATTTATAATATGAATATTAACATATTCATATTTATAATATGAATATTATAAATATATAATGTAATCTACAATGTACATTACATTATAGATAGATTTAACTAACCAATAAGGTAATATAAATAAGCATTAGTATAAGGATTGAAAGATATAAGAATAATAAGAGAACAAATTATGGTTTGTCTGCTTTCAATTATATGTATGGATTTAGGTTAAATTTGGCGTAGCACGTTTCAGAGACAATAAGATAACATGAAATAACGCAAGTTCAAGGAAGTTTTTGTTTGTTTGTTTGTTTTATTATATGTGAAGGAAGAAAGAATGCAGAGAATGAGAATGAAGAAAGAATGTAACGAAGAAAAGGATGTTAGAATGTTAGTACAGGTGTCTGGTCTGTTTTGTTTTGTTTTGTTTTAGGTTTGTTAATGTTGTCAATCTTAATGTACACACAAGTAGTTCATTTTGTATGTTATTTTAAACAATATATATATATCAAGAAAGAAACCCTTCTTGTTAACTTTATTTGTATTTGATTCTCCCTTCTCATTCTCTCTCATTCTAACCCTGTTGTTTTTTCGCATCTTTTTCTTTATACAATATAGTTTTCCTTATTTATATTTTCTTATCCTCTCTTCATTTTATGTTGTAACATTTTCCATTTTCCAATATTTTGTGAAAGGCAACCATTCCCTTTCGACATCTTCTTTTGTTTTATCTCTTAGAAGTGATGTTAAAATGTCTAGCTCCATTGCTTCTCTCATTTTAAATTCCCATTCTTGTTCTGATGGTATTTTGGTTTGCTTCCAGTTTTTCGCAAATATGATTCTTGCTGTGGTGACCGAATATAGAATTAATTTTTTGTATTTGTTTACCAAATCTATTCTTGCTGGATCTATTATGTTTAATAAAAAAAAAGTGTGGGGTCGAGTGGAATTTGGACCTTTAATATTTCTGGAATTTTGTTTTGATTTTGTCTTCCAAAATTTCTTAGTTTCTTTACACTCCCACCATTGGCGATAGAATGTTCCTACTACTTTCTGGCATTTCCAGCATTTCTCATTTCCTGTTGTATATTTTGTTCAATGTTGCTGGAGTCAGATTATATGTATACCAACGGTGAAACATTTTTATATAATTCTCTTTGTAATCCTGGCATAATGTAAATTTGTTGGTGTCTCACCAGGATTTTTCCCATTTCTCCAATTCTATTATTTTTCTTGTGTCCTGGGCCCATTTTATCATCACCTGTTTTATGCATTCACTTTCCAAATCTCTTTCTTTTAATATTTTGTAATATTTTGATATATGCTTCCGCTCTTTATCAAAGATTATTTAGTCTATGTTCATTTTTTATCTGTAAATCCATTATTTGTTTTGTCTTTTTTAACCATTCTCTTAGTTGTCTATCTAGAAACCAATCGTTCTCTGTTAGTGTGTTTAAATTTCTCTTTGATTTTAACTCTTTCTCATCTCCCTTTTTCCATTCTATTAAGCCCTTATAAGTCAGCCATGATGTTCCTAGATCTTCTGAAAAAGGCCTCCTGGCTTGAAACCTAACTTGGTATCTTGTTTTTTAATTCTCAACCAAACTTTAAGAAGGGCATTCTTTATTATATGGTGGGAGAAATCTTTATTATCTTTCAATTTTTCATACCAGAGGAAAGCATAGTATCCATATCTTAATTTGATTTTTTCCAGTTCTAACAGTCTTTCATTGTTGAGTTTTATCCAGCCTTCTGTCCATTGTAGGGATGATGGATAAAAATATAACTTCAAATTTGGCAACCCTCATCTTCTTTTATTTTTTCTTCCGTCATTAATTTCCACTTTATTCTTGCTTTTATCCCCGACCATATAAATTTCACTAATTCCCTTGGCCACTCATCCATATATTACTCGTTTGTGATTATCAGTGAGTTTTCAAATAGAAATATAAGTCTAGGCAGCATATTCATTTTTAGTACTGCTATCTTGCCCAAAAAGGATAGTTGTAATTTCTTCCATTTCTCCAGGGTCTTTTTTATTTTGTCCCATGGTTTTTTTGGTAGTTATTTTTGAACAAGTCTATCTTTCTCTTTGTTAAGTATATACCCAAGTATTTGACCTTTTTCTCTATCTTGAATCCTGTCATTTCTCTTAGCTCCTCTTCTTCTTTCAAGTTCATGTTCTTCGTCAGTATTGACGTTTTGTCTTTGTTTAATTGAAATCTGGCTAAGTTTCCAAATTCTTGTATTACAGATAATAATCTATCTATACTTTCTTTGGGATCCTCTAGAAAAGGGATAGGCAACCTAAGGCCCGGGGGGCTGGATGCGGCCCCCCGAGGACTTTGGACCAACCAGCCCCAGGCCAGTCCTGCCACCGCCGCCGCCGCTGCCCACCATAATGATATTGATTATTGTTGTTATTACTTGTTCTTGGGTTTTTCTTGGCAAAATCTCCACAGAGGTTTGCCACGGCTTTTCTGGGGCTGAGAGAGTGTGCATGCATATATATATATATATATATATATATATATATATATATATATATTGTGCTTCAGCCCCCCAATTGTCTGAGGGACAGGAACCCGGCCCCCGACTCAAAAAGGTTGCCTACCCCTGCTCTAGAAAGCAGATAATGTCATCAGTGAATGCCTGGAGTTTAAAAATATGTTCCTTTACTTTTGCCCCCTTTATCTTTCCATCTTCTCTGATTTGATTGACATGGAGAAATGTAAGGTATTGCACTTAGGGCAGAAAAACAAAAAGCACAGATATACGATGGGGGACACCTGGCTGAATGAGACTACGTGTGAAAGGGATCTAGGAGTCCAGGTGGACCACAAGTTTAACATGAGTCAACAGTGCGATGCAGCAGCTAAAAAGGCCAATGCAATTTTAGGCTGCATCAGTAGAAGTATAGTGTCTAGATCAGGGGTAGGCAACCTTTCCCCTTTAAGGGCCAAGGGACTTCAGCTCCCAGAAGCCTCAGCCATGTTGGCCAATAGCTCCTGGGATTCTGGGAGCTGAAGTCCCTCGGCCTTTAAAGGGGAAAGGTTGCCTACCCCTGGTCTAGATCAAGAGAAGTAATATGTTTTAACTTTGTTTCTTTTAATGCTGTAACCCGCCTCGATTGTTGGGCAGAGGGGCGGGCTATAAATATTATTATTATTATTATTATTATTATTATTATTATTATTATTTATTAATAGTGCCACTCTATTGGGCTGAAGCACAATAATGCTTGTGGGGGGCTGAAGCACAATAATGCTTTGGTCAGGCCTCGCCTGGAATTCTGTGTCCAGTTCTGGGCCCCACAATTCAAAAAGGATGTGGAGAATGGTGAAGGGTCTGGAAACCAAGCCCTATGAGGAACAACTTAGGGAGCTGGGGATGTTTAGCCTGGAGAAGAGAAGGTTGAGATGTGATATGATAGCCGTGTTTAAATATTTGAAGGGATGTCATATTGAGGAGGGAACAAGCTTGTTTTCTGCTGCTCCCGAGACTAGGACTCGAAACAATGGATGTAATCTCCAGGAAAAGAGATTCCACCTCAACATTAGGGGGAACTTCCCGACAGTAAGGGCGGCTTCCTGACAGTAAGGGCGGTTCGACAGTGGAACACACTCCCTCGGAGAGTAGTGGAGTCTCCTTCCTTGGATGTCTTTAAGCA
The DNA here is from genome assembly GCA_026167975.1 of Phrynosoma blainvillii. Lineage (NCBI taxonomy): Eukaryota > Metazoa > Chordata > Lepidosauria > Squamata > Phrynosomatidae > Phrynosoma > Phrynosoma blainvillii. Next base: position 202,301,003 of record JANUYF010000003.1, read on the forward strand.
GAGGCTGGATGGCCATCTGTCGGGGATGCTTTGATTGGGAGTTCCTGCATGGCAGGGGGGTTGGACTGGATGGCCCTTGTGGTCTCTTCCAACTCTATGATTCTATGAATCTATGATTGTTCAGTATTTCTAAGATTGTAATGAACAGGAGGGGCAAAAGCGGGCAACTCTGTCTCATCCCCTTTTGTATATTAATGCTTTCCATTCTTTCACTGTTTACTGTAATTTGGGCTCTTTGCTCTTTATAGGTGGTGTTTATCCATTTTATAAATTTCATGCCCATGTTCATTCTCTTAATTAGCTTTCCTAGTCTCATCTTTCCTATTTTCTCCAGTATCTCCTTCTTGGTTATAGGCTTGTTTAAATTTTCTACTTGTTCTTCACTTAATGTAGTTACTTTTTGTCTATCTAGATATAGTTTTATTATATCTTTGTCATTTTCTTTTTCTGTTTCTCTTTTATAAAGGTTTTCATAATATTCCTTGAATAATATTTCAATATTATCTTGATCTGTATATGTCTTTCCCTCATGTTCTATCCCTGCAATTATCTTTTTGTCTTTTTCCTTCCTTATTTTACTAGCTAATAATTTCCCCTCCTTGTTTCCTGCTTCAAAATGCTTTTGTTTTGTCAGTTTTAGTTTCTTTTCTATTTCTTTGATTGTTATTAATTTTAATTGTTGTTATAAGTTATCAATTTCACATTTTAAACATTTGTCTCTGCTTCTTTTCCATTCCTCCTTCTTTTCTTTTAATTTCTCTTGTTTTCTTTTCCCTTTCTTCTATATTCAGTTGTATATTCTATACAACTATACATTGTAGTTTAGATATTACTCCTCTAATTATCGCTTTACTGGTGACCCATATTGTCTTTGATAATATCCCTTCCGTTTTATTTTTGTTCAAGTAATATTTCAGTGTTTCCTTTAATTAGTCAAGATTACACTTTTCTTTTAGTATATCTTCCTTTAATCTCCATATTAAGTTCTTTTTCTTGTCATATAATTCTATCATTATTGGATTGTGATCCGATGTGCATTTTGTCAGTATCTCCATCAATTTTATCATTACTATCAGTGGTTTAGCAGCCAGAAATAGATCTATTCTTGATAAGAATTGTGTTCTTGTGAAAAAAAGGTAAATCCTTTTGCATCATTGTATTTACTTCTCCACATGTCTTGCATTTTGTATTCTTTAGTCATTTCAAAAAATGTTTTTGGTAGTTTCCCTTGATTTTTACTGATCTTCTTTCCCTGCAGAGAAGTTCTGTCGATTTTTGGTTCCATTATTGCATTGAAATCACCTAAAAGTATAATATTTTCATATTCTAGTTTTTTCAGTTGTGTATTCTATTGAAATATTTTTCTCTATTATCTAATGGGGCGTAAATTCCCACTGGCAGTATCATTGTATTTTCAAATCTTATTTCCACACCTATGTATGTACCTTCTTCATCTACAAATATCTCTTTAGATAGATATTTCTTTTTCACGTACATTGCTATCCCTTTTTTCCTCTTTTTATTTGCCACAATATAAGAGTGTCCTAGTTTACCATTTCTGATATATTTCATTTCTTATTTGTTTATTTTTGTTTCTTGTATACACGTTATATCATTATTCATTTTTTCTAGTTTATGGAATACAATGCTTCTCTTATATTTGGAGTTTATTCCCTTGACGTTCCCAAGATAATATTTTGATTCCCATTTTTGTTTTGTTATTTTCTTTTTGTTTTCTTATTATAGTTTGTTTTTGTTATTTATTTTTTGTTCCACCCCTTCCTCCCCTATTTATTTATTTATTTGTTTGTTTGTATGATCCTTTGATATTTTAAGTGTTAATATATGAAAAGGTTTTTTTTTTCTTTGCTGTTTTCCTTTGATCCATTCTTTCCACTTCCCTCCTCCTCCTCTTCAATCAATACCTCTTCTTCAGATTTTCCTTCTTCTTCCCTCTTTTCCTTGTTGGTCTTTTTTCATGTTCTCCTTATATCTTGTTTTTTTATGTTCTCCTTATATCTTTTCAATCTCGATTCTCTCGCTGTGGTTTTCCCAAGTCCTTCTTCTTCTTTTTTCTTATAATCTTTTCTTAATCTTTGCTCCATTTCTCTTGCTTTATCCACATTATCTATTTTAAATCTTTTTAGTTTGTATGAAAAGGAGAGTCCCTCTATCCTGTCCCATTTAAAATATATATCCATATTTCTTAACAGTTGAGTGAGACTTTTGTATTTGTTTCTTTCCAGCATTATCTGTGGAGGAATATCCTTGAAAAATTTCATTTCTGTTTATTCTATTATTAATCTTGTGTCATAATTCTTTCTAATAATATCCTCTCTTATTTTGGATCTAACAGAGCATGCTGCCACATCTCGTGGGACCTTTTTGTCTTTTGCTTAGAATGAAGTGACTCTGTAAATTTTGTCAGTCTCCCATTCCATCTCGTCTTCCAAGAGTCCAATATATCTAGCTAAGTGTGGTAAGAGTCTATTTGCCAAGTCTTCATTCTGTTTTTCTGTAACACCTCTGATCTTAATACATTTCCCCCTATATCTAAGCTCATTAGTCCATTCCCATTGTTCTTGCTTTTTTGTTGTCTCTTTTAATGATTGCACCATTATGTTTGTTCTTTCTTTTATCATCTCTACCTCTTTTTGAGTTATATTTATATCTAAAGTCATTTTTTCCATTCTTTTACTAATGGTGTCCAGTTCCCTTTTAAGATCTTTTCTTATCTTCGATCTAGCTTCTTTTATTTCTTCTCTCATTTCCTGGTTTGATTCTTTAAGATCTTCCTTCATTTCTAGCCTGTTTTCCTTAATTTTCTGTCTTAAACTTCTCATTTCATCTAATAATGTCACAATGGGGTCTGTGACTTTCACCGACTCTTCTGTCGAGCCTCTTCTTTGTATAGACATTTGTAACACATATTTTTAATTGTTGTAGTCATTTTTCCTTCTTTCTCTACCTGTTTAATAAGTTTTTGTTAGTATTCAAAATATGAGAATATCAGAAATATGATACAATTCGTATTTAGTAAATTGGTAAGGTTCGTGGTTGTCGTGGTAAGCTCTATTGCTTATCCCACTATTTTTCCTCCAACCTTTCTTATTTCTTCCTCTTTTATTACCCCTAGTTTTATATTACAATGCTTAATTATAAGTGATCTCAATGTGATAGGTAGTCCCTATGTATCAATTTGTTTTATACTTAGAAATAGTGAAAATCTTAGACAAATTATTACAGTTTATAACATCTGGTCCATCAATAAACTTACAATGCTTTACTTTTGCAAAATCTTATATTTATTTTGATATGCTTTAGTATTTACCTTTTAATAAATTGAATTGGGAGGAAAGAGAAAATAACTAAACACACATAAAGAGATTTAGTATCAATCAATCAATCAAAGCCTTTATTACAGTCAACAGACCTCAGGCAATACAAAAATTAAAACAAGAGCAACAACACAGACAACACAAATCACAACTGGTTTTTAGCACCACAATAACATATTAAAAATACAATTACAATAACAGTATTGATAATTAGAAATGAAGGGGTTATGGTTCTTCCTTTTATTGATCAATGAGGAGCGTAAGTAAATGCTATCATCACACAAAGCAGATATTGCTCTTTCTCATAGTTCAATACACTGTAAAAAGAGCTGAATCAGGGGAAAACATTTGCTGTTAGTGACTAACACCAGTTACTGATTCTCTCTGTAGAAATGACTATAGCCCTGCGGGTTTTAATTGCAGCAAAGCAGAATTTTGCCACCTCTTCTGTAACCTTTTTATCAGTATCATTTAGTAAATATCTTGTATACCAACTCTGAGATCTACCCTGAAATTTATCTAGTAAGGGTGTTATTAATCTCATTCTATCATCCCTATAGAAGGTACATACAAGAAGGGTATGTGATATAGATTCTACAGACCCTTCGCCACATGGGCACAGACGATCTTTATGCTCCACATGTTGAAAACGACCTTCCAATACTGCTGATGGAAGTGCATTAAATCTGGCTTTAGTAAATGCCAGACGATATTTGGGAATTGTGAGCTCTTTTAGATAATTCGCACCACTCTTTAGATTAAATTGCAGGCCTAAATTAATGGGAGAACATGATGTATTGGCCAATGATAATGAGTGCTGGGTATCAATATCTCTAATCCTCTGTATGAGGATTTTTCTTGCTGTTGTCCAATTTAGTATGCTAAGAAAATTATCTGAAAGACCCAATCTTTGAAACTTCTCTTGGACCGTTCTGAGTGTTTGAGATTTATATGAGTCTTTCCATAGCAGGTTAACATACCCCCTTTCTGGTCCTGCAAAGATGAGCTTTAGCCAGTAACTTAACGCCCTTTCCCATGCTATACATTCCATTGATGTACACCCGGCTTCCAAATGCAAAACTGCTGATGACACACATTTTGGGACTCCAAATAGATTTCTAAGAAAGATTGATAGAACCTGTTCAACCAATGAAGAAAATCCCAATGTCCAAATGGGGATGCCAAACATTACTTGAGGGAGAACCTTAGCCTGTTGTACCCTACATGCAGCAGATATAAACTGACCTCCCTTGGTATAAAAAAACCTAGAAATTGCTTTGCTGCTGTTACTTGCAGACTGAATAGCTGCAGTGTGATGACATGCCCATGATCCACTTGCTTGGAAGTTTAAACCTAGGTACTTGAAACAACTAACCTGTTTGATTTTATGGCCTGCTATTTTTCCAGTTGTTAACAATGCGAATCTTAGAAAAAATCATAATTTTAGATTTATTATAATTAATGGTTAGTAGATTTTCTTCACAATACCGCATAAATGCTCTTAGCAAACGTCTTAGTCCAATTCTGATGAAGGAAAGGAGAGCAGCATCATCTGCGTATAGAAGTAGCGGAATGTTAATTGAAGCTATTTTTGGGGGGCGATAAGTATCAGATGTCATATAACTAGCAAGGTCATTCACATATAGATTAAACAGGGTAGGTGCCTTGACGCACCCCTCTGCATGTATTGATGTCCCTAGTAAGATTCCCACGAAGTCCTGTTCTTACTTGCATTGTTGTATTTCTATAAAGGTTCATAATTAGCCATAGTAATCTTTTGTCAATTGTAGAACTGAGCAATTTAGCCCAGAGCTTATTTCTGGATATAGAATCAAAGGCTGTTTTTAAGTCCATAAAAGCAACATGCAAGTTGGTATTCAGAGTTTTTGAGTATTTTTCAGCCAAATGGTTCAGGATTGCACAGTGATCAAGTGTTGTCTTCCCTTTTTTGAAACCTGCCTGTTCATCCCCAATTATCTTTTCTGCTTCAATCCAATCCGTTAGCCTGTTATTTAGGTAGTGACCATATACTTTGCTCACTATTGATAAGAGGCTAATGGGGCGATAGTTTGCAGGATCATTCTTGTCCCCTTTTTTGTATATGGGTACACTAATAGCTTTTGTCCAGCTAGTAGGTAACTGAGCTGTCCGATTTATATGGGTATAGAGGGTTGCTAACAAGGGTGCCCACCATGTGATATTAGTCTTAAGAAGTTCTGGCATAATTAAATCTGGGCCAGGTGCTTTTCTGGACCTGATCGTAAGAATCAAAAGCTCAGTTTCATGTTGGGCCACTGGCGGCCATTGCGGCATGACCAGTGAGCTCAGAGTGGATAACTGAGCTTCTAATTCTACGCTGCCATTCCTTTCATTCTCCCCATATAATGTTGAAAAATAATTTTCCCATACATCAGGAGGAATGTTACATTGTGGTGCTCCCTGAAAATTTCCAAGTCCCCCTGTAACCATAGTCCAGAACTGTTTGGTGTTCTTATGTATAGATGCGTCAATTAGTGCTTACCATTGCTTTTGCCTAGACTCAAAATTTCTTCTTGCTAACAGGTGTTTATAATATTTTTTTGTATCATAATACACTTTAGGTAAATTTTGCTTATTGTCCCTTCTGTAATTACGATATAGATTTACTAAGACTTTTTTTGTTTTCATACATTCTTTTTCCAATTCTGTTTTAGGCCTCTTATGCTTGAAGTTTCCAGTTCTTTCCTCAGTGTCACTTATAATAGATGTTAACCGCGTAAGAAGCATTGAGTAGTTTCCCAGTGCAATCTGAGTCTTGTGCATTAATAATACAGTCTCTAAACTGGTGGCATGATTCTGATTTTAGTTCTGTTGTCATCCTAGTACTCATTTTGTCCGTCCATTTCAATCTTTTGTGCCTAATTTTTATTTTTGAACTATCAAGCTGAGGCTGAGGTTTTAAGTGGACATTCATAGCCATCTCAAGAGAAAAGAGATTTAGTATAAAAAAGAGAATACAAAGAAATGCACTAAATTCTTCTATCTTTGTTTCATTCAAGTTAACCACTTCAATTCAATTATTTAATTAGATTGATTAATCCAGCCCTTCATACTCCTTAATAAACCTCTAAATCTTTTCTTACTTTTCCTCTATTCCTTTTTATATTCTGCATTTACATCAATAGTTCTGTTACTTATTTCTTTATTTCTCTAATTTCCCTTTCTGGGTCTTCTGTAAAAAGAGTTTCTTTACTTCATCCCTTTCTCCTCAGGTTTTCTTCAAGGTAAATTGTTTACAATTACAGTCTCTTTTCTGGATTTATAAAATAGTCTATTTATTCTCCAAAATCTCCAAAAATCTCTTAATTCTCCCTGGGTAACCATCTTCAACTGCTTTATCAATAATTATCTGTTTGTATTCTGTATTTTCTCCTAATATATCACAGTCCAGTTCACCAACCTCACTTTTTTTCCTCATAATATGGTTCTCATTATGTATGGTCCAATTTTTTTTTATTTAAAGCGTTTATTGTTTATCGTTGATTGTTATTTTTATTTCTTTATCTGTTTTAGTATTATATATATATATATATATATATATATATATATATATATATATATTCCTTACCAGTCTCTTGTAGCCTTTACAGTCTCTTTGCAATATCTGAAAAGCTCTTCCCTTCTTCTTTTTTTTTTGTCTTGTCTGAAGGCTTTTCTATTCTTTCCTTCTCTGTATTTATTCCTATATTCCAATATTTATTCCTATATTCCAAGTCCTGTCCAGTGTCTTTTCCCTTTTGAGGCTGGGTTTTTTCTTTTTTCCTGATTTAGGAATGTCTTTCTAAAAAGTTTTTATCCACTCTTGTACAGGACTTCTTTCCACTTTGCCTCTTTTTTTCAGGCTCTCTCAGTCTTTACTCTGTCTTTCCCTAGTTCTCTCTTCTCTCACTGCTTTCTCCGCTTTCTGCCTCTCTGCTCTCATCCGTCGCCTCTTTGTCTTTTCCTTCCACTCTGCACTCCATTTCTCACCTCTTGCCTCTCTTTTCTCTCTTTTCTCTCTCTGCTCTTCATTCTATTTCTCCGCTTCTTCTCCACTTTCATCTTTATCCTGTCATCATCTCTATCTCCATTTGTCTCCTTCTCTTTCTCTTTCCCCTTCTTTATCAGCCAGCAATCACTGTCGCCCAGCAACTTTTTCATGCCCCTCTCAGCTCCGCTCCTTTGCCTCTATTGCTTTATGACTTACAGCTGCTTTATGTCCTCCTAATCAGCCCTTCAGGTTTTGCGGACTCAGCTGTTTCACCTCTCCCCATGTGGGGGTCCTCCTAACTTAAATCTTTCAGGGTTTTATTTCAAGAGCATCCATGCATTTTGGTATCCACAATGAGTCTTGAAACTAAACCTCAGCAGAGACTAAGGGGCTACTGTATATTCCCACTTACATTTACACTGGTTTGCAAATCATATTAACATCAAGTCATGGAATCAATTGAAGCCAATGCATAGTTCCCACTTTGGAAGTGAATTATTCCCTTATTCCATGTTGTTCCCACTAGTGCCTTTGAACCTCAGATTTACACAACAGGAGAAGGAGGAGGGCAGGGCACCCAGGGCCCTTAAAATGCACCTTAGTAACAGTCAGGGACCAGGGCAAGGCCCAGTATGATCTCCTGGGTCAGGCAAAGAAGTGGGGCCTAAATAGGCCACACATTGCTGGGAGATTGGCTGTGGCTGGGAGAGGCTTGGCGCACTCGCCAACAGCACAAAGGACCGGTGAGGGGTAAGGGCAACGTGGCATGCACACGTGTTGCTGGGAGAGTGATTGGGGCCAGGCTACTCAGCGTGGCCTCTCCTTGTGCTTGCCAGGAGCCTCAGAGCACAGGTGGGACCAAAGAGCCTGCAGGAGCCCAGAGAGGCAAGGCTGAAGGTAAAGCAGGGACCTGGGGTGGCAGCTTGTCCTGGAGATTCTGCTGGGTGTCAAAGAGCATCACTGCAACACCATCATCCATACACTGACATAATTAACTACAATTCCCAGGATTCCCTAGCACAGAGCTGGAGCAGTTAAAGCGGTCTCAAACTAGATTATTTCTGCACTGTGTTTTGGATCTTCATGATGCAGGAAGAGGCAATCTGGCTAAAATGAACAAATATTAAATGAAATGAATTCAAGTTCTACCTAAACAAGAAAGGTCTGTAAACCATGCCCTATGAGCAGTGACTTAGGGAGCTGAATATGTTTAGCCTGAAGAAGAGAAGATTAAGGGGCAATATGATAGCCCAGTTTAAATATTTTAATGGATGTCATATTGAGGATAGAGCAAGCTTGTTTTCTGCTCTTCCAGAAACTAGGACACAGAACAATGGATGCAAACTATAGGAAAAAAGTTTCCACCTAAACGTTAGAAAGAACCTCCTGACAGTAAGAGCTGTTTGATAGTGGAACACACTGCCTTGGAGTATGGTGGAGTCTCCTTCTTTTGAGTGTTTTAAGCAGAGGCTGGATGGCCATCTGTCATGTATTCCTGGATGGCACGGGGTTGGACTGGATGGCCCATGAGGTCTCTTCCCACTCTATGATTCTGTGAATTAGAGAAGCATGAAAACTAAAAACTATTGAATAAAGACATGCTAAGGTTGCTGCTTCTCAGGGTTTTTTTTTGTCCTATTTTGCAAGACTGGTAGCCAAACATTGTTTACTTTTAAGGTTTGCTAACAAAATTTAGCTACCAGTCCTGCAAAACAGGAAAATCAGCACTCAGCAAATGCAAATGGGAAACCACTCAGGGTCAGGGGCTTTCCCAGCAGACAATGAACACCAATTACCAGACAATAATCCTCATTTGCATATCCTCCTACCCTGAGGCCCTACCATCAACACAGAACAATACACAATCAACAACAGAACAATACACAGTTTACATGGGAATCACTCCTCCCTACCTAGGGTCTCACAGTATGTATATACCCACTCTCTTCCATTCCAGCATTCTCTGAAGATGCCAGCCACAGATGCTAACAAAAGGTCAGAAAGGAACTTTTCTAGAACATGGCCACACAGCCCAAAAAACCCACAAAAAAAAACTATGGATGCTGGCCATGAAAGCCTACAACTTGACATAAGAAAAGAGCTTTTTGAGTGTATGAGAATCCCAACAAGGAGAATTTTCTCCAAGTACCATTCTCAGTTTTCCCCTCAAAGTCCTTTAACAGAATCAAAGACTATTCCTGTTCTCCCATCCAGATTCACCCATTTCCTACCCCATCCCACCAAGTAAGGAGGCTAGGGGGAGCCAAGCAAGGGGAGATTGGCCTTCTGGCTGTGCATGATGAGAATGTCTTTATCATCATCAACCAACTAGCAGAACACAGATGATGACACTTTGATCTCCCCAGTATTTGTTGGTTTGTTCTTGCCTGATGTCACACAGGGAGTGGATAAGGTGAGCCAGGAGAGAATCCCCGAAGCCTCCTGATCCTTATCTGGCTTCTCTCCACTCTCCCAGTTATAATGTAGGTGAACTGGGAAGCCAGGAGATTATTTTGGAATGCCATAGTTCTCTGAACCTAACTTGACTTCCCCTCACCTTCCAATGTTGAGGGGTGGTGAAGGGGAGCCAGGAGAGGATTTTGGAAGGTTATAGCTTCATCTGTTTCCCCCCTTGATATCATATTGAGGTGGGCCCAGAAAGATTTCTCCCCTCCTTCCTGCTGCTAGAGACTTTCTCTCCCTCTTCAAAAACTGCTGAGTTTTGAAAGACTTCTGGTGGTGGGGAGAAAATTGATTTAAAAACTATCAGGTCAGAATGCACAGGGAAGCCATCAAAATCCACAAACACTTGGATAACTTCAACAGGAAAGAAGAAATCCTTAAAGTAAACAAGGTTTGGCTACCAGTCCTACAAAATAAGAAAATCAGCACTCAGCAGATGCAAATGGGAAACCAACCAGGGTCAGGGGCTTTCCCAGAAGACAATAGCAGACAATATCCTTGATTGCATATCCTCTCACCCTGAAGCCATGCCATTAACAACAGAACAATACACAGTTTACATGGGAATAGCAGACAATATTCTTGATTGCATATCCTCTCACCCTGAAGCCATGCCATTAACAACAGAACAATACCTATTCAACACAGAACAATACACCGTTTACATGGGAATCACTCCTCCCTACCCAGGGTCTCATAGTATATATAGGGCCACGCTGTTCCATTCCAGTATTCTCTGAAGATTCCAGCCACAGATGCTGGCAAAATGTCAGAAATAAACTCTTCTAGAACATGGCCACACAGCCCGAAAAACCCACAAGAAACAATTGATTAAAATGTCTATTCTTGTTGGAAAATATATGTATTGCATTCTCCTGGGATAGACAGGGACTTCCCTTTATCTATGTCATTCTATGTAACATGTGATTCCTGTCATTCACACTTGGAGGATGTTTAACAGACTTTCTATCGGGATTTTAAATAGCCTCCTCTCAGTCTAAGGAAATTATCACATGGGGGAAATTGGAAGTATAAGCAATGATTAACCTGTGATTAACCCACAATTGTGCAAATGGTTTTCACATGATGTTGCATGTAAAACACTATTATCCCTTGAATAGTCTCCACATGATATTGAGAGAAAACATGATTAAAGTTCCATTATTCCATGAATAACCAGGCAAGAAACAACAGTAACTCATTCACTGAATTTTCCTGTGAATGACTTTTTACTGTTTCTTGCCTGGTTATTCCCTGGTTCTTCACAGGATAATGGAACTTGCATTAATGTCATTTTAAGCGCATTTTAATATCAATTGCATGAATTTCATGGGTTAATCATTGTTTAAACTCCCATGTTCCTTTGAGTGATAAACCCCTAAGATGGAGCAACAGTCTCCTCTGAGTGAGGTTAACAGTCTCTTCCCAAACCATCACCAGTTAGGATAGGATTTAGTTTATGTATTTTTTTTTTATTAAAATCATTATTATTTGTTTTTAAACTACAAACTGTATGTTGTTTTTTTGGAGTAAGTCTTTATTCTTTAGGAAGGCAGATTTAGAATAAATAGTCTGACCCACACTTTTGCTGTTTCTGCTGATGAAAGCTGAACAAGTTTAACTTTCATATTTGCATATTTTTGTTTCCATTTAAAAGGGTTAACACCCTGGGAAACTCAAGTTGAAGCCCACATTCTCCATTGCAGGAATGACTAACATAGCATATCCCTTGTATTGACATAAGCATATGCATGCATGAAACATTTTCTTTTGACCAAAACTTGATCTTAAAAGGACACATTTACATGTGGATGGTTTGCATACGTTATATATTGCCTATAGTCCTCTAATTGGCTGCTTTTCAGTTTGACAGTGAATGCAAGAATCTTGTGCCACAAAGATCAACTTTTTTCTTTTGGATGTGCTATGGAATTTGCAAGCCTTCCTAACATTGTCTGAACCCTCAGGATAAATTGTTCTTCAAAGGGAAAACAATACTAAACAGGCTTTGTTGCTAGTTCAGATTCATGGTTTTGCTATCATTAAGTAGCTGTTCGAGATGGCAAGTCTGCAGAAAGAATAACATAAGAAGAAATGTTGCATATTGTTAGCTGGCTGTCATTTACCAATATTATTATTGGCATGATTTCTGGGATATTTTCCTCCCCAGGTAAAGAAGGAGGGTGGGGAAAAAAAACCTTTGATGTTCTCCTTTGCATTTGTTTGTAATATGGTATAACAAAGCAGTAAAATCTTTTTTATACTGAAATTGAGTACCCAGTAGTTGCCCTATTTGATATCCTTGATAAAGCAAAGCAGCTTTGCTGCTGAGGCTTTGCTATCCCCATTCTCACTTATTTCCTTTTTATGTGTTTTCAAAGATGAAAAAAGGGCATGAATTTTCTCTCTTTTGCAGATGGCCCATTAAGTTCTTACTTGAAGCAGTCACCTGAAAGATACTGGAATAGGGACACAGTTGGCTGCCTCTTGCAGACACTAAATATACATAGAGACAGGCATGTCATAATCCTGGCAGTTAAATAATTCATTCATTTTTCACAATGTGAAGCCGTAAGTTTGCTTTCTTTATGCAGCTTCCAGTTCTTTCTTTGGTTCTTCTTTATTGTTCACTGAGCAGAACAGAGATTAAAGTAAAGGGCCACAATCCAACACAAAGTTAGACACAATGGGGATGTTTAAATTTGTTTTTCATCCTTTCTTGGTAGTTTGTTTTAATGTCTACAGAATTAAGGGATATTAAATCCAGAGCCAATATTTAGGCACAGGCTGAGGCATATATAGAAAAGGTATCCCTAGGAGAACCATCTGTTAGGATAAAGGGGCATGGGGCCACAATTTTGAGTTATTAAATGTCTAGCTGGGAACCTTTGCGTATGGGGGGAAAATCTGAGAGATGAGCCAGTGTCTGTTGTTTTCCATGGACCATCAACCAAAAGAGACAAGAGTCCCATCAAAAGAAAAAGGGAGACAGGCCTGGGACTGGCCTTTGTGATGGAATGATATCAAAGGCTTCTGGCTCAGAATATCAGAAGAGGATATTTAGCAATCCAATGACTGAGAAAAGAAGAAGATATGTCAGCACTGGATTGCTACAACTTCCAAAGCTTTATAGCAAGAGTGGAGATATTGTCTGTGGTTGCTGGATTGCTTAACCCATCATTTGTCATCATTGAGCATGCTGGCTGATGGCTGATGGGAGCTGAAGCCAAAAAGCACCCAAAGAGCTGCCCTCATTGACAACCTGACCTAGAAAATTAAGAATGAGAATAACAATTAATGGCTGATTGTCTTTTGCCTGTCATCTCCTTCAAGGCTTTAGTATGGATATAATTATTCATTATTTTAGTTCTCACATTTGGGAACAAATATCAAAAAAGAATCAAAACTTATTGCATCACTGGTCAGTATTACAAGAGTCCTAGCACATTTTTTGAGGATTTTTGTTTTGGTTCAGGAATCTTTGGTCATTTTTTTTTTAACCTAGGTATGTGTGCTCATGTGTGTGTAAAAACTTTGTGAAAAGGGAAATATTTAGTGGAAAATATACCAGAGAGAGAGAAAAAAAGAGAGAAATAATGTTTGTTTGTTTTCAGTATGATATACATCTTTGCTCATCAAGGACAAGAAAACCAGCAAATATTCTTTATATCTCTAGAAGTTGGTAGGGTTTTCACTTTAGCAGGCTTAGCCAGTAGAGGTTCTGCAGGATTTTATGCCCCTCTTGAGCTGCATCCACACTGTTCTGCAGTGAGTAATAAGAATTTGCAGGAATTGTGGTGGCACCAGAGCTCTCTAACAGAGAAGGCTAAATAACTCACAAACTACAGTCCCCAGAATTCCATAGCATTGAGCCATGGTAGTTAAACTGGTGTCAGACTGTGTTACTTCTGCAGTGTAGATGCAGCCTCTGAATTAATAATCCATAGACAATATTATGGTAGGCTGGGTACTGAGTGGGATACTTCTGTATCTACTCAAAATAGGTTGGGGAGTGGATCTGTCCCCTCAGGGTTTTCTCCAGGTCCATTTTTTTTCTTTCTGAATATCGTTATGCAAGGATCTTTGATTAAAAAGACCTATTTCCCCTTGCAAGATCAACCTCAGTGTTAAAATAGCATTGTATATTTAGCAAACAAACAGAAAAGTTAAGGATTGCTAAAAAAAATCTATATTTTTCATGATGCATGCACTTCTTGCATGAACATACCTCGTGTATGTGCATACATGCACACACACACACACACACACACACACACAAATACATACAAGATGGTATCGTAAAGTAATAATTATCACCTAGAAATTATTATAGTATATTGATGAAATTTTGTCAGTGTCATCAATGGTCCCTAAGTGCATGATATTGAGAAAATCAGCTCTTTGTGTCCTTTATTTTTGTTACAGGTTGTGCTAGAAGTGACTAAAGTGCAAGATGGAGAAGATTGAGGCTCACAGTATGATAAAGTTCCTGCATTTGAAGGGTAATAGTGCCCAGCAAATTCATGATGAGATTACAATAGTTTATGGAAATAGTTTCCCATCTTATAACACTACTGTGAGATGGAAAAGGAATTTTCAAACTGGTCATGTGTCCCTCACAGACAAGCCAAGATCTGAAAGACAATCATTGACGAATGATGTAGCCACAGTGAAGAAAGTGGAGTGTTTCCTGGAAGACAGACAAGCAACCATTCAAATGATTATGAATGAATGGTCTCAGTTATGGTAGTGTGTGGAAAATTATTCATGATGAACTGCACATGTCTAAGATGTCTGCACACTGGGTTCCATGTTTGCTAACCCCTTTCCAGAAACAAACACGATGTGACCTTTTAAAACACATGCTGTTGGAACAGGATAAAGAGGATTTTTTGGTTGTCTGGTAACCATGGATGAATCTGGGATCTATCAGTATGATCCAGAGACCAAAACCATGAACATGGAGTGGAAGCATGCCAATTCCCATCCCCTCAAAAAGGCAAAGGTGCAAAAATCAGCAGGAAAGGTCATGCTCTCATTTTTTTGGGACTGTCATGGAGTCATTTTCACAGATTACCTTGCAAATGGACAAACCATTGCTGATACATACTACAGCCATCTTCTAGACAAGTTGCGAGATGCTCTGAAAAAGAAATGCTGTGGTATGCTTTCTGGAGGCATTCATAGCTGACAATGCACCAGCTCACTCATCTCAAGTTGCAGTTAACAAAGCAAGGGCATACAGCTTTGAGATCTTGCAGCATCCACCTTATTATCCTGACCTCACACCAAGTGACTTTTTCTTGTTCCCAGAAATGAAAAATCAATTGTGGGGTCACTGATTTGACAACACAAATGATATCACTCATGAAGTGGAAAAGTGATTTAAGAAGCAATCTGCATATTTCTACAATAACGGTATTCGGAGGGTCAAGAAACATGGGGGAAATGTGTAAATCCCCCATGGTGACTACATAGAGAAAAGTTAATTACAAATCCGAACAAACTTTGCCAATGTTTTAAAAGGTGTTAATTAAAATTTTATGATACTACCTCGTACACATTTTATTCTGCATGGGGAATATAACTGGAGGATCTAAAGATAATGGTGCACACACTGGTAACCTCAATACTGGACTTCTGCATCTGTACATTGGGCTACCTCTACTATGTTCAGAAAATTGAACTAGTTCAACACATGGTAGCCAGATTGGTGACTGGTATATCTAGGAGCTAGTATACAGGTACTTTATGTATATGTGCCTTCAAGTTGTTTTTGGTGACCCCATGAATTTCATAGGGTTTTCTTAGGTAAGGAATACTGAGAGTTGGGTTTATCAGTTCATTCCACTGAAATACAGCCTACAGCACTTAGTATTCATTGCTAAACTCCCATCCAGATTGGAGCTGAGCCTACTTAGCGCCTTTGCAGACTGCCAAAAAGTTTAACTTTCTGGGTTAAGGTTAGGGTTAGGGAATCATGGGAACTGTATTTTATTGTGGCACCAGAGCTCTCTGACAGAGAAGGCTCAATGTCTCAGAAAAAGCTACAATTCCCATGATTCCCAGGCACTAACTCTAACCCTTAAAGTGGACTCAATTTGCACTATTTCTGCAGTCTTCAAAGGCCCTTAGTTCCCAAGATCAGACAAGATCTGGTGTCTTTAGGGTACTTAGGCTGTCTGGGTACAACAAATTAAAGTCACTCTATTGGTTGTCTGTCAAGTAGTTTCTGGACAAGGTATGAAGTGTTAGTTGTCACCTTTAAAGTTGTACATGGTTTAGGTCCATGTTAGTTATGGGATTACTTTCTCCTATATAATTTGACCTATATACTGAGGTCTTCCAGGGGAATATTTATTTTAGTTAGCCAGGTCTAGGCTGGGAACTTTACAGAAGAACATTTTCTTCAGTTGTCCTCAGACTGTGGAATGACCTGCTTTATGAGATCCGAGAGATAGATATGCTGTCTGAGTTTAAAACAGCACAAAATACCTGTCTCTTCTATCAGTCTTATCCACATGATTTCTAAATTATGAATTTTAACGGTTGTATTGATTGAATATGTATTGATTTTATATGCTCGTTTAATTGTGTTATTCCCTGCTTCAGTCTATAGGAAAAGGTGGGTAAGAAATTATTATTATTAATTATGATGATGATGGAGATGGGGATGATGACACTACACGGATAATAATAATAATAATAATAATAATAATAATAATAATAATAATAAAATTGATTTGTACCCCACGCCTCTGCATAGCAATCGGGGCAGCTTCCAACATAAAAATACAATACAATAAGATCAACCTCAAGCCCCAACTCTCCCACCCCTTAAAAGTTATTATACAAACATCAAATTAAAACAATTTTAAATTAAGGAGAAGTGCCAACAAACTAGAATAACTACAGCGGCAACAGCTATAATAGCAGCTGGGATGGGGGGAAGAAGAGGTACAAAAAGACATGCCGTATGACCAGGATGACTAGTTGGGAAAGGCCTGCTGGAAAAGATCCATCTTGACTGCCCTTTTGAAGCTGTCTAAGGTTGACATCTGACGGATCTCATCCGGCAGGCTGTTCCATAGTCTGGGAGCAATCATCGAGAAGGCCTTCTAGGAAGTAGCCAACAGTCTAGATTTTTTCACCTGTAACAGATTCCTCCCAGAGGACCAAAGTGCACAGGGCGGATTGTACGGGAGGAGGCAGTCTCAAAGGTAGGTTGGACCCAAGCCATTTAGGGCTTTATAGGTAATAACCAACACCTTGTACTGGGCCTGGAAACTAATAGGCAGCCAGTGAAGAGACTTCAGTACTGGTGTTATGTACTGGGCCCGGAAACTAATAGGCAGCCAGTGAAGAGACTTCAGTACAGGTGTTATGTACTGGGCCCAGAAACTAATAGGCAGTCAGTGAAGAGACTTCAGTATAGGTGTTATGTGGTCTCTTTTAGATGTACTGGAGACCAACCTGGCTGCCATATTTTGCACTAATTGAAGTTTCCAAACCAAGCACGAGGGTAGTTCCATGTAGAGTGCATTAAAGAAATCCAGACGGGAGGTTACCAGAGTGTGTACCACAGTTTCAAGGTCCCTTACTTCTAGGAAAGGGCACAGCTGGTGTATCAGCCGAAGCTGATAGCAGGTGTTCCTGGCCATCGCATTCACCTGATTAATCATCTGAAGCAAGGAGTCCAGGAGCACCCCCAGACTGCGAACACAGTCCTTTGCTGTAAGTGTGATCCCGTCCAGGACTGGAAGTTCTATCCCGATGCCTGGTTTTGGGGTCGCTACTGTAAGTACCTCCGTTTTATCTGGATTCAGTTTCAATCTAATTTTCCTCATCCAATCCATTACCACCTTAAGACAGTCACTAAGAGGAGAGATGCCATCTGAAGTCGTGGCTGATAACCGGGACATGGAGAAATGTATCTGGGTGTCATCAGCGTACTGATAACACCCCGCTCCAAGATTCTGAAAATTGACACTACAGGATTCTGAAAATTGTGGAGTTCAGGCAATGGAAATTCAAATCAATTTTCTCCCAGAAAAAGAAAGGGATGAGTCATGTGAAGAATATATGGCTTTTGTTATCAATATTTTTATCATTATAAGACTATAGCAGAACAATTTGATTCATAGCACACCATAAAATATGGAGTCTGTACTGTTCGTTAATTCATATGAACATAATTATATGAACAAAAAAAAAAAAAACTTAAAAGTCTCTGGTTACTTTATCTCATCCTGAAGAGTTAGCTGTGCTTCCAAGATGTAAAACCAGAACTTGAAAAAGCTAGTTTTGTAGACTACAACTGCCGTAGTCTCCTAGCCAGCCTGACCAGTAACCAGATTGAGTGACAGGCTGTTGTTGTTTTGTTTTGCTGTAAACTCAAAAATTAATATTTCAAAGTTTTGTGCCAAACATTCCTAAAGATAAGACACACCATAACAGTTAACATATTTCACTGCCACAAGAAGCCATAACTGCCATTATCAACAATGGTTTTACCAAGGGACTGGACAGATACATACAGGAATTGGATAAGTTATCTTCCCTAGATGGGTTATCCTCCCTTTCAAAGAGCTGCTGCACAACTAGGGAACACTTCTATACCATCTCTGTCACCAGAAGCCCAAATACATCCTGTAATTGTATAAATAGCTTAATTTAATTTTTGGAACAATGTCTATATCTTTTTACTTATGTCCTCATAAAGACTTTCCATGTTGTTGTTATTGCTGTTTTTAAATTTATGTTTCAGTATTTGAGGAAAAAAGATGGAAAATAAATGAACAACAACAAACCTCCAAAAACCCATTCACTTTTTAGAATTCCTTTATTTCTCAATTTGTCTTCATTACGCTCTCTCAAATTTTATTTTCTTCTGTTCAACTGTAAAGAACTTCAACAAATCAGTGGTCGCATTAGACAACAAGATTTTTGTACCACTGGAGGAAAGGGAATTTGGGCAAGAGGAGGTTGTAATTTATGGGAAATAAATGCTGCATCTGCCAAAATATCTGTTCTAACCAACTGTTAAAGAATCATGGGGTTCTTCTGTGATTGTGGCTCTTGCATCAGTATATAAGACTAGTTCACTATTATGATTCACCTATTTGATTTAATACTGAAGTCTGGAAAGGAGGTGTCATCATAGTGGATAATGATGGATCACAGTGGACAGTACTTTTGGGTAACTAAAACGGCAGAAATATTTCTCTATTTAATAATATAATCTATTAACAATTTTGTCAATTTAATATTAGTAGCAGCAGCCACAGCTGTTCATTCTGAAAGATGCAAATTATTGCTATAATAAAATTTGTGGAAGTTGTTCATGGAGATGAAGATGGCAGTAGCTCTGATTTGTTGAGAGAGAAAACATCAACAATCCAAATGCTTCTATGAAAATTGAACTTGACAGCAATTCAACTTATCCATTTTGCTTTAAAGGATTACCAGAAGATGATCATGGGGGTCTCTCTTGCATATGCCAAGAAGTTTATTAGAAATCTGAGTTCATGTACAAACACAGATGGCTATCTGCCCCAAGTAGCTCAGTGCTAAGATTGTGTACATACACAGTTCAGTTGTCTGTTCATGATATTTCTTAATGAATCTTGTCCTTGACCTCTGGACTTATAAACAGTTTCAAGCAGAATGATGAGATAAATGCATCATTCCAAATGGGATGTTATATTTTCATCTTAATCTATCTGCATTTACACATTTTATATGCATAATTAAAAATTCTCATTTTCAGAAGTTGCTTTAAAGTGCCCTTAGTTGCTAATTTGCTAATAAGAGCCCTGGTGGTGCAGTGGTTAAATGCCTGTTCTGCAGCCACTCACTCACACACAACTCATAAGGTTGAGGGTTCAGTCCCAGCCAAGGGGCTCAAGCTCAACTCAGGCTTGCATCCTTCTGAGGTCACTAAAATGAGTACCCAGATTGTTGGGGGCAATTAGCTTATACGTTGAAACCACTTAGGGAGTGCTTAAGTGCACTGATAAGTGGTATAGAAATGTACTTGCTATAAAAATGTACTTGCTATTGCTAAAAGTTCTCATGGAAGTAATTTCTCACAGATGATTTGGTTTGATTAGCTACACTTTTCCTTTTTGAAATGTTTAGAGAAAAAATATTCTCTTAAAATATATGAAATATATTTAAAACCCAGGTGGATGACAGGAGCTAGCTCTTCATTCTCGATACTGTTAAAATTATTGATAAAATCTTCCCTGCATCACACAGTACTGTACAACTATCAGCCAGTCTTCAATATCTCCTTTTTAGGCAAGAGATTGGAGCATGTGGTGGCCTCCCATCTCTAGGCATTCCGGTCTGAAATGGATTTTCTAGAGCCATTTGAATCTGGCTTCAGGCCAGGCTAGGGGACAGAGACAGCTTTGGTTGCCTTGGTAGGGAGTTAGATGGGGTGGGGGTGTCCCTGTTGGCATCTATATCTTTATCTCTATCTATCACCTCTGTCTCTCTAGCTCTCCTTTTCATCTGATTCCAAGGAAGCTGTTTCTTAACTAAACCAGTGTCTAGTTTTCTGTGACTGTGCATAGATTAAATAAGTAAGCAAAGAACAAAAGAAATCTCTGTATAGGAAGAGAGAGCTGCCTAAACCAGAGAAAGTTGATATGTAGTGTGTATAGCAAATTGGGGAAGGGTCTGTGGTGGAAGAGTAACCACTGCAAGCTTTGCAATTGTCATGTTTCATTTTTAAACTCTATTGGCCCAAGATTGTGGTAATTCTGATTTAGAATTCATGGTAGTTAACAGTGACTTTTCTTTTGGCTTTGTGTGTGTTTGCGCATGCACATGCACACATTTCAGATGAGAGCTTAATCTTGCAGCAAAGTTATAGGAATAGGTAATTCTAGCAATGCAGTACATATTTGGAGTTTGAAAATTAGTGTATTAATTGTTCATACAGTTTTCATGTTCAGAAGTGCAGGAAAAGGGTGCTTCAGATGTACCTGTTCAGATAAAAATGAGTAATTAAGCAGTAAAGCCTCTGTGCTTTTATCAGAAGAGTGTAAAAGATTCACCTGGAAGTTTAGCATGTTACCTAATTTATAACTATATATAGTAGAACAAAAATAGGGAGTTCAAGATATGTCTTTGGATCCATGGTATCCAAAGTAGTTTGCCTGCAAGGGAATGTATACATACATATACTCACAAAGAGAGAGATATACATTACAGACAAGTAAGGGTAGCAATCTCATTAAGTTTAAATGATTAGCATTTCATTCTCTTCTTTTTCATCTTGGCACTTCAAGTTAATTTTGCAATCTCCAGAAAAAGCAAAACTCTACATCTTTTCTCAATATTTTTCTCCCAGACAGTGACTTCTTAAACACAAAAAAGATTTCATAATAAGAATTGTGTTCCAAGGTATGAACTATGAAGGGCAAAGAAGCTAGTAGGCTCTTCCTTCATCAGAATCAGAGCCCTCCCTTGATGAGAGAATGGAAGTCTGACAATAACAAAGACCTCCACTTCCCCCCCCCCCCAAACACTGATAATCAATATAGGTCACAAAAGTAACAAAACAACAGTAAAGCTACTTCTTGAATCACATGTCTACTTTTACTTCCACTCAATTCATTAAAGCCACTGTCACATTTGAAGTCTCTTTGCAGTTCATCCTTCAAGTTCATCCTAAATGCTGTTCATTCCATCACCTCTTCTGCTCACTCTTGTAATCATAAAGGGACTGAAATGAGATTTGCACAACCATGAGTGATTCTTCAATGTGTATATGTGCTTTCTGGCAGTCTGTAAAGGCCCTAAATTGCTGAAATCAGGCAATGATATCATCAGAAGCAGCTCTCCTCTCCAATCCCTGAGTAGTTTGACAAAGGAAGATCTATGAACCAAGTCAAAGTTGGCCTTTCCTGAACTAGAACAAAGGAATTGCTTTCCCTCCTCAGTTCCCATTATTATTATTATTGCTTTTTCTGAACATGAAATATTGTTTTACTTTTGCTTTCTTGTCTCACCAAACACTACAATGAATATCTTGGTTCAAGAGGCAGCTTTAAAGCTGAACTCTAATCTCTCCTGAGAAGCGTTAGTAGATTCCACATAACACCACAACTACTGAGAAGTGTTTTACATCAGGGTCTACTGCCGATTGTCTCCTACTGAATGAGAAAATAGCTCCTGTCATCAAAATGATAAACTTAAGCTGCCCTATTCACCTCTTGTTCTTTTACCATCACATATAATCATTCTACTTAATTAAGTGCACTGAAGCATAAGGTACACCAATAATATTTTTAAAAGAAAATAATGATGCACACTGTACAGTGTACTGCATGGTTTTTAGAGAGTGATAAGAAAATCCCCCTTAGCTCTTGAGAATTATTTATCACTCAGAGTTTACATAAAATTAACTGGATGAGTTAATCCTAATCCCAAGCATGTCAATGCCTCATTCAAAACTATTCTCTCCTGAGAGCCTTTTCGTTTTGGAAGCCTCTTCATTTTCATCCTTTAACATGAAGGAAATTTCTTCAACTCCAGTATAGATCATCTGCCTTGACTTAAAATTTTATCATAGCACCTGAGAAGAATGTGTGAGCTAATTTTGTACTCATGCAATACAAAGTCCTTTTTTCCCCTTGTTCCCAAAGTGCTAAAACACTAAATATCCATGCTTATTGTGAATGCTGAATCATGAGCAGAAGTAAGTCAGGAGCCTGAAAGCAGGGCCAAGTCAGTACAAAAGGTCAAAGAAGAGGGCAGAATCAAATATTGTGTCTTTACCTAGGTTTATGTCTGGGAGTCCTCTTTTCTGATGGAGATTCTAAGGCCACAGACATCAGGAGACACTCCAGCTCTAGTCGCTCTTCACATCCCTCAAGAAGTTACACCAGTTCCTTCAAATAACAGGGTGTCTTGAGGCATGAACGATCTGGGAATTTGGTGAACTTATCTCAAAAATGGAATCAGAGAATAGCAAGCAACTGATCAACTTTAGAAAACATCAGCAACAGAGAATTCACAAAGGGCACACCTAAAGACCCAGTGAAGTCAGGTTCTTCAGAAGTGAGATAGAGACTTGTTAGTAGAAGTGTTCCTTGGGATTTGGAGACATAGGAGTAGGAAAAACTAAACTGTTTTAATCATCAGTCCTATACTATCCATTTGCCTATGAACCACCTCACTTTCCCAGGCCTGGCTTCTGACTTTACCTTGTTCATGAAACCATATCTGTTCCTTCACTTTTCTCCATGTTGGACCTTTGCTTTGTCCCACAGGCCTACAACAAATCACACTTTCTATCTCTTTGCTTTTGAAGGTTTTATGTCAACCCCTATTGGGAACTACAAAACATTTTGTGTACCATTAAAAGCTGTCTTTGACCCTCAGGGCCTGAACAAACTTGAAATATGTCAGAAGATAAAACTAAAGAATAAGGTGGAATAATAAACAAATCAAAAGACACAGAAACACACCAAACTCAGGAGAACATTGCTGCTTAAAGTAGACTTAAACAGAACAGAAAGAAAAAACTATGGGCCTTTGCAGACTGCCAGAAATAGTGCAAATTGAGTCCACTTTAAGGTTTAGAACATTCTTGTTCTATGGTGTTGAGAAAGGGTGGTTTTCTCCCCCTCCCCACATGGAAATGCTTGTAATAGCCACAGACACATGGAGACAGGCCTTAAGTAGGCCCCAGACCTCATGAGACTTCACAGTCCCATGAAATAATGGGGGCTGCTGGGGGATCTTGTGAGATTCTCTTGATTGGCTGGGAGCCACAGGAAGGGCGGGACTTCGGGTTAGGGATTCATGGGAACTGTAGTTTATTGTGGCACCAGAGCTCTCTGATAGAGAAGGCTCAATGTCTCAGAAAAAAAAAAAAAAAACAATTCCCATGATTCCCTAGCACTAACCCCAACCCTTAAAATGGACTCAATTTGCACTATTTCTGGCAGTCTGCAAAGGCCCTATATTCCTTCCTCCCTGTCCATGAGTATCTGAAAGCTAACCTTCATGTGTAGAGTCAATCCAGAACATGAGGATAAACTGTATATGCAGTAGTTGTAACTCTTATCTTAATGGCTCAGCACAAGAGAGGTGCAATTCAAACTCAAACATCTCTAGTTCAAGTGCCTGCAGTGTCCAACACATAGTTATGGAAACCCAAGTGTACATGCTAATCTTTGAAATTTGAAGGTTTTAAACCAGGAAGTGAACCAGAATGAACTGAGTTACTACCTGTTGTTTAAAAAATAGCCTCTCCAGGGACAAAAGAGTCAAGTGGAGGCAAAACAAACAAACAAACATACATGGCAAATGTCTCCCAGAAAGGTTTTTTTTTGGGGGGGGGGGCATTTGGTGGAAGAAGAAGAAGAAGAAGAAGAAGAAGAAGAAGAAGAAGAAGAAGGAGTTTATTATTTTTTAGCAATGGGTGTGGTGAGTCTCCAATATCAGAAGGCAAACATCCTCTAACCACCAAGAGATAAGTGATTGGCAGTGAAAGGGCCTCCTCTGCCATACTTTCCCAAGTGTGAAATTCTCTCCCTAGAGTAACTGATTTAGCATCTACATTGCATTCTTTTACCACCACATATTTTCTTAGCTTTTGAGGATGGATTAGAGCTATTCTATGGGATTTGAATGTTAGATTTTTAAAAAGCCTGGACGTGTTTAATGTTGCTATTTAATTGTTGTTTGTTCTATACTGTAATTGCATTTTGAGGTATGCTGCTGCCTTATTTTTATGGTAGGGAAATTGGAAATACTACAAATGTTATTTGCAGGTGGTAACACCATGGTTCGGGAAGCATCTGAACTGTATTTGTAGCCATAGTTTTTGTCACTGCATCAGGAACAGATAAAGTTCTATCTGACTAGCATCAAACTATATAATAATAATAATAATAATAAGTTTTATTTATAACCCGCCCCTCTGCTCGGCAATCGGGGCGGCGTACATCAATTTAAAAATACAATAGGTAAAACAATTCCTGCCCCCCCACCTCCCACCCACCCACCCACCCACCCCTTAAAACAAAATTAAACCATTAACAAGTTAAAAATAAAGCCGAGATAAAATACAAACAATTAAATCTATCCATATGATATGTTTAGTCCATATTTGTCTTCCGGTAGCAAAAGATATTTGACATAGAACATGATTGTCATCAGCTACATATCTTGTTTAGTGATTGGGCACTGTAAGGTAAACACTGAGTTAATTTGCTAGTCTTTGGTGACACATCTACCCCTGAGGAAGTACATTATGAAAGATAAAATGTGTTGGTCACAGGGATTAAATATTCCTTCTAATGTCAAGTTTAATGCTCAGTTATAATTGTTGTGCTTCACATGCACAACTGTTTGAATTGCACAAGCACTTGAATAAATAAGGTGTCACCTTTTAAAAATATTCAGGACAGTTAATTGAACATACAAAAATGTGTCAGTCTTGTGGAGGTTTTCCACTTTCTTTTGGCATTCTTGTTCTATGGTGTTGAGAGAGGGTGGTTTTTCCCCCCTCCCCACATGGAAATGCTTGTAATAGCCACAGACACATGGAGACAGGCCTTAAGTAGGCCCCAAATCTCATGAGACTTCACAGTCCCATGAAATAATGGGGGCTGCTGAGAGATCTTGTGAGATCCCCTTGATTGGCTGGGAGCCATAGGAAGGGCAGGACTTCCTGTGGCCTCAGCCAATCATGGCACTGAACTCCCAAAATTGCTGACACAACAAGATCCCCCTCCCATCAAGTTGGGGTGAGGGGTCTTTGTGTGCATTTTTCAACATGAATATTGTGGTGTAATGGTTTAAGTGTTGGACTGTGACCCTAGAGACCAGGGTTTGATTCCTGCTCAGCCATGGAAACCCACTTGATGACCTTGGGTGAATCACCCACTCTCAGCTCCAGAAAACCCAGTGACAGCGTCACTTTAGGGTCACCATAAGTCAGAAGCAACTTGAAGGCCAACCACAATAAAAACAGACAAATTTTATATAAAAATTTCTAATGTACACATTTTGTACACAGTTTTAAAATGTATCTTAGTCTATACATTTTCAAATATAAACATCACTGCACTGTGCAGATAGACACCCATGCATTTTTGTTTCTCCCAAATGCCCTACAAGCATTGCAAAGCTACACATTTCTAGGGTAAATTTATCAGAGTAAAGTGCACTCTGAAGAGAAAATGACATAGATGTGCCTGGGGCAAAGAAACTGGGACAAAGGTGAGATGGTTACCTTTGTACAGTTAAGAGCCAGGATGGCTCAACATTTGAACAGTTCTGAATCACAGGGGGCTGATGCAACACTAGCCAAAGGATTGAGTCAGAAACCTTCAATTCTGCTGTGTTACATCAGTCAGGTGACTGAAATGGGTGTCATCCCAGGAATGGGCTGGACTAATATCCCAGGTGGGGATACTGCATATAAGTGGATGAGTTGGATACTCATTTGTGAGTGATTGTATATAGAGAAATTGGTGGAGCACTTTGTTTTTTTCAGGTTGACTTCCAGCCCAAATACTTCTGCAGCTGTTGCGAAGCAAGATGTTAGGCACTGTAGAGCTGCTTCTGTGTGGGCATCAAGTGAAGCATCATCAGCGAAGAGCAACTCATGGACTAGATTGTTTAGAGTCTTAGTGCAAGCCCTCAGACAGCTTAAATTAAACAAGCTACTATCAGTACGGTAACGTATATAGATGCCGTCTGCTTCTTCGAGCTCTGCAATAGCCCTTTGGAGCATCATGCTGAAGAAGATTGTAAATAGAGTTGGAGCAAGAACACAACCTTGCTTCACTCCATTTGTTATTAGAAAGGACTCTGAAGGAGCATCGCCATATCTGACTTGACCATGCTGGCCTTCATGTATCAAGATAATCATTTTAAGGAATTTGGAGGGACATCCTAATCTTTCCAGGATCTGCTACAGACCTTTTCTACTCACAGTGTCGAAGGCTTTAGTGAGGTTGACAAATATTATTTAGGGCCTTTGCAGACTGCTAGAAATAGTGCAAATTGAGTCCACTTTAACTGCCCTGGCTCAGTGCTAGGAAATCATGGGAATTATATTTTGTTTCTGAGACATTGAGCCTTCTCTGTCAGAGAGCTCTGATGCCACAATAAACTACAGTTCCCATAATTCCCTAGCACTGAGTCAGGGCAGTTAAAGTGGACTCAATTTGCACTATTTCTGACAGTCTACAAAGTCCAATAGAGTCCCTTGTTCTGCTCTCTACATTTCTCTTGCAGTTGTCTAAGAGCAAATACCATATCTGTAGTACTCCCATTGACTCTGAAGCCACATTGGCTTTCAGGAAGAAGTTCTTCTGCAATAGCAGGAGCTAATCTATTCAGGAGTATCCTTGCAAGGATTTTTCCAGCAATAGAGAGCAGTATTATTCCACGGTAGTTTGAGCAATCTGATTTTGCTCCTTTTTTCTTGTACAGGGTGATGATGACAGCATCTCGGAGATCTGATGGCAATTCCCCTTTTTTCCAGCAACTCACAAGGAGTTCGTGAAATTTAGCATGGAGTACATGACCTCCGTGTTTCCAAACTTCAGGTGGGATTCCATCAATCCCAGCTGCCTTGCCATTTTTCATCTGCTGTATGGCCTTAAGGGTCACTTCCAAAGTGGGAGCTATGTCCAGTTGGTTTTTCATCAGTTTTTGTATCATATGTTGGATAGCTGAGCCTTGGACTAATCGGTTGGGACTGAAGAGACTTTGAAAATGTTCACCCCATCGATTCAGGATAGAGGCTTTATCAGTAATTAGTTTTTGCCCATCTGTACTGTATAAGGACCTTTGGGCATGATAGGTAGGTCCAAACACTGCTTTAAGAGCTTCATAAAATCCTCTAAGACCACCCAGATCTGAACAGTGTTGTGTCTTTTCTACTATATTGATCCACCACTTAATCTGAATGTCTCGGAGTTTTTGTTGAAGTTTACTACAGGCGAGATGGAAAGTTGCTTTTCTTACATGGCAAGTTGGCTGGGCGAGGTATGCCTGGTGAGCAGTTCTCTTCTTTGCCAACAGCCCCTGGATCACTTGGTTGTTTTAATTTTCTTGTGGGAGTATCCAAGGGATTAGAGAATACTGTTTTTGATATGTTGCCAAAGCACTGTGGGAGAAGGATCTGTAAGGTGGTCTTCGAGTTTTGTTTGCAGGTTTGCCTGGAAGTTGTTTCTCATGGTAGCCTGTTGAAGATCGTTGACTTGGAGTCTCCTCTTTAAGATGCCACCCCTCTTAGATTTGAGATTAAGATGAAGATTTAGTTTACATCTTACAAGGTGATGATATGTTTGGCATTCTGCACTGGTCATCACTCGAGTATGACGGACATCGCAAATGTTTCTCTGGTGGACTAGAACATAGTCAATGAGGTGACAGTGTTTGGATTGAGGATGCATCCAGGTTGTCTTCAAGCTATCTTTCTGCTGAAAGATAGTGTTTGTAATAGTCAGCTGTTGTTCTGCACAGAACTCTAGCAAGAGGTGTCAGTTATCATTGCAATTTCCAACACCATGCTTGCCTAAAACACATTTCCAGGCTTCGGAGTTCTTTCCTACTCTGGCATTGAAGTCATCAAGGATAATAATTTTAGCTTCTACAGCGACTTTTTGTATGAGATGGCATAGATCTGTGTAGAATTTATTTTTCTCTACAGGGTCAGCTTGCATAGTTTGGGTATATATACCGAAGAGAACAACATGTGGGAGGCGTAAGAAAATAATGCGATCGGAGTGACCTGTTGGCAAGTTTTCAAGTTTGGAGGCAATGGAGTTTTTAATCATAAAGCCTACTCCTGAAAGATGTTTTTCAGTTTTAGGTTTGCCAGACCAGTAAAGCGTGTAACCGGTGCCGTGTTCTTTAAGGCTGCCTTCCTCATTGAGACGAATTTCACTAAGAGCAGTGATGTCAATACTAAGTCGTGCTAGTTCATGGGCTATTAGAGCACAGAGACGCTCAGGATGTCCACTATCTGCAGAGTCTTGCATGGTTCTGATGTTTCAGCATGCAAGCATCAGTCTATTTACACCTTTGGAGGCTGGTGTGTGCCTTTGTTTCTTTGTCTTTGTTCAACCGCATCAAGGATTCCCATTGGCCGCGGCTAGCTAACCGGGTAGATGGAGATGAGCTTTCATTAGGCCACCTTTTCTAGGCCTCTCTCCATGTGGAGCAAGCAGTGCTCTCCTTTAAAAAGGCTGCTTGCTCGTTCAGGATGCTGCCGAACAAGACTGTCATCTTCCGGGTCAGCCTCAAGCGACCAAAGTCCTGAACCGCCTGCATGCAGGGTAGGGTCTGCAGCTTCCAGTGCATCTTACACCAGCCATTTTGTCCCTTGCCTATCGCTACAGGGCTTTTTTGGAGATTGGATTTATCCTTTGAGCCTGTGCAATGGATTTTTCTGGTGGAGCACAGTGTGCAGAGAACTGGCCTCACCCTTTAAACCAAAGGTTCATCTGCTGTGGTCTTGCATGCATGGACAGTGGCAACGAAGTCCTCGGGTCATAGGTTTGGTTAGAGTTTCCTTCTCTTAGATGGTTGACCTTACAGGGTTAGACAACCACCATCTGCCCGGGTTTGGGATTAGAATTTTCCTTTTCCTAGGATGGTTGCCCATCCTGCCCTTTGACACTCTTTTTCAGACCCTTCAGTTTTGACCAGTCTTGCATGGGAGGCCCTACCGGTGGCTATTGTGCCACCTCCAGCATAGCTCAAAACTTCATTAGAGTGTGCAAGCCTCTCCTTCATGACAAGGAGGCATCAATGGAGAGGACATATTGTGTAACTGAAGAATAAAGGACCGCTTTGTGAAACAAGAGACTCCGACTGTCTATGCAGGAGGTTTTTTCCTTGCATCATTTGCAGACTGCATAGAACTTCACAGTGAAAACTGATCTTTTGCATCTGTTCCAGCATAAGTTTCCTGCACATGTTGAATTCAGTTCACATGCACCCCAACAAGATTGACCCTTTCCATTGTGCTGATATTTTTAAATATTTAAATCCAATTCCTTTCAGTCTTTCTCTACATTTTATCTGCTACAGCATATCTGTAGTTTTCACTTTAGGGAATAGAGTATCACAATACTGAAAGTATTCTGCATTTTGTAGAACATATTCTACTTAGCAGAATATACTTTGTAAAATATAAATCAAGAGCCACTTTATTCTGGACCATGCAGAAGTCAGCCAACAGTAGCTGTGAATTTTCAAATGACAGGATCCCTGTGGAGGTACTTAGTCACTATTCATAAAATATTTAAGTTATTGCTCCATCTCATGCCTTCAAGAAAAAGGCAATTTTGTTTCTTTGGGAGTTTTTTTACTTGTTTCTTTTAGTTCAGTCAGTATGTACATAAGTAATCCTAACACTTCTAGTCTCCCCGCCTCTATGTGTGTAGGAAGGAAACCAGATCTTTCAACTCCCTCACTCCTCCTCTTCACTTTATTTATACTACCCTTTCACCAGAATTTTAGAAACACAGCTGTTGGAAATAAGAATTCAACAGCACACTTTGAATGTTTAATAAAGAAAACAATTTTGCACTGAAGACTGACTATAATGTGGACAATTATTACCTATGTCCCACTGAATGTGCTGTGGCTCCATTGCAAAGTGTCTTTGATAAGACAGGTGACATAAGTATTTTGTTCATGATGCTTCAGCTCTGATGCAACTTGCTAGTAAATCTGGTGTAAATCTTCTTTCCCCAGGCTTGTAATCTCATTGCTATCCTTCCTGCTATGGAATACTTTACTTATTAGGCATCAGTGCATCAGCTGTCTCAACAGCATTCTCAGTTGTCTTTTCTTCGGGTAGGAAAAGGAACCTCTCTCTTTAGCAGTGTTTTTCATGACTCTTCTAACTTCCATCCTCCAATACTTTACAGATGATTACAACTTCATCTGACCTCTGATATCTGTTACAACATTTATGGAATACATTTCTAATAAGGTCTTAATGTCAGCTACAATCCACTCTCACTTTTTCTTAACTCAACACAAGCCGTGTTCCACAGCTGCAATTGTCAGATGATTAAAATTCATGGATAACAGATGCACTGATGGAATGAGAATTTTGCAATTTTCTGTTTGGAGTTAAATTTGGAATTCCTGACCACTCCAAAGGGGGGGGGGGGGGGGAGAAACACTTTTAAAGTTCTCACAAGTTGTGGGAAATTGTGATAACTTTTGTTTTTTCTCCCAGCACAACATACACTTTTGAAAACTGCATGAAAAAAAACCCTGCAATTTTGCTGTAGAAACCCACACTCACAGTATTCAGGACACAGAGAAAACTGTGCAGCTTTCTGGGGGGGGGGGGGGCACAGTCTGTTAACATTATTTTTCTTTAATTGCTTACTACATCTGGAGCCTTTGCTGGTTTGAATGTTGTAAAAACCAAATGTGATACAGCAGGAAAACAATCTTGGGCTATGTGATGCTCCAACCTTTGCTGCTTGGAATGCTGTGTCTCTCAAATGTTACACAGCAGGAAAAGAAACTCAGGCTGACTTCAGCTGCCGGCTTTTCTGATTTGAATGTTTTACAGTTTTTAGTTTCTGTACCAAAAGCATAACAGTTTCCAGAAAACTACACAGCTTTCTGATCAAGCCACCCAGCTTTTGGAGAAAAGCTGTATAGTTTTCTGCCCGATCTATACACCTTTTATAGAAGATATGCACAATTTCCCAGCACTGTGGGTAAAAATTTCCCGTGTGTCTTGAAGCTATAGGAAGAAAAGCTGTTTCACTGTTGACTCAGCTGCCATACTGATCACAATTTGTACATGAGAATGTGGGAGGACACCATCTTATCCTTCATCTTAAGCAGGAAAACAGATTGCTCTGGTTGTGTCTCCTGGTTGATGTCTTTACTGAATGAATGTAGGACAACAAGAGTGTGGTAAAAAAAAAAAAATCCAACAGTTTCCCTATCTCTTTCCTTCTTGGCAGTACTGGATTAGTCTCAGGGGAGAAAGGCAAGTTAATGGAATAGGGTAACAGTGATGAAAGCCAGTGTGATATAGTGCTTTGCATGTTGGGTTATAGCTTGGGAGATCCAGGTTCAAAACCCTGCAAGGGCATGGAAATCCACTGAGTGACCTTGGGCAAGTCACATTCTCTCAGCCTCACAGGAAAGGCAAAAGCAATTCCCCCCAACAAATATTACCAAGAAAAATCTGTGATGGGTTCTCCTTAAGGTCAACATAATTCAGAAACAATTTGAAAATACGCAACAACAACAACAAACAACAACAACAACAGTTTTGAAGAGGAATCTACAAATGGCAAATTGCTGAAGGACCACCTGCAATGTGTAACTATATAAAACAGCCACTATTTTTTTGGATTACTAATTAATCTTTTCTCTAAAAAGTGAGGTGAATATTTGAATATCTGAATATCCCATAACTTTTCCTCCATTATGAGGAAATAACTGTACAAACAATAACAATAATAAATCACAAACAGAAAATGGAAAAAAAATGAAATCAAAACTAGGAGAAAAATAAACCCATAGATTATTTAAGTAAATTTTATTTATGCATACATCATAAAGAAGCAAAGCCAAATGATTAAATATATATATATATATATATATATATATGTATATTCCACATTAAGTTGTATATGGAGATAAGTGCTCTTCTTCCCAAACCATTCCTTATTGATTCAAATTAAAGCTTTCACCTAAAGTATTTTAGTTAGTACCTAGTTGCCATAGAGATGGATGCTTTGAAGTAGATGATAGTTATCATCAAAATTAAAAGAGCCAGCATTTATGTTCAGTCTCGCATATTTTGGTTTCAACATACTCATTTGTTGTTGTTAACTGCCCGCGAGTCGATCTCGACTCATGGTGACCCTATGGATGAGACATCTACAAGACCCTCTGTCCTCCACTGCTCTGCTTAAAACCTGCAACCCCTTAATACCTGTGACCTCCTTAATAGAGTCCATCCATCTGGCATGTGGCCTTTCTCTCTTCCTACTTCCCTCCACCTTCTCCAGCATTATTGTTTTTTGCCGAGTCCTCTTTTCTCATGATGCATCAGAAGTACGACAGTCTCAGTTTGGTCATCTTGGCTTCCAGGGAGGTATCCGTCTTGATCTGATCTAGGACCTACTTCTTTGTCCTTTTGGCTGTCCATAGGATCCTCAGCACACTTCTCTAGCACTACATCTCAAATGCATTGATTTTCTTCTTATCATCTTTCTTAACTGTCGAGCTCTCACATCCATACATGGTAATAGGGAATACATTGGCTTGTATGATTCTAACTTTTGTGCTGAGTTGTATATCTTTGCATTTTAGAATCTTTTCTAGTTCTTTCATAGCCATCCTCCCCAGTCTTTTTCTGATTTCCTGACTGCAGTTTCCATTTCTATCAATGTTTGATCCCAGGCATGGGAATTCTTTTACTGCTTCTATTTCTTCATTGTCTAGGATGAACTTGTGAAAGTCCTTGGTGGTCATTATTTTTGTTTTCTTTATGTTCAACATTCTGCTCTTGCACTTTCTTCTTTCATCTTCCTTAGTAGGTGTTCCAGGTCTGAGAGGTTTTCTGCTAGTATTATGGTGGCATCTGTATATCTTAGATTATTGATATTCCTTCTTCCTAATTTCACTCCTCCTTCTTCTGTGTCCAAGCGTGCTTTTCTTATAATGTGTTTTGCATACAGGTTGAACAGATAGGGTGAAAGGACACAGCCTTGTCTGTCCCCTTTGCCAATTGGGAACCATTCAGTTTCTCCATGTCCTGTTCTGACAGTAGGCTCTTGTCCTAAGTGCAGATTCCTCATTAGGACTATCAGATGTATTGGCACTCCCATGTCTTTATGAGAGTTCCATAGCCTTTCATTGTCTATGCAGTAAAAGGCTTTGCTATAATCTATAAAGCACATGCTGATTTTCTTTTGGAATTCCCTCATGTGCTCCATTAGCCATTGTACATTTGCAATGTGATCCCTAGTGCCTCTTCTTTCCCTGAACCCCTTTGGAATTCTGGGATCTCTCTCTCCATGTATGTTGCAGTCTATGTTGCAGAATTTTGAGCATAATTTTGCTTGTGTGGGAGATCAGTACTATGGCCCTATAGGGCCTGTACAGACTGGCCACAAAGGCCAGCATGGGGGTGGGGGGAGATGGGGTGGGGTGACCATATGCCAGCCGACCTGACTCCACTCCAACACTACCATCATGCTGCACACCCCACCACACTGTGTACGGCATCAGACATGCTGCACCAAAGGGGCACAGAAGAGCCATGGCGCTGGTGGTAAGGGTGGCTTTTTGCCACTCCAAAAAGGAGCGGCATTTGCCAGCTCTTTTTGGAGCAGCAAAGAGCTGGATTGGGGATGCAGCATGTGGTTACCACAGTCCTGATTCGGCATTCCCAGGGGCAGCATGGAGCAGCCCTTTAGGGGCTGTCTGTATGGCTCCATAGTTGCTGCAGTCTCTTGTGTCTCCCTTTTAGTGGATGAGGATGTATATTGATTGCTTCTAATCTGCTGGCCATCATTTGGTTTTCCATATCTGTTGACATATGTTGGTTAGCATTAGAGTTGACTCTGTCAATGTGGATTGCAGCAGTTTAATTGGAATATCATCTGTTTCTGGTGATTTGTTTTTTTGCTATTTCTCTTATTGCAGTTTCCACCTCACTCTTCAGAATTTGGAATTCCATATGTCCTTCATTTTATCATCACTTTTGTATAATTCTTCTGTGCATTGCATCTAGTATCTTTTTAATTCCTTCCTGGTCTTGAACTATGGGCTTTGCAGACTGCCAGAAATAGTGCAAATTGAGTCCACTTTAACTGCCCTGGCTCAGTGCTAGGGAATCATGGAATTGTATTTTTTTTTCTGAGACATTGAGCCTTCTCTGCCAGAGAGCTCTGGTGCCACAATAAACTACAGTTCCCATGATTCCCTAGCACTGAGCCAGGACAGTTAAAGTGGACTCAATTTGCACTATTTCTGGCAGTCTGCAAAGGCCCTATGCTATTTTTATTGTCATAGAATGTTGCAGTCCTTGGTTTGATTTTTTCTTTGATTTCCTGGGCCTTGTGAAATAGATTTCTTGTTCTTCCCTTTTGGTTGTTGTCTTCCATTTCTCTGCATTGACCATTCTAGTAATTTTCTTTATCTTTCTGCCCAAGCCAATTATTATTATTATTATTATTATTATTATTATTATTATTATTATTACCTTGCCCCTCTGTTAAAACAATCGGGGCAGCTTACAGCAAGTAAAATACATCAATACAGTCTAAAAACCCCAGACCCCCACCCTCCCCATAAAAACAAATTAAACTGACATCCATTAAAACCAACTAACTCAAAAATAGCATAAAATAAACAATAAAATAAACAATAAAAAGAATCAGCAGCAGGCAATCAGAGACACAGAGAGCAAGGGTGTAGCTCCTAAGGCCGGGATCAATCAGAAAAGGTCTGCCGAAAGAGATCCGTCTTTACTGCCTTTTTAAAACTACTCAGGTTCGTCATCTGATGGATCTCGTCCGGCAGGCCGTTCCATAATTTGGGGGCGATTACCAAAAAGGCCCTCTGGGAGGTAGTAGATAGCCTAGATTTTGGTAGCTGAAGCAAATTCCTCCCAGAGGACCGGAGTGTGTGGGGAGGGTTATATAGGAGGAGGTAGTTCTGAAGATAGATTGGACCCAAGCCATTTAGGGCTTTAAAGGTAATAACCAACACCTTATACTGGGCCTGGAAACTGATAGGCAGCCAGTGAAGAGATTTTAAGAGCGGGGTTATATGGTCTCTCCGAGATATTCCTGAGACCACTCTGGTTGCCATATTTTGTACCAACTGAAGTTTCCGGACCAAGCATGAGGATAGCCCCATGTAGAGCGCATTACAGAAATCCAGAGGAGAGGTTACCAGTGCATTGTACTAGTTTCTTAGGATTTAATAGGTGTCAAAATCCTTTAAGGCACAGATGACTACAAACCTGGTATTAGAACTTCCTGATGTATCATACTTCAGTTATCAAAGCCTCTGTCAAAATCTTTTTACACTCACCTGGTACCTTTACTTGCTTATCCTCTATCTATATGGATTTTTAGCAGTATTGGCATTAGGACAATAGTGAAGGAAGACTGAAGAAACTTAGGCTGTCATGTTGCAGCAGCATGTCTTCATAAATAATGCAATAAACAAAGCATGTGCTGAGGAAGATTAGGACTATATTGTAGCCAGGTGTGTTTTGTGGAGTGCAATTTTAGTTTCCCAGGGTGCTAACCCCTTTAAAAGAAACAAAATATGTGGGAGTATGAAAGTTGAACTTTTTAGAGTTCACCTTGCATTAGCAGAAACAGCAAAAGTGTGATACAGACTATTTATTCTAAATCTACCTTCCTTAAGAATAAAGACTAACCCCAAAGTGACAAACACATAGTTTGTCATTTAAAAACAAACAATAATGACTTTGATAAATATTTACATAAAATAACTAAAACCTAATATAACTGGAGATGGTTTGGGTAAAGAGAGATAAATATCATCATCTTTTTAGATAGCAGGGAGAAATTACAACTGACTGCTTAAAGGAGTTTAGAATCTACAGAGAGAGCTGTTAAACTGCCTCCAAGATTCAATAATCAAAATCACATGATAGTTAGAATGAGAGAGAGGGAGTGAGTCCCCATCTATATAATGAGGGAAAGGAGAATGCATATATAAATTTTCCAACATGTCTGCCTACCATAGGCAGAGATAACAGCAGCTGCTTCCACAACCCTTTACTGAACATGTGCCAACAGCAAAACAGAGACAAAGGTGAGATCAGGTAAGCCTGCCTCACTAGCTACTCCCAACATGTGTGCCTGTATGTATGGGTGGGTACCACATATATCTATATTTTTGGCCACTAAACTGGAAATCATAAGAAAAGTGAAGGCTCTTTAAAGAAGTCATCCCTGGATACATTCTGGAACAAGCCTTCAAGTCATCCCTAGGAGATTCATCATACTTTTTTCTTACTTATGCAAGGCTTACCTGACCTGGTTGTTTTATTTCACATGGGGTTTTGGATAAAAGGTTTACTGAACCATGTTGAACTCTACTTCTTTTATGTGGTGTAGTAACTTATCTCTACTATTTCCATGTTATTTCTTTCTCTGATATCAAATTTTATGTTAAAGAAATAATGCCAAGGAGCACTTTGCTAACTGAGGTATACCTGCTCTTCTACATTTACTTATTAGAGTTTGTGTTTTTGTTGTTTCCTAAGAGTAGATAAAGATAGAATGTCTGGGCTAAAGCTTGACAATAATCCTAGGAGATAACATTAATTAATTTAAAAGTATCTCACTTTTCTTCCATGTGGGACCCAAAGTGACAAACACTGTATGTTAAAACACTAACTACATATTAAAAACTAGTACACTTGTTCAACTACCCCAACCAGTTAAAAAGTGAAAACATGTTTACATAAGAAGGCCTTGCCTGCTGGCAAAAGCAGAGTAGTGAAGGGACCAACCAAGCCTCTATCGGAAGAGAATTCCATTGCCTGGGAGAAGCTACTGAGAAGGCTCTCTCCTGAGTTCTTAGCAGATGCACCTGTGAGGGAGTTGGAGCCAAGAGAGAAACTTCCTCCAAAGATCTTAAAATTCAGGTATACTTATTTAGGGAGATGCAGTCTAGATCATGGGTCCTCAAACTAGGGCCCCTGGGCCGAACCCGGCCCATCAAGGCCTTGTATCTGGCCCGTGGCCGGTCCTGCCGCCACCACCTTTCTAGTGTGCGCGCGACTCCGACCACCATTTTTTGTTCCAAAAAATGCGCGCGCGACTCCAAGCGCCATTTTGGAACAAAAAATGGCAGCTGGATCACGTGCGAGCAAACGAGTGGATGACCTCCTCCTCCGCCCTCTGCTTCCTCCACCCTCCGCCTCTTCCTCCTCCGCATAAATAGAAGAGCAGGAAGGGAGCGTGCAAAGGAGTAGAGAGAGCCCAGAGCCCAGAGGTTGGTTCGGGGGGGGGGGAGTTGCCATTGCTATTCCTATTGCCTCCCTTGCTGTTGTGTAGCTTCAAATCATTTCCGACTTATGGCGACCCTATCGTGGGGTTTTCTTGGCAAAATTTCTTCAGAGAGGGTCTGCCATTGCCTTCTTCTGAGGCTGAGACAGTGTGACTCACCTAAGGTTACTTAGCAGGATGGCTCTGCGCTTGCTTGTTTTATTTAAGGTAGTTTTATCAGATGATGATGATGATGATGATTTGTTGAAGACGCGGCCTACATTTTCTGTCTCCTGTGCAGGAGGGAGAGGGATTTCCAAAATGACCTCTATTTGGGGCATGTGCATTTATCTATGAGTGTTTTTTTTTTAAGCTTTTGTCTTGTGTCTTACATTTTTTCTTGCAGTTTTGGTACTTGCTGATACTTGCTGTATTTCAGTTAATACATTTTTTTTTTAATTGGATGATGAGATGAATAAAAAATATATACCTGGAAAATACATCTATCTATCTATCTATCTATCTATCTATCTGTATCGATAACCACACTGTCTCTTTTCCTCTGTTTTATTAGCCTTGAATAGTGGTTGGGTCTCAGACATAGGATACCCGATTTGAATCCCTGCTTGGCCATGGAAATCTACCAGGTGGTCTTGGCCAAGTCACAATCTCTCAGCCTCAGAGGAAGACAAAGGCAACCCCTCCTTGGAACCAGTTCTGTATTTTCCTATATATATATTCATCTCATCATCCAATTAAAAAAAAGTATTAACTGAAATACAGCAAAGTACCAAAACTGCAAGAAAAAATGTAGGACACAACAAGACAAAAGTTTTTTTAAAACAAAACAAAACAAAACAAAAACAAACCCCACTCATAGATAAATGCACAGGCCCCAAATGGAGGTCATTTTGGAAATCCCTCTCCCTCCTGCACAGGAGACAGAAAATGTAGGATGCATCCTAGAAAAGGAGGCCCTCTGGTCACTCTGCCTTTCCTGGCTTGGCTATGGAAACCCACTGGGATGACCTTGGGCAAGTCACACACTCTCAGCCCCAGAAGATGGCAAAGGCAAATCCCTTCTGAACAGTTTCTTCTGAATAGTTTGAGAACCCCTGGGCAAGCGTCTCATAGGTTGGCAGAACTGGTTCCAAGGAGGGGTTGCCTTTGTCTTCCTTTGAGGCTGAGAGAGTGTGACTTTCCCAAGGCCACCTGGAAGATTTCCATGGCCAAGCAGGGATTCAAACTTGGGTCTCCTATGTCTGAGAATCAACCACCATGCAAGGGTAATAAAACAGAGGAAAAGAGACAGTGTGGTTATTGATATATATATATATATATATATATATATATATATGTTCCAAAATGGTGGCTGGAGCCATGTGTGAGCGGCCTTTCTCTTCGTCGCCCACAAAGCCCCACCCCCAGTCGCAGGGCAGGATGGGAAGAAAAAGGGAGGGGTGTGTATGTGCAAGCGCGTGCCTCCGGCCACCATTTTTTTTTTAACTTCGGCCCTCCAATGAGCTGGGGGACAGCGAACTGGCCCCCGGCTCAAAAAGTTTGAGGACCCCTGGTCTAGATCTAAGTCATGTATGGCTTTATACAGGGGTAGGCAACCTTTTTGAGCCGGGGGCCAGGTTGCTGTCCCTCAGACAATTGGGGGGCCAAAGCACCATAAATAAATAAATAAATAAATATGCGCGCACACACTCTGTCAGCCCCAGAAAAGCCATGGCAAAACCCCTGTGGAGATTTTGCCAAGAAAACCCCAAGAAGAAGTAATAACAACAATAATCAATATCAGGGGTTGGCAATCTTTGTTGCCGGGAGGCTGGGGGAGGGGGGGAATGGTGCGGGGGCCGGTCGTGTGGGATCTGGGGGTGCATGCGCGCGCACACCCCTGACAGCCACCATGGGGCCTTTCCAAGGCCCCCCTGCCCCGATCCTTGGGCGAATTCACCCAAGGATCGAGCAGAGGCAAGGATCAAGCGGAGGAACCTTGGAAAGGTCTCTCCAAGCCCCCCCCGCCCTGATCCTTGGGCGAATTTGCCCCAGGATTGAGCGGGGAGGTCTTGGAAATGGTCCTCCAAGGCCCCCTCGTCCTGATCCTTGGGTGAATTCGCCCCAGGATCGAGCAGGGAGGCCTTGGAAAGGTCCCTCCAAGGCCCCCCTGCCCCGCTCCTTGGGAGAATTTGTCCCAGGATCGAGCGGGGAGGCCTTGGAAACGGTCCCCCCGCCCTGATCCTTGGGTGAATTCACCCCAGGATCGAGCGGAGGCACCTTGGAGGACCATTTCCAAGGTGCCTCTGCTTGATCCTGGGGTGAATTCACCCCAGGATCAAGCAGAGGGACTTTGGAAAGGTCCCTCCAAGGTCCCACCACTCGATCCTTGAGCGGTGGGGCCTTTCAAAATGGCGCCTCCCAGGAGCGGGAGCGCGCCCAGCGGTTGCGGGTGGCAGGCAGTGGCAGGGGTCCCTGGGGGCCGGTCCAAAGGCCCCTGAAGGCTGGACCCAGCCCACGGGCCATAGGTTGCCAACCCCTGATCAATATCATCATGGCGGGTGGTGGCGGTGGCAGCGGCAGTGGCAGTGGCAGAACCAGCCTGGGGCTGGTCCAAAGGCCTCGTGGGGGCGCATCTGGCCCCCGGGCATTAAGTTGCCTACCCCTGGCTTTATAAGTCAATCTGGCACTTTCAGTTCTGCCTGGAAAAAGACCTGTAACCAATGAAGTTGTTTCAGCAAGGGAGTTACATGATCTCTATAACCCTAGACAGCAGATGATAACTAAGGTGCTGAGCCTGTGCTATTCTTGGCCCAATGCTTACCTGGGTCAATGCCCAGGTTGGTGCAGGGATGAGCAGGTGTTTACCAGCCTGTCCCTGTGCTGACTTGAGAGCTACTACCAGCATGTGTTCCTTGCCTTCCCATACCCATGCCTTCGCTGGTACTGAAAAATTCTCCTTCACCACATTTGATGTGGAAACAGGGCACCTGGCTCCACCCACATGGGCAGGTTCCCCATTTTCACATCAGATGTGGGGCTTCTCTGTACCAGTGATGGTGCTGCAAGGTAAAGACCATGAGGGGCTTTATAAACAGGTGAGGTTTGCTGTGTAGTTTCCAACAAACTCTGTAGCAAACTAGGGGTCAAATTGACCCAGAGTAAAGGCTGTTTATCCCAGGATCAAACTGGATCCACTGGATATGTGTCTGTTCTGGCAGAATTGGACCCAGTCTTGGACTCAGGGCTTAGGCCAGGGGTAAGCAACCTTTCCCCTTTAAGGGCCAAGGGACTTCAGCTCCCAGAAGCCTCAGCCATGGTGGCCAA
The DNA here is from genome assembly GCA_026167975.1 of Phrynosoma blainvillii. NCBI lineage: Eukaryota > Metazoa > Chordata > Lepidosauria > Squamata > Phrynosomatidae > Phrynosoma > Phrynosoma blainvillii. Next base: position 202,342,162 of record JANUYF010000003.1, read on the forward strand.
TAGTCCCATGTTGGCCAATAGCTCCTGGGATTCTGGGAGCTGAAGTCCCTTGGCTCTTAAAGGGGAAAGGTTGCCTACCCCTGGCTTAGGCCTTTGTCATATGAATTGGACGACACAAAGCTGGGGAAAACATGGGCTTTGGGGACTGTGTGGAAATCCCTGAGATATCAACTGGCCTTAATAGATGAAGCTCCACACTCAAGATACTTGAATCTGTCATTGATATAATCCTGACATAATGGACATATTGACTTCTAGACAGAAATGTGTAGACCAGGGGTAGGTAACCTTTCCCCTTTTAGGGCCGAGGGACTTCAGCTCCCAGAAGCCTCAGCCATGTTGGCCAATAGTCCCATGTTGGCCAATAGCTCCTGGGATTCTGGGAGTTGAAGTCCCTCGGCCCTTAAAGGGGAAAGGTTGCCTACCCCTGATGTACACATACACAGAGTTAATAGCAAATGATGATCTCTAACACCACACCTGCTATATTTAGATTCTATATTTAGATTTTCTAAAGGAGGAACACCCTAGACCAGTAGGGAATGAATGGTGTTTGTTCTGATCTAATAATGGAGCTTCTACAAACTTTACACTATACCATAGAAATACAGACCTGGTAGGATTCAATATTGCACAAATAGGATCTTAATTTGAGTGTAGCTTGTATGATAATGGCCCAGTCTATAATTGCCTTCAGATTGCTTTTCTATATAATTATATCATAAGAACTATGGGCATTCTAACATTGGAATAAAGCACAATCCATCATATTGCTGATTTCATTAAAAAAAAACAGAAGTCTCTAGCACTGTAGAAGATAAACTATGAGCAAAATGTGAAAACATTGCTTTTTTCATTTGTTTTTAAGAATGTAATGCTGCCACAGTGTGACAATGGGCTTGATTCTATTGTTCAACTTGCATAGTTATACTGATATGATGGCAGTAGTAACAAAAAGAGAAGAATGTGTAGGTAATGATAGTGAGAAAATGATGGAAAGGGCAACAAAAAAAAGGGCATATCTGTATCCGAGCCTCCTGTTTCATGAATGCTGGGGTGGGAGGACCTCAAAGTTGGATCAATAAGAGAGGTTGATGCTCCTGCTGTCCACCTTGTGCAAGTAAGGAGGTTGTCAAATTACTTGTGGAGCACTCTTCTCTGCAAGTAGCTTACATTAGTAGAACCCTAGGTCATTTAAAAGAAATCAATGTAATTATAATATTTGGCACACATTATATAGTGAACCCTAGGGCTTGATCCATGTAGGTCCCAGTCAAACCAGATTTAAAGACAGCTAAAATGAAACAAAGACTCTCATATCACAATGTGGTTATTGATTATATGTTGTAGGTGCATAGATACAGAATATGAATTATAAAAGAAAATGCACATATCCTTCAGATGACTGGAAATCAACTTTCCTTGAAGTTGAAAGTGCTTAGGCCAACCCAATGAACTATGAAAGCATTCCAAGGATTAGCCATAAACGTAATATTTAGGCTGATGGCATACCTCTTCCTCCCCATTCCCCATCCCCAAGTGAGACAGAAAGAGATTCACTTGATTTGACTTTTGTATAGCCTCTCTCTATATTTAAAAAAAAAAAAAAACTGGAAATATGGCAGGAGAAATAACTTTCTCTCCAAGGATATTAATACACACAACATTTAAACCGTGATTAAATCCAGAAAAATGGATTTGAACATACATATCACATGACAACACACTGACCCATAGCTGCTGCATCCCCCAAGTGCGCTTAAGGCTTCCTTTTTCATTGATGAGGGAAATCCATCAATGAATTTATAATCACATTAGTCCCCAAATGTGAAATATCACTACTCGGACACTTGTATTATTGACAGTGGAGTCAGTGTTCCCCTCTCTCCCTTGTTCCCCTCCCCCTCACTATTCCCAAGCAGATGGATTCCCATCTGCCCATTTCTTCTTTCTTTTTTTAAAAAAATAAATACATTAAATTGCAGTAGCAGAGCTCTGGAATTGAATTAAAAAATGGAAAGCATGCTGGGTAGGGCATAGGGTAGAGAGGTAGGTAAATCAGGAAGAGATCATGATGGCAGAAGTCACATAATTCTGAAGACATGTGGAGATGCAGTGAATACAAACAAGTATAATTTTGTTTTCATGGACAACTGTGATTATGGTGAAGGGCTTGTGCAGTAAAGTTCTAAAACAGAGTTTCCTAAACTGTGATCCATGCATCCCAAGAGGTTAGGGATGCAAAATATGATTCCCCCTTTCAATTTCCTTTCTTTAGCATCAAAAACAGTTTTCATGTACATTTCTGGAGATAAGAGGTCCATAGCTTTCATCTGCTTTATACAGGGATCAGAAAATGGGGACAAGGTAGTTCAAGTAATTAAGATGTTGACTCTGTTGATTGCAAGATCGGTACATTGGCAGTTAAAGGCCCAAGTGCCATGTGATGGGGAGTTCCCATCACTAATCCTAGCTTCTTTGAAAACACTGGATCTTTGATTTAGTAAAGGACATGAGCACTGCTCCCTACAGTTGGATACGACTTTACAACCTTGTCAAAAGGGAATATCTTTTCCTTTACCAATGATCCAGAAAAGGTTAGAAATCACTAAAACAACATCTCAACCTTTTTAATGGCAGGCACATATTCTTTCTGTATATTGTGGGAGACATCCTTATGACAAAAGGATGTGTTATTCTAATATAGTTAAGCAGCTACAGGGTTCTTTATATCAATTAGCTATGTGAACAGCCTATTCGGTTATCAAAACCTGTAGACCATACATTTCCATGTACTAAAAATGCTATATAGGACACAGCGCTAACTGATTTCAACCTTCATCAGTTTTTCACAGAAAGCTTGTGATACCATGCCTTCAGATCAGCTGAAATACCAAGGAGAATAGTGAAATGTAGTGTTAAAGATAATACCCTCTCTGCACCTATTTCTGAGCTTTATTATTATTATTATTATTATTATTATTATTATTATTATTTTGGTGCACAATACAAAATATTCCATAAAAAGTTCCCCAGATCACTAGGTCCACATTTAGTATGCCATCTCTGTGAAGAAGTATTTTCTGGTTCATTTTAAAGCTACATTTTAGTCTTTCCAGATAAGAAGTGATTGTTGTCCTATTAAAAATTAAAGAAATTGAGAATTAGGGAATTCATTATCATTTTATCTTAGATATTATTTAAAATTTTATCCCCCCTAGAAATTGAAAACATGTAATAATTACTCAACTAGAACAAGAACAAGAACAAATTTTATTGATTAGCCATCTGACCATATCAACAATAGAATATAGTATTTCAAATACAAAATACAGCGTATCAAAATACAAACAAATAGTAAAATAGCTCCGTTCTAAGACAAATGAAAGATTAAATGGGGTTAAAACATATTCGTTTAAATAAACAGCTAAATAAGTAAAATGGTTTACAAAATAAACTACCAATACAATATAAAATATAACAAGCTAATATATATAAAAATATAACAAGCTAAAAATTACTCAACTAATTTATGCAGATGAAATCACTCATTATTGTATAGGAGTGGGACTGCTTCCAAGAGACTCCCAGCCCTGCAAAGTAACTAAAGGCTGTTATACCCATTTTGTTCTGGAAGTGCAAAGAAATATATGAGTAAAGTTTTAAAAATTGACTATAGCTGCAGTATTATTTATTAAAGGATAGAAGGCCATTGTGTGAGGTGAAGGGAATCGGTGAAAGAAATGAGAGCATCCTCTGCATATAGAAAGACATATTCCAGATACTAGAGCCCCACTGTGAAATAACAGACAGGTAAAGCTTGTATAGGTAGATTCTTGAGGCACACAGTGGGAAACAAAAGAGAAGTACATCTTATATTTCTCTAGACTGGGCTTACTTATTTTAACTACTGCTGGCATTCAGGCTACTGTTATCTGACATTATCAGTGCTTTTCCATACACAAAATGGGTAGTTCAAAACAAACATTGGTGCATATCAAAATTCAAGTCATGTACAAGTTTGTGTTTGCAGATACAAAATGTGGCTGATAACAATGTGAAAAATAAAGAAAGGCTCCGCTAGGATCCCAGTCATGTTCAGGCTCAGACATTTCTTTTCCTTGTGATACTCCCTGTGGAGCCTACCTTTCCTTTCTGCAAAGTGTTTATCAATGTTTCCAGAATGAAGCATATTATTCTAGGACTTGTGGATCCTTTTCTTGAAGGTCTTGAGAAGTTGGCAATGTCATATTAAAGGCAGTAATGTTTTGGGTTTTTTTGGTTTTTAAAAATATAATCAACACATTTCTTAAGTAGTGTATGTGTGTCCATCTGTCTTTTGTGCCCTCATAAACACAAAATACTCAAACTTTTGATAGTAATGCAGCTAGTAGCTTTCATGTCAGTGGGGTGGTGAACTAAGTTTTACTTCAGTACAATACTACACTGTTGTAGTACTATTATTCCACTTTAACTGCTATGGCTACTGCCTGTGGAATTCTGGGGTTTGTAGTTTAGTGAGGCCTAAATTCTCTGGAATTCTCTGGATGAGAATTCAAAATGTCTTCCTTACATTACAAATCCCTGGATTTCAGAGGAGGTAGCTATAGTGCTTAAACTGGCGTGTGATATTGTCCTTAGTCTGAATATTAAGGGAGCTATCCCAGGTGCTGAATCTATTTGGGGAACAGATTTTTGTTCCTTGAATAGCTGCGTACATTTTGGACTTAAAACTGGAGTAGAGTCATTGTCTACTTGACATGGAAGCCCTCTAGTCACCATGATTTGTTGGGGTTCATGACACTTCTTATGGTTTGCTTTAGTGCTGCCAGATTTGAAGTTCTGAGAATTTCCATTTGTGCTCTTCTTAGTGATGCTAGAGATAAATGCAAGTACATGCACAAACAGGGAATATGTGCAGGCTTCTAGCATGCTTATTATACTATGTAGCTTTCTCCATACTCTATACTGTGGGAAATAGCTTATTAACAGTAAAAGTGTTAATTTAACAGTTTGGTCATGTTGGCAAGACAGTGCTAAAGAGAAAACAGAAGTTGAACAATAAGAGCATGCAGAGATGGAGTTTGGAAAGTTCATTTTTAAGAAAGAATATAAAGCTATGCTGCAATCATCCATAACTAAGCTGTTGAAGAATGGTTCTCTGGGACTCAGACCTTGCCAAGACTGAACATGGGAGCTTTTAAATAATGAATATGAATATTATCACAAAGCTTTTGTACCTTTCCTGAGGCCTCGCAGCCCTTGGAAGTATTATGAAGCTTGTTGTGTGATACAGAGGTATCATTTCCTCTCTGTTGCTAGGAGACTGCCAAAACAATAGGCTAGATTCCACCTTAGAACACAATCCTATAAATGATGTCTATTCAGCAGTTAAGTTTTATTGAATCGAATGTGGCAAGCACTATAGGAATTCAGCCTCAATGATAGCTAGAACAGACCCATTGAAATAAATGGCACTGAAGTGAGGTACTACTTCATCTCAACATGTCTTCATTTGCATATGTCTTTTCTAAGAAAGACCAGATTGCAAACATTAACAATAAATAAATAAAAAATCCTAAAATTGATTATCAGATTGTTAACTGCAGGACTGATGGGAGCCAACTAAAAGCCTATGGACATTATCACATTACACTTTTATAGCACTATTATTCCACTTTAACTACTATAGTTGCCTCCCATAGAATCCTGGGATTTGTAGTTTAGGGAGGGACATTTAGAATTCTCAGCCAAAGAAGTTTTAGGCCTCAACACACTACAAACCCCAACATTCCACAGGAAGCAGACATAGCAGTTAAAATGGAATAATAGTGCTATAACAATGTAGAGTGATATTGTCCTGTCTTAAATATGTAACTAGCAGTCATGCTTTTCTTCTTTCTTTTTCTAGAATAAGCCCATGAGACCTCATCTAGACTGAGACACTATGATATTGAGGGTTGGTGTCTTGGTCCTGCCTGCTAAAGCCCTGATCTGCTCTGGGATGCAGTTGTCTGCAGATGTTATTGGCCAAAAAGATTTATTGAAAGATATGAATCTTTAAAAAACAAACAAATAGAAAATGCTATATTTAAATATTTTATTATATCCTGGCTGGAGATTACAGTGGAAGAAGCTTGCAGGCCAACAGGAAACCCTTGATATATCCAAGGTCCAGAGGTTTTCCATCCTTGACATAGTTTGATTCTATGGTGGAAATCTAAAGTCATCAGATAAACATATATTCTTAATTTTACCACCACTACTTTTTGAAGGTGCTGCTCAGTAAATGAGTTTAAAATATGGCTATTTAAAAGGGAAGAAGATATATTGTATAATGTAATTACTATCCCAATACCATTCATTTTAATCATCTGCTTCTCCAATGTGTTTATACATAGGACTCCAAAAAGCTAAAGAATATTTAAGTCAAATATTAAATATTCATAAATTGAGAACAATAACATGTTGATGTGCTTTGCATATTTTCATGCTATATTTTTTAAAAAATGCAAATATCCTACATGAATATTTATTTCATCCAAAAATATAGCTTTGATTTATGACTTGACATGCTGCACACAGTTATAGCATTCCTTGCCATATCCTATTTCAAGTATTGATTTGAAAAAATGTAGGTACACACACATGTACATATGTATGTGGGCATTTCTACCAGTGCACTATTGTTTTCAGCCAGTGGTTCTGTAGGGAAATGAGAGATATTAATGGATCTCTGAAACAGAGTACTTAGACTAGCAAGGTAGAAGATGTGCAGTAACCTGTCTCCCACTGTGTCTACCAGAGAAACAAAAAAGCTTAGTTTTCTCATTAAATCATATAAAACTACTTATTATTAAAAAACTTACTGAAACTTATGCACAATTAGATATAACTTATTAAAGGAAAGTAAAAGAAGAAAAAATGGCTGCAAGTTAAAGTGATAAAGCAATTCAGGGGTAGCTGTGTTGACTATGCTGCAAAATACATCAACATCCAAAATCCACAACAGAGTGACACCTTTATTGGCCAACCAAAATACACAAAATACACAAAATACTTCCGGATCATTCCTTGCAAGAGGAAAGGTTGTTTCTCTGTAGCTATTTTGACTGGGTGAGTTCTTAAACTTTTTAAAACTGTGAGTCACTTCTATGGGTCACTGGGGGGTGGAGCAAGAAGTCTAATAGATTTCCGGGCCATTCCTTGCAAGAGGAAAGAGTGCTTCTCTGTAGCCATTTTGGCAGGATGAGTCCTTAAACATTTTAAAACTGTGAGTCACTGGGGGGTGGAGCTAGAAGAAATAGGCCAAACAGGAAAGGAAGAGGAATAGCATTATATGTCAGGGATATTTATACCAGTGAAGAAGTCCAGAACTTCAATCCTATAAGCGAGTTGGAGAGCATCTGGATTAAAATTAAAGGGGTGGGAAACAATAGGCAATAATAGATGGAGGAATTGGATGATGCCTTTATAGAACACATGACCACAGACTCAGAAAGGAGAGATGTAGTAGTGATGGGTGACTTCAACTATACTGTTATTTGCTGGAAGTCAAACTTAGCCAAAACTTTAAGGTATAGCAAGTTCCTTACTTGCCTCGAAAACAATTTCATTGTCCAAAAGGTGGAAAAGGCAACAAGAGGATACACTATTTTAAATTTCATCCTAACCAACAGGGATGACCTGGTCAATGGAGTGAAAATAGTGGGATCCTTAGGTGGTAGTGATCATGTTCTCCTGGAGTTTGTTATACAGTGAAAAGGAGAAGCCTTAGAAATACAGAGGGTGATCCTGTGGTCAGGAAAACCAAAAGAGGAGAGAGTTCAGGATGGATGAAAATTCCTCAAAAAGGTGATACTGAAAGCACAATTTCAAACTGTTCCAATGATGAGGAAAAATGAGAGGTGTATCAAGAAACCAGGATGAATGACTGAAAAAAAAATCAATGGAGCTAAGTTTTAGACAGTTTAATAGCTAAGTTTAAGAAATAGAAAATGGTGGAAATCATCAAAGAGGAATTTAAACAGTGAGCACATGTAGGGGTAAAGTCAAAAAAGACAATGCACAGAATGAGCTCAGGCATGCCAGAGAGGTTAAGAACAATAAAAAGGGCTTTTGGGGGTATGTTCACAGCAAAAAGAAGAAGGAAATGGTAGGGCCACTATGTGGAGAAGATGGTGAAATGGTAACAGGGGACAGAGAAAAGGCAGAATTACTCAACACCTTATTTGCCTCAGTGTTCTCACAAAAGGAAAAGGGTGCTCAACCTGAGGAAAATGGAGCAGAGGACACAATAGAGGAAAAGCAGCACAGAATAAGTAAAGAAGTAGTACAGGAATACCTGGTTAATCTAAATGAATTTAAGTCTCCAGGACCAGATGAACTACATCCAAGGGTATTAAAAGAATCTCAGAGCCATTGGCAATAATCTTTGAAAACTCCTGGAGAAAGACACCCCCCGACAAGTCGGGAGGGGTTTCTTGTTGTGCTGGCCATATAAGGACATGAGAGGCCTGATTGGTTAAGCGCGCGGGGGTCTGGGAGCACCTGCGCGCTTAGTCCAATCAAGTTGCTTGGTTCATATCCCAAAGTCTCATGGTGCCTGTAATCTCCCAAGACTTGGGATGAGAGTTTGGTCTTTATAGCTCTACGCTGCCATGTGGTGGCAGCCATTTTTAGAGCTTCAACTGAGCGAGTCACGTCACTCTGCTCTGTGCTCTGGCTGATTGCTTGGCATTGGCCTAGCGTTTTATTCTCGGCTTTTGCTGCATTTGCCTTTTGCTGATTTGCTCTTTCTTTTACAACATGGAGTGTTCAGTGAATCCCTCCGTGAGTGATTTCGAAGGCCGAGTGAGGCCTTCAGGCCAGTCCCTTCGGGCCTGCAGGGGCCTTTGAATCTCCAACACTCGGAGGGCTGTTTTATCCGAGGCGGGTGCTGTGGAAGGCATCCTCACCGGGTGCACGGACCTGGTACTGGATTCAGGCCCAGCGGCGCCCCGGCATCATTGGTCTGGTAAAGACGGGTCCCCATTGCTGGTTGGGAGGGCTGTTACACCTCTTCCCAGCGGTAAGTGTGTTGGAAGACAGCATTGTCTTTGGGTTGGGGTTTCGTTTAGGACCCTTGGTGGACACCTTCCCCCTGGTGTGGTGGCCAGTGACGCTTCCTGGCAGTTTGCATCTCGTGTCGAGACTTGGGGAAGGGTGGCCTTTGGCCTGGTTATTCACCTAAGGTTAGGAGATTGTGCTTCAGACCCGTGTTCCACTCAGTGGAGTGATGCCTCGCAGTAAGGCATGAGGCGCGCAGGCACCCAGCTCTGGTAACTCTGCTTTAAAAAGGCCTTCTCAATCTACCAGCAGAGATGATGAGATTGCTGCCCAGTTAGCACAGCTGGGCAAAACAGTGCAGGCTTGTGTTGCGGTTTGCAATCAGCTTGCCCAGAAGGGGCTACAGGCTACTGCCGCCAGTCTTACTGTCAGCACTTCTGGTATCTCTGACACAGAAGTGCTGCCCCTTCCCTTGGCACCTGATGCTCAGGTGATGGATGCTACACCGGGACCTTTGGTGGTTTTGGCTGTGGAGGCTGGGCACCCCACTCTTGCCAATGTGTGGGATCTCCTGAAAAGGATACCTGGTGTGGAGATTCAGGGTGCAGCTGCCCCTGTTTCTGAGTAGCCGACTATAGCGGATTTATATAACCTCTTGCGAGGAGTGGCTCTTCCAGGTGCTGGTGCAATGGAGCAGACCCATGATGCACAAAGAGGAGATCAAGCTGCTGCTGCTTCATCTTTGCTGACACCCGAGCTGTTGTGGGACCACACTTCGGGGGACCGGTACGGTTGGCTGGTGATGCTTCCCAGCAAGTTTCAGTTTCAGGTTGTCTGCTACCACTATTGCCCATGCAAACTGGACCACCTCGGTATGGGCTCCAGGTGGCCAGGTTAGTCAGGGTGTGGGTGTGGAATGGACAGAATAGGAGAATTTCGGCACAGAATAATTAAAGAGATAGTACAGAAATATCTGGTTAATCTAAATGAATATAAGTCTCCAGGACCAGATGAATTACATCCAAGGGTATTAAAAGAACTGGCAAATGTAATATCAGAAACATTGGCAATAATCTTTGAGAACTCCTGGAAAACAGGAGAAGTCCCAACAGACTGGAGGAGGGCAAATGTTGTCCCCATCTTCAAAAAGGGGAAAAAAGAGGATCCCAACAATTATCGTCCAGTTAGTCTGACATCAATACCCGGAAAGATTCTGGAGCAGATCACTAAACAGAGAGTCTGGGAACATCTGGAAGGTAATTTCATAATCACAAAAAGTCAACATGGGTTTCAGAGAAACAGGTCATGCCAGACAAATCTGATCTCTCTTTTTATATATATAAAATTACCAGCTTGGTAGATGAAGGGAATGCTGTGGATATAGTATATCTTGATTTCAGTAAGGCCTTTGACAAGGTTCCCCATGACATTCTTGCAAACAAGCTGGTAAAATGTGGGCTAGACAAAGTAACTGTTACATGGATTTCTAATTGGTTGACTGCGCAAACCCAAAGGGTGCTCAACAATGGCTCCTTTTCAACCTGGAAAGAAGTGACCAGTGGGGTGCCACAGGGCTCTGTCCTGGGCCCAGTGCTATTCAATATCTTTATTAATGGCTTGGATGACGGTATTGAGGGCATAGTTATCAAGTTTGCAGATGACACCAAATTGGGAGGAGTAGCTAATACCCCAGAGGACAGGATCAACATTCAAAATGACTTGAACAGACTGGAAAGCTGGGCCAAAGCTAACAACATGAAATTCAACACGGAGAAATGTAAGGTACTGAACTTAGGGCGGAAAAACGAAAAGTAAAGATATACGATGGGGAACACCTGGCTGAATGAGACTACGTGTGAAAGGCATCTAGGAATCCAGGTGGACCATAAGTTGAACATGAGTCAACAGTGTGATGCAGCAGCTAAAAAGGCCAATGCAGTCTTAGGCTGCATCAGTAGAAGTATAGTGTCTAGATCAAGAGAAGTAATAGTGCCACTCTATTCTGCTTTGGTCAGGCCTCACCTGGAATACTGTGTCCAGTTCTGGGCACCACAATTCAAAAAGGATGTGGAGAAACTGGAGCGTGTCCAAAGGAGGGCAACTAAAATGGTGAAGGGTCTGGAAACTAAGCCCTATGAGGAACGCCTTAGGGAGCTGGGACTGTTTAGCCTGGAGAAGAGAAGGTTAAGAGGTGATATGATAGCCATGTTTAAATATTTGAAGGGATGTCATATTGAGGAGGGAACAAGCTTGTTTTCTGCTGCTCCAGAGACTAGGACCCTAAACAATGGATGCGAACTGCAAGAAAAGAGATTCCACCTCAACATTAGGAGGAACTTCCTGACAGTAAGGGCGGTTCGACAGTGGAACACACTCCCTCGGAGAGTAGTAGAGTCTCCTTCCTTTGAGGTCTTTAAGCAGAGGCTGGATGGCCATCTGTCGGGGATGCTTTGATTGGGAGTTCCTGCATGGCAGGGGGTTGGATTGGATGGCCCTTGTGGTCTCTTCCAACTCTATGATTCTATGATTCTATGATTCTCGATTGCCTAACAACAAATTAGTCACTATGAGGCAGCAGGTGAGGACGATGTTGGGGAAGCAAAAAGCTACACTTCACGAATTCCAATCCCTTACAGGACTGTTAAATTTGACCTGTAAGGTGGTAGTTCCGGAATGAGCATTCTGCACAAGATTGTATAGGGCTACTGCAGGAGTAGTTGCACTGCATCATCACATTAGTATCACAAGGGGGATTTGAGAGGACTTAATTGTTTGGGACTCCTTTCTGGAGCAATTCAATGGGACTTCATTTTGGAGAACTGAAATGCTGCTTTGGGCAGACTTTCAAGTGCATTCTTATGCTGCAGTAGCACATGGTTTTGGCCTTTACTGGAATGGCCAGTGGGCTGCACAGGCATGGCCTTCTGCATCGTCAGAGTGTGGTCTGACTAGAGACCTGACATTTCTGGAGCTTTTTCCTATCATAGTGGCTGTGCACTTATGGGCAAGCCAATTTGCTAACAAGACCATCTGGTTTTGGTGTGACAACCAGGTGGTCGTACATGTGGTTAATTCTCAGTCTTCCAAGTCCTCTAGAGTGATGTGTTTGGTAAGGGTGATGATCATGCAATGTTTAAAATTTAATGTGCTATTCCAAACTCAGCACGTTCCTGGTGTGCTTAACCCTTTGGCGGATGCCCTTTCTAGTTTTCAGTTCTCCAGGTTCCGGCAGCTGGCTCCTGACACATCAACACACCCATTGGAGGTACCGGCCTGGCTTTGGAGCCTTGGAGATTAGAAATTCACAGGGCAATACTAAATTCCATCGCCCCATCTACACGCAAGTCCTATCAAACAGCACTGAATTTGTTCAATCAATTTTATTGGAAATTTGGGAGGTTCCAAGTTGGCCGATTAGGGTGGACCTCATCCTACATTTTATCGTTTATCTTAGGCAGACAGGTCTCTCCCCTGTTACTATTGGGAGCAGGCTGGCTGCCCTCGCATTTCACTCCAGGACAAGGGATTGCTTTGATCCTACCACAGACTTCAGAGTTAAACGAGCTGTGGAAGGCTGGTCCAGAGAATCCCCTGCAATAAAGGACTCACGATGGCCCATAACAGGCTCAGTCCTGACTAGGTTATGGGAACAATTATCTCATGCTTGTTATTCACCTAAGGAGGTGGCCTTATTTAAGGCAGTATTTGCCATAGCCTTTTTTGCAGCATTAAGAATCAGTGAGATTGTGCCCGGGTCTCGTAAAGACCAAGCTTGTGCAGGGCACTTTTAATTTCAGATGTTGTTTTAATAGAAAAGGGGATTCAGATCTGTATTAGGCACTCTAAGACTGGTCGGTTAGCAAAGGGTCAGTCTATTTTCTTGGCCAAAGCGCCTAGTGGGTAAATTTGCCCGGTGTTAGCAATGACTAATTATTTGAAGATTAGGCCCAAATTAGCGGGCTATGTCTTCATACATTTGTCTGGTATGCCCCTAACTCAATTTCAATTTAGGGCAGTGTTGAAGGAGACACTAAATTGAGCTAAGCTGCCGCAGGCTTATTTCTCTTCACACTCCCGTATTGGAGCAGCAATAGCTGCAGCCACTCATGGCTTGAGTGAAGCTGATATTTGCCAAATTGGCAGGTGGCGTTTTAGAGCATTTAAGTCATATGTTAGGCTGTCAGGGAATGTAACTCCTGATCAGCCACACTAATCTGCCTTGTTTCTATTTCAGCTGAATTCTTTAAAGGTGAGATATGGATTGTGGGCCAGTCTGGTTGTCTGGGCAGAACACCACATTCTTGAACATCAGCACAACTTTTCATTGGGCTTGTCACACATTGGACCCATTAAGTGATTTGGACAAAGAGGCATGATGTTGGAAGCGCTCCTTTCTTGGATTTTGCAGTTGTCTCGGTCCTACCCGCAACCCCGGGTTTTAGTTATACACCTGAGGGAAAATGACTTAGTTAAAGTATCTTGCTTGCAGCTGGCAAAGCAGATGGTGAGAGATCTGCAAGAAATTCAAAAAGTTTTCCCAGGAGCTGTAATCCTTTGGTCCAAGCTCCTGCCAAGGCGTAGCTGGCCTGGAGCGAGCAAAGACTGCAATTAACAATGCTCGATGATGGCTTAATGGTTCTGTAGCCAAGCAGTTGTCTAAACTTGGCAATTTTGTAATCGAACATGATGGGTGGCCATGGGCCACCCTGGGAAGCAGAAGATTGGGGCCGAGGGTGCCCCTAAAATAGCGCTCCTTCCTCAAGCCCCCAAAAGGGTGCTGGAAGAACTGTCGCACGACTCTTCTGAGTCTCTTCCAGCTTAGCCTGTGAAGAGGCTGAGCCCGGAGGACGTCATCAGACCATTTGCCATGTGTAATGGTGGGCGCTCCGATGACATCCTCGGGAAGAGGTTGGGGCATCCAGCGTCCGGCATCCGGCTGTCCCTTCCCTTCCCTGGCTCCAAGATGGCACTTTGTGCCATCTGAAGAGCTCTGTAGTCTCCTTCTTTGGAAGTCTTTAAACAGAGGCTGAATGACCATCTGTCAGTGGTACTTTGATTGTGAGTTCCTGCATGGAAGGAAGTTGGACTGGATGGCCCTTGTAGTCTCTTCAAACTCTATGATTCTATGATTCTATGATTCCAAGACATAATCAGAAGTACTGAGTGTTATCTTCCCCCTTTACGGGAAATATGGACTACACTCGGCCCTCCACATTTGTGGTCTTAACACTCACAGTTTTGATTATTTGTAAGGTCAAGGCTGAGTGTTTATGCACTCCTCCTCTTCCACCTCCTCCCTTATAGGCTTATCCCCTATGTGGAAAAAGGCCAAAAGGGAGAAGCTGGGAAGTGTGCATGTGCCAACCCCACCCCTTTCCCGGGTGGATGGTTGCCTGAGTAAGGCAGGCATTGATCTGACCAGGAAGGGGGAGAGGATAGATCAGGATAGATCCATCCCTCCACGGCTCTTTCCTGGGTGGATGGATATCTGCCTTGCTCACACACTGATCTTCTGGGGAAAGGACAGGGGATGTGTCCATTCTCTCTTTTCCAGGGAAGATGGGTGCCTGGGCAAGGTGGGCACCCATCCATCTGGGAAAGGAGAGAGTATGGATCCATCCCATTCAAGGCTGGCAAGGCAAGCACCCATCAGCTGGGAAAAGGATAGAGAGACCGTTAAAGGGACAGGAGGGCAGCAGAAAAAGAGGAGTATGTGCACTTGCTCCTTTTCCCTGCCTACCTGTCCCTTTAACTGTTTTTTTTTGGGGGGGGGGGGAAGAGACTTATTCATGGTTTTTCCAGATTTGTGGGGGTCTTGAGCTTCCAACTCCTGCAAATGTGAGTGTACTTGTGAAATTCAACCTACAATTCAGTTCAGCAATAATCAGATACCGGGAAAATAAATAAAATAAATATGTTGTATGCCAGCAAACATGCTGCAACATGGTGTGGCATGAAGCAAGTAGCATGTTCCTTGAACATTCTCACAAAGAAAAAAATATAACAACAGGAATTAGACCTAGATAATAGATTTTTCATGTATATACAACATTATGTTCCTGTAAAGGTTAGACAAATCAATTAATCTCCATGCTATTTATAAAGAAAAAGCTGTCAAGTCATTTCTGTTGTTCTGTCACTCATCTGTTGCATAAAGAGTTGTTCTGTAAGTAAGTAACAGCAACAAATGAAAAGCTATAATTCAGTAGAAATTTGACTGAATTATTCAACTCCATGGTACTTCTAAGAATGGCACACTTTCAGATTCTTCATAGGGGGCTTTAATTCTTTACTGGGAATATATAATTAATTCAGGCATCTAAAAGAAAGTTTCTTTTTAAAAGTTATTCATGGCTTCACACATTGACAGCATTTAAAAATTAACCAGTTGCTGTTATTTATTACAATTCCAACAATATAACTTTTTGTTTTGTTTGTTGCACTGAATATTACTTTTCTATTACTTCCCCTAAATGTTTTAAAGGAAAAAAGAGTCAGGATTACTAAGAGAATGGCATAAAATATGGCAAAAAAATCATGTCAAAATGTCTCTAAGGACTCAAAAGAAACTTTTGGAAGTAAATATAAATTGTTATTTATTGCACCAATAAAATACCTTTGCTTTTTAAGTTTAACTTCATTGTAGTCTTGTTGCCTACAAGGTACAATATTACTCATTTTCTTGAAGCTATGAATTCAGATATTTGGTTGCCCATTTCTTACTGTATTGAAATGTCAATAAAAATAATTTCAGCACTGCACAGTGGGAATGCAGCTGTGACAAGTGGATTGCATGCAGATACATTTTAACAATACACAATATGCACAATCTGTGTGCAAACAGTCTCTGAGGATAGCTTCTGGAACAACAAAGGGGTTGAAGCACTGAAGTTGCTCCCATTTGTACAGTTCTTTTGATCGGCCACAGCACACACTCTAAGTTCTACAACTGGTGCAGATTTTTTGCAACTTTATAGTAGTAGCTTTACTGCAGTAGTAATGTAATAGCAATGTTTTACTGCATAGAAGTTAGATAGCCCAGGACTGGGTGCTAATTTCTCTATGCTATTGTAGTAGGATGCTGTACCTAAAAAGAAAGTTAAAGGAAAGAGTGTTGTACAATTGACACTGTAGCTAATGCCAAGCTTATTCTCAAGGATATGTAGCATGAACTGGGTATTAGACATGTTCAGGTGCAAGTGTGGCAGTTTACCTCACATATTTGTGGGACATAATCTTATTTTGAGCTATAATTGAAATAGAAGTTTAATAGTGGACAAATATAGAAGAATTAACAGGCTTCTTTGTGTTCCAGTTGGTGACTCCTGTCACAGGAAACATGGGCCTTCTGTTAAAATGTGTTCAAGCCAGAAAGAATTCTAGTCCTAGCAATGTATATTAATGAATTTAGGTAACTAGTTTCACTGAACTCCACAAAACCTGGCTTTCAATCAGAGCTTCAAAAAGTTACTTTTTATATAAGCTAACTTCTGAAGCTGCTTTGTGAAGCTCAGTGTGCAATGGTACTTGTTACCTGAGGTACCTGGAGCTCCAAATTTGCTCAAGCTAGTATTGCCACTGAACACTGTAGTCTAACCAAAGTAGGGAAAATATTGTTTTTAACATCTTACTGTAAATGAAAAAAATAATTTTTATTGTGATAGCATCCTAAAGGTCAACCAGTCCAGAATTTGTTTTTCTTAACCATTCAGGATGTGCTGCAGAACATGATAAGGGTATATTCTAACAGCAGTCATTAACTTTACTGTAACTTGTTTCCAAAGATGAAGGTCTAGCTGCTCTACCAGGTGGGATTTTCAGGTAATTAGTAAAAAAATGCTGGATTAGTTAGCCAAAAATTATGAGCAACAGTTTCAATTTATTTCTGTAGGCCTTCTACATCTTTAGCAATATACTTAGTTCAAAGGGTTGGAAATATTGGAGTAAGTGGTATTTATAACTATAGACTGTGCCAGTTCACACAACCAAATTGAGAATGTAAGCTCAGATTACTCATACTGTCTTTGGTACATGGTAAACTACATTTCTTTTTCACTGAATATATTGCCTAAAAATGAACATGTTTCTGTTCAAAACCCCTTTATTCATGAGTTAAAAGTGGCTTGAATGCTGAGTACATGTAAAAAATTGAAGATTTTTTCTGTCTGTATCGTATACAAATATGAAAATTTGTACATTTCTTTATTAATGTGACAGGAAACCTTTCTCTCTCTCTCTCTCTCTCTCTCTCTAAAAATAAATCTAAGGAAAAGTAAAACTGACTTTCATCAATCAGGTAGAGGATTTTAGCTCTTTTTGACCTCTCTTTTTTCTCTTTAAACCCCATTTTGTCCTGTGCATTCAATCATGTTTATGATGGCAAATTGACTCTGTCTGTCTCTCAGTTTTTTTCCCTCTCTATACAACTCATTGTCCCCATATTCAAAAAGGGAAAAAAAGGATCCCAACAACTATTGTTCAGTTAGTCTGACATCAATACCATAAAGGATTCTAGAGCAGATCATTAAACAGAGAGTCTGTGAACATTTTAGAAGGGAATTCGATAATTACAAAAAGTCAACATGGGTTCCAGAGAAACAAGTTACGCCAGAAAAATCTGCTCTCTGTTTTTGATAGAATTACCAGCTTGGTAGATGAAAGGAATGCTGTGGATATAGCATATCTTTAGTGGAATAGAGATATTACCTTATCCTCCTCACATTCCTATTATATGTACCAGTTAGATATACATACCAATGTTAATGCTTTATTTAATGTTTTATCATGGAATATGGGGGGATGGTCCTCCAAGCTAGATGATACAATTTTCAAAGACTTTTGTGCTAATTTTAGATCATTTGTTTTCAAGAAACTTGGGGTTCCTCCATAGATTTTCCTTCTCTACGTGGTTTTGTAGCTTACTCACTACCTGCTTCTAAAACAAAGCACAAAGGGTGACTCCATGGTGGTTTGGAAACCATGATTCCTGTTGATTCTAATCCAAAAATTCTTCAAATGGATCTTGGGGTTTGTGACAATATTCTTACCTTTCAAATGGATTGGTGTGGTGGAGTGAAACTTTTTTTGATTAATATTTATTGCCCTCCTCAGAACTCAATATATGAGCATGCATTCAAGTGGAACAACTTAGAACTAAACCTTACATTCTTATATGATTCACATGCCCATCCTTTAATTTTGGTAGCCAGTGATATGAATGCTAGATTGGGTCCAAATAATTATAAAATAGCTGAGAAACTTGGTTTAAACCCTGAAGATTTGTCTCACATACACATTAGGAATTCTGTGTGGATTAATGAGGCTGATAAATCCATTTTCTCTATCATTTTTAAATTCCATCTTTTCCTAAATAATGGGAATAATATAGATTTTGAGTCTGATCTATGTACATACATAGGACCAAGAGGCAAAAGTGTGATTGACTATTTCATTCTTTCACAAGTAGCAACCTTATGGTTTGTCATTTTTAAAGTTTTGGCCAGGCCTGAGAGTGATCATATGCCAATTCAGGTACTTATGATGCCTCTGTGCTCATCCATTGCTACTAGAAATAAAATCCTAAGCTCTCTTGAAAACATGACTCCCAAGGAGACAGAAATCTTAAGTGGAATGGGAAGGTACATGAAAATGTAAATTCCTTTCTAATGTCTCCAGGTATCCTTATATTAAGAAATTTTCTCTTGATGACTCAAGATCCATTGGAATCCTTAGATAAATTGGTCTAAGAAATTCAGCCACTTCTGATCAGTACAAATCACACATGCCCTATTAGTAATGATATCATGGTTGGTTTGGCAGGTAATGTGCCCTTCAGAAACATATTTTATCAAGAACCATAAGGAAACTAAGAAGGGAAGATTCACCAGAGAATTATAGGCTTTACATTCACCATCGGAGGAAGTATAAAAAATTTCTCAGAGAAAAAAGAACAAAATTCATATGTCAAGCTTGGATGGATTTAGGCCAGACTCTTTTGGAGAAGAACTCTTCTAGATTCTGATCTACAGTGAATAAAGGTACTAGAAATACACAAGGGGTTATTACCAGCCAAATTACCTCCTCACAATGGCAACATCATTTTTCTGGCCTTTTCTCCCTGCTCTGTCCTGGTACAACACAGAATCTCTGGTCTAGAATGGATGTATCTTTATTTCCCCCCCCCCTCCCCCCGTAACCTAGTATCTATTTATTAAGTTAATGCTCTGATTAGCTCCTTGCCTAATAATAAAGCACTTGGAGAAGACATGCTTCCCGGTGAATTATTTAGATCAAATCCAGATTTTTGGGCACCACCCCTTGCCTCTTTATCAACCTCTTTACACCAACCAGCATGGAAAAATTCCACAGAGGTGGGCTGTGAGTATAGTAATCCCTATTCATAAAAAAGGCTCCTTGGCTGATCCAAAATTTTTTAGACCTGTTAGTCTGCTGAATATCATCTCTAAGTTTATGCAAAATACCTTTTGGGCAGATTGAAGGTATGGGCTATGGAAAATGCTATCTTTGCAGGAGAATAAGCTGGGTTTAGGAATGGCAAATCCACAATAGATCAATGTCTTGTCCTTCACCACGTGATCTAAAAATACTCTCAAAAAGGTAGAAAAGAACTCTTTGCCACCTTTGTAAGCTTCACATCTGCTTTTGATCTAATAGACCGAGATCACCTTTGGCTAAAGTTAGCTGCAGCTAACATTGATAGAAGATTGCTTCTTTTAATTCAAATGTTGCATCATAATACTTCTATTAGGGTCCACTTTAGGGCTAATGGAGTTTTATCTGATAATATTCCTACAGACAGAGGAGTGCACCAGGGCTGCCTCCTTGCCCCTTTCTTATTTAATTTTTACATAAGTTATGTTGTCCAGAATTTAAAAGGATCAAAATTCTTCCCAGCATCTATCCAGGTTGTTAAACTTTCAGTTTTGTTGTATACAAATGACATTGTTTTGATTTCAGTTACTTTAATTGGGATGAGAAGACTTTTAAAGAAGCTAAATGAATTCTGTGCAAATGAAATTTGAACAGTTAATCATTCCAAAACCAAAGTAGTGGTTTTTGGTTTAAGGAAAAAGCTTCATTGCTGGTGCCTAGAGGCAAAACCCATAGATCAGGGGTCGGCAACCTACGGCATGCGGGCCAGATGCGGCCCACAGAGGCCTTCAGACTGGCCCCTGCCCAGTCCTGACACCACCGCCGCTGCTGCCACCACCTTTCGTGGCTGCGAGGCTCCTCCGGGCGTCTCGCGTGACCTTTCCCATCATGGGAAAAGTTGTGCAGGACTCTGGAATGCCATTTTGGATACCAAAATGTCACCCCAGAGGAGCCCCGCAGTAACCCTGGGCCTCTCGGAGACCCTGCGCTGCCAAGGGAAGCCTCCTGGGGGCCCTCACAGTGGCGCTGGGCCTCTCAGAGACCCAGTGCTGCTGAGGGAATCCTCCTGGGGGGCAGCCACAGCAGCGTTGGGCCTCTCGGAGGCCTGGCGCTGCCAAGGGAGGCCTCTTGGGGGGCACCCGTGGTGGTGCTGAGCCTCTCGGAGCCCGGCATGGCTGAGGGAGCCCTCCTGGGGGGGCCTAGCCATCGTGCGCATGTGCGCACAACATGGGGGTGGCATATGTGTGCCTGCGCACGCAAGTACACCCGTGCGCCGGCCCCCAGTGCCATTCTCCCCCCTCCTGGCCTATTGGCAATAAAGATTGCTGACCCCTGCCATAGACCAACAATTTTATTTCAATTATTTCGGTTTAAGATTTCAATCCAACTTGTCTTGGAAAACACATTTCTATACAACCAAATTAAAATCTATTCATTCTATAAACTCCCTTTTAAAATTTCATAGACTTCAAGGAGGATATTTGGTAGCCCCTGCCATCGAGGTTTATCAAAGGAAAATTGTTCCTCAACTATTATATGATGCAGAGATCTGGGGATATAACAGTGCTTCATATTTGGAAACCATTCAGAATACTTTCTTGAGATCCCTGTTGGCTGTTCCTAAAAGTACCCCTGTTCCATTTTTGAGAGCAGAAACAGGTCAAATCGCCCTTCAAGCTAATAAACACATTCCTCATGCTTCCTACTGGCTGAAGCTGATGAACATGAGTGATACCCGACTACCAATAATAATAATAATAATAATAATGATAATAAATAAATAAATAAATAAATAAATAAAAATTGATTTTCATAACAATTACTTTCCTCCTCCCTCTGCTCTTGGGCACATACAGTACTTCAAAGTTATGAGATTAATGTTGACTCATTACCAAATTTTGCCACCAGCAGAGTTAAGCAACTGATTAAAGGAAAAATTCATCTTGTCTCTAAATGGGCTGATTTACTTATGCTCTCCAACTCTACATTCTCTTTTTGGTACCCATTATATAAAACATCTTTTGGATTATAGCATTAGTTCACTAATCTCACTCTGGCCCCTATAAGAAAAGCATTTACAGTCTTACAGTTCCAATGTATGCCTTCGGCCTACTTGTTGGGCAGATATAAAAATACCCCTGTTCAATTAAGATTGTGTATATGTGAAACAGGGGCAGTGGAGGATATTGAACATTATCTTTTACATTGCCCCCTTTATACAGTCCTCACGCAGTTTCCTTGATCATATTTTATATCCTCTTTCTGACTGATCTCGTACCCAGCAAATCTTTATTCTTTTGGCTGGTAACAATGTATACATTACCTCCATGGTAGCAAAATTTGGTTTAGCTGCCAGCAAGATTAGGCTTAGTTATCAAGCTAAGGGTAAAAATCAGAAGTCTCACTTGTCATATGCTTTTTATCATTATTATTGTATCTTATTCATAGTTCCTTTATAAATTCTTGTAAATTTTGTGCCTTGTATTCATATATATATATATATATATATATATATATTTGTATTCATTGGTTTGATCTAAAACTTGTTTTAAATGCTGTAACCTGCCCCAATTGCTGTGCAGAGGGGTGGGCAATAAATAAAAAATTATTATTATTATTATTATTATTATTATTATTATCTGTACCAAATTGTGACGGCTTTTAACTATTAACAATAAAGTTACTTACTGATTTCAGTAAGGTCTTTGACAAGGTTCCCCATGACATTTTGGCAAACAAGCTAGTAAAATGTGGGCTAGACAAGGTAATTGTTACATGGATTTGTAATTGGTTGACTGGTCAAACCCAAAGAGTGCTCAACAATGGCTCATTTTCATCCTGGAAAGAAGTGACTAGTGGGGTGCCACAGGGTTCTGTTCTGGGTCCAGTGCTATTCAACATCTTTATCATTGACCTGGATGAAAGAATAGGGGGCATACTTATCAAATTTGTAGATGGCATCAAATTTGGAGGATTAGCTAATACCCCAGAGAATAGGATGAAAATTCAAAATAACCTTGATAGATAAGAAAGCTGGGCCAAAACTAACAAAATGAATTTCAACATGGAGAAATGTAAGATACAGCAGGAAAATTGAAATGCATAGATATAGGATGGGAGAAACTTGGCTTAATGTCTGTGGCCCAGAACAGACAGGTCAAATGAAGCGGCTTTCAGTCACTTTGGAGGTGTGACATTCAAACAACATATACCTCCAAAGCAGACGGAAGCCACACGAAAGACATACTCCAGTTCTTTGGACCAGAGCAAAAACTACCAGGGAAAATCCTGTTCTTGACCTGTGAGAAACTTTACTTCCCCTTTCTTAGACAGAGAATATTGAGTTTCTGAAGGAGCCCCTTTACTGTTAGATCTGGAAAACTTTGTTGGTTTTACCTCCACTAAAGGTAAAACTTGCAAAGTGTAGTCCAAATGAAGAGTTTTACCTTTAATGGAGGTAAAAACCTCAAAGAGTTAAGTCCCAGTCCATTGTCTCCCTCTTCTTAAATTTTCCCCTGTTGCAGAAAAAAAATGGTATCTTCAAATCCAGGAAACATAATCAGGGGTAGACATTGGCCATGCAACAAAATGCAACAACATCCAAAATCCACAAAAGAATAATATATTTATTGACCAACCAAAATGCATAAAATAGATCATGCAAGCTTTCATAGCTTCACTGCCTTCTTCATCAGGCAAAGATGTTAAAAATCATACAGGAGAATAAAAGTGCCGGAATTAGTCACAGGTCTATATTTCATCTCAGATGTTACTTTATTATCAGTTAACTCTTAAAGATTTTTATCTCCAACAGTATACTGAACCCTATCCTCAAAATAATGTCAGACTAAAACCTGGAATTCATTTTTTCCCCTACTGAAGGGCACCCAACACCTGATATTTATATCATACATTCTAGTCTACCATCTCTTAGGTTGCAGAAGCACAAGATGTGCCTCCCTGAAGCATAATATGTGACACCTGCTTCCATTCCACAGTAAGAAGCTAACTAGGTGAGCAGTTAAATCAACACTGATAAAATCTCAGAATCTTTGCCTCACCTGAAGGTAGTAATCTAACACAAAGTGTACAGAGAATGCCATGTGAAATACATAGTTCTGGCTTCCATCATCTCACTTCTTTTTCCCATCCCCTGGCATTTGGCACAACAATTTGCCCAATGGCAGGGGTGGCCCTTATAAAAATGGTTAAATAAATTCTTTTCATTTTGGAAGCTCTTGTTTTGACCCATGAAACATAATGGAACACTTTGGGTTGCTTGAAGTGCTGGTTACACAACATTTCCACCTTTACAAAGTTATATGGTACAATTTTATTAGATCTTAGATCTGTGGTAGCCCATGTGTACACACATATAACTGTACACTCAAGGCTACAGTTATCAAGTAAATGGCATGTCTGTATGAGTCAGCTTTTAGCAAACTTCAGAGAGTTATTCTTTGGTCTTATCCTTAGGGATAGTACAAATCAGAGGTTGAGAAGGAAGAGTCAAATGGCTGAATTCAGTGAGCCCTGGTTTTTGCTATTCACCAAAATGCTAGTCAGCATAACTGCAACTATTCTAACAAAGCTACACATGGGAACAGTTAGAATGATTTGCTTAGCAAGCATTTGTTTTATATATGACAATGAAAGCAATGCTTTATAAAATGTAAACAAAATGCTCAGAGTGGAATACACACACTCTTTGATCTTCAGGGTATTTTAATTATTAAAGTTGAAATTCTGTCTAGGCAAAAAAGTGGTGTAATATCTCTATTCAGATAGCCTGGTATACCCATATAATATTTCACATTGCAAGTAAATGGCATAAGAAAATATGATACTAATCAGAGCAGTTCATTCACCTGTTCATTCATTCACTTTATTTATATTCTATCTCCTCCCCCCTCCATATAACTGGGACTCAAGATAGTTTAGAATTTGAAACTAATGCAATATAGTTAAAGACATAGAGAGTGTTGTCATTAACATGTAAACTGTCAAAATCATTAAAACATTTTAAAACATGCATAAAACAATTTAAAAGTTGAAAATATATTTAAGTATCTCATTAAAAGCCTCTT
Organism: Phrynosoma blainvillii; assembly: GCA_026167975.1. NCBI lineage: Eukaryota > Metazoa > Chordata > Lepidosauria > Squamata > Phrynosomatidae > Phrynosoma > Phrynosoma blainvillii. Next base: position 202,366,689 of record JANUYF010000003.1, read on the forward strand.
CCTGAAAAAAAGAATAAAAACAAAATAATTTCCCAAAAGCCTAATGGAAAGAAATCAAAGAGGTGACCCATTCAGTCCTCACAAAAAAAGGAGCTCCAAAGCCTAAGAGCAGCAACCAAAAAAGCCTTATTGTGTTTCCCTACCACATTTATCTGTGAGACTGGTTAAGGGCCTCTCCTGAAGGTCTCAGGGGCCAAGTAGTCTCATATGGGAAAATAAGGTCCAGTCACATAGCCTGAACTTAAGCTGTATGTGTCTTTATAGGTCAAAACAAGCACTTTGAATTGGGCCAAGCAATAGGTCAGTCACAGTGGAGCTCAAGTAACAAAGGAGTTGTGTAACTGCTCCATTTTTGTTACCTCCTTTTTAGTGTGTTGAAAGAGAGATATTTGCATAATATTATCAAGTTATGGTTATGGGGGGTAAAAAGCAAAAGACGATTATGGAAGCATGGTGCTAGTGATATCTCATATTTCAGACTTAATATGGGACCAAGACACATATCACATTTTAGTGCACTGTCTTCTAAAATTAACAAGTCTTGAAAGACTGCCATGAAAGAATTTGTTCAATTGAGACAATAGTTATGCAAATTTTTGATAGTGTTGTAAAATCAGTTGGCATAAATTAAAGCAAATTATCTCTCTATCATCTACATACACACTCACTCACACACACACACACACACACACACATGTAAATTGTTTGCTCCCACCCATCACCTATGCAAGCCAATTGGTTGAAGAAGGACTGAAATATAAATGGATAAATGATGTATTGATGGCACATTTCTCTTGCTAAATGTTGGGATCAAAAATGAAATAAATAAATAAATAAATAAATAAATGTGGTGTAGAAGTTTGTTGAAAATATGTTTATACCTCCACTGATTTTTCTTTCTTTCTATTTTTAAAAAAGAATATAGGGCAGTGTATAATTGCTGCCAACAATGGTTTATTGATTCATTTTAGCACAAAACATAATATAATAATATGGCCATGATGCTGCATTGGAGGCTTAGCTATGATATTGTAGCTATGCTCTATCTTTTGATCCAACCACTGAATCCTAAAATCTTAAAAGAAAGCTAGCTGCACAAAACAATAGAGTTCTTTGGTCCACATCTTGCAGACAAGCTTGTAAAATGTGGGCTAGACAATGTGACTGTTAGGTGGATTTGTAATTGGTTGACGAGCCAAACCCAAAGGGTGGTCAACAATGGCTCCTTTTAATTTTGGAGAGAAGTGACTAGTAGGGTGCCACAGGGCCCAGTGCTATTCAAAATCTTTATCAATGACTTGGATGAAGGATTAGAGGCATGCTTATCAAATTTGCAGATGACACCAACTTAGAAGTAGCTAATACCCCAGAGGACACAATCAAAATTCAAGAAGACCTTAATAGATTAGAAAGCTGGGCCAAAGCTAAAAAAATGAATTTCAACTCGGAGAAATGTAAGGTATTGCACTTAGGACAAAAAATAAAAATAAAAAATGAAATGCATAGATACAGGATGGGGGACATCTGGCTTAATGAGATTATGTGTGAAAGGAACAAAAGGAGTCCTAGTAGACCACAGGTTGAACATGAGTGAACAGTGTGATGCGGCAGCTAAAAAGACTAATGTGATTTTAGGCTACATCAGAGGTAGGCAACCTTTCCCCTTTAAGGGCCGAGGGACTTCAGCTCCCGGAATCCCAGGAGCTATTGGCCAACATGGGACTATTGGCCAACATGGCTGAGGCTTCTGGGAGCTGAAGTCCCTTGACAATTAAAGGGGAAAGGTTGCCTACCCCTGATATAGTGTCTAGATCAGGGGCAGGCAACCTTTCCCCTTTAAGGGCCAAGGGACTTCAGCTCCCAGAATCCCAGGAGCTATTGGCCAACATGGCTGAGGCATCTGGGAGCTGAAGTCCCTCGGCCCTTAAAGGGGAAAGGTTGCCTACCCCTGGTCTAGATCAAGGGAAGTAATAGTGCCACTGTATTCTGCTCTGGTCAGGCCTCATCAGGAATACCGTGTCCAGTTCTGGGCACTAAAATTAAGAAGGGATGTTGACAAATTAGAGCATGTCCAGAGCAGGGCGACCAAAATGGTGAAGGGTCTGGAAATCATGCCTTATGAGGAAAGACTTAGGAAGCCGAATATGTTTAGCCTAGCGAATACACATTTAAGAGGTGATATGATAGCCCTGTTTAAGTATTTGAAGAGGTGTCACATTGAGGATGGAACGGGCTTGTTTTCTGCTGCTCCAGAGACTAGAACATGGAACATGGAACATGGAACAATGGATGCAAGCTAAGGGAAGACAGATTCCACTTCAACATTAGGAGGAACTTCTTGACAGTAAGAGCTGTTCAACAGTGGCACACACTCCCTCTGAGTGTGGTGGAGTCTCCTTCCTTAAAGGTCTTTAAATAGAGTCTGGATGGCCATCTATCAGGGATGCTTTGATTGTGATTTCCTGCATGGCAGAGGTTGGACTAGATGGCCCTTGTGTTCTCTTCCAACGCTATGATTCTGTGATTCTAAGTGGGACACTGTAGCATGATGTGATCAGAGGAGAGGATGCAATAAAGACTTCCAGCAGGATGCTACAAGGGTCACTGTTTCTGTTACTCATGCCATCACTTACTAACAGGAAGAAACCGGTCTCTTTATCTTGCAGTGCCCAACTGACCAGCAGTGGTGCAGATCACACCGAGTGACACCCTGAGATTCTTTATTATGTAAATCTGTGATTCTTTATTAAAGTATACGGTGTTCTGATATAATGCATAGAAACACAGAACAATTTTTTAATTATACCCTAAATCCAGTTACTAAGTTGACATATTGAATCAACTGTTGAATGTTAAGCATTTATGTCACTCACATTGATTCAATTGATCTACTCTGGTTGGGGCCAGCAACTAGATTTATCTTTATGAACCAGATCATATTTGATTGCACACATTTCATGTATTGAAGGGTATGTAGTAGTTAGCACATAGATTCACTCTCCTTTGGGAATGTTTTGGAGGCCTCATATAGCAACATCCAGGTCTAGCAGTTGCATTAGCACCTCTTGAACACAATGGAGGCTGAATAGCCTGACCACCAATTCTGTATTTCAATAATGTGGTAGGGGAAATTAAAGATGTAAAGAATACTCATATTAATGACAAAACAAAGTGTATTAACATTCAAAACTCCCCAATGTAGAAAAAGAAACTTTATGCAAGATTTTCCACACCTTGGGAATTCATTGAGAAAAAATACCCATATGTAATTGAAAACAAACAAACAAAAAATAAAAATAAAAAGCATGCTTTTCCTGAATAGAATACATGCCCATTTTTAAAGCAGGAAACATACAATGTTTGAAAATAACTTCTTTTGCACATGAAAAATACATGGAATATACACAAAAGCTATATAAATTGTGTAACCACATGGGATTCTTGTGCAGAAGAAACATGTAGTTTCTTTCCATGTTACTTTCATAAAAAATGCAAACACATAGAGACAATATTTTTGCTCAGGAATCAATATGTTTTGCATAAAATACCCCCAAAATATCTTTTATCTACAGGAAAATGTGCATATTTTTGAAAACATTAACTTACCTTACCAAACGGTAATTGATTTTATGCTATATAAAAAGATTGAATGCATTTCTCACTAAAAGAGAATGAGGCTCAGGAAACTGGCTGATGTGGACTGACAAATTGGTGTCAGAATCAATCTTGTAAAGATTCCAGGGCAACCCAAACTCTCTAGGTTATTATTGCTGACTAGGAAAAAAAATCTATTGATTCAGTTTTTCATGTTACCAGTGTTAAATTGGGTTCATCCTGAGCCTAGAGGATTGTTCTGGTCTTAACTATGATTTTTTAGTCCATTTTTCTTTCTTTCTTTCTTTTTAAGTTTATATAAACATTTCTATGCATTTTGTGCACATTTCTCCTAAGACATACCTTTGTACACACATTTTTTTCTGATATATATTTTTGCAATATATTGTATTTATGAATGTTACTTGCATTAATAGATTTCATGTATTCCTAACACACTGGTTTTGTATGCATGCCTTTGACAAGATAGCTCTGTGGAAAAAAATTGAAAATTGCAAATTTGAAAAAACAAATTGAAAATGCTTAAAAACTATGCAAATTATGTAAACACATGGATTCTGGTGCAGCAGAAATACATGCCATTTTTATTCATTGCTTCAGAAATGTAAAATGAGATTATGCTTCCAAACCATTTACCTATATATTTGGACAGATGTTTTCACTAGCTCTCAAATATGTGTGTGTCTGTGTGGGAGATATAATGTGCAAGAGAAAATGTATTTTATTATTCAAAACATAAGGAAACAATAAGAAGAGCTAGCATGGTGTAATGGTTTGAGCATTGGACTAGGACTCTGTAGAATGGTTTGGATCCCAGTTCAGCCATTGAAACCCACTGGGTTCTCCTGGGCAAGTCACATTCTCTCATATTAAATGGATGGCACCCTCTCTCTAAAGAAACCTTGTAAAGGAAACCCTGCAATAGGTTCATCTTAGGGTCTTCATAGGTCAGAAATGACTTGAAGGCACACAACAATAAAAACAAGGAAACAATGATAATGGCAAAATAATGAAATATCATTATTTATTTATTTATTCATTTGTTTCATTTATATGCCACCTTTCTCTCCAGAGGGATCCAGGGCAGCTCACAGATAAAATATTTAAAATCTCAATAAAATTCAAAATAATTAAAATATCTACATCCAGTATAAAATCACATAAAATAAACAAAAGTTAAAAACAAACTAAAAAACCCCTGCTCCATAAAAACCACCCTGATACGCATTATATACAAAATGCCTACCTAGCCTAGCCTCCCGAGGAAGGGCATTCCAAAAGATTGGAGCAGCCACCGAAAAAGCTCTCTCTTGTGTCCTCACCAGGCAAGCCTGTGATCTTGGCATTACATTTTCCCTTATGAAGACTTTAATTCACAATAATAATTTGTTTTAAAATATACATTCCATCTTACCTTTTAAAAACACTGCTGCTGTTTAATTGACTTTTTTGAAGTTCTTTTCTCTCTATTCCTTTCTGAACCAAACTGTTGCTACCATCAAGAAGTATACAAAACTAAAGTTGAACATTATATTAAAAAAGTTATACAACAGAATATTTCTGACTGAGTTTCAAGGAAAAGTTGCAGAAATATAACTAGAAAAATGCCACTTGCCCTCCAGTGAGCATGTTATGTGGATTTTGTCTGCAACTATTCAATATAAAATTAAAATACTGTGAAGTTAATAATTAAATTGAAGCAGAAAACCAGATTCCAGCAACATTGTTTAAATTACATCTTGAGATCAGTAGCATCAGTCATCCTTATAGAGCTTTATGGCAAATGGAATGAATGAGACATTAGCTACTTAGTATTTTTCAGCAGTGCATTTACAATGGATGACTCCAATCCTCTTTCAATATCCAGGCTTCCTGGACCATTTCAAATAAGCAAACTCTGAAGAGCTTTCGGAAGGATATAAAATGTTTTGATACTTAATTAAACACTTGAATAATGCCTTGAAATAATTTAAACAGATCCCTACTTAAGAGTTAGTCCTTTTACACCCACACCCACAAATACACACCCACAAATTTCAATCCCTCCCATATATATATATACACACATATACATATACATATACATATATAGGCATACACACAAAAACACACCTGCTCAATCAAGGAATGGACATATTATCCATGCAAAATTATATTTTTGGAACAATTTAGTGGCAAGTTAGAATTGTTTCATGACAATTATAAGACCAGAGTTTATGAACTCTGCCCAACGAATGCAGAGTTGCTTTACCAGGACAAAAGGAACCAAAGTTCAGCAAAGCTTGACCAAAACGTACATCAATTTTTATTTTCCTTAAATTCCAGATAGGAATGTGTGGTAAGTGAGTCCTTTCCTTAAGGAACTTATGCAAAACTGAGGTGAACTGAAGCAAGTTGAAAGAACAAATGGACATTCTCATTCATGAAAACGTCTTCATTTTGGAGGTGATTTAAAAAAACAACAACACCCAATTTGCATAGGTGACAAAGCAGTATCATTGACTACTCCTGATATATGGTGGTTGCCCCACATGCCCACAAAACCTCTGCTGGGAAAAAGGGAAATATAAAACGGGGATAAAAGGAAATGAAAAAGAGTAAACATGGAGCTAAATGGAATGCTACACTACCACTATAATCAAGACTTCCTTTTACCCATTCTCTGCTGATTTCCACAGTACTGAAAACTCAAGAGAAGGCATTTTCCAGTCCTCCAGAGGTGGTTTTTAGAATCCATGGTGGAGGGCTGCAGGAGGAAGAGACAGTGATGACTGGTGGTTTCCATATCAGCAGAGCAGTGAATCCACTTTTAACATTAAAGGAACTTTCAGAGATGCTGTAGCCTCTCCCCCAAATAGGCTCAGCACCTTGGATAATTCGTGTAAAAGTCAGAATAAAACCTGGAATGTATTTACCTCCCATTGACATTTAAGCCACCAGCAATCACAGGAGAGATGAGATCCCCCCCCTCCTGACTCAGCTGGTAGAAGTGGTTTCTGTTAGCAGAATTATCCCACAGGGCTCTGCTCAGAGAAGGGAAACCCCAAAGATGAATGTCAATGCAATCCTATCCATACTAGTCAAAAGTGAGCACCATTGAATTCATTGGGACTCACTTCTGAGTAAATATGTATGAATTTATTGTCTGGAAGGACCAACAAGAAAGAAGAAATAAAGTATCAACCGGATGCAAGCATAACAGAAGAAGCATGAGGGAAACAAGACTTTCAAATCCTGAGCAGACAAAATCAATTACAATATTATGTGTAATTTTTGTTTAGTTTTGGTTTTGGTTTTGGGTTTTTTGTGTGTACTCCAATGCACAGAGCTCATCTCAAAACTCTTCATTTTTTTCCTTTAAAAAATCCCAGATGTTTTGCCAAACAATTTTTTCAAAATTTGCCTAAAAATTCAATGTATTTATCTGGTAATTCTAATTTACTGTCACTTCATCTAGAAAATGTAAAAATTGGTTGGTCATCAATAGCTCAAGTCCCATTGTTTCCAAAACATCTACTCTAAGCATCACTATAGGTGGTCACTCTGTGGAAGCATTATTGTGACTGGAGATTCTTGAGATGTCCCAATCATGGTTGTGACTCCTGGGCAAGATATGGATAATGTTTTGGGCTAACTGGGATCATTTATTTGGAATTGTTGGGTACTTGGAAGAAAGCCTCTCTACTAATCTGTAAAAGTATGGTCAGTGGTGGTCTGAGTTTATTCCTTTCAATAGCATGCATTCATCCAAATAACTGGTGGCTAGTTACCTATAGAAACTATAAGATTAAACCTTCTATGCTGACATGCTTGCAGATCCTTTTTATACATAAGAACCATGAACCTAATTCATCCATTTCTGTCTCTCTCTCTCTTCTTTTTTGCCATCCTTATTGATATCTCTGTTCATAGTTGTGATGGCATAACTCCTGAACAGTAATGGCAAAAATGATGTGGGACACCATGAATTACTGAGTTCCTAACCCATGTAGTACCAATTTTCAGGATTGCTTTAAACTGCAGTATCTGTACTTGAGTCTACAATGTCTGCTTTCTAATTATAATTCTTTGGAAATTTTCCTTTGGTTGTACTTTGAAATAATGGTTAATACTTTATCCCTATTACAGTTAGTTTAACACAACAATTATGTCATTAATTTCCAAGTATTTAATTAGATTTATAAAGGATACTTTTTAAGCAAGGAAAAAGAATTAACAGTCCAGCAAAAAAAGAAAAGAAAAGAAACCATTTTCAGATCAGCAATTATGACAATGTTAGAGTTGATAGGGGTTGTATTAAATTAAGTTCAAGTTACTATAGGTTAAGAAATGGATCAATGAAGCAAAACAAGAACTGTCATCCAGTTGCCTGGGAAATAGTGATGTATTCTCTTCCATGTTGCCTTTTAAAGTAAGACAATATTAAGTGGCCCTTTTTATTCAAAATGTGTCATATATAATCAATCTGATTAAATATGATTGCTCTCACAGTGTTACATTCACCATACTGTTAAATTTGGAAATCTACTGAAGAAGGTTTAACTGTGAAGGGATCTATGTGTGTAGGTTTTCCCCATTCATATGTCTTATGTAGAAGCTGGGGCAGTATGATCCTGGAATTAGATTTACTGGCACTGTAATTGCACAAAGCACCTTCACATGGGAAATATACAAAAGGAACTTATGTACTTACAGAATAAAATGAAGCTCTCAGGATGTGCTGCAATATATCATACGGTGCACAGCCATGTAAAAATCATGTAGCAGGAGCAGAAACAAGCACTATAAGAATATTGCTAGTTGTCATTTTGTTAAGTGGAGAGGGACTGGTGGGCTGATTCAGCAGGCAAGTAAATGCCTCTATCAGTGAGAGGTGAAGTTGTTCCAGACTTTCAGAGGCACTGGAATGGACAATTCCAGAAAATTCCAATGATCAGCCACTTCCTGGCATTTCATGCCTGTCCAACATGCTCAGGTGGCATTCTTGGAAGTCACAGAGTTTTGAGATTGAGTTCAATTCAGCTTCAGGCCACTGTTCCAGACCTGGTTGTCCTGGTGTGGGATGTGGGGGGCTTCTTCTTGGGTTTGGTTGGCATACAATTGTGGGTATACCCTTGCTGGAGTTCCCACTGCAGCTGCCACAATTTAGTGTTCTAATACATGACCTGTGTTACAAGAAGGACAGAGGGAGTATTACTTGCTGATTGCCATTTATCTAGTATGAACACAGGAAGCAGTGTTGTGCCAGGAACATAGGAAGTTGTGTTATTTGTTAGCAGAAGTCCTCCATTTTATTATATATTTTAGCCATATGGAGTTCCCTATGACCCCAGCCTGACCCTTGGGAGATGGCAGCCATAATCCCCCAGATGTGAGGTCAGGTAAGCAAGCTAAAAATTGCTTAAGACCACTGAGGATTTCCTGGACAGGCAGGTTTTGGGAGTTGCCCTTGGGAATATCCCTATTATGTTGGAAAACATACCTAATTGTGTTTGTCTCAGCCTCACACTTGATGAGACAGTGATTAGATTTGATGACACCTCCTTTCTCTAGCTTCCTTTCCTTGATTGCTTTGATACCAAATGCATTGTTTAGACTATGCCCAGACTTAAGTAAACAATGAAAAGCCCATCACGTCTTTGTCTAGCTATTGTCCAGCCCATGGCTGGAACGCAGAAATCGCCCTTAAAAACCCCTGGATTTTAGCAGACATCGTGCTACCTTGGAAATGCATGCTGAAACTCTGTCGGTCTGTGCTCTGAGACAGTTCCCATGACCCCCCTCTTGCCGGTTGTGCCCCTTCCACGGAGCTCATCTTCATTCGCCGCCAAAGCCCAGAGGAGTTGGTCGGGTGTAAGTATATCCTCTGTCCTGGTCTTTCTCTCTTTGCCTTCCCCGCTCTCGCTCTTCCCCCGCTTATTCTTTAAATGTGTGTGTGTGTGTATGTGTGTGTGCCACATTTGGATGTTTGCTTATTTTGTTAATAAAAGATTTCATACTTTAATTGGAGCTTGGTCAGTCTCAGTGTTTTCCCTAGCCAAAAACTCTTACATTTCCCGTAGACAATTGGATAAGGTCCTAGAAGCGAAGTTGGGTGCTTCCCTCTCTTTTCAGCTAATTATAAATTCCCCAAAATCAGGTCTTGGTTTCCCAACATATTGCTAGTACAGTATTGTCAATTTTGAAAGGTAATAGTACTCCAGGATTTGAGGCAGGATTCTTCCCTATCATTACCTAGTGCTTCCTGGTGGTCTTTCATACAAGTATGAACCAGGCTTGATCCTACTGAGCTTCAAAAATAATATGAGATTGGTTTGTTCTGGGTGATATTATGATGGCAAAGCTTAGGAACATTTATACTATTGAGCAATGTATCATTCTGAATAGTGTGAGAGTCCCCTCTCCTGCCCAGTGAGAAAAACATATCTGAAAGTCTCAGCTTTTGTTCCTATACAAATTTATATTGTTTTAGAGGTCCACATGATGTATTCTTCATCCAGAAGTATTTCCTAGGAACTTCCAGCATTAACAAGGACTTTTGTATTTGTATTTCCTTGGTCAGTTCAAATTGATCCAATATTTTCCAAAATAAACTTTATCTGTCCTTGGTTGTCTGCTTGTATTATCCTGAAACTAAGGGCCTTTACAGACTGCCAGAAATAATGCAGCTTGAAGCCATTTTAACTGTCCTGGATCAGTGCTAGGGAATCATGGGAACTGTAGTTTATTGTGGCACCAAAGCTCTCTGACAGAGAAGGCTCAATGTCCCAGAAAAAAACTACAGTTCCCATGATTCTGTTGCACTGAGCCAGGACAATTAAAGAGGCCCCAAGCTGCATTATTTCTGGCAGTCTGTAAAGGCCGTAAGATGGCCACCACCAGTAAACACAGCTATTATTTCCAAGATACAGATTCAAGAGAGATCAAGCAAGTGAAGGGGAAATGTTTGCACCAAAACAATATGATTCCAAAGTTAAATTAGTGTTACATTGCTAAAGCACTTGAACAGCTTAGCTATAACTCTTGAATAATAATAAAGAAGAATCAGTGGAAATGGGTGAAAATCAGTTTCTGAAATCCTGCATGAGTCTAGATATCAAATGTGATAAGTATGAGAAGAAGGAAGAAGACCATAAGGCAGGAGGGGGAGGGAAACCCAGACTATTTCAGGAATGAATGTGGATGCAGTAATGATGATAGTGGTGGTGGTGGTGGTGATGATGATGATGATGATGATGATGAAATGTTTCTTTCCTGCCTCTCCTCAAGGCTCGGGGTGGGATACATCATGTTAAAATACGAAACACAATTAAAGACACATCAACGCACAGTTAAAATACAGCACCATAAAAGCATTAAAATACACTCATATCATACATTATTTAAAATATACCAGTTGAAAATCATGATTTAAAATTGACTGGATAGGCCTGACAGAAGAGACAGATCTTTAATATGGTTTTAAATGCAGTCAGCATTTTTAGTGGTTGTATCTCTTCCAGTAGGTCATTCCACAGTCTCGGGGAAGCAGACAAAAAATAAAAAAAAATAAAAGCTTTCTGGGAAACTATTGACAATCTAGTCCTGGCCAGAGGACCTAAGTTTACAGTGTGCATTGTATGGGAGAAGGTGATCCTGTAGGTAACTTGAATATATGCAGGCAAATTCAAAACAAAACAAAAAAAGCCTTTTTATCTTCTAGTTGAGTCCTGAGTTAGGGTCAAGCAGTTGCTAACAAACCATGAAATAATAAGAACAACAAAAATTGGGCTAAACAAGGGCCATTCTTTTAACCTAAAATCTATTTAAATGAATTGATCATGCGGTGAGCAAAATGGGAGTGACGGAGAAGCCTTATGTGGGTCCATCTGAGACCAGGTGTCAATCAAATTGCTCAGTCTTCCTTTGGGGAAAACACCTTACCCTGAGGACAATTCAATACCATGTGTTGCTCCTTGGCTGATCATTTACTAGAAGGCAAACCCAGGGCACTCCCCTCAAGTTTGGAAACTTTACAGGAGAGAGCAACCCCCCCCCCCCATCAACCCCAAGGGAAGTCATATTCCCCATCCCAGGGTCCCCCAACCTGTGGAGGCTGTTCCAGAGCTGCTTCCCCGAAAGGGTCCTAAGGTGTACACTGAACTAGGATATTCTTTTCCCCAATAACCTGCCAATGACAACCTATTTATGGACAACCTTGGCCAACTGATAGTGTCCCCTAGATAATAGTATGGGGAAGAGGGGAAAATAGATAAACGAGAGAAAATTCCTACCCAGACCTGAAGTGACCAGCAAAGCTCACACTGCACTGAGGGCAGGAAGGATGGGCCACCAAATGAAGATCACTCATGAGGAGGTGGCCAGACCTTAAATCATCTCTGACTCAATCCCATCACTTGTTATGACTTGGCACAAGTTGCTATTTAACTCTGACTTCTGATCGTGAAGTCCATCAAAGTGCACCTTTCCCCACAGTGTTGGTCTCCACACCGGTTTAGGTACATACACTATGATAAGGTTGCAGGGAAGTGTGAGAAAATAAATCTAAATCTCACTTCCACTGTGTTTGTCGAAATCCCAACTGCATCTCTTGTCTTTCATCCTCTCCTGAGGCCAGGAAGCTGGAAACATACAAAGTGGTGCCTCTGGTGAATTCTACCCTTCCAGAAGACCAAAAAGAGTGAGCATAAAATCAAAAAGCAATCTGGCAATCCCTTCCAAGTTTCAGGCACACAGAGGCTAGTCTGCCTCACTGGTGAGAGTAAGAATGTGCAAAAGAGAAGGCTACCCAAAAGGGCATACAGCTGTGTACAGCCCACAGAGCAACTGGCTTTGGCAGGCAGTTGGCAGCAGTCATGGTAATTGCTGGTGCTCCCCCTTCCCAATGTTATTGCCTGAATGTACTTGTGGCAATTTCAGGCATGGGGGAGTGGAAGCTTCAGAAGGGCTGTGGCAAACCCACAAATAATCAAATTTCCAAATCTCAAACCCACAAATGTGGAGCTGACAGTATATTCCGATTTTTGAGGCAAATAACATGTTATCTCCCAGTGAATTTCAGAATGGATGAATCAGATAATGTCAACAAGATACTTGAAAATGCTTCCCCTTTCTTATATATTTATTATTTTACTATTTGGACAGTTAAAATGGAAAATGCAGAAGTAAATTGAAGGAACTAAAAATGGCATATCAATTATGTGGAAATAAAAATAGAAAAAATGAATAATGTCCAGTGCATTATTTCCACCCGAAAACATGACCAGATGAAAAAAATGCCAGAACATCAAAATAGGTTATGTCTTAGGAAATACAAGTAATAAAACAAACATTTTGATATACACTTTCATTAGTCAGGGACTAAAATTGTCAAATTCTTTCACTTACAAATACTGAAATAGAATTACTAATTATTAACAATAATATGTAAACACCTCAAACCTTTTTTGTAACTTGATTTTTATTTTATTTTTTTTGAGGACTTGGATTAATGGCTATGTTAAATTGATCAGGCTTCAAGAGATCAACCTTGTTATGGTGAATATCATTTAAATAGATGGTAATCAGTATTTATGTTATTTTGTTTTAATTAAGAGAGAAGAAAAAGAAAAGAAAAGGTGTCCCGTCATCAGTCACAGTGCTCATTAGCAGCCAACCAAGACAAAATGTTAAGTCCCAGATCATTATGAGAAACTCAAGGAATAAGTAATTGATAAATCATCACATTCTCTGGGATTTAGGGGTGGGACATCTTTACTTATTTTCTTCATGACTGTATTGTTTAAATACATTTTCAAATGAAGGTTCCCCTTGTGCCTAATTAACCTTCTTTTATGCCATAGCTGCTATTGAATAACTTTTTAATTACTCATTTTAGTTTTTTGAACTAAAAATTCCAAAGGGACCAGCACACTGGAAACAAGATCTTGGTATGTCTTAGAACAGATCGGCATATTTAAAGATATGTAGAGGTGCTTCATTCTCTGCCATCGCAAAGGGTTATTGCTTTTATTTTTATTTTTATAATGGTCAACATCTTGTCCAAAGCAGTCATAAGTGGCAATCATCCAGAGACACAGAAAACATTATTTACACAAACATTAGTTATACAGTAAACAGGGTAATGAAAACATCTGTTCAAGTCCATGGAGAAAATAGTTCTTTCTCCACTCTTCTGACTCACTGCAGTCAAACTATCAGAAGAACAGAAACCAAATGATAAAGGGAATACAAATATCTCATAACAATTATTGTAGCACTATGTGTTCCGAAACTTTTTTGTATCCAATTTTCTGTATTCGACCACAAAATAAATAGCATTCATGTGGGCAAATGGGGGTGAAAAATATACAAAGGGGTAGGGTGAGAAATAATCTGACACCTGCTTCTTCTTCTTCTTTAAAAAAAGATGCTACATAAGAGATGCAATGTGCATGTATTTTATATTCAGATATCAGAACACAAGTATAACATCACTGTGTTGCCTCAAAAACCTTCAGTCTGGTTATTGTTCTTTTTCCCAATAACCTGCCAATGACAACCTATTTATGGACAACCTTGGCCAACTGATAGTGTCCCCTAGATAATAGTATGGGGAAGAGGGGAAAATAAGGAGAGAAGGTTATTGTTCTGAAAACTGGGACAGTAAAGAATTTTCAGACTTACTTTCAGAGTGAAAGTTCTATGGTTAATACTTTTTTCCATATATATATATATATATATATATATGGAAAAAATTATGAACCATAATTATGAACCTGTCATATATTAGAAGGCTGTCTTCAGTTGAGGGTACATTTTATAGGACATGGGTTAGAAATCACCCACCCTGACTGGTCTCCATTCTCCTGGAAGAGACAGAAAGCACAGAAAAGAGTTGAGTGAGACTAAATCCCAAAGTGGACTCAAAATTCAATTTAAATTATTCACAAGTACATATATGTCTCACTCGCATAAAGACAGACCATATCACCCCCATGACACACATAGATACAAACTAGGTATGGAAATACTAGTCGAAAATATTTGAAAAAGGGTCAAAAATGTATTACTAGAATACCAAGAAACCCTGAACTGATAAGAATCTTCATAGTCCAGGATTTAGTCTGTGAAAGATTCTCACATTTATTTTGTGTGCATGCACACTGTGGGGGGGGGGAGTATTTTCTCTGCAGGAAACAGCATTTTCTGCACAAAAAATAGTATTTGGGGGTCTCTTTTCTTTTTTAAAATTGCCTCACACTGGAAACAAAAATTAGCAAAGAATTACACTCCTAATACAAACGCACATGGCCTAGACAGTACATGCTCATAGTGCATGCTCATAGAAACCTGTATTTCCAACTGAGCATCATACTGCAACTTTCCTCACTTTTTAAAGGAGTGTTGGGATATGTAGTCAAAAGTGGAAATGTACAGATGTGGAAAAATTTCTACTGAAAAGGGTTTGGGCCTGCAGGTGGCAAATGTGTAAACAATTTCACACAAGGTCAGTTTCTGGGAACAGACAGATAACATGTAAACAATGAGTTCTTCTTTGTTGTGTGGGAACCAGGATCATGTGACACATGACTCACAGCAAGAGGCTGGGTTAGAGGCTGGGTTAGAAGCTATTCAGCAAATTGTCTATGGAGGTATCCACCCATGGGAGGAGTTTGGAGTTTGGCTAAGAGCCTCCTTTTTTCTTATAAAGCATTGCACTGTGTTGTGTGTGTTGGATCTATCATTCTTTTATTTCTACCTGCACGAAGATGGATGTATATAGTTTTGTTTTTATTATATAATCATGAATAAAAACCTCCTGATGAAGAACTCTCTGTTCTGGGCTGGATTAATGGCAAACTGCTTGAAACTACAAGGAGCTGCATACCAGAGTGATAAGGTCAGCTCAACTAAGTTCTAGACAGAAGTGGTTGAAGGATGGATGCCTGGCATTTTTGGCACAAGATCTCTGCTAATACAACACAACCATAAATAAATCAACAACTTTTCCTACAGCTAATCTCCTAAACACCTGAGGAACACTGTGGTGAATTGAGGCATGGTAAATCTCTATTAGTCTACATCAGGGGTCCCCACACTTTTTGATCCAGGGGCCGGGTCGCTGGCCCCCAGATCTTCGGAGGGCCGGAGGCACACATGCACACTACTCGGGCACCATTTTGTGTTCCAAAATGGCACCTGGAGTCGTGCGCACGTGCCCGGCATCGCACATGCATGCGCATGACTCCAGGCATCATTTTGGAACACAAAATGGCACCTGGAATAATGTGCATGCGCACATGATGTCGGGCACCATTTTGTGTTCCAAAATGGTGCCCGAGTTGTGTGCATGCACACGTGATGCCGAGTGCCATTTTGGAACACAAAATGGTGCCCGAGTAGTGCGCATGCGTGCGCAATGCCAGGTGTCATTTTGGAACACAAAATGGTGCCCTGCGTTAAGTGTGTGAGGCAGCAGCGGTGGTGGCGGAACCATCTGTGGGCCAGTTCAAAGGCCTCGATGGGCCGGGTTTGGCCCATGGGTCGTAGTTTGGGGACCACTGGTCTATATGAATGGTGAATTATTTGCCATAGGGACCTTGCCTGTGGTGGATGGGGTTATACTCCCCCTGAAATCTTAGAGTCCAAAATCCTGCCTCCAAACTCCTGATTGTGGCTGGATCTAGGGAACACAATGATATTTGCAGCTTTTAACCGGCACAGTTTTGGAACATTTGAAGCTGTATTTTCCTTACTTTTTTGAGCTTGCATGAACACCCATGGTTTAGAGCATGTATTATTCCCATAACAGAATATGGTAAACAGGAAGATTTTTGGTCATTTCTTGTTAATGGAACATATTTATATTTAGTCATGTACATAGTAATTCATACATCCTGTTTCATTCCTTGATAATTTCACCAGAACCTTGCATGTGTGAAATACTATCACAAATTGATCAGCACTGAAACTTATTATCAACTGAAACAAACTATTTTTAATCAAAAACATTTACACATTTGTATACGACCCATCAGTTATTCAGTAAACAGATGATCAGACATTGCAGTCTATAGCCAACTCCAGGCTAACCAAGCAAAGCTTCTGTAGGATCCAAGAGCCACTAGAAACAACAGTAGATGTCAGTGGAATAGCTAAAATTTTGATATTGCTGATATTATGACAGCAAAATCAAATTTCTAAGCAAAGAGACATCCTGCCAGCTTGTCAGTTTCATGAGAAAAGATGGGAAAGGAAAGGTGTTCTTAGAAGAGATATTCATTGTGACAAAATGAGAGAGAGAGAGAGAGAAGCTAAGTGCCTTGGATGGGGAGGGGCAACCTCATGGTTGGCATTAATGCAATTTGTTTTCTCTAAATCTATGTCAATAGAAAGTAATAAAGCATTGTATATCTAATGAGGCCTTAGATTTCTTTTCTGTTATAGACCAGGCTTTTGTGAATGGGTAAATGAATGTCATGACAAACATACTGAAGCACTTTCAAATTGTTCATTTTCATACAAGAAGCCGCAAATGCATGAAGAATCATTTTTCAAAAATCAAGTAATATCATCATCATCAATACCAACAAGTACCTCAGTCACAGATGTTTTAACACTCTGTGTGATTATTCTGCAATTTATGCAACCAATCACACAATAAAGATAATGAGAAGTCATTGTTAACCAAAAGAAACTCATAAGTAATGTTTATATGTAGTTGTTCAGAAGGTTGTTGCACAGATGTAGCCTACATCTAGAAATTATTCATCCAGTGAGTGTACATAAAGAATAATGCAGATAATAGAAATTTGTGAAATAAAAAAGAGTAAACGTAACAATTGTTTTAATACAATAACTAATTGTATAAAGACTAGTTAAATATAATTGTATAATTAAAATTAGTTATATAACAATTCAATTTGTTATACAACAGAAACACATGAAATAATGGCTAATTCGCCTGTGAAAAGAATAATAATTTTTGGTTCAGTATCCTTTCATTATGGACTAACATGGGCATGATTGGCATTTAAGGCAAAAATCTTGAATTTATTTGATTTCTTCATATAACTTTCATACCAATTTCTTGAGGTCCAGCTTAGATGACAAGAGAAAAAATAAAACTGTAATAAGGACATTGTGATGGGACTTGTAATTCAGTGATATCTGGAGTGCTGAGTGCTTCATATTCTCCAGCCCAGATCTGTCTATCTGTCTATCTATCTATCTATCTATCTATCTATCTATCTATCTGTCTGTCTCTGTCCTTTTGTCTGTCTAACCCATGTCAGGATTGGAAGTTCCCCAAAACCAGGACAATATAGTGTAGTAGAAAACTAAAAACATTATTCAGGATAATAAGACAGAATGTTCCCTGTTCCAGGTTCAGTTTTGGAACTAAAGAAAGTCCCCCTCAGACATAAGAAATAAATTCCCATCCTCCAGCCCCCCTTTCCTCCCTCAATTGCTTCTCTTTGATCCAGATCAAAGGGCCCTTCATGTTTCTTTCTTTCCCCTCATGTGTTATCTTTAAATCTCCCTTCAGGAAGAAAGTCATTCCTCTTTCACATCTTCGATTTGTGGCAGAAAGGTTGGGGTCATAAATTACAACTCCTTTCCACTGACATCTGTCCCTCCCATTTGTTTCCCAGGCTTGGATTTAGCATAATTAATATCCCCTTCTCAATAGCCCATATCCTATACAGTGTTATTTCACCATATCACCATGCCCTCATATCTTAATTCCTTATCATCATTATATCCTGACAGAACCATGCATATGGGTTTGTTTGGGTACAATTCATGAAACTTCTGAGTCAATTCTGGGGCATCCACATGGTGAGCATACACCCACTCATTCTCGGACTCTGGGAAGTGTTTCCAACAGACCAAATACTATAACTTGCCACTGTGTCATCTCAAGTCTAAAATTGCAGACACCACAAAGTATTGTTCCTCCTCCACCACCAATGGTGGAGGTGCTCCCAAATCCACTCACCATGGGTCCATGCCCAAAGCCAGCTTCAGCAAGCTAAAATGAAACACCAGATGTAAATTTCTATAAGACTTAGGGAAGTCCAACTATGCAGTCACTTCATTAACCAGTCTTTTTATTACACATAGTCCCACATATTTTTGCCCCAGCTTCTTAGATGGTTGTTGGGTCTTCAGATGCTTAGTAGACAAATAGACCTTGCTTTCTGGCCTATTGTCCCATTCCTTGTCCCTCTAGCAATGCACAAATCTTTTATAATCCTTTTTTGCCTCCTCCAAGGTTGTTACAATTTGGGGCCAAGCATCTTTGATTCTTGTAATCCACTAGGAAAGTGGGTCAGGGTCTGTGGGTTCTGGGTTCAAAGAAGGCAATGCCTTTGGCTCATAGCTATAAATAATCTCAAACAGTGAATGACCTGTACTCTGGTTGATGGCCTCATTGAAAACAACTTTGGCATGGGGCAGCAAATCAAACCAGTTGTCTTACAGGTAATTGCTATAACAATGTATGCATTGCTACAGAGTGGCATTCATTCTCTCTGATGGCACATCTATCTCTGGGTGATGAGAGGTACTCATTGCCTGTTCAATCCCAACTTTTTTTGTAGCGCCTTCCAAAATTGACCCCCTCTATAACTCACAATGCACTTGGGGAGCCCATGCAATTTGTACACATGTCCAGTTAACAAATTGGCCAACTTGGCTGCTTTGGGTAAGACCTCGCACCTTACAAAATGTGCTTTTTTCAAAGTCTATTACCACCCATATAATATTTTGCCCCTGCTGTCGGGCAAGTCTGATATACAGTCCATAGCTATGTGTCTCCAGGGGGTGCTGGGGGTGAGCAGTGGCCATATCAGCCCCTGAGGCGTGCCTTCTGCCAACTTGGCATGAGTACACACCAGACAACCTTTAACATAAGCCTCTACATCCCAGCTGATCCCATCCTACCACCATTTGCTTTCTTACCAAATGCCAGGTTTTTAGGAATCTCCAATGTCCAACTGCCTTGGTGTCATGGCACAGCTGTAGAATTTTGAATCTCAGTTCCTCCAGAATGTAGACTCAAGGATCTTTCTACCACAGTCCATATTTCAGCTCTAGGGCCCCCTGATGCTCCTTAAGCTATTGATTATTCCCTGCTGTCTTGTGGAAACTTTGAAACAAAGGGTCCAGAGGTGAGGCTTTGTCTTTATCTTTTTCTTCTTTGCAGGTTTGGCTCTGGGTGGTCACCGTCAGACCCAGTTACTCTAGGGTGAATATAGTCTCTTCTGGGACATGCCAGCTCTCATGCTGGGGCATCCTGGACAATACATCAGCTAATATATTTTGTTTGCCTGAAAAGAACTTTAATTGGAATTTAAAATGATAAAACTCCTTGGCCCATCTAGTCTGCTCTGGGCTTAACTTACTTGGGGTCTGCAATGCTTCTAGGTGGTGGTGGTCTCTCCATACTTCAAAAGGGTGGGGGACACTCTCCAGAAACTGGCACCAAGTGCATGTGTGGGTTGAAGAGAAAGGGTTGATGAGAGTTGTGATTAGTGTTTGTACAAATAGTGGTTGCTGGTTAGGTTGCAGATGGAGTAAGTTGATGGGACTTGTGAGGAGTGTTTATCCATATCTGTATATACTGCAACTTATGATAAAGAACTTTGAAGGACTTGGAAGAATATCAACAGTGTCTGTGAGTTTATTCAAGTGGTCAGTATATTGCAAATACTTAAACTGAACTGGTGCTTCTGTACTCTGTTACTGTTAGCTACTTCTGAGAGTGTTTACCTCAGACAGTACTGTAAGTTGGCATCTCTTGTGGGCCTAGAGTTTTGTTTTTGTTACTACAGATCAGCAGGATATAGAAGAGAGCCAACAGGGAGGGTGGCTGAAATCAAACCCCATCTATGGATTCTGTCAGAACACTGGCATCCAAGTCGGCTCTTATCTGAGAGATTTTATCTGCAAAGTAGATATTAAATGCCTTGCAGCAGGCTGTCGTAGGGTTAAGTAGGGGATTTGGTGCAGGGGCAACCTTCGTCAGCTTCCCCACCACCCTAAACAGCTCTGCTGGACAGGACTCTGCAGATGCAATACGTGCAGAACAGAAAGATTTCTGCACTGCACTTAAAGCCTCCCTATAGGAATCAAGATGCTTCGTAAGGCGAGTTCTGTCAGATAAGAGGCGAGTCCTTCACCATTCGCGCTCTAGTCATTGTCCGGCATGCTTCATCCTCCTAAGCTCCTCTGTATACCAGTGGCAGGAAGATAGCTAACCATTTCAGATGGTGGTGTTGGATACCACTGTCTACAATAAACATAAAAGGCAGAAGTAATTTGACATTACACAAGTGTATGGTCAATATCACACTAAATGGTTGTAGTGCTATTATTCTACTTTGATATGGCTGTCTCTTGTGTAACTCTGGAGTTTGCGCTTTACTGGAGTGGAAGAGCTCACTAGATGAGAATTCTAAATGCCCCTCCCTCCAACTGCAAATCCCAGGATTCCACCACAGGAGGCAGACATAGCAATTAAAATGAAATAATAGTGTTATAACAGTGTAGTTTGATATTGTCCTATGTTACCAATAGGTTCTAGCTATTATCAAGTTTGAACTCCATGAGAGAGAGAGGAGTCAAGACTCAGGCACAGTCATCACTCTTAGAAAGAAACCATATCCTTAATTCTAAGAATGTGGGCAAGGCTTCTGTAGACAGAGTACAGGGTTTTTCTTCAAACTCAGTTCCAATTCTGTTTTTCCCCCTTTGAAATATTGCTTGTTTTTTATGCTTTCTTGTCTGAAAACTAGCTTAGCTCCAAAGCCAGGGGATGAACAAAGTAATAGAGAGACATCCCATTTTGCTTATCTATTGAGAATGCTATTCCCTTTACTACTTTTATTTCTCTGTTGATATAAATAACACTTTTGTCTCTCTTAGATTGAACTTGATATTGATGGGACAGAAAAACATTATTTAGTTCAAAGAAATCAATGGGAAACATTCTAGCTATCATAGATTACTATGTACGAGCTAGTCTGTAAAATGGCACTTCCACTCTTTGATAAATAGAAACCATTGCAGCCATACATTACATGACTGGGTACTCACACAGGATAAATAATCCTGAAATGACAAGTGAAATACTCAAACACACCAGTCTCTTAAACTCAGGCTATATATATTTATACTGTAGGCTCTAACCCAATTACCTGGGAATAAGCCAAGTTGGACTTGCATCTGGCAAGATACACAGTTTTTGCACTGTTATGGAAGTATGACTGTTTGATACTCCACTCCTGCTTCTGATTTCTGTCAACTGTACATCCATGTAGTGTGTAACTGTTTATTGCCGAAACTGCTTTTGCAGTGAAAGAGCATAAGCTAACTGCACAGGCATAGAAGACGACTATAAAATTTATCTTCCAATCTGTTTGCTATAAGCAATATGTTTTCCTAACAGATTATCTTAAGGATAGCTTTGAAGGGGAAAGACAGCTATATACCAATATGTAAATCCACAATGGCACTGTGTGTAGTTAATTTTAATCAAATACTATTATTGGCTGCAAATTCTCTAAGGGGGGAAGCAGACGGGTGGCACAGAGCTGACCCAGGAAGCTGCGGATCGGGGGCGAGGTATCCGCAGTCCTTGGCCCCGAGCCGCCGCATCCCAGTCCCAGGAAGGAGCGCTAAAATAGAGCTCCTTGCGCAAGACGCCAAAGGCGCACCGCAAAAGGCCTCCGGCACACCTTCCACTCTTCTTCCACTGCAGCAAAGTGTGTCATCGGAGCGGCCAGCCGTGCGGAGGGCTGGTCGCTCCGATGACATTTTCAGGAAGGGATTGGGGTGCCCAGCGTGAGGCTGCCCCTCCCCTTCTTGGCCTCGAAGACGGCGCTTTGCGCCGTCTGCTTAGGCCCTAATAATAATAATAGGGGATCAATATTTTCTTTAGGTTTGTTTAACAGTACTACTGAGCCTTGGCAGCAACCATCTGGGGAACTAGACACTAGAGTTGTGCTATTACAAGATCATCCGGCAGTATTATTTCCTCCTCCTCCTGCTCCAGCAACTCCTCCACTTTCTTTTTTCTCTACAATGGGCTTATTATTTGCACTTTATTTTGTTCTGTTGTACTATAATTTCTTGAAGCCCATCTGAATGCATTAAAAGAAAAGTGGCATTTACACACACAGGGTGGATGAGCAAAAGATATGTCTAAATCTACACATGATTTGTAGTAGTTTAGCAGGTTTTTAAAACTGGAAACCATTAAAGAATAGCCACAAATAATGATTCCTTCATCCATCTTAAATTGTACTCCTGAAATCAAGGAAACTGGGGTTAGCCTTCTAAATACAGAAAGGCAATGAGCTCTACAGTAGCCACATGACAAACTTTATAGAGAAATCCCTCCCTCCCTTTCTCTCTCTCTCTGTGTGCATGCGCCTTTGCTGCACATGCATGAGTCCATGTATATATGACTTGAAATCACCTGACAACTTTGATGACTCCATGAATTTTATAAGGTTTTTTTTAAAGAAAAATAATACCAAGAAGTCATTTGTCATTGCCTTCCTTTGAAATATACCATAAAGCATTGGTACTCCTTGGCAGTCCTTCTTCCAAGTACTAACTGGGCCTAATCCATTTTAGCTTCCAAGATCACATGGGATCTAATGTCTTCAGGCATTTTAAACTCTTTATTCTTTTATTTAGTCCTCTGTTTTGAAGTATCTTGTCAGTTGAGCTGTCCAATCACCAATCCAATTTAAAGATCAAGGATCTGAAGAAAGGTGAACAGGAAGGGAGAGTCATCAACAATGAACATCTAAGCAAATGAGCTGATCATCCACCATGTTGATTTTTATTGTTATATATTTCAATTATAGTAATCATTTATAAATTTGAATCTATACATATGAATTAGCATATTCAAATTTTATGTCTTATGGTGCTGATTGACTGATTTATTATTCTATGTTTACTGGAAAGGTACGCTCAAAACTATGGGGTAAGTTGGATCTGTCTTAGGAAGGAAGGAAGGAAGGAAGGAAGGAAGGAAGGAAGGAAGGAAGGAAGGAAGGGGGAGGTATTCCAGAAGTGTGAAGGAACTGAAAAGTCAGAAGAGTTTTTTTTTTAAACTTTATTATAAATTTTTTTAAAAAGACAAAGTCCAACAAAATTACACAGCACATATCTACATATACAAACACAAACACAAAAACAAAGATTACAACAACATAAACGACAAAATACACAAAATACAAAAAAAAAAAAAAAACCACTTAAAACACTTAACTTCCATGACTTTGGAAAGGATCCCTTATTTCATTCAAATCCAGACCTCTTAATCTAAACAATCTATATTAGGTGTTAATATTAACTAAATATCTTATATCTTATATCTTATATATATCTTAGTCTATTCTCACTTATTCGTGCATTCTATATTTCTATTTTTCCTTATTCCCTATCTTCAGAAGGAGTTTTCCTCATCTAATCCTTCAACTCGAAACTCTAATGCTCCGCCTGATACTCTAGTAATATAATATAATACTCTAATTCTCCTATTCTTATATACTAACTCTATTATTCTATTACCACTATTCCAAATAACACCTTAAAGGATTTTCACAACTTATTGTATTATTTTCCTCATTCTTCCTTAAAATATGGTGTAAGGTCTCTTTTAATCTCCGATAGTATTCTTCTTAGCGTTTGCCCATACCGCATCCCTGTATAATTCACCTTCTTGTGTTTATAAACTATCTGCCCCTGCTAATACCCATATAATAATTTAAGCTATTTGGAACTGAGTCGAACATCCCATCTTTTCTTTCTCATACATATACCACGAGTTCCAAATAAGGGGGGTGCCCATTCACTCAGTTTGGGACGTGCATAAAGTGGTAATGAGAGGGCTTTTTATACAAAAAACAGCGGAGTGGAAGAGGCAGAGACGACAAAAGGAAGAGAGTCTTATTAAGGAATTGGGAGAATTAGAAGATAAATTGAAACAGGACACAAATTCATTGGAAATTAAAGATAAAATTAAGCTGGTACAGAAATAATTATCAATTTTTACCATGGAGTAAATTGAAAAGAAAATTAAATTTATTAAGCAAAAATATTATAAATTCGGAAATAAGTTGGGGAGATTATTATCATATTTGGTTAGAAAGGAAAGAGCCAAAAGAATAATTACCAAAATTAGGAAAGGTACAGAATTTTTTTCAAAGCAAACACAGATTAAAAAAAAAACATTATGGATTTTTTTGGTAATTTATATAAAGCAAATCCAATATTAGATACAGAAATTATGAGTTATTTGGATAAAATAAAGTTTTTTAAAATTACGAAGGAACAACAAGACCAACTAAATCATCCCATTACATATAAAGAATTGGAACAAGCGATAGGACAATCTAAATCCTCCAAATCTCCCGGACCTGATGGTTTTCCCAATGAATATTATAAAACATTCGTTTCGGAATTAATAGAACCCTTACTTTCTACTATGAACTGCATTGTTTCAGGGAATATTCCCCAATCATGGAAATCCACAAATATCTCATTAATATTAAAACAAGATAAGGATGGATTAGACCCTAATAATTATAGGCCAATATCATTGTTAAATACTGATTATAAACTTTTGGCATCAATTTTAGCAAATCGATTGAAAGTCATATTAGGGAATTGGATACATGATGACCAAAACGGCTTTCTTCCGTCCAGGGGGACAAAACAAAACTTTAGAAATTTGCTGAATATAATTGATTTGCATCAAAAGAATATACATAGAAAATTGGCATTGATCTTCTTGGACACGGAGAAAGCCTTTGATAATGTTAATTGGAATTTCATGATTGGAGTTTTGCAAAAAATCGACGCTGGGAGAGTCTTTATAAATTGGATCTGAACAGGATGCAGCCATATCAATAAACGGGGATTTGACTACTAAATTCGCAATCGAAAAAGGAGTTCAACAGGGATGCCCTTTGGCTCCTTTACTTTTTATTTTGACTCTTGAGGTAATGTTGGTTCAAATCAGAAGTAGTAAGGAAATACACGGAGTAGAAATAGGAAAACAAAGTTACAAGTTACAGGCGTATGCAGATGATCTAGTTTTAACAATTGCAAACCCATTAGATTGTATCCAGACAGTAATGGATCTTTTGCAGGAATTTGGAAAAGTTTCCGGTTATAAAATAAATAGAAACAAGACAGTGATGATGACCATGAATATTTCTAAGACGGAGAAGAGTTTATGAAAGTCTACTGCTTTCCAGGACTCTGGACCCAAAATTAATCAGTTCCTGATCTGTGCTTGACCTAGATTTCATGTGGAGCTTCCTTCTAGCTTCCAGATTTGAGTCTGACATGATTTGGTATACCTCCAAGGTCTGGCATCAGAGTAGTCTGAGATTAAAGCTTGAATTATTATGTAAACCTGATGTTCTGCATATGTGAATGTGTGCATATTAAGACTGTTTCCTGTTTGGGTGAAATATTCTTCAAGGACTGTTAGTTTCTTGAAGACAAATGATATTTTGCTAATTGGCTTTGCATCATACAAAAGTATTACATATCTTTCCAACAGCATTGTACAATATATGGATTTTTATATATATATATATATATATATATATATATATATATATGTATAATTACTTACTTGCTATGTGATGGGGATCTGTTACTATCATACAGACATCCATGTTTTCTGGAATACAAGTAACATGTGTTTCATAGGGTTTTTGTGTGTGCTGGGGGTGTGTCCCACAAAATGCAAAATCACATCACACCCAGTGGGTATGAACCCTTGTATCTGATACTGTCTTCTAAATAAATGATGGGCTAGATACAATGGGTTGTCACTCATACAAGTATAGTTTCACAGAGAGCTAAGGGTAGTAAAAACATATTCTGAGTTGTACATGCCAGTTTTTAATTCATTTCTTCAGATGATGTTTTGTTGGTATGGATATTCCATGACACCTGCTGAAAGAATTTATTCTTGCCAGATACAAAGCAAAAACATGTGGCGATGTTTCATAAAGGCCAGTTTTGGGATGATGAGGATGTAATATTGAGAGGGAGGGAGTGATCAAAATCTAATAGTCGGGGGCACACTGCCAGTTTCACATCCATTCCTGTATGCATTGGGTATTATTGTATGTGATTTGCTGTGCTTGAAAAACTGGTATGAATGTGATGAGACATCTGATGGATGTTTGGAGATATGATTTTGAAACAGACATATCAGATAGATACAACATCCATCTTCCTTCCTTCCTTCCTTCCTTCCTTCCTGTTTCATTATTCAGGATATCTTAGATTATACAGCTGCTAAATTATCATTTTTAATATTTAAAAATGTATCTCAGTATATATAAAGTTTTAATTATCATCTTTTAAAAAATTGACAGAAAATTTGTTTTGATTTCTAGTTGTTAACCTGTTTCTACGTAGTCACCATCCAGATTTACACATTTTTGCCAATTACACGTTTCTTTACCCTCCAAATACCTTTATTGTAGAAGTCTGCAGATTGTGCCTTAAACCACTCTTCCATTTAATGAATGACATCATCTGTGTTGTCAAATCAGTGACTCCACAATGGATTTTTCATTTTTGGGAAAAGTAAAAGGCACTTGGTGATGACAATACAGACAAAATTTCATCAATATACCATAACAATTTCCAAGTGATAATTATTACTTTACAATACCAGTTCGTATATCCTTGAATCACATGAAGGTATGAAATAAAATCAATTTTAACACTTTAATTCAATATAGTTTGTTTATTAACTGCCTTCATGTTGGTCTCGAGCCATGGTGACCCTATGGATGAGACATCTCCACCCCCCACCCCCCAAATCTTTACTGTTCTGCCCAGCTCCTACAAACTCATATTTGTGGTCTCTGTAATAAAG
The DNA here is from genome assembly GCA_026167975.1 of Phrynosoma blainvillii. Lineage (NCBI taxonomy): Eukaryota > Metazoa > Chordata > Lepidosauria > Squamata > Phrynosomatidae > Phrynosoma > Phrynosoma blainvillii. The sequence goes on from JANUYF010000003.1 coordinate 202,394,221, forward strand.
TCCATCCATCTAGTCTGTGGCCTTCCTATCTTTCTACTTCCCTCCACCTTTCCTAACATTATTGTCTTTTCCAGCAACTCATTCCTTTTCATGATGTGTCCAAAGTATGACAGTCTAACTCTTGTCATCTTAGCCTCCAGGGATATCTCTGGCTTGACCTGCTCTTGGACCCATTTGTTTGTCCTTTTGACTGTTGATGGAATCCTCAGCACTCTTCTCCAGCACCACATCTCAAATGCATTGATTTTCCTCCTATCTTCTTCCTGATTGTCCAGCTCTCACATCCATACATGGTAATAGGGAACATGATGGCTTCTATGATTCTAACTTTTGTGCTGAGGTATATGCCTTTGCATTTTAGGATCTTTTCTAGTTCTTTCATAGCCACTCTCCCCATTTTTAATCTTCTCCTGATTTTCTGGCTGCAGTCCCCGTTCCCATCAAAGTTTGATCCCAGATATGGGAACTCTTTTACTGTGAAGTCTAAGGCTTTCATGGCCAGAATCCATAGGTTTTTTTGTGGGTTTTTCAGGCTGTGTGGCCATGTTCTAGAAGAGTTTATTTTTGACATTTCACCAGCACTTGTGGCTGGCATATTCAGAGAATACTGGAATGGAAGAGAGTGGATATATATATATATATATATATATATATATATATATATATACTGTGAGACCCTGGGTAGGGAGGAGTGGTTCCCATGTAAACTGTGTATTGTTCTGTTGTTGATGGCATGGCTTCAGGGTGGAAAGATATGCAAATGAGGATTAGTGTCTGCTAATTGGTGATCATTGTCTGCTGGAAATGCCCCTGACCCTGAGTGGTTTCCCATTTGTATTTGCTGAGTGATGATTTTTCTATTTTGCAGGACTGGTAGCCAAACTTTGTTTACTTTAATGGTTTCTTCTTTCCTGTTGAAGTTGTCCAAGTGTTTGTAGATTTTGATGGCTTCCCTGTGCATTCTGTCCTGATAGTTGTTGGCATGGTCCAGAATGTCAGTGTTTTCAAACAGCATTTTATGCCCAGGATGCTGATTTTTCTGGCTGACCCAGTCTGCAGTGTCTCTCATGTTCCTCAATTCATGTTTGGACACTGTGTTTGGTGGTCCCTCTTTTACTATTTCTATTTCCTCATTGTCCAGTTTGAATGGGTGTAAGTTCTCTGTGGTCATTATTTTTTTGTTTTCTTTATGTTCAACAGTAAGCCTGCCATTGCACTTTCTTCCCTGATCTTCCTTAGTAGTTGTTCCTGGTCTTTGAGGTTTTCTGCTAGTATTATGGTGTTGTCAGCATATCTCAGATTGTTGATATTTCTTCCTCCTGCAACTTCCACCTAAGTTTTTAGAATTTGGGGTTCATCTTCATATGACTCTTCATTCCATGTATCATCTCTTTTGTATAGTTCTTCTGTATATTGCATCCAACGTCTTTTTATTCCTTCCTGGTCTTGAATTATGTTATTTTTATTGTCTTAGAGCATACCGGTCCTTGGTTTGAACTTTCCCTGGATTTCTTGAATCTTGTGGAATAGGTATTTCATTCTTCCCTTTTTGTTGTTGTCTTCTATTTCTCTACATTTGTTGTTGTAATAATTTTCCTTATCTTTGCACACTAGCTGTTGTATTGCTGTGTTCATGTTTCTTAGTTTATTCCTATCTTCTTTTTGTTTTGTTTCTCTTCTTTCCTTTATTGCTTGTAGAATTTTATCTGTCATCCATGGTTTCTTCACTTTCCTTTTGTCTGTTGGAAGTGTCTTTATGCATTCTTCTTTTATTATGTCCCTGGCTTCAGAACAAAGCTCTCCCAGTTCATGATTTATTATACTTAGTTCTGCAAATCTTTTCCTTATGTTGTCAATGAATTTTGTGGAAATGATGTTTAAATCGTATTTTGGTATGATGACTGGTTTTGTTCTCTTCTTGAGTTTTACTCTTATTTTTGAAATGAGTCGTTTGTGATATGTGCCACAAACAGCACCTGGTCTAGTTTTGGCCACCAGTATGGAGCTTCACCATCTTTTACTTCCAATTATGCAATCTATTATTATTATTATTATTATTATTATTATTATTATTATTATTGGTCATCTGGTGTCCATGTGTATAACTGATGTCTATGTGATACGCTGATATTATGTGTATAACCTTTTCTCTGGGTCCATTCTCAGGGTCCGTTTGCTCTGTTCCAGAGTCAGGCAAAGATGGAGGAGCCATGCTAGGTCTCTTTCCTCTCAGCCTAGACAGACACAGCTTTTTCCCACAGCTCTCCATTCAGCCTCCTTTCGTTCTGTCCCAGGAGGGTGTACAAAAACTAGGATTGCCATAAGTCTCATCCAGAAAACTTCAAATGCAAGTCTATGAAAGCTTGTGCTACAACATTTCAACACCGTTAGTCTGGAATATCAGCATGCTAAGGGATCTTGTAGCACCTTTGAGACTAACAGTGTTGAAAAAGTTGTAGCACAAGTTATATCTTTATTAGCCAAACAGGAGAAAGGTATCACTGTTTTGTGGATTTTGGATATTATTGTTTCAGTGTGGCCAACACAGCTACTCCTGGATATACTTTCTAGATTTCAGGATACTGCATTTTAGACACAACAGAAGAATCCTAAACAAGAGGGAACAAAGGGCTGAGACTTAACTTTTTGAGGTCTTTACTTCCAACAAAAGTCAAATGTTTGCTTTTGTTTTTTAAATGGGACTGCATTTGGCATGTTTTAATCAGCATTTAAAGGTTTTTTCAGATGCAGCAACACAGAGACTTCTTGAGAAATTCAATATTATCTGCCAAAGGATGGGACAGGTATTTTCACATAGGAAAAAAAGAAAAAGAAAAAAAAAGAAGGTTTCTTATTGTGTTGCTAATGGACTTATTTGCAAATTTCATTTCCTGGACTTCATTGTTTGGCTCCCAGAGCCCATATGCCCCCCTTTTTTTCAAACACACACACACACATTTCTATGAGGGAGGGAAATGGAAGAAATGGGAGCTCCATTTTATGGGGTAGGGAAATGGAGGAAAGGGGAGCGTGCAACTAAGAGGAAAGAAGAGCTCTGGACCTTAAGAAAACCCTCGCCCTTTTCAAATACACTATATTTCTATGTGAGGAGGGAGCTTCAGGGCAGCTTTTTGTCACCCCAAAAAGGAGTGGCATTTGGCCACTCTTTTGGGGGTGGCAAAAAGGAGGCTTGGGGCAAGGCATGTGCATTGGCCCTGAGTCTTATTTTAATTCTTAAAATAGTCTTTTATTCTCCACAGTGATTTCATAGAAGTTACATTTCTATACAAATGTTCCTTATCATACCATGAAAATAAAACCATAATCTTTATTGAAAGGAATGCTTCTTTAACCTTTCAATTAATAGTTATTTAGAGCTTCACTTATCCTTAACATTTTATTTTTACAGCTTGTTTATCTAATCTTTTTCTACTGGCTCTGTTATTATTTTCCATTCTTTTCCCCATTTATCTATATCTTTTTTGTTTAGTAACACAGTTAGCCTATCCATTTCTTTCATATAATATGTTTCATTTTTCCATTCCTCTATTTGTGGTGGTTGTTCTTTTTTCCAGTTTTTTGCTATTAAGATTCTTGCAAATATGATAAGATATAACATAGTCCTCCAATATGTTTTTTCTCCTTCTTTCCCTAGTAAATGTAAGGTAAAGGTATTCCCCATTGACAAGTTGTGTCCAACCATAGGGGGCAGTGCTCATCTCCGTTATTAAGCTGAAAAGCCAGTGTTGTCAGAGCCGTGGTGGTGCAGTGGTTAAATGCCTGTACTGCAGCCACTCACTCATAGGCCACAAGGTTGTGAGTTCAATACTAGCCAGGGCTCAGGCTAGACTCAGGCCTGCATCCTTCCGAGGTTACTAAAATGAGTACCCAACTGTGTGTGTGTGTGGGGGGGCAATGAGCTTACAGTTGTAAACCACTTAGACATCCCATAGCGTGATATGAAGTGGTATATAAATGAAGCTGCTTTGCTTTACTTTGCTTTACTCTGTGAATATGTGGCTAGCATGATTACATGGAATGCTGTTTACCTTCCCAGCAAAGTGGTACCTATTTATCTACTTGCATTTGCATGCTTTCGCGCTGCTAGTGTGGCAGAAGCTAGGGCTAGTGACAGGAGCTCACCCCATCATGCAGCACCCAGGCTTCAAACTGCCAGCCTGCCAATATTGCAATCAACAGAGTCAGTGTCTTAACCACTTGAGTCACTGCATCCCTTGCTCTTTCCCTAGTACCAATGTAAAGGAGCCCTGGTGGCGCAGTGGTTAACAGTCCTAACATTTTAAATCATTTCTAATCATTTTTAATGTATCTTTAACCAAAAGTTCTTTATTTTTAGGCAGTTCCACCTCATATGTAAGTACGATCCTATTTCTTCTTAGCACCTCCAGCATTTATTATTGTTTTTTCAAAATATTTTATTTAATAAGAGGGGGGTATAATATCATCTACTAGCTAAATTAAAATAGTTTTCTTTCAAGTCCTGTGATACCGTGAACTTCTTTTTCATCTTCCTCGCTTCTTCCCATTTTTTTAAGTTCAATATTATGACCCAATTCTTGTGCCCATTGTATCATAAATTCCTTTATCTCTTCTATTTTAAGCTTCTTTTTGGTAATATTTTGTAGATTTTACTATTTTTTTTCCACAGAGGCCTTTATTATTTTATCTGTTTTATTTTCCTCCTCCTACATCTATAAAAACTAACATTAACTATTTGTCTATATTTACATCATAATATTGCAGTAGGTTCACAGTTGTTCATATGTTATCTTATTTGTCTATTTCAGATAAATCCATTTTGGTTTTCATGTATGATGTTCTCTAAGATTTTTTTTTTTTGTCTGTTTGCCATAGCTATTGTGAAGATCTTATAATCTATATTTAACAATTATATGGGTCTATAGTTAACTACATCCAAGGTGTTTTCCCCCTCTTTTGGTATAAGCAGTACTTCCACCTTTTCCCATGATTCCAGTTTTCCATCTATATGTATCCTATTTATTGATTCTAATAATGGGTTTATCAGTTCCTTTTAAAATGATTTATAGAATATAGCTGTATAGCCATCCAGGTCTGGGGCTTTGTTTTCTTTTAAGCTTTGTATGGCTTGTATTATTTCAAATTATTACATATGTATTTCCAAGAATTATTTTTGTTCCATGTTTATTTTTGGGATTTTTTAATGTCCCAAGTATTCTTTCATTTGTTCACAAAAATTGTCTATTTTCTTGCTTTCTTTAAATAAATTTAAAGTATTCCCGATAGAAATGGTTTATGATGACTTTCTGATTTGTAGTCTTCTTCCCTTATATTTTTAGTTCTGTAATTATTTTTCTTTTTTTCTTAATTTGATCATAGCTAAGCGTTTACTTGTTTTATTTGTTTGTTCAAAATGTCTTTGTTTTACTCTTTCTTGTTTTTATTCCAATTCCACTGTTACTTATTCTTGTAGTTGTCTTTGCAATATTTTAATTTCTTTTTGAATTTTTTTATTTGCAGGTTTTTATCACTTTCTTCTTTTTCTTTCAATTGTTGTTTTATTTTTGAGTAATTTTTGTCTTAGCTCTTTTTATTTTGATATTTCTTTTAATTAATAATCCTCTAATGACCATTTTGCAAGTGTCCCATACTGTTTTCATTGGCAATCCTTGGGTTTTATTTTCTTGTGGAAAAAAAAATCAATTTCTTTTTTTCATTTTTCTACATATTTGTCTTCCTGTAGGATAGATTCATTTAGTCTCCATCTATAATTCCCCCCCCCCCTTTAGACTCAAATTTAATTCAATTAAATTGTGGTCTGATGGTTGTTTGGGGTGATTTAACATATCTTGCATTCCTCTCAGATTCTTTGGAAATTCCCTTTCCATTATTATTGGTATTATTATTAAATCTTCAGTCATTAGCTCTTTTTTATATTTACTCCATATTCCTAATATATTTTTCATAAATGGGTTTCCAATTATCTTAATTTTTTCTTAGTAAATTCCCTAAAGAAAATATTCCATACTCTCATGTCTACTTCATCCGTATATAATTCTAACCATTCTAAGTCTCCCACACCTGACATACCTTCTGTAACATATCTCAATTTATTAGCTCATAATATCCTCTTATATTGGGAAGGCTCAACCCTCCCTCTTTTTGTGATTTATACCGAAATTGTTTATTTATTCTACTTCTTTTCCCTCCATTACAATATTATTCAATATTTGTTGCCATTTATTCAATTCAATCTCTGAAACTTTCAATGGTAACATACTAAGTAAAAATATATATTTTTGGTAATATTTTCATATTAATTAATGCTATTCTTCCAAACCATGATATGTGAAGATTACTATATTCTACTATTTTTTCTCCACTTCTTTCTTTAGTAATGCCAAATTCTTTTCTTCCATTTCCTTTAAATCATTAGTTATAGTTATTCCTAAGTATTTTATACTACTTTTTTGTTGTATCTCTAAACTTCTTTGCTTTATGAATTCATATTCCTTTTCTTTGTGTAATTAAATAACATCATTTCTAATTTTTTTGAATTAGTCTGTAACCCTGTCATCTCACCAAATACATTTAAATGTTCCTTTATTTTTCCCAATCTATCAATTAAATCTTTAATAGTTAATGTATTGTCAACAAATAAGCCAATTTTATGTTTTGTTATAATCCTATTCCTTCTAAGCTATTATCTTTTCTTATAACATTTGCTAGTATCTCTATCACCATTGCAAATAGTATTGGTGATAATGGGCATCCTTGTCTAGTATCTCTTGTCCCCTTTATTTCATTTGTTACCCCATCATTTACCATTATTATTGCTGAATTGTTAGAATATAGTTGGTCTGTTAATCTCCTTACTTTATCCCCCACTCCAAATCTTTTCATAATTATTTTTGTGTTGGCCATTGTACACAATCAAATGCTTTAAATATGTCTAGTGCCAAGATCCCTGCTCTTATTTCCCCCCGTATTGCATGTATTTTATCCAATACTCTTCCTACTAGGTTGGACATTTGTCTTCCTTTCACAAATCCACATTCATCATTTCCTATATATTTATTCATTCTATTTGCCTTAATAGTTGATAAAGTCTTTGCATCTTGGTTTATTAATGATATGGGCCAATATGAACCTGGGTCTATTAAATCTTTTCTACCTTTGGTAATAAAATTACCAACGATTGTTGCTTAGTTTTGTCTTTATGTCTTTGCCATAATTTATCTCCTTTTTGTCCCCCTTTTCACATTAAACCTGTCCTTTCCCCTCCCTCAAATTCTCCTCCATTCATTTCAAAACACAGCTTCTCTTAACTCCTCGTTAACACATTTTTAGATAAAGTCCTTCTACAATTTGTATCTTAACTGCTCCCAAGCTTGAAAAAAACCATTTCTCTTTGCTCATTAATTTATTTCTCTCCATTCGTAAAGCCTCAACTGTGTCATAAATCTGTAATCACTGCCAGCTTCACTTGAAGTTTCACACCAAATTGGAAACAAAATTTTTTTTTTAGCTTACATCCTCAAAAGTAAAGTCACTTTTAACTCAACACATTCTTTATATCTTTATTTTCATCAATCGACCTTCAGAGAAGTTAATTCCTATTTTGGGAGTCTATTTTCACTACAGTTCTTTATTTCCAAGCACCTGGTGATTCAGAACAGTCCTATTGTGCCATTTGGCTGGCTCCACCCCTAAACAAGTCAATTCTTGAAGATGTCTGGTAGGGGTTGAGAATAATAAGTAAACCTATGTGTGTTATAATACATGTGGGGCCATACATCTATTAGCGGTAAATCTTCTGTTAATTCAAAAAAAAAAATTGCAATTTGCCCTGTGATTTTTTTTTATTTTTTTTTATTTTGGATTTTCTTTTAAGTGATCCATTCCTTTTTGGTAAAACTACCCCTTTGTAATCCCCTGCTAAAATTATGTTGCCATTGATCTTGTATTTTTCTAGATCTCATTACATTTCTGGAAAAAAATCCTTTTTTTCACTTGGAGCATATATTTTAATTAATGTTGTTGTTTTTTTCTAGTAGGCAAATTTCCACTGCTACATATTCAGAGTCTTTACAAATTACTTTTGCTGTGTTTCTTATTTATGTAAGTTGTCACCCCACCTTTCCTTTTATCTGTTGTTCAATGAAATATTTGTGCCAATTTTGTATTTTTAATATATTTCTTTTTCTTTATTTTTTGTCCCTTGAAGGCACACAGTCATCTTTGTCCATTTCTAACAAATGAAAAAAAATCTGTCTTCTTTTAAATTTATTGTTTAGACCTTATATATTCCATGATCCTAATTTGTATTTCATTCTGGGGTTGTCCTTGATATGTACTATATTATTATCCTCTGAATTGTTTTGTTAGATGTTTCTTCTTCTTCTTCTTCTTCTTCTTCTTCTTCTTCTTGGTAAATTCCTATTTCCAGTTGTGATTCCAGATTCTTTATCTTCTCCCAGTTCTTCATACATTTTGGGTTATGGTGTTCTTTCTATTTCTTTATCATCTCCATCGTCTCATTCTTTCTTTCTTAGATTTAGTCTTTTGTAGAATTCTTTTGCCTTATCCAGTGATTTGATTATAATTCTTTTTTGTTTGTATGAAAAAGAAAGTCTGTTTTTCCCCATTTCTATTGAATGTTCTGTTTGTATAGTAGGTGTGTTAGAAATTTATATTTTTCTCTATTTCTGATAATTTCTGATAGTAGTTCATTAAAAATTGAATTATGTATCCATAAAAATTATGGAATTTCTACCATAATTTTTTCTCTGAAGTTTTGTTGTATAATTTTATCCATTATTTTTGTCTCTGTAAACACAATTATGATGTCCCTTGGTAAAACAATTTCTTTTGCAATTTTTGAATTTAATCTGAATATTTTATCGATGTGTGATTCCAGTATACCTTCAATCATGTTTATGAATTTTGATAAGCTTGGTATAATTCTTTCAAATAGTTGTTCATAGGTCCTTCCCAGGAGACCTCAAAGTTTAATGCATTTCTCCCTATAATCGAGTTCCTGACTCAGCAAATGTTTAAATTCTTGAGAGTTATCTCTTTCTATTTTGTCCATCTTTTCTTCCAAAGCTGTTGTTTTTCATTTCATTTCTTTCCATTCTTTTTTCATGTCTCACATATCTTCTGAAAGCTTATCAATCTTTTTTGCTAGATTTTTAGATTCCTTTTGTACAATTTGTTTTATCTCTTTCCTAAATTCTCTCAGCTCTCCTCTCACCTCTTCTCTATTTTCTTTTTTATTGTCTTTTTGAACTCCCTTAGTTCTTGTAGGGTTTTTTTAGACCTTTGCTGAGCAAATCCTTTTGCTATTAACCTAGGTATCTTTGTTTGCCATCAGACATCTTCATTTTTTTGTATATCCATTTATATCCAATCACTTTGTGATCTTTTGGTCTATCAACCACTGTAAACACCTCTTTGTCAACTAAACACTTGAACTCTTACTGTATTGCAGTATACCATTTTTTTTCTTTCCTCAACAGGAAAAAACTTTTTAAATCTCTGAAACTCTCTGGCTTACTAGCCACTATTGTACAAACTCTTGTTTCCTGTATAATAAATTTGTCTGGTAATTTTGTGCTCTATGAATTTCCCTTAGATATAAAATTTACTGTTTTCCCTCTCTCATCTTATGTGTCTGGACTTGTGTGTCCTTTGTTTTTTGTCACTTTTATTTGTTGTTAGCCTTTTCTGCATTGACTGATCTGAAGTTTCCCTCACTTCCAGAGAATACTGATTAATGTTTGTAGTTTGTCTGCCCCTCTGATTTTGGCACTTGTGTTTAAATGTCTCATCCTCAGTAAAACTTCTTTGTTTGAATGTATCTTTTTTTAGCCTGAATGTTTTTCAAAAATGGTACTCTTGGACATTAAAATTATTTCCCACCACCAAGGTGAAATCTTTAACTGTTTCTTGAATATTCCATACACATCAGTCTGTGGCTCTTTAGTTCATTTTTTTCTTTTTTAAAACATGTTGGCACATATATATTTGCATACTGCCCCAAAACTGTCAGATACTTTAGATTTAGTGGTTTTCCATATAACATGTGAAATGGTGTTTGATTTTTTTTCTTTCTCATCCAGTTTCCTAAACTGTGAGACAAGAATTCACCTTTCTGGTCTGTGATCAAAGACCCTACTTTGTAATCAAATTTTTCTTTCATTCATGTTTACCCATTGTTTAAAATTTAACTGTATTACTTTTCTGTTTCAAAACTCTGGCATATGAAAAAAATTAAAAAATCTATCCACAATCACTAAGAAATATTTGTTGTCACCTAGTGACACACATTTGTCCTTTTGCTTATCAGCATGGACCAAGCTCAACAGGTCATTTTTGTCATTCTCTTGTTCTGGTTTTGTCACAGAAAAAGCCTTGACTTTTACTCTGTTGCAAACCGAGTACCCCCAAATGATTTGTACAATGAGATATTTTAAATTCAGGACTTATATCCCCCCAGCTTAAACAAGCTATTGAATCCTATGTGCTCTAGGATTCGATGGGCCTTTGCAAACTGCTAGAAATAGTGCAAATTGAGTCCACTTCAAGGGTTAGGGAATCATGGGAACTGTATTTTATTGTAGCACCAGAGCTTTCTGACAGAGAAGCTTCAATGTCTCAGGAAAAAACAACAACAATTCCCATGATTCCCTAGCAGTAACCCTAACACTTAAAGTGGACTCAATTTGCACTATTTCTGGCAGTCTGCAAAGGCCCGATGTTATTGATATGCATAACCAGAATGCAATGATTCATTTTTCACAACTGCACATTGAGCATTCTTTTTTTACTTTGTATAAAATACATATTTTTCCTTTTTACAGCTTTTGTACACACCTCCCCATGCAGGGTGATTTTACATTTATCCCCCATAAAACTCAGTGCATATCCTGACACACTAACTAAATAGTTTTGTAAATCAGGTACACATAAAACATTTTCCTTTTTTTTTTTTTTTTTTTTTTTTTACCAACACTTGGTATGAAGACATTGTCCATATCTTTAACATCTCTTACCCTTCCATCAGCTAGATCAACATCATTGAGACTGGAGGATTTCTTACTTTTTCAGCGAATCTGCATTATTTATCATATGTCTGGTTGTCTCAGAATTTAGAATCTATTTTGTCCTTAGGTTTCTACCCCCTGTTGAGTCACACTGTCACAGCTCTGTGTAACAGTGGCAGTTCCTTTGTTTCCCCCAAACTCTCTGGGTTGTCGATTGTTGTCAGCTGCAAAATTCCTTCATTGTTTTCAAATATCCTGCTCTACCACAGCAAAGGCATTGTTTCTCCCATGCATCAGCTGCCTTTCCAGATGCGTTTCTCTTGAAACCTCAGGTGCTGTCCTAGGCACCTCAAACTGCCGTTTCTGACCTTCCTCAAGCAATCTGCTTGTCTCCTCAAGCAATCTGCTTGTCTCCATGTCAGCATAGCTTCAGGAACTCGTGGCATCCAGCAAATCTGCTGCAGCCCCCAATGGCACATTAGCATGGACCACTGTGTAAAAACTCACCCTCACCAGGATTTTTTTTATTATTTTCTTCCAAGAACTGTAAAGTTCTTTGTCCACAGCATTTTTGATAAAGCTGTGCTGGATTGATGAATTCCCTTCAACATCCCAAAAATCTTTGGCTGAAGAACATCCTATCACAAAATTTAATTGTGACTCAGAGAGGGTTAAAAGAATGATTTCTTTTTGGCTTTGGTAACCTGCCTCCAGCAATTTCTGCTGCATTAGAACTCCATGCATTGTAATTTGCCTCTGTGAATCAAGTCCTTGAGCCTTGGTAACCCAGCTCTTTTCATTTTAAACAAAGTGGCCCTTAACAGAGTCTCTTGCAGCTTTGTAAATTCCACTGCATTTTATTTTGCAGCTTTCCCATCTTTAAAGAGTTTTGCACTCTGCCTTCAGGCAAAAACAGCATTGTAGCAAACATTAACTGTTACTTACATCTGATGAAGATTTGAAGCCACCTCTGCTTTTCCCAGCAAACGCTGAAGCATGGTTTCTTTTGTCCTGGTACAGCTGAAGTCGTAGATAGGCAGTCTTGCCTCCTGGCCACCTTGCAGACTTGCCATCTGGTCTCCTGGGCTCCTTTTCTTCTGGACTCCTGGGCTCCTTTTCTTCTTCTGTGGAGGAATCTGGGGATCCTCTTCTGGTTGTCATTGTTGTTTGCATTTGAGTTTTTTGTTTTTGTACTTGCTGCCATCTTCAATTAATTTAAAATAAGTTAAATTAAATTAAACTTGGAATTAATTAATTGTTGAATTTGAATCAGTAGTTTGTGGCTTCTAAATTAGGGTACTTCCCCCCTCTCTCTTTCTTCTTTTTTCCCCCTTTTTGTTTTTTGATGGTTTTCTATTGAATTAAGTTGTCCTAATATATTGGGTTGATCAATTTTTTAAACATATCAAGTCTGATTTGATTCCTTCAGTTATACAGGCTTCCAACTCTTGGTCCTTATTTCTGTACTTGTTTGTCTATTATTATTATTTTTTTGTTCTATTGTAGTATCCTTACTACTTTTTTGTTTCAGTTAGGCAGTAGCTGTAGCTGTTAAGTGAAATTGTAGCTTTACATGTGGAGACTTTTGCCTTTTATGTCTTTCTTTCTTTTTTCAAAAACTAAAACATTGTTTATCCTTCAATATTTTCTTCGCCTTTCCTTTTTCTTTCCAGCTCATTCAAACTTCACAAACAAAAGAAAACAGAGAGTGCAGCTGCCTCTCCCTAGCTCATTTGGTTTAGCCTGTTTGTTTTCTTCACAGCTGATTCCTCTGTTTTTTAGTTAAATCAATTAAGCTAAGTATTGTCCATTAACAGTCAATAATGTTCCTCAGGCAGTGTAGTTGATATAAGGAATGTGGTCTTCTAAGACCAAATTTAGTCTTGTATTGTTGTATTTTGTTTTCTGAATAGAGAAACTCAAAGTAGAGCAGTATTTCACTTTTCACTTCCCTTTTTTCACTTCACTTTTCACTCCCAAGACAAACTGAGCTGCAACAAGGAGCGAGGCCAAGCATGCACACCTTGCCCCCCACTCCTGCTTGCTGTGGCTGCTGCATGCCCTCAGAGACAGCTTCACATGCCAGAGAAAACATGCGTGCACAGGTTTAGCAACACAGATCAAGAGGGATTGCTGCTGAGAATAAAGAGAGAAAGCAGCATAAAGCGTTTTTTCTACCCAGTTGTGATTGTGATTGTAACTATTTCAATTACCAATTTAGGGGCTATGCAGATGGGCAAAATGGGGTGCTTTGAGGGTGATTTGTAGGTGTGGCCTGTAGCCGACGTATGCCTAAAAGTCTCCAGGAAAGGGAGCTCTAGCTGTCGTATGCCGAGAAAAGCCGGTCCAAAAAGGAGCCGCTTTTTTCCACTCCTTTAGTGAAGATGCGCACCTTCGCATATATGTATACATACAGCAGCACATGCACCATAAAACAGCTGTATAAATGCACTGTTGCACATGTGGTGGAAATTGACTTGGTGATCCAGAGCATGCGCCCTACGATGCAAGCTTTAATTTAAAGCGCCCTATGCTTCCAGGTGTGCATGCACTGGTGCAGGTGTGTTTGAATATTAGAACCCTAACCCTAACCCTGATTGTAACCCTACCCCTACCCCTAATTGTAACCCTATGCATGCGCCCTAGCAACTGTCCTCTTATGACAATAAATGCATTCTGTTGGATGTAGGCTTGCTGCCAGCATGCACAGCAGTTTTCATGAAAGAGGCTTTTGTGACCTCTTCTGTGCAGGTGTGCATAAGACCTGCACACCACTTCCTGGCATAATGGGTTGGGGGAAGGTTCCTGGAGTAATGTTTGTCTGTGTGTCTTGTTGCCCATGTCCCTTGCATGACCCCCAGGTACATGTATCAAGTCTGTCCACACAAACATCCCTTGCATGTACATCTCCCCTCCCCCTTGATCTGTGTGGGACATGTTTTGTGGAGGATTATGGAATGTCTTTTCAGTTGACAAGCCCGTTCCTTTACCCCAAAGGGTGGCACAATCAGACAGTGGCACCTGTCTACTGCACCCACTCCTTGGGGGGAAGCGGAGGTCAGCAAATCCTTGCAAGATATGTGGGTGTATGACAGGTCTTGTGCAGGTGCACAGGGATGCCAAACTTCAGTCACCTTTGTGCACAGTGACAGACTGTATACCACCCTATAACAGGTCCTGCACACGTGTGCATGCGTTTGAGGAAAAAAAAAATTAAAGCAGCCACTGCCGGCACATGCGGTTGCTCCGTCTCCCTTTGCTGTGTCCTTGGGGCAGGCAGTGTGGTTGCTGGGGCTTCAATTCAGCATCGGAAAAGCTGCATTGACTCCCCCCCAGTGCAGTTGCTCCAACCCCATTTAAGGCAACCTCAGGGCAGGCAGTGAAGTTGCGGCAGCTTAGGGAAAAGGCAACTTCAGGTCACCTTTTCCTGCCTATATGCATAGCCCCTTAGAATACTAATTTATTTACAGGTCAAATTAATGAATTCTTCCTGAGCCCTGAATCCTATTACATTAGTTCAACTGCAGCAAATCCTCTGAATCAGTTGCTGAATGGTGAGTAGCCAACCCCATTGACCCAATGGGTCTACACTAACTGGAATTAACCATGGGAGTTCAGGCTATTCAATTGAATTCTTAACCTCTCAGTTCTAAATTTCCTATGTCAAATGGATTTGGTTAGAAGTCTCCATGTGGTTCTGAATCCTGCTTTCTTGGGGCTACCAGTGATACAGAGGGGCTGATTTGTGTGCAAATGATTGTAAGCTGATGGTTGGAAGCATTCAAAAATTGGTATTGTTTTTGGGGAAGCGGTTCTTCCATTTATTCTCTCACAGCCACACTTTTTTGAGATTTCCCTTATCACAATGATTTTATATCACAATTCCAAAACACAGGGACGGCCTGGGACGGTGCGCCGCTGGAGCACGGCGGTGCACCGGCGGCATCCCTGAAAGGAGCGCCAAATTGGCGCTCCTTTCAGAAGACAGGAAAAGTGTGCCCTAAGCGCATCGGGCACACTTTCCCTGGCTTTTCCGCCGCAGCGTGTGAGGACACTGCAGCGGGAGGTTGCCCTCGGCACGCCGGCCATGCGGAGGGCCGGCAACTCCGAGGGCAACCTTGGAAGGAGGAAGGGGTGCTGCTCGTGCAGCTGCCCCTCCTCTTCCTTGCCTCGGAGACGACCCTATTGGTCATCTGCCGAGGCCTACAGTGGGTTTCATGGCCAAGCTGCGAATTGAATCCTGGTCATAGTCATAGTCCAATGTTCAAAGCTCTATGCTGCACTAGCAGTGAAGGACATGTGAAATCATCCCCAATGCATGTGTCAGGCCCTGAGACTGTGTATAAAAGAGATCTAACCAGGTGTCTTGACTTCTTCCATTTTTCAACGCAAATATTAAGAATTTCCTAAGTTTCTTCTCACAGGGCAACATTATCAGAGTTTGTGTGTATTTTATCATCATCATCATCATTATCATCATCACAAGAACAATGACAACAAGCATTAGCATTAGCATTAATTAGCATTAGTGTTTGGGAACCTTTGGTGAAAATGTTTCTTTTTCCTTCTGTAAATTTTTTACAACAATGTCTGAAGTACAACAAATCTCATGAGGCCTTGATATGCTAAAACACATTTTCTTGAACTGAAGGCAAGAAAAATTCTGAGTGTCCTTTCCACCTCTAGTCTTATCTGTAAACTGAGTAATAATATGCATGATGTAGATATCAGATGTGTCACTCCCCCAGAGTGTAGTGGAACCTTCAAGTTTGGAGGTTTTTAAACAGAGGTTGGGTGGCCATCAGTCAGGAGTGCTCTGATTGTGTACTCCTGCATTTCAGAATATTGGACTTGATGGTCCTTGAGACCTATTCTAACCCTATGATTCTATGATGCTATGATTCTATGATTCTATCCATATAAATTCCATGAAAATTTAATTTCACTGAAAAAAGCTGGACACTCAGGTTGGAAGTAAAATACATCATGACTTTATTTGCATAAAACCATGTTAATAATTACCAAACATATGACCCAAAATTGTCATGTCTGGTCCCCAGTCTACTTCCCCTGTCCCAAGCCCAGGCTAAAAAATGTGCATGTCCCTCATGGAAGGGACCAATGGAAAATGGTTTCCCTAACTGCAAAATGGGCCATCTAGACTTAGGGGGGTTGCAGACTGTCAAAAATAGTGTGAATTCAGTCCACTTTTAGGGTTAGGGTTAGTGCTAGGGAATCATGGGAATTGTTATTTTTCTGAGACATCGAACCTTCTTTGTCAGAGAACTCTAGTGCCACAATAAAATTCAGTTCCCATGATTCCCTAACCTTAACCCTAACCCTAAAAGTGGACTGAATTCACACTATTTTTGACAGTCTGCAACCCCCCTTACCCTTTCCACCTTGCATGCCCATCTCCCCAATCCCTCTTGGGATACCCCATCTTAGCATACCTCAATAATTGCCAGTTGTGGCAAATAGCAGCAATCTTTGGCTTAATCCTTCTGTGTATTTAATGGAAATACAATGTTTATACCAAGCTGGTGAGCATTTCAGAATTATGAGCAGCTTCAACTACATACAGATCAATATAACAATATCAGTAACAATAATTAACCAGTTAACTTACATACTTGAAATTAATTCACTATTGCAATAACAGAGGGAGAAGTAACTTTAATTGCAGCTGTAACATAATTAGGAACAATAATACTTCTGTGAAGAGATCCAGGACTTATATTTTGGAAGCCAGGTGGAGAGCATCTGAATAAAAATTAAAGGGAGGGAAACAACAGGGATGTTATTGTGGGAATCTACTACAGACTCCCAAGTCAGACTGAGGAATTGGATAATGCCTTTCTAAAACAGATGACCACACACTAAAAAAAGGATAGATGTAGTAGTGATGGTGACTTCAACTATCATGATATTTGTTGGAAGTCAAACTTAGCCAAAACTTTAAGGTATAGCAAGTTCCTTACTTGCCTCGAAAACAATTTCATTGTCCAAAAGGTGGAAAAGGCAACAAGAGGATACACTATTTTAAATTTCATCCTAACCAACAGGGATGACCTGGTCAATGGAGTGAAAATAGTGGGATCCTTAGGTGGGAGTGATCATGTTCTCCTGGAGTTTGTTATACAGTGAAAAGGAGAAGTCTTGGAAATACAGAGGGTGATCCTGTAGTCAGGAAAACCAAAAGAGGAGAGAGTTCAGGACGGATGGGAATTCCTTAAAAGGGTCACACTGAAGACACAATGAGAAGTGTATCAAGAAACTAGGATGAATGACTGAAAAAAATTCAATGGAGCTAAGTTTTAGACAGGGTATGTAAAAGAAATAGAAAATGGTGGAAATCATCAAAGAGGAATTCAAACAAACAGTGAGCACATGTAGGGGTAAAGTCAGAAAAGACAATGCACATAATGAGCTCAGGCATGCCAGAGAGGTTAAGAACAATAAAAAGGGCTTTTGGGGGTCTGTTCACAGCAAAAAGAAGAAGGAAATGGTAGGGCCACTATGTGGAGAAGATGGTGAAATGTTAACAGAGGACAAAGAAAAGGTAGAATTACTGAACACCTTATTTCCCTCAGTGTTCTCACAAAAGGAAAAGGGTGCTCAACCTGAGGAAAATGGAGCAGAGGACACAATAGGGGAAAAGCAGCACAGAATAAGTAAAGAGGTACTACAGGAATACCTGGTTAATCTAAATGAATCTCCAGGACCAGATGTACTACATCCAAGAGTATTAAAAGAATCTCAGAGCCATTGGCAATAATCTTTGAAAACTCCTGGAGAACAAGAGAAGTCCCAGCAGACTGGAAGAATGCAAACATTGTCCTCATCTTCAAAAAAGGGGGAAAACAGAGGTTCCTAACAATTATTGTCCAGTTAGTCTGACATCAATACCAGGAAAGATTATAGAGCAGAACATCAAACAGAGAATCTGTGAACATTTAGAAGGGAATTCCATAATTACAAAAAGTCAACATGGGTTTCTCAAAAACAAGTCATGCCAGACCAATCTAATCTCTTTTTCCCCATAAAATTACCAACTTGGTAGATGAAGGGAATGCAGTAGACATAGCATATCTTGATTTCAGTAAGGCTCTTGACAAGGTCATCAATGATATTCTTTCAAACAAGATAGTAAAAAGTGGGATAGACAATACAACTGTTAGGTGGATTAAGAATTGCTGTATGACCGAACCCAAAGGGTGCTCAGTAATGGTTCCTCTTCATCCTGGATGGGACTGTCCTTGGTCCAGTAGTATTCAACATCTTTATCAATGACTTAGATGAAAGAATAGGGGGCAAGCTTATCAAATATGCAGATGACACCAAATTGGGAGGAATAGCTAATACCACAGAGGACAGGATGAAAATTCAAAATAACCTTAATAGATTAGAAATTTGAGCCAAAGCTAACAAAATGAATTTCAACACAGAGAAGTGTAATGTACTGCATTTAGGTCAAAAAAATAAAATGCCTAGATATAAGGATGGGGGGCACCTGGCTTAATGAGACTACATGGGAAAGGAATCTCGGAGTCCCAGTAGACCACAAGTTGAACATGAGTCCACTGTGTTATGTGGCAGATAAAAAGGCCAGTGTGATTCTAGCTGCATCAATAGAAGTATAGTGTCTAGATCAAGGGAAGTAATACTGCCACTGTATTCTGCTTTATCAGACCCCACCTGGAATACTGTGTCCAGTTCTGGGCACCACAATTCAAAAAGGATGTCGTAAGGGGAGAGGATAGATCCATCCCTCCAAGTCTCTTTCCTGGGTGGATGGATATCTGCTTGCTCACACACTGATCTTCTGGGGAAAGGACAGGGGATGTGTCCATTCTCTCCAAGGCTCTTTCCCAGGGAAGATGGGTGCCTGGGCAAGGTGGATGGAGAGTATGGATCCATCCCATTCAAGGCTGGCAAGGCAAGCACCCATCAGCTGGGGAAAGGATAGAGAGACAGTTAAAGGGACAGGAGAGCAGCAGAAAAAGAGGAGAATGTGTGCTTGCTCCTCTTCCCTGCCTACCTGTCCCTTTAACTGGTTTCTTTGGGGGAAGGGAGTTATTCATGTTTTTTCCAGATTTGTGGGGGTCTTGAGCTCCTAACCCCTGCAAATGTGAGTGTACTTGTGAAATTCAACCTACAATTCAGTTCAGCAATAATCAGGTACCGGGAAAATAAATAAAATAAATATGTTGTATGCCAGCAAACATGCTGCAACATGGTATGGCATGAAGTAAGTAGCATGTTCCTTGAACATTCTCACAAAGAAAAAATATAACAACAGGAATTAGACCTAGATAATAGAATTTTCATGTATATACAACATTATGTTCCTGTAAAGGTTAGACAAATCAATTTATCTCCAAGTTGCTTATAAAGAAAAAGCTGTTAAGTCATTTCTGTTCTGTCATTCATCTGTTGCATAAAAAGTTGTTCTGTAAGTAACAGCAACAAATGAAAAGCTATAATTCAGTAGAAATTTGACTGAATTATTCAACTCCAAGGTACTTCTAAGAATGGCACACTTTCAGATTCTTCATAGGGGGCTTTAATTCTTTACTGGGAATATATAACTAGAGGCCTTTGCAGACTGCCAGAAATAGTGCAACCTGAAGCCACTTTAACTGTCCTGGCTCAGGGCTAAGGAATCATGGGAACTGTAGTTTATTGTGGCACCAGAGCTCTCTGACAGAGAAGGCTCAATGTCCCAGAAAAAAATACAGTTCCCATGATTCCCTAGCACTGAGCCAGGATATTAAAGTGGCCTCAAGCTGCACTGTTTCTGCAGTCTGTAAAGGCCCTAATTCAGGCATCTAATAGAAAGTTTCTTTTTAAAAGTTATTCATGGCTTCACACATTACAACATTTAAAAATTAACCAAATAGCTGTTATTTATTACAATTCCAACAATATAACTTTTTGTTTTGTTTGCACTGATTATTACTTTTCTATTACTTCCCCTAAATGTTTTAAAGGAAAAAAGAGTCAGGATTACTAAGAGAATGGCATAAAATATGGCAAAAAAATCATGTCAAAATGTCTCTAAGGACTCAAAAGAAACTTTTGGAAGTAAATATAAATTGTTATTTGATGCACCAATAAAATAACTGCTTTTTAAGTATAACTTCATTGTAGTGTTGTTGCCTACAAGGTACAATATTATTCATTTTCTTGAAGCTATGAATTCAGATATTTGGTTGCCATTTCTTACTGTATTGAAATGTCAATAAAAATTATTTCAACACTGCACAGTGGGAATGCAGCTGTGACAAGTGGATTGCATGCAGATACATTTTAACAATACACAATATGCACAATCTGTGTGCAAACAGTCTCTGAGGATAGCTTCTGGAACAGCAATGGGGTTTAAGCACTGAAGTTGCTCCCATTTGTACAGTTCTTTTGCTCGGCCACAGCACACACTCAAAGGGGGGAAGCAGATGGGTGGCATGGGGCCGTCCCAGGAAGCTGCACCGCGGGGCTGAGGTATCCGCACACCTTGGCCCCACGGCGCAGCTTCACCGCCCCTGGAAGGAGCGCTAAAATAGCGCTCCTTCCACAAGTTGCTGAAGGTGCACCGCAAAAGGCTGCCGGCGCACCTCCAGCAACTCTTCTGCTGCAGCGTGTACAGACACTGCAGCGGGAGGGCATCCTTGGAGCCCCGGCCGTGCGGAGGGCCGGCTGCTCCGAGGACGTATTGGGGAAGGGGTGGGGGCACCCAGCATGTGACTTCCCCTCCCCTTCCTTGCTCTGAAGATGGCGCTTTGCGCCATTTGCTTAGCCCCTAAGTTCTACAATTGGTGCAGATTTTTGCAACTTTATAGTAGTAGCTTTACTGCAGTAGTAATGTAGTAGTAATGTTTTACTGCATAGAAGTTAGATAGCCCAGGACTGGGTGCTAATTTCGCCATGCTGTTGTAGTAGGATGCTGTACCTAAAAAGAAAGTTAAAGGAAAGAGTGTTGTACAATTGACACTGTAGCTAATGCCAACCTCATTCTCAAGGATATGTTGCATGAACTGGGTATTAGTCATGTTCAGGTGCAAGTGTGGCAGTTTACCTCACATATTTGTGGGACATAATCTTATTTTGAGCTATAATTGAAGTAGAAGAAAGTTTAATAGTGGAAGAACATAGAAGAATTAACAGGCTTCTTTGTGTTCCAGTTGGTGACTCCTATCACAGGAAACATGGGGCTTCTGTTAAAATGTGTTCAAGCCAGAAAGAATTCTAGTCCTAGCAATGTATATTAATGAATTTAGGTAACTAGTTCCACTGAACTCCACAAAACCTGGCTTTCAACCAGAGCTTCAAAAAGTTACTTTTTATACAAACTAACTTCTGAAGCTGCTTTGTGAAGCTCAGTGTGCAATGGTACTTGTTACCTGACTTACCTGGAGCTCCAAATTTGCTCAAGCTAGTATTGCCACTGAACACTGTAGTCTAAACAAAGTAGGGAAAATATTGTTTTTAACATCTTACCGTAAATGAAAAATTAAATTTTATTGTGATAACATCCTAAAGGTCAACCAGTCCAGAATTTATTGTTTTTGTTAACCCTTCAGGATGTGCTGCAGAACATAGTAAGGATATATTCTCACAGCAGTCATTAACTTTACTGTAACTTGTTTCCAAAGAAGAAGGTCTAGCTGCTCTACCAGGTGGGATTTTTAGGTAATTAGTAAAAAAAAATGCTAGATTAGTTAGCTAAAAATTATGAGTAACAGTTTCAATTTATTTCTGTAGGCCTTCTACATCTTTATCAATATACTTAGTTCAAAGGGTTGGAAGTATTGCAGTACGTGGTAATTATAACTATAAATAGTTATAAACCAGTTCATTGAGAATGTAAGCTCAGGTTACTCATACTGTCTTTGGTACATGGTAAACCACATTTCTTTTTCACTGAATATATTGCCTAAAAATGAACATGTTTCTGTTCAAAACTCCTTTAGTCATGAGTTAAAAGTGGCTTGAATGCTGATAACATGTAAAAAAAAATGAAGATTTTTTTTTGTCTGTATCTTATACAAATATGAAAATTTGTACATTTCTTTATTAATGTGACAGGAATAGCTATCTCTCTCTCTCTCTCTCTCTCTTTCTCTCTCTCTCTCAAAATAAATCTAAGGAAAAGTAAAACTGACTTTCACCAATCAGGTAGAGGATTTTGGCTCTTTTTGGGCTCTCTTTAAACCCCATTTTATCTTGTGCATTCAATCATGTTTATGATGGCAAATTGACTTTGTCTGTCTCTCAGTTTTTCTTTCTCTCTATACAACTCTTTTTTTCCTTTACAGGTTTCTCATTTTTAATAGCTACATGACAGGCAGATAAAACTTGGATATCTTCATATTGGGATGTGCTTATTAAATTTGGCTAATGCAGATAGCTCTGAATTTGATTTAGTTCATTTTGGACCTTACTAAAATCCTTTGATATCAGTGCCTCATTTGCTTTGAGGACTCTACGACTCCCTAGGATGGTTTTGAAATCTACCTTCCAATTAAAACTCTTGAGCTTTGCCTTCCCATCAATACAAACTTTTCCCAATTAATTAAAATTAATTACGTTCTATTTAAATTTTCATTCTGTAAGTATATTTTTGCTCACATGCTTTTTTCTTCAAAAATTGTTCAGCAATTGGATTAATAGGCCAAATCAAAACAAAAGTTAAAATCCCTTTGAAATATTTTGTTTGTTTCTCTTTTTAGACCACTTAAAGTGAAGCAAGACTAACGGGCTGTACAGACCTGCTGAATCTATAAAGACATACAATGTGTTCTCTGATCTGGGTCATACTCAAAATGTGTGTAGAAATGTGATTTTACTTTATACATTTCTACACACATTTTGAGTATGACCCAGATCAGAGAACACATTGAACTGTGCACTGTCGAAATTGTTTCCCCCCCCTCACATTTCAATAAGTGAGGCTAGGGGTGTGTATTTCTACCAGCCACATTTCCCCAAATATACATACACACGCTGCTGCACACTGTAGAATTAACACAGTTTGACACTGCTTTAACTTTCATGGTTTCATCCTATGGAATTTTGGGGTTGGTAGTTTGTTGTGGCACCAGAGGTTTCTGATTGAGAAAGCTAAATATTTCAAATTCCAGAATTTATAGCATTGAGCCACGGCAGTTCAAATGATGTCAAGCTGCCTTATTTCTGCTGCTCAGATGCAACCACATAAAAAAGCATATACACTAGGGAAAATCCATGCAAAATGAATATATTAAGGAAAATACATACAAAATGGGTCAGATTTCCATCACATGGAGCTGAGCTGAGGTGAAAATGAGAAACTTGGCAACATTTAAACCCATATATTCACAATTTTAGATTACTGGTAGGTCTAATAGAAATGCAGACTCTAATAAACTTAATCCTAAAACATATCTCATATCTCAAGCCATATCACTAACTGCTTTTGCAATTTCCTTAAGTTTCAAAGGTGGTCTGTACAACTGTTTTTTGCAGAGAAAGATGCTATATTTGAAACATAAGTGTGAACTTTATTTTGGCCTTCAGAATTAGTCATGTGATTCTATGGATAATGACCAAAATACTTATTGTGTTAAAGGTTTCTCTGATATCTGTATACACAGTGGCTCTCCAGTGTACTGGAAATAATGGAAAATCTCTAAACATAGAGTATGTTCCCCTTTTCAGAAGGCCATTCTCCAAATGCAGAGAATGGGTTAATGTTGGGGAAAGCTTGTTATTCTTTTCTTCTTTATTCTCCTCAGATTCTACATGATCTGAACTGAGCAAATTACATCACCTTTTGCATTTTATATTACCAGAAATGGAAATAATAGTACATCAGCAGAACAGTAACCAGCTAATGTTTTCACTGTCAGTTGAGAGACAATGACTTGTGGGTCATGTGGGTGCTGAGCAGATGAAGAGGAAAAACTGTGTCACTCTTGGGTTTTCTGAATCAGGTGGCACCTCCTCTGTCCACATGGCCTGCTTCCAAGGCAGGCTGAACATGCACAGGCAGTGCATACCATGTAGTGTCAAGCCATGTCACTCAATTATTATTATTTTTTTGCCTCTCTCCATACATGCAAAACAACACACAAACACATTGCTATTACCAATTATCTCCCTTGTTTCACACTCCTGCCATCCCACTGGATGTCCCATGTTACCAGCCACACAGTCACATGAATTATATACTTCCTGTACAGTGCATCAGTGTGCCCTGCAGCACATTGGCAAAAGACACTCATGGAGGCCCCCCATACATGCCCCCTTCTCCACATTCACTCCATAGGCCCCTGTTAAGCTGGGCAGTTTCTGTATGTTTTTATTAAATCCATTGCATTATTGGTGACCTGCCATGTTGGTCATGGTTTCACTTCATGGGGTTGTGACAGGATGCTAGTATGATGGGTCCATAGTGCCCACTCATGCACCTGTACACTGAACAAAAGAAAATAAAACATAGTGAGTAATGGCACCAGTGGCTGCATCCCACCAAGCCCAGGGAGCATGCTCCAGACTGCTTCTGTAAGCTTCCTGTGCCTTCCCACATTCCTGTTGTGCTGTTTATATAATGGTGCAATAATGCACACTTTCTGCATTAGAGTGGAGCAAAAGGGCATTATTTTGCTCCAGATTTTTGTCCCAGAGTATTGCTTCACCCCAGTTCAGCCTTGTTCATCATATAAACAGCTGGGCTAAAACAGGGTGAAACTGCTTTTTTTTTTTTTTTTTTTTTTTTTTTTGGTATATACAGAGGTGGGCAAGGTTATAAAAAAGTGTGGGGGGGTTAGGGAGGGTAATGAAGACTAACACCAAGTCTTCAGTTAGCAGATTTTGTGTAACACAAACTGAAAGATTCTATTGCCTTCAAGCCCTGCTAACAGCCTTTCTATAACTAACTTTTTGGATCTTATTAACTAAATTCTGGAAGCTGGATCAAAGACCGTGAAAAGTGGAATAGCTTAAAAAAAGAGAGGGGAACTTAAATACCCTTTTCAATTACATTTTCTAAATGTCAAGATACACTCAAACTTGGACATCAGCAATCACAAATTCACATATCTGTGTGCACACACATTATTTTACATAAAAAAAATAACCAAGGTTTTATGAACCTGTGAAGAATGTTGGTCCTTTAAAAAGACATTTTAAAGATATGGAAAGTAAGGCTATAAATACTGGTCATTTCATTTACTTTCTATGTACAAGGCTATAGTTTATTTTTCTTTGAAAATGTATTTTTTTAAAAATTAATAAAAACAATGGGGAGAGAGAAAGAAGGACTTCTGTTTTAAGAGGTAGCCAACAAAGTGTCATAAATGGAGTTCTGGACTGGGTTCTGATTTAGGTGAGCAATGGAAACTAGATTTTAGAAAAGTGAGAACTGCAACAAAATGTTGTGACATGTAAGTATTCAGAGTCCTAGACAATCAAGCTCTCTTTCACAAGACTCCATTTCAGTTAGCCCCCCCCCCCATTTTTCCACTCTGATTGTGCTCTATGTAGCTGTTTTTGTCTATGTAAAATAATAGTAGATTCTTTTAAAAAGAAATGAGGATTTTGAGACTTGTATGGAGTGTTTTTGCTTATATTCTCATTTGTTGTTTGTTTGTTTGTTGTTGTGTTTCTTCAAGTCATTTCCAACTTATGGTGACCTTAAATGAACCTATCATTGGGTTTTCTGGGCAGGATTTGTTCAGAGGAATTTACCATTGCCTTCTGGCCTTTTCCTACTTCAGAAGTAAAAGAAGTTGGATGAGAAGCAACAGGAACTTATACTTCCACTGTGCAGAAAGCAATCAATCAGAATTATTATCAGGGAAGACAGGAACCATATTGTTTCTTTTATTCATACACATTTTACCTGAAATTGGCATGAGAAAATTGCTTGCTTGGCCACTACCACATTGGCAGCTGGCAAAAAGCTATAGACATTATATCAAAGCAGTCACACTGTGTGTTAGGCATCTGTAGGACTCTTTATAGCACTGGCAAACCTTTGAAGCATTGACAAGAAACAGAAAATAAATGAGACACTTTTTTTTCTACCAAGTATTTAACTATGCTTGAGGTTTGTAGCCACTGGTTACATAAACCCCAGTATGTGTTGCAATTGACAGTTTACAGCTGCAATGCACAATAAAAGAAACTGCTTTGCCCTTTACAGCAGTGTTTCTTCCTTAAGCTGTGTTATCTGTTGCTAAGTTGAACTGAAAATTCAGGAAAAGAAGACCACTATGCAGGATTTTCTCTTTATGTATGTACACCCAGAGGTATAGATATGGGCATGTGTGTGTGTGTGTGTGTGTGTGTGAAGGAATTGATTTCCTGTACACGCACACACACACTTTTGTCTGACCAAATCATATTTTCCTTGAATCCCCAAATTTTTAGCATTTCAGAGTGTGAGAAAGAAAATTATGCCCACCTAAAATTCTAGTAATTGCTGTTTTAGCAATCTCTTGGTAACCATGGTAGCCCCTTTTCATTGGCTGTCTAAATTCTATTTCTAAAAACTCAACTTAAGTATTAAATTACTGCAATGCTCAAAATTCATATTGGGTTCAGAATTCTTATTTAGGGGGCAATGTCTTCATCCTCCCCATCTCTGGTTATAGCACTGTCCATACCTTGATGAAGAATTTCACTCACCTCAGCTGTGCCACAGTAGCCAGTGGTCTTGCAGGTGCAATGTTCCTTCAGCCAATGAATAGTAGCAGGGATGCATCCAAGTGTGTTTTAGCTGTCTTTATAGTTGTATTTATATGCTTCTTCTTCGTCCTGTGCATGAAGGCAGCAAATATGTGCTTGCACATTCCTCCACACAGCCAACTGGTAGCTAAAGAGACAGAGTTCTTTCCTTCTAAGAAGGAAGTGGAGAAAATGGACCAATATCTGCCCCTTAGATGACAGTGCAAGTACACTGATAGAGACCTGGATTCCACCAGCATGTTTACTGGGTCATGGCTAATATCTCTACCCCACCACCACCTGCCAGCCCACTCCCCAGGATGTTCCAGAATACTGAAATCAATGGAGAATGTTGGAGACATATGATTACCATGAACCTCAGAGAATAAAAGAATTAAGACTTATCTCTGAAAGGAATCTGTGTCTGTATATATGCGTGTGTCTGTTTCTCTAGTAACAAGCAGAAATTGGGATAATAGTTATAGGAAAGTATATCAATATAAGATTATAAAAGTTTACTTTATCAAAGCCTATGGGTAAAACATTATTACTTGTTTATCCATAGAATTAAAAAAATAACATTCAGAATGAGATTAAACCGTTACTTTATATTAAAAGCAAGAACTGCTTGGAAGTAAGTATTTGTACAAGTAATACTATCTGTATAATTTATACTTTATTAATTTATGACAATATATATCTATAGTCTTTTATTTTTTTATGAAGTTATGTGCTATTGCAAGGTAATGTTAGTAGATGTTACACATACACAAACACACACACACTATGATTTTATTTTGAAAATGTTTTCAAAAACTCTACAGTCTACAAGAAGAACTGGAAATGTGGTTGTCTTGGCATTTCCTTAACCCAGGGGTTGGCAAACCATGGCCCGTGGGCCGCACCCGGCCTGCGGCCCCATGCGGATCCCCACCGCTGTGCGCACCGCTGCTGCCGACCACCGCCACGTGGGCCACAGCCATTTTGCCTTCCAAAATGGTGGCCGCGACTCATTTTCGCATGTGCAGTACTCCTGCACATGCGCAAATGAGCAACGGCTGCCATTTTGGAAGGCAAAATGGCAGCCGTGGCATGCACAGCCAAAATGGCACCCCAGAGGAGGCCTGTCGCCACTGAGGGAAGCCTCCCGGGGGGCACCAGCAGTGGCGCTGTTCCCCATGGAGGCCCGTCGCCACCAAGGGAAGCCTTCCGGAGGACACCTGCGGTGGCACTGGGCCTCTAGGAGTCCCAATGCCACCGAGGGAAGCCTCCCAGGGGCACCCATGGTGGCGCTGGGCCGCTAAGAGTCCCGTCGCCACTGAGAGAAGCCTCCCGTGGGCACCCGCAGTGGCGCTGGACCTCTACGAGGCCCGGCGCCACCGAGGGAACCCTCCCGGGGGGCACCCGCGATGGTGCTGGGCCTCTAGGAGGCCCGTCGCCACCGAGGGAAGCCTCCTGGGGGCACCCACGGTGGTGCTGGGCATCCCGGAGGGAGCCCTCCTGGGGACCCCCACTGCCGGGCACGTGCACACATGGGGGGGCAGTGACGCCATTTTGTTTTTCAAAATGGCAGTGTGCACACCTGCACCGGGGGGTGCGCACATGCTGTGGCCCCCAGCTCCATCTCCCCCCCCCCCCCGGCCCGTCAGCAAAAAAGGTTGCCAGCCCCTGCCTTAACCTTTTCTTTCCTCTCTCTTTCTTTGTTAGCAGTGTGGCTTTCCATCTTCCATAACTCCCTAGGTCATATATATAATCATAGAATCATAGAGTTGGAAGAGACCACAAGGGCCATCCAATCCAACCCCCTGCCACGCAGGAACTTAAAATCAAATGATCCCTGACAGATGGCCATCCAGCTTCTGTTTAAAGACCTCCAAAGAAGGAGACTCCACCACACTCTGAGAGAGTGTATTCCACTGTTGAACAGCTCTCACTGTTAGGAAGTTCCTCCTAAAGTTGAGGAGGAATCTCTTTTCCTGTAGCTTACATCCGTTGTTCCGAGTCCTATTCTCAGGAGCAGCAGAAAACAAGCTAGTGCCCTCCTCAATATGACATCCTTTCAAATATTTAAACAGGGCTATCATATCCTCTCTTAGCCATCTCTTCTCCAAGCTAAACATACCCAGTTCCCCAAGTCATTCCTCATAGGGCATGGTTTCCAGACATTTCACCATTTTAGTCGCCCTCCTCTGGACATACTTCAGTTTTCCAACATCTTTTTTGAATTGTGGTGCCCAGAACTGGACACAGTATTCCAGGTGGGGCCTGACCAAAGCAGAATACAGTAGCACTATTACTTCCCTTGATCTAGATACTTTACTTCTATTAATGCAGCCTAAAATTGCATTGGCCTTTTTAGCTGCGGCATTACATTGTTGACTCATCTTCAACTTGTGGTCTACTAGGACTCCTAGATCCCTTTCACACATAGTCTCCTTAAGCCAGGTGTCCCCCATCTTATATCTATGCATTTAATTTATTGCCCTAAATGTAGTACCTTACATTTCTCTGTGTTGAAATTCATTTTGTTAGCTTTGGCCCAGCTTTCTAATCTATTAAGGTCATTTTGAATTTCCATCCTGTCTTCTGGGGTATTAGCTATTCCTCCTAATTTAGTGTCATCTGCAAATTTGAGAAGCATGCCCCTTATTCTTTCATCCAAGTCATGGATAAAGATATTGAATAGCACTGGACCAGGACAGAACCCTGTGGCATCCCAATGGTCACTTCTCTCCAGGATGAAGAGGAGCCATTGCTGAGCCCCCTTTGGGTTTGGTCAGTCAACCAGTTACTAATACTAATGTATTGTCTAGCCTACATTTTACTATCTTGTTTGCAAAAATATCATGGGGGACCTTGTCAAAAACTTTAATGAAATCAATATATGCTATGTCTACCGCATTCCCTTCATCTAGCAAGCTGGTAATTTTATCAAAGAGAGAGAGAGAAAGAGAGAGAGAGAGAGATCAGATTAGTCTGGCATGACTTGTTTTTGAGAAACCTTTGTTGACTTTTAGTGATTATGGCATTCCCTTCTAAATGTTCACAGATTCTCTGTTTAAAGAACTGTTCTAGAATCTTTCCCAGTATTGATGTCAGACTAACTGGGCAATAGTTATTGGGATCCTCTTTTTTCCCCTTTTTGAAGATGGGGACAATGTTTACCCTCCTCCAGTCTGCTGGCACTTCTCTTGTTCTCCAGGAGTTCTCAAAGATTATTGTCAGTGGCTCTGAGATTACATTTGCCAGTTCTTTTAATATCCTTGGATGTAGTTCATCCTGTCCTGGAGACTTAAATTCATTTAAGTCAGGGGTAGGCAACCTAAGGCCCGGGGGCCGGATGCGCCCCCCCGAGGCCTTTGGACCAGTCCCAGGCCGGTTCTGCTGCTGCTGCTGCCACCGCCACCACCGCCCGCCATGATGATATTGATTATTGTTGTTATTACTTGTTCTTGGGGTTTTCTTGGCAAAATCTCCACAGGGGTTTTTCAATGGCTTTTCTGGGGCTGAGAGAGTGTGCAGGCATATTTTTATTTTATTTATTTATTTATTTATTTATTTATTTTTGGTGCTTCGCCCCCCCCCCCCCAATTGTCTGAGGGACAGCAACCCGGCCCCCAGCTCAAAAAGGTTGCCTACTCTTGATTTAGGTTAACCAGGTATTCCTGTACTTCCTCTTTACTTATTTTGTGCTGCATTTCCCCAATTGTGTCTTCTGCTCCATTTTCCTCAGGTTGAACACCCTTTTCCTTTCATGAGAAGACTGAGGCAAAGAAAGTGTTGAGTAATTCGGCCTTTTCTCCGTCTCACTTAGAATTTCTCCATCTTCTCTGCACAGTGGCCCTACCATTTCCTTCTTCTTTCTTTTGCTACGGACTTACCCCAAAAAGTCCTTTTTATTTTCCTTAACCCCTCTAGCAAGCCTGAGCTCATAAAGAATTCCTCTTTAGTGGTTTCACCCCTTTTCCAGTTCTTATGCATCTCCCATTTAAATTTAGTTCAGTTGAAAGTTCTTTTGTCATCCAGCCCGGTTTCTTGAGACACCTCCCATTTTTCCTTCTCATTGGAACAGTTTGAGATTGTGCCTTCAGTATTTCCTGTTTGAGAAACTCCCATCCATCCTGAACTCCCTTCTCGTTTAGTATTCCTGACCATGGGATCACTCCCAATGTTTCCCTAAATTTGTTCAAATCAGCTCTCCTAAAGTCTAGAATGAGTGTTTGACTATGCCTAGCTTCTCCTTTCCAGTGTATAAGAAACTCCAGGAGAACATGATCACTCCCAACTAAGGACCCCACCACTTGCACCACATTGACCAGGTCATCCTGTTGGCTAGGATCAGATCTGAAATAGTTGATCCCCTTGTTTCCTCTTCCATCTTTTGGACAAAGAAATTGTCTTTGAGGAAAGTGAGGAATTTGCTAAACCTTGAAGTATTGGCTGAGTTTGACTTTCAGCAAATATCAGGGTAGTCACCCATCACTACTACATCTCTCTTTTCTGAGTGTGTGGTCATCTGTTCTAGAAAGGCATCATCCAATTCCTCAGTCTGACTTGGGTGTCTGTAGTAGATTCCCACAATAACATCCCTGTTGTTTCTCCCCCTTTATTTTTTATCCAGATGCTTTCCACCTGATTTCCAGGATTTAAGTCCTGGATCTCTTCATAGGTGTAAACATCACTGACATCTAATACTATTCCTCCTCCTTTCCTGTTTGGCCTATTTCTCTTAAAAAGGTTATGCCCCTCTATTCCTATATTCCAATTGCGAGATTCATCCCACCAGGTTTCAGTGATGCCTATTATATCATATTTGCTTTGTTGTGCTAGGAGTTCAAGTTCATCTTGTTTATTTCCCATGCTTTGTGCATTAGTGTAGAGACATCTAAGAGCATGTGTCTTCCCCACTTGCTGCCTATGTGAGGTCCCCCCCCCCGCCCACTGTTGGACCCTTGCATCATTTGCCTTGTTCCCTCTATAACAAATTGACCATTATTTCCAGTCCATGATATACTCCTGCCTTCCAAGATTGCTCGAAGTCCACCCTCATGGAACGGCAGCGCATGATCTGAGAATCCAAATCGTTCTTGGTGGCACCATCTATGGAGCCAGTTATTCATGTCTGCTATCTTCCTCTCCCTTCCTGGACCATGCCCTTCAA
This sequence comes from Phrynosoma blainvillii, assembly GCA_026167975.1. Classification (NCBI taxonomy): domain Eukaryota; kingdom Metazoa; phylum Chordata; class Lepidosauria; order Squamata; family Phrynosomatidae; genus Phrynosoma; species Phrynosoma blainvillii. Next base: position 202,426,141 of record JANUYF010000003.1, read on the forward strand.
CTGGGAGAAGAGATGAGATAACAACTTGTGCGTCCAGCTCTTTCAGCTTCCTACCCAAAGCCTCATAATCCCTTCTGATATTCTGAAGATTGTGCCTTGCATTGGTTCCCACATGGATCAAGAGGAAGGGGTAATGGTCAGTAGGCTTGGCAAGTCTTGTCAACCTCACTGTCACATCATGGATTTTTTCCCCAAGGAGACAATGCACCTCCTGGGACATTTTGTCAGGCCCACAAACCACTGCTTCTGTAACCCTCAAGAAGGAGACCCGCACGACCACCACACACCTACTCTGAGGCTTAGTAATGGTTGTTTCTTGAGGTGGTACTCTTAGGGTCCCCTGCACTGTCCCTGAGGACTGTCCCTGCTGCTCTTCCTCTTCATTCTTGCTAAGGGAGAGACCTTCAAATCGATTCTGTAGCTGCACGCTCCCAAAACGATCCCTGATTTTCCTACTTCTATGTGTGATGTTCCTCCAGCTGTCCCCCTCCAGTGTGCATGAAATGACCTCTTCAACAACTTCCTCTGTATGGTCCCCGTCCACAGCTGTTCGTTCTACTCTGTCCAGGAAAACCTCTTGCTCCCTAATGTGCTGAAATGTAGCTACTCAGGCCTCCAGCTGCTGTACTTTCTCTTCCAGGAGGGCTACGAACTTGCACTTGGTGCAGGTGAAGTTCCCCACATCTCTTAGCAAGAAGACAAACATTCCACAATCCAGCAATTCCCTCAGTGTCCATATTGAGAAATCTTAAGTAAGCACTGAAACAGTACTGTGGGCTTCTGCCCGAAAAAGCCCCCTGGTAAAGACCTATGTCAAGGGCCCCTGTTCGTTGGTCTTTCCACCAGGCTCTGTCAGCAATCTCAATCAACTGGGTTTCTAACTCTACAGAGAGTTCCTGGATGCTACCTTATTCTAGAGGCAAATCTCTCTCTCTTCCTCTGAGCCAAAAACAACAACTTCAAAGGCCTTTAAGTTATTATTATTATTATTACCTCTTAAAAAAAGTTTAAAGCCCCCCTTCTACCTGTACTGTACTTTTCCTTGTCCTATGAAAACATTTGCGTGTCTCATGGTGCGCGCCTCTGAAAGGAGTTGTATAGAGCTAATTGGCTAACTCCACCCCCTATTGACTCACAAATGCGACTCACCAAAGCCCCACCTGCTCAGCAACAGTCACACTCTCCCAAAGTGTTTTTAAAAGAATTTAAACACTCACCCACTCAATATGGCTGCTTAGAAACTGCTTTCCTTCTCCCTTCCTGGCAGAAACTCACCTGGAAATCCTCCTACTTCTTCTCCTTCCTAGCAGAAACACTCACCTGGAAAGCCTCGGGGAGGAGTTGTAAGAAGATGCAAAAATACATTGCTAACAGAGAGAGAGAGAGAGAATGGAAAGAAAAGGTTGAAGAAATGCCAAAACAATTACATTTCCAGGTCTCATTGTTGTAGACTGTAGACATTTTGAAAACATTTTCAAAATATAATCACAGTAGAATTTCCAGGCTGGAAAGAGTTTCCTTCCCAATATTATTGTCAAAATTCTCCCTTCTTAACAATGATAGCAAAAAACAAAAACAAAAACAAAAACAAAAAAAACCAAAGAATAACAGCACAAGCATGTCATAAGTGTTTTTAATTAAACTTATTTTAAAATTTGGTCTTTGGAAATTTGGAAATGTCATTGGGAGCAGATCTGATCTGCCCATTTTGAACAGATGTCTGCAGGGGTGCAGGTCTAGAACTTAATTATCCACTTGCTTTCATGCTTTGAACCCTCTGGTAGAATATGTTTTTAAAAGCATGTCAAATGTGCATGTAGAGAGGAAATGTATTTTGAAACCACTAGATTCAAAGGAATATGGTACTGAATTGGCCTCATTTAGGATTTATCCAAATGGAGACAAACATTCTCTGAATTGATCCAAAGTTAATATAAACTTTCACAAAATTTCATTTGTGACTTTCAAAACTGAAGTAATATAGAAACAGACAATTTCTTTGGAAAAATTGAAATATTATTCATCAAAATTTTCTGTTTAATGGAAAGATCAATGTATGAAGGGAGAGTAAGGTGTGTATTTTGGCTTGCAATAGGGATGTAAATTTTTGTTTATTTCTCTCTTTCACATGAAGAAAGAAACATTTGCACAGACACGAAAAATTCACACAAGAATTAATGATTTCAAGTTTACTCCATTCTGAATAAGATTTTGAATGTTTTTACACATTTTAATAAGTTTTCAAACTTCAGGGCATTTTCTGTTAAAAGTAAATATGGTTTTTAACAAAAAAAAACAAAAACAAAAACAAAACCCTTCTCTTTCCCCAAAAATAACGTATTGTGTGATGTATCCTGTGAATAGGAAAAATGCTTTTGGCAATATGAACATATTTAAAAAATATACCATGTGGTATAGTGGTTTGTGCTGGACTGCCACTCTGGAAACCCAGGTTCAAATTTCCACACAACCATGAAACCCGCTATGGCAACCATGAAACCCGCTATGGCAATGGCAAACCTCCTCTAAACAAATCTTGCCAAGAAAACACCATGATAAGGGGCACCACAAGTCAGAAATGACTTGAAGGCACACAACACACACACACACAATCCCACACAACAAACTTCTGCATGCATTTTTAAATAATATATAGAACACTTTTTTACACAGTGAGGGAATGTGTCCATTAGTGCAACTATTAATAGGGTTGGTGGATTACACAAAATGTATATCGATATTCCTGATTATTAAAAAGAATCTACATAGAAACTAAATTGAATGGATGCAGGGATGGAAAAGGAGGAAGTCCATAAACATGGAGTTGAAATATGGCACCTGAACCCAATGCTATGTTGAGTGGATGGATGCTGCTGATAAAAACTATTGAATCAGGTTGTGGATTTAGATGACACATGCCCTGAATGCAGCCAGAAGTCACATGGAGAGTGTTCTCAGCTGGGAAAGGCCAGCTGCAAAAGGAGCAGGAAAGTCCACTCTTTGCCGTTGTCCCATTCAGAACTGTGGTGACATCCTGGATTGGGGCTGAGCCTGTGAGGTCACCACAGTCCTGCACTGATTAGGGGAAGAGTGACCTCTGGCTGCTCCTCTTGTCCCATCTGCATGACCCCTGAGTGGACCTCAGGATCACATGCCACTAACAGGAGGACCTCTTAAGATGATCTCAGTGGTGGGAGAAAGCAGTCTCTCACATAAGAAGATCCTAAATTCTGGTGGATGTAAAAAAAACAAAAAACACAACAACTATCCTTTACCCTTGGACCAATAGCAAATAAAAAGCCAGTGAAATTATTTCAACAGATAGAAAGCAGTATCTCACTTAAGAATTTCTACCTTATAAACCCATTAAGCCAATAAGAACATTTTGACAAGTTTTTCTGTTAGTATCATGTGATCCTGAGATCCACTCAGTAGACATTCAGAATAGAGCATCTGGTATAGTGATCCATATATGCAATTTACTCTGTGGAATGTAACTCAGAGCACTGAGATCAGCATTATAGGCAGCCCCACATATAGCACATTGTTCAACTTTGAGATTATCATTGCATGGTCCACTATCCATCTCCAAAAAATGGCTGCAGCTGACAAACCAGCCAAAGTGGATAAAAAGCATCCAAGCTAGTGATGTCACTTAGGTCTCCAGCAACAAATATGGATCTAGGAATATCCTAAACTGTGGTTATCCCTTCAAAAGAGTTAGTCTGCCTGTCTGCTATACATGGGATCCATTCATCTACAAGTTATTCTGTCTTGCCTCAGTCTAAGGACCTTCATTCAGTCCACTGCTGCATCTAGGCACTGGTCCAGAATTTGCACAGCTGCATTTGTTTCAGATATAGTAGAGAAGTAGAGCTGGATGCTGTCAGCATAGTGATAATACTTTGCTCTGAATCTCTTGACGACCACCCCTAACATGTTTATACAGATATTAAAGAGGATTTGAAATAAGATGATACCTTGTGTCATTCCATACCAAAGCTATTTTCTGGACTCTGTCCTGTAGATAGATTCAGAACTATTGAAGTACAGTGAAACACACACACACACACACACACACCACAAATTCCCCTCCCATTGAGCTGATCCAGAAAAATACTATGGTCAATCATATCAAAAGCTCAAAGAAAAGCAGTGTGATTGTACTCCTGATATATGTCTCTTGGTAAAGTCATCCATCAGGTTGTCCAAGACTTATTCCATCCCATTATCAGGCCCAAGACCAGATTGAAATGAGTCTAGATAATCAGGATCATGAACAGTTCCTGTAATTGCACTACATTTTTGATAATAATTTGATTTGATAATTGATAGTTAGTAAATCATATTTAGTTGAGCAATAGTTGTGAAGTCAGCCTGTGTTTATAGATTAGAGCAAAGCATTAATTGTATAGATCTTGGGGAAGTACTCTATGGATCATTCTAAAAGAAATGACAATGTCATAACATTTTATTCTCCTGATGTATAACTTATACTCTGGACAGCTATGAAGAAAGTAGATAAGGTATTGTAAATATATACAATTAAATATTAAAGTCAGAATCAACTATGCCATAGTGTTTCTGATTACTAAAACCTAGACAGTAAAGAAAGCAGAGAAGAATAGCAACTTATCTGAATTGTGTTTCTTGGATGGATCTACAGATAGGCCACCAAAAAGAGAAATAAAGGGCCCAAGACTAAATCAGGCTTGAACTCCCCCTAGAAACCAATATGGCTAAACTGAGGATATCAGTTTTTGAAAACATTGTGGGATGCATGTCTATTAGGTAAAGGCAATAATGCTCAGTAAGGTGAGAGGAAGCCTCAAGCCTGAATTTGCAAGACCTGAACAGGGCTGTTGATTTCTAGGGCTCTTGGAAGTATCTCATTTAGATGGTCACAATTAGCCAGAATTGAATTGATGGCAAATTGACAAAGCTGGGACTTGCAAAAGTAAGCAATATTTCATAGAAGAAGAAACATTCCCCAAGAAGTGTTTGTGGATGAAGGAATTATTTTGCATAGTTTACTTTCCAAATCTTAAAATTGGGTTGTGACATTCTGAATAAAGGGAGAGAAAATGACATAGATTCAGACATCTATACCTAATGCAATGGAAAACAATCTAACTCCCCACTGAGAAAAGATAATTTATAGAGTGATGTTATTTTATGCCAACTGAACAATTTATCTATTATTGTCACTAACATATTGAGTTTCTACAGCTGTGCTACAAGATGTATAGATTTTCATTTTAGTAAAAAATACAGGGAATGCCTGTTCTTAATTTGACATATATTGTGATGAGCTCATATGTACAAATAAAAAAACCCTCTAAAATATTGATCAAGATATAGATGCTATCAAATGAGTATTAATAAAAAATGATCCCAGCTAGTTTCTTCATAACCATATAAAATATGTACAACCATTTTCTTGTAAATCCCTAGGCATGAAAATCCAGCCCTAAGAAGGTGATCTGACAATATTTCTGAAAGATGTTGGTTTGAAATTTTACCAGTTTACAAGAGATGAAAATTCAATAATTGTATGGCAACTGTTACAGATTTTCTAGCATCTCCAAATCATATAGGTTATGTGTAGAGATAGAAGTCATACACTGGATCCTAGCAAAAAGATTGCCTGGAAAAGACTGGAACATGCTTTTGATCTAATATGTTGATATGATAATCTATAGATCAGGGGTAGGCAATCTTTCCCCTTTAAGGGCTGAGGGACTTCAGCTCCCAGAATCCCAGGAGCTATTGGCCAACATGGGACTATTGGCCAATGTGGCTGAGGCTTTTGGGAGCTGAAGTCCCTTGGCCCTTAAAGGGGAAAGGCTGCCTACCCCTGATCTATAGCCTATATAGATGAAAAATATCCATGTAATAAAACACTAAATGTTGATGATTTCAGATTGTTACATTAACATTTGCATTTTGTATCCATTGCCCCAAAATACATGTCACACAGGGCTGGATATCCAGTTGGATTCATTGCCTACTTGCTATGGTATCAAGGAACAAGTTTAGTTTTTGACTCAGTTGTTGAAACTGTTGTCATCCATGCCTCCATCTTAGTTTCCACATATAAATCTAAATTAAGTGTCCTTAATTGAAAAAGGATACACATCTCTATATATCTCTACCTACAGATTAGTTTCATTGAATTCAATGAAACCTATGCCCAAGTAAGAGGGCATAGGGTTGCACCATGATAAGAGGAGTAAACCATATTTTTATCTCTCTGTGTGTGTGTGTGTGTGTGTGATCAAAATTTAGAATCTCTATAAATTTGGGTTGACTAGGTTAATGACTTGGTAGTAACGCATTCACAGTTCTGCAGTAATGTTGCTGCTATTGACCTTTACTGACTTTAGTCACTATCTTATAAGCTTTGGACAACTTCTGGTATATAGCTCTGAATATTTTAACATGAACATCTTAAATCACTTCCAAGTTAAATTACTAGTGGGAAATTCTCAACACTTTTGGGAATATATATATACATATATATATATTCTGCTATGTTAAAAAATCTTCTAACAACTTCTTAAAGATAATCTCCAGCCATTTATCTCTTCCTACATTTTTCAGTGCTCATAAGCTCTTATTTTTAAATAGTTTCTGAGAAATACTTAAAACATTTCTGGGTTCTCTGTGCCCATATTTCCACAATTAAATCCATCTACTACCTATAATCACAATTATGTATATTAAGATAATCAATTATTAATCTTGTGTACTAGTTCATATGTTCACCAATTTCATATCCATATTCTTTGTATCCATAAAAGTATCTCTCCTGCCACGTTTCTTTATGCTGAAAGGTGTGTATTATTTATCTTGTGATATATGAAAAACTTGACTGTTTCTCTGTCACTTTCAAAGGTTTCAAAGCTTAAATGTTAGAGTTTAGGCACAGTTTATTAATCTCAGAAGGGCATTTTATTCATTTCCTCCACCCTTTTCTTATTCTTACTAGTACAATTCAACATGAACCAGCCATAATAAATACTTGATATCAAAACAAATTTCATGACAGGGTTGCTCTGAAGATGTGGGAGAGCTTTACGGTCACCATGGCTGAATCTGCACTGCACAAATAATCCAGTTTGATATCACTTTAACTACAATGGATCAATGCTATGGAATTCTGGGAACTGTAGTACATTGTGGTATCAGAGCTCTCTGACAAGAAGATTAATTACCAGGATTCCATAGTATTGAGCTATGGCAGTTAAAGCAGTGCCAAACTGAATAATTTCTGCAGTGTGGATGTAGCTTATGTGTACGTCATGTCTCCTTGACTTGTTTTATGGAAGAAATAAAAGTTCTTTTTTAAGTTTATTTACTAAGATTGCCTGCTTTGCCTGTTAAGGAAACTAATTGTTTCCAGAATCAGAAAAATTCCTGTTACCAAATAACATATAAATAGCCTATGTTATGACAAAGAAAGATGTTGAGAGTATTGAAGGATTCCCCCCCCAGCATACAAGGTTAAAGTTAGATTAGCAGTACCCTATGAGTGCCTCTTTTCATTTCTGTATTAGGATAAGGTGCACATAATAGGGAATTCTTCTAGATTCCAAAATATCTGGGGTAGATATTCAAATGTGTATAGTGACTATAATATACCAATTAACAGACCAATCCAAGGAATCCCTTACATGTCTGGCAACAAGTCCATTGGTATCAATGCAGAAGGAACATGTTGTTAAGGAAAAAGCAACATGGGATATACAGTAATAGAAATAAAATGTGTATGTGAAAGTCACAGTGATTAAGCAGGAGCAACCAGGAAGATACACAGGTGAAAAAGATAATATAATTAAGAAGCCTTGAGAGCCAAGGACAAAGTTATAGAAGGTATATTGAGAACACCTGTGATAGATTGCAAACACCTGAGACTCATTAAGTGGTCAAGGTAAAGTGATGAAACACTTGGGTTGGTCTTAGGTATGGGATGATCTATGTGGACCAATCAAGATGTATGTACACACCCACTGGGTGGAAACTGACTGGTGGGTGGTGTCTAACAATGGCTATAAATTGCAATGTTTGCTAATGTACATTGTGGAGTAGTTTGGTGTATTGTGGAGTAGTGTTGGAGATATTGTGAAGTGTAGAGATTGTGATTTGTAGGGCATATAGTATTTATGTATATAGTAGAATAAAGTAGATCTTTTATATAAGACTACTGAGTTGTCTGGTGTCTTGAGGGAAGATACAAGAACCAGAAGAATCCTGGAGAAGTTTGGAGACATCTCAGGAAGAAGAGTGAGAAGGCTTGGAGAGTTTGTCAGGGTCTTCAGCCTATTCTCTGAAACTCTGCTGCTTGGGAAAGAAGCACCAACCACTGATCAAAGCTGGTCAGCTCTGCTGCATAACAAGGTGGTGAGTTAGAGCCAGAGGTGAAGAGCTACAACTCCCATCATCCCTGACAAGGGTTATGGGCCCAGATACTAGAGCAACCAGCATCCACAGAAGCTGAAAGTTCCAGAGAGTGGAAGAAGGTTTTGTGGAGCATTGTGAGTAAATCATTTTGTATTTTGTCTGCTGTGCATACTCAGAGGGACTGTGTCAAATTGAGTCACTGCACAGATTAAGATGGAGATACTAAAGTTTAGTAAATTAAATAGAAATAACTACTCTACCTGGAAGATATATGCCCGTTCTCTCCTCATAAAGGAGTCTCTGTGGTCGCCAGTTGAATCAGGGCTGGCAGCTGATGCTGATGAAGCCGCTGGAGACAGAGACGCTAAAGCAAAAGCATGTCTTTATCTAATGCTAGAAGAAGACTTGATTAACGACGTAAGAGATAAAGTGTCCGCCAAGGATGTGTGGGAGACCTTGCAGAGAATACACACTCCTTCAACTGCGTTTGCAAAAATGCTTTGGTCTAAAAGAATTTACAGGCAGAAGATGACTAAAGGACAGTGTGTAATAGAACATTTAAAAACAATGCAGGATTTATTTGTGCAAGCTGAACTGAGAGGAGTGGAAATTAGCAAGGAGCAGCAGTGTTACATTTTACTGGAATCGCTAGACTCTTCTTGGGACAACATTACAAATAGCTTGCAAAATTTGCCAGAAGCTGAGCTGAACAGAGACTTAATTGTTGCCAGGATATTGGAAGAAAACTTGAGAAGAAAGTCTGAGCAGGGTGACTCAGCAAGTTTAAGGACTGTGCCAAAACAACAAACAACGCCTGAACTACGAAAGCAGGAAGAAGCAGCTTCTACAAGGGAGCAACGGAGGTGTTTTTATTGTAAAAAGACTGGTCATCTACAGAGACATTGTAAACAATTTGCTGCTGAGAGAAGCAAGCAAGGAGAGAGCAGATGGCAGCTGCGGCAGTATCAAAAACAGTCCAAACCTCCATTTTTGAAGGACAGTAGTAACAAAAAGGGGTTTGCAACCATGATTAAGGAAAAACAAAATGCTAATTGTAAATGGTTAATTGACTCGGGAGCATCATCTTCAATGTGTAACAATATTAATTAGATAAGTAATAGAAAATCAGCTAATGTAAATACTGTAGTTTTAGCTGATGGGAAAGAGCTCAGTACTGTAAATCAAATGGGTACAGTTTTCATTCCTGGGCTAAAGGAAAACGTTAATGATGTGTTACATGTAAAGGAGTTAGAAAATAATTTGTTATCAGTGAGCAGGTTAACAGACAGAGATTACACAGTTATATTTGAAAAGGACATGTGTAAGATAAAATTGAATGGGGAATTGCGAGGCATAGGCTTGAAAAAGGATAAACTTTACTATTTGGAAGACAATATCGATAGCTACAGTGTTGAAAATGCTAATAACATAGACAATAGTCCAATTCATAAAGACTGCATACATGAACTACACAGGAAATTTGGCCATGCTAGTTTCAAATGTTTAAAGAAGTTAATCAGTATGTGTCCAAATTTAAAAGTTGCTGAATGCAAAAATCACTTAGATTGTACTGTATGCAATCAGGTAAAGGTCAGAGCTTTTCCAGTAGCCAAGAAAACCAAAAGAATTGCTCAAAGACCATTTCAGTTTGTACATGCAGATGTTGCCCAAGCTAATTGTTTATCTTTAGGGGGAAGCAAATATTTCCTAGTAATTGTTGATAGGTTTACAAGGTTTGCATTTGTAAGAATATTGAAAAACAAATCTGACGCTGGGCAAAGTTTAAAAGCATGGGTGAGAATGGTGGAAAGACAATTTGATATTAGAGTAGGCACCATTGTTACTGACCGGGGAGGAGAGTTTCTAAGTAATCAATTGTTTAATTGGTTTCAAAAGGTAGGAATAAGGCATGAAACTACTAATCCCGCTTGTCCTAACGAAGATGGTTTAGCGGAGAAAAAAATACAAGATATAAAAAGGATAACTGCTTGTTTGATGGCAGATGCAGAGGTAAAAGACAGTTTCTGGGCAGAAGCAACTTTGACAGCAGTACATATTAGTAACAGACTGTATCACTCAGAAATTGAAGACATTCCCTGCAGGGTATTGTATGGGAGAGTGCCAAATTACAAGTATTTGAGGGTCTTTGGACAGTTTGCTTATGTTTACATACCAGCTTGTTTCAGGAAGAAAGGAGAACCCAAAAGTAGAAGGCTTAGGTTTTTGGGGTATTCAGGAAATAGCTACAAATTTCATTTAGGTGGAAGGGAAGTGCAGTATTCTACGTCTGCAAATTTCGAGAGACACGCCGGTTGGGACAAACTGCATGCAAATAAAGAAGTTTTCTTGAGGTTAGGAAGTTCAAATGAGCCAGAAACACAAATTGAACCAACTCCAGGAAACGGAGGGGTTTCAGTTAAGCCAGAAGCATCCACTAGCAGCAGTGATAGTTCTTCTGATAATGAGACACAATCTAGACCTATTACTACTAGAATGACTGAGGACAAGAGATTTAGCCATAGAACTATAACTCCCAGCACAGAAAGTGAGGATGAAAGAGGCAGATCAGCAGAGGTTATTCCCAGACGTAGTCACAGAGTTAGAAAGCCTCCAGATAGGTTTGTTGTGACAAATGCAAAAGCTTGTTTAGCAGTGGAAGAGCCTGAAAGTTTTGAAGAGTTGGAAAGTTTGTCTAGAGAAGAACAGGAAAGATGGATTGATGCAATGGATGATGAGTTTGGTTGTCTGGTAAATAAAGATGTTTTTGAAGTCGTTGATAGACCCAAGGACAAGAAAGTAATTGGTTGTAAGTGGGTGTACAAAAAGAAAGACATGCCAGATGGAAGTATTAAGTATAAAGCAAGGTTAGTAGCTAAGGGTTTTGCACAACAGCAGTATGAGAACTATGACAAGACATATTCTCCAACTGCAAAGCCAGAAAGTCTGAGAATGGTTCTGGCTGTAGCAGCAAAAAGGAATTTAGTTGTAGAACATTTTGATTTTGAAACAGCCTACCTAAATGCTAGTTTAGATGAAGAGATATTTATGGAGCAGCCACAAGGTTTTGAAGAAAATATTAGTCAGAAAGTTTATAAATTGAAAAAAGCATTGTATGGATTAAAACAAAGTGCCAGAGCATGGAATTTGTGCATTAATGACGAGTTAGTTAAGCTAGGATACAAAAGGAGCGTTGCAGATGCATGTGTCTATACAAAAGGAGACATAGTGTTAGTGATCTATGTAGATGATTTGTGCGTGGCAGCAAAGTCAAGACAGGAGATTGAATCAGTAAAAAGAGTTGTCTAAAAAGTTTGTTTTGAAGGATCTAGGTTTATTAAAGTCTTATTTAGGTATTGGTGTTGAATGGACAGAAGAAGGACATTGTTTGTTAAGCCAGAGAAAGAAAATTGAAAATTTGATTGAAAAGTGTGGATTACAAAATGCTAAAATAGTAAGAGCTCCAATGACAACTGGTTTTGTATCTGAAAAAACAACTAGAGATTTTGAAGACAAGACTTTATTCAGGAGCATAATAGGATCTTTACAATTCATATCTTGCCACACCAGACCAGACATTTCGTATGCTGTAAATGTATTGTCCAGAAGAGTTAATGATCCAAAAATTGAAGACTGGACAGCAGTAAAACACTTATTGAGATATTTGAAAGGAACTCTAGATAAGAAATTGATAATTAGAAACAGTCATTCAGATTTAGATTGCTATGTAGACAGTTCTTTTGCATCAGAATTAGGAGACAAGAAGTCAGTTACAGGAATAATAATCAAGTACAGTGAAAGTCCAATAGTCTGGAGAAGTAGGAAACAAACAAATGTAGCGATAAGTACGACGGAAGCAGAATTCGCAGCTTTAAATGAGATAGTAAATGAGGTACAGTGGGTAGAGCAGTTATTGAATGATTTAAATGAAAGTTACAAGATACCAGTAGAAATTCTGGAAGATTCACAGTCATGCATAGCAATGGCTGAAACTGAAAGTTTGAATAACAGAACAAAATATGTTGGAGTAAGATATCAAAATGTGCAAGACATGGTTCAGAAGGGTGAAATAGAACTGAGATATATAGAAACACAACACAACATAGCAGATTTGTTCACAAAAGCATTGACAGCAGAGAAACATGAAAGACAGACACAAATGGTAGGAATGACATTGTAAGACACATACAATATTTTATTTCGGAGGGGATTGTTAAGGAAAAAGCAACATGGGATATACAGTAATAGAAATAAAATGTGTATGTGAAAGTCACAGTGATTAAGCAGGAGCAACCAGGAAGATACACAGGTGAAAAAGATAATATAATTAAGAAGCCTTGAGAGCCAAGGACAAAGTTATAGAAGGTATATTGAGAACACCTGTGATAGATTGCAAACACCTGAGACTCATTAAGTGGTCAAGGTAAAGTGATGAAACACTTGGGTTGGTCTTAGGTATGGGATGATCTATGTGGACCAATCAAGATGTATGTACACACCCACTGGGTGGAAACTGACTGGTGGGTGGTGTCTAACAATGGCTATAAATTGCAATGTTTGCTAATGTACATTGTGGAGTAGTTTGGTGTATTGTGGAGTAGTGTTGGAGCTATTGTGAAGTGTAGAGATTGTGATTTGTAGGGCATATAGTATTTATGTATATAGTAGAATAAAGTAGATCTTTTATATAAGACTACTGAGTTGTCTGGTGTCTTGAGGGAAGATACAAGAACCAGAAGAATCCTGGAGAAGTTTGGAGACATCTCAGGAAGAAGAGTGAGAAGGCTTGGAGAGTTTGTCAGGGTCTTCAGCCTATTCTCTGAAACTCTGCTGCTTGGGAAAGAAGCACCAACCACTGATCAAAGCTGGTCAGCTCTGCTGCATAACAAGGTGGTGAGTTAGAGCCAGAGGTGAAGAGCTACAACTCCCATCATCCCTGACACATGTATGTATCCACTCTGCATATTCAAAATTGATTTCTCAGCTTCTCTCCAAACAGAGCTAATACCTCTAATGATAGAGTGTCTTGTTTGCATCAACATAGCAGCAGCAAAGGATAGGATGCCTGCCCAATGTAGTGTGGACAACTCTGCTGTAAACCTCTGGGTTGGGTGAATGTTCACGGACTTAATTGAGGAACTCAGTCTATCTTTACGGATGAGATTTCTGGATGCATACATCATGACCATGGCAGGTGTAATGTCTTGCCTAGATGAAGTCTCCTCAGACAAGGATGTGGAATAGGTGTACTGAGATAACAGACTCCAGTCAGAGCTAGAAGAGGCTGGCACCTCTGCCCTAAAAGTAGAATGGATCATCACATGTAGACCTTCCAGAAAGGGAGCTGGAGGCCAAACTGCTTCATCTTTCTGAGGGCCGCAAACTGAAATGCAACAAGAGCACAAACAAGACTTAAAAAGAAAATACTGAAATAATGAGGGCAGCTATGCTGAGTTACAAGTAGCTATAAATTAACACATCCAAGGTAATTTCTGTTCTGTAAAACTGCTCTGCTATCTTCATTTGGTGTCATGACTTTTTCTGTTCTCTCGCTTCCTAAACCTTGACTTATTCTTTGGGTCTTCTCACTGACTGACTGACTTTGGGCTGTGCTTAAACTGCTTGTCATGCTTAGATCCTGGACTTCTTTGTGGCTGTGATCTTTTTCTCTTTGCATGTTCCACATCCATTTTCCTTCTTATTGTGCCACAAGCTGCTGTGTACTTATGCTTACCACAAGTTGATAAGGCCAGTAAGGAATTTTAGTCCCCATCTGATTGACATTCCTTGGCAGGTCTTTTGTCTTCTTCATAGCAACCTGCTTCCTGAGCTTATTCTGTTCCATTTCACTTTTATCACCTGTTTAGCAGAAATGTGCAAAGTTGTTGCTGTTAATTTGTTTTCCCCCTTGTTGTCACAGTCCTTATGGAATTCCAAGGGTAATTTACAGGAGCCATTTTAACTTGGTGGAGGTGTGGTACATTCTGCTTCCTAGATGGGGAAGTGAATTTAGACTGAGTAGGAAACAAATAGGCCTCAGGATACCTTAGGCACTATCTGCTTGCCTTGTACCCAGAGGAAATGATGAGCTTATATAAGCAGTACATGTGCCCACAAACTACTATTACTCCTCCTCACATATGGGCTGGAAGGTGGACTTAATTAGCCACTAGGTGGGCTTCCTGTTTGAAGGATCCTTTCCCTCATCCACACCAACATCTGTACCCTGTAGCCCATAAATGGTTTGTGGCTAGTGATGTGTGAATGAAACATAATCCACTCTCAATAAGTTTCAGTGAGTCAAATGTTTTGTTATGTTCAAAGAGAGCTCTTTCTTATTTTCTATACTAACAGAAAATAGTTATATAGGGTTATATAGTTATATATAAATAGGGTTGGAAAATAATATGTAAAATTATATTTATAAATATAAATATAGATATAGATTATGTTTTTTTTTTGTTGTTTTTTTTTTTAGCACTGACACAAGGCCACTTATAGTCATTTGTGTACAGAAAAATATTTTTCACTTTTCTTTTTAATTTGCATCTCTGTGCTGGCCGAATGGCCGTAATAAAGAATTACATTAATTTGCATCTCTTTTATCATTATCCACTACTGTCAAAAGTAATGTGAATGCATTATATATAAATATGTCCCCAAATTTAGAGGACATGGAATACTTCACATTTGATCATAGTTTTCATTGAGACAAAATAGCTTGATGTTTCAGAATGTCACCATTATGAAATAGGAAAAATCTGGTATCAGCAGATGGCATGGCAGAATTTGTTAGCATCTCAAGATGACCATTTTGGTCTAACAAATGAATTGTGTGTTGGTCATTTTGTTAATTTCCTTTTCTTTCGCTCCCATCGAAGAGAATACAATATTTTATGAAAACTCCCTGTGCCCCCGTGCTCTCTCATTTGCATTAGAGAGTCATACAGATGTTCTCTATAGTCATGGTCAGTAATCTCTAGCTCATTGTGACAATGGAAAATGAGAAGGGAACGTGATAGCTACAGGAAAAAAATCAGAAAGGAACATTTTATGTTAGAAATATTCAAAGTGATTTAATGTTAGTAGTAAGCCATAAGGATGCCATGTCTGCTAAAATGACAGAACATGGCTTCAAAGACTAGAGCATAAATCTCTATATTTCTAAAAATGACAGGGAACAGCTTTATGTATCGGGGGGAGGGGGAGGAGTTGAACTGAAATGTACTGCTTGCCAGCCAGGTAAATCAGTGAATAATAGCCACAATGCTCATGCACTTGTTTTTCATGTTTGCAACCTCTTTATCACTACACTTTCAGGTCTACATGCCAGCAAAGCATTCCTTTTTTCTAGGAAACTAGATATTATCAAGAAACAACATTCTACCTTAGCTATCTCTGCTGTCCAGTGACACCACTAGGAGAGTGTGGAGGTTGCATACCACATTGGATGACACTGTCACAAGAGGTGACATAGAAATTACTCTCAGCCAGAATGAGCTACCCAGTTTGTGCATGTAAGTGTGACAAGGATCTCACTTTTAGTCAGTTGCAAGGGGGGGGGGGATTAAAGATGCATAAGACACATGAGGGCTAAGAGAGAGGAGTGAGAAAGAAGACAAAATATATTGCAAATCTGTGATTTTTTTTTTCCCATGGCAGTGACACCATGAGTTACTACACAGAGTGACACCAATCCTAGTGGTGCCACTGCTGCTGTCTCTGGCTTTTCTTGAAAAAGCAAGCAGTCAAAACTCAGCAGAATTTAGCAGGTATATGGGGTAAAGGTTATGAGCAGTCAGCATACAATAAGAAATGGCTTTGCTAAACTAGGACGCATAGTAAGGCCCAAAAGGACCTAAAGGCAATCTGGAAATAATTCTTCCTTTTTCACTCTCTCTACCACTTTGGTACAAATCTTCCTGAGTCTTGCCTATTTCACTGATCTCAACTTGGTCCCACTCCTAATAATTTACTGTCTCAATCCATCCTCAGTCCTATTCCTTTTCCCCCTAGACTCTTCTATTGGCCTGTCTTCTAAGATTTTCACAAGTGTACCATAATTCCATCCTTCTTTCCTTTCCAGCTCTGAAGACTACCTTTTATGCATGCCCAGCATTCTGAGCAACCTGCCTCCCTGGCTGGACATTGGCCACCAATTAGATTCCATGGACCCTTGGCTACTTCTCCAGCCATTTGGCTATTTCCATACCCACTAACACACAATGTGGATCCACTTTAACCATGGATCATTCCACACTACACAATTACAGCTCTATGATTTCACTTTAACTGATAGGGTTCCAGGCTATGAAATCCTGGGTTTTACAGTTTAGACAGGGGTATTTAGAATGCTGAAGCAGAGAACACTAATGTTTCACCAAACTACAAACCCCAGGATTCCACAAGATGCTATCATGGCAGTTAAACTGTTACAAATGTGTAGTGTGAAAAACAAAAACATATCAATACTTTAAACTCAGTCTTATGATGACTGTCTGGAAGTCCATCATAGTAGTGGCTGAAACAGCCATTCATCTCTATACAGTGTATTTCTTAGACACAAGACTGCCCCTCCCACTGTTTAATCCTTCCATGTATTTGCTTTTTGTATCTTTTAAAACCCTTTCACACACATGCAATGGGACTATTTTTCCACACTTATATAATGTGTTGATATGAGGGATGACCCACCTTTCTTATGTGTATATGTGTGTGTGTGTGTGTGTGCACAAGCACATAAAATCAATTTTTGTTTTCCCTTAAAGTATGTAAACATGTAAACACAAACTGGTACCTAAAATACCCACCTGATTTTTTTCTCATGACTGGTTTGAGATTAGAAATGTCCAGCCATAAGAAGGCTTTTTTATTACCCTGTTTGTGAATGTTATCTTTTCTTGATGCTAATATTGTGATATTTACATCACTTTTCAAGATGCTACCCTATATTAGGACACCTTAAATTGAGAAACTTGACAGAAGTTTCAAATAAGGTTTAAAAAAGGAAAGAAAAAAATGATAGAGAAGGAACATAACATGCCAATGAGAGCTATCATTGCTTATCAGCAACATGTTAGCTGAGATTCCACATAAGAATGAAATAACTGTCAAAGTCAAAGAATGCTTCTAAGGATAAAGTAATATGCTTCACAGCAGAACAGTAAATGAGAATGAATGACAGAAATAATTTATTTACTATCAAAGGCTGATAGAGAAACCTCTATGAAGCAAAATGAAAGGAAAAGTCCAGACACATTTTATTCTAGATAGAAGAAACAAATTTATTTTTAAAATCAAAATGTGATCTGCAATGGAAAGGTTTACTTAATAGAAAAAAAAAACTTAGTGTGGGTCTTCTAAACTATATTATCTTCAAAGTCTCCTATGTACTGTACTGTGGTTGTCATGTGAAATAATTACTACTGTGCTCTCATGGGTACTAGAAAGATTTATTATCAAATGAATCCAAATAATTGAAACTACAGAGAAAGATTATGAAAATCATACAAAATCAGATTCCATAAGATTAAAAATATAAGGCATTTACTTATACTTGTTAGGATATGGATGGGATATACAGTCAAAGGTGAAATGTAAAGATGTGTGTGTGTCTGTAATTTTCCACTTGAGAACAGTTTTTGGACAAAGCACAAAACAACATTTTGAAAAACAGGGTGAATCAATGCCAGGTGGTAACAGAGACATCAACAATGTATTTTCCCAAAGATACAAGTCAGGGACAGAGACTATGTTATGGTTAACAAGTGATAACAATTATACGTAAGCATTGTTAGCTTGGGAAAGAGAGTCACATGGTGGATGATGGACAGCAAGAGGCTGGGTTAGTAGACATCATACAGACATTATCCAATTAAAATAAGGTTAACACCTAGAAGGTGGAGTATGGGAAGGGCCTAGAAAATCCTTTGTCTAAGAATTGTTTATTGTTCAAGATGTGAGCGTGTGTGGCTGACAGCAGTGGTTTTAACTGCAACAAGTTGGATCCTAATGCTTTTGGATTGTTAAAGATGTAATCTTGTATGGCTGAACTGGACAAGTTCATCACAATGGATTTTACTTAGTTATCTTATTTTTTACTTTTTATATGCATTAATAAAGCTATGTTTTTGGACTTTACAATGTGTCTTCTTGACTGAGGAAGACAGTTTTGCTGAAGAAGAGAAGCTGAGCCAGTTGATGGCAAATCTACAAAGCGGCTGTGGATCACAGCAGCCAGCTTGTCCTGCAGACTCTGCTGGGTTCCAAAGAGCATCACTACAACACTCATCATCCACACACCAACAATACTGTAATTAATATAAAAGTTGTAATGGCATTTCTTTAATCATTTATTTAAATTTAATAGTCACACCAGAATTTTTAAAACTAGATTGTTTTTAACAGATCTTTTTCTTTCTAGTTGCCATCTCAGTTGATTGCACATTGTCACAGCCCTATAAGAGGATTCGTCCATTTAAAAATGAGTTTGTGTTACAATCTAGCTTACTTTCTGGACTGTGGATATATGCAGATAGAAAATGTTGCACTTCTAGAAAAGAAAATATCAACTATAGAATCAGAGGCTCAAACAGACTCTGTTACTAGCCCAAGAAAGTGGCATTGGATAAAACCATAGGATAGACAAGATCTTCCCAATGAAATGTCCTTCTACAGGATAAAACTGCTCAGGAAAGAGGCATCCTCAAGACAATAACCCTCTTTGAGTGAGAGATCCTGTTCAAGGGGATACCTTTTGCATGTTTCTCCAGGAAAGATAATTTTATTAATTGCAATTTCTTCAGTTTGGTATTTTTTCCACCAATGTAGATATCTTTTTTCCCCACATTTACATATTTCATAGTTACACTGGCCAATACATTTCCTGATGGCTAATGTTTTCATTGCAATCCTGTCCTTATTTGGCTGGTCCTTAAATAGTAGGACTATAGTCTACCTTTGAGACTTGTAAGCATGGCCTGGGATCTGTCTTGGAGGACAGTCCTGGAAACTTAGGAGCTGAACTCTTTCCTTGACAGATTAGGGCCACGGCAAGCACACATTGTGACTCCAATCCAGTGGTTTGCCACTCTAAAAAGAGCTGACAAATGCCACTCCTTTTTAGAGTGGAAAAAAGCTGCCCTTGCTGCAGTGATGGCTTTTGGGCACTCCTTTGGCACAGTGTGTGTGAGCACTGCACCAAGGGAGCAACCTGATACCACCTGCCATCTGGTTGGGTGGGTGGCATGACAGTGACATGATGCTGGCATTGGGGTGGAGTTGAGGTGGCCAGCGTGCAGTCATGCCCCCACTCCACACCCAGGCCAGTTCCTTTGGCTGGTTTGTACAACCCCATAGAGGAATAAGTATTAGCTCAAATTTGGGGCTGGCTTACTCAGCCGTAGGATCATTTTAACCAATGTTTTGGAGGTCCAAGGCAGACAGAGAACTCCAGAGGAATATTCTCCATGAAACAATTTTTATTTGCATCAACACATACACTGACACATATGCATACACATACATACATACATACATAGGGAAGGAAAGAGATTCTACTACTTAAGGTTAAGCGTTCCTGTTGCTGAGGATGCTGGAGGGAAGGGGACTCAATGATTCCATGCGAGGAGAGAGAACCAGAAAGGAACATAGCCCAACCAGAGGAAGCATTTCTGCCTGCAGCCAAATCAAGCCAATGAACAAAGGAAAGGCTCCCATATTTAAAGGAATTTTGAGCCCTGGGGCAAAAGAAACCAGAGTTTGTGTGGACCAGATCAAATAAAGCCTTTGATATGTTTCTATATGCTTTGAATTCCAGTCTTCCCAGAAAAGGAAGGGAAGGTGTGAAGAAGGCCTGTTTCTGAGACAAATTGACAAAATGGATGAAGTTGTTTATGTCTTCCCATGCCAGATGCCATTCCATTTAAATCTTTCTGTTTAACACCTCCTCTTAAGTGAAAAGGGGAGCATTTCCTGGTGGCAACTCCAAGAGTGCTACCCATGCATATGTGACCTGTCCATCTTGAGCCTATGAAGGCCTCCACATAGGATAGGTCATACAGAGGAGGTTTGTCCTTGCCTTCTTGTGAAACTGAGAACATGTGACTTGCCCAAAGTCACCCAGTGGGTTTCATAGCCAAGCAAAGAATCAAGCCCTGGTCTCCAGAGTCATATTCCAACACTTAAACTACTATATCATGCTGACTCTATTACTCTGGCATTAAGAGAAAGAGAGAGAGAAGATGGAGGAGAGAGTATTGAAACAAAGCTTTTATTGCATGATTTTATATAAACACACACATGGTTTTTTTTCCTTTTTAATCCTTTTGGTTATGTGTAATAAGGTTGAAATGTAAAAGTTTAATATGTTATTGTTGTTAGGTTATTTTCACTTATGTATCACAGTCCTTTGAATTAAAGCAATACAGCAGTTAAGATGATAATTACAATTTATTGTGCATAATAATTGCAAAAAAATCATTATTGCTTCAGACACATTTCATTATGGATTTTACATTGATTGACACATTGGTGATCTGAACTCTTTGGCCTTTCCTTATCAACCTCTGGTAATGAGGCTTCACTCCCTCTGGAATTATGAAGGATGAGTGTGTGGTTTTACCTCTGGGGGACACACTGCCACTGGATGCAACACCTTTCCCATTAATTGGAACAGCTTGTGATCTTATTATTCTTTTAATATATGATGCCATCCTTCATTCATTAAAAGGAAATCTTTAGGTGTTTACAAGAAATTATAAGAAAATAGACTGCAATTTCAAAGATACATGTTCTAATTCCCTTACATATTAATAAAATGATGTCCTGAAACCACAAGCTTTGACTCCCAACTTTAACTGGACACAGCATCAGGCATGCAACATTTATGGGATATCAATTAAAATGTTGTCCTAACTTTCCCGCAGTGGTTTGCTAGGGTGTGAAGATGAGTCATAATGGAAGGAAATAGTCAGGACTGGCCCAGGTCATTTTGCTGCCTGAGACATAGCAGCTGTTAGTATACCCCACTTTGAAGGTGCATCTGATTGTCAAGAGTTTTATCCATGAATAGGATATTCAAGTTATTTAGCACTGGAGGTAGAAAAGTCCCACGGGTGCCTATGTCATTTACTGAAAACAAATGTATAGTTACTTAAATAAAGGAAAATAAAAGAAATAATTTTCTTTCCTTCCATGACACCTAAAATTTGTCACTTGAGAAAGTTGCATTGGGAACTAATTATCTATAGCTAAGAAAGTGTAACATGTAGTTTAGCATCTTGTTAATGATTTATGCATACATAACTGCCCTTTACATACATGAATACATGCACACACAGAAGTCTTTTTTTAGATGGTGTGCAGAGGAAAGCCTTCAAGCCTCACTTACCAGCGGGGCTGGGAAGGATAAAGCAATTCAAACTATGGAGAAGCAGCTGGACTTAGTTCAGTTCAGTTTGGTTCTCAAATGGAGTGCAACTGCTTTTTCCTTCCCTCAGGAGTGTAGTCCCCTCCTCTCCCCATTAGTAAGTGACAGCAGCAGGATCTTTCCCAGGGCTTGACAGCTTCTAGATAGTATGATTACAAGGCACTATGCATATGGATCTACATAAGAATGTAGGGTGTCAGTCATTGTCTAGATCAGGACCTATCAGGCTAATTGATGTGAAGGGTGAACATTTCTTAAACTAATTTGTCAGGGGCCAGTATCACATCTGTACCCATTGACTGCAACATGCTATGGACCACCACTTTGGTGGTCCATAGCATGTTGCAGTCAAGATCATACAATAAAGGAGTAATCTGTGATACTATACCTATTTCAGAGACAGAATTTAGCATATTGCATAGTTCCTTGGAAGTATGGACTGACACCCCTAGCAGATTGATCATCCCACTGATATGAAACTCATTAGCTGGCACCATTGGCAGCAATAAGGCAGTACCTTTGGTGAGCATGGTATTTTACAGAACACACGAAGAGTGATCCTTGCCAAAAAGAGATCACAATCTAAAATCTGAGGTGGAAGAAACCATACAAGAAGTAGAAGAAAGTGAAGGCAATGGTAAACTGAGAATTAGTCTATCAATGCTTCAGTTACAAATGCTTAGGGGTTTAGTTGTAGCATATAATTATAGCATGAAAGCTAAATGGTTATATCCAAAGCTTAATAAAGAAGGTAGGCTTTGAGGAAGGGTTCAAATAAAGGAAAAAATGTCATGAAAGTTCTGTCTAGGTGATTATTTGGACAGTATGTAAAAGTATTGCAAACAAGATTTGAAAATGTCTACATTAATATGCACCAAGCTCAAAAGAGAATTTAAAACAGATGCTAAAAACACAATTGTTGTGATGATATTCCTTCCCTGGCACTTGGAGGCTCAAGAATTAATGTCATGAATCCTACGATGGAGGTGTGGCTGACACAAACTACACAAACATGCAACATACTGTTTTCCCAGAGAGCTGTTGCAAACATGCATTTTCAAAGAAGCACAAGATAGGTTTACAAAACTTGTCAAAAATGTAATAGACATTGCGGGGAAGAAGCTTCAGAGTTAACTTGTATCTTCTGAAAAAAATCTGAATGCTTTAATGGGACTTTAAACTTTATAAAATTGATTTTATAAGTTGTCCTTATGAAATATTTACATATGTTCATTACTTACAAACCATAAAAATATTGATGTTGCAAAATCCAATCTCTTAAGGACTATCATTCATTTTATTAAGTCTTTTAAAAATTAAATATGCAGTTAAAGTCCTCTGAAATGAATATAAAAATATGTTATGAGATAAATGCATTTATTTTCATGTGCACTTTAAAAAAACCTATCTTTAAAATTAATTGAAAAGATTTTGTGCTATAAAGCAATAAGCAGTTTTACATGGTGTGTTATTGGAAAATATAGCTAGCTATGAAAGTTTCCCTAAACCATCTAACCATCAACAGCAAAATCAGTGAGCTTACAATAAAACTCACCTATGACTTGTTTACATACATAAATGTGTCAGGGAATCATGGAATATTTGTTATGGGAGAAAAATGAATCCATATTCACAGTATTCCACCTGACTGGGAAAGGCAGGAACTAAACAGGAAGGAGGAGGAGTGAATAGAGACAGCACAATTGATAGAGACCTGTGGAGGACAGATGGCAAGGCAGAAGACTAGGAAAGAGTGGGAAGTTGAAAAAGTTGAGGTATGGAAATGGAAGTACCCCCCTAGGGGTGAAGGGCAGTGAGGAAAAGGCTCCAAAGGTTAGAGGTAGTAGGAAAGGATGGGAGGAAAAAACCACAAGGGAAGAGAATAAAAATAGAAGTAAAAAATAGAATAGCAAATACACACACACACAAACCAGAAGAATGGCAGGCCAAGAAGGTGGTGTGAAAAGAGGGTTAGAAGGAAAAATAAGGTTACTCAAGGCATCCCTGATGTAGAGTCCCTTAACCCAGACAACCTATGGCTCAGGAATCTAACACCTCTACCCAAAGAGGGGACAGGACCAGAAAGGAAAGTGGACAGTACCAACACTGGGACAATTACATGGGAGAAAAGAAAAGGCAAAGCCCAGCTCAGCCTTAGTGGTATCATGCAGAAACCAGGCAATCAATCAAGCCTTTTAATCAGTCATTACTACAGCTCTTCATAACGTAAAGCTCACTGTTCTATTGTGTTTCCCAATGGAAGCTCCTTACTTTCCAGAACACCATCTTTTGAAATGAGAAAAAATTGTGCATACTCTTTCCATCTATAGTAAATGCCATTAGTCATGATAGCATTGATCTTCTATTGTCAATTTCGGTGTTCCTTTGATTTCTCTTGTGGAGATCTTAATGTGAAGCACTCAAGCAAATAGATGGTTTTATCCAACATGTATTTATTCTTCTTTGCATTTGGAAAGTGTATGTTAAAATTCCAAATCATTCTTTGTTCCATTCACCTCCTGTTTCTCATCCCACACAGTAGATACTATATTTCCTCACCATCTTATTAAAATTACTTTCCAGTTTTTCTCCTGCAATATCTTTGTTTATAATTCCAGTTTAATAAATTCAGTGTACTTTCCCCTGAACAGTAATTAAAATTTCATCTCTTGTGTCTTGTACAAATTAAGATTTTGGTATGTGTGTGGGGAGCAGTTTGAAGTGCATTTGGAGACACAAATGCATATGGTGTGCCTACTCTGTGTGTCTTTCTGGGAATGGCACCCAGTGTTTTATTCAATAATATGAATTAGTAACATTCTTCCCTCTCCACACCACCTTTTCATTTCTTGTTCTATTCTCTTTCTGTTACCATGCCTGAGTGTCTCCCATTTAATATCAACAAATAGGGTGAGATTCACCCCTCCATGACCTTAAATGTATCTGCCAAAGATTCCTAGTGAAGGGGGTCATGTCGGCTTGCTTAGAAGTTGCCAGGGGGTTGTGACTCACCTACACATCTCAGGGAAGGCAAGGAGAATCCCATCAAGGAACAATGCATAATTTCTGTGTAATATTTGTTCCTGTCTATCAGGTCCTGCAGGCTGTCTAAAGCAGGAATTTGTCCATTTGCATCCCAATTATCACCTCAGAAGTCCCCACCCTGGAGGGCTACCTCATACAATTTGAATTGTTGGTCATGGACACCTGGATTTTTCCCCAGGCTGAATTTCCCTTTTACCCCCCCCCCCCCAAAAAAAAATCCATTGTTCAGTGAACTAGCTGGTTTTGCAGGCAGCCACTCTGCCACTCAATTCTCTGCTAGACCTGACTCATCATTGCCACTCCAAGTGCTCCAGAACAACAGGAGCAGCCTCACTACTGGTAAATATCTCTGTTAGTGAAGCCTCAACTCTATTCCAATCTGACTCCTTTGATCCTTATCTTCTTGTGTACTTGTGTCAATGTGTGTGTGAATTCCATGTCTCTGTTTGATTCCCTTAATAAAATGTAGTTCTTAGAGAATCCTGCCTCTGCAGTTCTTTGCCTCCAGCCTCCATAAACATAGAGACAGACCCCAAGGCTGAGTAACGCAGCCATAATTAAGCTAATTTAATGTTCCCCAGAGTTCTAGATTACATCTTCCTTTCAATCTGTGGGATATTTTTTCATTAACTCATTGCTGTTATTATTTTCTAGTTTTCCTTTTGAAAGTCTTTCCTTTTTAATTCCAGTAAAATGAATTTCAGTGCTTCATTCCCTGAACAGTAATCTAACTTTTATGCATTGTACTGCACCACTGTTCATACCTGTATCTTTTTATATCCATGTCACTGTTCTAAATTGTTGTTTGTCATGCCTTGGTACAGAACAACTTGACTTACCTGAGGAAGTTCATGAGCCCCTTTGGACACTGATTATTTGGGACTGAGTTCTTGCTTATTTCCCTTCAGTGGTGTTTCACATACTTCTCCATATATTAATTCTATATCATTATATGACAATCTTATGTCTCATGTGGTACTAGTTGCTACATTCCTCCTTTCTCCTTCACCATAACAATCACCACAGTTTTCCATCTCAGTGCTGGTGGTGGGGCTGCAAAAAGTCCCATTCACCTTGGGATCATACCTGATGCCCAACAGGTGATACCTTTTTTGGCATAACAATTCTAACCAACTTGTTATTCATTGGCTTCTGGATTATACCACACACTAATGTTTCAAAATCAGCAGCTTCACTTGAGATCACTAGAATCTCAAAGCTGGTTTTGGTCCCATTTTGACAAGAAGGTGAGATATAAATCAAATAAGTAAACAGACAAATGCAATGTGTCATTCTGTTCCTCCAGATCTTTGTATCATCTTACCAAGTACAGCTTCTGAGCTGGGTTGAATTCTACACTCAGCCATGGAAACCCACTGGGTGACCTTAGGCAAGTCACATTCTCTCAACAGCAGAGGACAGCAAACTCAAACCCACTCTGAACAAATATTGGCAAGAAAAACACATGATACGTTCACCTTAGGTTCTCCATAAGTCAGAAATGACTTGAAGACACACAGCTGCAAGACATTTTCTGAAAATGACGTGAAGACTGACCTGGTACTTAGCACTGCACATCCTGAGTAAATGAACAGCTGCAAATTCATAATGGTGAATTTAATAAATTGTGCATAAATGTATATGTGTATGCAAGAACCATTGTGGCATAATGGTTTTAGTAATGGACTAGGACTCTGGGGACCGGGATTTAAATCCCTATTCAGCCATGGAAGCCTACTGGGTGACCTTGGCTAAGTAAAACTCTCTCAGCCTCAGAGGCAAGCAAAGGCAAACCCACTCTGAACAGTTCTTGCCAAGAAAACCCCCTGAGGGGTTTGCCTTAGGGCCACTATAAGCCAGAAATTTCTTGAAGGCACACAACAACAATGACAAGACTGACCTTAGTAATGCTTACTCAGAAGAAATTCTTTCTTCTGTTTATTTGCAGTATCCTAACATTCTTTTTCATCAAACAGAGAAGGTGACTGCTGTAAACTCCCTAGCTATGCCTCATAACAAAACAAACAAACAAAAAAACACCCAATAAGCAGTGATAACAGATTCCTTTGTACATCTTTAATGCAGAGTTGTTCCGTACTGACATATCAAACACAAACATGCAGATAACTGTTCTTTTCTCTTGTAATTTCAGCAGAAGATTCAGGCTGAGCGTTATCAGTCTGATTTTGCCTGAGGCTTATTAAGGATTTTCAAAACAGAAAGCACTCCCCTGTCAGTGGCTGAAACTCTGCTTGAGAATTTTTCAAAGTGTTTTATGATGCAGTGGGTGAGTCCTATAAGTGTCAGGCATGTATTATTAATTCTCTACTTCATGTCTGAGCTCATTTGCCAAAGTTGCTAAATATCTCTTAACAGCCAACTGAAGAAATGAGGGAGTTCCTTCTGACACAAATTTATAGTGATTTCTATTTTTAAAAAAATGAAAATAGGGAGTATTTTGATTTTGTTCTATAAACAACAGATCTGTTTTCTTTTCACAGTGATAAGCTACCATTTCTTTCCCTAGGGTCTGTTGCATGGTATAGCTGAAAGATGAAATCTTTTATTTTTCTCTCCCCTCATTAATTCTCTATCTTTGGTGTGTGACTATTATTAGGACACCCTTGATAAACTAGTTCAGTTTCATTTCATCTGGACTGCAGCCAGCTATCAGATTTGGCAATGTATCTATAACCAGCTATACACACACACTAAAACAACAACAACAACAACAACAACAACAACTCCAGTCAAAGGGTTCAGCTTTGGCTTTTGGTGCAGCAAAGAATGCAAAGAACGAAGGGATGTCTTATGAGAAAGAGAAGCAAAAATATAGGTAACAGATGTGACATGATAGAAAGAAGTATACTTTTGTCAAGGCATATTTGACTTACATTTATAGAAAGCAATTTGTGGTGCAGAAATAAATTGTCAGTTTGTATACTTGAATGCTGCTGACATCTATAAGCATTTTAGTTTAGCCTATACCAGAAAAGCCAACTTGTTTTCTTCTTGCAATAGCATAAGAACTGAGGGTATTTTTTTCTCACACACAAATTGTTGATTTATGGTGATGAGTAGCAGAGTTTAATTTGCTGAAATGCCTGGCTTCTGTTCCACAGCCATTTTTCTCACCACCCAGGAATGTAGCAGCTCCATGCATCCTCCCAGGCTTGAAGACACAGCAGTAGTTCAAAGTAAGACTTTATTGTAAGTTGTAAAACAAAAGAAGCAAAACAAAACTATATACATCCATCTTTGCAGGTAGAAAACATGAACACAGGGACACAATTGTTGTTGTAAGTTAGAACAAACTCCACCTTCTGTGTGGTAACATGCATAGTCATTGGATGAACAGCTTTAGCCCAGCCTTCATGCTGTGTGTCATATATCATGTGATTTTGGTCCCCAAGCAACAAGATGCATTCATTGTTTAATTTGCAGCTTCCTCTGTTCTCATGCTCACTGTGACCTTGTTATTGTGTTCTGTGTAAGTATGTTTACAGAAAACTGCACCTGCAAGCTGAAGACTCTTTCCCAGCTTAGAAACTTTTCTCAGAAGAGATTTTCATACATCTGTACATTCTAGTTTTGACTGTATATCCCATCCATATTCCAACATTCCCCTCTGAAATGTATAGATGTGTGAAAATCTCTTCTGAGAAAAGAATTATATACAATATTAAAAATTTCTCTAGCTCAATAGCTAAAATTGTGCACTTAAAGGTGCCATTCAAATTAGACATGACAATTGTTCATGTCTTTCAATTGTTAAAGTTTTTTTTAAACATGTCTGTGATGTTGTTTTGTGTGTTGTTGTACTGTAGATGCACAACTCCCTTTTGAATCAATTGTCTGACATTCTGATACCTCACACCAATGTATTTTGTTCTGCACTTTAAATTTTCAGCCTCTGACATCACAATGCACAATTGTGAATCTTCATGAACCAAAATAGGCCCAGAACAATTCTCACCTAAATCTTGAAGTAGCTGCTTAATCCACTGTATCTCATTAACGATCTCTGGCAAAAATGCAAACTCTGCTTTACTTGTAGTCAACGCTAATATAATAATAATAATTTTTATTTATAACCCGCCTCTCTGCATGGCAAGCAGGGCGGGGAACAACAAATTTAAAACAAGCAAAGTTAAAAGCAATCCCTCATCCCATAATCCCACCCTCCCATCCCCTTAAAAAAGAATTAAACATAATCAAAATTAAAAATGCCATATTTATTAAAACAGATAACATAGGATGAAATTAGGGCAACAGATTAAAATATATCTCCCAGCTGAAGTTATTCCAGGAAGGCCTGCCGAAAGAGATCCGTCTTTACTGCTTTCTTGAAAGCAGCAAGAGTAGTGATAAGACGGATCTCATCCGGCAGGCCATTCCAGAGCCTGGGGGCAGTTGCGGAAAAGGCCCTCTGGGAGGTCTGGGACAGCCTAGTTCTTATTGGCTGTAACAGATTCCTCCCAGAGGACTGTAGGGCGCAGGGGGGATCATATGGGGAGAGGTGGTCCCTAAGATAAGATGGACCCAAGCCATGTAGGGCTTTAAAGGTCAAAACCAACACCTTGTACTGCGCCCGGAAACTAATTGTCAGCCAGTGGAGGGATTTAAGCACAGGTGTTATGTGCTCCCTCCGAGATGTTCCTGTAATTACCCTGGCTGCCATGTTCTGCACCAATTGTAGTTTTCGGGTTAGGTACAAGGGTAGCCCCATGTAGAGTGCATTACAGTAATCCAGATGTGAGGTTACCAGGGCATGTACCACAGTTTCCAGATCCCTCATATCCAGATAAGGGCGCAGTTGGCGTATCAGCCGAAGCTGATAACAGGCACTCCTGACTGTAGCATTCACCTGACTAGTCATGTGAAGCGACGAATCAAGGAGCACCCCCAAACTGCGAACACAGTCCTTAGAGGAGAGTGTGACTCCATCCAGGACTGGAGACTGTATTCCCAAATCTGGTTTCGGGCCTGTCACTGCAAGTACCTCCGTTTTGTCAGGATTCAACTTCAATCTGTTTTTCCTCATCCAACCCATTACCGCTCTGAGACAGTCATTAAGAGGAGAGGTGCCATCTGAAGTCTGGGACGATGATATGGTCATGGAAAGGTATATCTGGGTGTCGTCAGCATACTGAAGACACCGAGCTCCATGCCTCCAGATAATCTCTCCCAGCGGCTTCATATAAATATTGAACAACATTGGGGACAGGATGGCACCCTGCGGGATGCCACAATTAAGCTCGATTTTAGATGAGCAACTGTCCCCGAGCCTCACCCTCTGGGATCTGCCCGAGAGGAAGGAATGGAACCATTGCAGAGCAGTGCCTCCAATTCCTAACTCTCTCAGGCGATCTAAGAGGATGGCATGATCTATAGTGTCAAAGGCCACTGAGAGATCCAAGAGCACCAACAAGGTCACACTACCCCTGTCGATACTCAAGCGGAGGTCATCGGTCAGAGCAACCATGGCAGTCTCCACTCCATATCCTATCCTGAAGCCGGTTTGAAATGGGTCGAGATAATCGGTTTCATCCAAGACTGCCTGAAGTTGGGAAGCAACTGCCCTCTCGATCACCTTGCTCAAAAAAGGGAGCAAGGAGACTGGTCTATAGTTATTTCTATCCAGGGGGTCCAGGGAAGGCTTTTTCAGGAGTGGCCTAACAGCCGCCTCCTTTAAACAGTATGGTACATTGCCTTCCCTGAATGACGCGTTGATTGTGTCCCGGTGGAACTCCTTCAATGCGTCCCCCCCCCCCGGACGACCAGCCAGGATGGACAAGGATCGAGGGGGCAAGTCGTCTTTCTCACACTTCCGAGCAACTTGTCCACGTCATCAGTACTCACAGATTGTAATTGATCCAATAAAGTGCCATCAACGGAGTTCCTGGATGCCTCGTCTACAGATTCTGCCAAAATGATTGCGTCTAAGTCGGCTCTTATCCGAGAGATTTTATCTGCAAAGTGGATGTTAAAGGCCTCACAGCAGGCTGTCGTCGGGTTAAGTAGGGGGTTCGGTGCAGGCGGAACCTTTGTCAACTCCCTTACCACCCTAAACAGCTCTGCCGGGCGAGACTCTGCAGACGCAATGCGTGCAGAACAGAAGGATTTCCGTGCTGCACACAGAGCCTCCCTATAGGAATCAAGATGCTTCCTAAGGTGAGTCCTGTTGGATAAGAGACAAGTCTTTCGCCATTTGCACTCCAGTCGTTGTCCAGCTCGCTTCACCCTCCTAAGCTCCTCGGTATACCAGGGCTTATGATTCGAAGTGGGCTGGAAAGGACGCTTGGGAGCGATTGTGTCAATAGCCCTGGTGAGGTCGGTGTTCCAAGTGTCCACCAAGACTTCGACAGAATCACCAGCGTTACCAACCATTAAACCCTCTAGGGCTTTCTGGAAACCAATTGGTTCCATTAGCCTTCGAGGGTGGACCATTCTAATAGGTCCGCCACCCCCGGGAGGGTGGATAGTAGCCTTTAGTTCTGCCCTGATCAGAAAATGATATGTCCATGACAGGGCGGAGGTTTTCCTGACCTCTGCCCACGGATATTCCTGCTCCGTACTAAAGACCGCATCGAGTGTATGACCAGCACAATGTGTGGGTCCGTTGATCAACTGGGATAGGCCCATGTTATTCATGGTCTCCATGAACTCCCGAGCCGCGCCAGTTAGGTCTTGCAAGCTGGTTTTGAGTGGGATGTTGAAGTCGCCCTGAACCAAAAGTCTGGGCAACTCCAACAGCAACTCAGAAACCAGGGCGGTCAGCTCGGTCAGGGAATCTGTTAAGCAATGGGGTGGCTGGTATACCAACAGAATCCCCAAACTATCCCTGGTCTTCAGGCTGAGGTACATACACTCGATGTGTGTCATTTTCCGGAGAGGCTTTCTGATCAGGGTTAAGGTGTTCCTATAGACCAAGGCTATACCAACCCCCCCGCCCACTTTCCCTCACCTGCTCAATAACTGAGAACCCAGCTGGGAGGGCCTGCACCCAAGTCGCGGAGCTGGCATCCTCCAGCCAGGTCTCAGTGAAGCATGCCAGGTCGGCTGCCTCATCCACCAGGAGATCGTGGATGATGTGTGTTTTGTTCTTTACCGACCTGGCATTGCAAAGGAGCAGATTAAGGGTCAGTGGAATGGCTGGTATGTTCCCCAAGTTATCCTGGGAAGCAGAGCCAACTGAAGGGGGGATAGATATCAAACATCGATCCCTCCTTGTTTTGTAACATCTGTTGGTTCTGCTGCCGCCATACCTCCCCCTCCCCCACACCACCTGAATGTCTGCCCCCAGACTAAAGTCAGCTACAGTATGCAGGGGGGGGGAGATGGGTGCCCAACTGAGTCCAATCCTAATTTCAGCTGCAGCTGTATGGAAGGCCAAACAATTATAAAGAGGAGATAATTCCTCAAGGCCATCCAGTGGCTAGAGCAAGGCTGACAGCGATGGGGCCCAAAATAGGCTGAGATGTAGAGTCCTGCTGCCTCTGGGGGGGGGGACGGAAGGGCTCGTTGGGGCCTTTTGAAGGCCCAGGTGGTCCCGCCCTCCTCTTCCTCCTTCTCGTGTCACTCGTTGCAAGGCCAAATATGCAAGGCCAAGCAGGTTGGGGCCAAGGGGCCAAGATTATGAGTCCCACTGCCGCTGGGGGGGGGGGTAAGGAAGGGCTCGATGGGGGCCTTTATAGGCCCAGGTGGTTCTGCCCTACTCCTCCTCCTCGCACCACTCACCGCCGGTCTCCGCCGGGCCTGGCAAGGCCGGAGCTCGCTGGGGCCAAGGACAGGCCCAGGTGACTGTCCCTCTGCCGCTGGGGGGGGGGTAAGGAAGGGCTCGATGGGGGCCTTTATAGACCCAGGTGGTCCCGCCCTCCTCCTCCTCCTCGTGCCACTCACTGCCGGTCTCCGCCGGGCCTGGCAAGGCTGGAGCTCACTGGGGCCAAGGACAGGCCCAGGTGACTGTCCCTCTGCTGCTGGGGGGGATAAGGAAGGGCTCGATGGGGGCCTTTATAGGCCCAGGTGGTCCCGCCCTCCTCCTCCTCATGCAGCTCACCGCCGGTCTCCGCCGGGCCTGTCAAGGCCGGAGCTCGCTGGGGCCAAGGACAGGCCCAGGTGACTGTCCCTCTGCCGCTGGGGGGGTAAGGAAGGGCTCGATGGGGGCCTTTATAGGCCCAGGTAGTCCCGCCCTCCTCTTCCTCCTCGCACCGCTCACCGCCAGTCTCCGCCGGGCCTGGCAAGGCCGGAGCTCGCTGGGGCCAAGGACAGGCCCAGGTGACTGTCCCTCTGCCGCTGGTGGTACACATTTTTTTTTTCTACTATGCCAAACTATTGGACTTTCTGCAAACTTGATCAACAATTTTCTGTCATGTTGTTCTGAAGCAAACAAACTGTCCACAAAACATTCAAGCTGAACCAAACTTCCCTGTATCACAAGCTTCTTGTCTTTACTACCTTTCAGGTACCTTAACAAATGTTTCACTGCTGTCCAATCCTCAACTTTCGGACTATTTGCTTTTCTGCTAAGCACACCAACTGTAAACACAATATCTAGCCTAGTGTTGTTTGCTATAAACATTAAGCTCCAAACAATGCTTTTATACAATTCTGGATTTTTAAACTCATTTGTTGTCTCACCACTGGCAAAACCAGGAGACATTGGGCTTTTCACTATTTTAGCACGTTGCAATCCACACTTCTCAATCAATCTCTCTATCTTTTTCTGCTGACTTAACAAACATTTATCATCCTCAGTCCATTGTACTTTAATCCCTAGATAACTTTTCAGAATTCTAAGATCCTTAACCACAAATTTCTTGTCCAAATATTTCATCACTGTTTTAATTTCTTGTTCTGACTTTGCTACAACATGCAAGTCATCAACATAAGTCACCAATGTAACATCACCCTTTGTGTAAACACACACATCAGCAATGCTGTGTTTGTACCCTAATTTCACTAATTCCTTATGAATATAAAGATTCCAACTTCTTGCACTCTGATTTAAACCATACAAAGCCTTCTTCAACTTGTACACTTTTCTATCACTGTCCTGTTCAAAACCCAAAGGTTGTTCCATGAACACATCTTCTTCAAGACAATCATATGCAGGTTCAAAATCAAAATGTTTCACCAACTAGTTCCTCCATGCTGCTAAAGCCAAAACCAATTTGAGACTTTCTGGCTTAGCTGTAGGAGAAAATGTTTTATCAAAGTTTTTAAACTTTTGCTGAGCAAAACCTTTTGCTACCAGCCTAGCCTTGTATCTTTGACTACCATCCAGCATTTCCTTCCTCTTGTAACCTATCACCTTGTGATTCTTAGGTCTTTCAACAATTTCAAACACTTCCTTGTTTACCAACGACATGTACTCCTGATCCATTACAGAAAACCATTTCTCCCTTTCTTCATCAGGAAAACTGCAAATCCTTAAAACTTTTAGGCTCATCAGCCACCACTGTACAAGCTTTAGCTTCCTGCATTATAAAACAATCTAGAGGCTTTCTCACTCTCTGAGTTCTCCAAGGCAGGAATGTCTTTGTCCTACCTCTCTCCTCCTCACTATCAGTGCTTGTCTGAACTTCTGTATCTCTGTGTCTCTTTGTCTCAGACATCTTAGGTGTGGTTGGTCGTGTCTGTGTAGAATGATCTGATGTACTAGACTCACTGTCAGAGGAAGTTGATTCTTGTTTTACCACCCCTCCATTTCTAGTACTCATTTCCAATTGCCCCAACTTAAGAAAAACCTCTTTGTTGGAATGCAACCTCTCTCAACCTGAGTGCTTTTTAAAGTTGGTACTTCTGGATAGCAAAATTTCCCCACCACCAAGATGAAACCTGTAGCTCGGGGTAGGCAACCTAAGGCCCGGGGGCTGGATGCAGCCCCCCGAGGCCTTTGGACCGGCCCCAGGCCAGTCCTGCTGCCGCCACCACCACCACCGCCTGCCATGATGATATTGATTATTGTTGTTATTACTTGTTCTTAGGGTTTTCTTGGCAAAATCTCCACAGGGGTTTTGCCATGGCTTTTATGGAGCTGAGAGAGTGTACATGCATATTTTTTTAAATTAAAAAAAAGTTATTTATTTATTTATTTATTTATGGTGCTTCAACCCCCCAATTGTCTGAGGGACAGCAACCCAGCCCCAGGCTCAGAAAGGTTGCCTACCCCCGCTGTAGCTATTCCTAGAATATCCCACAAATATCAACCTGTGCCACTTGGCTCACCCTTCTTTCTGCAATTTGCAGGCATATACACATTTGCATACTGTCCAAATACTCTCGGGTTTTTCCGGTTAGGTGGTTGTCCATAAAGCATATGAAATGGGGTTTTCTTTACAGCTGAATTCCAGATCCATTTTGCTAAATGGTTAGCTGTAAAAATTGCCTTGCCCCAGAATTGTTCAGATGCCTCCGCATCTAACATCATGCAATCCTTCATTTGCTTTAGGACACCTATTCTCCTCTCCACCAAACCATCTTCCTGCAGAAACGCAAGGTTGGTGGTGTTGTGGCAAATTCCCTTCTTTCTCAACCAGTTTTTCAAACTGTGAGATAAGAATTCTCCTCCCCGGTCTGTGACCAAAGATCCCTCTTTGTATGCAAACTCCCTTTCAACCATGTTAACCCAATCTTTGAAATACTCTGCTGCTTCACTCTTTTCCTTCAGAAGCATCACATAAAAACACCTGATAAAACAATCCACAATTACCATGAAATATTTGTTGTCTCCCAGTGACTTGTCCATCAGTCATGCAAGGTCTGCGTGAATATATTCAAAAGGTCTTTTTGCTATGAGTTTGTTGTGTTTTGCCACAGGAAAAGCCTTCAACTTTATCCTGCTGCAAACTAAGCATTCCAAGTGATTTGTACAAGGAGACATTTTGAAATCTGGACACACTTCCCCCAGTTTCTCAAAACTATTGAAACCAGCATGTCCCAGCACCCTGTGAAAATAATGAACAGTCTAAATGTAAAGGCACATTATTGACTAGTGCACATTCTGTCTTATCAAACATATAATACAGTTTTTTCCCTTTTCACAGCTTTAGCACAAACCTCATCAATCTTGATGATCACACACTCCTCTCCCACAAACTTCAGTGTATACCCCTCAGTGATTGAGGCAGACACATGAATGAAACAGTTTTGTAATTTAGGCACACACAATACATTTTCAAAGTCTTTACTAAACCCTGGGATGAAAACAGTCCCCATGTCTTTGATCTCTCTTGCCACTCCATCAGCCAGAGTGACAGAATCCACATTGGAGGGTTTCTTACTTTTGAGCTCAAGAGTCTTTACCATATGTCCAGTGGATCCAGAGTCCAGAATCCAGTTTGGATTGGGCTTGACCACTAACTGAGTCACACTGTCACTGCCCTTTGTCACAGCCACAGTGCTTTTTTTAGTCCCAAAGTCTTTGGTCTGTTGATCTTGATGCTTTTTCTTTTTGCCTGCCACAAATGTCCTGCAATCCTTTTCTAAATGACCAGGCTTATGACAATAAAAACATGTCCTTTCTTTTGACACTGCTGCTTTTTCTGGTTGCATCTCTCTGGAAACCTCAGGTTTGTGCGTGGACTTTGGTGCTGCTTGCGGCTGCCTCTGAAGTCCTGCCTCAAACCTGTGTCACTGGCTTTCTTCCAGTACCCTTGAAGTGACAATTTCCATAGTCAATTATGCTTCAGGGACACCTTGAAGCCCATATAACATATTATCAAAATCTCTTGAGAGACTCCCAACAAAATATAAGCTTTTTGTTCCCGTGGGATTTGCACACCTCTCATCTGCACTTGATTAAACAGATCCTGCATCACTTCAAGATGCTTTTCTGGAGATTGCCCTTTTTCCATTTTCTGAGCTTAGAGACGTATACACAAAATCTGTACTAGATTGGTGAATGTCTTTAAGAGTGTCCCATACATCTTTAGCTGATGTTTTATTTCTCAGATAATTTATTTGATTCTCACAAACTGAGAGCAGAATGGTAGCTTTTGCTTTTGCATCCGCTTCCACATCTGCTGCCGTGGGTGCCTGTTCAAGCCCAGTTCAGACTATTGCCCAAAGGCCTTCCCAAACCAAAAGGGATTCAGCATAAGTGCTCCAGGAGCTGTAGTTAGAGTCATTAAGTTTAGGGAACTTGGCTGTTTCCATTGTGACACAATTAGCACTCAAAAGAGTCCTGGCATCCTCCCCTCCTTTCACTGTCTAAAGCATGTTAAGGCTCTGAACTCAGTCCTTGTGAACCTAACATGTCTGCCTCTCTCGGCAAGACAGCTTTGAAGAAGAAGAAAAAACAGCAGTAGTTTCTCTTTACTTACAGCTGATGAATTCCAGGCTGCCTTTTTCCAGCAAACGTTGTGCAGTGGAAAGCTTGTCTGGCGCCCCATAACCCATGTTGATTTATGGTGAATGAGTAGCAGTGTTTACACATGAAGAGAATAAGACAAGGCTCAATAAAACCTTGTAGTTGACTTCTTCCCATTTTCTGTATATATACTGGGACATCCATGCCGTTAACTGCCCATTTCTGTTCACATTATTGTTGGGGAAAATAGGTCACCTCAAGCATGCATGGCCATTTCAGTATTCCATTGAGATTAAGATGCGTCATGCCACAAATGTAGAGGAGAAAGGGCATTGAGACAGACAGACAGACAGACAGACAGAAAGACTTTTTAAAAATCTATCATTTTAAACTGATTTCTGTATCTTTGATAGGAGTATATGAATA
Source organism: Phrynosoma blainvillii (assembly GCA_026167975.1). Classification (NCBI taxonomy): domain Eukaryota; kingdom Metazoa; phylum Chordata; class Lepidosauria; order Squamata; family Phrynosomatidae; genus Phrynosoma; species Phrynosoma blainvillii. The sequence continues at coordinate 202,463,754 of JANUYF010000003.1, forward strand.
CATGCTTTGTCAGTACTTCAAGCAATGTCAAAGCTGTTATCAGTAACATAACATTATTATCAGTTAAGAGAAATTGTGGACAAAGCTTTTAATCATGCAAAAAAGTTATATTGATTGATTTTATTTCCACTGCTTCCACTACATTAATTGGTTTTATTTGCAATTGAAAAAAAATAAATACAAATAAAAAAAAATTCTGCTATTCACAGAAGAGTCCCATTCATGCATGTCTTCTATTAACAGAGTGATCCAGTCATGGAGGGTTCCTCTACCTAATTTTGAGAGATCGGCTCTCCCTACAGCTCAAGATTTATTTAAGAATTCCAACTCTGCATGGTCTGTATGGTGAACATGCTTACAAAGGAAGGAGTAGATCAGAGGTCCACATTGGGAAAGACCTAAATTCACCAATCCATCAGTGAAGTAACTTGGCCCAGTACTAATTGCATGCATAGTCCTTTAAGAAAGCTGAGATTTTACCAATTACCTGTTCATGAACAGTAGATGAAGGCTGGATTTATTTAAGTAGATGAACTGTGGAATTTAATCTTTTCTTAAAGAACCCTGTGCAAGTATAGACAGTTTTTCTGTCCATGCTCTGTTAACTTGGACACAAGTTGACACAAGTATGCAGCACAGAAGTCAGATTTGCTGGTAGCTCCCATGCTGGTGTCTGTGTGATATGTTCTGGACTTTAATCTGAACTTTAAAGGAGATTCAGGAGCTTGGACAGATCTAACATGGTTTTTATCTACACCACTCACATGAGAACTGCTACCTACCATTGGAAGAATTAAATTCTTTATCAATTTCACTTTGTTGTATTTCAGCTGGGCAGAGTGAGCAAAAATCAGCATTCTTCCAGAATATAGTGGAAAAGACCAATAAAATGACAGAAGTTGAATTGAAAGAGGATGTATTACTAAAAGCTACTGTTCTTGGAATCTCTGCTGCCTTGACCTGTGTCTGTGTCTTTAAGAAATAGCTTCCAGAGGATGTTTGACCTTTCAGTAGAAAAGGCCAGGCAATGACATAGGTAAGATTTATGATTTCTCCATGCTTTTACACAGAGGCCTTCAAGTTAGTTCAGCTATATAGAACCTTAAATATATTATTCTCCCACGGGTGTTGGAATCAGAGTAACTTACATACATAGTTCTTAAGGAAGAAATAGAATACTATAATCTAAAAATATGTAATTTAACATGGGGGGGAGAGACTATAATTGATTTCCTTTGCTGAAGCCCACACAGACTTAGAAGATTATCACACAAAGCTTTTAAACCACAATTATAGTTGTAGAATAGCAACTTAGGTGATATTTATCACACAGCATTGCCTCAGACCCATAGGTGTTTTGTCTGTGATGCATGGTTAGGGCATCCCTTTTCATTTCATGGAGGAACCCAGCAATAAGCTACCAACTGTGTAACAGTCCCATTAATCCTCATGTGTGAAATGGCGCTGCTGTGGCACTTGCAATGTTCGCAATAATTGGTGTCATAGGTCCAAAACACACTGCAGAAATAATCAAGTTTGAGGCTGCTTTAACTGCCCTGGCTCAGTGCTAGGGAACACTGGGAATTGTAGCTTATTGTGCACCAGAGCTCTCTCATAAAGAAGGCTAAATGTCTCACAGAACTACAGTTCCCAAAATTCCCTAGCATTGAGCCGGGGCAGCTAAAGCAGTCTCACATTGGATTATTTAAGCAGTGTGTTTTGAACCAATGTCTTCTCCTCTCCTTCTGTCCCCCTTCCCTCTCACTATTCTCGAACAGCCTATTTATTTTTTCTTTCCTCCTCCCTTTTGAAAAACTTAAATCACATTAGCAGAACTCTGAAATTGTGTTAACAAGTAAAAATATAAATAATATTTTTTAGAAATCCTGAACAGCATGCTGGATAGGGCATAGGGCAAGAAGATGGTATTAAGAGGGAGTCTGAAAGAGAGCACAATGGAGGAAGCAGCGTGATGGAGGAAGCAGCTAAATTTATGTGACAAGATGTGTGAAAATGACTGCTGATAAACTGGTATGTTTTTGTGTTATTTAGTGGGGCTTATGTGATAATATCCTAAGGTTAAAATAAATGCTTCTTAGCTACAATGAAACTACTAGATTTATTAACCTGTAAAGCAAATTATCACCACCACGCTCTACTGTTGCCCTTGTCATGTTGCACACTCATGTCCCTCAGAATTTTCTGAATTTCTAGAGAAGGAATCCATTTACAAATCCATTTCCATGCCATTTCTGTGGGTTACAATGGAAGTCTGGGAACACTTTAAGGATGTAATTCATTTAATTCTAATTTTCTTCTTGAAGGAAACAAGAAGTAAATTTAGCAATTGTCTTTCCACTTTGAGAAAGTCTGAAAGCTGCACAATGTGGGATTAATTCTGCATAAAAGTCACTATTTTTGCAAAGTATAACTTATATATATGAAATAGCATTTTCTGTTAGACAATAATATCTTCTATACAGACAATGCTGTTTTCTGCTCAAAATGTGCACATAGTAAGTCCCCAAGTGCCACATTTTATGTAAGTAAAATGTGTTAATAATTTTCTGTGCAGGAAATTATTTCTTTGCAAAAATATTTTTAGTTCAGAAAATATTGTTTTCTATAATAAACACCTATGTGCAAATTTTGCATAGAATAAATTCCAAATCATCAGTCCAGGATTCTTCTCCTCAAGATTTCTTGACACTTGAGAAACAAATTCCAACTTTTTTTCAAATTATTGTTGTTGTTGAATATTCTTCCCAGACATAGAATACAAAGAAAGGAAATTTACTGTGCCAAACAGCCATAGAGCTGCACCAATTCCTGAAGTGTGTCTGGTAAACAAAAAGGTCTTTGAAGGGTTGCAATATTCTGGAGTGTACATAAACCAAACTGCTGCACTTGTGAATCATCTTCTTGCATTTTGGGTTATTGTCCAGCAGGAAGTTCCTTCAAATCAGCCCCCAGATACTTGGAAGTTGTTTGTTTGTTGTGTAGAAAGTTTGGAAGATGCAAATGTGGGGTTTTATAGTGTCATACAGCTTGCAGGCCATGTTTTTTTCACGCCTCCTGTAAATGACTTCTTATTGTTGTTTTCCTGATTGGCTAGCTAGATTACTGAATTAAGCAGCAATCCATTTCCATTAAGGGGTTTCATTAATGTTGTTGTTGTTGTTAACTGTTGTCAAGTCAACTTCAACTTACAGTGATCCTATGAATTAGAGACCTCCAAGTCACCATATCATCAACAACCCTGCTTAGGTCTTGCAGATTCAGAGTGATAGCTTTTTCAATTGAGTCTATAAATTGCAATGTGGTCTTCCTCTTTTCCTGCTGCCTTCTACTTTACTGTTTTTTGTTTGTTTTTTTACTGAGTCACATCTTCCCATACTATGGCCAAAGTACAACAGCCTGTTATCTTGGCTTATAATTTGCTCCAGGACCCATTTATTGTCTTTTTAGAAGTCAAGATCATCCATAGAATTCTTTTCTGGCATCATATTTTAAATGAGTTGTGTGGTTCTTTTGTCCCCTAACAGCTTTCTCACTTTCCAGCTTTTACAGCCATACATAGAAATTAGAAATGCAATGACATTAACAATCCTGACATTGGTATTCAGTGATATATCTCAACACTTCAGGATCTTGTCTACTTCTTTCATATCTGCCTTTCAAGTCCTAGTCTTCTGACTTCTTGACTGAAGCCTCAATACTGAATAAAGTTTGAGCTAAGTTATGGAAAATGTTGAACTATTTCAATATGTTCACTGTCTGCTTTAATAGTAATGTAAGGGCCAGCAAATTACCCCAGCTTGGGGGTGGTGTGGAGGCATGATGTTTGGATGACACACACCTCAACACTGCCCCCAAGCTGGCATCATGCTGCCCACTCACTCACATAACAGGCAGCATTGCAGCACTCTGGCAACATGGCATTCATATGCTGCATGCCACAGGAGAGCAGAAAAGCCACCACCACAGTGGAAAAGCCAGATTTTTACTGGCTCAAAAAGAAGCGGCTTTCTGCTGTTTCTTTTTGACCCAGAAATAGCCGGATTGGGGCCACAGTGTGCGGTTTCCACAGCCCCGATCTACCGTTCAAAGTAGTGGCCATCTGTTTTGGCCCTAAGTCATCTGTGATCATTATTTTTGGTCCAAAACACACTGCACAAATAATCTAGTTTGAGACTGCTTTAATTGCCCTCACTTAATGCTAGGGAATCCTGAAAATTGTAGTTTATTATGGCACCAGAGCTCTTTGGCAGAGAAGGCTAAATGTCTAAAAAACTACAATTCTCAGAATTCCCTACGGCTGTTAAAGTGGACTCAAACTAGATTATTTCTGCTTTGTGGCTTGGACCTTTGTTTTCTTTATGTCTGTGTGTTTTCTTCCTTGGCTTTGCACTTTCTTCCTTGCCTTTCTTCATTAACCTTCATTCAAGGCAGCCTTTACTGATTCCCAATTCCATAAATATTGAAATTTAATCTCATTGTGAATCTTCTTAGCATCATCTAATCAGATCCTCTCTCAGACCATGTTATCTTTAAGGAACTCTGGATCTGCTGTGTTATGCAAGATTTTCACCAATGAGTAACATGTGGCAAGCTAAAGTAACCTGACTCTGGGGGGTTGTAGACTGCCAGAAATAGTGCAAATTGAGGCCACTGTTAGGAATAGGGTTAGTGCTAGGGAATCATTGGCATTGTTTTTTTTTCTGAGACATTGAGCCTTCTCTGTCAGAGAGCTCTGGTGCCACAATAAAATACAGTTCCCATGATTCCCTAACCCTAACCCTAAAAGTGGACTCAATTTGCACTATTTCTAGCAGTCTGAAACCCCCCCCTCACCTTTTTTGGGGGGTTGGGTTATCTATGTGTGATCACTACCTTCCTTGTTTTCTCCCTTTCTTTCCAAAATAGACTTTTAAAAATACATTTGGGAAAATTAAAGTGAATTCTTTATATTCATAAATTGACACAAAAGACAAAAGAAAAAGAAAATATGGCCTCGGGAAAGAAAACTTATACGCAAAGCCAAATTCAAACTGTAAATCAAAGAAGAGCATCAATAGACACCCCAAAGCAAACAGAACCAACAATGTCTTCTATATTGGAAGAAATCAGAAGTCTCAAAACAGAGATACGTCAGGAGATAAAACAAGAGTCTAAAGATACAAGAAAAGAGATTAAGGATGAAATGAAGAGAGAACTAGGAACTATAGGGGAAAGACTGGATAAAATGACAAAACAAGTTGAGAGTACACAAACAGATGTGGAAGACCTAAAAGTTGTCAAACAAAACTTAAAGAAAACATTGGAACAAACAATAGAAATGCAAAAGAAAGATGAAAATATTATCTTATGGCAAGAGATCTATTACAGGGACAGATGCCTTAAACTCAGAGGGATACCTGAAGAAACTAAAGAAAAAAATTATAAAAGACTGATTCCAACACTAGCGAACTATACTGACAAAAGCAGAAATTGACAAAGCAATGGATAGAATCTTCAGAATTAATTCAGCAATTACCAGAGAAATAAAACTCCCACGTGATGTTGTAATATGCTTTACAAGAGCCAGGATAAAGGATGTAGTGATTCAGAGAAGCTATGAGGATGATTTAATAATAGATGGACAGAAAATAAGCATTTTTAAAGACACTCCCCTCACAACATTGAAGAAACAACAAGAATACAAACTTTTACACAAACACAGAATAAGATATGCATGGGAAAAGATAGAAGGAGTCACATTTACCTATCAACAAAGAAGATTTAGAATAAATTCCATACAAAAAGCAAAAGATTTTTGTAAAAGATTTCAAACGGTAATGGAAGCAGAAAATGAGAAAAGAACTACAACTGAAGAGGAGAAAGAGAAAGAGAAACCAAAGGAACAGAGAAAACAAGTTAAAGCTATAATGGAAACCAGAAGTCAAAAACAAATGAAATAAGCAGAAGAGGACATAGAAGAGGGCAAAGGGAGCGAGCCTTTTTCAGACAAAAGTAAAATACAAGAACAAACCAATGAGGAAGAAGAAGAAGAGTTGGAGGAACAAGGAGAGGAGGAATTATAGATAAAAGATAATATAATAATCTCAAATCTCAAAATGGTGATGCAAATCTGTTCATGGTATGTTAAAGGACTAAATTCAAAATACAAACATAGTAAAATATTTCATTATTTGGAAAAGAAAAATCAGGACATTATCTGTCTTCAAGAAATAAAGATTAAACAAACAGACACCAGATTTTTACGTAACCCTAAATTAGGCCAAATATTTGTATCAGCAAATGAGAAGAAAAAAAGGGAGTTGTGATTTATGTTAACAAGAGATATGAAGCAAGAGAAATATTCACAGATCAAGAAGGTCATTATATTGCTATAGAAGCAATGTGGCAGCAGATTTTTTTTTTTAATATTGGTATCTATGCTCCACAGGAAAATAAAGAAAAAATCTTTAAGAAATTGAGTCAGCAAAGAGAAATTTGACTATGAGCATCATTTGATAATGGGAGACTGGAACAGAGTTATAGATTCTAAAACTGACAGAACTATACAAAAAAAAATATCAAGGACTTCTTCCATTTTTTTTTAATTACAAGAAAAGTTTTAATTAGAAGATGTTTGGACTGGACTATATAACAGAACTAAAGGCTTCACTTTTTTCTCAGACAGACATAAAACAGAATCACGAATTGACATGTTTTTAATTTCTTTTTTTACAAAATTTGACTTTATTGCTGTAAAAACACACTACATGTAACACACAACAAATTACAAAAAAACTATGCAATAAAATATAATACCATACAATACATCACATTGATAATTACACAAACACACACATACAAATATGAATACACACATATAAAATTTACAAAAATTAAGATGCCTAAAAAAAACCATAAGATATATAAAGGAAAAAAACCACACACAAAAAACCAACAACAAGCAAACAAACAAAGAAAAAAAAACACAAAAAGAGAAACTTCCTGAGCATTGGAAAGGGTCTTATTTTCACCTATTAACATTTCTGCATCTCAAAAATAATATATACAGGATTTCCTTAAAAGGAAGACTCAACAGGAAAAAAAAAAGATAGTGGGCATCCTCGATTAACCTACTGTGAGCAAGAATGACTATAAATTTATCTTAATTCAATAGCTTTGTCACCAAATCTTTATAGTCGCTAAACTCCAGAGACTTTACCAATGGCTCCAAAATCTTTTTTTTCTCGCCCCAACATTTACCTCATATCAATTGTGTTAATTTATCTGCACAGATACAATCAACTAACTTATATAATCAATCTCTCACCTCCGGCAGAATTTGACTTTTCCATCTGGCTGCCAGAACCATTCTAGGAGTATTAGTAATGTAGAATAAGAGTTTAACATACTGAGTTCCAACCTGCTTTTCATCATACATCCCTAATAATTTTTAATTTCTAAACAACTTTTTCATCAAATTAAGAAAATGGACATCTGGCCAAAAATTAGTTCAGACCACAATCCAATTCAACTTAGTGTTTCAGGACAAAAACATCAATATTCTTGGTGTCTGAATGAATACCTGCTTAAAAAAAGAAGATTTTGTGAAGAAAATGAAGGAAGAAATAAAACATTACTTCTGTGAAAATACTTCAAGTGAAGTCAAAATGAAGACAGTGTGGGATGCAAGCAAAGCAGTCATGAGCGGAATTTATTCAGAAAGGCACTGAAGTGAAGAGAAAATCACAAGATGAAATGAGAAAATTGACAGAAGAAATACGGGAAAAAGAAATTCAAGATCAACCAACTAAAGGAGAATTGAAAAGCCACCTGAAAATATTACAAGTGAAATGGGATGCAATATTGACAAAGGAAGTAGAAAGAAAATTAAGCTATGTAAAACAAAAAAAAATTGAATCACCTAACAAGACTAGGAGGTGGCTGGCAAATAGGCTGAAAAAAGAAAAAGAAAAGAAATTGATTCAGAAAATAGTGAAGAAAGAGACAATTATAACAAATCAAGAAGGAATTAAGAAGGCATTTACAAAGTACTATACTAAATTATATAAAGAAACAGGATTGGAAACAAATCAGAAGACTATAAAAGAAAAGATATTGTCAGATTGGAATGCAAAAATAATCTCAGTGGCAGATAGAAAAGTGTTGAATGCTCCTTTTATGGCTGCTGAAATAGAACAGGCAATAAGAAGTCAAAAATTAAATAAAACACCAGGACCAGATGGTTTTACAGCAGAATATTATAACACATTTGAGAAAGAACTGATAATATCATTAAAAATATGTTTAATAAAATAAGAGAACAAGGAATACCATAATCATGGGAAGAGACCAACATTACACTTATACCAAAAGAAGGCAAGGACAAACTGAAAGTAGAAAATTATAGACCTATTTCATTATTAAATGTGGATTATAAAATCTTTATGATGATATTAGCTACAAGATTAAAAAACATTTTGAAAACATTGATGCATGAGGATCAAACAGGATTTTTACCATCAAGACACATGAAAGAGAATATCAGAACAGTATTAAATGCAATTGAATACTATGAAAAAAAAAAAACAATGAGGAAAAGCTGCATTGATTTTCCTAGATTCAGAAAAAGCCTTTGATAAAGTAAAATGGAACTTTATGCTTGAATGATTAAAAAAAATGGATTTGGGCAATAACTTTTATGAATGGATAAGAAATTACTGGACTTTGAAAAAAAATCCAGAATAAAAGTAAATAAAGAGATAAAATATGACAAAAGAAGAAGAAAATAAATAACAAACTATATCAGGATATAAAATTGAGAAGAAAATTAGATATTTGGGAATTTGGATTATGAAAAGAAATGCTGATATATTTGAAAATAACTATGAAAAAACATGGGAAAGAATACAAGAAGATCTGAATAAGCTGGCAGATAGATAAATCTATCATTATTGGGAAGGATAGAAACAATTAAAATGATGGTATAACTAAAGATGATTTTTTTATTCCAAAATATTCCTGTAATCTTAAATGACAAACCATTTAAACAATGGAAAAAAATCTGATAAAATTCATCTGGCTAGGTAGAAAGTCCAGGATAAAGTGAAAGACACTGATTGATAAGAAAAAGAATGGTGGCTGTAACCTACCAGATTTGAAGATATATTATCATGCAAATACACTTACCTGGATTAAGTACTGGGCAAAATTAGAAAAAGACAGAATTCTCACTTTAGAAGGTTTCAATTTGAGATATGGATGGCACACATATATGTGGTACAATATGACAAAAGTACATAAAGAATTTGAACATCACTATATCAGAAGATCACTAATCAAAATTTGGTTACAATACAAAGAAAAATTCTATAGAAAATTACCTTTATGGCTGTCACCTCAGGAAGCATTTTTGGAAGACTGTGAGAATTACTGAACTGGTTGAGATATTGAAACATTTTTGAAAAGACAAGAAGAGGATCATATGAACTAAAGCCAATAGAAGACCTGAAAGAACTGGATAAAAATATCCATTGGTTACCATATAAACAGCTGGCAGATAAAATCAAAATGGATTATAAAGAAGTAGGATTTGAAGAAACTGAAACTGAATTAGATAAAGTGATAAAACAAAACAGAAAAAAATTAACCTCTAAATATTATGAGATATTACAAGAAAGAGAATTAGAACAAGATGTCATAAAAGAGACAATGATCAGATGGGCAAAAGATATTGGAAAAGACATCGATTTAGAAAGCTGGAAATAGGCAAGAAAAAGGACACAATGGTTTACTCAATGCCAAGATTTGAAGGAAAATTACCTTAAAATGGAACAACGATGGTATTTAACTCCAACAAAATTAGCAAAAATTTATAAAACCAGCAACAACAGATGTTGGAAATGTAATCAAACTACAGGAAGCTGGCTTCATATATGGTGGAACTGTGATAGAATTAAAAAATATTGGATGAATGTTCACAAAGCAATATGTGAAATATTTAAAATAAAATATGACTTATTACCAGAAATATACCTATTGAACATGACGAATAAGATTTCGGAGAAGACAGAAAAGAAGTATGGAAGAATATTGTTATATATGATAACGTTAGAACGAATAACATTAACGAAAAAATGGAAGCTAATGGAAATTCCTTTAATTAGTGATTGGCTGTGTAAGGCTTTATAAAGAATGTATCGAAATGAACATTGTTAAATGAATGTATAGAAATATCAATACAAAGGTACTGAGCTATCTAAATATAAATGATCAAAGATGTTAAAGCTGGGGTTGTAGCACACAGAGCATCTAAAGGGTATAATACATTGAATGTGAAGACAATAAGAGTAAATTGGAAAATAGTTCAGGACAAACTGGAGATTCAGTGGAAGTCAATTGTATATAATGTAAATATATATTGAAAATGATATGAATATTTCATTATAATATCTGTGAAAGAAAAGTATATTTTAATAAAAAAAATAAATTAAAAAATACATTTGGGCATTTGTCTGAATTGTTTTAAAGGAGGATTTCCCACTAAATTCTTTCCAACATGAAATACTACACAGTTGCTAAGCAACTGCTTGTGTCCTTAAGAGATTCTACAAGGTTTTATTTGGTTCTGTGTTTTCTAAACTTCAGACCAAAAAAAAAAAAAAAAAGGCAACATCTACTCTTTGTTTATTTAATTTTCTAGAGCAGGCTTGAAAGACAGACTCTTGACAATTGGGCATTGAAGCACTGCAAAAAGTGTTCAAGAGCCAAACTGCTAGTGCCTAGCAGAATTTTTGTGAGGTGTGGGGTGGAATACTATTTTATATAAAAAAGAGTTCCACTTAAAAAGAACAAAACCTTCCCCTCTCTCAGGCTCATAACAGTTTGACATAAGCATAAAAAATATCACTGAAGCCTTGGTATCTCAACTCCAACTTTTAAAATATTTAAAACAAATATGTATTTTGTGCAATTTTTTCCACAGGAGTATAGTGTCCACTTCAGGGGAAGCAATAGTACCACTCTATTGCACCGGCACAAAAATGACACTGTATTCAATATTATGGTTGTAAAACTTGGCCACAACTTTATTTGTACAGGGTCGTAAATAAATTCTTTAACAATTTAATTTAACCACAATTTACATTGTTCTTGACACAAGTGTCCCTTTACATATCCAATCTAGCTAACCGTGTAAACCTATCCTTTTACTTCATGTGTCAAGAACATCAAGTTCCAATTAAACACACATCCAAATAAATCATCTCCCCCAACCAGAAATGATGGCATAATTTTAGCTCATGATGTAACTTGTCTATGATGTCATCAATTTGTTTAGTGACAACATAGCAAAATTTTGTTAACCCCTTGAAGTATACTCTTTGTCCAAATCAACTTGAATCAATTTCATAATTCCAATTAACTAAATTATCCCCCGGTGTGTGTGTCCCTGCCCCCCCCCCCCCAGGAGAGCTCATTCAATATGATGAGTGATGGACTCCAAGTATACATCACAACCCTCAGGGGATGAACCCCATCGCCCCTGTACAAATGTGGCATACCAATCTAAATACCCTCGTGCTCAACAACTGCAATCCCCAAAACCTGAAACTTCTTAACCATGGATCTATTCAGCCAATGTCAGGCCACGTTGATCAACAAGTCCTTTCTTGCTTCCACTCAAGCACGCCATGGCAGATACTTGTTCTACATCAACACTGTGTGCGGGAATCTACGCTTAATGTCTTGCATGTCGTTCAAGATCCTTTTGGCCAACTTGAAACAAGGTACTTTAACAAGGTCATTTTCTCCCAAGTGTACCAGTAGAATCTCAGGCGATGAAAGTGTCACAGATAGCTCAATGATGCGCGGAATGAGAGCTCCCCATAGCATCCCTCTTCGACTAAACCATTGTACTCACCGAACCTCTCTTATCCCCCAGTTTTGATTGTGACACGATTGGAGCACACGAAGTTCCACCCAAAACACAAGGCTGTGCTCGATGATCCATACAAAATTCACATCTGCTTGAATAGAAAAACAAATTAAGTATAACAATGCGACACCTCAACTAGATATCGCTAGTCCCAACCAATACATTATGGGCAAATATATGACTTAAAAGCCCTGGACCGCCAACGCCCAATCCGTCGGATTGTAGCATAGTTTAAACCCTGCATAGCAGCAGCGGTCACTGACCCTATACAAAAAGAATGAGCAGAGAACTGGGCCACTGGCAAACCTGCATGCCTCAAAATCTCTCGCAACACAGCCCAAAATTGAAACTGTGTCAACAGAAGGCACAAAACATGAAGGAACAAATAGCCTGGGCCAGTCGGGCGAAGTCTAAGATAGTCCGACAAAGTCAAAACAGGACAAATTTGACCTAATGATTCTCTAGACAAGGTGATGGTTTGTCCCTTAGCCAACTGGTCAGTTTTAGAATGCCTAAAACAGATTTGAACTCCCTGTTCACTAATTTGGATGTCCGATAGGTAAAGTGCTCTGCCCGAACTATCTGAGCGTGAGCTAGGAACCAGCTCACTAATTCTAGTGGCCACAGAAAACACCACAGAAAAAAAACTGCTCTAAATAGAATCACTTCCTGAGATGAAGAACATACATCCAGAAGGGATTGCCAAATTTGGATGAGAATCGTTCCTATTACCAGCAAGGGTTTATCATGTGCCGGAGGAAGCTCCCTAGTCCATCCTTCCATGGCCCTACGAACTCTAAAATCCACTGTAAGGTCATTGAACCCCCCCACACACTCTTGAATAAAAGGACAGAGCTGCTAACCTCACCCCAATAGTAACCGGGGACAAACCTGACTGCCGAAGGTGAAACGCGAAACGTAACATAATCTCAACCCCCAAGGGTCAAACCTCATCCTCCCCTTCCATAGACAGAAACAGCCTAACAGCTCACATTGTGAGCTGATATGACTTGCGTGTCGATGGTGCAACAGACTGGAGAATCGCCCTGTCGATTTCTATTTTCCAAGGCTCCACAGATGTTCTGGTACCTCCAGTGGTTGAGATGCTGCCTCTGGGGCAAGTTGACAAAACCTGGAAAGCTGAAAGTGAGAAAGGCCATCTGCCAACAGATTTAGTAACCCTGGTACATGGCGAGCTTGAAACAACACATTGTATCTCAAACATTGAGTAACCATTGCTCTAACCAATGCCATCACCCTCAAGGATTTGGAGGTTTGAGAGTTCACCACATAAACCACTGCTTGGTTGTCACACCAAAATCAAACAGTTTTATTTTCAAATTGATCTGGCCACAAGTTAACTGCAACAATAATAGGGAAGAGTTCAAGAAAAGTGAGATCATGTGTCCAAACCTTATCTATCCAAGCTTGTGTCCATCTCTCCACTGTCCACTGACCTTTCCAATAGAGTCCAAAACTGTGTGCACTAGAGGCATTGGAGTGTACCTGAAGGTCCACCTTTAAAAGCATTTCCGACCTCAAAAAGGAAACTCCATTAAATTGATCTAAAAATGACTCCCAAACCTTCAAATCAGCTCTTATTCCACTAGTAATCCTAATGTGGTGATGTGGAGCAAAGACCCCTTTAGTGGCATTGTATAAGGGAGCACAAAAAGCCCGCCCGGGAACAATAACTTTACAATCAAAATTTAACAACCCTGTCAGGGATTGAAATTCTCGAAGTGTGGCTTTGGTCTTACTGCTCATTAATCATACCTGGTGTCTCATCGCTTTGAGTTTTTCTACTGGGAGGCGGGAAAGTCCCTCAACTGTTCCTAACTCTATGCCTAAGAAGGTCAGACTAGTGCCAGAACCCTCTGTCTTTTCCTCTGCCAAAGGAACTCCCATCTCAGCCATCAACACCTGAAATGCTGACAAAGTATCTATACACCTTGTAGAACCATGAGCTCCAGCGAACAAGAAGTCATCCAGATAATGAGTAATAGCTTGATTACCTGATCTCTTGACAGCACACCATTGCAAAAATGTACTAATTTTTTTCAAATGCAGAGCATGAGATGGAACACCCCATTGACATTGCCTTGTCAAAATACTATATCCCTTCAAATTGAAAGCCTAATAAGTCAAAATGATTAGGGTGCACTGGCAAAACCCTGAAAGCTGATTTTATATCACACTTAGCCAATAGGGTGCCCCTACCCAATGCCCACACCATCCGCACAGCTGTGTTGAATGATGCATACTTCACCGATGCCAAAGCTGGATCAATGGCATCGTTAACAGACTCCCCTTTTGGGTATGAAAAATTATGTATTAGATGGAACTCACAAGGTGCCTTCTTGGGAATAATGCCCAAAGGTGACAGCCTTAGTGTCAGCATTGGCAGATGTTGATGGGGCCCAGATATCCTACCAGCAGCCAACACTTTAGCCAGCTTCTCCCTGATTAACTCTGGTGACTCCCTCACTGAACGTGTATTAGGCGTGAATCAGTGAACCCTCAAACCTGTATAAGGAATATGAAAACCTTTTGAAAACCCATTTAACAAATACTGAGCGGAATCCCTATTCAGATAACCAATCAGTCAAAACATCCAGTTTAATTGGTGTTGGGGCCTTTCCCTCCTGCTGCAGAAGCTTGCGAGGAGATTCCAGCCCCTACCTTCCTTCCCTTAAAACAGGAAGTGCCTGGGTGATTACCTCTGCAGATGTTACATTTATGATCGAACCTACAGGACAGCCCAGAGCACTTACCAGAGTTGAAGTCCCAGCATAAACCTGTAACCCTTTTCCCCCTTGCTAGGCCTCGCATACTGCCCTTTCGACTGTATGACCATGGGCACAAAGCCATTGTCACACCTGCTCAAAGGGGAGGCCCCTAGCATAACATCTGCCCACAGCTCAGACTGAATGTGCTGCCAAGACAAAAAAGTATCCATAGCAGCTCTCATCCTGAACTGTTCATCGTACTGGAGCCAAGCCGAGCCCCTCAAATTGAAATGACAATTCATGTATGCTTTGATCATGATTTCTTGGTACTTTGAAAAATCAGGAGACGTATACGGGTCTTTTTGTTCAATCACACCTCTATACATGGTAAATCCCATCATCCAGTTCACAAAGTTTCGTTCTAGCTTAGGACGCTTGTGAGCCTGGAATACCTTAGGGAGACTAAACATGACCCTGTCCTTGACCATTATCCTCAGTTTGGGGTTGTGAAACATCAATAAAATAAATTGATGTATTCCCCTTTCCATATTCTCTCTTTAGTAGAGAGGGGAAGATGAGATCCTAAGGGAGTTGACATCCCAGTATTGGGGTTGCACTCCACTGCCTGATCTGCCCCAGCCAGACCTAATGCTCCCACTGTGACCATGGGCTTTGTGTCACTTACCTTGGTGACCACGGGCTGCTCAGCTTGCACCCTCATGTTAGGCACTGAGGTGCAACTGATGAAGTCGAGAGTGCTGCTACTGAAACAATCAAATAACTTGTCCCACCAGCAATTTGCCCCACTTGGCCACCAGGGGACCAAACCAAGGTGGGCCAAGAAGTTAGATAATTCGAAGGCAGGGACAAACCTGTATTAGGCAATTGCTGAGCAGCCTCCCCAGATGTTTGTGATGCTCCCTCCGAGTGTGCCAAAGCCTCTGCTCGGGTGCCAATCTGCGGAATGGAAGAAACACTTCCCCCATCCCTGTTAGCAATTTCACCAGTTTCAGGTGCAGACACACCACCATGACCTGAAACCACAGCCCTCTGGACTAAACTATATAAGTCCGTCAGAGTAGGCTGTTCAAGCACAGGGGCAGCCGCTCCCTGTTGTGCCACACCTGGAACTCTCTTTAACAGTTCCATAACATCTGCTACAGTTGCCTGACCAACCTCCGTAGCAGATGAGACCAGGGGACCACATGCTACATCCTCAAAAGACATGCCAGGTGAAGTAATTGGTTGCACCTGTGTAGCCTGATGCCCAGAAATTTGGTCCCGACTTGAAATTGTACTCGCTTGGGACCCTGTATTAGAACTTTGAACCCTAGTTTGTGCTAGCTGTTCACAAACAGCGACACAAGCCTGCATAGTGTGGCCTAATTGTGTCAACTGAGCTGCAATCTCATCATCCTATTTTGCAGGTCATTTGGTCTCTTCGGTGCTGACTGCCCAGAATTGGGCCCAGCCAAAGCTGCATGCCACTTAGACTGTGGCTTACCGCGTGGCATGACTACACTGTGAATTAACCAAGAGACTGCTCAAAGTTCTATTGTTTAAATTTTTTAAGTTTTTGTTTTTAAGTTTAATTCCCCCCCTCTTTTTTGGGCAGAGTGCCAAATTAGATAATGAACACAGGCCCCCCAACCAGCAGCCTGTCCCAAAATAGGGACCTGATTAATGGCCAAAAGGCTTACCACTTCCCTTTGTGGGACACAAGAACCAAACCAGAATATACTGGCTAGTGTAGGACCACCAATTAAAGGCCAAAAAGGCCTACCACTTCCCTTCTGGGACACCAAAAACAAGCCAGAATATACTGGCAAGTGTAGCACCACTGACTAAGGGCTAAAAGGCCTGAAACTTCCCTTTTTGAGACAAAGCCAAGCCAAAAACCCCTGGCAAGTGTATCTCCACCAATTAAGGCTGAACAGGCCCACCACTTTCCTTTTTTGGACACCAAAAACCCAGCCAGAATATACTGGCAGGTGTAGCCCCACCATTAAGGCCTGATGGGCCTGCCCCCTCCCCTTATGGGACACCACACACCCTGCCAGAATAAACTGGCAATTGCAGCCAGACCTCCCAAGGCCTAAAAGGGGCCTCCTGCTTCCCTTTTGCAGGCCTCTTCCAAGGAAATGGCACCCTTGCACTAGCAGGGTCACACCAGGATCCTCGGGCACCTGGCACCCTTCGGGGCCCTCCAAACCTCGGCCTTCCCGGCCTCTGTCTGCTGTTGCTCCCAAAACCACTGGGAAATCGATTGGGGCCTTCTGGACCACATGGGGCTGCAGCCATGAGCCAAGGCAAGCCCCGCAACCCGAGCTGCTCCACCACCAGCTCCAACAGGGATGGACCACCGGTCCCAAAGCACTGGCCGCAGCCGCGAGCCGACACAACGTAGCGGAACAGGCCGCGACCCGAGCCTTAGGCTCCCAGTCATTAAGCCACTCCAACTACCAGAGTTGACAAGCTCCTTGCTTGTCTGCTTTTCTGAAATGGCTGCTGACACGTGGCAGCCAGGGGGGTTTATAGCCCCCAAATCTCGCTAGTAGTCTTGTGATAGGTGAGGCTACCATCGAGAAGGGATCCTAGAGGATCCCTTTCCTGATTGGCTGGGCAGTGGAGGAAGGGGCAGGACTTCCTCCCACCCAGCCAATCAAGCTTCCGGCATCATTTAAATTGGCCGGCACAATAAAGAACCGGCATCGGGGGGGGGGGGGTCTTTCTGCTTTGGTCAGAGTTCACTGGAATAGTGTGTCCAGTTCTGATCACCACAGTTCAAGGAAGATATTGACAAGTTGGAATGTGTCCAGATGAAGACAGCTAACATGGTAAAAAGTCTGGAAGTCATACCCTATGAGGAACAATTTACAGAGCTGGGTATGTGAAGTTAAAGACTTTCATGGATGGCATCCATGGTTTTTGTGGATTTTTCAGGCTATGGCCATCTGTGGCTGACATCTTCAGAGAATGCTGGCATGGAAGTGAGTGGTGTGTGTATGTGTGTGTGTATCTGAGGCGTTGCCACTCAACTACAGACCAACACAGATTAATCACCACCTCTTAACCAGGTTCGCACAGTATATATATATATATATATATATATATATATATATATATATCCCACTCACTTCCATGCCAGCATTATTTGAATATGCCAGCCACCGATGCTGGTAAAACATCAAAAATAAATTATTCTAGAACACAATCCACCAAAAAAAGAAAAACAAAACCAGAGCTGGGTATGTTTAGTTTTGAGATGGAAAGATGCAGAGGTGATATTATAGCCATCTTTAACTATTTGAAAATATGTTATATAGGAAATGGAAGAAGCATTTTTCTGCTGTTCCAAGGACTAGAAAAAGAACCAATTGATTCAAAATTATAAGAAAAGAGAAGAAAAGAGAAGAACTGCTTGACAGGAAGAGCTGTTTGACAGTGGAATAGACTACCTCAGAGGGTAATGGACTGTATCTGTTTTGATGTATTCAAACAGAGACTGGATGGCCATTTCTCTTGAGTGCATTAACTATGTATTCCTGGCAGTAAGTTTGATTAAAGGGCCCTTGCAATCCATTCCAACTCTTATGATTTTATGATTACATTATTCTGTGATATGTGTGTATCAGTCATTTTCATGGTCTGAAAAGGGGGATTATTTCATCAAATAAAGTCAGGATGAGATGTCCCTCTACTTTGACCATAGGCAACTAGTTGTATGCATGCATAGTTCCCCTTGTTCTTTCTTTTCTATATTTTTAGTCAGAGGACCTTCAAGTCGCTCATCACAAAGACAAATGAAACCCAGGGAAAATAATAACTAAAAATACTATGAAAAGTGCAGATAATAAAACAGTTAGTAAGAAAGACTTTAATATCGTATCTTTCCAAAATCCAAAGCAATATGCCCTGCCCTGCCTTGAAGAATTTGGAAGCCAGTATAACAGGTCCCTAGTGAAAAGACTCAGCATTGAACCCTGAGGCCAATTTCTCAGACATAAGTCCTATGAAACTTCTGGAAACTGTTACCTAATCTAGAAAGAGAGAGACTGCCACTGAGACAAAGCACCATCTTTCATCAAATAATGATGCAGAATCAACCAGCCACATTAAAGACATCTATCTGTTTAGTGACCACAAACAACAAGCATGTGAATAGGATTACTTCTTGTAGGCACTTGTTGAGTTTCAGCCTCTGTTTTTGCTGATTGTGAATTCTAGCACCAGCATTCCTGCCTCTTATTGAACTTGCTTGACTTTTCTGCCTTTAGCATTTCTCCCAAACTTCTCTTTTTTCTTTTGCTGCTCCCATTTTGCATTAAGAACTGTAGGACAGTTTTCTGTTGCACTGGCACAAAGGACACAGAACGCTCTTTTGGGTTTAAACAGGCCATAACTTTTATTTAGCTATAAATGACAAACTCTCGCCCCAAGTCTCGTAAACCAGTAACACCGTGAGACTTGGTGCAAACATGAATAAACCTATTGGGCAAGGCGCACAGGTGTGCTTATTTCCCTGCATGCCTTGACCAACCAGGTGTCTCCTGCCCTTATTTGGCCAGCACAACAAGAAACCCCTCCCGACTTGTTGGGGGGCATCTTTGCACTGGCACAAAGGACACAAGATGCCTCTTTTGGGTTTAAACAGGCGACAACTTTTATTAGCTGTACAGGATCTATTTACAAACCAATAAATATAAACAAATTTGTCACATCTGAAAGTGAAAGTGTAACCACCCAAGTGGGTGGTCCTTCACTGCACGTGACAAAACAAGTAAACAAATGAACAATAAATTTACAAACCCCTCCTCCCAGAAATGACGTCATATTTCATCATATGACATCATGCAATTTTATGATGTCATGCCTTATTTGCATATGTCATTTCCTTTTCATTTAATTTATGCCAATTTTTCCCCCAATTTTAACTAGCCAGATTAAATTATTCTGTGGGGTGGGGGTCCTTACCTGCCACAAGAGGGGGCCAGCCTAGCTAGGCATCCCCTCCCCCCCCACAGATCGCTTTTCAATTTGGTCAGAGAGTGCAGTTACGTACATCTCTGACCCCTCTGGAGAGAGGTGAACCTTATCCCCCCTGTACAGCTGTGGCTGATCAAGCTTAATACCGTGATCCACAAAGAAAATTCCCAATTTAGCAAGGTGCTTAGACACGTAGCAGTTAAGCCAGCACTGAGCATTGTTAATAGCTGAGTCCTTCTGCGCTCCAGGCCAGGAACACCTTGGCACAAGTTTGGTCCATAGGATCACAGCGCCCGACAAGATCTTTTGGACCTCCTCCATGTCCTTAACTATCTGCTTAGCCAACTGCAAGCACAGAGTCCAAACAAGATCATTCTCCCCCCAGGTGTACCACCAAAACTCGGGGGTGAGGACGTGAATGTGCCAACTCCATAATAAATGGAAGGAGAAATGGCCACATCATGCCCCTTTGTCCAAACCACTCTGTAAGTCCAATATGGGCAAGGCCAAATATATTGTCTCAGCAATGCTCCAACAGATGGCGTTCTGCCCAGAAGATCAGGCTGTGTCCCAATATCCAGATTTTGCTGGGGTAAAAGCCATCTGAAACAAAATAAAACAAATCAACATGGCTTATCAGGAGTCCCATTACCCAACTGCCTAACATAGGACTTAAATGCATGTCAACGCCACCTGCCAATTGTGCAAATATCGGCTTCACTCAAGCCATGAGTGGCCGCAGTTGTCGCAGCCCCAATACAAAAGGAGTGCAAAGAAAAACATTCCTGAGGTAACTCAGCCCTCCTTACAGTCTCTTTTAACACAGCCCTAAATTGGAACTGGGTTAAGGGCAAACCAGACAAATGAATAAACAAGTATTCAGCCAAATTAGGCCTAATATTCAAGTAGTTATTCATCGCTACCACTGGGCAAATTTGGCCTTGCGGCGCCTTAGCCAAGAAGATAGACTGACCTTTTGCAAACTGGTCAGTCTTGGAACACCTAATGTGAATTTGAATCCCCTGTCCTGTTAGGCTGATATCAGAGATTGATAGTGCCCTGCCAGATTTATTATTATGAGATCCAGGCACAATCTCACTGATTCTTAAAGCAGCAAAAAAGGCTATAGCAAATAGTGCTTTAAATAAAGCCTCTTCCCCAGGTGATTAACATGTTTGAGCTAATTGATCCCATGACTTAAGAATGACAGAGCCAGTTATAGGCCATCGAGAGTCTTCTGTGACAGGGGATTCTCTAGATCATCCCTCAACTGCTCTTTTGACCCTAAAGTCATTAGTAGGATCAAAAAAAGCTGTTTGCCTAGAGTAAAATGCCAGGGCGGCCAACCTGCCCCTTAGAGTGACAGGTGAAAGTCCTGATTGCTTAAGAGATACAATAAAGTGAAGGACCAAATCAACATCAATAGGCCATTTTAGAACCTCCTCAATTTCCTGCAAAAATTGGTTAAACAAATTTAAAGCTGTATGGTAGGACTTGCGTGTTGACGGGGCAATGGAGTTTGAAATTGTTCTATGAACTTCTAATCTCCAAGGTTCCAGAGTGATGCCAGTACCTCCAACGGGTGTGTTGAAGCTTCAGGAGCTAGCTGCCGGATCCTGGAGAACTGAAAACGAGAAAGGCCGTCCGCCAAAGGGTTAAGCAAATCAGGAACCTGTTGAGCTTTAAATAACACATTATAATTCAAGCATTGTAACACCATCACCCTTACCAAACCCATAACTTTAGGAGACTTGGAGGACTGAGAGTTTACCACATACACAACTGCCTGGTTGTCACACCAAAACCAAACAGTCCTATTAGCAAACTGGCTTGCCCACAAGTGCACAGCCGCCTCAATTGGAAATAGTTCCAAGAATGTAAGGTTTCTAGTCAGACCGCTTTTAACCCATGCAGAAGGCCATGCCTCTGCAGCCCACTGGCCATTCCAATAGACACCGAAGCCATGGGCACCAGCAGCATCAGAATGCACCTGAAAATCTGCCCAAAGCAGCATTTCAGTTCTCCAAAATGCTCCAAAAAGGAGTACCAAACTTTCAAATCCTCATGAATGCCCCTTGTGATTCTAATGTGGTGATGCTGAGCCACTATCCCTGCAGTAGCCCTATACAGTCTAGCACAAAATGCTCGTCCTGGAACTACAACCCTACAGGCAAAATTCAAAAGACCTGTAAGGATTGAAATTCATGAAGGGTAGCTTTTTGTTTCCCTAACATGATCCCAACTTGTTGCTTCATAGCCACTAGTTTCTCATCAGGCAGACGAGAAATTCCAGCTATGGTATCCATCTCGATGCCTAAAAAGGTAAGCTATGGTATCCATCTCGATGCCTAAAAAGGTATGTGGCCCCTCTGTTTTTTCCTCCACTAAAGGCACACCAATCTCCTACATTAATTCCTGAAATTGAACTAAAGAATTCTGGCACTGTGAGGAATTAGGATTACCAGCAATTAGAAAATCATCCAAATAATGAGCAATGGCTCTATTATAAGTTCTCTTAACTGCACACCAATGGAGAAAGGTGCTGAATGTCTCAAAAGCTTGTTGGGAAACAAAGACCTTAGCTCAAATGTGAGAGTGAAGCACCCAACTTCGCTTCTGAGACCTTATTCAAATGTATACCAGAGACGTAAGAGTTCTGGCAAGGAAGACACTGAAACGGACCAAACTCCAATGAAAGTCTGAAAAATATTTATTAACAAAATAAGCAAACATTCAAATGTGGCACACACACACACACACACACACACATGAAGAATAAGCAGGAAAGAGCGAGAGCAGGGGAGGCAGAGAGGGAGACCAGGATAGAGGGAATATGCTCACACCCGAGAAGCTCCTCTGGACTTCTGGCAACGAATGAGGTTGAGTTCCGTGGAAGGGGCACGACCGGTAAGAGAGGGGGTCGTGGGAACTATATCAGAGCACAGACCGACAGAGATTCAGCATGCACTTCCAAGGAAAGGTCTGCTAAAATCCAGGGGTTCTTATAGGGAATTTCTGCCTTCTGGCCATGAGTTAAACAATAGGTGGACAAAGGCTTGATGGGTTTACTATTGTTTACTTAAGTCTGGGCATAGTCTAAACAATGGATTTGGCTTGAAAACTATCAAGGAAAGGAAGCTAGAGAAAAGGGTGCAATCTAATCTCATCACTGTCCCATTAAGTGTGAGACTAAGACAAACAAACACCATTATGTATCTTTTCCAATATAATGGATATTCCCAAGGGCAACTCCCAAAACCTGCCTGTCCAGGAAATCTTTAGTGGTCTTGAGCAGCTTTAGCATGCTTACCTGACCTTACAGTTAGGGGATTATGGCTGCCATCTCCCAAGGGTCAGGCTGGGGTCATAGGGAACTCCACATGGCTACAATATATGAGAAAAATGGAGCACATTCACTAACAATCTGAACAAGAAATCGAGCATCCCATTGGCATAGCTTTGTCAAAATATAATTTTCCTTCAAACTGAAAACCCAGGAGGTCAAAATCATCTGGGTGTACAGGAAAGAGTCTAAAAGCAGATTTAATATCACATTTAGCTAACAGGGCTCCTGTGCCTAGGTTCCTGATCATCTTAAGTGCTGAGTCAAATGATGTGTACCTAACTGAGGTAAGCCCAGGATCAATGGCATCGTTCACGGACTCCCCTTTTGGGTATGATAAATTATGAATCAGTCTAAATTCCCCAGGGGCTTTTTTAGGAAGTACACCCAAAGGGGATAAGCAAAGTGTAGGGATAGATAGCTGATCATGTGGTCCTGAAATTCTCCCTGCTGCTATTTCTTTAGCCAATTTATCCGTCACCACACTCGGAAAGTCCCTTACAGAATGAGCATTAGGTGCAAAACGATAAACCCTAGGGCCTGTATAGGAAATACGAAAGCCTACAGAGAAACCTTGAAATAAATATAAAACAGCCTCCCTGTTAGGGTAAACCTTTAACCATGCTACCATAGTGTCCAAATTAATTGGTGATGGGGCATTTTCCCTGAGGCGAAACTGGCTGGGGGACAGAACCTCCTCCTGCTCTTTTCCTTCTAACACAGGAAGTTCCAGGGTGGCCACCCCCACAGGTATTACATTTGTGATCAAACCTGCAGGGTTGTCTTTTACATTTGCTGGCATTAAAGTCCCAGCATAAGCCAAATTGCCTTCTCTCTCCCGTGGCAGGCCTCGCGTTTGACCCTCTTGGCAAGGTAACCATCGGAACAAACCCATTGTCACACCTGCATGGTGCAGTGGTTAAATGCCTGTACTGCAGCCACTCACTCATAAACCACAAGGTTGCGAGTTCAATACCAGCCAGGGCTGAGGCTCGATTCAGGCCTGCATCCTTCCGAGGTCGCTAAAATGAGTACCCAGCTTGTTGGGGGGCAATCAGCTCACAGTTGTAAACTGCTTAGACATCCCATAGCGTGGTATGAAGCAGTATATAAATGAAGCTGCTTTCCTTTTTTTTTTTTTTTTTTTTTTTTTTTTTTTTTTTTTTTTTTGCTGCTCGAAGGGGAGGCCCCCACCATAACATCAGCCCAAGGCTTGGACTGAACATGCCTCCAGGATAAGGAGCGATCCTGTGCTGCTCTCATCCTAAACTGCTCATTGTATTGGAGCCAAGCTGCACCCTTATAATTGTGATGGCAATTGTTATACGCTTCTATCATGATCTCCTGATATTTAGAGAAATCAGGAGATCTGAATGGCTTTTTTTCCTCTATGACACCTCTGTAAATGGTGAAGCCCATAATCCAATTAACAAAATTGCGCTCTAGCTTAGGGCGTTTGAGCACCTGAAACTCTTTTGGCAAGCTAAAAATGATCCCATCATTTACCATAATCCTTGGCTCGGGATCCCTAAAAGTTAAAGTAAATAAATCAATATATTCGTCCTTCCAAATCCTTTCTTTAATGGAGAGAGGAAGGTGTGAACCAAGGGGTGTAGACATACCAGCATAAGGAGTCGTCTCCACATTCCCCACAGCTCCAGATAACAGAGGAGCACCAGAAATAGACAACCCAGGTGTGGTGCTAGCAGCAGCCAAAGGCTGACCACCCTGCACCTGAGTGTCAGGGACCTGTGAAGTTGCAGGTGCCTGCAGGGATGTATTCAAAACCACAGGGTTGGGCCGTTCCAAGGCCACACCCTGACCAACCTGGCCACCTGAAGCCCATACCAAGGTAGGCCAATTAGCATGTGCAATATTAGGAGACAAACCTGAACTTGAAGCTTGCTGTGAAGCTTCACCAACTGACCGCAGTGGTCCCCCAAAGTGTGGCCCCACAACAGCTCGGGTGTCCAAGACAGCAGAGGCAGCAGCAGCTTAATCACCTCTCTGTTCACCACTGGTCTGCTCCATTGCACCACCTGGAAGAACCACCCCTTGTAAAAGGTTGTATAAATCAGCCATTGTGGGCTGCCTGGACACAGGGGGAACCACACCCTGTGTCACCAAACCCGGGACTCTTTGTAGGAGATCCCACGCATCAGCAATAGTGGGGTGCCCTAGCTCCACTGCCGAAACCACCGACGGGCCTGGTGTAGCAACATCCAGCTGAGACTCAGGTGCTACCACCAAAAGAGACACTTCGGTGTTACTAGCACCCGAAGGGCTGGCACTCGAGGTGGAGGCTGTAGCCTGTAGTTCCTTCTGTGCAAGTTGATAGCAGAGCGCCACACAAGCCTGAACAGTTTTGCCCAATTGTGCAACCTGGGCAGAAATCTCATCTTCTCTGCTGCAAGACTGCGAAGGCCTTTTCGAAGCAGAGTGACCTGCACTAGGCACGGCAGAAGCCACGTGCCATTTGGATTGTGCCTTACTGCGTGGCATCCTGAACTCAGTGAAATAAAGGCAGGCCCAAACCAAATCACCCAACCGTGGATGATTACCACCAGGCCTTAGCAGGCCACCCTTTCCCAAGTCTCACAAGAGACACCACAGCCAGGAAGCGTCACTGGCAACCACCACAGGAAAGGTGTCCACCGAGGTCCTACATGGATCCCTCACCCGAAGACTGCTGTCTTCACACACACACTGCTGGGGAGAAGTGCCACCAACCCTCCTGGACCAGCGATGGGTCCCAACCTTACCAGACCAGCTGACCGGGGCGTCCCTGGGCCTGAAATCAGGTACCGGGTCCACGCACCTGGTGAGGATGCCTCTCACAGAGCCCTCCTCAGGTGTGTACCCCTGAGAATTGGGGATGCAGAGGTGCTACAGGCCCAGAGGGCCAGCCCGAAGGCCTCACTTATTCCCCCCCCCCCCCACAGGTTGCTCAAGGAATATACCTGAGCCCCCGGAGCAAGCGAGAGAAAGTAGCAAAACTGAATAGGCAAGAGCTGAAAAGCAAAAGCCCAAAAGAGCGCTAGGCCTAAGCCAAGCAAGCCAAAAGCAAAGAGTGGAGCGATGTTATTCACTCTGTCTCAGCTCTAAAATGGCTGCCTCCATGTGGCAGCGCACAGCTATAAATGACAAACACTCGCCCCAAGTCTCGCAAACCAGTAACACTGCGAGACTTGGTGCAAACATCAATAAACCTATTGGGTAAGGCATGCAGGTGTGCTTATTTCCCTGCGGGCCTTGACCAACCAGGCGTCTCCTGTCCTTATTTGGCCAGCACAACAAGAAACCCCTCCCGACTTGTCGGGGGATGTCTTTCATCTGACATTGACCTGTTTATTGACAACTCATTCTGCATGCCCCTTCCGACACCAGAAGTCCTGTGGATCTCTGTACTCCAAGAGGAGTGATTTCTGACTCTGACTCCTCTCTATGCTGCTCCCCATCACTAGTTGTTTGTTCAATGATCTTTGTTCCCTTCTTGGACACTTATAGTTGCAAAACAGGAAGTACTGTTATAAATTGGGGAATGAATTACCTGGGCATTTCCTGCACTGCAATTGTTCTGATCCAACCTTTCCTCTATTATCAGAGCTGTTTTCAAAGAAATTTCACAGATATTCAACCATGGATCTCCAAGACCTCATATAATTCATCCCTGACTCATATACACAAGCTTGAAATCAGTGCTGCATGCCATTTCTTCAGTTACTCTGCCCCCAAACTGAAGTGATTACTTTCTTTTGAGGATTTGTATACACTGATAACTGAAGATATCTGCTTCATGATCCCCAGTGGTTGTTATACTATAACACTAAAAATTGTACTATGTCTTTCCTTGCTTTACTTAGGGTCTGAATGAATCATTTGGTGGTGTTATATATCTTCAAATTAACTCTGATTAAGTGACCTTATTATACAGTTTCCTTGGCAAGATTTATACCAAGGATTTTGTCATTGCCTTCATCTAAGGCTTGGAGACTATGACATTCTCAAGATCAACAAGTGGGTTTCCATGACTGAGTAGGGACTCAGATTCTGCTCTCCTGGACTCCTAGTCCAACCTCAAATACACTAAACCTTGCTACCCTGAATGGGACATATTTTTTACTTTAAATCTCTCCATAGAAAGAATTCTATTTTAAACAACTGACAAGAAAGATGCAACCTTTGGAAGTTTAAATTAAATTGGCATATTTGAGGCTAATCCTGTCTGTTCTATATACTCCCAAGGATGAAGGAGAAATTTATTTGTTGCTTAATTTGCACTTTCCAAACTAATGTGTGTGTTATAATATAGACCTGAAACAGATGGGCAAAACAGCTTCCAGCCACTTTGGGGGTGGATTGTGAAGATGATGCATACCCCTGGAGTGGCCAGAAACTGCTCCACAGCCATCTAAGGTGGTCTGAAGCCAGTCAAAAAAGGAGCATTGAAAAAGCATTCCTTGACAGAAGCCCATTGAAGGCAGCAGCAGCAGCTGGCTCTGGGACCACTCCAAGCAGCCAGTCTGCTTCATCCCATAGTTATCCTTTGGTTTTTCTCAGATCCACATGTTAGAGTGCAGTTCTCCAGCTTAAAAATTCATAACAACCTATGTGTGTTAGGGGAAATGATGGGGGGTGGTGGTGTCATATTGTTCACATAATACATGCATTTGGGGGAGATATTTGCAAAATGTGTTTGTTCTGGAATTATACATATACATATGTTTACATACATATTATGGATGGTAAATCTGGATTTTTCATAGGCCGAGCAGATGTCAAAAACAATGAAATAGGTTTTTATGCTGCAGCTTTGAGACACTCAGGAATTTTTGCCCCCTGCAATGATAGGAACTATGCAGCTTTTCTATGAAAACTGTTCCATTTCTCCAGAAATCTGCATATTTTCCCAGAAGCTGCACATCTTCTCCTCAGAACTTCACAGCCTACCTTGAAAATTGTATCACTTTGGGTATTGAAGGGGCTATTTCTAGGCCATCATGTCTCTGTTTTGTGCAAGATTTGGAGGGAGGTGTATGTAGAAAAGAGCAATGTTACACACACACACAATTCATGATAAAAGTATTGCACAAAATCCAGCAATGTTGCACAAAAAAACCCCACCTTATGCCTATTTTTGGTGCACTGTTGCTGGCTTTGTGCAATATTTTTGTTGTGAAACATTGCAGTTTTCTATGTAAATGCAGTAATTTTGAATAACAAAAACCTTGACAACAAAGAATGTATAACATCTTTTGTGTATAATTAATAATAGGCCTAAGCAGACTGCCAGAAATAGTGCACATTAAATTGAGGCGCTGCCCTGGCTCAGTGCTAGGGAGTCATGGGAACTGTATTTTTTTCTAGGACATTGAGCCTTCTCTGTCAGAGATCTCTGGTGCCACAATAAATTACAGTTCCCGTGACTCCCTAGCACTGAGCCAGGGCAGTGCCTCAATTTAATGTGCACTATTTCTGGCAGTCTGCTTAGGCCCAATGTTGCACAACAAAAACCATGCGCCTATTTAAGTATAACATTGCTGAGTTTTTACATTTATGTTCCACAACATTTCTGTTCTGCAACACTGATATTTTGTACTTAAAACCCAGTCATTTTGCACAAGAAAAATGTTGTACAAAATCTGTCAACATTGCACAACAAAAACAATATTTGTCTATAGCTTTAGTTGACCCACGTTTCTTTTCCTGCTGCGTAACATTTGGGTTGTGTAACTTTCAAACTTGCAAAGACTACAGCCAAAATGTCAAACCTTTCAGCATGTTGCCTGTATAGGGTATAGCACGCAATTTTGTTGTGCATTTTGTGCTCTTTCCCCAAGAATATAGTGAAAAATGATGTCAGTGGGTGAAGATTTATATATTTTTTCTCTCTCTCAGAAAATGGCACATTTTTCTGTGGGTAGTAAAAAAAAAAAAAGACTGTCAGTATTTGTGTTTACTTTAAAACTTTGGTTTCTCAAACTCTTGTCCAGTTTTCAAAAAGTGTGCAGTTTGTGTTGTGCCAAGGAATTGGGAAATCATTGTGTTTAGCACCATTAGGTTAAACTGCTTTTTAATAATAATAATAATAATAATAATAATAATAATAATAATAAATCTCACAGTGAATTAAGCATTCATTTTACAGCAGAATGCTTACACAGTAATCGCAATAAATAAATATATAAACGTGAGACAAAAGTTAAGCATCCTAAGCATTCCAGTGCATAACTTTGTTGCTTTCCCAAATTCATTGTTTTATGTGAGAAATTTTGTTCTTTAGGTATTCAGATCTTTCTACTCTAAAAATGTGGGATTATTATTTTTCTTTTATACTGCTGCAGAATATTTGAAATCCTTTCATGTTCCTATGTGTTTTATGTACTGTTTTAAAGTGTTTTTATTTGTGAACTGCCTTGAGTCCCTTTCTGGGAGAAAGGTGGGAGATAAATTAATTAATTAAAAAAATAAACTTGACCTCAGTTGCAAATTGATTAATTTCTATTCCATAGAAATGTACCTATATTTTTGTACAGTCCTTTAACCAAGCAGTTCACAAATGGTGTAGAGATGGGATAGAATTGACTTTTAATTTACCTATCCCTGTCTCTAAACACCACTCACATTATTTACAAACAAATACATCTTACAGTGGGCCCTTCCCATCAATGAGGGTTTGGTTCCCCCCCCCCCCCGAGTAATGGCAAAAGCCATTGGAGATCAAGCCCATATTTGTCAATAGGTGGTACCAAGCATGAGTCTGTGCCAGTGCATCCACAGGTTCACTGCCATTGGCTAATATGGGGCAGGGCATTCTGTGGGAGCACCAATCTGAGGATGGCTAGCCTAGCAATACAGGAGACTCATGATGCTCCAGTGCTGGCCTACCTTAATTCGTTGTTTTATAAATGTGGGGAGCAGTCCGAAGAAATCTTTCCCTTTGTACCCATGAGGAGAGAGGAAAAACATGCAACAGCCTTGGACTTTTGTGGGAAATGGCAAATTTCTTCAACTTGGCTAGACACTTTTGAAGCTTGGATCACTGCTTTTGGGGAAGGTGTGGTTAGCTCTATAGATGAGCTCTTCAGCACAAAGGCATTCCATCATGAATGAAACCCTAGGAACAAATAGCTAAGAACTTGGAATATTGATTTAATATTCTCAGATGTACAAGTTCCACCTGGAAGCTTTGTATCTCCTCAGACAATGAGTTCTAATGGCCTCTTACCTTTTCAGAATCCAAATATATCCTTAGGTAAAGGTACAGAGATGACAGGAAAATTAGGAGAGACTTCTTCTTCTTCTTCTTCTTCTTCTTCTTCTTCTTCTTCTTCTTCTTCTTCTTCTCATTATCATCATCACCCACTCTGTCACACATCTATTATTTTTATATACAAAGAAAATGGTTCGGTAAAACCTCATTCTCCTAAGTCCATTATTCAAATCATGGCACTAAAAAACCTGAACTCCACAACCCAAATGTTTGCACCCTATTTTGAATTTGCCCAAATTCATGTGAATCTGAATAGGACTTGAAAGAGGTCTCAGTTTATAGCTCACACACTGTTTTCCTGGGTGCTGTACTTGTATAAAGGAGGCTTTCCCATTGAGAGATTAACTCACACTTTGTGAGTGAAGTAAAAGTGTGTGTGTGTGTGTGTGTGTGTGTGTGCATGCATGCATGTGTGTAGAGGGGTATATCTAATGGCAGGAAGGACTCCTGATCATGACTATGTATGCACAGGGGGGCTGGCCAGATGTTTTCTGCACTTCTAAAATCTGAAATACCACTCATGTTCAGAAGTGTCAGATTGTAAAGTAGCTTTGGCAGAAACAGTAGCTCTAAATGTTCTCTCATTTGTGATATGGTCAAGTTCTTCAGATTCTTCCCTGGAGAAAACACCAAACATTCTTTCAGAACACAACCAAATTCTAGATGAACTCTTGGACTGTATCCACATGTCAAAAACAGTGTAGTTTGATACCACTTTAACTGTCATGGCTGAAAGCTATGGAATTTTGGGGTTGTAGCTCTTTGAAATATTTAGCCTTCACTTTCACAGAGCTTTGATGCCACAACAAACTACAAATCCCAGGATTCCTAGGATACATCCAGGACAGTTAAAGCAGCGTTATAGTGCTTTGTTTCTGCATTGCAGATGCAGCATGATTAATTTTAACTGAGGCTAAACAGGATAATTAAACTAGAAGTATAGAACTTCAAAGTCTAGGCCAGATTTTTAAGAATTATATCATTTAGTTTCACTCTTAGTATTCAGATGAATTAAGTGGGGCTCATTTGAACCAGCTCTTTAGATAATGGACACCAATTTTCAGTCTTCTGTCTGTAATAAAAACATGTTACTCATGTAGAAACTCCCTGCAGCCAAGAGTTTTTATATATGAAGTATGGACAAGTATTTTCAACTTGGCTGATATATCCCTTCTTTATATATGTTTCCAGGAAGCCATAAAGATTTTTTAAAGAAAAGAAAACTAAGTAGGAAAAGAATGGAAAACAAGGAGATAGAAAACCTCAAAATGTTACACTTCTTTCCAAAGCACAAAATAGTAAAATAACCGCAAATTTTCTTTTCTTCTCTTCCAACCTTTATATTTCCAGGTTACCACCAGAAGAACTAAATATAAAACCTAATCCTGTAAAGGATAAGTGCTTTTTGTCAACTGATAAGTTCTTGACATTCTGTCAAGTGCATTTTTCACCACAGGAAGTGCACTTTATGCCAGTGTGATACTGTCTAGGATGAGGACATAAAGAAAACACATATATGTGAAGTCACTTTTTGACAATGTCTTAGCATTTTTTACACACACACACAGGCACTCTTCTAAGAATCATACATTAATATTAAATCTGCATCTACAAGCTTATAAAACCAGCTATTTTAAAAAGAGAATTGGACATGGATGGTATATGTTTATCCAACCTGCTTTGTCCATCAAAATGGGAATGATCACAGGTTTGATGCAATCTACAAGCATTGTCATTAATGTCCCTGTAGACTGCACATATGATTGATGCATATTATATTGTGTTCCTAATTATAAACTGTCCTAGCACACTGCACACATTATAACACTAAGTAACTCCCCAGTTTAATGATGATGCACTTGGCCATTTATCACATGTCCTTTCTGAATCTCAGCCTGCACACACTACATTCCAAAACTCCCTCCATCATTCATATGGTTATACACCCACACTTGCCTTAGCAACATCTTTCCTCCTGCTTTTGTTCCTCATTGACCATAATTAAAACTGAACTTGTCACCTCATCATCAAAGTCACAAATTTTGCATTTCTATAGCTATGAATGCAATCTGATTATAAATGTCTTTCCTGGGCACCAGTTCTCTCCATGCATCTGAGGAAGTAGAAAAAGTCTACAAAAGCTTATGCTACAACTTGTTTTGCTTAATCAGTCCCAAAGGTACTACAAGATCCTTTGAACAGAAGCTGTGTAGTCCTTGATTTTGTCATCCTCACCAGGAGTTTTAAAAGGAGAATGTATGTAACATTTGTATAGTAGTGGGCAGACATAGAATCACATTTAATCCTCCACCTCCAGAGTTTAGTTGTGAAAAACAGCATCAAAAGCAAATTTTAAGAGGACTGAAAACTTAGAGTCCATCATAAACTGCCCTCCTTCCTGCAACAAGCCAGTATGAGGATTTTTCCCCCAGTAGATCCCATATTTAATATAGCTAGACTATGTGAGCCAGTGTGTCATACTGGAGTGTTGGACTATGACTCTGGAGACCAGGTTTGATTCCCAGCTCTGCCTTGGAATCCACTGGGTGACCTTGGGCATGTCACATGGCCTCAGCCTTTTGGGGAAGGCAATGGCAAACCTTCTGTGAACAAACCTTGGCAATAAAACCCCATGATAGGTTTGCCTTAGGGTCACCATAAGTAGGAAATGACTTGAAGGCACATAAAAATATAAGCGAACAAAAGTCAGATTACATACAGGAGGCTGAGAGACAACTGTCCAATAGCATATTTTATAGAATCCTCCCCCAAGATCCCACTGATGAATATCTGAAAGAACTATGTAAACTACTCAGAGAATTTTCCAGTGATGTACAGAACCAAATTCAAATGAACATATTCCATGAGCCCAAACAAGTCATCTTCTATCTGTTACTGAAAACAGAGGAAAACACATTGTCTCAAGCATTAGAACCCTCATTCTTGAGGTATCTGCATGTATATGGACTCAGTTCTCAGGCCATATGCCATCAATACTCCAAGTTACATGAAGGATGCAACTGATTTCCTGAGGTAGTCCATTCTCCTAAAGGACACTGTCCTAGTCACTATGGATGTGGACTCACTATAGACAAACATCACACACCAAGATGGACTACAAGTCATCAATCAAGACTGAATGAGGCTGCAGCATACCTAGTCACCAACTCTGACAATTTGTACTCACTCATAACTACTTCACTTTTGATAACATCCAAGTTTCTGGTACTGTTATGGACACCACAATATGACACTACAGTATGCTTCATGGCTAATCTGGAGCAACACTTTCTCCACACATGCATCTAGAAAACTCTCCTCTACCTATGATATCTTAATGACATTTTTGTTATCTGGACACATGGAAAGGAATAATTTGAGATGTTCATTAGGATTTCAACAACTTTCACCCTACCATCAATCTGGAACAGTCTACACAACAAATTTGCTTTCTTGACACCACTATGCAAGTGCACAATGGATGTCTTAAGAGCTACACTCTACTGAAAATCCAGCTACCACTACACATACTTACATACCTCCAGTCTTTACCCAGAACACACTACAAAATGTATTGTTTACAGCAAAGCCCCCCAACAAAACCACATCTGCTTGGACCTACAAAACAGAGACTTAAAGTGCTTGGATTTACAACAGGCATTTCTCAAACTATAATATCCACCTAAAGAAGTGAATTAAAAAAAATCAACAAGGCAAGATTAGTATAGAGGAACAATCTACTACAAAACGGACCAAAAATACAAAATGACAGAACTTCCCTAGTGGTCACCTATAGTCCCAAGCAAATATTCAAACACATTTTCAATGAATTACAACTGATTCTGGATAACAATAGAGTCATCTCATAAGCTTTGGGAGGCAGGCTTTCAATGGCTTACAGACAGACTCCAAATCTTAAACAGCTACCTAGATAACAGAACACATAAAATGAATGGTAATACAGGGACAAGCCCCTGCCAGAAACCGTTATGCCAACTCTGTCTCCACAGCAATTATGGCAACAATATTACAGGAGCCAGTAACATTATTCACAACATCAGGGATACAGTTACATGTTCTTCTTCTAATATGATATATGTCATCCTCTGCCATCAACACCCCTTGGACAAACAGAACGGTCTCAAGGCAAGAGGATAAATGGACACAAATCTGATATTTAAAATGGCAATTCCCCCTCCCTAAAAAAAAAAAAAAAACATTTGAAATTTCAGACTTCCTGGATATACAGTACAAGATTTAAAGGTTGCACTCTTTGAACAAGGAAATTTTGAACAACAAAATAATCTCAGAGAAGGTTTTGAATCCAAAGAAACTGACTTTTGTAAGCAGATTTATTACTTTCACATATCAGTAGTAACTGACCACTATAAAGAACTGAAAGATCTATATCACCTTGTGCAGCCATTTGAAAATTTGCATTATTCTGGGTTCTAATATATTTCATTCTGCTCCCACAACTATGCAAATGTGCTTTATAACTGATAAGACATTATTATTACACTATACTGCATTTGAAGAAATTGGTTTATAGCCATGAAAGCTCATGCGAAAGCAAAAACCATTTATTCTTAAAGATATGACAACATTTCTTCCCTTCCTTCAGTGGTGTTCCCACCCCTGGTGTCACCCAGTGCAGGGGGGCTACCAGGGGCAGCAGCAGCTAAAAGAGCATGCTTAGCAATCTCCTTTGCCACCATGATGGAGGTCTCCTTGTGAGAAGTTCTGTGCCATCATGGCAGGGGTAGGCAACCTTTCCCCTTTAAGGGCCGAGGGACTTCAGCTCCCAGAAGCCTCAGCCATGTTGGCCAATAGTCCCATGTTGGCCAATAGCTCCTGGGATTCTGGAAGCTGAAGTCCCTCGGCCCTTAAAGGGGAAAGGTTGCCTACCCCTGCATCATGGCAAGCTAGCATAGCGGCGCTCAGGCCTCTCCTTTGTGCAGTTCAAAAAAA
The DNA here is from genome assembly GCA_026167975.1 of Phrynosoma blainvillii. NCBI lineage: Eukaryota > Metazoa > Chordata > Lepidosauria > Squamata > Phrynosomatidae > Phrynosoma > Phrynosoma blainvillii. The sequence continues at coordinate 202,498,988 of JANUYF010000003.1, forward strand.
CTCTCAAATGGATTCAAAAGGCTGAAAAGGACTCTCAAAGCGTTCAATACTAAATGTAAGTCCCAGGAAAGAAATCTGTGCAATGTTGGTGAAACACTCAAAGTTTCACCCCTGAGAAAATTGTTTAATATGTGGATGCAAAGAAAATGGTTTTCCAGAATCAGAGAGAACTGAAGACAAGGCTGACAACTGTCATTTTAGAGTGGCCTCAAACTTTTGTCCAAGCCATCCTGCATTTTAAAAAAAGGACATTTTTCACCAATACATCGTTTAACACCACAGAATGTCTTGCACATCACTTCAAAAATGTCTTCCAAGTGTTCTCATAGATACCTTGAGTGGATTTCCTTCTAGACATCAAAAAAGTGTCCATTACAGATGATGAGTAACTATGACTTTCCTTCCCCCCCCCCTTTTTTTTTTTCTTTCTAATTCTAGGCAGCCAATTTTAGCCACCCCTGATCTGGATATAAAAATAGACCTTGTGGTAATACGTTCTTCCTTAGAAGTAGATGGAGTGTCTCCTTACAGACATTTCTAGCAACATTGGAAATCATGATCTGCATGGCCAGTAAGGAGAAATCAAAATCTCACGTGCTTTCTCCTGTCTTGTTTTCAACATCTTAACACCAATCTCATGGGTCTCATTTCCACAAGTTGATATGCATCAGCCTCTCTGATGCTGACCATTTCCCTTGAGCAAATTGACCTTTGCAATGTGCTCCCCAGCTTAACAGACTGGCATCCATTGTAATCTGATGTATTTTCTCTTGAGGCACTAAAGGAATTCCCCAGGCAATCATCTTGTCTGTCAACCACCAATTCATATTGTTCAACATACTGGGGGACTGTTACCAGGACATGTTTTTTTTTTTTCCTTATTGTTGTCAACTAATGAAGATGAAGAAAACTTTGAAGAATCCTGGTATGAAATCTTGCCTAAGGAATTAACTGAAATATTGAGGTTAACACTCCTAGCATTCTTGCTAAGAACATTCTATCCACTGTTTTCATTTGCCTCAACTATTTCATCATGCTTTTCAACTTCAACTTCTTTTCCACTGTAAAAAACACATATTCTTTCTCTGTGTCTATTCAAGCACCCAAATGTGTTCTATTCTTTGTTGTAATCAGTTGACTCTTTTCATAATTTACTAAAAATCCAAGAGACTCCAGATGGAAAAGCATCATCTTGAAATTTAACACCTTTTTTTCTTGAATGTTCACTTTCACTAAGATGACATCTAAAGAAGAGAAAGTTATACCCATTATTGTCTCAAATGCATTATGATTGGTACCAATACTATAGTGAAAAATCTTGGAACAGATGCTAGGCCAAACAGCAGTGTCTTGAACTGAAAATGTTGGCTATTGCATTCAAAATTGAGGAATCCCCTGCATTCTGTGCTCATTAGTTTTCCAATCCTATTGGGAAAAAAATGAATTTATTCAAAACTGTTGCTAATTTTGTTTTGTTTTTTAAACTGAAATCTTGTTGTTGTTTTTTCACTGAACACCTCCAAGTTGTCATGGACAGATCATTTTCTGGTCAGAGTTAGTATCATGGCTACTACCTGAAGTCTCATGAGGAGGCCTGCCACAGGAAGTCAAGAAAGGGGCACTTGGCCCTCTCTTTTGCCACTATGGTGGCAGAGGTCTCCTCATGACAAGGCCTGTGCTGCTGCAGCAAAGCTGAGTAAGGAATGCTTGGCCCTCTCCTTTGTCGCTATGGTGGCAGAAGTCTCCTCATGAAGATGCCTGTGCCACTATGGCAAAGCCAGGAGAGGGGCACTGGTTGTTTCCTTTGCCAAGGTGGGGGAGATCTCCTCTTGAGGAGGCCTCTACTGCCCCAGCAAGCTAGGAGAACCTAACCTGCTGTCACCTCTTTTCTGGGGTGTCACCCAGTGCACCCCTATCCCCTAGTGATACCATTGCCTCCTCTTCTTCCTTTTAAACAATATTTTTGTCTCTCAGCTGAACTTCATTATATATAACAGTAGCATGGTAAAGAATGGAGGTCACTAAAATGAGTACCCAACTGTTGGGGGCAATGAGCATACAGTTGTAAACCGCTTAGACATCCCATAGTGTGATATGAAGCGGTATATAAATGAAGCTGCTTTGCTTTGCTTTTGCTTTTTGCTTTGCTTGAGAGGTCCAATATATGGCTACTTGAAATTGATCATCAGAAAGATCATTATAGTTTCATTGAGTCCATGACCAGTATTCTAACTGTAGCTGTTAACAAACCGGATACTAAGGATTATTAAACAATGGTCTCCAAAGCAAAAGGGTGAGACTACCCTTGTTCCAATTTGTTCCAGACTACAAAAATAGCATAAGCTCAAGGCAATGGCTTTTGGTAGTAGCTGAAGAGTGGTGCCAAAGGGCATTACCTGTTTGGTGCCCATTTGGTGACTGGATGGTAGGTGCAAGGCTAATGAGAGTGGCTGGTTGAGAGTTCATGTTGTGTCATATATTGTTTTGTATTGTTGTATGTCAGAATGCCATTGTACATCATAAATAACTTTGTATGACTGTGTACCTATGAGTTGATCACACTTCTATAATAATAACAAATCAGCTGTCATTAAGAGGGGCAGCTGTAAGACTGGGTAGTGTTAGGAGCACAACATAGTATCATGTGTTAGCTATAAAACATCGAATTAGTGAGAGTTATGTTGAACTAGCCAACTACTTAGTTCTATTAACCTGGTGTATACAAACTGGGAACCATCATATAGTAGTTTTTAGAGTTGTGTTAATGTGTTTTAATTGCTATAGGGTTTTTTTGTTTTGTTTTTGTTTTTGTTTTTTGGTTTTTTTTTTTTTTTTTTTTTTTTTTTTTGTATTTTAAAGTATAATGTGTGAAAGAAATGGGGTGGCAATTTGAGTTGTCCAGGGCAGAGGAGATATGGTGAGGGTAGGGTGACATGCTGTTACAGGGGAAGGAGAGAGGGAGAGATACTTAACACCTGTCTTACCTTCCAGTCACTCTACCATCCTCAGGATCCTGGAAAATGAACCAAGTCACCCACAAAATCTCACCTTGCTCTTGTGTAACACCAGGTCAGTTAAAAATAAAGCACACATAATCCATGATCTCCTCAAGGATGAGAAGGCTGACAAGGCATGCTTCACAGAAACCTGGATGGAGGATGATAGTGGCCTGACATGAGCTCAGGCTCTTCCAACGTGGTACTGTATTAGTGATCAAGTGAGGGAAAGTGGGCAGGTAGGCGGAGTAAGTGTGGTCCATAAAGAACATCTTAATCTAACCAGATTATCTATTAGAGAGTTGAAGCACATCAAGTGGGTATACCTGAGCCTGAAGAAAAGGGATAGACTGGGGATTCTGTTAGTGTACCACCCATCCCACTCCTAACAGACTCCCTGGCTGAACACATGAAACTGGTCTCAGAATTGGTGTTGGAGTCACTCAGACCTTTGATCTTGACCAACTTCAACATCCAATTTGAGACCAGTCTGTTGGATGCAGTGAGGAGTTCATGATATCCAAGACAAATATGGACCTATCCCAACTGATTTCAGAGCCCACACATACAGCAGGTCACACTCTTGATGCTGTCGTCAGCTCAGAGCATACAGATCTGTGTGCAAAGGTGACTAACACCTCCAAGTTGTCATGGAGAGATCATTTTCTGGTCAGAGTTAGTATAATGGCTACTATCTCTCCCTGCAGGGTGGTGAACCTATTAAGATGGTCTGGCCTTGAAGGCTAATGGAGACTTAGAGGGTCAAATGCCTGGCATCACCAATGATCCTCTTGAAGTCCTCATCAGATGGAATCAAGACCCGTTACTAATCAGGCCCCATGGTATGCAGGGGACCTCAGGGAGCTGAAATGGGAAGGACAATGACTGGAGCACAGGAGGTAGAAAAGATGACTTTTATACAACAAGACACAGTATAGAGAACATATTTGTTCCTATAAGATGGCAATATGTGGAACAAAGAAAGCTTTCTACTCTGCATGTATTGCAGCTGTGAATTCACATCCAGTCAAACTGTTCAGGATGGTGAGAGGTTTAATTCATGCACCACCACCCCCGACAGACACACATGAATCCAATTCTAGAACCTTCAACAGCTTGCTGTGATGCTTTTAAAGATCTTAACCTGGGTATGGAGATATGTCAGCCAGTCCTGGATGGGATTACACTCCCCCTGAAAGACTGTGTTCACAAGCCAGGGGTGCTTCTGGGTCTGTTGCTTCAAATGACAGCTCAGATAGATGTGATGGCCAGGAGTACTTACTATCAACTTCAGTTGTTACACCAGTTGTGACCCAACCCAGAGCTGGAGGACCTAAAGATGATAGAGCCTGCACTGGTAACCTCAAGGTTGGACTTCTGCAATGTGCTGTACATTGGGCTACCTCTGTACCAAGTAGAAAATTCAGTTAGTTCAAAACACAGCAGCCAAATTGATTAATAGGACATCCAGTAGTGATCACATTACACCAAAATAAATGTTGGTTATTACGGTTGGGGTTTGTAGTCAAAGTGGAAATGTAGAGATGTGGGAAAATTCTAGCTGTAAAAGTTTTTGCCTGCAGGTGGATTACATGAAAACAACACAGAGCAACATAGCCAAGGTCAGTGTGTGTATGCAGGATACAAGAGAAAAATAAATTAGGTCATCAGAGTGTGTGAGAACCACTGGTCACATGACACAAGACACAGGAAGAAGGCTGGGTTTAGAAGCTGTTTAGCAAATGTCTATAAAGTTATCAGCCTGGGGGTGGAGTTTTGCCTTGAGAGCCTTTGCCTTAAATGGATTGCTGAGCTTGGCATGGAGATTCCTTTGTTCTCTGTCTGCTAATGGCTGTTCTACAATGTAAATAGTTATCATGTTAATTATACAACTGAAGGATAAAAAACCTTCTTTTTAAGAGAATTTGATCTCTGGTCTGGTTTCATGGAATGCTGCAAAGCTGCAAGGAGCTACAAATCCAGAGATGTATGGAGCTGGTGAATGGCAGTCCTGCATACACTCTGCACACTCTAACCATAAAGCAACAATTACAGCCCTGCATCATTCAGGTCTAGGTTACCTACAGGAACACCTCCTCCCATATAATCCACCTCATACACTCAGGTCCTCTGGTGGACATTTACTCCAGTCAGCCAGGACTAGGTAGGCAACTGTCAGCCAGAGGACTTTTTCTTCAGCTGCCCCTAGACTGTGGAATGACCTGCCAGAAGTGATATGACAGCTGAATATGCTGTCTGAATTTAAAAGAGCTTTAAATATCAGTCTCTTCTGATTTATAATTTGCAAATTTTCAATGTTGAATATTAGATGTGGAATGTTTTAATATATGTACATTTAATTTGCCCTTTTAAATTGACGTGTATTTTAACTGAGGTGTTTTAACTACTACTTCTTCTTCTTTCTATTATTATTATTCTATGATTCTATGAGGAAAAAAAGACTGAGATAAAAGGAGAAACTGAATTAAAATTATGTTGGGATTTTGAACCTAGGTGAAGCTGGATACAGTTAGTAATGTTATAATAATTAAAAAAAAACTTCTACTTGTTCAGAGTCCTTCATGATAATTTAGTTTACTCTGTTAACAATAAACATCTTGGCTGAGATTGTCAGATTAGCATTGTGACAATGCCACCTTATAGAAACAACAACAACATTTCAGCCAGGCAGTAAAGGGTTTCTGAGGCAGGGGCTGTACAGACCGACACTTTGAGCCACCACATGCCCAAATGTCGCCCCAACGGCAGCATCACGCCACTTGCCTGACCAGATGTCAGGCAACATTACGCTGTGTCTTCGGTACAGTGTTTAGATGCACTGCTTTGAAAAATCGGTGAAAAGCTGCTGCCGCAGTGGCAAAAGCACCTTTTTGCCACTCTAAAAAGGAGTGGAATTTTGCTGGTTGCTGTGGACCCAATACAGCAGGGAAAGGGGTGGCCAGAGGCCATTCTATCAGGACCATTTGTCGAGCCTCGCACTGGAGTTTGGGACATTGGAAAATTATGCAACTGTGCTCCAGTTACAGAGCACAATGAGACAAGGTACCTGGAGATACCCCTTGAGGTCCTGTCACAGTTGTGTCTCTCAGTGTGCCCTGGAACAGAGGAAAGCACCTCATATGTCATTTCCTCATGCCCTGATATGCAGCACTTCAGAAAACCTTCAGTTGGGGTGCTACCTGTGTGAAAAGGTAGGTTTTATGGCCATATTCAATTGTTAGATACTGTAAATGTGAATATCCAAAATTGTGATATTTGTATTTATTTCCTTTGTATGTCACTTTTCTCCCAGAGTTATACTCAATGCAGTTCCCAGACAGAGAGTGCAAATCTTGTTTATAATCTCATCACCTCTATACAGGATGCCAGCCTTGTATGTGCTAAAATATCTACTTTCTCCCCATTTTATACTCTGGATTGACTTGTAAAATCACCCTCCATATATAGTTCAAAATTCATAGCTAGTTCAAGTCCTGTTCAATATATTAGCATGTTGATATCCAAACATCAGCATCATGAAAATACATCCGTGGCTCATTTAATCTCCTAAAGTGCTTGATGTAGGCAAAAACTATTAAATTGTGCTCCCCTAATATTAATTCCTGTTAATCTCTACTGGGGCATAAAAATCACTCATCTGTCAAAGCAGATGGATACTTTGTTCCTAAACAAAATGAGAAAGCATTGTTCAAGACAAGGAAGAACAAAAAACCCTATCTGGTTGACTGACCTTCCAAAGAAGAAATTGGCATGTTAATGGGGTTGTAAAAACCTGTTGATTTAGCTGTAAAATGCAATCACATTGTTAAGGCCTACAGATGGTTATTAAAGTTTGACTTCCAGATATCATTATAAGTATCACCTCTATACATTGCAAAATTTAGATATATAATTACACTACTATGGTTTAGGTATGATAGGCTGATTTAACTGATGAGTTTTTTGTTTGATTTAACTGTGGTTAAACAGATTTATTTTCATTCCATAAATGATAAATGATTAGAAAAACACAAACCTAACTTTGCACTTACATTAAGCATACAGTAAAAGAAGAGATTAATGCTTAATTAACTGAGGTCTTAACTAAATCAAGTGAATTTCTGCTTTCCAAAATAAAATATATATCACATTGCAGGTTAATGTTTCTTTGAAACTTGGAAGTGGAATTAAGTTATGTGCTGCCCCATGTTTTGAAATATTCAGAAGCACATGATTCCACTATGTTCAGTGTGGATTACTTCCTAATGAGGGTGTTCAGAATTTCTATATCTAGGTCTCTAGATTATCCCAAACCATATTTTTCACAGTCTTTTGTGCTGCCAGCAGTTCTCTTTCACTATTTCATAAAAGTAAAATGAATAAAATTGTGATCCTTATTTGTAGTGAAGCCATCAGCTACCATTGGTGAGAGCAAGTGAATCATATTTATAGCACTTTATCCATTCTGCTTTTATGAAATAGTGACAGAGAACTTCTGTAGCAGCACAAAACACTGTGAAGGATATGGTTTGGGATAATCTTGAGACCTAGATTTAGAAATTCTGAACACCCTCATTAGGACATAATCCCTACTTTCATTTGGACAGTGAATCTACTCTAAGTTTTACTTGGCACTTTAGAGGAGCTGTCCAAGTGTTAATCTTGTTCCCAAAATATGTGCAGTACCTTTGATAGCTTCTTTGACATTTGGAATAAGGACTAAAGCAGATACACTGCTCAACAGATATTGGAACACCTGTTGTCATGGGCTCCTGCATCCTGAAATAAGCAAGAAATACCAGTTGAAGGCTGAAACAAGGATCACAACTTTATCATATGTAATGGTAAAACTGTTCTCAACTATTCTCTTTTCTACCATGTGATTGCCCATTAAATGATGGATGGTAAAAGTCTAGTGACACTTCTTTATCTTTTATTAATGACTCCATCTGGACACCAAACTTTGGTTAACACTGAGAGTGTTTCATACTGTTCTTTGCTTCTCTTTTAAAAGGTGATGTCCATGATTCTACTTAGATTAACTTGACTAGGATTGGGTTAAAGACAACTATGGAATATCACAACAGACAATAGACAATATTTTAATAAAAAATGTTGGCTGACAGATGGGAGGCTACTTGCCTTTCAAATATAAGAAGTAAAAGCACTGATCCTGCCCAAACAGTGTTTTAAAATATTTTGCCTCTAGAGAACACCTTTCATATCAATACTGTCATTGAATCTTCAGGGAAGTGGTATTTTAGATCTCACGTTGACTGCCATGAACTGATCACACCCTTTGAAAAGTGCTAACCATCTTGGTGGTCTATTGACTGATGTCAGTCCCTGAGCTATTGACTGCTGGTCCGTGGAAAGATTACTAGAAAGAAACAAAGAAAGAATGGTAGCTAATGGGCAAAAATATTGTACCAGTCCCTTATACCTAGGCAGGGGCGGGGAATGCTGTCCTCTCCCAGCATCAGAAACCTTGGGATGCACTATCCTAGAATACATCACTGAACTGCACATTTCAGATGAATAGCAGTGTGTCAGCAAGATAAATTTATGTGATTTCTTTTAAAAATAATAATATTAGGCATGAATATTCACATCCCAATTTCAATAATGATAAATGGCATTTCTATTTAGTCTACTGCATTCAGTAACTTTGGGGGATTGTTGTTGTGTTATAAGGTATATGTAACTTTAAAAAAAATTGCTATGGTGAATTTTTCTTGCAATGCACATTTATTTCATTGAAAATATTGACATTTAGCTGCTGCAGAGCAAATGAATGGCATGATTCTTTTGAGATTTGAAGACAAGCATGAAATAATAAATTGCCTCATAGGTACCCAGTGAACAATTATCCATAAAGAGAAATTATATCCAGTTGCTTCATTTTACAATGGGAAGTTTTACTGAATTGTCTTTGAACAAGGATATCTGCTTCTTGATACATGATGGTTCTTTTCTTTCCCTTCTAATATCCAAAGGAAAAGAGAGGGTGGACCACATGTGTTTCATGCCAGAGATCCAAGCAAAATCCCCAGCATCTGTAATTAGATTTCAGGTAGCACCTGAAAATACTTCTTTCTCTAAGACTTCTTTCTCCTTGAAGCAATGAAAAAATGTAACCTCTCACACTTTCATATATAAAACTGAAAAGGATTAGCATATGATTCTTACTACAATATTGGTAAGAAGCCAGCATCTTCCGTTGCATTGAGGTCGGCAGGACAATTTAAAGGGGACATTGTAAGCCATATGTCAGACATAGTTCCATCCACAAGCACTTTGTGATCACACCCAGAATATTCATTTCACTCTGCATAACGATACTACTAGTCCTGGATAATTCACAATGTAGTAATATCATGTGGTAGGTGTTATTTTCTAGTTAGGTCTATGGAAAGAAAAGATAGACAACTGCTGACATTAGTGGTGCCCACATGTCTACCAATATCTCAATTTAAGGCTGAAAAGTACAAAAATCCAGTTAGATATGCAGTGGATTCCAGGGAGTATCAACAGAGGAAATCAGAGCAAGGCCTAAGTCACAGATGCCACCAGGAGCATAGTCATTTGGAGGAGCAGGTAAAGACATAATCTAGAGGGAAGCCAAAGTCAAGTTGACAGGGAAGAGTCCTACTGGGTCATAGATCACTGCAAAGACTAATCAGAACCACACTCCAAAAGTATGCTGAGTAGTTTTGATAATTTTGTTGTTGTTAGCTGCCATTGATTTGTTTCTGACTCATGGCGGCCCTGAAGATGAGACATCTCCAAGAATCCCTAGCTTCCACTGCCTTGCCTAGATCCTGCAAGCCCTTGCCCATAACCCCCCAATCAAGTCTATCTATCTGGTTTGTAGTCTTCCTCTCTTTCTTCTACCCTCCACCTTTCCTAGCATTATTGTTTTTTCTAGTGATCTGTGCCTTCTCATTATGTGGCCAAAGTCCTATAGTCTCAACTTGATTATCTTTGCCTCCAAAGACAGCCCTGGTCTGATCTGTTCAAGAACCCATTGTTTTTTCTTCTTGGCTGTCCATGGTATCCTAGGTACTATTCTCAAGCACCACACTTCAAATGAGTTAATTTTCTTTCTGTCTGTTTTCTTCACTGTTCAGCAAGTAGGGTGATAGGATGCAGCCTTGCCTGACCCATTTTCCTATTGGGAACCACTCTGTTTCCCCAAATGCTGTTGTGACAGTGGCCTCTTGTCCTTGGTACAGATCCCTCATCTGGAATCTATCGGATGTAGTGGCACCCCCATGACTTTGAGTGCATTCTATAGTTTTTTGTGATCTATAAAACCAAATGCTTTCCTGTAAAGCAAAATAAAGCAAAGCAGCTTCATATATATACTGCTTCATATCGTGCTATGGGATGTCTAAGCGGTTTACAACTGTAAGTTCATTGCCCCCCAACAGTTGTGACCTTGGAAGGATGCAGGCCTGAGTCTAGCCTGAGCCCTGGCTAGTCCTGAACTCGTAACCTTGTGGTCTATGAGTGAGTGGCTGCAGTACAAGCATCTAACCACTGCGCCACCAGGGCTCCAATAATAATAATAATAATAATAATAATAATAATAATAATAATAATAATAATTTATATCCCGCCCCTTTGCAAACAACTGGGGTGGAAAACAGTGATAAAATACATAGCTGACAGTAAAATCAATTCCCATACCCCCCCTTAAAAATTATTACATTATTCATAATTAAAACATACATTAAAACACAACAGTTAAATTAAAAAAACTAATCCTAGTGTAGGAGCGGTTAAATACATATCAAACTGAGAGCCTGAGGAGGGAATTCCTAAAGGGATTCCTGAGGCCGGGATTATTTATCGCTGAAGGCCTGCCAAAAGAGATCCGTCTTGACAGCTTTTTTAAAGCTGTCTAAAGATGTCAATTGACGGATCTCATCTGGCAGGCCATTCAACAGTCTCGGGGCGACGACCGAGAAAGCCCTCTGGGAGGTAGTCGCAAGCCTAGCTCTTTGTGGTTGCAGCAATTTCCGCCCAGAGGACTGGAGCGCTCGGGGAGGATTATATGGGAGGAGATGGTCCCTGAGATAGTTTGGACCCAATCCAATTAGGGCTTTAAAGGTGATAACCAACACCTTGTATTGGGCCTGGAAACTTATAGGCAGCCAGTGGAGGGACCTTAAAACTGGAGTAATATGGTCCCTCCTAGATGTTCCAGATACTAATCTGGCTGCCATATTCTGTACTAACTATAGTTTCTGAACCAGGCACGAGGGTAGCCCCATGTAGAGCGCATTACAGAAATCTAGACATGAGGTTACCAGCGTGTGCACAACAGTTTCGAGATCCCTTACTTCCAGAAAAGGGTGCAGCTGGCGTATCAGCCGAAGCTGATAACATGCGCTCCTGACTGTCGCATTTACCTGATTTGTCATCAGGAGCGACGAGTCGAGGAGCACCCCCAGACTGCGAACACAGTCACTGGAGGAGAGTGTGACCCCATCCAGGACTGGCAGTTGCAACCCAATTTTTGGTTTCGGGGCCGCTACCGTGAGCACCTCTGTCTTGTCTGGATTCAGTTTCAATCTGTTTTTCCTCATCCAGCCCATTACTGCCCAAAGACATTCATTCAGAGCAGAGGTGCTATTGGAATTTGAGGCCGATGAACGAGATATTGAGAAATAGATCTGGGTGTCATCCGCATATTGGTAACACCCAGCTCCAGAACTCCGAATAATCTCACCCAGCGACTTCATATAGATGTTGAATAACATCGGGGACAGAATAGTACCCTGTCTAGCCCCACAGGTGAGCTCCCTTTTACTGGAGCTACTGTCCCCGAGCAGCACCCTCTGGGACTTACCCGAGAGGAAGGACCGGAACCACTGCAAAGCAGTGCCCCCGATACCTAGCCCCCTCAGGCGATCCAAGAAGATGCTGTGATCTATCGTATCAAAAGCCGCTGAGAGGTCTAAGAGCACCAACAGGGTCACACTAACCCTATCGATGCCCAGACGCAGATCGTTGGTGAAGGCAACCATGGCTGTCTCAACCCCAAAGCCTGTCCTGAAGCCAGTTTGAAATGGGTCTAGATAATCGGTTTCATCCAAGACAGCTTAAGCAAGAGCAACCACCCTCTCAATCACCTTGCTTAAGAATGGTAGTAAAGACACTGGCCTATAGTTATTCATGTCCAGAGGATCCAGGGAGGGTTTCTTCAGAAGCGGTCTGACCACCGCTTCCTTCAAACAGGATGGAATATATCCCTCCCTGAAGGATGCATTGATAATCTCCATAAGGAGCCTCCTCAATGCAACCTCCCCCTCGACGGCCAGCCAAGATGGGCAAGGGTCGAGAGCGCAAGTTGTTTTCCTCACACTACCAAGGAGCTTGTCGACATCATAGGTACTCACAGATTGCAGCTGATCCAGTATAATTACATTGGCAGAGTTGCTGGACACCTCGTCCATTGTTTCTATAACAATGCTGGCATCCAAGTCGGCTCTTATCCGAGAGATTTTATCTACAAAGAAGTTGTTAAATGCATCACAGCAGGCTGCTGTTGGGTTAAGCAAGGGATTTGTCGCAGAAGGTATCCGCGTCAGCTCCCTCACCACCCTAAACAGCTCTGCTGGATGAGACTCTGCAGATGCAATACGTGCAGAGGAGAAAGCTCTCTGCGCTGCACGTATTGCCTCCCAATGGGACCCAAGAAAGTTCCTATGACGAGTTCTGTCAGATAAGAGTTGACTCTTCCACCACCTGCTTCATTGCCCTGAGCTTGTTCAACCTGCTTCATTGCCCTGAGCTCTGGTGTATACCATGGCTTACAATTTGAAGTGGGATGGCAAGGATGCTTAGGAACGATTGTGTCAATTGCTCTGGTGAGGTCAGTATTCCAAGTATTAACCAGAGCATTGACAGGATCACTGGCATTTCCAACTATTAAACCCTCCAAGGCATTCTGGAATCCAAGTGGTTCCATTAGCCTTCGAGGGCAGACCATGCTAATAGGTCCACCACCCCCAGTAGGACGGATGTCAGCTCTGAGTTCAGTCTTGACCAGGAAATGATCCATCCATGACAATGCGGAGGTACTAATAACCTCCGCCCATGGATATTCCTGTTCTGTACTAAAGACCACATTGAGTGTATGACCTGCACAATGTGTGGGCCCAAGGACCAATTGGGATGGGCCCATGTTTGTCATGGTCTCCATGAACTCCCGAGCTGCATCTGTTAAACTGGCCTCAAGTGGAATGTTGAAGTCTCCCAAAACTAAAAGTCTGGGGGACTCCAGTAGCAGCTCTGAGACCAGCTGTGTCAGCTCAGTTAGGGAGTCTGCTAGACAATGGGGTGGTTGGTAGACTAGCAGAACCCCCAAACTATCCCTGGTTTTCAGGCTCAGGTACATGCACTCGAAGTGGGCTGTGTTCTGGACAGGTATCCTGGTCAAGGTTAGGTTGGTCTTATGAAGCAGAGCCACTCCGCCCCCCCCCCCGCCCACTTCCCCTCACCTGCTCACTAACAGTGTACCCGGCTGGGAGTGCCTGCGCCTATGTGACAGTGCTGTCCTTTCCCAGCCAGGTCTCTGTGAAGCAAGCCAGGTTGGCATCCTCATCCATGAGGAGATCATGGATCATATTAGTCTTATTTTTGACCGACCTGGCATTGCAAAGGAGCAGAGTGAGGTTCTGTGGAATGGAAGGTCTGGTCTCCAAGCCATTCTGGGAAACAGAGGGAACTGAAGGTGGGATAGCTTTCAAACAGTGATCCCATCTTCTTTTGTAACATGCGTTCACCCTGCTCCTCCCATACCTCCTGTAGTCTATGATACACACGCTGATTCTTTGTTGGAATTCTTTGGTACATTCCATTAGCCATCGTATGTTTGCAGTGTGGTCCCTAGTGCCCCTTCTTTTTCTGAATCCTGCTTGCACCTCTGGAATTTCTCTATCTATGGTTGGAGTGTATGTTGCAAATTTTTTAGCATTATTTTGCATGCATGTGAGATTAGTGCTATTGTCTTAGAGTTGCTGCAGTCTTTTGTATCTCATTTTGTGTGTGTGTGTGTGTGTGTGTGTGTGTGTGTGTGTTGGTATGTATATCAAGCATTTCCAGTCTGTTGGCTACCACTTTGTTTTCCATATTTGTTGGCATATTTCAGTTAGCATTGAAGTTGCATCTGTCTGTAGGAGAAATAAGGAGAAATACTACAATGTAGCAGTTCAATTGGGATATCATCTGTTCCTAGTGATTTATTTTTTCCCATTTCCTTTATTACAGACTCCATTTCACTTTTTAGAATTTGTGGTTTGTCTTCATATGGCTCCTCATTCCAAATATCATTAATTCCCTCATCTCTTTTGTTTAACTCTCCTGTGCATTGCCTCCAGCAACTTTTTATTTCTTCTTGTTCCTGTATTATGTTCCTTTTTCTCTATAGAGCATCCCTGCCCTTGGCTTGAACTTGGCTTTAATTTCTTGGATTTTTTGATAGTGGTTGCTTGTTTTTTTTTCCTTTTTGTTATTGTCTTCTATTCTCAGCATTGGTCACTGTAGTATTTCTCCTTATCCCTGCGTGTGACATTGGACAGTTGTGTTCATACTACTGACTTTGAGGGGTTGCAGAATGCCAGAAATAGTGCAAATTGAGTCCATTTTTAGGGTTAGGGTTAGGGTTAGGGAATCATGGGAACTGTATTTGATTGTGGCACCAGAGCTCTCTGACAGAGAAGGCTCAATGTCTCAGGAAAAAAACCAATTCCCATGATTCTCTAGCATTAACTCTAACCCTAAAAGTGGACTCAATTTGCACTATTTCTGGCAGTCTGCAACCCCCCTTTGTTTCTATCTCCCTTTACTTTTACTTTTACTTTTACTTTTACTTTTACTTTTACTTCTTTCTTTTATTGCATGAAGTGTTTCATCTGTCATCTATTGTTCCTTATCTTTCTTTTTCGCACTGTTAGTGTTTTCTTTCATTTGTCCTTAATTATGTCTTTGACTTCTGTCCACAGTTATTCAGGTTCCCAATCAATTATACTCAATAGTTCAAATCTGTTTCTTACATTGTCCTTGAATTCATCTGAAATGTTATTCAGGTCATATTTTGGTATAATGATGGTTTTTGCTTTCTTCTTCAGTTTAACTCTGATTGTTTTTATGAGCAGTTTGTGATCTGTGTCACAATCAGGTCCTGGTCTGGTTCTAGCCACAAGGATAGTGTTTCTCCATCTTCTACTTTCAATTATGTAGTCTATCTGTTTTTTGTGTTTACCATCTGGTGATGTCCAGGTGTCTACTATGAGGTTGTATGAAGCAGGTATTTCTAATGAATAGATTATTGGCCTCACAGAATTCTATTAGATACTCTACTGCTTTATTTCTTGTTCCTAATTCAAATCTTCCTATTGTTTTTTATTCTTCTTTGTTGCCAAATCTAGCATTCAAGTCTCCAATGATTAGTTTGAAATCTTGTGATGGTATATTATCAGTTTCTTCCTGGACTGCATCATAGAATCTCTTCCTCTTCATCTGTATCTGTGGTTGGTGCATATACCTGGGTTGTTGTGATATTTATAAGTTTAGCCTGAAGCATTATTGATAATATATGGTCTGACTTTGAGTTATATCCTTTGAGTGCTCTAGTTATATCTTTCCTCAGTATGAAAGCCACCCTATTTCTTGTTATCATTTCCTGAGTAGATTACTGTATAGTTGTCTGAGTCAAAGTGACCCATTACTGTCCATTTTAACTCACTCACTCCTAGTATTGCTATATTCATGTGTTTCATTTCCTTCTTTACTATGTCTTGTTTTCCCTGCCTCATGCTTCTCACATTCCATGTTTCAATTACACATGTAGTGTTGCTTCTAGATATGCTTGTTTTATTGGACATGTTTTCTGTCTGGCCTCTCCCTCACTAGTTGTTGGGTTTTGAGCTGTCTTACCTGAGGGGCTTTCTTGGTGAAGTGGTCTCACAAGGGGGGGCACCTTTTACCTCCTTTCGCGCAGTGCTGACAAGTGTCAGCTATGGTGAGACTACTGTTGTCTTTGTGAGAGTTGACTTCAATTCCATGCAGGAACTCAAAATCAAAGCATCCTTTATACAACTAAAGAAGAGTTACCAATCAAACATGTTAAACTGGATCACTGAATGGATTATATTAAATAACCCCAAATAACTGAACCTGGAGAAGTTCAATAATTGATTTGGGTGGCATGCATATTTATGATATGACAAAGCATCCATTCATAAGGAATTTGACCATCATATAATAAAAAAAAGCATTACTTAAAATATGGGAGAAATTCAAAAGGAAAGTTTACAGGAAAATACCTATGTGGATATCACCTCAAGAAGCCTTTTTCAGGAGGTGGAGAGAAATTAAAAAATGGTTAACATACAAAGATATATTAAAGAAAACACTACAAAATAAATATGAAATGAAGACAATAGAGGAATTAAATGCAATGGATCCAGGAATGCATTGGTTCCCTTACTTACAACTTAATGAGAGATTCAAAACTGATTTAAAGAATGAAGAATTTGGGGGAAATGACTTAGAAATTGATAAAGTATTAATGGAACCAAAGAAAAGAACTGCAAAATTATATAACCTACTAAGGGAAAGAGAACAAGAAGAGGATCTGGTATCTAATACTATGATAAAGTGGGCAACTGATTCTGACAGAGTGATTAGTATAGAAAGCTGGAATTATGCTAGAAACAAGACAAAGAAATTCACAAAATCTCAAGACTTAAAAAAGAACTACTTAAAAATGGAGCACAGATGGTATCTAATGCTGAACAAAGTTGCTAAGATCTATAAAACACACTCTAGTGAGTGTTGGAAATGTAAAGAGAAAGGTAGATGCTGGTTCCATATGTGGTAGAGGTGTCCGAAATTGAAGGTTTATTGGGGAAAAACAACTCATATTACAATTGCAAAGATCTTGAAAGTTAATTATGAACTGAGACCAGAGATTTACCTATTGACTATACTCAATAAAATCCCAACACAAATAGAGAGAAAGTACTGGTGAGCCCTACTTTACATGATAACGGCCACAAGGCTTCTTGTGGTGCAGAGATGGAAACAAAAGGAGCTACCTACAATTGATAAATAATAATAATAATAATAATAATAATAATAATAATAATAATATTTTTTATTTATAGCCCGCCCCTCTGCGGAGCAATCGGGGCGGGTTACAGCATTTAAAATACACAAGTTAAAACAATCAAAATCCCCATCTATCCCTCCCACCCCTTAAAACAATATTAAACTAATTATAAATTAAAACAACATGCTCCAAAATAAAATAAACCTGTAAATACAATAATAAATAACATGATGATGGCGGCATGAGGGAGGGGGCAATGGAGCTGTTCCTGAAAACCGGAGAATTATTCCGGGAAGGCCTGCCGAAAGAGATCCGTCTTCACTGCTTTCTTAAAAGCAGCGAGGGTGGTAATATGACGGATCTCTTCCGGCAGGCCATTCCAAAGTCTGGGAGCGGTCGCAGAAAAGGTCCTCTGGGAGGTCTGAGACAGCCTGGTTTTTATTGGCTGTAACAAATTCCTCCCAGAGGATCGAAGGGCGCGGGGGGGATCATACGGGACGAGGCGGTCCTTCAGATAGGATGGGCCCAAGCCATGTAGGGCTTTAAAGGTCAAAACCAACACCTTGTACTGTGCCCGGAAACTGACTGGCAGCCAGTGGAGGGATTTAAGCACAGGTGTAATGTGCTCCCTCCTTGATGTTCCGGTAATTACTCTGGCTGCCATGTTTTGCACCAATTGTAGTTTCCGGGTTAGGCACAAGGGTAGCCCCATGTAGAGCGCATTGCAGTAATCTAATCGCGAGGTTACCAGGGCGTGTACCACAGTTTCCAGATCCCTCATGTCCAGATAAGGGCGCAGTTGGCGTATCAGCCGAAGCTGATAACAGGCACTCCTGACCACCGCATTCACCTGACTAGTCATGTGAAGCGATGAATCAAGGAGCACCCCCAAGCTGCGAACACAGTCCTTTACGGAGAGTGTGACCCCGTCCAGGACTGGAGACTGTATTCCCAGATCTGGTTTTGGGCCTATAACCATGAGTACCTCCGTTTTGTCTGGATTTAACTTCAATCTGTTTTTCCTCATCCAGTCCATTACCGCTCTAAGACAGTCATTAAGAGGAGAGACGCCATCTGAAGTCTGAGATGATGATCTGGTCATGGAGAGATATATCTGGGTGTCATCAGCGTACTGAAGACACCGAGCTCCATGCCTCCAAATGATCTCTCCCAGCGGTTTCATGTAAATATTAAATAACATCGGGGACAGGATGGTGCCCTGAGGGATGCCACAATTAAGCTCTGTTCTAGAAGAGCAACTGTCCCCGAGCCTCACCCTCTGGGACCTACCCGAGAGGAAGGAACAGAACCACTGCAAAGCAGTGCCTCCAATTCCCAACCCTCTAAGGCGATCCAAGAGGATGGCATGATCTATGGTATCAAAAGCTGCAGAGAGATCCAAGAGCACCAACAGGGTCACACTTCCCCTATCAATGCTCAGGCGGAGGTCATCAGTCAGAGCAACCATGGCAGTCTCCACTCCAAATCCCGTCCTGAAGCCGGTTTGAAATGGATCAAGATAATCGGTTTCATCCAAGACTGCTTGGAGCTGGGAAGCAACTGCCCTCTCGATCACCTTGCTTAAAAAAGGAAGCAAGGAAACTGGTCTATAGTTGTTTCTGTCCAGGGGGTCTAGGGAAGGTTTTTTCAGGAGGGGCCTAACCGCTGCCTCCTTTAGACAAGATGGTACAATACCTTCCCTAAAGGACGCATTGATTACATCCCGAAGGAATACTCTCAACACGTCCCCCCCCCTGGACGACCAGCCAAGATGGACAAGGATCGAGAGGGCAAGTCGTCTTTCGCACATTTCCAAGCAGCTTGTCCACGTCATCGGTACTCACAGATTGTAGTTGATCCAATAAAATGCCATCAACGGAGTTCCTGGATACCTCATCTGCGGATTCTGCCAAAACAATGGCGTCTAAGTCGGCTCTTATCTGAGAGATTTTATCTGCAAAGTGAATGTTAAAGGCCTCGCAGCAGGCTGTTGTTGGGTTAAGTAGGGGATTAGGCGCAGGAGGAACCTTTGTCAACTCCCCCACCACCCTAAACAGCTCTGCCGGGCGGGACTCTGCAGACGCAATGTGTGCAGAACAGAAAGATTTCCACGCTGCACGCAAAGCCTCCCTATAGGAGTCAAGATGCTTCCTAAGGCGAGTTCTGTTGGATAAGAGACGAGATTTCCGCCATTCGCACTCTAGTCGTTGTCCAGCTCGCTTCATCTTCCTAAGCTCCTCGGTATACCAGGGCTTACGATTAGGAGCGGGCTGGAAAGGACGCTTGGGAGCGATTGTGTCAATGGCCCCGGTGAGATCGGTGTTCCAAGTGTCCACCAGGGCTTCAACAGAATCACCGGCATTTCCAACCATTAAACCCTCTAAGGCTTTCCGGAATCCAATTGGTTCCATTAGCCTTCGAGGGCGGACTGTTCTAATAGGTCCGCCACCCCCGGGAGGGTGGATAATAGCCTTTAGTTCCACCTTGATCAAAAAATGATCCATCCATGACAGGGCGGAAGTGCTTTTGATTTCCGCCCACAGATATTCCTGCTCCGTACTAAAGACCGCATCGAGGGTATGACCGGCACAATGCATGGGCCCGTTGACCAATTGGGATAGGCCCATGTTAGTCATGGTATCCATGAACTCCCGAGCCGCTCCAGTTAGGTTTTGTAAACTGGTTTCGAGTGGGATGTTGAAGTCGCCCAGAACCAAAAGTCTGGGCGACTCCAACAGCAACTCCGAAACCAGGGCAGTCAGCTCGGTTAGGGAGTCTGTTAAGCAACGGGGTGGCCGGTATACTAACAGAATCCCCAAACTATCCCTGGTCTTCAGGCTAAGGTACATACACTCGATGTGTGTCGTTTTCTGGATAGGCTTCCTGATCAAGGTTAAGGTGTTCCTATGTACCAAGGCTATGCCACCCCCCCACCCACTTTCCCTCACCTGCTCACTAACTGAGTACCCAGCTGGGAGAGCCTGCGCCCATGTCGCAGCGCTAGTATCTCCCAGCCAGGTCTCAGTAAAACAGGCCAGGTCGGCTGCCTCGTCTACCAGAAGATCATGGATGAGGTGGGTCTTACTTTTAACCGACCTGGCGTTACAAAGGAGCAGGTTAAGGGACTGTGGAATGGTTGGTATGCTCCCCATGTTATCCTTGGAAACAGAGTAAACTGAAGAAGGGACAGATACCAAACATCTGTCCCTTCTTCTTTTGTAACATTTGTTAACTCTGTTGCCGCCATACCTTCCCTGCCCCCGCACTACTTCAATGGCCGCTCCCAGACTAAGTCCGGCTACATCATGTAAAGAGGGAAGAGAGTGATCCAGTTAATTTCTGTCCCTGGTCAGTGGCAGCTACTATCCAAGATAAACAACAGAGCAAAGGAGCAGATGTTAAAAACTCCTATATAACTTTCCTCCAAAGCAGGTGAATTCCCCTAGTAACATTCTAGGGGCCTCAGATGTAACAATAACAAGCTCTGATAATGATGGTAAAATAAATCTCAGAATATCACAGCCACTGCCACTTGTCTGGTGAGAGGGGGAGGGGGAAAGACCCAGGCGGTATTATATCTCCGCCCCCTCCCTCCCAACCCTCACACAGCTGCAAACAGCGACAGATTGCCCTTAATGATGTCCTTGAGGGTAGCAGGACAGCCCCAGGTGCTGTTAATTACAGGCAGATAACAGCCAAGGTCTTCTGTTGTGAAGATAGTAAAACAATCCCATCCAAACGGTAGCCTCCCTAAACCCATCGCCAACACAGCTGGCCCTTGGCGCGGGGCAGTTCGTTGCTAGGCGCAGGGCGATCTTTGGGGGGAAGGCTCGGTGGGGCCCTTTTGACAAGCCCAGGTGGTCCCGCCTTCCTCCTCCTCCGCGCCGCGCTGCTGCCCGGATCAGGAGCGTTGGGGGTCCTTTGAAGGCCCAGATGGACCGTGCCGCTCGCTGCCGCCAAGCGCAGGGCGATCGCCGCTCGCCGCGGGGCCTAGAAGGGCCGGTGGTTCTCTGGGGCCAAGGCTTGGGGGGGAAGGAAAGGCTCGTTGGGGCCTATATAGGCCCAGATGGTCCCGCCCTCCTCCTCCTCCTCGCGCCGCTCACCGCCGCTCGCCGCGGGGCCTAGAAGGGCCGGTGGTTCTCTGGGGCCAAGGGCAGGCCCGGTGGAGGTCCCTCTGCCGCTTGGGGGGGGAAGGAAAGGCTCGTTGGGGCCTATATAGGCCCAGATGGTCCCGCCCTCCTCCTCCTCCTCGCGCCGCTCGCCGCCGCTCGCCACGGGGCCTAGAAGGGCCGGTGGTTCTCTGGGGCCAAGGGCAGGCCCAGTGGAGGTCCCTCTGCCGCTTGGGGGGGGAAGGAAAGGCTCGTTGGGGCCTATATAGGCCCAGATGGTCCTGCCCTCCTCCTCCTCCTCGCGCCGCTCACCGCCGCTCGCCGCGGGGCCTAGAAGGGCCGGTGGTTCTCTGGGGCCAAGGGCAGGCCCGGTGGAGGTCCCTCTGCCGCTTGGGGGGGGAAGGAAAGGCTCGTTGGGGCCTATATAGGCCCAGATGGTCCCGCCCTCCTCCTCCTCCTCGCGCCGCTCACCGCCGCTCGCCGCGGGGCCTAGAAGGGCCGGTGGTTCTCTGGGGCCAAGGGCAGGCCCGGTGGAGGTCCCTCTGCCGCTTGGGGGGGGGAAGGAAAGGCTTGTTGGGGCCTATATAGGCCCAGATGGTCCCGCCCTCCTCCTCCTCCTCGCGCCGCTCACCGCCGCTCGCCACGGGGCCTAGAAGGGCCGGTGGTTCTCTGGGGCCAAGGGCAGGCCCGGTGGAGGTCCCTCTGCTGCTTGGGGGCTAATGAAGTTAGCAGAAATGAAGGAAACAGCCCAGTTGAGTCAGAGAGACACGAGATCTCGGAGATAGAGTGGTTCCCTATAATCTAATTTTGCAATAGCAGGTGAAGTTAGGATACAAGTATCAAAAAGTGAGGAATTTTGAAGTATAAGAAATATTTAGTCAGGGGGAAAATTTGTGAAAAGGAATGATAAACTCTGAGTACGGTGTGGACAAGTGAAAAATAGTGAATAACAAGAAGATGGAGGAAAAATGTGTGTGATCAAAAGTGGATTACGCAGGAGATACTTAGGAGGTATTAATTTATATAATTATAAAATTGTGATTTGATTGTGTTTTGGCGACTAATACTGTAGAATCGAATTTTATAAAAAATAAAGTTAAAAAAATAAAGCTAAAGAAGAATAAAAATAGTACAATTATAAGCAGTAAATTACTAAACTAAGGGACTATACAGACTGCCAGAAATAATCCAGCTTGAGGCCACTTTAAGTCTCCTGGCTTTGTGCCAGGGAATCATAGGAACTGTAGTTTTTTCTGAGACATTGAGCCTTCTCTGTCAGAGAGCTCTGGTGCCACAATAAACTACAGTTCCCATGATTCCTTAGCACTGAGCCAGGGCAGTTAAAGTGGTCTCAAGATGGACTATTTCTGGCAGTCTGTATAGGCCCCAAGTCCTGGATAGAGTATGGTGGGCAAATGTGGTCTTCCAGATCTTTTTGGATTCCAACCTTAGTAGTCCCTCATCTTCAATTGGACTACCTAGGGTTGATGGCTATTGTAGAACAGATGTCTGCCACTAGGGTATGGTGCCCTTAGGAACTTGCCAGCTCTTGATATTTGGCCATCTGGACAAATGGAATCTCCTCTAACTAGTACATCACTTGTATGGCTTTATGTAAGCATTTCTTCACATATTGATCATATAGCAGGGTCACCAGGAATAAAGGTTTAGTGGAAGTATGCTCACCAGTGAGACACTAGTTATAGTTCCAATATCATCATTGTACAAATTAATTCAACTAAGGGACAAAACATTATGCAGAAAAGAAGTTCATTGCATTTGCTATCATTTAAATACTTTGCAATGGTCAAGATTTTACATGCTTTCAGTATGTGTATGGAGGTATATGCTGTATTGTGCAGTTTATTCAGCAATAAGCCCCATGGCCTTCAATTCACCTCTTTGCAATAGTTGACTAGCTCTAGCCATCAAGTTAAGGGTGACAAAGAAGGTTCTTTATCTGCTGATATATACTGATATATTAGATACCCTATTTATGCAACCTCTGAGCCAGGAAAATCAATTGCAGAAATATATTTATAGAATCATAGAATGATTGTTATTTAATTATTGTTCAGTTTGATCTGTTTTTTGGGGGTGGGGGTGGGGGAAGGAGGGATGGGACTTAAACTGACTTATTTGTTTTTGATGTTTTGATATGTTGTACGTCGCCCCGATTGCTTGGCAGAGGGGCGGGATATAAAAAAAAAAATATTATTATTATTATTATTATTATTATTATTATTATTATTATCATAGAGTTGGAAGAGACCACAAGGGCCATCCAGTTCACCCCCCTGCCATGCAGGAACTCAAAATGAAAGTATCCTCAACATATCGCTATGTTGGGGTATTCAGATAAGCAGGATCTAGTATACACATACATAGAGTTGAAGCACATAGGGAGGAATGCTGAGAAGATGATTTTCTGTGAAGAATCTTGCTCCAGACCAGGGGTAGCCAACCTTTTTGAGCTGTGGGCTGGTTGCTGTGCCTCAGACATTTGGGGGGCTGAAGGACCATAAATAAATAAATAAATAAATAAATAAATATAAAAATTTAAAAAAATATGCATGCCCACTCTCTCAGACCCAGAAAAGCCATGGCAAAACCCCTGTGGAGATTTTGCCAAGAAAACCCCAAGAACAAGTAATAACAACAATAATCAATACCTTTATGGTGGGCTGCAGCACCAGGACTGGCCTGGGGCTGGTACAAAAGCCTCAGGGGGCCACATTTGGCCCCCAGGCCTTAGGTTGCCTACCCCTGCTCCAGACGGTACAGGAAAAATCCTCCCATGCACAGGCTGCTGCTTTGCACCAGCACAAAGGACTCCGTACACCATATCTTGGGCTAAAACACTGGCCACAACTTTTATTTCTGTATAGGGTCTCCAATCAATTTAAATAATCTTTACAAATTACCAGAATTTATTCTTGACATATGTGTCCATGTAGAAAACCTATATCATTATTAAAGTAAACCAAATCTATCACCGCATGCGTCTAAACCACCTGTTTAATCAACATGTACAACAATAATTATCTAAGCCCCCCCAACCGGAAATGATCTCATAAGGTGTCTTATGATGCTATCACATTATGACATCATCAAATGTTTGATGATGTCGTATAAAATTTGGTTAAGATGATGACGTATATCCATCTTTGTATTTAATTCACCCAATTTGTAATTTCCAATTAACCTAATTATCCCCCAGGGGGGTCCCTGCCCACCATAGGAGGGGGCCAGCCTAGCTTGGCATTCCCTCCCCCCCCCCAAAAAAACCCCACTCTTCTAATGTGGGAAGCAACTGAAGTCATGTATACGTCATTTCCCACCGGAGAGAGATGAACTCCATCCCCCCTGTACAGGTGTGGCATAGAAACTTGAATTCCCTCATGTTCAACAATAACAACTCCCATTCCCCCCAAGGTCTTGGCTACAGTTCTATTCAGCCAATGTCGAGCTCCGTTGATGGCTGCATCACTCCGAGCACTGGACCAACTACTCCGAGGCAAAAACTTTGTCCACATGATAACAGTATTTGGCAGTCTTCGCCTAACATCCTGCATATCTTTAACAATTCTTTTTGCTAACTGTTAAGAAGTAAGTTTTGCTAAATCATTTTTGCCCAAATGGACTAGAAGGATCTTGGGATGTGGAAAAGCTGCCAACAGTTCAATAATTAATGGGAGGGGTGCTCCCCAAAGCATACCTCTACGTCCAAACCAACACAAAGTTCCGACGTCCTCCAGTCCCATGCTCGAATCTCGTCGATGTTCAATGATGTGCCGCTCGGGCCAAAATACGAGGCTGTGGTCAAGTATCCATATTTCACCATGATCCAAACCTGCTTAATATAATAACAAACAAGTGTAATGATTAAAATTGAAATTTGGTACCCAACTAAATGCGAACATAAGACTTAAAAGCCCTAGATCACCAGCGGCCAATTCAGCAAATTGCAGCATTGCTTAAACCATGTGCTGTCACCGCAGTTGCTACACCTATCCTAAAAGAATGTGAAGAAAATTGGGCCGCTGGCAAACCAGCATGCCTCAAAGCCTCCTGCAGTACAACCCGAAATTGAAATTGCATCAATGGACAGCCAGAGAGATGCAAAAACAAATAACCAGGTACGCTTGGCCGTATTCTGAGGTAATCCAACATTGCCAATACAGGGCAAATGTGACCCTCAGGCGCCCTAGACAAAACTACGGATTGACCTTTGGCCAATTGATTGGTCTTTGACCACCTAATGGATAGCTGAATCCCCTATTCAGAAATATGGACATCTGCAAAGGAAAGTGCCCTACCAGATTTGTCAGAACAGGAATTAGGGACTATTTCACTGGTTCTCATGGCAACAAAAAAGGCCAATGCAAATGCCGCTCTAAACAAGGTCACCTCTTCGGGTGTGAAACACATTGACTGGAGGGATTGCCAAATCTTAACCAGAATTGGACCTGTTATTGGCAAATGGTTATCCCTTGATGTTGGGGATTCCCTAAACCATCCCTCCAAAGCCCTACGAACTCTAAAATCAACAGTAGGGTCAGTGAAACCTCCCGCTCTAGAATAAAATGCCAGGGCTGCCAACCTTCCCCTAATGGTAACTAGGGATAAACCAGATTGCCTAAGGTGGACTGAGAAACGAAGAATAACTTCCATCTTCAAGGGCCAAACCTCCACCTCCCCGACACTTAACAAGAAACATCTAAAGGCTAGCATTGCAAGCTGATAAGACTTGTGTGTTGAAGGGGCGACAGACTGGAGAATCGCCCTGTCGATTTCTACTCTCCAAGGCTTCAAAGGTGTGCTGGTACCTCCAGTGGCTGCACTGCTGCCTCGGGAGCCAGTTGATGGAACCTGGAAAACTGAAAACGTGAAAGGGCGTCTGCCAAAGGATTTGGTAAACCAGGAAGATGTTGAGCTTTGAATAAAACATTTAACTTCAAACATTGTGTCACCATATTCCTAACCAGTGTCATCACCCTAGCTGATTTGAAGGTCTGGGAGTTCACCACGTGGACAACAGCTTGGTTATCACACCAGAACTACACAGTTTTATTTGCAAATTGATCTGGCCACAAATGAACAGTCACCACAATGGGGAAAAGTTCCAACAAAGTGAGGTCCCGTGTCCACCCCCTATCGACCCAGGACTGAGGCCAGCCCTCAGCTTCCCATTGACCGTTCCAATAAACCCCAAAGCCGTGAGCCCCAGAAGCGTTGGAGTGTACCTGAAAGTCTGCCCGCAAGAGCATTTCAGATCTCTAAAATGAAACATCATTAAATTGATCCAAAGATTACTCCCACACCTTCAAATCCTCCCGTATCCCAGTGGTGATTCTAATGTGGTGATGCGGGGCTGTCAACCCCCTAGTGGCATTATACAAATGTCACAAAATGCCCATCTAGGCACAATAACCTTACAAGCAAAGTTTAACAAACCTGTAAGGGATTGAAATTTGCGTAGCATGGCCTTAGTTTTACCTCTCATTGTCCTCACCTGAAGCCTCATGGACATGAGCTTGTCAGCTGGCAGATGAGATAAACCAGCAACAGTGTCCAATTCGATTCTGAGGAAGGTAAGATGGGTGTCAGGGCCCTCCGTCTTTTCCTCAGCCAAAGGTACCCCCATTTCAGCCATTAGTGCCTGAAATGCCAACAATGTATCTACACAACTAGTGGTCCCAGGAGCCCCAGGAAACAAGAAGTCATCGAGATAACGGGTAATTGCATGATTACCTGACCTCTTGGTGGCACACCAGTGTAAAAAGGTGCTAAATGTCTCAAAAGCTGAGCATGAAATGGAACACCCCATTGGCAAAATAATACATCCCTTCAAATTGAAACCCCACCAGATCAAAATCATCTGGGTGTACAGGGAGTATCCTGACAGATTTAATGTCACATTTCGCCAATAGGGCTCCTTTGCCTAATGCCCTAACCATTTGCACTGCTGAATCGAATGATGTGTATTTTACCGATGCTAAATGAGGATCAATAGAATAATTCACCGATTCACTTTTGGGGTATGATAAGTTGTGGATTAACCGGTATTCCCCCGATGCCTTCTTAAGGACGACACCCAGAGGTGACAATCGCAAAGCTGACACTGGAAGGTGTTTGTGGGGGCCTGGAATCCTTCCTGCTGCTAGTTCTTTAGCCAGCTTCTTCCTCACAATCCTTGGCAATTTCCTCACCAAACGTGCATTAGGTGTGTAACGGTGAACTCTAGAACCAGAATAAGGAATGTGAAAACCTTGAGAAAAACCATTGAATAAGTACTGTGCGGAATCCTGTTTAGGGTAAATCCGCAACCATGCCACCAACATGTCCAAATTAATTGGTGTTGGTGCCTTTTCCTTCCATTGAGGATGGCTGTGAGGGGGCCCAGACTCCAGATTTATTACCTCTAACACAGGATGATCCAGGGTGATTGCCTCCGCAGGTGTTACATTTATGATCAAACCTGCAGGGCTGCCTGCATTGAAGTCCCAGCACAGTCCGGTTTGTTTTTTCTCCCCCGTGCTAGTCCTCGCATATTGCCCTCTCGGCTGTGTGACCATAGACACGTACCTATTGTCACATTGGCTCGAAGGGGAGGCCCCCACCATAACATCGGCCCACAGTTCAGACTGTAAATGCCGCCAAGACGAAGAGCGGTCTAAGGCAGCCCTCATCCTGAACTGTTCATCATATTTGAGCCAAGCAGACTCCCTAGAATTAAAATGGCAATTAGTATATGCCTTGATCATTATCTCCTGATATTTGGAGAATTCAGGGGACCTAGAAGGTTCTCTCTCTTCAATAATGCCCCTATATATAGTAAAGCCCATGATCCAGTTCACAAAATTCCTTTCAAGCTTAGGGCGTTTGTGAGCCTGAAATTCCTTCGGTAAGCTAAAAACCACCCCATCCTTTACTATGATCCTCGGTTCAGGATCGCGGAATGTGAGAGAAAATAAATCAATGTATTCCCCTTTCCATATTCTTTCCTTAGTAGCAAGGGGGATGTGTGATCCAAGAGGAGTGGACATTCCTGCATACGGGTTGCACTCAACCACTCTGTCTGCCCCAGCAAGGCCAAAGCTCCCACCGATGCCACTCCCCTTGCGTCACCTACCGTAGTAGCCAAAGTCTGCTCAGACTCCCTCGAGTCCACAATCTGACAAAGCCCAGGAGTTGTCAAGAGTGCCACAGAACTCTGCCCAACTTGCCCACCTGGAGCCCATACCGAGGTGGGTCATGAAGCCGGCAAATTAGAAGCAATGAGACAAACCTGAGCTCGTCACTTGGTGTGAAGCATCACCAGATGCTTGCAGAGCTCCCACCGAGTGTGTCGCAGTAGCAGCTTGAAATTTACAAAAGAGAACCAATATAACAATTCATGAAAAATAACAATCACTTAGATGTGTTATAATGTGTAATACAATTGATACTGTAAAGTATAAAACAAACAATATTATGATGAAGTCATACACTATGAATATCTATTCACAAAAAAAACGATAGGTCCAACCATTCATTTAAACCCTCAGGTTTACTCGAGGCTGATTTATAGATCCAGAAGGCATCCCTTTGTAAAAGTTTAGTGTGGATATGGTTATCTGATCACAATGGTATTCAGATAAAATGTGTTAATGGGTTAATTCCAGATATCATACAATATCACAATTGGAAAAATTGTAATCTATTTATAAAACAGTAATTTTAGTCAGTTGTGCAATCAAAACAATAAAATAGATAAATAAAATAGATTCTAATCTGTCAAAAAAAATTGTTAACTTGGCACTACCCTATTTTCAAAAATAGACTATCTCGGAGAGGTGGTTACGTACGTAAAAACATTAACATTTTATGGTACTAGACAGTGTTACAGCTTAGTTGCCAATCAGTTCTCTATATTGTATGCTAGATCATTATAAAATATCTTTAGCTTATTATATATTCAAAAGGCTATAAAGTAGCAGGTCCAATATTCCCAACAACATAGTATAGAAAGATGGTAATATGTATAAAATATAAACTTCTCAGCAGAAAGAGACCCAATTAGGTAAAATAGATAGACACTAATTAGGTCTATACTATGGCCGTACCCCTGAACACTCACTTACTTTACTATTCTCAAGCTTAGTGCATCTGTTTTAGAAAAAAAATTCAACAGACGATTGCAGCTACAAGAAATTTAACAACATTCATGGTAACCAGTCCCTTACAATCAGAAAGAAGGTAGTTAACATAGATTTTTTTCCTGTCTACCGGGCATACTTTGAAGAAGTGGAAAAATATGTGTTGTATGTATTTCTAAATAAAGACAGCAATGGAAGAAAACATGTGCAATTGACTCAACTTCCTCCAATCCATGAGAACAGAAACAACGATAGGTTTTTTTTTTAATATCTTCCTTCACCACGGCTGATGGAAGAATATTCAATCTTGTGAGCATAAATGCCTGCCTGAATTTAGGGATGCTCAAACTATCTAAATACTTTGCATGGAGGGATATTCTGTTTCCCGAATTATGGGATACAATGTTGATTGGCTTTTGTGGTTTTGTATATCTATATCTTTGATTCATTGGGTAATGGCAATTTTTGCTTTGTTATAGCCTAACAGTAACATTTGTGATGTTGAAAACCTAATAGTGGCAATTTTTGTCGAGCAATTAAGTGTGCAAACAAAATCTTCAGAAGCTTTCTTCACTTTGCAGAGAAAAATCACCCGGCGATTTGTCTGGCTGCATTGGAATGTATCCTCCCTGCTTCTGATGAAACAGACTGAAGCCAAGTTTTAACTCCAAAGAGGCACTTTTATTCTTTAGTTGCAATATGTACAAAACTATTTACACTCACCAATGACAACCCACACACCACTGTGGTCTCGGTTTTTTATAGACAATTGCCATGCGGCCACTAAGTCCAGCCTGTCCCTGTGACTTCTTCCTATGTCACTTGAATTGTTGTTCCCCAAACATGATGACATTATGTGTTTACACTTGGTCTACATGCTCTCTGGCACATCCTGACGTTGGACACTGCTAAGATGTTTTGAGTCCCAGCTGCAAACAACTTTCCCAGCTAGCAAGCTGTAAAGTGACCTGTAGTACCCTTTGTCACTTTCCCACTCAGGTTACAAATCCCAACAATTTTCACATTCAAAGATTTTTTTTCCTGGTTGATGAAAAAGAATCTGTTAGGATTAATGTTACCAAGCCCACCAGGTTGAAAATCATTTTAAGCCATATATTAAATTTACGAATACAGATACGGGCCTCTACTGATAACAAACCAGTTTCCAGACAAATAATAGCATTTGTTACATTATTAAGAACTCCAAGAATTGATCTCAGGAACTTAGTTTGAACAGCTTCAAACAACGCAAAATTACTAAATGAGTTGATCTCTGAGCCATACAAAAGCTGTGCGAGAATTTTGGCTTTGAACACTTGTAGCATCGCAGGAACAAATTGTCCACTCTTGTTATAAAAAAAGTGCAAAGTGCCTTAATACTTCTTTGTACATTTGATACCACATTTTTTAAATGTAAATTAGGATAATTCCTTGCATGAAAAAATATTCCAAGATATTTATAAGGTGATACCTGCTCAATGCAGTTGTTGTCAATTTTCCATTTATGGTGGATTCATCTCTTTGTAAATATCATTATTTTAGTCTTATCATAGTTTATCTTCAGCGAGTCCTTCACACAATGAATAGCAAGGGTTTTCAAAAGTCTATTTAGCTCCACTCTAGTAAGAGACACAAGGACAACATCATCAACATATAATAATAATGATAAAGGTCTATTTGAGATCATTGGATAATGTGATGGTATATCTGACAAAGATGTAATTACCGAATTGATATAGAAATTAAAGAGAGTTGGTGCTAACACACAGCCTTGTCTTACTCCATTGCAAGTCGGGATAGATCTTGTCATACTGCATTGTCTATTACAACATACAGCTATACGGGAATTCTCATGAAATTTACGAATTAAAGACAGCAGGTGTCTATCAATATTAGTAGACTCAAACTTCTCCCAAAGTTTATTCCTTGGAAAAAGATCAAAAGCAGATTTAAAATCTACAAAAGCAGTATATAAAGCTCCCTTATCTGAAGATGAATATTTTTCAGCTAGATGATGGAGAACCAATATATGATCAATAGCAGAATGATTGTTCCAGAAGCCAGCTTGTTCATCCTTAATAATCTCTTCTTGAAAAATATAGTCAATCTTGCAATCTGTCCAATAAATGTAGAACATACAGCTTACTTATGATGTTTAGCAAGCTGATGGGCCTGTAATTCCCCAGTTCAGACTTATCATCCTTCTTGTAAATTGGGACAATAATAGCCAATCCCCAACCATCAGGTATAGATGTTGTTTGATCAATGGTTGAGAATAAAGCGGCTAAAACAGGAGCCCAGCATTCAATGTTAGATTTAAATACCTCAGCAGATATATTGTCATTACCAGGAGCTTTCCCTATTTTTGATTTGGAAATCAAATTTCTTTTTTCTTGAGTTGTAACAGGGGGCCAGCTTGGTAAATTTTCTTCAGGGATGTAAAGATGACAACTAGCCTGGGACTGATCATAGTTTCAAAAAATACTGTTTCCAGCAGGGAGAAGAAATATGATAGTTTATGCTTTTTAAGCAGTTTGGCCATCCTCTAGATACCAGTTTCCAAAATATGGCTGGGTCCTTATCTCTTGCAGCTTTTATCTGGCTAGCCCAAGAATCTTTTTGAGCTTGTAATTTTTGTTTTTGTTTTATCACTCTTTTGTAGCTTTTCTTTAATTCAATCCATTTTGGAAAAGACATTTGTGTATTTCCATTCCTATACTCCCTATATTGCTCAAGAAGTTTTTGTTTCTGATTTATACAGTCTTGGTCAAATCAAGTTTTGGAACTATAAAAGGTATTCGTTTTTTGTTTTTTGTTTTTTTTAAAAAAGGGAGTTGGTTGACATAGCAAAGTCTTGATTGAAGCAATTAAATTTTGAAAAGATTCAAAGATCACATTTGGCAAATTTGTTGTTAGTAAAATGTTACATATGGTAAGACAATTCTCCATGTTCAAAAAAGCATTTACGGTATAATACTTTCTGTTTTTAGGGTCCATTTGGTACCATAGAATCTCACTTCTAGATTGCTCATTGGTGATTCAATTTGTTCTACGAGGTCTGCCTGAGCAACATAGTTTATTGTTAATTTTAAGGGAAAATGATCACTTTCTACTCGCTGTTCTACTACACAACTATACAGCAAAGGCAACAGATCATATGAGGCAACAAAATAGTCAATTGTAGAGGACCCTCGCTTTGTTACAAATGTGCACTCACCCTCGATATCTCCGTTAATCAAACCATTCACAATAATTAAATTCAGATTGTTTGTTATTTGAGTAAAATAGAAACCAGCCTTATTAAATCCTTTATCCTTGGATTGTCTAACTGGCAGATCCAGACCAGAGTCTGAATCAGGTTGTAAAAGGTGGAAGTGAGAGTATAAATCTGCCTCGTTAGGACCAATTCTTGCATTATAATCTCCTGCTAATATCACATATGCATTTGGATATAAAGCCATTAATTTAGCTATATATTGTTCCAACTTATCCCAAGTTTCTTTTAAAGATTTTTTTGTGATGCAAGGGAGGGATATAAACATTTATAACTAATAGCCAGATGGAACTAAATTTAATTAGTAGGGTAATAGCCAGATTGGTAAGAGGGGCAATAAAGGATTGGAAATGTTTAAGTTTAGTGGAGACCAGTATTGCCAGTCCACCACTCGGACGGCTACCAGTTTGAGAAGCACGCACCACTAGGGAAAGTGCAGTGTAGCCATTTATAGATAGATCTTCTCTAAGCCAAGTTTCTTGGAGTAGAATTATATCAAAAGAGGCAATAAATTCCAAGAAAGATGGATCACATATATTTCTTCTCCATCCGGTGATATTCCATGGTAAGAGTTTTAATTTTCCTAAATTAGATTTTGTCTGCTGTCATAAACTCACCACTCTGTTATGTGGTGGGCCTCAGGATCTAACAGTTGCTGGGTTGATTGGCTGTTTAGAGATTGTGGCTTTTGGGGGATACATGGGATTACTGTTGTTTTCTCTTCAATTTCTGGTATTAAAGGAACATCACAAGTACTGGTTACCATCTCCTCGATAATTTCTAATGATGGAAAAACACCAGCAACATTTGTGGAAACAAGATCACATAAACTTAATGGCCTATCTATTTGAGGGATATCTTGTTGTAGAAGGCCATTTTCTACATCTTCCAAGTAGCGCATTTCTGTCCATGTTCGAGAATTTTTCTTTACCGTAACCACATTTTTATTTTTCCTTTCATGTGTGTCATTTGTACAAGATTTCTTCATTGTTTGATTATTTATCAGATATTGTCTCAAGCCTTCTAGCTTAGAAAGAAATTCATTCTGAGCAAGATGAGGTAAAGACAAAAAAGTATCAATTAAACATTTCTTTTTCCTCCAAAAAAGGAAGACTAGGTAATGTCCTTGCTTGGAAATCATTCATATAGTCGTTCATAGAATCACATTTCTCGCTAACTCTAGTCACTGCAAAAACTTGATTCTTATCTTCCCCAGATGATTGATCTCCCATATTCCAATTCTTGGTAGAAGTTAATTTGAGAGAACAAATTGCAAGCTGGAAAAGTGGCTGTGGAGGTGCTGTATTAATAAACAATCTTGAAACAAGTATATCTTTGACTGTAAATATAGCTTTGTATCTAAACAACGCTGTAGCAAACTTTGATTCTCTAAATGTGATTAGTGCACACACTCTTATGTTGTTGTAGTACAAGCATTTTATATAGGTGATATCATTGAAAGTAATCTGATAAGGACAGATTTCATTTACAAGGGACAGAAAATGAAGCTTTTGTTCAGTTTGAGTAAGCACGCCAGGAGATTTAGGGAAGTTAGATATTATTAATTTATGTTGCAAAAGAACTAGCTTCCAATTTTTTTTATTTACATCATTAATTGCAATCTCTTTCTTCATTGTGTACAAAGAGGAACTAGCCTCTGTGTCTCAACGCCGCCACCGCCACTGCTGCTGCTGCTGCTGCTGTTGTTGTTGCTGCCACTGCCGAGGGAGAGCAGGGAAAGGAGGGCATCCAGAATTCCTCCACCACTTGTTCCCTGCTGCTGTGGCTGCTGGAGGTGGTGGTGGTGGTGGTGAGAGGGCGCCAGGAGCAAGGTGGTGGAGGAGGAGGGCAGCGTTTATGAGTGCCGCCACTGTCCTCTGGGTCCCAGCACCACTGTTGCTGCTGCTGCTGCTGCTGCTGCTGCTGCTGCTGCTGCTGTTGTTGTTGTTGCTGCTGCCACTGTTGAGGGAGAGCAGGGGACGTAGGGCATCCAGAATGCATCTGCCACTTGTCAAATTTTCATCTTCAGGAGCAGAAAGCATCTCTAAAAAGTTTTATGTAAAAACACAAGCATTCAAGGGTTAATCTTCTTGAGTATTGTTAAATCTTAACAACATTCATTACAACAAACTTGTTCACATGCCGCATTCTCTGCACAGGGATTAATATTTCTGTGTTGAAATATTATTTTCCATGTTAAAAAAATACTATTTCTTGAGCCAAAAATGCTGTTTTCTGCATAAAAACGCCAAGTGTGGATTTTTCACAGAGTAAGTCATGAACTGTGAAGATTCTCATAAGTTCAGGATTTTTCTTGTCAAGGTTTCTTGAGATTCAAACAACATGCTTGATTGTTTGTTTCTTTGATGTTTTTTTCAATTGTTTCCAAATATTTTTTCCTTCCCTACTCAAGGTAAGGATTCACTAAGCTCCTTCCTATCTCTGTGCTGAAGTAACAATTTTTCAGCATAAAGGGAAGAGAAAAGTTATTTTGTGAGATAGTGGAAATAATTTTAACATGTGCATCTGTTTGCAATCTTGTCATCTGCCATTGGCTATATTTCAGTATCCTCTAGGGTGGAGAAACATAACTAGAGAAGAACCATATTTCTTGGTCAATCACATGGGTTATCCAGTCAGATACTATGCAGTGGAATGGATTACATCATTTACTATTATCCAATCTGATCTTGCTACAGGTTGATGCCACTGCAAGCAAGGAACTGGACATTACTGAATGAAGGCATTTTAAGGCATTTTGGGAGGCTGAGACATTGCTATGTAACAATTAAGGTGTAGGATAGGTAATGCAAATTGATGTCCAAGTCCCCACTGAACAATGAAATGCAGAGAGTGAGCCTGGACCAGTTACACCATTCTCATCTTGACCTATTTTACAGGGTGATTGTGAGGATGGCCATTTGAGAAATGATGGGATATGAATTTACCCAATGAAAGAAAGAAAGAAAGAAAGAAAGAAAGAAAGAAAGAAAGAAAGAAAATAGAAAGCTAACAAGTGACACTGCAAGTTACTCCTTTTCTCTATTTTGTTGTTGTTGGCTACCACCAAGTCAACTTTGACTTACGGTGACCCTATGAATGAGAAGCCTCCAAGTCATCCTATCATCAAGTGTCCACCTCAGGTCTTGCGGAGTCAGGGTTGTGGCTTGTTTGAGTATATTCATCTGGAATGTGTTTATTTTTTTCTACTGCTTTCTACTTTGTTAAATAATATTACCTTCTCTAGTGAGTCATGTCTTCTCAAAATATGGACAAAGCGCAGCAGTCTCAGATTAGTCATTTTGGCTTCTAGGACAAGTTGAGGCTTGATTTGCTCCAGGATGCATATATTTATCTTTATAGCAGTACAGGGTATCTGCAGAACTCTTCTCCAGCAACACATCTCTAATGAGCTGGTTTTATTTCTGTCCACATTCTTCATTGTTCAGCTTTCAGAACCATACATAGAAATGGGAAATATGATAGCATTATATTTCTTTAGTATGCAGCGATATATCTAGAACTTCAGGATTTTTTCTAGTTCCTTCATATCTACCCTTCCAAATCCCAATCTTCGTCTAATTTCTTGACAGCAGTCTCCATTCTGATCCATGACTCAGTCAAAGTATGGAAAATCTTGAACTGTTTCAGTGTCTTCATTGTCTAATGTTATTTAATTCATCTGTGGTCATTATGTTTATTATTTTGAACTATGTAGTTATTCATTATTTATGTTATTTGGAGTATTTAATAATAATAATAATAATAATAATAATAATTTATTTCTTATATCCCGCCTTTTGCCTGATCAATCAAGGTGGCTTACAAATATAAGATACAAATTAAAAAAACATACATTACAACAATAACAGTAATACAATACCCCCCTTAAAAATTTATACCCTACACTTCAGAAACAAAAGCTCTCAGAGCAGTTTACATATTAGCTTCTGTGATAGTGCAAAGTCTTCACAGTCTACTCTTTCACATTACCTCTCTCACCCACCAATAATTTAAGAAATACTGAGCAGGAAGCAGTGAACCACCACAACAAAACAAATACTTAAAACAAAACAAAGCCCCATACTACTTTCAGCAAGCATACACCTAGCATTATGATTGGAAGTTGCCAAATTATTATTAAAGTAGTAGAGATTAAAAGGAAATAATACTGCTCTTCAGGGAGAATGAAAAGAAATCTCACATAGTCAGTCAATCACGGCAACAGAAAACTTCCACTTTTGGCAATAATTAATTTCATTCTATAAAGCTAAAATCAAGAATAAAACTCCTGCAGAGACTATTTGCTGGTCATATTTATCATTTGTATTATAGCTGCAGAAACACAAAAGGTAATCACTCCTGTAAATAGCGAGTAATTAGAAACTTCTGCTATGCCAGTTATTATATTTTTTCCTGAATAGTTATGAAAGTAGGTACATGAAAGGAAAATTCACATAGCACAAAATGACTAAGGTCTAAAGATGTAAAGGATATCAGCAAATTTTCTCATTTTTTGTGTCTTGACATGTCCAATAATCTGCCAACTGTCACAAGATTTGTGTGTGTGGTGTGTGTGTGTGCACCCAAAAAAACAAAAACAAAAACTAGCACCAGTTTTTCAGCTAAGTCTCTGCACTGTGTGGGATAAGGAACTGTGCAAAATTATCCTTTCCCCACTTTCATAAGCAAAGTTCAAACATGTAACAACAAACATAAGGATGGGATTGATCACAGAGCCCATACAGTGCATCTCATTTTACAAACAAACCAGCATTAATATGTTTCACAAAATCCACATTTTTCTGCAATAGATCAGGTTTTACCCAGAATTTCTTTCAGTATTTTTAAGAGTACAGGAAAATGAAAATGCTTTGAAAACTATGAAGTCAGTCAGTGAAATCTTTATTACAATTGACAAACCACCAGGTGTGTGTCTGAAAATAAGTTGTTGTTGTTGTTAGCTGCACTCAAATCGGTTCTGACTCATGGTGACCCTGCAGATGAGAAATCTCCAAGAATACCTATAGTCCACTGCCTTTCCCAGATCATCCATCTGGTTTGTGGTCTTCCTCTCTCTCTTCTACCCTCTACCTTTCCTAGCATTATTTTTTTTCTAGTGTTCCATACCTTCTCCTTATATGACCAAAGAACAATAACTCAACTCTATCATCTTTGCTTCCAAGGAAAACCCTGGTCTGATCTGTTCAAGAACTCATTTGTTTCTCTTCTCCAGTACAGGGGTAGGCAACCTTTCCTCTTTAAGGGCTGAAGGACTTCAGCTCTCAGAATCCCAGGAGCTATTGGCCAACATGGGACTATTGGCCAACATAGCTGAGGCTTCTGGTAGCTGAAGTCCCTCAGCCCTTAAAGGGGAAAGGTTGCCTACCCCTGCTCCAGTACCACATTTCAAATGAGTTGATTTTCTTTCTGTCTGCTTCCTTCACTGTCCAGCTCTCATAATGGACTGAATAATTCTTACTTTAGTGCTCAGTTGTATGTCTTTGCTCTTCACTATTTTTTTTTTCAGTTCTTTCACAGCTGCCCTTCCTATTCCTAGTCTTCTCCTTATTTCTTGCCTGTAGTCTCCATTCTGGTCAATGTTTGATCCTAGATATAGGAATTATTTAACTATTTCAATTTCCTGTTGTCTAGATTGAATTTGTGTATTTCTTCTGTGGTCATTATTTTTGTTTTCTTTATGTGCAACATCAGACCTGCCTTTGCAGTTTCATCTTTGACCTTCCTTATTAACTGTTCCAATTCCTGAATGTCTTCTGCTACTATTATGGTGTCATCCACATTGTTAATGTTGCTTCCTCCTATCTAACTTCTCCTTTTTCTGATTCCTATTCTGTTTTTCTTATGATGTTTTCAGCATATAAGTTAAACAAGTAGGGCGATAGGATGCAACCTTGTCTGACCCCTTTTCCTATTGGGAACCACTCTGTTTCCCCAAATGCTGTTCTGACAGTGGTCTCTTGTCCTTGGTACAGATTCCTTATCCAAACTATCAGATGTAATGACACCCCCATGTCTTTGAGTGCATGCCATAGTTTTTTGTGATCTGTACAACCAAATGTTTTACTATAGTCTATGAAACACATGCTGATTCTGTTTTGGAATTCTTTGGTGCACTCCATTAGCCATCGTATGTTTGCAATGTGGTCCCTAGTGCCCCTTCCTTTTTTGAATCCTGCTTGAACCTCTGGAATTTCTCTCTCCGTGTATGATTGGTATCTATATTGCAGAATTTTGAGCATTATTTTGCTTGCATATGAGATTAGTGTTACTGCCCTATAGTTGCTGCAGTCTTTTGTATCTTCTTTCTTGTGGATTCATATGTATATCAAGTGTTTCTAGTCTGTTGGCCATTGCTTTGTTTTCCATATTTAGCACTGAAGTTGCATCTGTCTGTAGGCACTGTAGCAGTTCAATTGGGATATCATCTGTTCCCGGTGTTTTGTCCCCCCCCCCCCCCCCCATTTACTTTATTGCAGTTTCCATTTCACTTCTTAGTATTTGGGATTCATCTTCATATGGCTC
This sequence comes from Phrynosoma blainvillii, assembly GCA_026167975.1. Classification (NCBI taxonomy): domain Eukaryota; kingdom Metazoa; phylum Chordata; class Lepidosauria; order Squamata; family Phrynosomatidae; genus Phrynosoma; species Phrynosoma blainvillii. The sequence goes on from JANUYF010000003.1 coordinate 202,538,179, forward strand.
CTCATTGCAAATATCATTAATTCCCTCATCTCTTTTGTATAACTCTCCTGTGCATTGCCTCCAGCATATTTTATTTCTTCTTGTTCCTGTATTATGTTCATTTTTTTTCTACATGGAGCATCCCTGTCCTCAATTTGGACTTGGCTTTAGTTTTTTGGCTTTTTTGATAGAGGTCTCTCATTCTTTTCTTTTTGTTGTTGTCTTCTATTTCTCTGCATTGGTCATTGTAGTATTCCTCCTTATCCCTGCTTGTCAGACGTTGGACAGTTGTATTCATACTTCTGGCTTTGTTCCTTTTGCCCTTTTCTTTTACTTTTTTTCTTTCTTTTATTGCATGAAGTGTTTCATCTGTCATCAATTGTTTCTTAACTTTCTTTTTGGCCACTGTTAGTGTTTTCTTGCATTCATCCTTAATTATGCCTTTAACTTCTCTCCACAGTTCTTCAGGTTCTCAGTCGTTTATACTCAATAGTTCAAATCGCAAGTAGGGACACCTTTTCCCTCCTTTTACATAGTGCTGACAAGTATCATCTATGGTGACACTACTGTTCAGTCTTTAAGGGTTGAATTCAGTGCACTCATCATGACTGCAGCAGCACAGTAGCCATTTATTTTGTTTATGCCTGTTATTCCCTTCTTCCCTCCCTCAATTCTATTTTCCCTAACCTTTTTACATTCCTAGATGTTTCCCTCCCTCAATTCCCTTTCTCAATTCCCTCCCTGTATCCTCAACCAACAAATCTCAACAGTTATATACATTTTACACACTTATAAACAAAAGTATGAGCATATCTGAAAGTAAGAACAAACCATAGTAAAATAAAATGGGTTATAATTAAGTACAAATAATTACATTTTAAAAACTGCTTACAAAACAAATACAATTAAAACAGATCATATATATATATATATATATATATATATATATATATATAATGGCTGCACAATTTTAATATTATATATATATATATATATATATATATATATATATTTATATATATATATATATAATATTAGAACTGTGCAGCCATATTACTAATAAGCATGTTTGATATGCCTCCTACTCCTGGATCCTTTTATTTAGCATCTCAACTATTTGGACCAGAAATGGAATCCTTATATTATTAATGTTCATGGAACATGGCCCTTTGAATTTTGTTGGCAGACCCAGGCAAGTCTTCCAGACAGGAAACAACCTGCAGCTCTCCCAGCTTCAGCCAGCTCATCTTGTGAAATTGCAGCAAAACTCACCTGCTGATGAGACAGAGGACACAGCTGGGGTCTTAAGTCCTCAATCAAGGAGGAGGACCAAAAGGATCCAACAAAAGATAGAGTTAAGGGCCTTTGCAGACTGCCAGAAATAGTGCACATTAAATTGAGGCACTGCCCTGGCTCAGTGCTAGGGAATCATGGGAACTGTAATTTATTATGGTACCAGAGCTCTCTGACAGAGAAGGCTCAATGTCCCAGAAAAAAAAAAATACAATTCCCATGACTCCCTAGCATTGAGCCAGGGCAGTGCCTCAATTTAATGTGCACTATTTCTGGCAGTCTGCAAAGGCCCTTAAGATGCTTAGCCAGGCCACAGGCTAAGCAGCAAGCAAGCAAACTCTGATTAAAGCCAGCTGGTGTCAGGCTATTCAAGATCTGAGTTTGCCAAGGAGTTGCTGGAAGCAATGTATCTGTTCCCTGGCCAGCATTCCTGTCCCTGATAGCTTTTTCTAGACTCCTGCATTCCTACTTCAGATTTCCTGGCTTCTTCAACCTTTGGACTGTGTTGACCTTGACTCCTGTTGTTTCCCTTGACTTGGACTGCTTGGTCTTTCTCTTGACAGACTCTTACAGGCAAGGACACTTTCAAGCTGTTTGTAACTGCCTGCATTATCAGTTGATAGTTCCCTCCCAGCTAGCTGGTGTGAGTGTTTGGTGAACCAGGACAGTTTGCTTCCAGCCCTAACACTTGTTGGACTGGGAGAAGTGGCCTTTGGCTGTGTGTCAGCATGGCTGACCTTGCTGCTGAAAATGCTGAACTGATTCAAACAGTGGCTTCTCTCATAGCTCAGCTGCGAACTTTGCAAGCCCAACAACAAGCACAGCCAGCAGCTCCACCACCCCCACTGGAAATGTCCCATAACCTGTCCAGGGAAGTTTGATGGAATTTGGCAGACTTCCTTCCTTTTGGGGGACAATGTACTTTGTTCATGATCCTGAGAGCTGCCGACTTTCTCTCAGACAGACACCGTGCGGGCTTTGTTCTTAGTTTGCTAACAGGAGCTGCTGGTGGGTGGGCCACACATCTGTTGCAGCAACCACAGAACTCCCTTTGGACAATTTTGCTGCATTCAGCCAACAGTTCCAGGCCCTGTACACTGACCCTGTTAAAGCACAGACTGCAAATTGCCAGATCCAGATGCTAAAAAAAGGGACCCAATCTGTAGTAGAATATGCCAGTGACTTCAAAGTGTTGGTGCAAAATCTGGAGTGGAATGAATCAGCGCTTTTAGATCAATTTCAAGAGAGGCTGGCAGATGGAATCCTGGATAAAATGGCTCGCACTGAGTGCCCAGGAACTTTGCAGGCCCTGATTGAGTTGTGCCTCTGGATCAATGGGCAGTTACAACTGTGTAAAGCAAGAGACTGGGACCACATGCCCTGTCAAGAAGAAAAACTCCACCTATCTAGGAAACGGAGACCACCTGGTTAGAAAGGGCACTAAACTAGAGACAGGTCTGCACTGACCATGCCCAAATACTGTCCCACTCCCTCCAAGTGACTTGGTGGTCACTATTACACTGACACCACCTTGAAGACCACCCCTGCAGACATGGGACATGATAGACTCCAGAGGCACAGCCAACTTCATAGACATAACCTTTGCAGACAAGCAGAGCTTTCCAAAACACCCAATCCAACCACCTTTGGTGGTGGAGGCTATCATTGGGCAACGTTTGGCTTCTGGCCCTGTATGGGAAATGGGTAAGTTGCAGATGGAGATTGGAACTCACACTGAGGAGGTAGAATTCTACCTGAACTTGGCCCCCTGGTTCTCTGTTGTCTTGGCCCTGGAGTGGCTAGAAATCCATGACCCTCAGATTAGTTGGTCTGAAAGGAAGATCACCTTTGGAGCACCATGCTGTAAAGACCACTTCAGACCAACACTTGTAACCATTGCCGTGGGACTGGTGGAGGAATCACTCACAGGAAATATACAATTTGCAGATATGTTCAGTGAGGCTAAGACAGACCAGCTGACACCCCATCATCCATATGATTGCCCCATCCTGCAGCTAAGGTACTTATGGCCCACATCTATCCCCTGCCTGAGCCAGAGTTAGCAGCATTATAGGACTTCATCATGATGAACCTGAAGAGAGGTTTCATAAGGCCCTCCTCTTCCTGTTTGCAACTCACTGCCTCTTCCTGCATTATCAGTTGGTAGTTCCCTCCCAGCCAGCTGGTGTGGGTGCTTGGTAGACCAGGACAAGTAAAAAACAAAACAAAACAAAAAAACCTGGCTGCCCAGCCATCTGCTGTTTGGACACTGAATGACCAGACATTACACCACTGCCCATCAGTCAGTACAATAGCTCACTGTACCCCTCACACAGCCCAATCATGGAGTCTATCTCACTGGTGTGGGTTGTAAGGGCAGTCATGCTGTAATCTGCTGATCATACCATGCACTGTGATAGCCACCAGCAGCAACACCAGCAGCCACAGACCCTGAGACAGGGAATCCCATGCAGCAACATGACACCAAAGTGATCATGGTAACTGCAGCCATCTTAGGAAGCACAACCACAGCTGTTATCATGCTGCCACCCCCTAGATGCCCACACTCTTGGTGGGTGTACCCAACAAGCAAGAACTGGTAGGAGTGGTTTGTCACAATCATCTGGGTTGATGAACAATGGCAGCGATTCTTCCAGATGCCCCACAATCTCTTGTGAGCGGTTGGGGCTTTGGTGAGTCACATTTGTGAGTCAATAAGGGCTGGAGCTAACCAATTAGCTCTATACAACTCCTAACAGAGGCTTTCCAGGCCAGTTCCTGTTAGGAAGGAGAAGGAAATCAGTTTCCGGGCAGCCATTTTGAGTGGGTGAGTTTTTAAATTCTTTTAAAAAAACCACGTGGGAGCGTGTGTTTGTTGCTGAGTGGGTGGGACTTTAGTAAGTCACATTTGTGAGTCAATAGGGGGTGGAGCTAGCCAATTAGCTCTATACAACCCCTCCCAGAGGCACGTGCCCAAATTTTTCACAGGACAAGGGAAAGCACAGCACAGGTAGAAGGGGGGCTTTGAGGTTTTTTGTTTTTTTGGGGGGAAGGGGTTTGCTCAGAGGAAGAGAGTCAGAGACTTGCCTCCAGAATAAGGTAGCATCCAAGAGCTCTCTGTAGAGTTAGAAACCAAATTGATTGAGCTCTGTGACAGAGCCTGGTGAAAAGTCCAAGAGAACAAGGGCCCTTTACATGGATCATTACCAGGGGACTTTTTGAGGGAGAAGCCCACAGTCCTGTTTCGGTGCTAACTTAAGATTTCTCTATGTGGACACTGAGGGAGTGGCTGCAGTCACTTGCAACACTTGTATGATGTTTATCTTCTTGCCAAGAGATGTGGGGAACTTCACCCGCACCAAATGCATGTTGGTAGCCCTCCTGGAAGAGAAAGTACAGCAGCTGGAGGCCAGGGTAGCTACACTTCAGCATATTAGGGAGCAACAGGTTTTCCTGAAAAGAGTGGATCAAGCAGTCTTGGATGGGGACCACACAAAGGAAATTGTTGAGGAGGAGGTCACATCATTCACACAGGAGGTAGACAGCTGGAGGAACGTCACACAAAGAAGTAGGGAAACCAGGGATCATTCTGGGAGCTTACACCTACAGAATCGATTTAAAGCTCTCCCCCTTATCAAGGATGAAGAGGAAGAGCAGCAGGGACAGTCCTCAGGGACAGTGAAGGGGACCCTAAGAGTACCATTGCAGGGAACAGCCATTCCTAAGCCTCGGAGGAGGCGCGTGGTGGTGATGGTGGGGAGACTCCCTGTTGAGTGGTACAGAAGCACTGGTTTGTGGGCCTGCAAAGATGTACCAGGAGGTGTGTTGTCTCTCTGGGGCAAAAATCCATGATGTGACAGTGAGGCTGACAAAACTTGTCAAGCCTACTGACCATTACCCCTTCCTCTTGATCCATGTGGGAGAGATGTAGTAGTGATGGTTGACTTCAACTATCCTGATATTTGCTGGAAGTCAAACCGAGCCAAAACTTCAAGGTCTAGCAAATTCCTCACTTGCCTCGAAGACAATTTCTTTGTCCAAAAAGTTGAAGAGGCAACAAGGGGATCAGCTATTTTAGATCTGATCCTAACCAACAGGGATGACCTGGTCAATGGGATGCAAGTGGTGGGATCCTTAGGTGGGAGTGATCATGTTCTCCTGGAGTTCCTTATACAGTGGAAAGGAGAAGCTAGACATAGTCAAACACTCATTCTAGACTTTAGAATGATTTCAACAAACTTAGGGAAACACTGGGAGTGATCCTGTGGTCAGGAATATTAAAGGAGAAAAGAGTTCAGGTTGGATGGGAGTTTCTCGAAAGGGAGATACTGAAGGCACAATCTCAAATTGTTCCAATGTGAAGGAAAAATGGGAGAAGTCCCAAGAAACCGGGTTGGATGACAAAAGAACTTTCAACTGAACTAAGTTTTAAATCGGAAATGTATAAAAAATGGAAAAGGGGCAAAATCACTAAAGAAGAATTCAAACAAATAGGTAGCACATGTAGGGGTAAAGTCAGGAAATCCAAAGTGAGTACCCAGATTGTTGGGGGGCAATCAGCTCACAGTTGTAAACCGCTTAGACATCCCATGTGCGATATGAAGCGGTATATAAATGAAGCTGCTTTGCTGCTTTGCAAAGTGCAGAATGAGCCCAGGCTTGCTTGAGGGGTTAAGGACAATAAAAAGGGCTTTTTTGGGTATGTCCATAGAAAAGAAAGAAGGAAATGGTAGGGGCACTGCTCAGAGAAGATGGAGAAATTCTAAGAGGGGACAGAGAACAGGCAAAACTACTCAATACCTTCTTTGCCTCAGTCTTCTCACAAAAGGGAAAGGGTGCTCAACCTGAGGAAAATGGAGCAGAGGACCCAATAAGGAAAATGCAGCACAGAATAAGTAAAGAGGAAGTGTAGAGATACCTGGTTAACCTAACTGAATTTAAGTATCCAGGAGCAAATGAATTACATCCAAGGATATTAAAAGAACTGACAAATGTAATCTCAGAGCCACTGGCAATAATCTTTGAGAACTCCTGGAGAACAGGAGAAGTCCCAGCAAACTGGAGGAGGGCAAACATTGTCCTTATCTTCAAAAAGGGGAATAAGGAGGATCCCAACAACAATAATAATAATAATAATAATAATAATAATAATAATAATAATAATAATTTTTATTTATATCCCGCCCCTCTGCCAAGCAATCGGGGCGGCGTACAACATATCAAAACATTGAGACAAATAAAATCACATCAGATCCGCTCCAACCTTCCCACACCCACCCAACCCCTGAAAACGAATCAAACTAAATGGACTAAATAAAAATAATTAAGCAATTAAACAATTAACAATTAAATAATTAAACAATACACAATTAAACAATAATATTAAAAACCCCGCTGGCGTTCTCCTCAGCTCTGCACCATCCCCAGCTGCTCCCAGCCCCCAGGTGATGGTAAGGGGGAAAAGAATCCCCCAGGGGCCTGAGTTCTCCAAGAGCGCTGCCGGCGCCACATGCACTGGGGAAGGATGGTCCTGGGCACACGCTGCAGGCTGTCTGGGGGAGCCTTTTTCAAGGCTCCAACAGCTGTCTCTTCGCCCTCTGCGCTGGTGGAAAGGGAGGGGTTGGGGAGCCTTTTTCAAGGCTCCAACAGCTGTCTCTTCGCCCTCTGCGCTGGTGGAAAAGGAGAGGTTGGGGAGCCTTTTTCAAGGCTCCAACAGCTGTCTCTTCACCCTCTGCGCTGGTGGAAAGGGAGGGGTTGGGGAGCCTTTTTCAAGGCTCCAACAGCTGTCTCTTCACCCTCTGCGCTGGTGGAAAGAGAGGGGTTGGGGAGCCTTTTTCAAGGCTCCAACAGCTGTCTCTTCGCCCTCTGCGCTGGTGGAAAAGGAGGGGTTGGGGAGCCTTTTTTCAAGGCTCCAACAGCTGTCTCTTCGCCCTCTGCGCTGGTGGAAAGGGAGGGGTTGGGGAGCCTTTTCCAAGGCTCCAACAGCTGTCTCTTCGCCCTCTGCGCTGGTGGAAAAGGAGGGGTTGGGGAGCCTTTTTCAAGGCTCCAACAGCTGTCTCTTCGCCCTCTGCGCTGGTGGAAAGGGAGGGGTTGGGGAGCCTTTTTCAAGGCTCCAACAGCTGTCTCTTCACCCTCTGCGCTGGTGGAAAAGGAGGGGTTGGGGAGCCTTTTTTCAAGGCTCCAACAGCTGTCTCTTCGCCCTCTGCGCTGGTGGAAAGGGAGGGGTTGGGGAGCCTTTTTCAAGGCTCCAACAGCTGTCTCTTCGCCCTCTGCGCTGGTGGAAAAGGAGGGGTTGGGGAGCCTTTTTCAAGGCTCCAACAGCTGTCTCTTCACCCTCTGCGCTGGTGGAAAGAGAGGTGTTGGGGAGCCTTTTTCAAGGCTCCAACAGCTGTCTCTTCGCCCTCTGCGCTGGTGGAAAAGGAGAGGTTGGGGAGCCTTTTTCAAGGCTCCAACAGCTGTCTCTTCACCCTCTGCGCTGGTGGAAAGGGAGGGGTTGGGGAGCCTTTTTCAAGGCTCCAACAGCTGTCTCTGCCAGTTAGTCTGACATCAATACCGGGAAATATTCTGGAACAGTTCATTAAACAGAGAGTCTGTGAACATTTAGAAGGGAATGCCATAATCACTAAAAGTCAACATGGGTTTCTCAAAAACAAGTCATACCAGACTAATCTGATCTCTCTTTTTTCAATAAAATTACCAGCTTGCTAGATGAAGGGAATGCGGTAGACATAGCATATCTTGATTTCATTAAGGCTTTTGACAAGGTCCCCCATGATATTCTTGCAAACAAGATAGTAAAATGTGGGCTAGACAATACAACTGTTAGGTGGATTAGTAACTGGTTGACTGACCAAACCCAAAGAGGGGTTAGCAATGGCTCCTCTTCATCCTGGAGAGAAGTGACCAGTGGAGTGCCACAGGGTTCTGTCTTGGGCCCAGTGATATTCAACATCTTTATCAATGATTTGGATGAAGGAATAGGGGGCATGCTTCTCAAATTTGCAGATGACACCAAATTAGAAAGAAGAACTAATACCCCAGAAGAAAGGATGGAAATTTAAAATGACCTTAATAGATTAGAAAGTTGGGCCAAAGCTAACAAAATGAATTTCAACACAGAGAAATGTAAGGTACTGCACTTAGTGAGAAGAAATGAAATGTATAGATATAAGATGGGAGACCTGGCTTAACAAGACTAAGTATGAAAGGGATCTAGGAGTTCTGTTATCCCACATGAGTCAACAGTGTGATGCCGCAGCTAAAAAGGTCAATGCAAATTTAGTCTGCATTAATAGAAGTATAGTATCTAGTTGAAGGGAAGTAATAGTGCCACTGTATTCTGCTTTAATGAGGCTCCACCTGGAATACTGTGACCAGTTCTGGGCATTACAATTCAAAAAGGACGTTGAAAAACTGTAGCGTGTCCAGAGGAGGGCGACTAAAATGGTGAAGGGTCTGGAAACCATGCCCTATGAGGAATGACTTAGAGAACTGGGTATGTTTAGCCTGGAGAAGAGCTGATCAAGAGGGGATATGATAGCCCTCTTTAAATATTTGAAGAGATGTCATATTGAAATGGGTGCTAGCTTGTTTTCTGCTGCTCCAGAGAACAGGACCTGGAATGGATGCAGGCTACAGGAAAAGAGATTTCATCTCAATGTTAGGAAGAATGTTCTGACAGTGAGAGCTGTTTGACAGTGGAACACACTCCCTTGGAGTGCAGTGGAGTCTCCTTCTTTGGAAGTCTTTAAACAAAGGCTGGATGACCATCTGTTGGGGATGCTTTGATTTTGAGTTCCTGCATGGCAGAGGGTTGAACTGGATGGCCCTTGTGGTCTCTTCCAACTCTATGATTTTATGATTCTTCCACCAGATAGTGGCAGAGCTGCCTGCAAATGAGGAGAAGGTGGACACCATCATGAGAACAGCCATCCCATTGGAGAAGAGGATCAGAATCACTATCTGGCCACTTGCCCACCATAGCAGCTATCACCAAACCATCCAGCAGTTCAAGGCAAGACCAACATGGGAGAGGTGTTTATGGAGGTTGTCCTGACCATGGAGAAGCACCTGCTACCTGTTGAGGAATGGATCCTGGGGGAAATGTCCAGATGTTATGGGGCAAAGGTGATAGGGTTACATTGTGTGATTAAGCAGCCATGATGAGCCAGCTATTGGGCTGTTCTGAGTCACAGAGGGCCGATGCAACACTAGGCAGAGGGTTGAATCAGAGACCTTGAATTCTGCTGTGTCACATCAGTCAAGTGATTGAAACTGGGTGTCAGCCCACGAGTGGGCTGGACTAATATCCCAGGAGGGGACACTATATATAAGGGAGGAGCTTCATTGTACAATGTGGGTTTGTTGGTGTATGGGGTTATGTAAGTAGTTTTGTCAGTCAGAACAAGCTTGTACACAGAGGAACAAAGAGTAAAGTGCTTCCTTGAGAGATATCTGCCTGTTGTATCTTTTGCCTGCTTCTGGAGGGAGAGAGAGAGTTCTCCAGCCTTTACAGAGCTCTGTGTCACTTCTTTGGTGACCATCCAGGTGCACAGTTTCAGCGTGGTGCAATTCAGTTCATGCAGTCACGCTAACACTGTCAAGCATCATATACCTGGGGAATGTCCATCAGAGGCAGAGGTGTATATCTCTATTCCTAGTGTTGTTCCCATAGCATGCCTCACCACTGCATATGCACTTCCTCTGTCATTGTCTTTCTTTGTCCATGGGGTGCAGTGGATTCCATGTGTGCCATAGTTGTGATTGTTTCTTATACTTCTCCCCTTCCTGTCACCTGCAGATTGTTAGCATATCTGATTTTTCATAAAATTTTGGACACATGTGGAGTTCCCTCTATGACCCCAGACTGACCTCTGTGGGATGTTGGCCATAATCCCCTAGATGGCAGGTCATGTAGACACTGAGAGATCTGCCCAGGACAGCTGGAAAATTCCCTACCAGACAGGTTTAGGAGTTGCCAAAAAGGAAAAAACATTATACTGGATAAAACACATACTAGTGCTTATTTGTCTTCAGTCTCACACTTAATGGGGCAATGATCAGATTTGACTGCACCCTTTTTTCTAGCCTTCCTTCCCTGAGAGTCTCGAAACCAAATGCATTGTTTAGACTATTCTCACACCTAGGTTTAACAAAGCTAAGACTATCAAAGCCTTTGTCCCGGCTTCAGCCAACCCATTTAGTCAATAGCCAGAAGGCAGAAATTTCCTATTTAAACCCTGATATTATATATGCTATCTTTGGAGTGCAGCTTGGCTCCACGTCAGTCTGTGCTCTGATCATAGCTCCCTCGGCCATCCCTTTCCCCATTTCACGGTCGTGCATCATCATCATCATCATCATCATCACTATCATCAACATCCACAGCAGATCCCAGAGAAGCTTTTGGAAGTGAATAACTGCTTCAGTCTGGCCCATCTCAAGCTATTCCCGCTTTCACTACTTTACCTCTAAGTGTGCAGTGTGTATGAGTGCCATATTTGTGTGTGTGCAGTTTTCCCCTGTTAATAAATATTTAGAGACTTTAATTGGAGAAGCCTGTCTCAGCATCATCCATTATGGGATCTCTTAGTCCTCTGGTATACATATTGGTACCCAGTCCTGTGGGGCTTTGTTAGGACCCCACTCTTGCATATTTGAGCTAATTATAAATTCCTCTAATTAGATCCTTCCTAACAAGATCATGGATGGCTTAGCTAAGATGGGATTCCTACAGGTAGTTGGTGCTATGGACTAGGGATTCTTTGCAGGGGCTGCCCGTGCCTTGTGCCGCCAGGGCTTCAATCTGACTTACCCTCAGTGCTGAAGCAAGTTCAAGACACTGAAGGGAAAGTTCTTTGAGGCCCTGGAAGAGTATTGATAAAAGCCTCCAGTTAGTTAATGCCCCCCTTTTTACTGTCTGCATGCCCTCTGGGTGAGGGCAGGCCAGCTGAGCTGATGGAACCAATAACTGTGCTCCATCTCTCTTCCATGGGTATCCTTTGCTGTCATATGCTGTGTCAAATCATATTCGCGTTGTCCCCTGTTACAGGGATGGTCAGGTGCTGGCAATGGAGTGATCAGTGCCTTCAGACCTTCCGGGAGCAACATGTGCCTGCCCAGCCATGAAATCATTCCCTGTATGTAGTTTCTTCTCCCCTGTAAATACCACTTTCCCCTCCCACCCCAATATCCCCATTTGACTGCCATGACTATATATAGTTTTAATAAATGCCTTTTATTGTTCTTACAGTGACATGTTTGTCATTCATCCACATCACTGTGTGTGGCACATTAGGGACAGAGGGATAATGGGTGATAGGGCACTAGGGACAATCAGGGAGGTCAAGGGGGTCAGGGATGGCTTGGTCTGTGCTGGGGGGGGGGAGGGGATGACAGATGTGATGGTGATGGCTTTGCCTGGTTAGGACCATGTCACTGGGGATGGGTGCTGGGGTGCCTGCCTCCTCTGTGTGGTCTTCCCCATTGGATACCTTGCCCTTTCACCATGGAGGGGGGAAGTCATCCATCCCAGACTGCTCAGGTGGCTGATGGATTCCTCCATGTGGGGTTCTGGGAGTCTGCCTCCATGACTGCCCACCCCTCCTACAGTTCTGATGTCATCCATGGCCCTGTTCTATGACCCACAATCCCCACTAACACTCTCACTGCTACCCTGGGCTGGGCTGATCCATTCCATGAGAGTGGCCAGCAAGGCAGTCTGGGCCTCCAGAGTGGTGGCAAGACTGCTGCTAGCTCACTCATCTGCCAATCTCTAATTCTCCACCTCTCTCCCCCCGAACTCCTGTTTTGCACCACCTCCCTCCATGTTCTCTCAGCCTTCTTCTCCCTGACTCCTACAGACTCAAGGGCACGGTATTACTCCACTCCAAATGGGCCAGGAGTTCTCACATGTGTCCCAAGTCCTGCTCCATGAGGCAATCCACCAAAATTATGACCATTGTCATTTCTGGCTGCTGTTCTCTGCTCGTGATCTTGGCTAGGTGGACTGCCAGAGGCAGTGTGGCAACACAGTTTGGTATTGATGGATATCAGAGACAAAGCACAGGACATTGGTAAGCCACCAGGCACAACCTCCAGATTCTGTGGGGGAGTGCCCACAAGGGAGGGTTGGTTAGAGTGACAGGGCCCATTTGGCTGGTGCCTATGCAAGGCAGTCCCACAATACTGCCATGCACCCCCACATTACCCTTGTAGCCCCTTGAGCATGCCTGGATGGGATGATGGTGTGCAGTTAGTAGCAGGATCTGTGTATCAGTGCATTCTACATCATGCTTTACTGCATGACTGCACACAGTGCACTAGTTACCATTGTTGGGAGAGGGTGTACCCTGAGTGGCCTCTGCTGCATTCCAAAGAAATTCATAGCTGACCACTTGTTCACCCTGGCTCTCATTACTGACTGTAGTTTGTTCTGGCACCAGAATTCTCCGACAGACAAGGCTAAATGTCTCACAAAACTACAGCCCTAGAATTCCATAGTACTGAGCCATGTCAGTTAAAGTGGTGTCAAACTGGATTATTTCTGCAAAGTGAATGCAACCCATGTCCAGGATGAGGCAACATTGCACAGACCCCTGGTGCCTTGATGTAGAAGCAATGAGACAGAGACAAGAGTTTTTAAGCCCTGGCTATCCCCAAGATCTCCTTTTTATCTGGAGACACATAATGCACCCATCCACCTCTAGTGAAGTATAAGGTTTTCCTGATTGTGTTTGGGCTAGAATTTTCCACATGGGTTTTTTTCCTACCAGATTAGATTTTAGGGAACTTAGAATATTGACACAGTGTTGTGCCTTAATTAGGCAATCACTGGGCAGGTAGTAGGGGAAGAAAGATCATAGGATCACCATTCAATTTTTTTTTTTTTAAATAGAAGACATCTCTTTTTAGGTGTCTTTTTCCTTGTGTGGACCTATCAGCATTATCTTCATCTTATCAGCACTCTTCACCATGTTAAAGGGCAGCAGCTGATAACAAATAAACAGCAAATGGGAATCATAACACTACCAAGGACTGCACTTTTAACTTTTTGTTATTCATGTTTAGTCATGGGAAAATGAATGTAATGCATCGTGGCATCTGAAAATTGAGTGAGACATCTTGAGATGCTTTGACAGATGCTTACTTAGGTCCAACATTCCTACACAATGACCTTGTACTGACTGCCAGAAATTTAGTTCTGAAAGAGTATGACATCTCTTGGCAATCTTTTCCACCTGTTTATCTGTACCTTCTATCACCAGCAATTTGAAGATTCCCCACTCCATTGAATAAATCCTTCAGCCTATAAGTAATTCTACTTAACTTTGCACACTTGAGGTCTTTTGTCTAACAGCCTGACTCCTAATTTTCAACATGACTGAATAAGAAAAGTTATGGTTATCTTTAGCCTAGGTAGGTGAAATTGTGCAAGAGCTAATCTGAAAAAAAGCTATCTCCTCTGTTTTGAATTCATTACTTTTCATCCAGGGCTGGAATTCTAACTGAAGAAGGTAGGCTTTCCAAGATGATATGAGTTCACCATTTCCAACATGATCTAAATGAGTTGAAAGTGCCACAAAAATATGAGACATTTTGCAATCTGATGTGCATTAAATGTTGTGTGTGTGTGTGTATATACACACACACACACACACATACAGACAGACAGACAGACAGAAAGGAAATCTTTTACTTAGAATGGAAAAAATGATTTGGAAGGTAATTTGCAGAATATTTCTATTGTTCTGTTATCTTATCATAATTAGAAGGTTAAACACTGAGACCCCGAGAAAATAACTAGCTGGGATGGGTCCACCTTTTGAACAAATTACTTGAGGTGCCTTAAAGGGACCAAATCCAGTCTGATCTAGGAAACTAAGCAGGGTCAGCCCTGGTTACTATTTGGATAGCAGACCACCTATGAATAATATGTGCTTTAAGTTATATTTACGAGGAAGGAACAGGTAAAAACCACCTTTGAATTGTTCTTGCCTAAGAAACTCTATGAAATTTTAGGGTTGCCATAAATTGACAAGTGATTTGAAGGCACATGCACACGCACACACATAGTAGGCTAAAAGCCAGTGAAGTGTAGTAATTTAAGAGTTGGATCAGAACTCTGGAGAGCAGGATTCATATCTCCATTCACCTATGAAAACATATTGGGTGACCTTGGGCAAGCCACACATTCTCATGAGCTCATCGCACCACACTATTAAAATGGGGTAGTTCGCTTTAACAGCTCTGGCTGTCTCCTGTTGCATTTTGGAGTTTGTAATTCCATAAGGCTTAAAGGGTCTCTGGCTGAATATTCTAAATACCTCTTCCTAAACTACAAGTTCCAGAATGCAATGGGAGGCAGCCAGAGCAGTTAAAACTACTCAGGGCCTTTGCAGACAGCCAGAAATAGTGCAAATTGAGTCCACTTTAAGGGTTAGAGTTAGTGCTGGGAATCATGGGAATTGTTGTTGTTTTTTTCTGAGACATTGTGCCTTCTCTGTCAGAGAGCTCTGGTGCCACAATAAAATACAGTTCCCATGATTCCCTAACCCTTAAAGTGGACTCAATTTGCACTATTTCTAGCAGTCTGCAAAAGCCCTTAGACTCATTTTAAGAGTGTAGAGCGATAGTCTCATCAGCGTCAGAAGAAGGCAGTGGCAAACTTCCTCTTAATAAACCTTGCCAATAAAACCTTAGGATAGGGTTGCCTTCAATTAAAGTCAAGTGAAAGCCCATAACAACAACAGATGGTAGAGAAGCCTTCCTTCTCCTCAGGCCCCAGAATTCCATCTTTTTTTTTTTAATTGAAACAAGGTGAGATATGAATATGCATTTGTGTCATCAGTTTAACTGCCTCAATTCCAAAAAAGATAGGAAAATTATGTCAAAACTGCATACAGAGATATAATAGAGTGGAAATGAACTATCCTCTTGGAATTGTTTTGCATTGTTTTCATTTGAATGCGTATACCTTGACAGATCAAAGGCAAAATTCTCCCCCACTGACAGATTCTCACAGTCCCTCTCACCACTGATTGCAAAGACAAGGAAATACTTTTTGTTGCTTGTAAATTTGATGTAATGGACTTATGATTAAAAATGTTATTTAATGTACTGTGTGTGTGTGTGTGTGTGTGTGTGTGTGTGTTTGTGTGTGTGCATGTGTGTGCGTGTGCATGTGCATGTTGTTTAGGTTATGCAATCATAACCAAAATCCTGAATTCCAGCTATACAGTTTTGTTTTTGCTCTTTTGTGACTTTATTTTGTTTTTGTGCTCTAACACTGTTTTGTCTATCTTGTGACCTTTAGCAATCAAAAAATAACTGTTGAAGTTATAGGGGAAGGTTTCAACAAAGATTCAGATTCAAATGAAAGAATGACCAAAATAAAAATAAAAATGAAATGCATATAAAATCTGTAATGGTGCTTTCAGAAACATTCAGAGCACACATTTCCCTCCAAATGCCCTCACCTGTACTATATGGAGGCCAAGTGATAAAATAGTCTTGAGAGCAAGCAGACTTCTTCTACCTTTCTTTTTTAAAAAATATTTAAGCAAGAAAAGATAACAGCTGCTACTTCACAATTAGCTGTCAGTATCATATAACATAATTGTTAAAGGCTTTGTATACAAATGCACTTCTTGATAACCACACTGCTAACATAATAGCTCGCTTTCTATATTCCACTTCTAGAACCCAGAAGATGTAAAATATAGATAATGATCTGCACAGAAAATAGGACAGCATTTGCATCTCTCAGCAAAAGATTAATAGCACAACATTCACCATTGAACCATGGTATATTACTGTGACACAGTATACTCTTGAGTAGCTTACTGTTAATAATAATAAAGAAATGAAAGTAGCCAAGGACCATGAGCTAAAGACATATGTTAATTTTCCTTACTTTCTATTCTGAACATACTTGATTTTTCATTTGTAACATCTAGTCCATCTTTATGGCATAAGCAATAGCTTTAATTTAGATTTGATTTTGCCATTTACGTGAAATAGGCCCATTAAGGCATTTGCAAAACACATGGAGAATATTTCCAAGGAAGCATAGTTTAGATGTTAGCTTTCTTCTAGCATCATGAATGAGATTGAAAGGATTAAAAGACCCACTAATGTGAGAAAAGACCAGAAATGTCACCACAAAACATGGGGGTTATCAAACACCTAGCAGGCTCCAAACCATTATGATGGCCACCTTTCTATTCTGGACCTTGAACATATAATTTTAAATCCCTGATAGAGTAATCTCTATCTGCTTCTTCTCTTCCCAAGTCTTTTAATTATCTCATCTTCATCTGCTGTTCAGCATCCTTGGAATTTATGCACTATATTCTTGTGACAGACTAATAACAAGTCTACGGATGAACCATGAATGCTTTCTCTCCAATACATAAAGCAGGGGTAGGCAACCTTTCCCCTTTAAGGGCCGAGGGACTTCAGCTCCCAGAATCCCAGGAGCTATTGGCCAACATGGGACTATTGGCCAACATGGCTGAGGCTTCTGGGAGCTGAAGTCCCTCGGCCCTTAAAGGGGAAAGTTTGCCTACCCCTGACATAAAGAAACAGAAAGGTAAGTATCCATTGCTTAAGTCGATATGTAAATCCTTCATTCAGTTGTTGGTTGTTTTTTTTCATTGTGTATCTAGCTAGAAATATCTGGCAGTTTGACTTTCTTCATATTTGTTTCTTTTCCCAACATCAAAGTAATGCCATCCTCAAAATGAAATTCGTGATATCTTGGAAGACTTTCAGACAAACTGAAAATATCTACATTTGCAGTAGCCAAAGTCAATAGGTACAGCTTTTCCACTGTGGAGAAGATCACACTGCACTTGTTCTATCTGCTTCTCATTTAAATGAAGTATTTAAAAATGAGTACTCTGTCAGAAGTGGCAATCCTAGTTCAATACCAACATGGGTGAATACATAGGTAAAGGTAAAGGCATTCTCCATTGACAAGGTTGTCAAGTCATGCGACACCGTAGGGGGCAGTGCTCATCTCTGTTACTAAGCCGAAGAGCAAGGGTTGTCAGAGACTACTCTGTGATCGTGTGACCAGCATGATTGCACAGACTGATATTTACCTTCCCACCAAAGTGGTACCTATTTATCTACTTGTATTTGCATGCTTTTGAACTGCATGCTAGGTTGGCAGAAGCTGGGACTAGTGATGAGAGCTCACCCTATCATGTAGCACCCAGGTCTCAATCTGCCACTGCTGGGCTGAATACATAAGCATCCCAAATTAGAGATAAGACCAGGGACATGGATAGTTCTGCCTGGGAAAGGCCAGGTTCCTGGTATGCCAGCCAACTAGGGCCTCAAGAAGCTGTCTGCACTGCTTCCTCTTGCTTCTAGTCCTAGCCATGGAAAGACAGGACATTAAGTCAATAATGACTCTCATGACTATTGCCACCAAGAGAAAAGGACTTTGGAGCCACAATCCTCTTCTTCTTTCATAGCAGAGAGGGTATAGAGGCAGATAGCATTCTCCTAAGATAACATGTCTGGGGTGCCAACCTGTAAGCTTCATCACACTTAAAGAAATCCTCATTGATGAATCTCACAGTTTTGGTATCTCCTACATTCAGATTTTTTAAATCCTTGCCAAATATAAAGAAACCTGTGAATTATGATAAATACTGATTGAAATATTAATTGCTAATAATAATAATAATAATAATAATAATAATCACCCTCATTCCCATTTCTGCCTCATATTTCCCCAAAAAATTGGAAGGGGAAGTTCAAGGTAGTTAACAGTAAAAATAAAATTATGCACGAAAATTAATTAAAATTTGAAACAAGAATCAATTACAACATGGAATAAAGATAATATATATCAAATGTCAACTATGAAAGCAGGAAGGTACTGAAGAATAATCATCACCTTTTAATCTGATAGCCAAGCCATTTGCTGTATCAGCAGGACAGTGTTTGATCTATTTTCACCCAAAATAAAAAGAAAATTGATTATTTTTTTCTTCAAAACAACTTCTCATTATCATTATTTCCCTAAAGTAAAAAGGATTTTGCTCTTTTCAAGTTCTACAAGTCTTTTATCCACAAGCACTTATTGCTGAAAATAAAATTGCTCAACTCCACCAGCCCCCACAAAGTGTACATGGCTATTTTGCCTTCTGCCACAAAAGTAGGAGCATCAGCTCTGGTCATTTGCACAGGGAATAAGCATAATCACTTCATTAGCTGAGTGAGGGGGAAATTGGCATTGTGAAAAAAGGTACCAGAGGGATCTAGTTATGCTCCTTCTAGTAAAAAAGGAAAGGAAAGGAAAGAAAGGGCTAATAATGACATCCATTTTTTTTTCCAATGCTGCTCCTAGGCCCTTAAACAACAATAGCAAAAACAAAAAAAAACATAAAAAACACACCTTAAAAGGAAGATATGAAAGAGAAAAAGCTGAATTAGAATATATCCACAAACTGCAAACCATCAACAATGAGTTGAACAGAGACAATGGCTACTGGCACACTACATATATTATAACACTAGCTAACACCCCAGCCCTAAAGGACACTCTTGGCCAGTTTAACATACCTCCTTTCTGGTTCCTAGTCTGCCCACAACACGTTCCAAA
Organism: Phrynosoma blainvillii; assembly: GCA_026167975.1. NCBI lineage: Eukaryota > Metazoa > Chordata > Lepidosauria > Squamata > Phrynosomatidae > Phrynosoma > Phrynosoma blainvillii. Next base: position 202,557,071 of record JANUYF010000003.1, read on the forward strand.
ATATCCTCCATCATTCATATGGTCATCCACCCATCCTGGCCTTAGATAGCATCTTTCTTCCTGCCTTTGTCCTACAGTGACCATAGTTAAAACTTAACTTGTCACCTCATCACCATGCCCACATGTTTTGAATTTCTATGAATTTAAATTGTTGGGGCATGTGTGATCTGGGATGAACATGCAGAAGACTTACACTGGGAACAAGACACCACAGAAGAGTCTCTACAGGGAAGTTCGGTGCAGGCTGCAGAGAAAAAATCCTCCCACACAGAAGCTGTTGGCAAGACAAAAACTGCTGGACTGCTGAGTTCTCACAAAGAGGCTTTTATTCTTGAGTACAGCTACATACATCAGACTGACAAAGTGCTATGTCAGGCTCCTATTTACAATGCAACCACACTGAGCATTCTGCTCACTCACTTCTATACAATATCTCCCCCTGGGATTTGAATCCTGCCCACTACTGGTATGTCACCCAGTTTCCTGTCACCTGATAGCCATGACTCTTCAGAATTGAAGTTTGTTGACTTCATCTTCTGCCCTTCTGTCATCAGCTTCCCATGACTCAGAACTTTTCAAATGATGACTCACCATGTCTCCCAACTAAACTCAGGTTACCTTTTTATCTTTGCTCCAGTTTCATGCCATAGCCACATCTATGACATTTTCTACACAGAGTGTAATTTACTTTAACATATAGTCTGATTATAAAGGTTCTTCCTGGACCCCAGTTCACTCCATACATCTGAGGAAGTAGGGCCTTTGCAGACTGCCAGAAATAGTGCAAATTGAGTCCACTTTAACTGTCCTGACTCAGTGCTAGGGAATCATGGGAACTGTACTTTATTGTGACACCAGAGCTCTCTGATAGAAAAGACTCAATGGGAGGTTGCAGACTGCCAGAAATAATGCAAATTGAGTCCACTTTAAGGGTTAGGGTTAGTGCTAGGGAATCATGGGAATTGTGGTTTTCTCCTGAGACATTGAGCCTTCTCTGTCAGACAGCTCTGGTGCCACAATAAAATACAGTTCCCATGATTCCCTAGCACTAACCCTAACCCTAAAAGTGGACTCAATTTGCACTATTTCTGGCAGTCTGCAACCCCCCAATGTCTCAGAAAAAAATTAAATTCCCATGATTCCCTAGAACTGAGCCAGGACAGTTAAAGTGGACTCAATTTGCACTATTTCTAGCAGTCTGCAAAGGCCCTAAGTCTCAAAATCCTTATGCTACAACTTATTTTGCAGTTAGTCTCAAAGGTACTGTATGGTATATAATGTTTTATAGGAAACCACTGTTTCCTGATTACAGGTTGCTGACTACAACTTTGCTGCCACATGAAGTGATGACACTTCTAAAGAAAATAACTAATAACCCCTGGCACCCCTTGTCATAATCCTAAGTCTCCTGAATCCTAAAAGTTAATAGATTTCCCCCTGCTTCCTCATCATGTTATTATTCAGTTGTCATTTTTTATCCTACACTATCTCCTGGAATTTATCATAGCAGATCATGCAGTGATAAGAAAGAACAGATTCTTTCTGATTGAGTACCTTCTGCCTTATGATCCAGGGAGCTAACTGGTCACAAAGTGGGGAAGGGAGAATTTACATATTCATTTGAACAAAGCTTCCAAATATGAACATTTCTGTAAATATTATCTGTAATGTGGAAGGAATATGGTTGATTGATAAGTGTTTGAATAGTTCATTTCATCTTTATTATGGTCATAGACCAGCACAGGTAAAAAGGGGATATAGAAGGTAATGTTAAAAACAATAGTAAAATCAAGGTAAAAACAGGGTAAAAATCAGGTAAAAACACAGACTAAAAATAATATAGACTCAGTAGGATTCCCTCCATTTGCTGTCGTGGATACAGAATAAAAGAAGGTAATGGTCAAAGAAAGGCAAAAAAAGGATAAAAACCAGGTGAAAATAGTATTTACTTTTAAAATCTGGTGTGGCAGGGCAAGATTAACACTAGTCTAATGTGGAGGTCATTGCCTGATGGATTTTAACTGCAGCTGCACAGAATCTGGCAACACAATATGTTATATCTGGATTGGTGTCCAAAAGCAGTAAGGAAGTGTAGAATTGACTGGTGTGTCCTTGGTGTTGATACAAAAGAGGAAAGATAAGGCTGAGGTGGATGTCTCTGTAGTATGAGCACTGGAATAATACGTGCTCTGTTGTTTCTATTTGGCCAGAGTCACAGGGCACGGTTTGCTTGAGAAGGGTATCTTCTTATATAAGCCTTCAAGAATAGCTGGGGATGGCATGGGATTGTGTCAAAGTAAAGGCTTTCTGGTGTTTAGCTACTTTGAGTTTTGCAAAACATGCCATAGGTGATACCAAATGTGAGGGGGAGTATCGTAAAGTTTTAATTATCATCTTTAAAAAAATCGACAGAAAGTTTGTTTTGATTTGTAATTGTTAACTTATCTCTATGTAGTCACTATCCAGTTTTACACATTTTCCCTAGTGTATCTTGACCCTCTGAATACCTGATATTATAGAAGTCTGCAGATTGTGCCTTATGAGGAGGTAAAGTAATAATTATTACCCAGATGTTATTATGGTATATTAATGAAATTTTGTCAGCATCATCATTGGTCCCTAACTGCATGGTGTTGAGAAAATCAGCTCATGGTGTCCTTTATTTTTGTCACAGATTGTGCCAGAATTGACTAAAATGTAACATTCTCGTAAGATAAAACCTGAGGACTTCTACAATAATGGTATTTAGAGGGTCAGGAAATGGTGGGAAAATGTTGAAATCTGGATGGTGACTATGTAGAGATAATTTAATAACTACAAATCAATACAATCTTTCTGTTTATTTTTTAAAAGGTGATAATTAAAACTTTATGATACCCCCTCATACCTATTGGGGTCACTGACAATAAAAGTTGAGGTGCTAGCTATGTTTAGCTGTTGCTCTATATCTATAACCAGTTGTATGATGGTTGCTTTAGCCTTTTCATATAACATGCTGAACAAAAGATCTGGAGATCTTTATATAACTCCTCTCAGAGGCTTTCCAGGCCAGTCCCTGCCAGGGAAAAGAAGGAAAGTAGTTTCTGGGCAGCCATTTTGATTGGTTGAGTGTTTAATTTTACAAAAAACAAAACAAAACAAACACTTGGGAGAGTGTGTTTATTCCTGAGGGGGTGGGGTTTCTGTGATTCACATTTGTGATTCACTAGGGGGTGGAGCTAGCTTCCTAGCTCTCTATAACTGCTCCCAGAAGCAAGACAAGGGAAAGCACAGCACAGGTAGAAGGGGAGCTTTGACCTTTCTTTTTAGAGTTCTCCTTTATTTTTATTTTTTTAAATGTCATTTAAAGGGCTTTGGTGGGTTTTTTTTTTACTTAGAGGAAGAAAGTCAGATACTTGCCTCCAGAATAATGTAGCATCCAGGAGCTCTCTATAGAGTTATAAACCCAGTTGATTAAGATCACTGACAGAGCCTGGTGAAAAAGGACAAGATAACAGGGGCCCTTTACATGGGTCTTTACCATGGGACATTTTGAGAGAGGAGCCTGTTTCAGTGCTGTTTCAGTGCTTCCTTAAAATTTCTCAATATGGACTCTGAGGGAGCTGCTGCAGGCACCTGCAGCACTTGTGGGATGATTGTCTTCTTGCCTAGAAATGTGGGGAACTTCACCTGCACCAAGTGCAAGTTCGTAGCCCTCCTGGAAGAGAAAGTACAGCAGCTGGAGGCCCGGGTAGCTACACTTCAGCATATTAGGGAGCAAGAGGGTTTCCTGAACAGAACAGAAAGAATGGTCTTGGATGGGGATCACACAGAGGAAGTTGTTGGGGAGGAAGTCACTTCACAAATACAGGAAGTAGACAACTGGAGGAATGTCACACACAGAAGTAGGGAAACCAGGGATTATTGTGGGAACTTGCAGCTAATGAATTGATTTGAAGCTCTCTCCTTTATTAAGGATGAAGAGGAACAGCATTGCAACAGTCCTCAGGGACAGTGCAGGGGACCCTGAGAGTACCACCACAGGGAACAGCCACTACTAAGCTTCAGAGGAGGCTTGTGGTGGTGGGGGAACTCCTTGTTGAGGGGTACAGAACCAGTGGTTTGTGGACCTGACAAGATGTTCTGGGGGGGAGTGTTGTCTCCCTGGGGCAAAAATTTATGATGTGACAGTCAGGCTGTCAAGACTTGTCAAGCCTACTGACCATTTCCTCTTCCTGTTGGTCCATGTGGGAACCAATGATACTGCAAGGCATAGACTTCACAGTATCAGAAGGTATTATGAGGTTTTTGGTAGGAAGCTGAAAGAGCTGGACGCACAGGTTGGTATCTCATCTCTTCTCAGTTGAAGGGCATGGACCAGGAAGAAAGAGGAAGATAGCAGGTGTGAATAACTGGCTCTGTAGATGGTCCCGCCAAGAATGATTTGGATTTTTGGATCATGGGCTGCGATTACATGAGGGTGGACCTCTGGCAAGAGATGGGCAGCATCTCACACCAGCTGACAAAAACATTTTTTGCCAATAGTCTCAAACAATTGATCAGGAGGACTTTAAACTGAGTCATGGGGGGAGGGAGGCAGTTTCTTGGAAGGTATCTTGGAAGGCAGGAGTACATCATGGACTGGAAATGATAGTCAATTTGTTATGGAGGGAACAAGGCAAATGATGCAAGGGCCCAACAGTGGGAGGCAAAAAAACCCCTCACACAAACAGCAAGTGGGGAGGACCCATAGTCTTAGATGTCTCTACACTAATGCACAGAGCGTGGGAAATAAACAACATGAACTTGAACTCCTAGCACCACAAAGCAAATATGATATAATCACTGAAACCTGGTGGGATGTGTCTCATGATTGGAATGTAGGAATAGAGAGGTATAACTTTTTAAAGAGAAATAGGTCAAATAGGAAAGGAGGAGGAATAACATTATATGTCAGGGATGTTTACACCTGTAAAGAGATCCAGGACTTAAATCATGGAAATCAAGTGGAGAGCATTGGGTTAAAATTAAAGGGGAAGAAAAAAAAACAGGGATGATATAGTGGGAGTCTACTACAGACCCTCAAGCCAGACAGGAATTGGATTATGCCTTTCTAGAACAGATTACTACACATTAAGAAAGGAGAGATGTAGTAGTGCTGGGTGACTTCAACTATCTGGATATTTGCTAGAAGTCAACTGAGCCAATATTTCAAGGTCTAGCAAATTCCTTTTTTTAAATATTTTATTTAATTAATAAATAAAAATTATATTCCATAGCTCAATCAGTTTAGCATAGCTTATTATAACAGTATAACATAACATTATTGTCGTGCAATGAAAAAGAAAGTGTAACATTGTTGTCATGCAATAATAAACATGGCAAAACTTTGTATCAGTTTTGATGAGATTATCTTTGACTTCAAAGAATTTTCTTCTTAATTTATATTCCTTCTTCTTTCTCATATTATGCTCTGATTACAATTTTTCTTCCCATTTCCTTTCATATTGCTGAGTTGTTTTACCTATGGTGTACATTGATAATCTATCCATTACGGCTAAGTCTAACAATTTTACTTTCCATTTCTGTATTGTAGGTATTTCATAAAGTTTCCAGTAGCGTGCATATATTAACGGTGCCACAGTTACCATGTAAGGTATTACACTTCTCTCTTCCTGTTTTAGTTTAGAATCAACCACATCTAATATATTTAATAAAAAATAGTTCTGGTTTTAATGGTATGCTTATCTGTAGAATTTTACACATACTCTTATGAATGTTTATTCAATTTTTTTTAATTTTGCTATAATGCCACCACATGTGGTACATAGTACCAATTTTCCTTTACATTTCCAACATTTGTTGTTATTTTGTTTCTTCATTTTTGTTAATCCTGTTGGAGTCATGTATCATCTATGAAAAAATTTATAGAAGTTTTCCTGGAAGGTATTACATTTCGTGAATTTCATGTTGTATTTCCATACTTTTTCCCAGCTCGGTAGAGATACTGGATATCCTATATTTTGCATCCATTTCACCATACTGTCTTTCACTGTTTCCTCTTCTAATTCTATTTGTAGTAATAGAATGTATGTTTTCTTTATCCAGTAATGGTCACCTTCCTTCAGTATTTTATCAAAAAAAATTAACTCAAATTCTATTCTATTAGCTAGAATTCTATTCTAGCAAATTCCTCACTTACCTTGAAGACAATTCCATTGTCCAAAAGGTGGAAGAGGCTACAAGGGGATCAGCTATTTTAGATCTGATCCTAACCAACAGGGATGATCTGTTAAATGGGGTGCAAGTGGTGGGATCATTAGGTGGGAGTGATCATGTTCTCCTGGAGTTTCTTATACACTGGAAAGGAGAAACTATGCATAGTCAAACACTCATTCTAGACTTTAGGAGAGCTGATTTCAGCAAACTTAGGGAAACACTGGGAGTGATCCCATGGTCAGGAATACTAAAGGAGAAGGGAGTTCAGGAAGGATGGGAGTTTCTCAAAAGGGAGACACTGAAGGCACAATCTCAAACTGTCCCAATGAGAAGGAAAAAATGGGAGGAGTCTTAATGTAATCTCAGAGCCACTGGCAATAATCTTTGAGAACTCCTGGAGAACAGGAGAAGTCCCAGTAGATTGGAGGAGAGCAAACATTGTCCCCATCCTCCAAAAAAGGGGGGGGGGGAGAGAGAGAGAAAGGATCCCAGCAACTATTGTCCAGTTAATCTGACATCAATACCGGGAAAGATTCTAGAGCAAATAATTAAATAGAGAGTCTGTGAACATTTAGAAGGGAATGCCATAATCGCTAAAAGTCAACATGGGTTTCTCAAACTAAAGTCATGCCAGACTAATCTGATCTCTTTTTTTTGATAAAATTACCAGCTTGGTAGATGAAAGGAATGCAGAACACATAGTGTATCTTGATTTCATTAAGGCTTTTGACAAGGTCCCCCATGATATTCTTGCAAACAAGATAGTAAAATGTGGGCTAGACAATACAACTGTTAGGTGGATTAGTAACTGGTTGACTGACCAAACCCAAAGAGGGGTTAGCAATGGCTCCTTTTCATCCTGGAAAGAAGTGACTGGTGGGATACCACAGGGTACTGTCCTGGGCCCAGTGCTATTCAATATCTTTATCAATGACTTGGATGAAAGAATAGGGGGCATGCTTATCAAATTTGCAGATGACATGAAATTAGGAGGAATAGCTAATACCCCAGAGGATAGGATGAAAATTCAACAACAACAACAACAACAACAAATTATTTATTTATATCCCACTCAATCACTAGGAATCCAGGCGGGCTACAGCAATAAAACTACATAGAATACAATAAAATGCAAAATTTTAAACTTTCAAAGCTGGGATAAGAGTAACAGTGTTGCATGTTTCAAAATTTAGCCACCAATATACAAATTTAGCCACCAACATGCAATATATTTTCTATTTTCGTTCTTTGTTTTAGGATGGGATGCCCATTTGACCTTAATGCCCTTAATAGATTAGATAGCTGGGCCAAAACTAACAAAATGAATTTCAACACAGAGAAATGTAAGGTACTGCACTTAGGGCAAAGAAATGAAATGCATAGATATAAGATGGCTTAACGAGACTACGTGTGAAAGGAATCTAGGAGTCCTAGTAAGCCACAAGATGAACATGAGTCAACAGTGTGAGGTGGCAGCTAAAAAGGCCAATGTGATTTTAGGCTGCATTAATAGAAGTATAATATCTAGATCAAGAGAGTAATAGTGTCACTGTATTCTACTTTGGTGAGACTCCACCTGGAATACTATGTCCAGTTCTGGGCACCACAATTCAAAAAGGATGTTGAAAAATTGAAGTGTGTCCAGAGGAGGGCGACTAAAATGGTGAAAGTTCTGGAAACCAGGCCCTATGAGGAACGACTTAGGGAACTGGGTATGTTTAGCCTGGAGAAGACACAGTTAAGAGGTGATATGATAGCCCTGTTTAAAATTTGAAGGGATGACATATTGAGGTGGGAGCTAGCTTGTTTTCTGCTGCTCCAGAGAAAGAGCCTCCCCGAGGTGTCGGGAGGGGCTCCAGGTTGCGCCGGCCAATTAAAAAGAGGCCGACACCTGATTGGCTGGGCAGGTAGGAAGTTCTGCCCTTCCTGTAACACCGAGCCAATTGGGAAAGGGATCCTCTAGGATCCCTAGCACACTGGTAGTTTCATGTCTCGGGAGACTACCAGTGGGTTTGGGGCTATATAACCCCTGGCTGCCATGAGGCGGCAGCATTTTTAAGTTTGCAGACAAGTGAAGCACTTGTCTGCTGAGGGTTGAGGGGCTTGGAGGCCCACTCCAGAGCGAGGCTGGGCCTGGCTCCTTCTCGGCCCTGCTTGGAGGGGTTGCGGCTGGGATCGGCCCATCCCTAAGGCCCTGATTGTCAGTGGCCCTGCATTTTCAGGCCCGCTGTCTTGGCGCCGCGACCTGGGTGGTGCGGCAGGAGTGAGGGTGTGGCAGAACCAGCCTCGGCAGTCCCAGAAAGATCTGTGGGCCAGGTGAGGTGGTCGGCGTGAGGCTTGCCAAGCCAAGGCGGCTCCTTTTGGGGCCTGAACACACTCGGAGCTTGGTGTGGCTGGGGTGTTGGGGGCAGTGGGACTAGTTCATTACTAGTCCCCAGGGGGTGGCACCCTTGGTTTTTAAGGGGCCTGTCTCCATCGGGTGGGCATAGGCCAGCAGCCAGACTGCAGGGCCTAGTGGTCACTAGTGCCCGGTGCAGCCTGGCTCCCTGTTGAGGTGAAGGCCTGGTGGTGGGCCTAGGTGGCAAGGCCCTTGCTGGTTTACACTTGCTGGGGATACCAGATTGGTTTAATTGTCCCAAGAGACTGGTTAGGACATTGAGGTCATGTTTGGGTCCCTGCTTGGGACAGGTTTTAATTGGGGACCCATGCCTGGGGGACAATTGTCTACACTCTCCCTTTTTCTGGGGAAGGGGATTGTGCTTGGTTTGGCAGATTAGCTTAACAGGGTTTGCTTTACTCTTGACTTTGGGTATTATCTTTAATAGGAGCATTTCAACCCAAGTCATTTTGGGGCTAGTATTATTAGTAGTTGTTGGCCCCATTGGTGTTTTGGGGCTGCTGTTTATTCTCAGTCATACAAATATAACCCAAGGCGGCCTGTTCATCAACTTGTCATATTGTGTCGTCATGCTGCTCAGCAAGCCACAGTCTAAACGGCGTGCGGCTTCTGCTGGGCCTGGTACTGGATAGTCAGCCCCGAAGAGGGCACCTGCAACATTGGGCAGAGAAAATGAAATAGCAGCCCAATTAGCACAACTAGGCCGTACTATGCAGGCCTGTGTTACAGTTTGTGAGCAGTTAGCTCAGAAGGGGATAATGGGTGCAAGCTCTGGTCCTGAGGCTAGTTCATCTTCCAGCAAAGATCAAACTTTGGGATCACGGCCTACACAGGTGCAATTGGCTACTTCACCTGGCATGTCTTCAGACAGCACAGCACATGGTCACCCGGCTACCGCAGCTATAGAGGTTGGGCAACCAACTGTAGATGATGTTATGGAACTGACAAGGAAAGTTCCTGGTGTGAGACAACAGGGCGTGATGGCCCCTGTGTTGGAGCAGCCCGCTCCTGCGGATTTGTATAATTTTTTTCCAGAGGGATGTGGTTTCAGGTCAAGGCAGTGGGATGGCACCTGAAACATGTGAGATTGTTAACTGGGATGGTCGCAGTTCTTCTTCCACTCTACAGCATGGCACCCGAGCTGCAGGTACGTCACACTCGGAGGGAGCTTCACAAGCATCGAGGGATGCTTCTCAGCTTTTGTCCAACACAGGTTTGTCTCAATCTTCTAATTCTTTGGTTTCTTGGCCCACCTCGGTATGGACTCCAGGTGGGCAAGGTGGACAAACCTCTTGTGAAGAAGGCTCTACTTCTCTTCCTCTTGCGGCACCCTCAACAACACTGGTGACAGCTCAGGTGTCTGACTTGAGGGTGCAGGTTGAGCAGCATTCGGTGTCCAGGGTAAGTGACTCGAGGGTGGTAAGTGATTCACAGGGATTGTGAGGGGAAAGCGTTGGGTTTAGCTGGAGTTGACAGAACAGTGGAGTTCAACCCTTATGCTGAGATGTCCACTCCTTTAGGTTCATATCTCCCCCCAATCTACTAGAGAATTTGGAAAGAGGAGTATATTGATTTGTTCTCTCTTACATTTCGCGACCCTGAGCCGAGGATTATGGTAAAGGATGGGGTTGTATTTAGTCTCCCAAAGGAATTTCAGGCTCACAGGCGCCCTAAGTTTGAGAGGAACTTTGTGAACTGGATGATGGGTTTCACCATTTATAGGGGAGTGATTGAACAGAAAGAGCTTCTAGGTCTCCTGATTTTTCTAAGTATCAGGAGATAATGATTAAAGCATACACAAATTGTCATTTCAATTTGAGGGGATCTGCGTGGCTCCAGTATGATGAGCAGTTTAGGATGAGAGAGGCTTTGGATCTTTCTTTATTGTGGCAGCATGTCCAATCTGAGTTGTGGGCGGATGTCATGCTGGGGGCCTTCCCTTCAAGCAGCTGTGACAATGACTTTGTGCCTATGATTACGCTGCCGAAAGGGCAGTATGTGAGGCCTAGCATGGGGGAGAAAAAAGCAGCTGGTCTCTGTTGGGACTTCAACTCAGGTAAGTGCAGGAGGCAGCCCTGCAGGTTTGATCACAAATGTAACACCTGTGGTGGCAATCACCCAGGCACATCCTGTTATAGAGGTAAGAAGGCTAGGACCGGGGACACTTCCCAACCAAACACAGGAGGAGGAAAAAGCACCAATACCAATTAAATTGGATGTTTTGGCTGCTTGGCTGTGGATTTACCTTAACAGGATTCTGCACAATATTTGTTGGAAGGTTTTTCTTACAGTTTTCATATTCCTTATTCTGGTTTGAGAGTTCACCGATTTGCACCTATTGCACATTTGGTGAAGGAATTACCAGGGATTGTGAGAGAAAAGCTAGAAAAAGAACTGGCTGCTGGTAGGATATCTGGCCCACATCAACTTCTGCCTATGCCAACACTAAGGTTGTCCCCTTTGGGCGTTGTGCCTAAAAAGGCACCAGGTGAATACTGATTAATTCATAATTTGTCATATCTTAAAGGGGAATCTGTGAATGATGCTATTGATCCAGCCTTGGCATCGGTGAAATATGCATCTTTTGACTCAGCAGTGCAAATGGTGCGGGCGTTGGGTAAGGGTGTCCTGCTGGTTAAGTGTGATATAAAATCTGCCTTTAGGCTTTTGCCAGTACATCCTGAGGATTTTGATTTATTAGGTTTCCAATTCGAAGGGATGTACTACTTTGATAAAGCAATGCCAATGAGGTGTTCTATTTCTTGCTCTGCCTTTGAGAAATTTAGTACCTTTTTGCACTGGTGTGCTGTCAGAGGTCGGGTAATCACACTATTACCCACTATTTAGGTGACTTCTTGTTTGTTGGGGCTCCCGAGTCAATAGGGTGTGAGGATACCTTGTTAGCATTTCAATTGATGGCTGGGATGGGTGTCCCTTTGGCAGAAGAGAAGACGGAGGGTCCTGGCACCCATCTTACTTTTCTGGGTATCAAATTAGATACAGTGGAGGGAATATCCCGCCTTACAGTCGAAAAGCTGGAGGCAATGAGATATCAGGTGAGGTTAATGAGGGGGGAAAGCAAGGCCATGTTTCATGATTTTCTATCCCTGACAGGTTTGTTAAATTTGGTTTGTAAGGTTATAGTTTCTGGACAAGCATTCTGTGCTCGTTTATACAATGCCACAAAAGGAATTTCTGCCACGCATCACCACATTAGGATTACAAGTGGGATACAAGCGGATTTGAAGGTTTGGGAGTCATTTTTAGAACAATTTAACAGAGTTTCTTTTTGGAGGTCTGAAATGCTCTTAAAGGTGGATCTCCAGGTACACTTCGATGCTTCTGGTGCACACGGCTTTGGTGTCTATTGGAAAGGCCAGTGGGCAACTGAAAGTTGGCCTTGGTCTTGGGTGGATAATAGCGGACCCAGGATCTTACTTTTCTTGAACTATTCCCTATCGTGGTAGCAGTTCATTTGTGGCCAACACAATTTGCAAATAAAACTGTTTGGTTCTGGTGCGATAACCAAGCAGTAGTCCATGTGGTGAACGCTCAAAGCTCCAAATCCTTGAGGGTGATGGCATTGGTTAGGTTAATGGTTGCACAATGTTTGAAATACAATGTGTTGTTTCAGGCTTACCATGTCCCGGGTTTACTAAACCCTTTGGTGGAGCCCTTTCCCATTTTCAGTTTTCAGGTTCCATCAACTCGCCCCAGAGGTAACAGTGCAACCACTGGAGGTACTGGCACATCTATGGAGCCTTGGAGAATAGAGATTGACAGGGTGATTCTCCAGTCTGTTGCTCCTTCACCACGCAAGTCGTACCAGCTTGCAATTTGAGCTTTCAGACAATTTCTGTCTGTGGTGAGAGAGGTTGACGTTTGGCCCCTGAAGGTGGAAATTGTTTTGCATTTCACTGTCCACCTTAAGCATTCGGGTTTGTCCCCAGTTACGATTAGGGGTAGTTTGGCGGCTCTGTCTTTTTATTCCAGAGCGGGGGGCGGGGTGGTGGTGGTAATGACCCTACTGTGGACTTTAGAGTTCGCAGGGCTTTGGAGGGATGGATTAGGGAGCTTTCTGTGGCACATGACAATCGATTGCTGGTTACAGGAGCGATTCTCATTCAGATTTGACAATCTCTTCAAGCTGTGTGCTCTTCGCCACAGGAAGTTATTTTGTTTAGGGCAGCTTTTTCTCTGGCTTTCTTTGCCACCACTAGAATAAGTGAATTTGTCCTCTGCTCCTGCTCTGATAGATCAGGCAGGGCACTTTGTTTATCCGACGTTCAAATCTTGGGGCAGGGTATTCATGTCTGTTTCAGGCGTTCAAAGACTAATCAATTGGCTAGGGGCCAAACTGTAGTTTTGTCTAGGGCTTCTGAGAGTCAGATCTGTCCTGTTTCAGCATTGTCTGATTACATCAGAATCTGCCCAACTGGCCCTGGGTACTTATTCCTTCATCTCTTGGGCCTTCCATTGACACAGTTCCAATTTCGAGCTGTGCTACGGGAGACGTTGAGGCATGCTGGTTTGCCAGCGGATCAGTTTTCTTTGCATTCTTTTAGAATCGGGGCAGCAAACACTTCTGCTGCTCAGGGCTTAAGTGATGCTGCAATCTGACGGATTGGGCATTGGCAATCCAGGGCTTTTTAATCCTACATTCGGCCTTAGTGGTGCTGTTTGTAATGTCGCTATCAGTTCATAGAGTTGTCTATTTACTGTTAACTTCTGTTTCTATTGAGCAGGACTGGAACAGGGTGACGCATAGATCATTGGTCACAGCCTTGTTTTTTGGACTAAGCATCACATCCTTCAGTCTCGCAGAGACCCGAACCTGGGGATAGAGGAGATCCATCGGATACACTGGTTTGGATGCAGAGGCATGCTGTGAGGAGCTCTTCTCCCACATATCATTGAGCTTTTGGCGACTGTGGCACCGCCCAAGATTCTTATGGTTCATTTGGGTGAAAATCACTTAGTGAAACTTCCTTGTTTCCAGTTGGCCAAGCTAATCTTGAGGGACATGCAAGACATCCAACGAAGATTGCCTCAAACTATAGTTATGTGGACCAAGTTTGTGCCATGCTGTACTTGGGCAGGGGCAAGGAAAGACTTTTCTATCAACACAGCTTGTCGGTGGTTGAATAGATATGTGGTCAAGAAGTGTGGGGGGTTGGAGATTTTGGTTGTGGAGCATGAAGGAATTCAGGTTTATATGCCACATCTGTACAGGGGCGATGGGGTTCATCTCTCCCCTGAGGGTTGTGACATATATTTTAGGTTCAACTGCTCATCATATTGAACAAGCTCTTCTGGGGGACAGAGGGGATGCCAAGCTACGCTGGCCCCCTCCTGTGGTGGGCAGGGACCCACCCCCAGGGATAATTCAGTTTATTTTAATCACCAAATTGGATTACTTATTTGGATGAAGAGTTGACGTCATAGGGTTAACTAAATTCTCTATGACGTCAGCAACTAAATTGATGATGTCACAACTGGATTGTGTCATATGTTTAGTTATGATGTATATCCGGTGTTGAGGGGGAGGGGGGAGATGATTTATTGATTTGTTCTTGCCACATGTTGAGAAGGGCATAGTTTACCCTGATAACCCATTGAGTTATCTGCATTGACACATGTGTCAAGAACAAAATAATTATGATAGATGTTATTTTGTTAATGAAAATGGTTTCAACCCTGTACAGATTAAATAAAGTTGTGGCAATTTTTACCCAAAGAGTATTGCATGCAGAATCTTTTTGTGCCGGTGCAACAGGACCCAGAACAATGGAACAAAAGGCCAATGTGATTTTAGGCTGCATTAATAGAAGTATAATATCTAGATCAAGAGAAATAATAGTGCCACTGTATTCTACTTTGGTCAGACCCCACCTGGAATACTATGTCCAGTTATGGGCACCACAGTTCAAAAAGGATGTTGAAAAACTGGAGTGTGATCAGAGGACGGCGACTAAAATGTTGAAAGGTCTGTAAACCAGACCCTATAAGGAACGACTTAGGGAACTGGGTATGTTTAGCCTGGAGAAGAGACAGTTAAGAGGTGATATGATAGCCCTGTTTAAAATTTGAAGGGATATCATATTGAGGTGGGAGCTAGCTTGTTTTCTGCTGCTCCAGAGAACAGGACCTGGAACAGTAGAGGCAAGCTACAGGAAAAGAGATTCCACCTCAACATTAGGAGGAACTTCCTAACAGTGGGAGCTGTTTGACAGTGGAACACACTCCCTTGGAGTGTAGTGGAGTCTCCTTTTTTGGTGGTCTTTAAACAGAGGCTGGATGGCCATTTGTTGGGGATGCTTTGATTTTGAGTTCCTGCATGGCAGGGGGTTGAACTGGATGGCCCTTATGTTCTCTTCCAACTCTATGATTCTATGATTCTTTGAGAAACCCAGTAAAGAATTTTTAGTCATCACTGTCTGTTTCCATGTAAATCAAAAGCAGCTTCATTTATATACTACTTCATACCACGCTATGGGGTGTCTAAGCAGTTTACAACTATAAGCTCATTACTCCCCAACAGTTGGGAACTCATTTTAGCGACCTCGGAAGGAACTCATTTTAGCGACCTCGAAAGGCCTGAATCTAGCCTGAGCCCTGGCTAGTATTGAACTCGCAGCCTTGTGGTCTATGAGTGAGTGGCTGCAGTACAGGCATTTAGCCACTGCGCCACCAGAATGTAGAATTGAATTCATCAGTAAGGGTAAGTGGAGCAAGGCTGGTGGGAAAAAAGGATACTCCGAGCCAGTAGGTGAGTATAGTCACCCACACTCTTGCCTCTATTTTCATAAAGCCTCAATCCAGTCTCAGAATTACATTAGAAGCACACTTTGGAATTTGGAATGCTTATCTTAGAAATTTGGATTGCACAAGTTCTCATGATGCATAGTTCAGGAGGGGTCCCCATGAAGCAGTTGTGCAACCAATTTGGCTTCAAAGAGTTTGAGTGCTGCAGGAATATTATGGCCTTTTGTCATAAGAAATCTGAGGATGGCTTTTACCTCCTCTGCATGTTACTGACAGTAAAGTCTCTATGTGCTTTCCTACTACCAGTAGCGTGGAAGACTAACCCCAGATATTTGAAGCAAGGTACCTGATCAGTCTTGTGACCATATATCATCCAGTTTTGGTCTCTCTCTATGCTACCTTTATAGACTTAGTAGCCCACATTTCTTGGATCAGAAGGATATCACATTGGGCAAGGAAGTCTATAAAACAGGGATTTCTGTTAGACGTGTACCACCCAGCGATGTTCCATGTCACAAGGGCAACCTTATGCTGGTCAGTTGTTCATGAAGCAATTACACTGCAGGCAGCAGACTGGATGGGTAAATTCTCCAAGGACAGTTGTTTCACATTTGTTGATTGTGGGAATGTCTGTACCAGTGTCTTTTTCTCTGGTTGCTGGTGTAGCACCTCACCTTGCTGCATTGCCTGCTCCCTTTGTTCTGGTGGTAGAACTGGGTGCACCAGTATAGCATGGACAACAAAATGTGGATCAGAGACCAGAAAGAATCCCACTCCTTTTCTGGGGGAAGCATCCTCTAGCTTGTGCAGTGGGATGGGAGAGGTGATAAATGATTGTGAGAGTTGTATTTTCTGTAAGCAGGGCTTACTTAGAGTTTGAGGTCTCTGGACTTTGACTGTAGATGAAAATGCATCATTATTACCCAGCTTTTTGTGAGAGCTATTTGCTGCTCGGGATTTTATAGATTCTATGAGCACTGATAGAGAGGCATCACTTTCACTTTCACTATCTGTATCAGGAAAATCTGAATAGTGGACTGACAGTTTCTTACATGGGGATATATTCAGAGGGTATGGGTTACTATTTGTTGTTTACTGTTCTGTGGGGGTGTGCATCCAAGTATTTTTATGTTTTCCTCTAAATTTAGTTAATTCTTGTTTTGTGTCTTGAAGTTCCTCTCTTCTGGTAAATCCTCCATTCTGGATGTGATTAATATCTATGTTCACCCATCTTTTATTTGCAGGGTTATGTATGTTTGCTGTTTTCCTTGTAAAAAGGTCATAGATCACTTCATCTTTGAAAACCCTGTCAGTTTTGATATACTGTGCTTGCCAAAGTAATTTATTCATATGAGTTAGTCTGTTTAGGATAGATGCCTGATTGAAAGTCTTAAATATGAGGGAGTATTGTAAAGTTTTAATTATCACTTTTTAAAAAATTGACAGAAAGTTTGTTTTGATTTGTAGTTGTTAACTTATCTCTATATAGTCACCATCCAGATTTCCACATTTTCCCAGGGTTTCTTGACCCTCCAAATACTGTTATTGTAGAAGTCTGCAGATTGCGTCTTAAACCATTCCTCCACTTCGTGAATGATGTCATGTGTGTTGCCAAATTGGTGACTCCACAATGGATTTTTCATTTTTGGGAAAAGAAAAAGTCACTTGCTGATGATGACACTAACAAAATGTCATCAATATAGCATAATAACCTTTGGACAATAATTATTATTTTATGATACCCCCTTGTGTGCATTTGGTTGTTCTAGGGCTGAGTAAATAGTGGCAATCTTTTAGATCAATATCTCTGATGTTACAGTTTAGTAGCGGTGAAAAGAATCTGATTATTGTTTTTCTGGAATTCCAAATATGTCCTTTGTGGTGAATTTCAAGGAGAAGGTGCTTTTTCTGTAAGACATGACTATATTTGGCTGCTCCTCCATGTGACACAATTAGCTTCCTTTTTAACCCCCTGTTTGCCATGGAAGTTTTGTTTAAGAAAGTCTTGTTGGAATTTCTGGAGTTTCTCCATCTTATTTACAATATCATTTAGTCTCTCCAAAATAAGTATCAATGTTCTTGCAGACAAAGGCAAGTTTATTGGAAGGGCTGCACATTGTTTTGTCTAGTGAGTTCTGAGAGCTTGCCACCTTTATCATTATTTGTTTTATTTGCTTTGTTTTCTCGCTGTTCTTGGGAGTAGTTTATATTTGGACTTTGAAGAACTAGGCAGGCTATTTAAGTTAAACCAGATTTCTGTAATGAATTAGGGAGTGGAGAAGGAGCTATAATTGCAGATTTGTTACTCACAGGGTGCATTGTCTCTGCTGCCGCAAACAGTGAGTCAATACTCATCTGCTTCTCAGTTTTAAAGGATTCCTGGTTTTCAATCTTTTTGTGAAGACTGATTTGATGCTATGGAATGTGCAGAAATATTATGTTTCTGCTTTCTTCCTGCACAGTACAACTATAGCTGGAGACTTACAACTGCAAAGATTCTCATCAATCCAGCGTTAGTCCTCTGTATCATCACTGCATCCTCACTGCAGAAATAATCCAGTTTGATGCCACTGTAACTGCAAAGATTCTCATCACTCCAGCATTGCTATGGAATTCTGGGAACTATAGCTTATTGTGGCACCAGACTCTCGGACAGAGAAACTTAAATCTCTCACAAAACTACAATTCCTGGAATTTCCTAGCATTGAGTGATAGCAGTTAAAGTGGTATCAAACTGTATTATTTCTGCAGTGTGGGCAGCCCCCAGGGTTTCTCAACAATCAAGAAACACCCCCACACACAATATGTTCAAATATTATGTCTATTCCTACTCAGAATAAAAGAAAGCCCATCCATAGGAGTGTGAACTATTTAACATCTCTTGGGAGAAGTGGAAGGGAATTTATTTCCCAGGATGGCTATTTCTATGATGCTATTGGTGGTAATGGCCTGTGTTTCTTGTTTGTGGTTTTGTTCTTTTTTGCGGCAGTGATGGCACATATTAACAAGCTGTTGTATATCAGTTGTACTTCTGTAAAAAATGAATCATAATTGTAATTCTAGTCCAATTGAACAGATATATTTGGGGGTGGTGCATACATGACAAATACACAATGAGCTTAGTAAATGCTCCCTTTCCATAAAATTATTTGAGGGTCATCTTCCTTTAAAATCTATATCTGTGCAAGACCATTTTCTTTTCTTTTCTAATAAGAATGATCTTATCATTTAAGTCATTCAGCCTTCATAAGCTCATAGTTTCAAGGTGAATAGATTTCAGTTGAGTATAACAAGCACATTGTTCCCAGGCATATTTTACAAATGTTGCCTGGGATCTCAAAAGCTAAGTTGTAAATCATATGGCAATGATTAGTACCATTTGTGAGGAAGAATCATTTTTATATGAGATGGAGAAGAAGCATAAAAAGTATTTGTCTAAAGATTTGCAAACCAAAATAAATAAGGAACTTCATACAATGAAGAAAAAAAGGGGGAAGGAAAAAAGAGGCTGGAAGAATTTGTTTTCAAACTGTCCAAAGTGTTTACTTAACACAGTTATCTTATCTAACAGTTGACAACAAACTTTCATATTCTTTTGGGATATTTCTGAAAGTGTTATATTCAATGAAGCCTGCAACCAGTGTTACATTAGTCTTAGGATGCCATGGATATTTATGAAAGCCATGCATTTTGTGTTTTAGATAAGAGTTCTAAATAGACTTATAAATGTGACTTTTGCAAGTGGGAGAAAAACAGTGGCTCACAGTGTGATCCTATTTATGTCTACCTAGAAGTAAGAGCCATTGAATTCAGAAAGACATATTCCCAGGTCATTATGTGTTACAACCATAACTGCACAAGCTGTTCTTTAGTAGTTAAGTTAAATAACATAGTTAAATATGTTTCTAATGTACAACAATGATTCAGATCTACTTTAATTTGTACAGCTGTCTGTGCTTTGCAGTGGGGACCATGATGCATAATTCAACATGATAATATTAATGTGACGTGCAACAATTATTTTGTAATGTTTATTTTATTACGTTAATAACATTTAGTTGGCTCGCTACATGAAGTTACTAAGATATAAAGCATCACAGTGCTCATACCAAGAATGAAGGCAGGAAACCGGATGTAGGGGTGAATCAGGGGATGACACGCTCCAGAGCCAAGAAGACATCACTGTCCCATTTTTGGTTTCTCTGAAACCAAAAATTTCAAACATTTTCAACCTAAAATGCTACTGCTATCTCTTGGTAGATCTCCCCTCTGCAAAATGATGCCTGCATATAGCTAGGCATATATAGGCTTTCCATATTATTATGGTTCTCATTGTTATGAAATCAGCTATATATATATATATATATATATATATATATATAGCTGATTTCATAACAATGAGAACCATAATAATATGGAAAGCCTATATATGCCTAGCTATATGCAGGCATCATTTTGCACAGGTGAGATCTACCAAGAGATAGCAGTAGCATTTTAGGTTGAAAATGTTTGAAATTTTTGGTTTCAGAGAAACCAAAAATGGGACAGTGATGTCTTCTTGGCTCTGGAGAACTTATATATATATATATATATATATATATATATATATATATTGTAGCACCAATGAGACTAAATGTGTAGAAGTTGTAGCATAAGCTTTCATAGACTTGGTCTGAGTAGACCAATGCTACAAAAGCTTATGCTACAGCTTCATCTACACAGTTAGTCTCAAAGGTGCTACAAGATCCCTTTGGATACAGATATTCCAGACTAACACAGCTATGTGTGTAAACTATGCATATATTATCTGTATGCAAATAAAGCCCCTCCCCCAACATATTGTGCTGAATGCATGGTATGGCCAAAGGCGGCATGATGGCTAGCACTGTTCATTAAAACTTCTTTTTTTTTTTATTAAACAATAAAAAACATACATAATTAACATACAGCCATACATCCAAACTTTACATCTCTGATACAGCAACAATAACAATAAACATACAAAAAAGAAAAGAAAAAAAAGAAAAGAAAAGAAAAAGAAAGAAAGAAAGAAAGAAAGAAAGAAAGAAATTAGTAAAGCGAGGGTAAAATAGTCCCTCAATGACTTCCTGAGACCTGGAACAAGTCTCATTCCTTATCTCATAACTCCTCCTTTCTCGTTTACAGATTGACCAAGAATTAAACTATTTACTCGCATAGCCGCAAACTTAAATTATCATCACACCAATTAACTGTTTCCTCCATTTTTGTTGTTTGTTAAATTACCAAATGGACATTTATCTAACGCAAAATTGCTTGGTCTTCTCTCATTAATTTACATTAACATTTTTACTTCTATTACAAATATAATCAAAAATCGGCTGCCAAATTTTTTCATTCTTCTCCCAGTCCTGATCTTTCATCATAGTTGTCATGCAGTCCATTTCTATTAGTTCCATAAGCTTCTGTAGCCATTCTTCTTTATTCGGGATTGTTTCTCGTTTCCATTTTCACGCATACACCAGTCTAGCACTGGTACTTACGTAATAAAGTAATTTCCCATATTTAATCTCCAAATTTTTATCCTCAACAATATTAAGTAAATATAATTTAGGATCTTTCATTAGTTTAATATCCAAAGCTTTTTCTACCATATTATGCACCTTCTTCCAATACTTTTGAGCTTTTTTACACTTCCACCACGGATGGTACATGGTGCCTTTAACTTTTTTGCATTTCCAACACTTGTCTGAAAAGCCTTTATATATTCTGGCTAATTTAGCCGGAGTCATGTACCATCTGTGATGCATCTTCATGAGATTTTCTTTTAAGTCATAACATAATGAATATTTTTGAGACTTTATCCAAGATCTCTCCCAATGTTCGAGCAATATCAGCTGGTTTAGTTCCCGAGCCCAATTAGTCATATATTCTTTTACAACCTCCTCCTCCTGATCTATTTTTAGCAAACACTTATAATACAGAGCGATTTTCTTAGGGTTATCAGAAAACATGTACTCCTCAAATTCAGTTTTTTCCTGCCTTATGCCTATTGTTTTGGAATCTATAATAAATCTCTCTCTCAGTTGGCGATGTAGTAACCATCCTATGGTGAACCCTTTATTTATGAGTTGGTCTAAGGTTTGAAATACTTGTTTGCCATTTGAGTCTGTTCTAATCAACTCTTGGTATAAAACCCATTTGTCTTGGTGAATTGTTTCCCTGCCGTGAAACGCTTCATGAGCTGATGCCCAGACAGGTATGTTAGGGCAGATTCTTTCTTTGTATTTGTTCCATACCCTCAATATGCCCTTCCTTATAAAGTGGTTCATAAAATCCTTATGGATTTTTTGTTTCTGGTAGAAGAGGTAGGCATGTACCCCCCCCCCCAAAAAAAACTTCTTTTAAAAGAACCATTACTTACTGTTTATTATGTGAAATAGTGTTTAGCCATTGATTTCAGTAGTGCAACATTCTTTTAACTAATAGTACTGCAAATTTAGAACCAGTTAACTAGAGAGACCTGCCAGATGCACTAATGAGCAGATGTTCCATGCAAGACAAAAACCTGATTTTCTTCCAAGCCATTTTAAACTGCTGCATTGTTTATTTCTTCCTATATTCTGTATTTTTATGTAAAGGAACTTTCTAGGAGTAGCATTTCCAATCTGAGTGGTGAAATGATACTTCTTTGGACTACAACTCCCAATATTCCCAGCCAGCATGGCCAGAAGGAATGGGATCTGTAGTCCAAACTATTTCCCCCAACTCTCTTTTCATTATGAAGAGTGTAAAATAGCCTTTCAGAGACCAGAGGAAGTGTGTCCAATAAGGTTTATGAAAGTGATATGGCTCACAAATTAAGGAATACTTGGTATATGATTCTTTCTCCTTCAGATTCTGAGGAAGGGAGCTACTATCATTTCATTAGCTTTTAGAGATAACATTCTGGTTTGAAGAGCATTCACATACCAGATTACTGCAGTCTCAGCTCTTGGGTCAGGAGTGGGAGATTAGGGGGAAAGAAATGGGGGACTTAATGCTATAATAATGTCACTAGGGAAGAAAATCCTGATTTGGTTTGGCATTGTCTGTTGAACACCATAATGATGATGAAGAAGAAATTCTTGCCATGAGATGACATTTAGTCTAGGGATGATTTTGTGCATTTCTGATTGTGTTTTGTTGTTATTGTATTACTTAAGAAAGACAAAAGGCTAAAATATTCTCACTGTTGCTTGCAACACAAACTAGTAAAAGTTTACAATTACATGGATCATTGGTGATCAATCAGCTTCTCATAGCTGCCTGTGCTCAATTACTTTTCAAGGGGAAAAAGACACAAGTTTTGCACTGGTAAGTTTTGTGCAGAAACAGTATATTTTGTGGAAGTTGTAGTGACAACATTAAATAAATATTTGGCATCTTGTTCTTATTTTAAAGTTGAGATCTCTCAAGGAACTTGTAAAGTTCTTAAAATGCTGTCTCACTAAGCTGAGTCATTTAAAGTTGCCTAGAATCTTGTGAATCACAAGATTCCTTCACATGTCTTAATGCCATCAATAATCATTCACCATTCTATTTGTGGCTTTAGCTTCTGCCTCAGCAGGATGGCAAATCTACTCTAGTTATTTGATTAAGAAGCTTGGACAGCTCCTTTACAATTTGGACTAGCACTCACCACTCCACTGCATTCACCACTCCACTGAAATGGAAGTCACCAACTGTCTTCACCACATTCTGTGAGGCTTGCGTTCAAAATTGTTCATTTCTGTGGTTAAACAAGTGGAAGTGAGAAATCAGTTTTGCCAGTAGATCCACATCTACATATCCATCCATTGCTGTGCTCAACTATAACAAAATTCTGGGAGTTAACTTTGCATATGTGGACATCTTTCCTCTTAGACTGATAGGATGTACTGTTGATAAAATGTGTTGATGATGAATATACAGCTTACAGTCCATGAAGTCAAGTCATCAAGACATCCAGATCTTCAAGCAAGCTTTCTTTTATTGCAAAATCAGCATGAGCAAAAAATAATAATAATAATAATAATAATAATAATAATAATAATGCTACATGATTCAAAATTGGTTGCAGCATCAGGAAAATATATTAATTAGTCCATTACAGCTTAAAGGTTAAAAGACAAGTGACAAACTTTTCAGGATCACAATGTTCAGCCCCCGATTCTCCACCCATTTGGGTGTAGCCCTTTCAGACATTGGTTGATGATGCATGACGTGTGTTAGCCCAACCTTTAATTACCATATTAAATCATGTGACTGCAATTCCCATAACATTTTACATGTTTATAAATCCTTTATGTAAACAAATTCCTTTCTCACAGAACTGTAGCCTCGTAACTGCTTGTTTGGGCTAAATCACACCTGGGCTGACAATTGTGAAACTGGCCTCAGAAAACAATTTTTCTCAGCAAGGAAAAATACAGACACACATCTTTACATTTCAACATTTTAACATTGACTATATGTCCCATCAAATTCTAACATGTACATACAAAATCAAAATAATATTGAAAATGAAAAGTGTGTTTACAAATAAGTGCAAGGAATGAAAAACAAAGTGGAACAAGAAAAATGCTTCCAATACTTTATGGAATTCAATAGATAAATATCTTGGTGTTGCATAATCCAAAAAAGAAAAAGAAAAAAGAAAAGCTATCAACCATACTTAAACCCATTAGCTGGTTTCTAAAGTTCTGCCTGTGAAAATACAAGTTCATGGGCACTTTTCATAACTGAAATTGCAATACTTCCCAAACATAGATAACTAAAGGAACCTTTCAACTCTTTTTGAAAGCACTAGAATAATTATGTTGCTAGTTAAATGGAAATGAGAAAAATGTGCTGGGTGGATTTATGTTCAATGACCATTCTACACCATTAAAAAGAAATGATGAAGAAGGAAATGGTAGGGCCACTGCACAGAGATGATGGCAAAATACTAACAGAGGACAGAGAAAAAGCAGAAATACTCAATACCTTCTTTGCCTCAGTTTTCTCAGAAAAAGAAAAGGGTGCTCAACCTGAGGAAAATGGATCAGAGGGTACAATAGGGGAAATCAAGCACAGAATAAATAAAGAGGTAGTACAGGAATGCCTGGTTAATATAAATGAATATAAGTCTCCAGGACCAGATGAATTGGTCCCAGCAGACTGGATGAGGGCAAAAGTTGTCCCTATCTTCAAAAATGGGAAGAAGAGGGTCCCAACAACTATTGTCCAGTTAGTCTGACATCAATACCGGGAAAGATTCTAGAGCAGATAATTAAACAGAGAGTATGAACATTTAGAAAAAAATGCCATAATCAGAAAAAGTCAACATGTGTTTCAGAGAAACAAGTCATGCCAGACAAATCTGATCCCTTTTTTTGATGGAATTACTATCTTGGTAGATGAAGGGAATGCTGTGGATATAGCATATTTTGATTTCAGTAAGGCCTTTGATAAGGTTCCCCATGACATTCTGGCAAACAAACTAGTAAAATGTTGGCTAGATAAGATAATTGTTACATAGATTTGTAATTGGTTGAGTGGCCGAACCCAAAGGATGCTCAACAATGGCTCCTTTTTATCCTGGAGAGAAGTGATCAGTGGGGTGCCACAAGGTTCTGTCTTGGGCCCAGTGCTATTCATCTTTATCAATGACTTGGATGAAAGAATAGGGGGCATACTTATCAAATTTGCAGATGATACCAAATTAGGAGGATTAGCTAATACTCCAGAGGACAGGATAAGAATTGAAAATGACCTTAATAGATAAGAAAGCTGGGCCAAAGCTAACAAAATGAATTTCAATACAGAGAAATGTAAGGTATTGTACTTAGGGCATAAAAAAATGAAATGCATAGATATAGGATGGGGGACACCTGGCTTAACACAACTATGTGTGAAAAAGATCTAGGAGTCCTAGTAGGCCACAAGGTGAACATGGAACAATGGATGCAAGCTACAGGAAAAGAGATTCCACCTCAACATTAGGAGGCACTTCCTGACAGTGAGAGCTGTTCGACAGTGGAACACTGCCTCAGAGTGTGGTGGAGTCTCCTTCTTTGGAGGTCTTTAAACAGAGGCTGGATGGCCATCTGTCGAGTTTGCTTTGATTGAGAGTTCCAGTATGGCCGGGGGTTGGACTGGATGGCCCTTGTGGTCTCTTCCAACTCTATGATTCCATGATTCTATGTTTATTAAAAATGACCTCTTCACATAAAGCTGTGAAGCAAGAAAGCAAGAAAAGATCATTGAGGCACCTTTAAAAAGTGAAAATATAGAAATTAGGTTCCAATGTCAATTTAGTTTTTTTTTTTAAAAAAAAAGACTAATTCTGAATAACTGTGAAAGAACAATGGCAAATCTTTTCAGTGTAATAATTTTTGAATTGATAGTTTCATACAACTAATTTAATAACTAACTAAGGTTTATTGCAAGTCAATAGATCACTTGAATACAGATATACACACAGAGGGTATTGTTCAAATCATATTGATTGCTCTGTGTTTGCTCCCTGGACAGTGAGCAAATGTAAGTAATTTCAGGCATACTCAAGCTAAACTTTGGTGCAGCCTCAAAGGAAATCTGTCCTTTTATGAGTTGTGCTAAATAAACATGCATCTTAAATTTTGATGCATAAGGCATGGAGTTGCTTCTTGCCAGAGTCTGCAAATCTTGCAAGATGGCATGCTGAAGGATAGGGTAAGAAAGCTTGGATACCTTGGAGAAGTCAACCCTCATGCCCTTCCCTCCCCTCCCCTCTTGCTGACAATGAAATGCTTTTCATTGATGAGAGCAATCTTGTTTGTCTTGTCTTGTTTACCTCTACTAAATAGAGACCTGCCAAACTGGCTCAGACTGGTACCCCCCCCCCCTCTCATTGTGAGGTCCATAGTGCACACCTTCCAGAAATGTTGGGCAACCCTATGTGGACTTGAAAGAGGGTAACTGTCTAGACTTAATTCTTTTTGTTCCAGGTATGCATCTCCATTATTATCACCCTTCCAGACCATCTAAGAGTAATTATCAGTGCCTAGAAGAGATGTCCACACCTGACATTTGCATAAGCTTTTGTATTCATGATTTTAAGGTCATCATTTTGTTTTTGAACCCACCATAGAACAACACTGAGGTTATGTTTTGTCCCACCAGGAGGCATTCACTTTATCATGGATGACAGGCCCTACATTTTAAGAAAAAGATCAAATATAGGCAAAGAGGCAAACAACAGATCCAGACACACATGCACATAAAGGTTCCTGATAGAGAGACCTGAGGAAGAACAACCAGCTTCCCTGCCTTATGGTGCGCTATACTCCAGCCACCCTATGCTCTTCTTCAACTTTGAGGGTGAGAAAATCCATGAATGCTTCAGTCTGTCGTTGATTAGGATTGGCTACACTTCTAGCCCCCTTACCTTGGTGAGGAGTAGGATTTGAGCACCTGTGCCATTTTCCTCTTGTTTACCTTTCAAAACAGCTTATATTGAGTATAGAATATTCTGTTAGTTTTTTACTGCTGTTTTTTTACTTTTGCTTGTGCTTGTTCTCAACTGAATTTTCTTTCTGGGAGGAAACTATTCTGGTTTGTTGTCCATTTTTAAAACCTTCAGTCTGAAAGGTCTTAGTGCATGGAAGGAGCTTTCCCCTCTGTAATAAGAACTTGACCTTGGAGAATTTATAATTAGCTCAAAAATGATGAGTAGGATCTGGACCAATTGTATGCAGGGGGAAGGAAGCAAGAGTCCTTGCCGAGACAGTATTTTTCCAAAATAATGGTACTTTTATTAAGAGAGAAAAATAAATCAACAGGCAAGTGTGCACATACACAGAAGATACATGGAATCTGTTAGAAAGATTTCACACACAAAAATAGTTACCCAGGGACTCTGCATTCCTTGTATTAAAAATGGATCCAGGGGCTTCCTTATGGACAGATGAAGGAAATTGGCAAGGAATTTCAGAGAGGTAGTGAGATTCCCCCCTTCCCTTCCAAACACAACTCTCAGAACACAGATTTTGGAGGTCTTGATATAGTCTGATACCTTTCAGATATTTCTTCCTTCCTTTAAACCTATTCTCTTATAATTCTAACTGCTTCCCTTTTAACAGAACTATGAATTCTGCTAATGCAAACTGGCCTGAATGCCAGCTGACAACTCTCAGAACAGCTCTGAACTGATTCTTAAAACAGACACACACTCTCGACTTCCGGTTGGTAATGGCGTCGGATGAAGAAGCTCCAAAGTGACAGCACCAGGAGCGAGTTGCTCGCACGGGCATTCTGGCATAGTTTCATTGTGCCAGAAAGGAGATCCCCAGGTACGGGGACCCCTAGAAGCCGATAGAAGGGTCTATTCCTGCTTTTCATGTAGTCGGAGCCCTGGATGGAGAGAGATTCAGAGGCAAGATGACAGAGACCAGCAGAGGTGACCAAAGAGGTAATCTGGCCCTTGGGACTTTGATTCATCAAGAACAACCTGGATGCCACCAATTTTATTTAATAGACTTTCTAGGAAGTTAACAATATATACCTGATTGGACAGTTTCTCTCTTACAACTTAACTTCATCATGACAAATTTAAAAAGTAAAAGTGTGTGGGGGATTAACACCCCATTTTGCTATAGTTTTGTTCTAATGCTGAACTTGTGGATTAAAAGAAAAATTATAATTATACTTTAAACAGTAAATAAATAGATAATTTGACACGGTAATTCAAGGACTGATACTTAGTAATAAGATCTCTACCTCCGTGGTTTTCATGGATGGGAGACAGAGGGGGAGATGGTGGCATATTAGTTTCAACAAGGGTGTTGCAGATCGGAGTGGAACAGTTAGTAATTTCCACGACTGGAGAGTGAATTATGGATAATATCCTCTCCGTTTGATCGATTGACTGTGAGGAAAGGGTCTTAGAGAGAAGAGGCACTTATTGGAGCTTTTTTGAACCTCCGTGTCCCATGCAACTTTAAAACTTAAAATCAGGCTGCTTTGGAGGACACCCCCCCCCCCCATATGCAGAGCAGCGTGGAGAAGAAAGAGTGACTTTAAAACAATTTGTGGTGAAGCTGGGCCTTTAGAACTTTAACCTTTCCCGTTTTTGAGGGTGAGCTTTGTAAAGAACATTTTTGGTTTGGACTATATTGTGGTTGCTGACTCCGGCCTGGCAGATTGGGAGGAATTTGGAATGGAATATGCTCCCCTATTATACAGTTTAAACTGCCTTGATCTCTCTCCGGACAGCTCCTGTGATTACTAAAGCAGCTTTAGAAGGTTTATTTGGCACTTGGGGAGACTGAAAGAATAGAGGAGGAACAAGATCCGTGGTGTGATTTCTAAGAAGAGCTTCAGTGTCACTCCTATCATACTTGGAAAGAGGGGGGATTCAGTGGAGAGAATAATATTTAATTAAGTTTTCTTTTGTCTTTCTTCTTTTTCCCTTGTCTGATATTTTTTGTTACCTTTATTATAAACGAGGCAAAAGGGAGGGCAAAGGGAATCGGGCAAAATCAGAGCGAGGGGGGGAAAAGGAGGGAAAAAAACTCATGGGTTTCCTGGGATAAGGGGGGAGGAGTATGTAAATTGTTTGGTTCTTGTAGGTTCAGTTGCACTCTGGGAATTGTAGTAATTAAGGGAGTGAAGTCATATTGGGGGAGTTGTAAGTTACAGTTTAGAGGAAGCAAATCAAATACATTTTAAATTTGGATAAGTAGATCGCCTTTGGAAAATTTTTGTGAAAATAGTTATTGCAAACATTTTGAATAAATAAATACAAGAAAGGAAATAGGGGAAGTTTATATTTATATAAATAAGAAGCAATAGGAAGGAGAAAGTAAAAAAAAATCATATAATCCAGATTAGTTAAAGAACTAATTTTAAAGAGAAAATTAATATAAATTACATAATCAAAATAAGAATTAATTGTGTAATTAGGTTCTAGATTAGGATAATTAGATACAAGCAAATAAATTATTAAAAAATAATAGCTAAATGATCATTGATCAGGGAGCTCAATATAAAAGTTATAGATTAGAAACTTGTTCTCTCATATAAAAATAAATAAATAAATAAATAAGCTTATAAAAATTAAGATAAAATAAAAACTAAATTATAAGGGGCGAAAAAAGGAAATAATATCAATTAGGAAAATCAATACAAACAAACAAACAATTATTAACAATTCCTTCATAGTAACAGAAATTATTTTTGGAAAAAAAATAATTAATTAGGAAAAATTAGATACTCTTAAATTTCTTAATAGTGATATAAACGAAAATTTATTTTTGTATATCCCTAGTAATTTAAACAAAATGTTCATGAATTTAAGGAGCCAAACTGCTAAAGCTTCAGTAAGTAAGTCTCAGTCTCAACTTCAGTTTGTCAGAAGACCCTCCTTAGAACATCAGAAGGCTGATCCAAACAACCAAATGATATTTGATGGGATAAGAAAACTGAGATCCGAACTTAGGCAACAGATGAATGATTTTAAAGCTGAAATCTGCCACAAGATAAGAATAGAACTGAAGGAACTTAACCAAATGGTGGAGAAATTAACAAATGAAATGTCTACTGTGAATCAAAAGATTAAAAGACTTGAGGATAAAATGGATTTAGCAGAAGAGGAGTTTGATAAAATAAAAGTAAGAAAAGAAGAAGAACTGGATGAAAAAGCAATGTGGGAACAGAAATTATGGGAAAAATGTCTAAAAATTCGAGGCCTTCCAGAATTGAAAGGAGAAGATTTAATGAAACTATTTACAGTAAATCTTGCGAGATTTTTAGAGAAAGAAGAGAAAATTTTTGAATTGGAATTAGATAGGATCTTTCGCTTGAATTCAAAGATTGCTAGGAAGAAAGACCTTCCCTGGGATATAGTAATATATTTCGCGAGGAAACAGACCTGAAAGGGATTACTGAGACAATATAATATATCACCTCTAACTATAAGAGGTTACGAGCTACAACTTTTTAAGGATGTGCCCGCAAGAATTCTTAGGAAAAGAAAATATTATTCTTTCTTGACCATGTCATTAAGAGAATTAGACATTTCATATTGTTGGATGCAACCAGAAGGTTTATCATTCTGGTATAATAAAAGAAGATTAGGAATCAAGAGGAAGCGAGGAGCTTTTGGGAATTTCTAGAAAAAGCAAAGAAAAGGGAAAGAAGAGAAAGAAAAGAGAGACAAGGGGACTCTACAAATACTCCAAGGGAGGAAAGAGTAAGAGAGGAAAGAATAAGTAATCTAAAACATGATGGGATGAACAAGAGTAGAGATAGAGAATGGAGAGAAAAAGTGACTCAAAGAACAATGGATCAGGATGATTCTAAGTTTTTGTCAAAAGGATCAGAAGATGATGCTGTAAGAGACTTGATAAATTTAGGAGGAACACAAGAAGAGGAAGAGGAAGAAAAAACAGAAGGAGATTCAGAAGACAAAACTGGATTGGAGTTAGAGTGGGACCCAGAAAGGTACAAACAAAAAGAAAAGTAATATTACCAGAAGAGAAGGAAAGAAAGAGAAGGGGGGAAGGGGGGGAAGAAAGAAAGAAATAAAGAAAGAAGGAGAAAGCTATAAATGAATAATCAGATTCATTTTATAACTTAGAATATAAAAGGTCTCAATTCCCCGCAGAAAAGGAAAAAAGAATTCCATTATCTTCAAAAGAAAAAAAGTGGGATGTGATTTGTATCCAGGAAACTCATATAAAACAAAAAGATAAAAAAAATATTTGAAAAATAAGAGACTAGGAAAGGAATTTATCTCAGCTGCTAAAGATAAGAAAAAACAAGGAGTTTTGATATATATCAATTCAAAATTTGAGGCCAAAGAGATAAGTAATGATACGAATGGGAGATATGTGATGGTAGAATTAAACTCTTTGTTAGGGAAAATACTGGTAGTGGGGGTGTACACACCAATAGAAAAGAAAAACAAATTTTACAAAGAGATCACAAATCAAATTGAAGAATTAAATTACAACTCAATAATTATGTTAGATGATTGGAACAGAGTGCTAAATACTAAATTAGATAGACTATCAGAGAAAAAGAATAAAAGAAAACCAAGGGAAACTACCGGAATTTTTTTTCAGAATGATGGATAGACTAGAGTTAAGAGATATTTGGCATGAAAAATATCAAGATTCTAAAGATTTTACCTTTTTCTCCAACCCTCATAAATCTTAGAGTAGACTTGACATGTTTTTTCTTTCCACTCACTTGGTTAAATTAGTCAAAAAGATAGATACCCTTCCAATGGTTTGGTCAGATCACAATCCGGTATTAATGAGCATAGGAAAAGAAAAGAAATCTTACAGGTGGCAATTAAACGAAACACTTCTAAGGAATGACAAAATTGCTGAAGAATTGAAAGAGCAAATATATTTCTTCTTCGAAGAAAATCTAAATAAGGAAACCTCTATCCATATGGTATGGGATGCCACAAAGGCTTATATAAGAGGATTTTTTATTTTAAAAAAATTGAATGGAGAAGGAAAAAACAAGAAAAAGTACAAAATTTAGAGCAAGAAATAAGGAATAAAGAAAATCAATTGAAAATAAATCCAAAAGATAAGGAAAAATTAAAAGAAATCAAAAGTCTTCAAAAACAGATATCAATGATAACGATTGATGAAATGGAAAAAAATGAAATTTATTAGACAAAGGAATTTCTAACATGCAAATAAACTGGGGAAGTATCTCACATATAAATTAAAAAAGAAACCGGGAAAATATATAATAATAATAATAATAATAATAATAATAATAATAATAAATTTTTATTTATAGCCCGCCCCTCTGTATAGCAATCGGGGCAGGGAACAGCAATATTTAAAACAGAACAAAGTTAAAAACATTCCCTCATCCCACAATCCCGTCCCCCCCCTCCCGTCCCCTTAAAACCAGATTAAACAATAAACTAATTAAAATACAATATTAAATAAATTAAAATCAAAATAACATAGGAATCAAACTAATGGGACTCGTCTATGGGCCGACAGTTATTCCGGGAAGGCCTGCCGAAAGAGATCCATCTTTACTGCTTTCTTGAAAGCAGCAAGAGTAGAAATAAGATGGATCTCATCCAGCAGGCCATTCCAAAGTCTGGGAGCAGTTGCGGAGAAGGCCCTCTGGGAGTCTGGGACAGCCTAATTTTTATTGGCTGTAACAG
Source organism: Phrynosoma blainvillii (assembly GCA_026167975.1). Lineage (NCBI taxonomy): Eukaryota > Metazoa > Chordata > Lepidosauria > Squamata > Phrynosomatidae > Phrynosoma > Phrynosoma blainvillii. The sequence continues at coordinate 202,589,599 of JANUYF010000003.1, forward strand.
ATTCCTCCCAGAGGACCGCAGGGCACGGGGGGATCATACGGGGAGAGGTGGTCCCTAAGATAAGATGGACCCAAGCCATGTAGGGCTTTAAAGGTTAAAACCAACACCTTGTACTGCGCCCAGAAACTAATTGGCAGCCAGTGGAGGGATTTAAGCACTGGTGTTATGTGCTCCCTCCTTGATTTTCCCGTAATTAGCCTGGATGCCATATTCTGCACCAACTGAAGTTTCCGGGTTAGGCACAAGGATAGCCCCATGTAGAGTGCACTGCAGTAATCCAGATATGAGGTTACCAGGGCATGTATCACAGCTTCCAAATCCCTCATATCCAGATAAGGGCGCAGTTGGTGTATCAGACGAAGCTGATAGCAGGCGCTCCTAACCACCGCATTCACCTGACTAGTCATGTGAAGCGATGAATCTAGGAGCACCCCAAACTGCGAACACAGTCCTTAGAGAAGAGTGTGACTCCATCCAGGACTGGGGACTGTATTCCCAGATCTGGTTTCAGGCCTGTACCTGTGAGTACCTCCGTTTTGTCAGGATTCAACTTCAATCTGTTTTTCCTCATCCAACCCATTATCGCTCTAAGACAGTCATTAAGAGGAGAGACGCCATCTGAAGTCTGGGACGATGATCTGGTCATGGAGAGATATATCTGGGTGTCATCAGCATACTGAAGACATCGCGCTCCATGCCTCCAAATGATCTCACCAAGTGGCTTCGTGTAAATGTTAAATAACATCGGGGACAAGATGGCACCCTGAGGGACACCACAATTAAGCTCAATTTTAGATGAGCAACTGTCCCTGAGCCTCACCCTCTGAGATCTGCCAGAGAGGAAGGAACAAAACCACTGAAGAGCAGTGCCTCCAATTCCTAACTCTCTCAGGCGATCTAAGAGGATGGCATGATCTATGCTGTCAAAAGCCGCTGAGAGATCCAAGAGCACCAACAAGGTCACACTACCCCTGTCGATACTCAGGTGGAGGTCATCGGTCATAGCAACCATGGCAGTCTCCACTCCATATCCTGTCCTGAAGCTGGTTTGAAATGGGTCGAGATAATCGGTTTCATCCAAGACTGCCTGGAGTTGGAAAGCAACCGCCCTCTCAATCACCTTGCTCAAAAAAGGGAGCAAGGAGACTGGTCTATAATTGTTTCTATCCAGGGGATCCAGGGAAGGCTTTTTCAGGAGTGGCCTAACTGCCGCCTCCTTTAAACAAGATGGTACATTGCCTTCCCTGAATGATGCGTTGATTGTGTCCCAAAGAAACACCTTCAATGCATCCCCCCCGGACGACCAGCCAGGATGGACAAGGATCGAGGCGGCAAGTCGTCTTTCTCACACTTCCAAGCAGCTTGTCCACGTCATCAGTACTCACAGATTGTAATTGATCCAATAAAGTGCCATCAACGGATTTCCTGGATGTCTCGTCTACGAATTCTGCCAAAACAATGGCGTCCAAGTCGGCTCTTATCCGAGAGATTTTATCTGCAAAGTGAATATTAAAGGCCTCACAGCAGGCTGTCGTTGGGTTAAGTAGGGGGTTCGGCGCAGGGGGAGCCTTCATCAACTCCCCCACCACCCTAAACAGCTCTGCTGGGTGGGACTCTGCAGACGCAATGCGTGCAGAACAGAAAGATTTCCGTGCTGCACGCAAAGCCTCCCTATAGGAATTAAGATGCTTCCTAAGGCGAGTTCTGTCAGATGAGAGATGAGTCTTTCGCCATACGCACTCTAGTCGTTGTCCAGCTCGCTTCATCCTCCTATGCTCCTCAGTATACCAGGGCTTATGATTTGAAGTGGGCCGGAAAGGACACTTGGGAGAGATTGTGTCAATAACCCTGGTGAGATCGGTGTTCCAAGTGTCCAAGAAGGCTTCAAAAGAATCACCGGTGTTACCAACCATTAAACCCTCTAAGGCTTTCTGGAAACCAATTGGTTCCATTAGCCTTCGAGGGCGGACAGTTCTAATGGGTCCACCACCCCCGGGAGGGTGGGTAATAGCCTTTAGTTCTGCCCTGATCAGAAAATGATCCGTCCATGGATATTCCTGCTCCGTACTAAAGACTGCATCGAGGGTATGACCAGCACAATGCGTGGGCCCATTGACCAACTGGGATAGGCCCATGTTAGTCATGGTATCCATGAACTCCTGAGCCGCACCAGTTAGATCTTGCAAGCTGGTTTCGAGTGGGATGTTGAAATTGCCCAGAACCAAGAGTCTCAAATAAGAAAGGATCACAAAATTATTTCAGACCAAGAAGGGATAAAAAACATTTTATAATTATTTTTCTAAACTATCACAAGAGAGGGAAATTAAATCTAAACTAATTGAAAAATATTTGGAAAATCAAACAATAAATAAGATAGCGGACCAAGATAGAACAGCCCTCAATCAGATAATCATGATAGATGAAATAAAGATTGCAATAAATAAAAATAAGTCAGGAAAGTCCCCTGGTCCTGATGGAATCCCGGCAGAATTTTATAAAACTTTCCAAGATCAATTACTTAATCCATTACAACGAGTATGTAATGCGATCTTAACTGATCATTACCCCGAATCATGGATGAAATCGATTACTATATTAATTCCAAAAGAAAATAAAGATTACTTGGATCCAAAAAATTTCAGACCAATATCATTGTTAAATAACGATTACAAATTATTTGCAGGCATTATGGCAGACCGATTGAAAAATGTACTAAGCAAGTGGATCCATGAAGACCAAACTGGGTTTCTCCCCAATCGCCACATGAAAGAAAATCTAAGAAATTTGTTAAACCTAATTGAATACCATTATAAAAAATAGACAAAAAAATTAGCGCTGTTATTTATAGATGCCGAAAAAGTGTTTGATAAATTTAACTGGAAATTTATGTTTAAAACACAAGAATTCATGAACCTGAGGGAAAACTTTTTAAAGTGGATCCAAAATATCTATAAATCACAAGAGGCAGCATTGGTCATCAATGGGAAATTAACAAAAAATTATAAGATATTTAGAGGAGTCAGACAAGGCTGCCCCTTGTCACCACTTTTATTTGTAACCACATTAGAGGTGTTGAATAATGCTATAAAAAATAACTCAAAAATTCAAGGGATAAAAGTCAAAGATAAGGAATTCAAATTACGTGCATTCGTGGATGATCTTATGATTTCTTTAGCTAACCCAATAGACAACACAGAGGAATTATTAACAACACTAAAAAAAATATAGTAATGTTTCCGGATTAACTATAAATAATGAAAAGACAAATATGTTAACTTTGAACTTGACTGAACAAGAAAAACAGATATTGGAAGTAAAAACAAATTTTAAATGTGCAAAAAAAAGTAAAATATTTAGAGATATATATAACAAATAAAAATTCGGACCTATTTAAAAATAATTATGAAAGTACATGGGATAAAATTAAAAAAGATTTGGATAATTGGAATAATTTAGAACTATCATGGTTAGGAAAAATATTGACGATTAAAATGAACATACTACCTAAAATGATTTTCTTATTTCAAAATATTCCCATCATAACAAATGGCAAACCATTCAAGAAATGACATAAAGATATTTCCAAATTCCTATGGTCCGGGAAGAAGCCCAGGGTGAAATTTAAGCTACTTCATGATCAAACAGACAGAGGGGACTGGCGTTGCCAAATTTGAAAATCTACTATTATGCATGTGCATTGGAATGGGTCCTGGATTGGCTGAAGCTAGAAAATGAAAGACAATTAGAATTGGAACAAATAGATTTAAGGTATGGATGGCATGGGTATCTGTTTTATGATAAGATAAAAGTAAATAGGGACTTTAACGATCACTATATAAGGAAATCCCTACTACTAGTCTGGTTACATATCAAACCTAGAATTTGTTCAGGAATCCCGAAATGGGCTTCAATTAATGAAGCTTTCTGCAGAATAACTCTGTTGAAAAATTCAAATTGGGTAACATATGAAGACTTAATAAAAAAAGAAGAGATGAATCTCAAACCACTAAATCAGCTATTAGAAGAAGGTATGAATTGCACATGGTTTACTTACCGCCAATTGAAGGAAAGATTCTCCATGGACTTAAGACTAAATAATATTAAAGATGCAGATCCAAGGTTTGTTAAAATAATAAAATCAAATAAAGAACATATGATTAAGAAAATATATAAATTATTACTGGAACTAGAAATGGAAGAAGAACATGTGAAACCATTCATGTTTAAATGGGGCTGGAATTTTGGTAACCCAATTACCTTGACACAATGGGAAAAATTATGGACAAAAAAAATGAAGTATATGGTCAGTTATGATCTAAAAGAAAATATTTACAAAATGTTATACAGATGGCATTTGACCCTCTTCAAATTGGCAAAGATTTATAAATTAAAGAATAACAAATGTTGGAAATGTGGGAGAGAAGTGGGGACATACTTCCATATTTGGTGGGAATGTGCCCACGCCAAAAAAAAATTTGGAATAAGATTCATATAGAATTAGAGTTAATTTTAGAACAACTGATAAAGAAAGATCCGGCAATGTATCTACTTAATTTAAACGATGAGGACAGGTTAGAAAAAGAACATGGAAGGCTTAAATTTTATATGACAATTGCAGATAGACTAACATACGCCAAAAATTGGAAGCAAAGCATAATTCCAGATATTGAAGACTGGGTTTGGAAAATTTATGATTTAATGGAAAATGATAAACTCACACAATTGTTACAAAAAAAAAACCGCTAAAAATTTTCAATAAGGTATGGAATCCGTTTATTAAATATATCAAACAGAAGCGGGGTGAGCTATGGGTGAAAGAATTGGAAAACATATAAAATATACAATAGTTATTGGAAAAGAGAAGTTAATTGAATATATAATCGATCACTAATAAAGTTAGTATTTTGGGTTTTTTCCCCTTTTTTTCAAGATGAAGTCATTTAGAAATAGGAAAACTTTTATATGTATAAAGCAACAATTATATACATTATTGGAAAGAGAATGTAATAGATATTGTAAAAATATTGGCAACATATTATAGAAATATTAATTAGTATTGCTAGAGGAAACATTTAGTATTATTAAGCACAATCAGCTGATAGTATAAGGAAGTCTTTTTTATTTGTGTAGTAATAGTTGTCTTTTTAGATTGTTTAAGTTGTGTGTTTTTATTAAGTCTGGTGTTTTTTTATTTTTTTTATTTCATTTTTTTCCATTTTGTTATGTATTGTTGTTCTGTCTTGTTTGTTATTTGGTTTCAAAATATATAATAAAATTTATTATTTTTTTTTTTAAAAAAAACAGACACACTCTCTTGATTCTGACTTGCTCCTCCCTTTTTATAGTTACTCTTTCTGAAGTAGCCCCTCCTTTATAGCTAGCTTGAACCAGGATTGGCTGTTAGGGAAATCAGCTCTGCCTAGTGACTCACAACAGTGTGCTATTGAGATATATCTAGAAAAAAAAAGGAGGAAAATGTAATAGCCTAAAGAAATTTGACAAAAGGAGGATGAATTTGGAATGTAGAATAATATAATTAAATAATTTCTGCTAAATTCACCTACTTATTTACCATTCAGCTACCATTTTTAAAGTATATATTGTCAAATATGAAAACTGTGAATGTTATCCTATCTATTAGGATGTAGCATTAATAATGTATTTTGCTATTGTTTAGTATTGTTCATTGTTGTTAACTACCATGAAGTCAACTTTGACCTCTGGTGACACTTTCAATGAGCATCTCCAAGATATTTTATCCTCAGCAAATCCTGCCCAGTTCCTGCAGAGTCAGGGCTGTGTCCTCTCTGATTTTGGGCCGATGCACACGGCCTGTTTGGGGTGGCAGATTGGGGCCACAGCTACTACATGCCGTGGTCCCAATCCTTCCTTTTGCTGCCCTTAAAAGAGCATCAAAATCCTGCTCCTTTTAGGGGTGGCAAAAGGCTGCCCCAAGAGCTGGCACCATGGCTCTTCAACACCTTTTCAGCACAACGTATTTGAACGCTGCACTGGGAGGGCGTCCGGATGCTGCACCGTGTGCGTAGGGCTGCATGGCATCAGGACGGTGTTAGGGTGGGGTTGGGGTGGCTGGTGTGTGGCTGCCCCACCCCAACTCCACCCCCAGACTGATGCTTTGGGCCAGTCTCCAACAGCCCTTAGTCTATCCAGGTGGTGTGTGGTCTTCTACTCTTTCTATTGCCCTCTGTCATTCCAAGCATTATATTCTTTCCTAGTGAATCGTGTCTTTTGATGTGACCAAAGTATTACAGTCCCAATTTAGTCATTTGGTTTCTTGGGAAAGTTCAGATCTGATTTGCTCTTGTACCCATATGTTTGTCTTTTTAGCCATTCACAGTATCCACAAAACTTTTTTCACCACATCTCAAATGATTTGATTTCTTTCTATCATCTTTCTTTACCACCCATTCTCACATCCATACATAGTGATGGGAAATATGATGGCATGAATATTGCTTATTTTAGTGTTCAATTGCATATCTTTGCAATTTAGGATCTTTTCTACTTCTTCCACAGCTGCCCTTCCTAGTCCTACTCTTCTCCTGATTTCCTGACTGCAATATCTGTGCTGGTCAATGACTGATCCAAGATAAGGGAAGTCTTTGACTATTTTAATTTCTTCATCATACATATTGATTTTGAGAATATCCTCCATGGTCATTATTTAAGTTTTCTTAATGTTCAGCATTAAACCTGCCTTTGTACTTTCTTCTTTGACTTTCCTTAGTAGTTGTTTCAAGTCTTTGTTATTTTCTGCTGGTATTATGGTGTCATGAGTGACAGAAGAAATCCTTCTCTTCTGCATGTATTGTGTCTGTATAATCCCATCCATCAGAGCTGTTTAGGGTGGTAAGGGAACTGACACAGGTTCAACCTGTGCAGAACTCTTTATTTAACCCGACAAAGTATGTATTTATGTATTGTACTTTTAAATTTTGTACCAATTGGAATCCCAGTTTTGGGGAATAACTGGGAGATAAATAAATGTATATAATAATAATAATAATAATAATAATAATAATAATAATAATAATAATATTTTGAGCTGGTTGCTTTCATTTAAGAGGGGGAGAAGAAGAAGAGGATAGACCAAAAAGCAAAGCACAATAATTTATGGATCTTTAACTAATGAACATGCCACATATAGACATTTTTTCCCCATGAGAGATATTACAGTGCACTAGTTACCAGTAAGTTGTTGTGTTCCTTCCAAACATGTAACAACTTATGGACAAGCCCATTAATTCCTAGAATTCTCTTTAGGCAACCAATACCCAGGGGTATTGCCACTGAATATAGACTACAACACTGGTATTTCCTGGCAGTCACCTCTGAAGTACTAACCAGGCATTATCCTGCTTAGCTTCCACGATCAGGTGAGGTCTGATGTCTTCAGGGTTACTAATGCAATACAAATAAAGAGAAGATGTATATTTGTGTAAGCAGATAGAATATCTGCAGTGTTTTGCAATGAAGAAGAGAAGGGAAAACAGACAAATTTCTGAGACCAAGATCAGCTGTTTCACCTAATGAGGTGTCTAACAAGGTCTTATCTTTTAACAATAGCTTTTAATTTTTTTAATACACTGGTGACAATGGGAGAATTTCCATAGTACTCATAGAATCATAGAATCATAGAGTTGGAAGAGACCACAAGGGCCATCCAGTCCAACCCCCTGCCATGCAGGAACTCAAAATCAAAGCATTCCCGACAGATGGCCATCCATCCTCTGCTTAAAGACCTCCAAGGAAGGAGACTCCACCACATTCCAAGGGAGTGTCTTCCACTGTCGAACAGCCCTTACTGTCAGGAAGTTCCTCCTAATGTTGAGGTGGAATCTCTTTTTCTGGAGCTTGCACCCATTGTTCCAGGTCCTAGTTTCTGGGGCGGCAGAAAACAAGCTTGTTCCCTCCTCAATATGACATCCCTTTAAATATTTAAACAAGGTTATCATATCACCTCTTAACCTTCTCTTCTCCAGGCTAAATATCCCCAGCTCCCTAAGTCATTCCTCATAGGGCTTGGTTTCCAGACCCTTCACCATTTTAGTTGCCCTCCTTTGGACACACTCCAGTTTCTCCACATCCTTTTTAAATTGTGGTGCCCAGAACTGGACATAGTATTCCAGGTGAGGCCTGACCAAAGCAGAATAGAGTGGCACTATTACTTCTCTTGATCTAGACACTATACTTCTACTGATGCAGCCTAAAATTGCATTGGCTTTTTTAGCTGCTGCATCACACTGTTGACTCATGTTCAACTTGTGGTCTATCTGGACTCCTAGATCCCTTTCACACGTAGTCTCATTCAGCCAGATGTCCCCCATTGTATATCTGTGCTTTTTGTTTTTCCGCCCTAAGTGCAGTACTTTACATTTCTCCATGTTGAATTTCATTTTGTTAGCTTTGGCCCAGCTTTCTAGTCTGTTCAAGTCATTTTGAATTTCGATCCTGTCTTCTGGGGTATTAGCTACTCCTCCCAATTTGGTGTCATCTGCAAATTTGATAACTATACCCCCAATATCATCATCCAAGTCATTGATAAAGATGATGAATAGCACTGGGCCCAGGACAGAGCCCTGTGGCACCCCACTGGTCACTTCTTTCCAGGTTGAAAAGGAGCCATTGTTGAGCACCCTTTGGGTTCGGCCAATCAACCAATTACAAATCCATGTAACAGTTACTTTGTCTAGCCCACATTTTACCAGCTTGTTTACAATAATATCATGGGGAACCTTGTCAAAGGCCTTACTGAAACTTTGTGCATTCATTTTTGCTATTCCTTTTCCCTCACCCCTTTGCCATACTTTCTCTTTTAAATTTTTGAATAGGTTTATGTGACCTTTTTTGTTTCATTTTTAGGACTTGAATATGATGAGTGAGTTCTCCAGTCACAGCCCAGGTCATTCATTATATGTAAGGTAGAGGATGTGAGAAATTAGTCATAAATCTTTCTAATGTATAGTTCCTTACTTCTTTGGACAATTGAGAAAGGAGTCATATTAAAAGACAATAATGTTTAACTGTAATTAACATAATTTTCATAGTATGCCAGTGTCAATGGTAATTATACTTCTAATAATATCCTAGCATAATATTAAATCTGAACAGCAATTTTGAAGCATTGGGACACATTTAGCGCTAGAATTTTTTCATTTACTTTCCATCAAGCACAAAATAAATCCAGGTTATACATAATTAAATATATTTAAAAGATTCCCCCAAGAAAAAAATGTCAACAGACTTCAATAAAGAAAAAAGAAAACATACAAAGTTAAAAGAGGAGATAGTTTACATCAAACAATAAATTATGATGCTTAATATTGTGAGGACTGCACAGCACATAAAGAGAATTTGAAAGCTATTTATGGAGACTTCTAAACTGTTGTGGAAATTTTCAAAACAATGGACATAGTCCAGAGAGCACCTTTAGTCCCATTTATTGCAGTTGGATAGTCTTGTTTATTTCTGTCGGCTAGGTAAGGACATCCCTAATGGATTTAACAGTGTTTAAACTCTTGGGGGATTCTATTCAGCAGTCCAAATTATTCCAGGAGACACAAATCCAGCAGACCAGACTTCTGCATACTACATGATTACAATATGGAAAGAAGATGAGTCAGGCACAGCTCCATCATCCCTAGGCCATGATGTGGGTGAAAGACCCTCCCTCTACCCCATCTTCTACTGTCCTGGTCATGGAAGGAGATATGAACAAATAGATGCAATATCTGCTAGACTTTATCCCCTCCCACACTGCCTTCTCTTTTTGTGTCAAGTCATAATTAGATTTAAGTCTGAAGGCAGGGAATTGTTCTTTTACTTGTAAGGTGTCATGTACAGTGATGACACTATATAAATAAATGGCGGTGATAATGATGTTTGTGTTTTTTTTTTTAAAGTATAAGACACCTCTGTTGTTAAAGGTCAAAACTGAGACTTCATCTCTTCTAAAGAAGAAAATACTAACAAAATGCATTAGGACTTGAACAAGCACTTGTATCGTCCATGTTCAAAGATGCTTTTTGACTCTATTACTTTGAAATAAAATTCCACAGCCACTTAACATAGAGAATTATTTCGATTAATCTTTTCCAATATACTTTTCCTTCTTTCAAAAACTACATACTTGACACGATTAATTGACTGATGACATTACATCCATGTGTCAGAATTATGCCTGGCACACTATTTTCTCTTAAATAAAATTGGAGGGTTTTGTTTCAATTAATGAGATTTTAATTACATCCAAATAAGTGAATATTCTTGGCTGAGTTTAATTAGTTCAAATCTAATGACGTCAAAGTGCAAATATGAATAATTGGTTTTGACTTCAAAGCGGAATTCACACCATATCCATGTGGCATGAATTATTAAGTTACTGAAATATTGAAGCAATTGACTTTTAACAATTTTTGCAAAGATTCTATGCTCTTTCAATTGTAAAAAGCCTGTTGTACAAGTTACATTTGCATCAATGAAAGCAAATATAATTTTTGAATAATAACCCTTTTTAGCACAGGAATTGTTTTTTTCTTACAGCATTTGAAGAACATGCACTCTGTATAACTAGTTAAATAAAACTTATTCAGGCACACAGAGAGATAACATCTGTCCTGAGGCACACCTCTGAAAAGCTTAAGTATGTTTTGAATTCTCTTTGCAAAATAACATTCCAAATACTCAAGCTTAAATAACATCACTGCTCTAATAGATTGTAGCAGCTCAAGAACATAAAAATCATGCACTCAAGCATATGAATCTTCAATATGTCAAGAATGTCAGCCCTATGGCATCAATATGACATGTTGGCATGGCACCAGTAATACAACAATGTGTGGAGAATGACACACTCACATTAGATATAGTGAAAGTTGCATTCACTATATATACAAAGCAAGAAATTATAGTTTTGAAACAATTATTCCTTGTTTTGCTTTGTTTTTGGTGTACTACTAACATAAGTTGCAGGAAATAAAAGTATAGATTGTCACATACTGTGTGTATTGTGTGTTTGCCCATGAGCTCTACCAAATGAGTACAGATTTTATACTACATTTACCATAGGACTCACTGCTGAAATGAAACTGCAAGTAATTCAAGCCAGAAAGTCTATTCTATAGGGCAGTAATGGTGAATCTATGGCACATGTGCCTTTTGGCACACAGAGCTCTCCCCGTGGGCATGCATACCATCTGTTACTTCAATAAGGGTGCATGCCTGGTCCTCTTCTTACCTAGCCCTCATATCCCCTTCATTGCCTCCCCAGAGACAGTTGAAGGGATGGGAGGGTGGGGAAAAAGAGGAACAGGTGCACGCCAGCTCTTCCTCTTCCTTCACTCTTCCATCCCTTTAACTGTCTCTGGGGAGGCAGTTAAGGATATGGGAGGGCAGGGGAAGAAGAAGAGCAGGTGTGCATCTGTTCCTCCTCTTTCCCCGCTCTCCTGTCCCTCAACTATCTCTGGGCAGGGAGTTAAGAGAATGGGAGGGTGGGGGAAGAAGAGGAGCAGGCATGTACCTGTACTCCTCTTCCCCTACCTTCCTATCCCTTCAACTGTCTTTGGGGGAGGGCAGTTAAGGGGATGGGAGGGAGGGGAAAGAAGAAGAGCCAGCACACATCTGTTTCCCATCTTCCCCTGCCCTACCATCCCTTCAATTGCTAGCCTGAGGTGGAGAGACTGTGCCTTGGATTTCCCCCCCCCCCCCGGAGTCTCACCCCCTGGAAGTCCCATCCCCAGAAGATGGAAGTGCCATCCCTGGAAGTCCCCCTGGCACCAGGTGAAACCCGGTGCAGGAATCCCACTGAGTGTGTGCATTCGGTCTCTAAAAGGGTTGCCATCTCTGGTATAGGGAGATTCAGAAAATACCAGAAAGCCAAACCCATGTCACAAACTGCCATATTGTTCTAGGGCCTTTTGCACTTCCTTATCTCATTGAAGGATGCCATTATGACACACAATTTTCTTCCTGCTTCATTGTTGACAGATTCAGCTGCCAGCAGATAACAAATAAAGTGAGTCTTGCTATATTACAAAGTAGACAATTAAAGCACTAAAGGAATGCTTTTATATGGAGATGATGGATCATCTGCCCTGACCTGATGACAGTCACTCACTCCTTGCTTTGTACTCAATGCCTTGAATCCCCATCTAGAGATGGTATCATGATACAGCGGTGCCCTCCTCGGGTGTACACCCCCGAGAATTGGGGATGCGGAGGTGCAACAGGCCCAATAGGACCAGCCCGAAGGCCTCACTCGCCCCATGGGTTGCTCAAGGAATGATACCTGAGCCCCCGATACAAGTGAGAATAAAAGTAGGCAAAAGTCAAAAAACAGCTGAAGCCAAGTAAGCGCTAGGCCAAAAGTCAAGCAAAGTCAGAGCAAAGAGTGGAGCGATGTTACTCGCTCAGTTCAAGCTCGAAAATGGCTGCCTCCATGTGGCAGCACAGAGCTATAAAGAACAAAGTCTCGTTCCAAGTCTCATGAGACCAGTAGCACCACGAGACTTGGAGTAGCAACCAAACAACCCGATTGGACAAGGCATGCAGGTGTTCCCATTCCCCTGCGCGCCTTGAACAACCAGGCTTCTCATGTCCTTATTTGGCCCGCACAACAATAATCCCCTCCCGACTTGTTGGGGGGTGTCTATGGGTGGATAAATGTTTTTGTTGACTGGTTTAGAATGATCATGTTCTATCCATGTTAAATATTACCAAGCCTGTAAAAGAGATAAAAGTAGTCCATATGTAAGTTCTTATGAAAGTGAATTTATAGAAAGACATTTGGTTTAATGTATGTAATGTATAAATAAAATGGAATGGAATCCTAAATATCCTAAAGACACGAGATCCTTTGATATTGGAAGCCTGTACAAACATGGATCTGGAAGGTCTGTATTGGTCCAAATCCTGCCTAAACTAGGCAACATGCAACCAGGGGGAAGATGGGCCTTTTGGCCCATGCAGAAAACCTCTAGGTCTCTTTTAGCAGCTGTTGAAACCACATACAAGTCTCCCCCAAAATAATTTTTGGGCTGACTATGGGGTGCTTTTGTGCCCCCAAAATGGCTAAAACTCATCAAAAGCATTGCTAATGTGGTTGTTTGAAGACACAACAAAAAACAAAATCAGGGACCTTAGGGTAACAAATATTTTTGTGCAACTTGCATACAAATCAGAGAAATAGGTGAACCAAAGGAGAAGACTGACTGCTTCATAAAGGTCTATGGTATTTCAGTGAATATTGTGGTCTTTGTTTCTTTATCTAGTTACCATTCAATGCATTAGAGAAATGGTTAATTAGCACATAGTGCATTACAATACAGAGTCAACTGAAATGAGAGAGGCTTCTGTTCCTCTTAATTATTCATAGATTTCATTGAGAAATGACCTATATAGATCTAAATCTTTGCTGTGATTTTGAAACAAGTTATTCTTCTAACACATTTCATTTTAAATTTCACATAAGGAAAAAGAAGTGTTCGATGGAGAATGTTTTTTTCAAAAACAAATGAACTCAAGTAACTGCAGATGGAGCATTTACTTGACGAGTAAATGCTAGCTTGCAACACTTCAAACAAGCAGATAGATGAAAGCACAGCATAAGCCTGACAGTGCAATATACCTTGTGCTCAAGCTGAGAATCATTAAGAGGCTTTATAACACTCCTTTTGATGCTTATATTACAGCACTTTGGGAGGGTTTATCTCCTCCATCAAGCTCTCTCCCTCATTTTAGTTTTTGACTGTGATATTATGTGGGCAGCTAAATGATTTGATCCATTGGTTTTCATATAAATAAGTGCTCTCAGCTATTGTCTCTCTTTTGTGTATCACATTTTTTTCATTCATTGATGATTCACACTTGAGAATTTCAGTGTTACTACTACATCAATCACTTTAGACTGGATTTGTCCTTTTTCCCCTTTACTCAAGAAGAAAGTCCAAAAGTATAGTTTAAGTAATGCATATAAAAGAAAATAAGATAACTAAGTAAAATCCATTGTGATGAACTTATCCAGTTCAGCCATGAGAGGTTACATCTTTAGCAGATCCAAAAGCATAGGATCCCAACTTGTTGTTGTTGTTGAAAGTTAAGAAGAATGAACAAGCACAAAGAGACAAAGTAAACTTTCATCCAACCCCCCAACTCTACCCTAGTGGGCTGTACCATGTACTGTGACTGGATGATCAGCCTTTGTCCAGCCTCTGATCCAGCCCCTAGCTGTCATCTCCCATGTGATCTGTCTCTAAGCAACTCATTAATGTCATTGCTTACCTTTTTGATTTTCCGCTTTTCCATAACAAAATCTGTGTCTATGTGCTTTATCTATGGGGATGTTTATGTTTACGTCTGTGCAACCACCTGGTGCTTGATTGAGTTCTCTTTGTTTCTCTAGATGCTGTTCTCATGACGAAAATTCCACACACACATCTCTACATTTCACCTTTGGCTGTATAACCCATCCATTTTCCAACACTATGATCAGGTAAATAGTGTACCTGGAGTCTGTTGTCCTGGTGATAACTTAAACTTTATGCATCTGCTATCCCTTCTTACACGTCTTCATTTCTAATCCTGACATGTGCAGGATTGCTCTTCAAAAGGAGCATTTCTTCAAACAGACATCCTGTATTTCATAGTATATTCCACTTCTTGTAAGATTCTGTGTGAAATAGAAGAAAGGGAAGATTAATGATATAATGTTCTTGTATGGTCAGAATATTTTTGAGCCTTTTTTTGTTTTTTGGGGTTTTTGTTTGTTTGTTTTTGTTTTTTTGTTTGTTTGTTTTTTGCATGCCCACACACATATACTTAAATACCTTAGCTTCTGTGCAAAGAAAAAGTCTCAAAATGTGCAAAAAAAAAAAAAAATCACACTGATGCCCCCCCTCCCTCTCTCCCCTCTCTTTGGCAACATCTTCTATTCTGTCCACTTTTTTTCTCCACATATGAGAAAATCTGTGAGTAGCCTTTAGATTCCTGTTCACAGATACAATGTATCACATTTTCCTTCTACACTTTTGTCTGAGGTTACCTTCCTATACTAATTTTGCCACAGTTCTCCTTTGAACAAAAAATAATAATCCACTTTTCTGGATTATTCAAATATGAGATTCAGAATAAAGCATGCAAATTGAGTGCAACATTTCAAAGTTTCTTCCTGAATGCCACTTGAATTGTGGTACATTCTTGACACAGAATGGCAAGAACAGCTCTCAGCAAACGAGTTATGCCTCATCCTCAAAGGAAAGGTGGATGAAGAGAGACTTGAGAGACTGCAGAGTTGTACTAATTGAACATAGTCAGCACATACTTAAGGAAGATGAATATGACAGTATTGGTAAGAAAAACAACACTTTTCAGCCACAGATTTATGAAGATGATAATGCTGCTTTTGAACTCTCCAGAAAGATCTAATTCTTGCTTTTGCAACTGCTCCCAAGAGCAGAAGTGTGTGTGTGTTTTTCCTCCCCAGCAAAATTGATTAGACAGTCTAATTCTGTAGCTACAGTGAAACTTCATGATAGGATGCTTATTTTCTGACAGGATAAAAGTTTTTAACCAGGATATAGCCAAAGCGACATCACATTTCAGGGATAACACTGCCATAGATGTTGCTGATCTAACAGTTTTTATCACACTGTTAAAAATTCCTTGTGGGTTATAAAACACATGACAGGAGATAAATTGAGTCATTTAGCTTTTTCTTGGTTCATAAATATTTCTCTTTCCCCCTTTTTATTTTATGGAGCAGTGAGATGCACAGAATATTTTCATTCTAGGAGTCCAGTTTCTTACTCCTTTTTTCCCCATCAAGGGAAATGTTAAAGGTGTTGACTTTTATATTTGGTTGTTGGTAGGGTTTTAACATTGATGCTAAATACAATGCATGAGGTAAAAGATTCAAATCTGGGAAGAATTCCAGCTAGCTCTTACTATTAAAATGATCCCTTTCTTCTCTCTCTAGTACTGATATCTGGGCTCTGCTGCAGAACAATTATTCTTTTAAAGCAATTAATAGACTGGCATCTATCTCTTTGAGTGGTCATGTTAGAATTTAAAAATATCTTAAAATCAGGATGCACACATCACTCTCCACCTTTTGACATAGACTCATCTTTCAGAATTGAAGAAAACTTGTGTTGTAAAAAGTGTTGCATCAGAAACTTTCTCTCCCCCCCCCCAGATGTTTGTAGACACACTGCAGTCTACTCTCTGACACAAATGGCACACAATTCTGTACTCATTTTCTTACATAGAAATTTAGGAGTGGTAAGTAGATAGGTAGACTGATAAACAGGTGGACAGACATAGAGATCAGTGAAACTATGAAACAAGGCAATGTTAGCTTAAGTTGGGCTGGACAGAATGTTGATTTATACCATCTATGCTGATTTTCAGTGTATGTAATAACCAGAAGAGCATCAGTAATTAATATGAATTAATTACTTCAAACCTCCTCCAGACAAATCTTGCCAAGAAAACCCCATGATAGGTTTGCCTTAGGGTTGGCATAAGTCAGAAATGACTTCAAGGCACACAGCAACAACAAAGAGGTGACTTTTTTTTTTTCTGAGAGTTGAGATGCTTATTGAAAATTACCTTCTGTGACTCTGCAAACAAAAGCATACCTTGCCTTGGGAACATTTGCCTTGGGTAGTGTGCTTTGAAAAACAAAAACACAAACAAAACTATGTGTCCATTTCAGAAAAACAAATGACTATGCACGTGCACAGGTGAAAGTATGTACAAACACACTTAATTCAATGGGAAGAGGCTTATGAAATTCATGTGTTAGGTAAGCTGCAAAAATAAAGCAAACAATAGGAAAAGTGTATACAGAAAGTGTGTGCAAATTTCTGTGTAGGCAGAAGAAGAAAAAATGCACCACAACTTGGGAAGAATGGTTTGAATGCATCTGGGATTCTGATAAATATAATGTAATGAAATTAGACTCTGGTTAGATACTGCAGAAATATTTCAGTTTGAGACTGCTTTAACTGCCCTGGCTCAATGCTAGGGAATTCTGGGATCTGTAGTTTTGTGAGACATTTATTCTTCTCTGTCAGAGAGCTCTGGCGCCTAGAAACTATAATTCCCAGTATTCCCTAGCACTGAACCAGGGCAGTTAAAGTGGTCTCAAACTGGATTATTTCTCCAGTAAGTTTTGGACATCGGAAGTATTAAAATGTCTAGTAAAACATCCTTGAAGGCCCCCTTACTCATCTTATGGAAAGCTTTATCCATCCTGGTCTCCTATGGAGAAACCATATTT
Source organism: Phrynosoma blainvillii (assembly GCA_026167975.1). Classification (NCBI taxonomy): domain Eukaryota; kingdom Metazoa; phylum Chordata; class Lepidosauria; order Squamata; family Phrynosomatidae; genus Phrynosoma; species Phrynosoma blainvillii. The sequence continues at coordinate 202,606,898 of JANUYF010000003.1, forward strand.
CTGCATATGAACCTACAAGAACCTTAAAATCTTCAGGGGAAGGTTTTCTCCCAATCCTGCCACCATGCCAGGCTCACAAAGACACAAGAGAAAGCCTTCTCAATGGCTGCTCCCAACCTTTGGAATGCCCTTCTATGGGAGGCTAGGGTGCGCCCTCCCTCCTTGCCTTTCACTGGCATGTAAAAATGATTGTGCTTTGCCAGTATGAAGTTTTAGAGATGCTTTTATCTTGTAATCCACCTTGGGTCCCTTCCTGGGAGAAAGGCAGCATAGAAATGAAATGAAATAAATATCTGACCATCTTGGCTCTCTCTGAAACCCAATTTCTTCCTTTGACAGTTCCTGAATTAGTGGCCATTCTAGTTGTGGAATGCGAGGAATTGTAATCTGAACAAGTACTTTTTGAAGAAATAGCAACATTCGTGTCTTGTAGGAAGGGAGAAGAAAAGGAAGAAGGAAGGGAGAAGAAAAAAAAGGAATGTGGCAACACCTTTCAGACTAACCAGTTTGTATTTTAGCAGGAGTTTTTATAGAAATAAACCCAGTTCTTCAGATGCAGAACCAAGAAGTATCAAAACCCATGATGGTAATAGAACTGAGAGAAATAATTCTTTTGTAGACCTTAAGATTCCCAAAGGTTCATGTGGGGAGATACAGTCCAGATACTTTGGACCTAAGCTTTATGTCATGACGAGTACTTTGAATTGTGCCTGGAAACAAACCACCAGTAGCCAGTGAAGCTGTTTCAATAAGGGAATTATATTTTCCATATAGCTAGCCCTGGTGAGCATTCTGGCTTTAAAACTGATATGAAGTACCATGAAGATGATAAAATTGTTTTTTTGTTTTTTTAAAAAAAGGACAATTGATAATGTGATTCTGTATTTCCCTTGCTTCCACTTCATTTAGTGATGTTGTGAAGCACCTGTATGGTTGTGAACATTTGGCATTGTTCCATTTGGCTGCAACAGCAGGAGCTTGTTCATGAAAATTAAACCACCACAGCTTACCTCATGATGAATCAAAACAGAAGACAATGTTTATATCAACTTGGCTTAATTCCCAACAAATACCAGCTTATATTATGCAAAATGTTCTATGTGACTATGCTGTGCACATTTGAGCAGCAAATTTCCCATTCATGGATCCATCCCCCTTAATAAACAGCCTTTGTGGCCAAACAAATTGTCCACTGTAACTTTTTAGAAAAGCCAAGATTTATATTCTCATCCTTAGTTTCAATTTCCATTCAGCAGAGTGTCCATAACTGGTATTGTAAATGCTATGCCTGTCTGTCAAATCAGCAGAAAGCTTACCTTCAGAGTGAATGCTAAGTGGTATTTGCAATTTCTGCTGCCTTTCTCATTCAACCATTTTGGAATTGTTCTCTGCTACAGTGCATTTTTTCCAATCTTCATTTTACTTTTTTTTCTTTCCATTTTTTTTAGCTGTTTCCCAAAACTAGTTTATGATCCAATCTACAACATACATGATCATCAACATACAACTTTGAGGAAAAGTATGAAATTTGTCATTTAGTATTTAACACTTGTACTGCCTCACACCATCCACAACCCTCTCTTTGCAGCTGTTGTTCGCTTAGTGTATGACAGCTATTCCACTGCAAGCTTGGTGGTTTTCTAATTAAACTCTTCAAGGTGACTATTCAGCAGAATTTGCAGAGTAGTAAGCATACAATCCTCTATTAATGTTAATGGAAGCTGTATGGTTAATTGAATCACTGAACTTCCTCCTGAATATTTACCACTGTATGTCCTGGCAGCAAACATTATATAATCAAAATAATCAGTCATGTACCTTATGGAATTAGTCAGTGTTTCCTTAAATTATTTAAGATCATAAACACCTGCTGCCTGAAAGCATTTTATGAGCCTGACCTCCAATGACTTGGGGCTCTGAGGAATTGTTTTAATTGGACTGGTTAATTTTCTATAATGAGTCAAACCCTTCATCTGCTCTTTTCTAATAAGCAATGCTGCATGTAAAATGATTACTTCAACTGATGGGTGTAGGCAGAAGCCTAACCAAATCAAACTGTCATTAAATTACCATACATTTCCATCTATAAACCCTGGGTTAACAACTCTCCATTTGTTGAAGCAAAGCAAAATATTAATCAGGTCTCCCTGTTCATAAAGAGACCCACACAGAGAAAAGTTATGAAAGACATATGCCAAGCAAAGGAGAATTCAAGGAAATTTCTACATGAACATTGACTGGATGTTGGGCTTGATTGGGATGAGCATGTCACAACAGACAATACATAAGAGGAGAAGCCACTGATACAAATCAAAACTAATTGGTGTTGTATGGATGTAGTAAGTATTTTACAGTAGAGAAAATCTTCCTACTGCTGAAGAAACTACTACAGGGGAGAGCTTGCTTATGAGCATTAGAGACTTTGGAGGGTTGCAGACTGCCAGAAATAGTGCAAATTGAGTCCACTTTTAGGGTTAGTGTTAGTGCTAGGGAATCATGGGAATTGTTTTTTTTCCTGAGACATTGAGCCTTCTCTGTCAGAGAGCTCTGGTGCCACAATAAACTGCAGTTCCCATGATTCCCTAACCCTAACCCTAAAAGTGGACTCAATTTGCTCTATTTTTGGCAGTCTGCAACCCCCCTTTGAGGTGAAACATACAGGCCAAATAAAGTGGTTTCAAACTGCTTTGAAGGTAGGGCATTTAGATGATGCACATTTCCAAAGCAGGCAGAAAATGAATTGAGGCCATGCTCTGGGTCTAAAAACAGGAGCAAAAATAACTCAGAATATTCCAGTTTAGCCCAGAAAATGCATACCTTCAACCCAGCATATATACACCCCAATGCCAGAGTGTTTCTAAAAGAGCGATCTGTCCTAACCCTAAACTTAAAGCTGCATATGTATGCACCAGTGCAGGTGCACATTAAAAAAAAGAATGGAGCTGCCATATCCAAGCATTCAGTGTGGCAAAGCAAAAAAGTGAAAATGTGACATCTCCAAGTGGTATAATTACAACATACACAAAACAGACAGTCCAAGAGGGTGCATGGGGTAAAGATGGGGTGAAGGGGGCATGTAAGAAGGATCTTTATGATTGTGCTTTGCCAACTGGGCACACCAATGATTTGATGCCCTGTACCCGGTGAAGGATTGCAGGTGCAACTGTGTGGCTGATAAAAAGGTCAGCCATCCAATGGGATGGCATCTAGGCAGCAGGCAGTCACCAGCTATGTGACGGTGTGTATGGATGGTGGGGAGGCAAAAAAATAATAATAATAAAAATCCAGCAGTGCAGCTTGATGTGGTCAGGCCTTGCACATTCAGGCCACCTTGGAATGCCCAGTGTGGACAGCAGGGTTTCAAACCAATTTCAGAAAAAGCAGATTCAAGCTGCTTTTTCCTGCCCATCTGTTCCTCCCCTTAGTTGTCTAACTTTTGAGAACTTATTTTTGATAATGCCTTGGGCCTAGCCTAATCCACAAGGCATGAGTGATTCCTTGAGTACTTCTTTCATGGCCTGGGCTGCATCTGCATTGCAGAAATAACCCAATTGAACTGTCATGGCTCAATGCTATGGAATTCTAGGAATTGTAGTTTGCTGTGACACCAGAGGTCAATGACAAGAGAAAGCTAAATGTCTGACAAACCTACAGTTCCCAGAATTCCATAGCATTGGGCCATGGCAATTGAACAAAGCCTCTATTACACATAAGGAAGCTCTCTGCTTCATTTTAGGAGCACTGAGAAAGGAGACTAAGCAGATTATTATAATGCTAATTTCTCACAGGAAAAAGCTTTGATCATATTTCTTATCTTTTGGGATGTCAAGATGGGATTAATCATGCAGTGCAGTCTCTCTGTGGTAGTGTTTATGCTAAGTGAAACTTATCTCTTTCATGCCTGTTTTGGGGCTGATCTATAGTATTTTGTGTATAAGATAGGTACTCACAACACATTCTTTAATAACAAGCACCATTTTTTAATATAAGTGCTAATGAAATTGAGGGAAATGTTCCTTTTTTGTGTTCTTTTCATATATTTAGTTATTTTTGATCCATGATCCATTTTCAAAAATACCGTAAGTAAATAAACATCACAATTGTTCATTTTATTTTATTTTATTTAGTCTTTATTTTGTATTTGCCCACCCAGCCCAGGAATAACAAGACAAGACATGGAAAGTGGGTTCAAACTGGGCCATTTATTAACCTGGCCTATTTATTAATTTCTTAATGGAACTGCAAACTAGGTGTGAATCTACCCAAGGATGGGAGCAGTTGTAGCTGGTGGTCAATCCTAACCTCCTAACCTCCTCCCACCTTGGCATAACTGCTGAGGCATCATTTAAAATCTTGTCTCCCTGTGGGCATGGGCAAACTATACATCCCATCCCAACACCTTCAGTGTGGGAATGAGATATCAATTGTTGATGATATCTCTATATCTTAATCACCAGAATCTGTGGATGTACTGTTAAATATTTATGGAGTATATAGAAAGCAAAAAGGAGAGGAAAGAACAAAGTCCCATTTAGTTTCTGTGTATTTGGTCATACCTTCCTGAACCTTAGAATTAAAAATATATCTCAAAATGGTTGAAGTACCTAGAGGCCACCCTGAAAATCACAGTAGGATTAATGATGGAAAAATCTGACTATTGCAATCCAGGTCAGTTTCACATTTATTCCCCCCCCCCCAAATCTTCTCTGTTCCATTTCTGTTTCAATATGTGCTTAAAACAGAAAAAAATTGAAACTGCATTAAAATTCAGTAGTGAATAAAATCAAAGTTTTCAAGTCAATCTTTTGTATTTCTTTTGTGAATGTAATAGTCACACCAAGATGTTTAAAAGCCTAATAGCTACTAGGATTCCATGTGCTTATGTACAGAAGAGATCCAGGAAATATTACTTGGATATACTGATATTTGTAATGTTAGCAGGTTTCAAATGTCAAATGGAATCTCATGAACCATTAGCCACCAAAACTTAATGATTATGATATCAAATAGTGTTGCAAACATTAGCTCTATATTTCTGTGTCCCTATGTCTAAGGTGGAAGGCTTTAGCGGTCTGCATCAGGATAAATCAGTTTCTTAGATTTTAGGAACCTAAGGAACATAGAAATATGCCATATAAAGAGTCAGAATTCTAGTTTTCTAGGTTAATATGGTTTCTGGGACTGGTAATGGTTCTCAACTTTATGAACACATGTCTTTTTCAGACCTACCTGAAGATTTCAGTAACTAATACAGTGGAAAGAATATTTTAAAATATTTAAATAATTGTCCTCTCTCCTCCACAAGAGTTGAGAAACCTTGACAAAAAGAATCTTTTTCAGACCTACCTGAAGATTTCAGTAACTAATACAGTGGAAAGAATATTTTAAAATATTTAAATAATTGTCCTCTCTCCTCCACAAGAGTTGAGAAACCTTGACAAAAAGAATCCTAGAGTGATCATATTTGCAGTTCAGGACTTATTCTGCATAAAATTTACATAAGAATGGTGGAACATTCACAACATTTTCTATATGGAAAACAATATCTCAGCACAGAAATATTAATTCCTGCATAGAAAATGTTGGTTTCTGTGTAGAAAATACTGTAGTTGGAGATTTATTTTGTATGAAATTCACACATGATTATTTGCATAGAAAACAGAATTTTCCATGCAAAAAGCAACATTTTCTGAACAGAAATTAGTATTTGTGTTGAAATATCATTTTCTACACAGAAAATGCTGTTTCCTATCCAGAAAATGCTGATTTATGCATAAAACAACATATGTGAATTTTGCACAGAATAATTTCTGAATTGAAAATACCCTTTCAAAGACTTTCTCACAGAAGAAAGAAAATTGTTGGAATTACTTGTTGCTTCCTTTGTAAAGAAATGTAGTGAAGAATTATGTCACTTGTTACTAAACCAGGAAACCTTTATATGCAACCTGGAAATTTTTGTACACAAGCACTCAGCCATGGCCCTTTCCTTTTCTCTACTTTGTAAACTTTAATGGTTCATTAAACTAAATACTATGAATAACAGAGAAAGAAACAGAAAAAAGATACAGAAAATTGGTCTTTTATATGCTAATTTCTTCAAGGATAATATAAGCACAGATGTGGAAGAGAGAGGAAACACCAGCAGTAATTAAATGGTTAATTAAATTATATGAAATAGCAGAGCTAGATAAAATGGCATGTTGGATGAAAGAGAAAACAGAAGAATATGTCTGGCAAATTTTCTACAATTATTTGCGGAAGTATTGGAAATATATTATTATTTTAAATTAAGAGAACACTCAAGAAACAGGTTTGTTTATTTCCATAACAGATTTGAAAGAATTAATTAAATTAACTAACATTAATTATAAATTTATTAAGGAAAATCAGATTACTTAACAGAAAGAATACAAGAGGTATAGCATATGAAATTCATTGGAATTTACATATTCAAAAACATAATCTGAGATTCAAAGTAGTTATACAAATTTATTAAATATAAGATAGAACATTTGATCTTAGGTATAGTAGCAATCGGGTGCAGGGATATCAAAGTATATATGTTATATGGATTTTATAATGTATAGGATGAAAAACACCCCCGATGAGTCGGGAGGAGTTTCTTGTTGCGCTGGCCATATAGGACATGAGAGGCCTGATTGGTCAAGCGCACAGGGGTCATAGAGCACCTGCGTGCTTGGTCCAATCAAGTTGCGTGGTTCACATCCCAAAGCCTCGTGGTTCCTGTAATCTTCCAAGACTTGGGGCGAGAGTTTATTCTTTATAGCTCTGCATTGCCATGTGGCGGCAGCCATTTTAGGGCTTGAACTGAGTGAGTCACATCACTCTGCTCTGTGCTCTGGCTAATTCAGGGGTAGGCAACCTTTCCCCTTTAAGGGCCGAGGGACTTCAGCTCCCAGAATCCCAGGAGCTATTGACCAACATGGGACTATTATCCAACATGGCTGAGGCTTCTGGGAGCTGTAGTCCCTCGGCCCTTAAAGGGGAAAGGTTGCCTACTCCTGGGCTAATTGCTTGGCTTTGGCCTAGCGTTCATTCTTGGCTTTTTCCTGTATTTGGCTTTTGTTGTTTTTGCTCTTTCTTCTACAAGTGGGAGTGTTCACTTGCCCTCCCTGTACAATACGGAAGGCTGACTGAGGCCTTTGGGCTGGTTCCCTCAGGCCTGCAAGGGCCTCCGCATCTCCAACACTCGGAGGGTGGCTTCATCCGAGGCGGGTGCTGTGGTAGGCATCCTCACCGGGTGGGCGGACCCGGTACTAGATTTCAGGCCCAGTGGCGCCTGGCAACCCTGGTCTGGTAAGGTTGGGATCCCATCGCTGGTTCAGGAGGGTTGCTACACTTCTCCCCAGTGGTGAGTGGGTTTGAAGGCAGTATTGTCTTCTGGTTAGGGTTCCATATAGGGCCCCGGTGGTGAGTGGGTTTGAAGGCAGTATTGTCTTCTGGTTAGGGTTCCGTATAGGGCCCTTCTCCGCCCTGGTTGGTTATTGCCAGTAATGCTTCCTGGCTGTTTGCGTCTCTTGCTGAGACTTGGGGAAGGGCGGCCTTTGGCCTAGTGATAATCATCCCAGGTTGGGTGATTGTGCTTTGGACCCATGTTGCACTCATTGGGGCAGAGTGATGCCCCACAGTAAGGCACAATCTAAGAGACGTGCAGCTTCGGCTGTGTCCAGTTCTGGTCAATCTGCTTCAAAGAGGCCTTCTCAGTTTACCAGCAGAGATGATGAGATTGCTGCCCAGTTAGTACAACTGGACAAAACAGTGCAAGCTTGTGTTGTGGTTTGCAATCAGCTTGCTCAGAAGGGGCTATAGGCTACAACCGTCTGTCCTAGTGCCAGCACTTCTGGTACTACAGACACAGATGTGCTGCCCCCTCCCGTGGCACCTGATGCTCAGTTGATGGATGCCACACTGGGTCCTTCAGTGGTTTCGGCGGTGAAGGCTGAGCACCCCACTATTGCCCATGTTTGGGATTTCCTAAAAAGGGTCCCCGGTGTGGAGATTCAGGGTGCGGCTGCCCCTGTTTCTGAGCAGCCTACTGTGGCAGATTTATATAACCTCTTGAGAGGAGTGGTTCTTCCAGGTGCCGGTGCAATGGAGCAAACCCGTGATATGCTAAGAGGAGACCAAGCTGCTGCTGCTTTATCTTTGCTTGACACCCGAGCTGTTGCAGGGCCACACTTATATTTATGTTTTCTTTTAGTCAATGTATGTTTTCTTGGATTGGATGATGAGAATAATAAAATGTTTTTAAAAATACTAGAATAAATAGAACTTGGTTTCATAAAGCAGAGGAACCCATACATCATTGTGTGGGTTGGGGGTGGAAATAGATGGTTATCTGAAAGTATGAAATAAATATGTCTAAGCATTCTGACTTAACTCTGGTATACCATTATAGGAGGAAAATACTGAGCTAACAGCGTTATCTCAAATAATAAACTGCAAAGGTAGGTTTACTGTTGAACATTAGGAAAATGAAAATAATGACCATGGAGGAGTTACATAAGTTCAACCTAGAAGATGAGGATATTGAAATAGATTAAATAGAGGCTGTTGTACTTCAGCCATATCAGAGAAGGAAGAAAACACTAGAAAAGACAATAATTCCAGGAAATGTTGAGGGCAGTTGGAAAAGAGAAAGACTGTGTACCAGATGGATAGATTCAATCAAAGAGGCCATGGACCTGAGCCGAGTGATTGAGGGCAGGGGGTCTTGAAGGTAGTTAACACACACAACAGAGTTCCACTGAATGTTCATGTTCTACAAGGGATATCACATTCATGTACTAGTGGACTAAATTTAATGACTAGACAATATAGGGGCAGCTGATATAGGGCCTTTACAGACTGCCAGAAATAATGCAGCTTGAGACCATTTTAACTGTTCTGGCTCAGTGCTAGTTTATTGTGGCCCCAGAGCTCTCTGAGAGAGAAGGCTCAATGTCTCAGAAAAAACTATAGTTCCCATGATTCCCTAGCACTGAGCCAGGACAGTTAAAGTAGTCTCAAGCTGCATTATTTTTGGCAGTCTGTAAAGGCCCACAGTCTATTTGAAAGAGAACTCCACAATTTAATGTGTGTGTATGTATTTGTTGGTTAGAAAGAAGAGGGCAAAGACTTTGCAGTGAAAACAGTCACTGCATACACTCTAGAACTAGACTTCCACTAGTGCTGCAATACCATTGGATACTGACTTCCAATTTAAGAAGTAGTAAACCATAATATATGTTCAAGTATATTGTATTGTAAGATTATTCTGTCCAAAATTATAATGGAAGTCAGAATAATATAATATAGCAACTAAAAGTGGAAGTAAATTACCTTCTGTTTAATAACAATAACTTCAAGACCCTACAAGCAACAAAATTGATATATGTGTTCTCAGCTATCTTTTGTTGCCAGTGGAATGGCTGAAGTGAATTACTGAAACATTTTTGTGAACAGAGAAGTTTAAAAACATATTGTGAAACATTTTACAGAAAAATATTTCAAGCCACAAACTTAATAATTAAAGCTTGGTTACAGATGAATTGTACTTGAACTACTTCAGTCAGTTATTAGGACTTAAAAACAGCAATTGAATAAAGTGATTGATAACCTGTTCAGCTGCTTCTTTTATTCAGTAAATAAATGAATAAAAAAAATCTCAGACAAGCAGTAAAGCTCCCCCACAAAAAAATGTAACCTAGAAACCTGAATCCACTAACGTAAGATTTCAAGAACATAACATTAATTTGACTTCTGTATCTTAAAAACCACTTCTGTCTAAAGTATTGAATCTAGCTATCTCAGGGCCTTTGCAGACTGCCAGAAATAGTGCAAATTGAGTCCACTTTTACTGCCCTGGCTCAGTGCTACGGAATCATGGGAACTCGTTTTTCTGAGACATTGAGCCTTTTCTGTCAGAGAGCTCTGGTGCCACAATAAACTACAGTTCCCATGATTCTCTAGCACTGAGTCAGGGCAGTTAAAGTGGACTCAATTTGCACTATTTCTGACAGTCTGCAAAGGCCCTCAGTTTCCTTACAAAATTATAATAAACTGTACTTTTTCTTTCTCTAGAACTCTCTGAAATACAGTAATGTGGAAAAGCAAGCCAGTTAAGAAGCTGTTTGCTGCACATCATAATTGGAAAGTCTCTTAATTTGAAAAAAAAGTTAAAATTTCAGTCACAGACAATACATCAAAGAATTCTCCACATTCTTGACTCAGCCTTAGAGGAAGGAAAATAAAATGTCTAGTGGCAGCTTGAAATTTATTTAGTGATGGCATGAATTTCACAATGGGGGCTATAAAGCAGAACATATAGAAAGGATCTTGGCACTGAAGTTGATGAGAAGCTGAAACATGAGTCAGTAGTATTATTTGGCTGCAAAACAGGCTAAGATGATTTCAGCTGAATTAATAAGTACAGTTTCCAATATACTAGACCAGGGGTAGGCAACCTTTCCCCTTTAAGGGCCGAGAGACTTCAGCTCCCAGAAGCCTCAGCCATGTTGGCCAATAGTCCCATGTTGGCCAATAGCTCCTGGGATTCTGGGAGCTGAAGTCCCTCAGCCCTTAAAGGGGAAAGGTTGCCTACCCCTGTACTAGACACACCACTGCCACTTTATGATGCCTCAAGCAGTTGGGGCAAAAGGAGCAGCCAGAGGCCACTCCCACACATTCATGTTCCTGATTTGGGCTGCCACCATGGTCCTGAACTGGGCCACTAAAAAGGAGCAGTTTTTTTTCCTGCTTCTTATTGGCCTGGCTCTTCTGGGTTGGGATGGGCTTGACACAGCTTTCAGCTGCATTCAGGACATGCATTGTGTAAACTCAGGAGCTTCCTGTGTTTGAAAATCAGCCAGCTGAGTGCAGCTAGGAGTCGGGATTTAGCCAGGATGCACTGTCCCAGTGGCATCGGAAGCATTTTTAATATGACAATTCCATGTTGCATCCTGTAAGTGACTCTATCCCAGTAGGTCAATTTTTTTGGGGGGAGGGGAGTTGTGATAAAATTCTGAATTCAGATTGTCAGGTTCAGTGTTCTAGCTAACATTGGTTTCTGTTAGTCCTCTCATTTTCAAAATAAACATTTCTCTGGGAGACTGATAGCTAAAAGTTCCACTGAAAATTGAGACACTGCGTTAAAGACCCTTCTTATTCTGCCACTAGGAAGAATGTGAAACATAGTACCCATTGTTTTCTTACATAAATGGAAAGTCTCCACTCAGCCAGGGACCACTGGCAAGTATATTTCACATATTCCCAAAGGAATTTCTTCAGAGTACTGGGCCGTAAGCTCAAAATCTGCACTGCATTGTCAGTAATCATAACGTCATTTCCTCCTGTGTCCCAAGACTCATGTAAATTTGGAAAAAATTGGAGTAATAAGAAAGATTGGAATCAGTTCAACACTCAGGTTGCTGATGAGTTGTTTGGCCCTATTCAGATTGGCAAAAACTTAAACAATACAACTGTGTCTCCAGCCTCACAATCTTATACTCATACTGTGAAGCTAAGGGTGTTTTGCTCTTCTCCTCTTCTTAGGGAAGAGGCAAGGCATATGTGGTGGTGCTACACATGAGTAACAGGGCATGAGTAGCAGTGCTATGTTGCATTGCCATTTATAAAGAGGTGGAGCCAAGGAGACATATGTAACCACTCTTCCCTGGGTTGATATCTTCTGTTGAAGCTTGATCCAACTGCCCACCCACACTGGAGGTCCAGGGCAAGGTTTCATGTATTTTTTTGAATTCACTTAACTTGTGCATTGAAGAAAAGATGTCCAGGGATCCCCCCCCCCCCCTATCTTAGAACTGAAGCTTTGTGAAGTTCAGAAGGTCAAATGTGACCATATAGTCAAAGTTAAAGAAAAAGTCACATGGATTTAAATGGCAATATGGAAGAGGATCAAATCATGATTGTTGAATAATGAACCATTTTTGTGACAGCAGGTTCTACAGGCTAGCACTTCAAGTCCTGAAGAAAATTGCTATCTTTTTAACCAGCATGGGTAACACTCCTTAGAGCCCTGGGACTTATAAGTGAATGAGAATTGTCAGGCTTCCCCAAGGAATGTGGGTCAGCTAGTGTATGGCTGCAGGCATACAGCTGGGCATTGCTGTCGAAAGGTTGCATTTCTGTCGAAAGGCAGAGGAAATGACAAAGTTATGACTGCAACTGCTGCTAGATATTCTGCAGTATGGAAGAACTTTCTGAAGGGTTTTAATTTAAAATTCAATAAAGTTGTGGCCCTAGTTTACCCCAGAACTGTGTGTGCTCTCATTATTCCAAAGTGGAGGAAAGTCCAAACTTAGTCCAAATCCAGTTTTGTTTTGCCTTGTTTTCTACTTGAGCCATAGTCTGATCAAGCCTGGAGATTTTATATCATCCTCAAATCCAACTGTGCTTTCAAAATGTTCTCTCTGTTTACTGATATCACAAATAAGTCTGAATACATTTTCATAGAATGAGCAACTACAAAAGAAAAGAGAAAACCACATGAAAAGATAAAATGAACAATAGAAGATAACACTAAAGAAGATATGAAGAACCCACAATTGGACAAAAATCAAACATGCATCCATAGGATTTGTGCTGTCCATATTCCCAATTTAATAGCAGAAAAGAAAGTTGCTTAGCAATGACAGAAGTGGACTTAAAGAAACTGCTGAACGTACTTCCAGTGGAGTTGAAAAAATGACAAATTGCATTTCTGATGGACAACACAGTACAAGTGGTAGATAGTCATTATGACTCATTGCTTGACAAAAAGCCTGACAGAAATTATTAGTCGCCTTGAAAAATCCTTAGTGTTATTGGTGAAATAAAATCCCTTTTTACTAGCAAAGTAATACTATGAAATTATGTTTTCAAGAAATCATGGCAGGAGCCATTGTTAAACAGATTACTATAGCTAGAAGGTTATTAAATAGAATTAGCAGGGTTGACCCAAGACATTTTGCTGTCCACAGTAAAGGACAAGATGAATGTTGAGTAACTGCTTGGTCTGCCAGTTAAATCTTACATCTGCAGTGGTGACAGGACACCTGAGGTAGATGGATAGTATAGGCAGCTGTACAGCATAAACAACTCTGTCTAGCATTGGGATATTACTGTCAGTCAAGATGGAATAGCTGAGGGACATCTGCACTTCTGATGTTGTCCTCCAGAATCTGCTACCAAAATTGTTTCCTTTCCTGGCATGATGATAGTACCTGCCTTGAAAATCATATATTTTATTTAATCACTAAAAGTGCTTGTTTAAAAACCCTGGCCAATATTATCTATAAGGTACTTAGGCTGCATCTACACTGCAGAAATAATTCAGTTTGACACCACTTTAGCTGCCAGGGCTCAATGCTATGGAAATCTGGGATTTGTAGTTTTGTGAAATATTTAATCTTCTCTGTCAGAGAACTCTGGTGCCACAACAAACTACAAATCCTAGAATTCCAAAGCATTGATTCATGGTAGTTAAAGTGGTGTCAAGGCACAGTTTTTCCTTGAAACAGCTGAATGTTGTGTGTTGCATCGGCACAAAAATGACACCAAATTCAATATTATGGTTGTAAACAATTGGCCACAACTTTATTTGTACAGGGTCTTAAACTAATTCATTAACAATTAATTAATTTACCTTTTTATATTGTTCTAGATATGTGTATTCCTAATGTGTCAAGAACATCTAAATCCTTTTAAACACTAAATCAATTAACTCATCTCCCCCCGATCGGAAATGACATCATAATTTAATCAATGACATAACTTGTCTATGACATCATCAACTTGTTTGATGACGACATAGAAAAACTTTTTGTTAACCCATTGACGTATACTCTTTGTCCAAATCAACTTGAACCAATTTCTTAATTCCAATTAACTAAATTATCCCAAGGGGGGGGGTCTCTGCCCACCAAAAGTATTTTAATTATAGATAGCACATATCCTAACCAGGACACAGACATCAAGTTGTGACAAAATAACTTAACTTGGCCCCAATGCAAAATGACCAATAGCGAATAACAGTTGTTTCTATCCATAACAATACAAACTAAAAAGTAGAAGCAGACCCCATTCTTTATTCTCAGGGAGGGCAAAAAAACCAGGTTACAATAACTCTGGGAAAATTCCCTTCCGGCCCCATAAGGCGACCAGCTGTAGCCTGAGAATAATTTGTTAAGCCTCAATTAACAAAGGGTGGGTGGGTCGGATCGCTTGTCTGCAGTTCTAAAATGGCTGCTCCACATGGCAGCCAATGGGCTTTATAGCCCTAACTTCTCGCTGGTAGTCTCGCAATATGTGAGACCACCAACAAGTAGGGATCCTAGAGGATCCCTTTCCTGATTGGCTGGGTGGCTGAGGAAGGGGCGGGACTTCCCCTGCCCAGCCAATCATGTGTCTGGCATCATTTAACTGGCCGTTGCAACATAGAACCTCTCCCGACACGTCGGGGGGTGGGGTCTTTGCATCGGCACAAAAATGACACCAAACTCAGTATTATGGTTGTAAACAATTGGCCACAACTTTATTTGTACAGGGTCTTAAACCAATTCATTAACAATTAATTAATTTACCTTTTTACATTGTTCTAGACACGTGTATTCCTAATGTGTCAAGAACATCTAAATCCTTTTAAACACTCAATCAATTAATTCATCTCTCCCCCGATCGGAAATGACATCATAATTTAATCAATGATGTAACTTGTCTATGACATCATCAACTTGTTTGATGACGACATAGCAAAACTTTTTGTTAACCCATTGACGTATACTCTTTGTTCAAATCAACTTGAACCAATTTCTTAATTCCAATTAACTAAATTATCCCAAGGGGGGGGGGGTCTCTGCCCACCAAAAGTATTTTAATTATAGATAGCACATATCCTAACCAGGACACAGACATCAAGTTGTGACAAAATAACTTAACTTGGCCCCAATGCAAAATGACCAATAGCGAATAACAGTTGTTTCTATCCATAACAATACAAACTAAAAAGTAGAAGCAGACCCCATTCTTTATTCTCAGGGAGGGCAAAAAAACCAGGTTACAATAACTCTGGGAAAATTCCCTTCCGGCCCCATAAGGCGACCAGCTGTAGCCTGAGAATAATTTGTTAAGCCTCAATTAACAAAGGGTGGGTGGGTCGGATCGCTTGTCTGCAGTTCTAAAATGGCTGCTCCACAAGGCAGCCAATGGGCTTTATAGCCCTAACTTCTCGCTGGTAGTCTCACAATATGTGAGACCACCAACAAGTAGGGATCCTAGAGGATCCCTTTCCTGATTGGCTGGGTGGCTGAGGAAGGGGCGGGACTTCCCCTGCCCAGCCAATCATGTGTCTGGCATCATTTAACTGGCCGTTGCAACTTAGAACCTCTCCCGACACGTCGGGGGGTGGGGTCTTTGCATCGGCACAAAAATGACACCAAACTCAGTATTATGGTTGTAAACAATTGGCCACAACTTTATTTGTACAGGGTCTTAAACCAATTCATTAACAATTAATTAATTTACCTTTTTACATTGTTCTAGACACGTGTATTCCTAATGTGTCAAGAACATCTAAATCCTTTTAAACACTCAATCAATTAATTCATCTCTCCCCCGACCAGAAATGACATCATAATTTAATCAATGATGTAACTTGTCTATGACATCATCAACTTGTTTGATGACGACATAGCAAAACTTTTTGTTAACCCATTGACGTATACTCTTTGTTCAAATCAACTTGAACCAATTTCTTAATTCCAATTAACTAAATTATCCCAAGGAGGGGGTCTCTGCCCGCCACAGGAGGGGCCAGCCTAGCTTGGCATCCCCTCCCCCCAGGAGAGCTTATTCAATGTGACGAGTAATAGACTCCAATTATACATCACAAACCTCAGGGGAGAGATGAACCCCACCACCCCTGTACAAATGTGACATAACAATCTGAATAGCTTCTTGATTAACAACACAAATCTCCAAACCCCCAAGTTTCTTAACCATAGATCTATACAGCCAATGACAGGCCACATTGATCGAAGCATCCTTTCTTGTTCCCACCCATGCGTACCATTTCAAAAACTTGGTCCACATCATCCCCCTGTTCAGGAGTCGCCGCTTAATGTCTTGCCTGTCATTCAGGATCTTCTTGGCTAACTTGAAACACGATAATTTAACATTGTCATTTTTTTTAAAAAAAAAATGAAGCAGTAGAATCTTAGGCGGTGTGAATGTCGCAGATAACTTGATGATTTGTGGAATGAAAGCTCCCCATAGCATTTCTCTGCAACCAAACCATCGAACTGTCTGTATCTCTTGTATCCCCGGGTTACGAACACTAAATGATTGGAGCACACGACGTTCCGCCCAAAAGACAAGACTGTGCCCGATGATCTAGACCTCTTCTGAATTCACATCAGTAGAATCTTGGGTGGTGAGAATGTTGCAGACAATTCAATGACGCGTGGAATGAGAGCTCCCCATAGCATTCCTCTCCGATCAAACCATCGAATTCGCTGAACCTCTCTTATCGCCAGATTCCGATCGCGACAGGATTGCAGCACATGACATTCCACCCAGAACACAAGACTGTGTCCAATGATCCAAACATCTTCCAACTTCAGATGTGTCGATGGAGCGACAGACTGGAGGATCGCCCTGTGGATTTCTAATCTCCAAGGTTCCACAGATGTTTCGGTACCTCCAGTGGTAGAGGTGCCGCCTCTGGGGCATGTTGACGAAACCTGGAAAACTAAAAACAAGAAATGGCGCCCGCCAACGGATTTAGTAACCCTGGCACATGGTGAGCTTGAAACAACACATTGTATCTTAAACATTGAGTAACCATTGCTCCAACCAAAGACACCACCCTTAAGGATTTGGAGGTTTAAGAGTTCATTACACGAACCACTGCTGGGTTGTCACATCAAACCAAACAGTTTTTATTTTTAAATTGAACTGGCCACAAATGAACTGCAACCAGAATAGGGAAGCGTTCGAAGAAAGTAAGGTCACATGTCCAACCCTTATCAATCTACTCTTGAGGCCATCTCTCAGCGGCCCACTGACCCTTCCAATATAGGCCAAAACCATGTGCGCCTGAAGCATCAGAGTGTACCTGGAGGTCTGCCTTTGAAAGCATTTCAGACCTCCGAAAGGAGACTCCATTAAATTGATCCAAAAATGATTCCCAAACCTTCAAATCAGCTCTGATCCTGCTATTAATTCTAATATGGTGATGTGGAGCGGAAATCCCTTTTGTAACATTGTACAGGCGAGCACAAAAGGCTTGTCCAAGAACAATAACTTTGCATGCAATATTTAACCATCCAGTCAGGGATTGAAATTCTCGAAGTGTGGCCCTCTTTGTACTGCTCATTATCCTTACCTGGTGTCTCATTGCTTTAAGTTTTTCTACTGGGAGGCGAAAGATTCCCTCAACCGAGTCTAACTCAATGCCCAAGAAGGTCAGACGGGTGCCATGACCCACTGTCTTTTCCTCCACTAAAGGAACTCCCAACCCAGTCCTCAACACCTGAAATGCCGACAAGGTATCTGCACAACATGTAGTACCATGAGCCCCAGCGAACAAGAAGTCATCTAAATAATGAGTAATAGCTTGATTACCTGACCTCTTGACCGCGCCCCAGTGCAAAAATGTACCAAATGTTTTAAATGCAGAGTATGAGATAGAACACCCCATAGGCATGGGCCTGTCAAATTAGTACATCTCTTCAAATTGAAAACCTAACAAGTCAAAATCACCAGGGTGTACTGGCAAAAGCCTGAAAGCTGATTTTTTTTAATATCACACTTAGCCAATAGGGTGCCCTTACCTAATGCCCATACCATCTGTACTGCTGCATCAAATGATGCGTATTTCACAGATGACAACACTGGATCAATGGAATCATTAACAAAGTCCCCTTTTGGGTATGACAAATTGTGGATTAAATGGAACCCACCAGGCACCTTCTTAGGAGTGACGCCCAAATGGGACAGCCAGTTTGTATAATAATAATAATAATAATAATAATAATAATAATAATAAAATTTATTTGTATACCGCCCAATGGTTTCCCAATCCGGGCGGTTAACAGCATAAAA
The DNA here is from genome assembly GCA_026167975.1 of Phrynosoma blainvillii. Lineage (NCBI taxonomy): Eukaryota > Metazoa > Chordata > Lepidosauria > Squamata > Phrynosomatidae > Phrynosoma > Phrynosoma blainvillii. The sequence continues at coordinate 202,625,003 of JANUYF010000003.1, forward strand.
CCAATACAAACACATCCCTCCCACCCTTAAAACAGCATTAAACAATTTCAATTTAAGATCAATAACAACAACACTAAAATCAATTAATTACAATTTCAATGACCCCCTGAGATATTTCAATTTTCCGCAGTGGGGGAACCAGGTACCACAGGATGAATGTATGATATAGAATATAGAATCACCTGAGGCTGATTATCTAGTCTGGAAAGGCCTGCCAGAAGAGATCCGTCTTTATAGCTTTTTTAAAGCTATCCAAAGATGTTAGCTGACGGATTTCGTCCGGCAGGTCATTCCAGAGCTTGGGGGCAAGTACAGAAAAAGGCCTCTGGGAGGTTGCAGAAAGCCTCGTTTTTCTTATCTCCAAAAATTTCCTCCCAGAGGAACGGAGTGTGCGGGGGGGATTATACGGGAGGAGGCGGTCTCTGATATAACTTGGACCCAAGCCATTTAGGGCTTTAAAGGTAATAACCAACACCTTGTACTGGGCCCGGAAGTGGATAGGCAGCCAGTGGAGGGACCTCAAAACTGGAGTGATGTGGTCCCTCCTAGATGTTCCAGACACAAGCCTGGCTGCCATGTTTTGAACTAATTGTAGCTTCCGAACCTGGCACAAGGGTAGCCCCATGTAGAGCGCATTACAGAAGTCTAGGTGGGAGGTTACCAGTGCGTGCACAACGGTCTTGAGTATAGGCTTTGATCATTATTTCTTGGTACTTTGACAAATCGGGGGCCCTAGAGTGTTCGTTTTGTTCTATCACACCCCTGTATATGGCAAATCCCATCATCCAATTTATAACTATAATGAAGTTTCTTTCCAACTTAGGACGCTTGTGCACCTGAAATTCTTTAGGAAGACTGAACACGACCCCATCTTTGACCATAATTTGCAGCTCAGGGTCACGATAAGTCAAAGAAAACAGGTCTATGTATTCCCCTTTCCATATTCTCTCCTTGATAGAGAGGGGAAGGTGAGATCCTAAGGGTGTTGACATCCCAGCATAGAGGTTGCACTCAACTGACCTATTGACTCCAGCCAAACCTAAGGCTTCCACTATGACCAAAGGCCTTGCCTCACTTACCTTGCTCTCCCAGTGTTTGTGATGCTCCCACTGAGTGTGCCTCAGCAACTGCTCGGGTGCCAGGCTGTGGAATAGAAGAAACACTTCCCCCATCCTTATTAGGAATTTGCATAGTTTCATGTACAGACACAACATCCTGACTTGAAACCACAGCCCTCTGTAACAAGCTGTATAAGTCTGCCAGAGTAGGCTGCTCAAGTCCAATAACAGACGCACCATGTTGCATCACTCCAGGAACCCTCTTTAACAGTTCCATCACATCTGCTACGGTTGGCTGACCAGCCTCCATAGCAGATGAAATCAGGGGGCCACACGACACATCTTGAATAGACATGTCAGATGAAGTACTTGGTTGTACCGAAGTAACCTGCTGCCCAGAAACTTGATCCCCACTTGACATTATAGCCGATTGGGACCCTGTATTATGACCGTGAACCCTAGTTTGTGCTAGCTGTTCACATGCAGCAACACATGCCTGCATAGTGCCGCCTAATTGTGTTAACTGAGCTGCAATCCCATCATCTCTATTTTGAGGATCATTTGGTCTCTTTGGTGCTGCATGCCCAGTATTGGCCCAGCTGAAGCCACACACCGCTTAGACTGTGGCTTACTGCGTGGCATGACTCAGTTATAATTATCCAAGAGACTGTAATATTATTTATTCATTTAATGTCTTAGAATAATAATTTTAATTAGCACTCTGTGTCATATAAATATATATAATATATATATATATATATATATATATATATATATATATATATCATAAGTATTTACATATACAAATCGGTCTATATTATTATTATTATTATTATTATTATTGTTGTTGTTGTTGTAACTGGGCAGAGTGTCAACCCATGTAAAGCCCCCGTGGCCCCCAACGACCAACCTTTCCCAAAATAGGGACCAGGTTAATGACCAAAAGGCATATTATTTCCCTTTGTGGGACACAAGAACCCAACCAGAATACACTGGCTAGTGTAGTGCCACCAGATAGGCTTATTACTTCCCTTTGTGGGACACAAGAACCAAACCAGAATCCACTGGCTAGTGTAGGACCACCAGATAGGGACCCAACGAAAGGGGCCTGCACTCTATGTCTATATATATATATATATATATATATATATATATATATAATAAGTATTTATGTATATAAATTGGTCTAAATTATTATTATTATTATTATTATTATTATTATTATTGTAACTGGGCAGAGTGGAACTTTTGTAAAGCACACGTTGCCCCCCAACCAGCAGCCTTTCCCAAAATAGGGACCAGGTTAATGGCCAAAGACTGATCACACCCCTTTGTGGGACACAAGAACCCAACCAGAATACACTGGCTAGTGCAAAACCACCAGGTAGAGACCCAACCAAAGGGCCTACCAGTTACTTTGGACACCAAAAGGCCCAAAACTTCCCTTTTTGGATCATAGAAACCAAGCCAACACCCCTTGGCAAATGTGTCAACTGTGTGTGTGTGTGGGTTTTTTTTTAATTATTATTTATTGTAATTATAATATTATTATTTATGGTTATGGTTCATGGTACAGCACACACCCAGGATACCAGGCATATTGCAGCCCAACCTGGCCAGGCCTCCAAAGGCCCCCTGCTTATACTATGCATTTTTTGGGGGGAGGGGGGACATAGAAGCCAAGCCAGAATCCACAGGCAAGTGATATTACACCACATAAGGCCTATTAGGCCAGCTTTTTCCCTTTTTTGGGACATAGAAGCTAAGCAAGAATCCACTGGCCAGTGATATTACCCCAAATAAGGCCTATCAGACCTGCCTTTTTGCTTTCTGGGACAAAGAAGCCAAGTCAGAATCCACTGGCAAGTGATATTATCCTAAATAAGGCCTATCAGGCCTGCCCTTTCCTTTTTGGGACAATAGAAACCAAGCCAGAATCTACTGGCAAGTGGTATTACACCAAATAAGGCCAATTAGGCCTGCCCTTTCCCTTCTAGGGACACAGAAGCCAAGCCAAAATATACTGGCAATATGGTAAAACATCAAATAATGCCCCTTAGGCCTGCCCTTTTCCTTTTAGGGACACAGAATCCCCTCAAATAAGGCCAATTAGGCCTGCCCTTTCCCTTTTAGGGACATTGAAGGCCAAGCCATAATCGACTGTCAAGTGTAATATAAATTGAATATAAAACAGCCCTATGGGACTACTGGCCACAAGGCCTCCATTATTATTATTATTACCCATATTATTATTATTATTATTATTATTATTATTATTATTTAATTGACTTTCCCACAAATAAACCCGAAAGGCACCCCCACTCAAGGAGGGCGGTGCCTCAAACCTTGGCCATCTAGGCCACTTTGCTCTTGTTCGTCACTCCTGCGGGCATAGCAACATGGGCCGAACCCAAATCAGCCCCGTCCTCCAAATGTCCTCCAAATGGCTGCAGCCCAAACTAGGCCGCAGCCGCAATCCTGGCGGGCCCAGATAACCCGGGCCAATGCCAAAACCTCATTCTCCGCAGGAGTGGTCCAAGAACAAAGAAGCTGCAGACAAGCTCCTTGCTTGTCTGCAGTTCTAAAATGGCTGCTCCACATGGTAGCCAATGGGCTTTATAGCCATAACTTCTCGCTGGTAGTCTTGCAATATGTGAGACCACCAACGAGTAGGGATCCTAGAGGTTCCCTTTCCCGATTGGCTGGGTGGCTGAGGAAGGGGCGGGACTTCCCCCCACCCAGCCAATCATGTGTCTGGCATCATTTAACTGGCCGTTGCAACATAGAACCCCTCCCGACACATTGGGGGGGGGGCTTTCCAACAGAATCAAATTGGGTATGCATTTTTTGCAAGTGTAGATAAAAATCTAAGTGGCAATTGTGAATATAGTGTAGTAACCTAGATTTATTTATCCACAACTCTTCTGTTTTCATGATTGTTACTTCATTACAATAGTGACATTATTGCCACTACCATAACTCTTCCTCACCCCATGCACTTTACAAGACAACAGCTGTATGAACAGAAGGAGTTTTGAAGCCTATTCACATTTTTGGACTAATTCTGCATTAAAATTTCATGTTTGTTTTGCACAGATAACAGCATTTTCTGCACAACAGATGATATTTCTATGCAGAAATATTATCTCCTGCATTAGAAAAGCTGTTCTCTGGACAGAAAAAGCTGTCTTCTGCACAGTAAAACTGTATTCTGTGAGAAACAACCACATGTAGATGTAGCATAGAATTAGTCCTGAACTTCTAAGTTTTCTACCAATCCCAGAATTCTTCCCATTGGCATTGCAATATTTTTTTTTTAAATTGTGAGCATGCTTTTCATCCCTAGTTACTGTTTGAGGGAAACTATATTTCTTATTGTTGCACAACTAGAAAGGTATCTGAAGATGCATAGATATAAGATGGGGGACACCTGGCTTAATGAGACTACATGTGAAGGGGATCTAAGAGTCCTAGTAGACCACAAGTTGAACATGAGTCAACAGTGTGATGCAGCAGCTAAAAAGGCCAATGCGATTTTAGCCTGCATCAATAGACGTATAGTATCTAGATCAAGGAAAGTAATAGTGCCACTGTATTCTCCTCTGGTCAGGTCCCACCTGGAATACAGTGTCCAGTTCTGGGCACCACAATTCAAAAAGGATGTTGAAAAACGAGCGTGTCTAGAGGAAGGCAACTAAAATGGTGAAGGGTCTGGAATCCATGCCCTATGAGGAATGACTTAGGGAACTGGATATGTTTAGCCTGGAGAAGAGATGGTTAAGAGGTGATATGATAGCCCTGTTTAAATATTTGAAGGTATATCATATTGAGGAGGGAGCTAGCTTGTTTTCTGTTGCTCCAGAGAACAAGACCTGGAACAACGGATGCAAGCTATAGGAAAAGAGATTCCACCTCAACATTAGGAGGCACTTCCTGACAGTGAGAGCTGTTTGACAGTGGAACACACTCCCTTGGAGAGTAGTGGAGTCTCCTTCTTTGGAGGTCTTTAAACAGAGGCTGGATGGCCATTTGTCAGGGATGCTTTGATTTTGAGTTCCTGCTTGGCGGGGGGTTGGATTGGATGGCCCTTGTGGGCTCTTCCAACTCTTATGATTCTATGATTCAGACAGGTCTATATGGGAGTAGGCAACTCCTCAGGTATCATGTCCTCAAGCCATTTTCTGTTGTAGTTTTGTGTTGTAGTTGTATTTCAGTCATTTACTCGGTGTGTTGAATTGAGAGTAAAATTATATCTAGTAGATGGTATTACCTGGAAGAATCCTTCCAAATAATTGTTCATATGATTGCATCACATGGAGCCTTCACCTATGAACAAATTTATTCCTACTGAGTTCCACAGTATTTACTCCTTAAAACTGTATCTGTAGAATTGTAGCCCTAATTATATTTAAATATTGTTGGCTGGATTCTGCCTTTGTTTTAGTTTTATATAGTAGCTACTTCTGAGCCAATCATGCTTTACAATCTTTCATAATCTCTTGGCCTAGGACAATGGACAAATCTCTTACATTTTGTCTTCTATTGCATTGGAAGGGGGGAAAATAGCACTTTGAGTCTCATAAGTGAAATTAATTAAGGGAAACAACATATAATTTTAAAACCATTCCTTCCACATTCTGATTAATGATGCCATTGATTCTAAATGAGGCACTTGCCTTAAATGCTTCAGAGCCACAAACGTTGGCTTGTTTATACTTGGCAAATGATCCATATATCTTTCGAGGTCCATCATCAGCATATTGATTCTTCCTGTCTCCCTGGAAGCTTGTGCTATGCATGTGAATGAGGTAAATGTGAGTGTGGCCAAATAAGTTCAACAGATGGATGATGAGGGATCCTAAACTATGTTTGCCTCTCTCCAGTTTATGCCGGACATAATTCGTGAGATATAGACAAGAACAGCAAAACCCAATCAGGATGTTTGTTGCTGCTGTGTCTTCATGTCATTTCCAACCTATGCTGACTCTAAGGCAAATCCGTTACAGAGTTTTCTTGGCAAGATTTATTCAGTGGAGGTTTGCCTCTGAGGTTGAGATAGTGAGACATGCCCAAGATCACTCAGCAAGTTCCCATGGCTGAGCAGGGATTTGAACCTAGAGTCCAATGTTCAGTACAACACTGGTCCTCAGCAAGGAGCTATCACTTCTGCAATGCCAAATTGAGCTACAAAACTTGACAGAGAATCAAACATATGCAAGCTTCCCAATCCTAAATGTTCAAGTATCAGCTTAGAAGACTGGACTGAAATTTCATCTCTCAGGGAAAAAAGGGTCTGTGGTATTCATAGATCATTGTGATTCCTGTCACAGCTGATGACTTGTATGTGTGCATTGTCACCACAGTTGATGCCACAACATTTCATTCATATCATTTCACATCACCTCTGAGATAACGCTTACAACATTCCATTATGGAGTGGATGATAGCTAAATGAATGAACAGACGTCTGGGGAAAACATTCCAGCTGAAATGATATAGGAAGATATAATACCACAGATAAAATATTCAGATCTGTGATGGTTCAGCTTAATAAAATGTGATGTTGCAGCTGTTAAGGATGGGTGAATATGCCAATTTCACTTTCCTCTACACTGAAGTTCATTTTCCCCCCATCCTGTTTATGGAGCAACAAATATTAACTTTTGTGAGTGCTTATCCAAAACAAATTAAATTAAATTCTATAACACCTGGATAGGCCAACTTCAAGTAGCCCAGTGCAGAAAGCACCATGTTATACCTATCTGCCATCTAGTGTTTAAAGATGAGGAACCTGTTAGAGAAAAAGGGTTGCAGTCCCAGGAATATACCCATGGTTAAACACAGAGATTCAAAGCTGAACTTCTAACGCAGGGGTAGACAACCTTTTCCCTTTAAGGGCCGAGGGACTTCAGCTCCCAGAAGCCTCAGCCATGTTGGCCAATAGTCCCATGTTGGCCAATAGGTCCTGGGATTCTGGGAGCTGAAGTCCCTTAGCCCTTAAAGGGGAAAGGTTGCCTACCCCTGTGGTTAAGCATTTTAATCCATCCTTCTGGATGGGCAAGTCTGTAAATGTTAATTTTCCTCACATTTGCTTTAAAAAAAATGGAAACCCACACCATAAGTACATCTATCCCCTGCCATTTTTAAGGCAGGATATGATATGTGCATTTATTTATTTTATTTACTATTTTATTTTTAACAAGTCTTTGGAATAGAAGTAGACAAGTTCTATCTTTTACAGTAAGTTTGCAACATCCTTAGCCATGACTCATAACCTTTCCTTCCAAATAGCTACAAGCATTTTAATTAGAATCCATTTTTCAACTGCTAATTGTCTTTCTGGAGCATAAAACCTCCATAAAAATAAGAACAGCAGCAATGTTTTCCATCTTGCTTTAGCAACTTCTGCAAAGACATAAGTTACTTAAACAGTCCATAGAGATGACACAAAATGAGAGTTCTTGGAAGAAAATGGTTTAAACTGTGTGCAATGTCTCTACTGATTGATTATAAAAATAAATGAGGATGAACAGTAATCTAGATGCATTGTGAATAAGGACAGAATCCACATTTTCTTTTATTGTGGCTTTTTAAAAAGAAGAGAAACACAAGAGGGACATGACAGCAGGAGGTCAGAAAAGACACTTCAAATATGTTCTGGTGACATCTCCCAGCTAAACACCTGCAAACGGCCTCAGTGCCAGAACACTTGTTTAACAAAACTGCTCAGCTTTCATTGCCCAATATCTCAAAAATATAGATGATTTAATGTAATGCAATCCTCTCTTTTTTCTAATTTAGAGCCCTGTTTCCAGCCAAACCTTAGTTGACTGTGTCAGGGTTTGAGGGTTACAAAAGTCTGCTTGTTTGTTTGATAGATCATTTTTTCAAGTCTTAAACTTTTCTGACCAGATGTGTCAAACAATCACAGGAAAGTTAAATGTTCAACCCTGGGATCTAACAATTAAAGAAGAGGAGGAGGAGGAGGAGGAGGAGATGAGGAAGAAATAATCTTAGGTGGAAGTCCTTCCTTTGTGATTCACCAAAGGTTGGGAGGGGAGCAAAAAGAATGTACAGTATTTGCACTGGCACAAAGGACACGAGACGCCTCTTTTGGGGTTTAAACAGGCCACAACCTTTATTTAGCTGTACAGGGTCTATTTACAAACCAATAAACATTAACCAATTTGTCACATGTGAAAGTGAAGGTGTAACCCCCAAATGAGTGGTCCTTCACCGCACGTGACAAAATAAGTAAACAATAATGCCAACAGATTTACAAGCTCCTCCCCTCTGGAAATGATGTCATATGACATCATATGACGTCATGCATTTAACTGCATACATCATTTCCTTTAATTTGTCTTATGCCAATTTTACCCCAATTAATTTAAATAGCCAGATTAATTTTCCTGTGGGGTGGGGGTTATTACCCACCACAAGAAGGGGCCAGCCTAGCTAGGCATCTCCTCTCCCCCCCCACCCCCCCGCAGACCGCTTTTTCAATTTGAACAGAGAGTGCTGTGACGTACATCTCCGATCCTTCCGGAGAGAGGTGGACCCCATCCCCCCTGTACAGCTGCAGCCGGTCAAGTTTAATACCATGCTTAAGTAAAAAGATGCCCATTTTAGAGAGCTAATTAGCCACGTAACGGTTAAGCCAGTACCGAGCATCATTAATTGCCACGTGCTTCTGTGCTCCAGGCCAGCAACGCCTTGGCGAAAGTTTGGTCCAAAGGATCTCAGCCCGATAAAATCTTTGGACTTCTTGCATGTCCTTGACAACCTGTTTAGCCATCTGTGAGCACGGAATCCTAACCAAGTCATTTTCGCCCAGGTGTACTACCAAAACCCTGGGTTGTGAGTGGGAACGTGCCAACTCCATGATAAAGAAAGGAGAGATCCCCACATCATGCCCCTTTGCCCAAATCACTAAGTGATTCCAACGTGCGAAAGGCCCGATGTATTGTCACAGAAATTCTCCAAAAGGTGGCGTTCCACCCAGAAGACCAGGCTGTGGCCTGTGATCCATATATTGCCACAGTAAAAGCCAGCTGAAAGGAAACAAAACAAGATAACGTGGCTTATCAGGAGTCCGGTTACCTGATTGTCTGACATGGGATTTGAATGCATGTGAACGCTGCCTGCTAATTATGCAAATATTGGCTTCACTCAAACCGTGAGTGGCCGCAGCTTTTGCTGCTCCAGTACGACAGAAGTGAAAGGAGAAACATTCCTGAGGCAACTCAGCCCTCCTTAGAGTCTCCTTTAACACAGTCCTAAATTGAAATTGAGTTAAGGGCAAACCAGACAAGTGAATCAATAGGTAGATGGCCAAATTAGGCCTAATGATCAAGTAGTTAATCATTGCTATCATTGGGCAAATTTGAACTTGTGGTGTTTTAACAAAGCAAATAGACTGACTCTTTGCTAACTGGTCAGTCTTAGAGCGCCTAAGGCGGATTTGAATCCCCTCTACTGTTAAAATCAATATCAGAAATTGATAGAGCCCTGCCAGATTTATCATTAAGGGATCCGGGCACAGTCTCATTGATTCTTAAAGCAGCAAAAGAAAGGCAAAAGCAAATACCGTTTTGAATAAAGCCTCTTCCCCATGTGAATAACATGTATGGGCTAATTGATCCCATAACTTAGCCAGGATAGGGCCAGTTATTGTTCATCGTGAGTCTTCTGTGACAGGGGATTCTTTGGACCAACCCTCCACCGCACTTTTGACCCTAAAGTCCGTAGTAGGATCAAAACAGCCCTTTGCCCTAGAGTAAAATGCCAGGGCGGCCAACCTGCCCCTGATAGTGACAGGTGAAAGTCCTGTGTGCTTAAAATAAACTATAAAATGAAGGACTAGGTCAACTTCAATTGGCCACTTTTGATTCTCCCCAATTTCCAGTAAGAATTGATTAAACAAATTCAAAGCTGTTTGATAGGACTTGCGTGTAAATGGAGCAATGGAGTTCAAAATTGCCCTATGAACTTCTAATCTCCAAGGCTCCAGAGCAACGCCGGTACCTCCTACGGGTGTGTCGATGTCTCGTGAGCCAGCTACCAGAACCTGGAGAGCTGAAAATGAGAAAGGGTGTCCGCCAAAGGATTAAGCACACCAGGAACATGATGAGCTTTAAATAACACATTATAATTCAAGCATTGCATCACCATCGCCCTTACCAAAACCATAACTTTAGGAGACTAGGAGGACTGAGGATTTATCACATGCACGACCACCTGGTTGTCACACCAAAATCAGATGGTCCTGTTAGCAAACTGGCTTGCCCACAAGTGCACAGCCACCACTATAGGAAACAATTCCAAAAACATAAGGTCTCTAGTCAGACCACTTTTGACCCATGCAGAAGGCCATGCCTCTGCAGCCCACTGGCCATTCCAATAAACACCAAAGCCCTGGGCACTAACAGCATCAGAATGCACCTGAAAGTCTGCCATCAGCAGCATTTCAGATCTCCAAAATGATATGTCATTGAATTGGTCCAAAAAGGAGTCCAAAACCTTCACATCCTCAAGAATGCCCCGTGTTATTCTAATGTGATGATGCTGGGCCACTATTCCTGCAGTAGCCCTATACAATCTCGCACAGAAGAAATTCATGAAGCGTAGCTTTTTGTTTCCCTAAGATAGCCCCAACTTGCTGCCACATAGCCACTAGTTTTCATTAGGCAAATGAGAAATTCCAGCTATGGTGTCAATCTCAATACCCCAAAAAGTAAGTCGTGTATGTAGACCCTTAGTCTTTTCTTCCTCTAAGGGCACACCTAACTTATACATTAATTCCTGAAATTCAGCTAAGGAATCCTTACACTGTGAAGAATTGTGATTCCCAGCGATTAAAAATCATCTAGATAATGTGCTATGGCTCTATTACCAGTCCGCTTAACTGCACACCAATGGAGAAAGGTACTGAAAGTCTTGAAAGCTAGACAAGAAATCAAGCATCCCATTGACATGGCTTTGTCAAAGGAATATTTTTCCCCTCATACTAAAAACCCAGTAAGTCAAAATCATCTGGGTGAACAGGAAGGAAGTCTAACCATTGTCACACCTGCTCGAGGGGGAGGCCCCCACCATAACATCAGCCCAAAGTTCGGACTGAACATGTCTCCAAGACAAGGAGCAATCCTGTGCAGCTCTCATCCTAAACTGCTTACCATATTGAAGCCATGCTGCACCCCTTACATTGTGAGGGCAGTTAGTGTACGCTTTTATCATGATCTCCTGATATTTAAAAAGCCAGGAGATCTGAGTGGCTCTTCTTTCTTCTATAACACTTCTGTAAATAGTGAAGTCCATAATCCAATCAAGAAAACTGTGCTCTAGCTTAGGTCGTTTGAGCGCTTGAAACTCTTTTGGCAAACTAAAAACAATTCCATTTTTTACCATGATCCTCGGCTCAGGATCCCAAAAAGTCAGAGTAAATAAATCAAAATATTCACCCTTCCAAATCCTTTCTTTAGTGAAAAGGGGAAGGTGTGAACCAAGGGGTGTAAACATTCCAGAGTAAGGTGTAGATTCCATGTTCCCAATCGCTCCAGATAACAAAGGAGCACTTGAAAGAGACACCACAGAGGTGTTATTAGCTACAGCCGTAGGCTGACCACCTCACGCCCGAGTGTCAGGGACCTGTGAAATTGCAGGTGCCAGCATAGGTGCATCCAAAACCACAGGGTTGGGCCATTCCAAAGCCACACCCTGACCCACCTGGCCACCTGGAGCCCATACCGAGGTAGGCCAATTAGCATGTGCAAGAATAGGAGACAAACCTCAAACTGAAGCTTGGTGGGAAGCTTCACCAACTGACTGCATTGGTCCCCCGAAGTGTGGCCCTCAACAGTTCGGGTGTCAAACATGGCAGAGGCGGCAGCAGCATAATCACCTCTCTGTTCACCAGGTGTTTGCTCCACTGCACCACCTGGAAGAACCACCCCTCATAAGAGGTTATATAAATCAGCCAAAGTAGGCTGCTCAGAAACAGGGGCAGCCGCGCCCTGCGCCTCCACACCCGGGACTCTTTTCAAGAGATCCCACATATCAGCAATAGTGGGGTGCCCAGCCTCCACAGCCGAAACCACCGATGGACCTGGTGTAGCATTCGCCACCTGAGAATCAGATGCCACTAGAAAAAGCAACGCTTCGGTGTTACTGATACCCGAAGGGCTGGCGATCGAGCTGGTGGCTGTAGCCTGTAGCTCCTTCTGTGCAAGTTGAATTGCAAAGCACCACACAAACCTGAACAGTTTTGCCCAGTTGTGCCACCTGGGCAGAAATCTCATCATCTCTGCTGGTAGACTGAGAATGACCAGAACTGAATGACCAGAACTGGACACAGCTGAAGCCGTGCGTCCCTTAGATTGTGCCTTACTGAGGGGCATCACTCTCCCTCAATGAGTGTAACACGGGTCCAAAGCACAATCACCCATCCTTGGATGATTACCATCAGGCCAAAGGCCGCCCTTCCCCAAGTCTCAGCAAGAGACGCAAACAGCCAGGAAGCGTCACTGGCAATAACCAACCAGGGGGGAGAAGGTGTCCACCAAGGGCCCTATACGGAACCCTAACCAGAAGACAATACTGCCTTCAAACCCACTCACCACTGGAGAGAAGTGTAGCAACCCTCCCGAACCAGCAATGGGATCCCAACCTTACCAGACCAGGGTTGACAGGCGCCACTGGGCCTGAAATCTAGTACCGGGCCCGCCCGCCCGGTGAGGATGCCTACCACAGCACCTGCCTCGGATGAAGCCACCCTCCGAGTGTTGGAGATGCGGAGGCCCTTGCAGGCCTGAGGGAACCGGCCCGAAGGCCTCACTTGGCCTTCCGTATTGCACAGGGAGGGCAAGTGAACACTCCCACTTGTAGAAGAAAGAGCAAAAACAACAAAAGCCAAATACAGGAAAAAGCCAAGAATGAACGCTAGGCCAAAGCCAAGCAATTAGCCAGAGCACAGAGCAGAGTGATGTGACTCGCTCAGTTCAAGCTCTAAAATGGCTTCCACCACGGGTCAGCGCAAAGCTACAAAGAATAAACTCTCGCCTCAAGTCTCGGAAGATTACAGACACCTTGCGAATCCCTCACCCGAAGACTGCTGTCTTCTTACCACCAGGCCCGCAGGCCGCCCTTTCCCAAGTCTCACAAGAGATATAAACAGCCAGGAAGCATCACTGGCAACCACCAAGGGGAAAGGTGTCCACCGAGGGTCCTATGCGAAGCCCTCACCTTAAGACTGCCATCTTCAACACAAAGATGCCTCCCGCAGGGCCCTCCTCGGGTGTACACCCCCGAGAATTGGGGATGTGGAGGCGCAACAGGCCCCAGAGGACCGGCCCGAAGGCCTCACTCACCCCACGGGCTGCTCAAGGAATGATACCTGAGCCCCCGATACAAAGCGAGAATAAAAGTAGCAGAAGCCAAAAATAGCCAAAGCTAAAGAAAGCGCTAGGCCAAAAGCCAAGCAAAGCCAGAGAAGAGAGCAGAGTGATGTTTCTCGCTCAGTTCAAGCTTGAAAATGGCTGCCTCCACATGGCAGCACAGAGCTATAAAGAACAAACTTTCACCCCAATTCTCATGAGACCAGTACCACCGCGAGACTTGGAATAGTAACCAAACACCCCTATTGGACAAGGCGCGCAGGTGTTCCCATTCCCCCATGCACCTTGACCAGCCAGGCTTCTCATGTCCTTATTTGACCAGCACAACAAGAAACCCCTCCTGACTGGTCGGGGGGTGTCTTTCAATAAAGTGCTAAAATGGGGGGAGATAAGGAACTAGGAGAAGAGATTATCTGGGAGAACAAGAGCAATCATTAGCATTGCTGTTGAACAAAGAAAGATTTGACATCTGGAGGGTCAGGGGATAGAAGAAACTCTAATGAAGGCTTACAGTAAATCTAGACTAGAGAAACTGAATTGAGAAACTTGGTAAACAATTTACATTAGCTGAGCTAAGGAACAATGGTGATTGGAATCTTGTTCACAATATAACCAAGTACAAAGACTCTAAATTAGGATTCAGAAGCTTTCAAAATTATTTGATTGTGAATTTAGATATGAAATCATCCGATAGCATTATCAGCATCACCAACACCATCATGTCAAAATAAATAAAATTTTGATCAAACAAGTGAACTTCTGCTCATTGGGGATTCTCCCTCAGGATAACATCTTTGATATACAAAGTAAGTGCAAGTTTATTGTTCAAATATACAGGCTAATTAGAGTAATATTTTTTCAGTGTAAAGTGCCTGTGTAGCCCTAGGGAAACATCCAGACTGATTAATTCCTAATTAATAACTGTGTGGCATGGACTATTGCAGTTCAGCCTGTAAACCAAGTTACATTTATGTGGGTCTGATCTATGCTTAAAAACAGATTAAACATCACAGTACTCATTCCCAAAGGGCTTGCTCCTACTATCTCCAGCTAGAAAACACTGTATATGTTATGAATCTTTGCACTGTTCACACTGCTCTCTGAACACATAAAATAATTTCTTTTAGCACATTTAAAAATGTTTGCCACATTTATGCTTCCTGTTTGCACTGCCATTGTGTTTCATTTTATCTGTTCATTGTTTTATTGTGTGTTACTATTTTTAACCTTTGTTGTTTAATATTATTTGAAGGGGTGAATGGGTTTTGGGGATTGTATATTTATGATGTTTTATTGTTAAGCTGCCCTGATTGCATCTGCAGAGGGGTGGGATATTATTATTATTATTATTATTATTATTATTATTATTATTATTATTATATATTTTTAAAAAAATGAATGTAAAAAAGTCCACAAATAAAATAATTCATTTTATTTGGGAGCAGCTTATTCCATCTTCCACCTGATAGCTTTTTGTATATTTAAATAGGGCTATCATATCACCTATCAGTATGCTCTTCTCTAGGCTAAATATGTCCAGACACGTCCTAAACATGCCCCTCTGTGTTTCTGAACCATTTCTCCCTTTTAGAAAAAATCTCATTTGTATCCCCTAAACATGATACTGCCCTCAAATATGGTGAAATGCATGATTCTATGGCCTGTGTTGAAGTCTGATTTAACTGCCAGCCTAGTCTGTTTTGAATGGAGAAGGAACCAGAACTATGTTTCTTGCCTTAGGCAACAAAATATCCTTTGTCAGCCCTGTTTTCTGTCTTACAAAACTATGCAGTTGTGCAAGAAGTTGAAACTTCTGAAGAGTATGAGGCTTTGGCCCTCCAACTTCTAGAAGCCTCAGACAATATAGCCAGTGAACAGGAAATCTGGATGTTGAAGTCTCAAACATTTGAAGGTCAAAGGTTAAGAACCACTGCTTTCAATGTTTGGGCTTAATGGCACATACAATGTCCTCAAAGAGAGATCACCTTTCTTCCTTGCAGTTTTGGTGCTATTTCTTTAGCACAACAAAAACCAGTATCTATGTAAGCTATTTGATATCTGGGAATGATACATACTTAGGGAGTCATTGGAAAAACAAGTCTTAACTATAATCACATAACAATATAAACTATGACAGTGAAGTTCTTCATTTTTCCCCACCCCAACACCTGGAGAGGTTATAGGAACTGTGTCATTGACACTATTTATGGGGAAACAACATAAATATTCCCAAATTGTCAATATGCATTTGCAGATTTCCAGTCAAAGACCAGAGGTTGAAAGTAGTGGTTCTTAACCTTTGATCCTTTCCAGCATTTGTCATCTTAAATGGTAGGGTGGTAGTATTCAAAGCTATTGACAGACAGCTATCTCTTTGAGGCTATCTTGAACTAATTATATTAGCCCCGTTCCAATTTCATAAAAAGTAAACATGAACAGAGGAGGAGTGCTATATCTCTACCTCTCATGTCACTTTCATCACTCTGTTCATATGAAGAATGGTTTTATAAAGAGGAAAGTTTCTTCTATCTTTGTAGATTGTCCACATGATGTGGCTACTTGGAAAATAAGTCTTCTGGGATGTGAGGATGGGAGAGTGACTTTGGAGTGTAAGGGCTTAGAACAATCCCCTTCTTTATGTTACCTACTTAGAATCGTAGAATCATAGAGGTGGAAGAGACCACAAGGGCCATTCAATCCAACCCCCTGCCATGCAGGAACTCCCAATCAAAACATCCTCGACAGATGGCCATCCAGGCTCTGCTTAAAGACCTCCAAGGAAGGAGACTCAACTACTCTCCGAGAGAGTGTGTTCCACTGTCAAACCGCCCTTACTCTCAGGAAGTTCCTCCTAATGTTGAGGTGGAATCTCTTTTCTTGCAGCTTGCATCCATTGTTTCGGGACCTAGTCTCTGGAGCAACAGAAAACAAGCTTGTTCCTCCTCAATATGACATCCCTTCAAATATTTATTGTTTTGTCCCCAGATCTCCTGACAATCAGATTTATTGAGTGACTGTGAAATGTGTATATTTGTTGAAACTGATAAGAGATATAAGCAACCCCCCATAAAAATGTTAAATATTTAATGTGAAATATAGTATAACAAGTACAATATGTAATGTATGGTAATATGGAAAACCAAATAAAAATAAATTATAAAAAAAAAAAATATTTAAACACAGCTATCATATCACCTCTTAACCTTCTCTTCTCCAGGCTAAACATTCCCAGCTCCCTAAGTCGTTCCTCATAGGGCTTAGTTTCCAGACCCTTCACCATTTTAGTTGCCCTCCTTTGGACATGCTCCAGTTTTTCCACATCCTTTTAAAATTGTGGTGCCCAGAACTGGACACAGTATTCCAGGTGAGGCCTGACTAAAGCAGAATAGAGTGGCACTATTACTTCTCTTGATCTAGACACTATACTTCTATTGATGCAGCCTAAAATTACTTTTTAGCTGCTGCATCGCACTGTTGACTCATGTTCAACTTATGGTCCACCTGGATTCCTAGATCCCTTTCACACGTAGTCTTATTGAGCCAGGTGTCCCCCATCGTATATCTGTGCTTTTCGTTTTTCCTCCCTAGGTGCAGTACCTTACATTTCTCCGTGTTGAATTTCATTTTGTTAGCTTTGGCCCAGCTTTCTAGTCTGTTCAAGTCATTTTGAATTTTGATCCTGTCCTCTGGGGTATTAGCTACTCCTCCTAATTTGGTGTCGTCTGCAAATTTGATAACTATGCCCCTAATACCATCATCCAAGTCAATAATAAAGCTATTGAATAGCACTGGGCCCAGGACAGAGCCCTGTGGCACCCCACTGGTCACCTCTTTCCAGGTTGAAAAGGAGCCATTGTTGAGCACCCTTTGGGTTCGGCCAGTCAACCAATTACAAATCCATGTAACAGTTACTTTGTCTAGCCCACATTTTACCAGCTTGTTTGCAAGAATGTCATGGGGAACCTTGTCAAAGGCCTTACTGAAATCAAGATATACTATATCCACAGCATTCCCTTCATCTACCAAGCTGGTAATTTTAACAAAAAAAGAGATCAGATTTGTCTAGCATGACCTGTTTCTCTGAAACCCATGTTGACTTTTTGTGATTATGAAATTACCTTCCAGATGTTCACAGACTCTCTGTTTAATGATCTCCTCCAGAATCTTTCCGGGTATTGATGTCAGACTAACTGGACGATAATTGTTGGGATCCTCTTTTTTCCTCTTTTTGAAGATGGGGACAACATTTGCCCTCCTCCAGTCCGCTGGGACTTCTCCTGTTTTCCAGGAATTCTGAAAGATTATTGCCAATGGTTCTGATATTACATTTGCCAGTTCTTTTAATACCCTTCAATGTAATTCATCTGGTCCTGGAGACTTATATTCATTTAGATTAACCAGATATTTTTGTACTATCTCTTTACTTATTCTGTGCTGAAATTCTTCTATTCTGTCCTCTGTTCCATTATCCTCAGGTTGAGCACCCTTTGCCTTTTCTGAGAAGACTGAAGCAAAGAAGGTGTTGAGTAATTCTGCCTTTTCTCTGTCCCCTGTTAACTTTTTGCCATCTTCTCCACACAGTGGCCCTACCATTTCCTTCTTTTTTCTTTTGCTGGTGACATACCCAAAAAAGCCCTTTTTATTGTTCTTAACCTCTCTAGGAAGCCTGAGTTCATTCTGTGCTTTAGCTTTTCTGACTTTACCCCTACACATGCTAGCTATTTGTTTGAATTCCTCTTTGGTGATTTCCCCATTTTTCCATTTCTTATACACATTCTGTTTAAAACATAGTTCAGTTGCAAGTTCCTTAGTCATCCATCCTGGTTTCTTGAGACACCTCCCATTTTTCCTCCTCGTTGGCACAGTTTGAAATTGTGCCTTCAGTATCTCCCTTTTGAGAAACTCCCATCCGTCTTGAACTCCCTTCTCTTTTAGTATTCCTGTCCATGGGATCACCCCCAGTATTTCTCTAAGTTTAGTAAAATCAGCTTTCCTAAAGTCTAGAATGCGTGTCTGACTATGTCTGGCTTCTCCTTTCCACTGTATAATAAACTCCAGGAGGACATGATCACTGCCGCCTAAGGATCCAACTACTTGCACCCCATTAACTAGGTCTTCCCTGTTAGTTAGGATCAGATCCAAAATAGCTGACTCCCTCGTTGTCTCTTCCACCTTTTGGACAATGAAATCATCTTTGAGGCAAGTGAGGAATTTGCTAGACCTTAAGGATTTTGCTGAGTTTGACTTCCAGCAAATATCAGGATAGTTGAAGTCACCCATCACTACTATAGTTCTCCTTTCTGAGTGTGTGCTCATCTGTTCTAGAAAGGCATCATCCATTTCTTCTGCTTGAGTTGGGGATCTATAGTAGACTCCCACACTAACATCCCTGTTGTTTCCCTCCCCTTTAATTTTTATCCAGATGCTCTCCACCTGGCTTCCAGGATTGATGTTCTGGATTTCTTCACTGGTGTAAATATCCCTGACATATAATACTATTCCTCCTCCTTTCCTGTTTGGCCTGTTTCTCTTGAAAAGGTTATACCCCTGCATTTCTACATTCCAGTCATGAGACTCATCCCACCAGGTTTCAGTGATGCCTATTATATCATGTTTGCTTTGTTGTAATAGGAGTTCAAGTTCATCTTGCTTATTTCCCATACTCTGTGCATTAGTGTAGAGACATCCAAGACCATATATCCCCCTTACTTGCTGCCTGTGCACGTTTTTTTGCCTCCCACTGTTGGGTCCCTGTACTGTTTGCCTTGTTCCCTCTATGACAGTTTGACTATTTTTTCCAGTCCTTTTGTCTTCCAGGACACTGTCTCCCTTCCCCACATAATACAGTTTAAAGCCCTCCTGATCAAATTCTTGAGACTGTTGGCAAAAAAGTTTCTTCCAACTGGCGTGAGATGCAGCCCATCCCTTGCCAGGAGTCCGTCCTCATGGAACCGCAGCCCATGATCTAAGAATCCAAATCATTCTCGATGACACCATCTGCAGAGCCAATTGTTGACATCTGCTATTTTTTTCTCTCTTCCTGGACCATGCCCTTCAACTGGCAGATGAGACGAGATGACAATCTGTGCATCCATTTCTTTCATCTTCTTACCTAGAGCCTCGTAATCCCTTTTGATGTTCTGAAGGCTGTGTCTTGCTGTGTCATTCATTCCCACATGGAACAAAAGGAAGGGGTATTGGTCAGTAGGCTTGACTAGTCTTGTCAGCCTCTCTGTCACATCTCGGATCTTTGCCCTAGGGACACAACACACCTCCCGAGACATCTTGTCAGGCCCACAAATCACTGCTTCTGTCCCCCTCAGCAAGGAGTCCCCCACCACGACCACATACCTCCTCCAAGGCTTAGCAGTGACTGTTCCCTGTGGTGGGACTCCCAGGGTCCCCTGCTCTGTCCCTGAAGTCTGTCCATACTGCTCTTCCTCATCCTTCTTGATAAGGGAAAGAGCTTGAAATCGATTCTGTAGCTGCAAGCTCCCAGAATGATCCCTGTTCTCCCTACTTCTGTGTGTGACATTCCTCCAGCTGTCTACCTCCTGTCTATGTGATGTGACCTTCTCTTCCCTAGCAACTTCCTCTGTGTGGTCCCCATCCGAGACTGTTCATTCCGTTCTGTCTAGGAAAGCCTCTTGCTCCCTAATATGCTGAAATGTAGCTACCCATGCCTCCAGCTGCTGTACTTTCTCCTCCAAGAGGGCTGCCAACTTGCACTTGGAGCATGTGTAGTTCCCCACATCTGTAGGTAAGAAGACAAACATCCCACAGGTATTGCAGGTGATGGCAGCAGTTCCTTCAGTGTCCATAATAAGTCTTAATTAGTACCAGAAAGAGGACTACGGCTTTCCTCCTCAAAGAAAATCCCTCGCTAACACCAGTGTTAAAGTCTGCTGATGACCAGAACTTTTTTACAATTAGTAGTGGTTATGAAATTTGTGCGCCATTAGGCGTGCAGCTCTGAGAGCAGTTGTATAGAGCTAACTGCCTAGCCCACCCCCTATTGACTCACAAATACAACTCAACAAAGCCCCACCTTCTGAGTAACAGTCAGACTCTCCCCAAGTGTTTTAAAAAAGAATTTAAAAACTCACCCACTCAAAATGGCTGCCTGGAAACTGCTTTCTTCCTCTTTGCTAGCAGGAACTGGCCTGGAAAGCCTCCTTCTCTTTCTCCTTTCCTGGCATAAATTGCCCGGAATGCCTCCTTCTCTTTCTCCTTTCTTTCAGAAACTGGCCTGGAGAGCCTCCTCTCCTTCCCCTGACCTGGCCGAAACTGACCTGAAACTGGCCTCTAGGAGCAGTTGTATAGAGCTAACAGCCTAGCCCACCCTGAGCATCGACGGGGTAGTGTGACACTGTTGGTGCTTTCAGACCTCTCAGTGGCTTTTGATATGATAGATCATTTTATCTTCTTGGATTGCCTGAGGGGGTTAGGAATTGGAGGCACTGCATTGCAGCGGTTCCATTCCTTCCTCTCGGGCAGATCCCAGAGGGTGTTGCTCAAAGACAGTTGCTCTGCAAAAAAGGAGCTCACTTGCGGCATCCCTCAAGGCTCCATTCTGTCCCTGATGCTACTTAAATTGTATATGAAGCCTCTGGGTGAGATCATCCAGAGACATGGGGTGAGGTGTTATCAGTATGCTGATGACACCCAGATCTATTTCTCCATGTCTCGGTTATCGGCCTCAGTTCCCGATGGCAGCTCTCCTCTCAATGAGTGTCTTAAGGCAGTAATGGACTGGATGAGGAAAAACAAATTGAGACTGAATCCAGACAAAATGGAGGTGCTCACAGTAGCGGCCCCGAAACCAGGAATAGGGATACAACCTCCAATCCTGGATGGGGTCACACTCTCCGTGAAGGACTGTGTTTGCAGTCTGGGGGTACTCCTGGATCCATTGTTTCTGATGACAAATCAGGTAAATGTGATGGTCAGGAGTGCCTGTTATCAGCTTTGGCTGTTATACCAGCTGCACCCTTTCTTGAAAGTAAGCAACCTTGAGACTGTGGTGCATGCACTGGTAACCTCTCATCTTGATTTCTGCAATGCACTCTACATGGGGCTACCCTCGTGCTTGGTCTGGAAACTTCAACTAGTACAGAATATGGCAGCCAGATTGGTTTTTAGAACATCAAGGAGAGACCACATAACTCCAGTATTAAAGTCTCTTCACTGGCTGCCTATCAGTTTCCGGGCCCAGTATAAGGTGTTGGTTGGTTATTACCTTTAAAGCCCTAAACGGCTTGTGTCCAACCTATCTTCAGGACCGCCTCCTCCCGTACAATCTTTCCTGCACACTTCGGGTCCTCTGGGAGGAATTTGCTCCAGCCAATAAAAACAAGGCTGTCTACAACTTTCCAGGGGGCCTTCTCAGCTACTAGTCCCAGACTATGGAATGGCCTGCCAGATGAGATCCATCAGATTACAACCTTAAACAGCTTTAAAAGAGATGTCAAGACAGATCTCTTCTGGCAGGCCTTTTCTGATTAGATTCCCAGCCTCAGGAGCCAGCCCATCTTCTCTTCCTTAACCTCTACTCCAGCTGCTGCTTCCGCTTGCCTTTGCTGTTATTGTTCACTATTGTTGTTATTGTTGCTTCGGTGAGATTATTTTAACTATGTTTTAACATATATTTGTTTAATACTTTTTTAAGGGGTGGGAAGGTCTTGGTTTATGGTTTGTTTTTATTGTATTGTAGTTTATTTGTATGGATTTTTTTTAACATTGTAAGCCATCCCGATTGCTCAGCAGAGGGGCAGGTTGTGATGTGGCAGCAAAAAAGCCAATTAAATTCTAGACTCCATCAACAAAAGCATAATGTTTCAGTCCAGATCAACTCGAGGGTAGTTAACAACAACAATCCAGTCAAAGGATGTAATAGTACAAGTTATTTTTTATTTTTTTTTAGTAAGACCTCATATAGAGTACTGTATTAAAGCAAACTACTGTCACAGGATTATGTCTCCCAACATTTATAAAGACCTCCAGATCAAGAGAAGTAATAGTACGACACTATTCTTCTCTGATCAAACTTCACATGGAATATTGTGTACAGTTTTGGGAACCATAGTTGAAGAAAGACTTTGACAAGCTGAAATGTGTCCCAAGGAAGGCAACCGAGATGGCAAAGGGTCTATTTCAGCCCTCCATGTCCTTACTTTTGTAAGGTTGAAGGAAGTGGACATGGAGGGCTGAAATATACATTGTACTGGCATTGTAGGTGCAGTTGGCATAGAAACACTAACTGTTCATATCATAGGGTGAGTATAGAATGGTCAGAATGTTTATTTATTAGAGGTAACAGAGGGTAAGTAAAAGGGGTAGCCATAACCCTAACTGTGCCTGATATGTTCATAACCTTTCAACATAATCATTAAGCATTTATGAGCATGAATGTCATTAGAGATAGGTTTTTCTTAGCACTATAAAGGTAACAATTTAATTTTGTTCCAATTGCAGCTGTTCTTTGGAAACATATATTTCATCTTATCTTGAAAATAATAATAATAATAATAATAATAATAATAGTTTTTATTTATATTTCCCTCCTCTCCCTATGGATCGAGGTGGGATTACACAATAAAATGTGCAATAGTGTACAAAATACAATCAGTAAAATCAGTACAATCAGAGCATAAATAACATCAATGAAATAGGACAAATTAATTAAAATAAACAAGAATAAACTAAAATAAACTAGCCTGCTGTCATCAGTACCCAAAAAAGTTGGTTTTAAAGTAGTACTATAGAGATTCACTAGGGAGATCAGATGGATAGGCCTGCCGGAAGAGGTCTGTCTTAAGTGCCTTGTAAAAGGTCTCTAAAGTAGTAATAAGATGGATGTCTTCTGGTAAGCTGTTCCATAAATTGGGGGCTGCAGCCGGGAATGATCTTTGGGAAGTAGAACTCAATCTAGTTTTATAATGATCTAATAAGTTCTTCCTAGATGTTCTGAGAGTGCGGGGTGGATTATGTGAGGAGAGGTGTTCCTTCAAGTAACTTGGGCCCAAGCCATGTAGGGCTTTAAAGGTAATAACCAACACTTTGTACTGTGCCCATGGCAGCCAATGAAGAGATTTTAAAACAGGTGTTATATGGTCCGACCTAGATGTTCTGGTGACCAGTCTGGCTGCAGCATTTTGAACCAATTGAAGCTTCCAAACTTGGTACAGAGGTAGCCCCATGTAGAGCGCATTACAGAAATCCAAATGAGAGATTACCAGGGCAAGTACTACTGCTTCAAGGTCCTTTCGGTCCAGGTAGGGACGCAGTTGTCAGATCAACCAAAGCTGATACCAAGCTCTCCTGGCCATCTCATCCACTTGAGATGACAGCTATAGAGATGAGTCCAGGAGTACTCCCAAACTCCGTAGTTTGTCCTTTAGGGAAAGTGTGACCCCGTCCAGGACTGGTTTGGAAAGCTCCCTTCCCGGACGTGGGATACCTATCACGAGTACCTCTGTTTTCTCTGGATTCAGCTTGAGTTGGTTTTCCCTCATCCAGCCCATTACTGACTCAAGACAGGTGTCCAGAGGAGCGATGCCATCTTTAGTCACTGCAACAGTTGGAGACATAGAGAAACAGAGTTGAGTGTCATCAGCATACTGATAACACTGTGCCCCATGTCTCCAAATGATCTCACCCAGCGGCTTCATGTAAATGTTAAACAGCATGGGGTATAGAATGGTGCCCTGAGGGATGCCAGATGTCAGCTCTCTTTTAGAAGAGCTACTATCCCTCAGCATCACCATCTGGAATCTGCCCGAGAGGTAGGACCAGAGCCCCTGTACAACTTTCAGTTTGCTCCCATATTGGTGACATTCTGAACCTCAAGAGTCAAGTTCTCTATCTCCTCATTCTCCTGTCTATATTGTTAATCATATTTTTCTGGCCAACTTGTCAGCCTTGAGCATGTGCTATGGCAATGGATAAGGCATTTTTTTTATTTATTTTTTTACTTGCAGGATCACTAAGGTTGCCTGCTGAGAAGTGATTATGGCTGCTGGAGAAGACCAGTACCAGCTGCTGTCATTGGCCAACTTACCTTCCAATTCCAGGATGTATGAACCATGGCACAATTAGAGCGAGTGTGCTCAGAGGACCATGTTAGTGGATACATTATTGTGGTAGTAGTGAAAGAACTACCCTAGGATAGCTGGCACAGAGGGAGGAACACATCACTCTTTCCACGTGTCTGACCCACATGCAACTACTGAAACAGCAGTTCCCTGGAGTATGCTAATTCAGATCAGATGGGTGTGGTGGGGAAGGCTGGACACTGGAACATGAGACCAGGGTTGTTTTCAATCAACTGAGGGTAGAGAGACTTTCTTTCCATATGAATGCCAGCCCCTATGGAGGCTGGACTATGGAGACTGGACTTTCCAGATTATATCTTCTAAGGGCATCCATCCCCATCTACTAAATTAGTTTTGTTTACTACAAGCTGCACATCCCCCTACAAGTTGCATGTTATATAGCTTCTCCTAATGTTCTAAAGTACTTGTTTCCTCCATGGGTTATTATCTTCTCAGGTTGTCATATCATCCCAACATTTAATGAAGATTCACTAGATAAATCTCTTTCACACTATTTCTGGACATAGATTACAGCACATAACAATAAAAAGTATTATTTTTCAAGGAAATTTTTGATCTCTTTTGCAGTGAAAATTTAATCAATACCAAAAAATAATTGACAACCTTAACAATATTATTATAGGGAAGCCCAGCCTCCATCTTGAGTCCAATTAAGGATGTGGATAAAATTCCTAATTTTATCAAAACAACTCAGGAAAAGGACCTTTTTAGAAGAAGAAGAAGGATAAGAAGAAGAAGAGGAGGAGGAAGAAGAAGAAGCTGCAGCAGCAGCAGCAGTTACTAAATGTATCCACACTCAAGTAAATGGATGGAATTTAGATTTTGAACCATGATTAATTAAAAATAACAAATAAATAGAAACCCATTGCATTGACAAAGAACAAACATCTGAACTTTGCAAAATGTGCAAAATTTTTCACATTTTTTCCAATGTCTTCTTCTGAAAAAATGAAATGTGTGTGTGTGTGTGAGAGAGAGAGAGATCCTCAATATCTTTTCTATTTGATGGATTCATGGGTTTTTATTCTCAATTTATTATTGCTCAGAAGCTACGTTCAGATGATGATGATGATGATGATGATGATGATGATCCTATCCAAACACCAAATGAGAGGAAAGAAGTAGGAAAGTTGATAATGGAATTACTAATGGCTCAGGACTATTGATTATTGCCTAGGAGTAGACAAAAAGTATAATATGTTCCCTTAAGTCTGCATCCAAGGCATGCTCCTAGAAACTAACTAGCAAAGATTATTGGTTCCCAGGACAAGGACTTGCAGTGCAAATTGTATAGAAATGGACAGAAAATGACGTTCCCAGCTCCTATTCCCCACATGGTACACATAACCCTCCCCCTGGTAAGCATACAGCAAGGCTTGCATCTGCTATATCAACCAAGCCAAAAGATAAAGTATTGTCTGGAAGAACTGTATAGCTAGAATACCATTGGCAAGCTTGCAGTTCAGAAAAGGCTATTGTGCTCTGAAGATTTACATATGCCTAAGGAAATTGAAATTAATGAGCAGGCACATACTTAAATTGTACAGGATTAGTATATTATTCTACTTAACCCTAAGGTGTGTCCTACAGTTAAACCTCATCAAACTCTTTTAACTAGTAACTTAGGGCCTTTGCAGACTGCCAGAAAGAGTGCAAATTGAGTCCACTTTAACTGCCCTAACTCAGTGCTGGGGAATCATGGGAACTTTAGTTTATTGTGGCACCAGAGCTCTCTGACAGAGAAGGCTCAATGTCTCAGAAAAAAAAAATACAATTCCCATGATTCCCTAGCACTGAGTCAGGGCAGTTAAAGTGGACTCAATTTGCACTATTTCTAGCAGTCTGCAAAGGCCCTTAGATACTGTCATTAGTTTTAGAATCTCCTCAACTTAATGATCCTCCTAAACAATTCAGTTGTGTAAAGTGATAGTCCAGTTTAACTGTACAAACTAAATTCATTTAATAAATGAAAGTGCATTAATTGGTTCAATTAAACATAATATTTGCCCAGACTGTGCCTATGCAGATAAGCCTACACTTCTGATCTAGTTAATTCCTTTCTTATAGGTACTCTGGAGAATTTCCCAGGCCTTAAGACCAAATCCTATTGAATACATTTTCTCCTGGGGGGAAAAAAGGGAGGGGGTCTTCAGGAAACTGAGATGGGAAGTAAAATACTAGCAATTTCTTTGTTACTAGGAGATGAACAGATAACATTTAAAAATGCAGACTCTCAAGTTTGCTATAATCTTCACCATGAATAATAAAACAATGGCTACTGATATTACTATTACAACCTCGAAATGGCTATGCATTGATTCAGTTTTGCAATCAATTTGGCCTGATTTGGTCCAGATCAATTTGGACCCAATCCAATCAAATCCAATCTGGGCTACAAATCTGAATCAAAATTCAGGAATCAGGATCACCAGACCTCCTTCAATGACTTCAATGCAGTGGTGGTGATATGTTTTCCCCCCATATATTTAGACAAAAGTTGAGATCACAGTCAATCATAATGAGGGGATTCAGCCAGAAAAAATTAGACAAATAATTCTTTTTTGTGCTAGGCACATGTACAGTTGCTGTTTGTCTAAATAAACATTAAAAAATCTGAGTCTTAACAACTCATGTTGTTTTTGTCCTGGCAATGTCTCATCAGAGTGTCAGTGAGCTAATGTGGATGAAATTTAACTAGGATAGATGATAATGATATGAAATTCTTACAGTCACATTGTACCTGAATGTTGTGTGTGAATGAGACTAGTTCATGAATGCAAGTATATTGGCAAGGTTTGTTGTTGTTATTGTTGTTGTGCTCCTTCAAGTTATTTCCAACTTATGGCAGCCCTAAGGTGAGCCTATCATGGGGTTTTTCTTGGCAGGTTTCTTCAGAGGGGAGTTGTCATTGCCATCCTCTGAGACTGAGAGAATGTGACTGGCCCAGGGTCACCATGTAGGATTCCATGATCAAGTAGGGATTCAAATCCTGCTCTCCAGAGTCATAGCCCAGTGCTCAAACCATGCTGACTCTACCTAACATGGTATTTGTACATAAAGGGAATAGAGAAATGTCTCTATGAATGGAGATGGAGGAATGAGACAGAAAAATATTTATTGATGTGAAAGAATTATTAAACACAGATGATAGCAGATGGAGCAACAAAAATAATAATAGGAGATTGCCAAGAATATCAATTCTTGCCCATTGATAATTATTAAATAATGAAAAAGTTTTGGGGGTATTTTATTTTTTGGAGGGTCTACCTATGCAGAATTAGTGGTTCCTGGTGGCTGCCATATCCATGCAATGGTGAGGTCATAAGTGGGTTTTAGTTGAAGCTTAAAAGCAACAATCCAAGGTGTTGAACCTATTTTAAGAATAGTTTTCAGTATCCTGGATAAGTCCTTTCAAGTATATAGTAAAATTTGGAATTTGAGCCAGCACTATTCAGAATTCCCCCCTTCCACAAGCCTCTTATAGCATGAATAGAAACTTCAAGACTTTGGACAGCACACTGGGTTCTTTGAATGCCAAAGGCCTTGTGTGCTGCCTTAATTTGTTTCTTAATGATAAAACTTGGCCGTGATACAGCTGAAGGTGAATGGCAAAATGAATGATCTTTTAAATCAGGAGAGAGTGCTGCTTTTGACAGCCAATATCAGCCCTCCAGAGCAGAGACAATATGCTGAGCTGGCAGAGATCGAATAAGCAAAGTTACAGGTCTGCTGAGCTTTGAAATCTGTCCATTCACTCAAGCCAGCCAGTTATTACAAAAAGAGCCAACTTGCAAAATGTGCTGCTCATATCTAAGTGTCTGAATGGTCACTTGCAGAAATTGCAACATAATAGGACATTGTTACAAAACACATCAAGGGCAATTTAAATGATCCCCTATAGGAAGTTTCCATCAAAGTTCTTAAACTAGATTTTAAAATGACAGCTTTGATCTAGCCCACAAGAACGCAACAGCTATCACAGTATGTGTATCTGCACCTCAATATTTTCTCTCTTGTTTTTATCCTGTTTGATGAGTTTCAGTATGTAGAAATAGATGCACATCCTATTCTGTGTGCCAGATATGATTGTTAAGATGAAGTCCCAGGGGTAAAATGTACAATGCAGGGGATAGCAGCAGCCATGATGACACAACATTTGGTCACTGCTGAGTCATACACACTCATGCTGTGTCACTGGATATGACATCATGGGGATGGTCACCTGGTACTTGAAAGCACCCAGTACTACTGCAAAGTCACTCAGGTGAGTGACAGGTGTCCAAGAGGAAGAGGCAGGGCCAGAGTGCCATGTGGAGGCATGGCTATATAAGACAGAGCCTCAGGGCACACATGTGGGTTGATGTATGTTGGTGTATGGACTGCTTTGTACATAGAGGAACCAAGATTAAAGACTCATATGAGAGATGTCTGTCTGTGGAGTCTCTTTGCTCTATCTGGAAGGGGAGAGGTGCTTCTCCAGCTGACAACCTACTGGCTTCATCTGAGGAGGTCATGATCCTGGTGCTAAATGTCTACATGGTCTCCACATGCTGTGTAACCACGCTAACAAGGGTTATGGGCCCAGTCTGCACCAGTGGTTCTGACTAGATGCAAGTTGTAAGTAGCTGTGTGTGTCAGTCATCCAGAAGAGTTACTTTCTACTGTCGGTCTGCTGGAGAGCAAAGAGTTAAGAAGCTGAGCTGTTTAGCAGTGCTCCTTATTGACTGAAGATAGTGAAAGCTGGGAAGGCTGCCAACACTGTGCATTTGTCTTGTTTGTTTGCCAGCATGGAATTTATGAAGTTTCCAAAGCTGAATGACCAGAATTACTCTCAGTGGGCTGTATACGCTGAGGCAATTCTGGTCAGAGAGGGTCTTTGGGACCTGATTGAAGAAGGGCTTACAACCAAGAATGCTGAACTTGATAGAAAAGCACACACAACTATCTGTCTCAGTTTGGACCCAAACCAGCCGGACCACATGCAAGATAAAAGGTCTGCTTAGGAGGTCTGGTTCGCTTTGAAAAATGTACACCAGTATGACTCTGCACTGTCAAGAATGCTTTGGAGCAAAAGACTGTATGCCTGCAAGTTGCAGAAGGGTCAGTCCCCAGAGGAACATTTGGCCACAATGAAACATTTATTTCTGGAGGTGGAGTACAGAGGACTAGTCATCCCAAGAGAACAAAAGGCGTACATCCTGTTAGGAAGTTTGTCCAGTGAATTTGACCATATATTGTACAGACTGCAGGGGGTGCCAGAGAGTCAGCTTCATGTGGACTTGGTGTCAACACGTGTCCTGGAACAATGCCAGAGATGGTGTTTTGAGACTGGCATTCAGGGACAGGGACGGACTGAGATAACAAAAAACACACCACCAGAAGCAGTTCAAAGAACTGAGAGTGCAGCTGTCTGCAAGGTGAAGAGATTATTTTGCTTGTGGATAGCCAGGACATTTTCAGAGGAACTGCACAAGGTTACCTGCTGTGAGAAGGAAACAGCAACGCCGGTCTCCTGGGAACAGGAAAGGAGTTGTTTTGGCAGTGAGGGACAGTGACTCCCAAGCCCACCTTGCTGTTGCAGCCAAACATCAATAGATGATTGACAGCAGTGCTACTCATCACCTTGTCAACTAGAGGTCCTTGCTGAAGGACAGGAAGCCCTCCAGTGTTAACTCAGTGGGCTTGGCTGATGGGGGTTCCAGCCAAATAAGAGACATGAGGACTGTGCATTTCCCAGGGTTTGACAAGGACTTTGAGAATGTACTGTGTGCTCCCCAGTTACAGAACTGCTTGATCAGTGTGTCAGCATTGACTACAGATGTATGCCCTGCATTTTGAGGGAGATGAGTGTTTAATCACCAGAGGGGGCAAGTTTGTGCTAAAGCCCATAAGCACAACAGGATCTATTATCTGGATGCCCAGGCAGAGTGTGCCAAAGTTGGCAATGTGCCACTCCATTCGAACTGTGTGTACTATCTGCACAGGGTGCTGGGACACACTGGGTTCACAACTTTAGAAAAGCGGAAGGGTGTGTGTCCAGGGCTTAAGTGGGAGGACTACAGCAACCACTTGGAATGCTGTGTGTGCAGCAGGATCAAGCTGAGGGCTTATCCTGTTGCAAAGAGGAGCAAGTGTGTCACCCAGAGGCCATTCCAAGTGGTGCATGCAAATATTGCAGGTCCTTACGGTTGATCTGTAGGGGGCAGTAAATATCTGATGGTGGTTGTTGATTGCCACATAAGGTACACATATGCCTTCACCCTGAAGGAGAAGAATCAGGTGGCTGCCACATTTAAAGCCTGGGTGGAGATAGTTGAAAGGGAGTTTGAATATAAGGTGGGCTCCTTGGTGACAGGCCATGGCAGTGAATTCCTGTCTACCAGTCTGGTAATTGGTTGAGGTAGAAGGGAATCTGCCACAATACCACCAACCCTGCCACCCTGCAGGAGGACGGCCTGGTGGAGAGGAAGATTGGGGTGTTGATGCAGATCAAAGACTGCTAGATGCTGGATGCAGGGGCACCAGAAGGTCTTTGGGGGGAGGCAATCCTGACAGCATCCCACATCAGCAACAGGGTGTGGAACTCAACCACCCAACCTAAGCTATCTGAGGGTGTTTGGACAGTTTGCCAATGTGTTGATTTCCCAGAATTTCCAAAAAATAGTGGGATGTCCAAGTTCAGATTCTTTGGTCAGTCACAAAGCTCACTGGAACTCCTCTTAGGAGGAATTTATTGTCTTTCAGTCTAACTTGTTTCACAGGGTCTTGATAAATTATAGCCCTGCCCTACCTCTTTCTGCTCTATGACCTTGTATAACTCTAGAGGCTTCTGCAATACAATTCTGATTATTTTCTCTTCTTTTCTTATAATAAAAAATAAAAATAAAATTTATTTATACCCCGCCCCTCTGAGAACAATCGGGGCAGCTAACAATATTAAAATACAAAATACAATCCATGTCTGGAACTCTTCCTTCATAAAACACACACAAACACATAGCTTTGGGAAAAAAGGAAACAAGAGAGAGTTATTTAGTTAGGGCCTTTGCAGATGGTGCAAAGCATAGTCTTGGAGGCAAGGAAGGGGAGGGACAGCCACACGCTGGGCGCCCCAACCCCTTCCTGAGAACGTCATCACAGTGTGCACCGGTATGCAAATGCGCATTGTCAGGATGTCCTCCTGGCACAGCGTTTTTACACACTGCACCAGAAGAGGTGCAAAAGAGTCACATGGTGGCTCTTTGGGCACCCTTTCGCTGCCTGTGAAAGAAGTGGTGTTTTGGGGCTCCTTTCCCAGACAGCAAAAGAGAAGATCAGGGCCGACGCATCTGGCAGCTTCAGCCTTGATCCTCCATTTTCCAGGGTGGCCCAGGGCCACCCATCTGCATCCCCCTTTAGTCGAGGGGGAAGGAATTTTTTTCAGTAATGGTGGCAGAATTAAAATCCCCTCCCTAAAATTCAAATATCTACTCTTAAAATCTATTCAAGAGTATGTTGCCCCTTGTCAGGATCATAAGTCTTGCCATGTTTGCTAGCTATATAGATTGCTATAGTGGATGATGGGTTATGTTGTACTGATGGTGATATTGGGTGGAGAGATTGTTTATCTTTCTTGAAGTTGGCTAATGAGCAGATGTGTGGGAAGGAAAAATGCATTTTAAACTGTCAAGATCAGTTCTTCATACAAAGACAAAGGAAGGGCAGTCCTAGGAACAGAAATGTTTGGGTTAGAAGACTAATGGGGGTGGGGTGGGTTGAGTGCATAAAATCATTTGAATTCTCATGTGTTTTTCATATACTCTGTAACCAAAATTGCTTCAGTCCTCTCATTATGCTGTACACAACCTCAGCTTTATGAATAAAGACTTCTGAACCCAATGAAACTTGTGATTCTAAATTAAAGCTAGCCAGTAAGTACATGACTCCCCAAAAAGGTACTTTAATTACTTGTGATGTGTCATTTTTTAACAGTTTAAAAAAATCTTGTAATGTACAAATCATATGTCTATTAATTTGGGTTTTGGTCCTATATTGATTAGCGAGAGAGAGAGTCCTCAAAACAACATCCTACCATCAGGAGGTCATGCCCTTCCTTCCATCATGGAAATAGCCATTCCTGCAAACCATATTCCTCTCATGAACTGATGTGCAAAGTTCATTGCACATGATTTTTGTCCCTTTGAATTGTGTGCTACATAAGGTCAAATAGGATGGCTGCAATTCTGCCACAGCTCTTCTAATCCATCTGTGGTATATAATGAGATTCTAGCTGGAATAGAAGGGAGGGAAATATTACAATCAGTTCAAAAATGCAATGCAACAAAAGTAATGTCTAAATATCTGGCAAATTACATTAATTATTGTCTTCATTTCTTCATACATGTTACTCCTTGTTTTTGTTTTTTTTCAGGGCTCAGAAAGGCTCATACTGCAGAAAAAAATACAGTTGTAAGAAGCATGAATCAACACATTTATACATGTTACCTTTTGAGACTTCCTTTTTCATCTATACAGGATGCCCTCTAATACTGGGTGAAAAATGGAGCAAGTTTTGATTCTATCATGCCCTCATGTTCTATATGTGACCACATTTCATATTTCCTAACACAAAGTCTCAGCTGTCATTTCAGACAGATTTGTAATCATCAGTCTGGTTTTCCATCAAATATTATTTAAACACATAACATGTCTGGATAGGATGGCCCCCACACCTTAGTCACATTTTCATGCCCTGTAGTCCACTATTAAAACAACAACAACACTTCAAATAAAAAGTTGTTGAATTTTTGAGATGATAAAAAGGACCTGTTCCTGAGGTGAATGCAAAGACCATGATAATATGCATTTACCTTCACCTATCCACCCAGTGGTTCTGATGCAGCTTAGTTTTGAGTTAGCTTTTGCTGAGAGAATGCAATATCTTTTATTTATAGGCACAATTCACCAAGCTCAGTCTCTTACCCTCTCATTTCAGTGGGACTTGAGAGAAAACAATGTTTAGTGGATTGTAACAAAATGGGACTTCCTAAGAACATGCCTAAGTCTTTAAAAGCTCTTGTCATAATTCAGCATGTTTCAAAAATAGCATGGGGTAAAGGTTGCTCACCAGTTATCTCAGCATGATTTAATAAAACCACCTCTTTTGTTCAGCTGCTACAGTAGAGATTTGGCTTATAGCCACAGTAGAGATTTGGCTTATGAAAGCAAAGGGGTTTTTTGTTTTGTTTTTAAGCAGCCTAACCTAGACTTACAATACTAATATTCTTTCAATCAAAATGTATGAAAAGGAAGCCATACCATTCTTTGAATAATGGGACAAATGGCAAATTAAGAGGATAAAAGATTGCTTAGAAGGGTTCTCAATAAATTCTGAGAGAGATTTAAGCTGGGGCAGGTTATATAAGGTGGTAAACAAAGCCTCTGAGAATCCGGTGTGTAATTAGAAATGCTCACTTAAATGAAATATTAAAGAATGTAACACTCTAATTAAAATGCACATATTTTGTTGTGACTCCCAAAATACATAAGGCCAGAACAACGTGATGGTAGTCAGATAAATTACAGCTTATATTGTTTCCATACATTTGCATAACTAGGCCCTGATCCTCAAATCAATAGCAAGTGCTTATAATTTCAAAAAAATGCCTTTCATCTGTTGTTTTCTTACCTTTGTTTCTCCTTGTCTAAAGTAACATCATGAGCTCATTTCACATATGGCAGGCCCAGAATCACTAGGCCACTCTTCTGGTGGATCCCTCAATCCTCTAGAATAGTTTTTTTTTTAAGCAAAAAAAAAAAAAAAAAAAAAAAGTGCTAAAAGGAAGAATGATAATTTGAAAACATTACTTCCCTTTCTTCTGCTTGAGAGATAATCAAGTTTGTGATTTTGTGTATGTGTGTGCATATTTTTAATACACCTCATTATGTACATGATACAAAAGACATTTCATTGTATAGAGCATAACCCCCATCCCCTCTCTATCCCTCCTACACACCCATATTATACTTTTACCTACAGTAAATACCAATACATAAAAACCAAAACAGACAAACTAACAAGTACTTCCCAACATAACGAGGAGGCAGATTAAATTGTTATTATTTAGACATATGCTTTTCTTTCAAAAGCAACTCCAAAAAACATAAAAAAGAAAACACACACACACACTAACGATTTCTATTTTTCCCATAATTTTTACGTTAACTTCTTCCACCACATGATTATTTTTCACTATAGGTAATAATATACTTAATTATTCTTTAAATCCAATATTCATTACTTTACCAAATCTATATTGCATGTAATCCTGGAATCATTCTCAATCCTTATAAATTTATAATTTATTTTCCCATCTAGTATCTATGTAAGTTTATCCATTTCTGCAATTCCAAATATTTTTTCTATCCTTTTTTCTTCTGTGGGGATTTTGCATATTTTTTGCCTGAACTGATATCCCTCCAGACCATCTTAACTGACAACAACAAAAACAACATCTTGACAAAATGTAGGCCTGCAACTCTATCATCATATTTTTTTTTTGTTATTATTCTGTATTTTTTTCAACATCTTTGCCTGATGAAGAAGCCTTCAGAGCTTTGAAAGATTGCATGATGTCTTTTGTGCATTTTTGGTTGGTCCAATAAAGGTATCACTGTTTTATGGATTTTGAATGTTATTCTGTTTTATCCTAGCCAACAAAGCTACCCCTGGATATGTCACTTTAACTGGCAGACTGTTTTTGTTGCTGTTTTAATTCCTCCCTTTTCTCTCTTCCCCAGCTAAATAGGTTGAAGCTGGGACAAGGCAGACACCTGCCCTTCTCAGTCCATCACTCTAGCATTATTCCCCACTACAGAGGTGAAACATTTTGGATTCTGGTTCAGACTGTGTGTGGGACTCCTAAAAGCTGTCTTGAAGTAAGCATAAATAATTGTTTATTGATAATTTAATGGCAGTTTGAGACTGCACTGTGTGAAGCTTATTGGTAAAACATGAGAGTTTTTCTGAATAATTCAACATGTTCTTTTTAACGTGTTTTCTCATTGCAGATTGTGAACATGTTAGAACATAAAATGTCAACTTCATCTAATAATCACCAACCTTCCTCCCCTACTACCCACAAAAAAAGAGCTGCTTTAAATTCCAGAACTGATAAGGACCTGTTATGTGTCATTACAATCTTCATGAGTCATACAAATCTTCAGCATACCCTCACAGATAAGGAGGCGTTTTATAAAAATTAGAGCATCAGGCAGCTGTTTAAAAAATGTAACAAACTGTGCTCAATAAATCCTTCCCATCTTATGGTCTGCTGTAATTGCCATTTTCCCATCAGACTTGTTCTGCATCAGGAGCTCAGGAAGCCACAAAGAGGTTTGCACACTAAACAAAGAAACTGAGTGGGCATGTAAAAACTGCCAAGAACTTCACCCTGCATGCTTTTAAAGGATTTCTGAGGCACGACACTTAGCAGTAAATTGACGAAGTGTAACACAATGCAATTTTGAAACAGATCGTGCCACTGCAATCTTGTTCTGAATGTTTTTATGGGGATTACAGAAATTGAGCAAAAGAAGGTTTGTGGTAGAAATGAGCCATACACCTCTGCTTCAAGGAGGCAAATGAGAAGGCCTCAGAGCACAGATCTGTAATGTTCCAAGCCAGAAAACAAAACTCAGTTTCAACCCCAAATTATTTTTGTCAATACCTCCAATCTAGGGATTTTTTTTGGGGGGGGGGCACCATTTCCTACTCCCAAAATTTATTGAATTCATTGTCTCAGCATGAGAAAACAGTCAAATGTTTAACAAATCCTGATTTTGGCAGAAGACTGAAACGCCTAATGTTTTAACTCACTTTTTCTCATTGTTATTTTGCAATTTGTCCAAAATAGTATCTACCTAAAACCCATTTTTCCCACAAAATTATTGTCTTTTCATTTTGTGAAGTGTGTGTCCATGCACACACACAAATACACACACACACACACACACACACACACGGAGAACAACAGAACAGGCAATGCAACTCATCATTTTTAATGTAATTTTATTTTTATTTTACTAAATCAAATAGCAGGGCAGCTTAATTTATTTTCTAATATTACATTTTACAGCAAATTATACTATTAAACCTTTTTTATATTACCTCTTTTACAGTTAACAAAAAACTTGTGAAAAATATGCAAATTTTCTCTGAGATCAAAAGCAATAATTACAAAATGTCTGCTTTCAAATAGCAGCTCACACCAAGCAAAATTTTGGGGGGAAGCAGACGGGAGCTTCCCGTGCGCCGCGGGACGGAGCGCCGCTGGACCGCGGCAGCCTCACCGCGGCGCACCATCGGCGACTCTAAAAGGAGCACCAAATTGGCGCTCCTTTTAGATTTTAGGGAAAGTGCGCCCTAAAAGCGGCGGGCCGGCGACTCCGAGGGCGACCTCGTGCGGCTGCCCCTCCTCTTCCCTGCCCGGAAGACGACTCTATTAGTCGTCTGCCGAGGCCCTTTGTCTCCCATGACTTGTCCCATTTACTACATAAGGACAAAACAAGTCATAATTTATATTCCTAGTTATACTTAACTGTTAGCCCAGATCCACTTCAGTTATTAGCTATTAAGTCTTTTCCCCTCACAACAGGAAATATTTTAACAATACTCTCATATGACTGTGATATAATAAGGGACAGTTACTTTCAAAAGGCATTTGTTTACCTTTGTAATTCCAGAATCAAAGAGGGTAGTTAGCATTTTAAATAGTAAGAGTGGATGCAGATCAGCTCTTTAAGCCAGCCTGCATGCCGGCTGCCCTGACTCCACCCCAATGCTGCATGCCCATCTGCATGGCACATAGCATCAGGGTGCCCTCTTGGCTCAGTGTGCATACACGCTGCACCAAAGGGGCACAAAAGAGCCATGGTAGTGGCTCAAAGGGTGGCTTTTTGCTGCCCCCAAAAGGAGCAGCATTTGTTCGCTCTTTTGGGGGCAGCAAAAAGGAGGATCAGGACTGAGGTGTGTGGTTGCCATGGTCCCAATCTTCCACTCCTGGAGCGGTCCTTACAGGCCATCTGCATTGGCCCTAACTGTCATATTCTTTCTCTGAAAAGTAACAACATAACTAGTAAGCTTCAAGCTCCTCCTTCAATGAGAATAAGTGTGTTTCTGTGTCATTTCCAAATTGTATTCATATTTAATCTACACAAAAACACATGACTTTTCTGTGCAGAAAGCAAGTTTTCTTTTTTAAAAAAAAATGAGGGGGGGGGAAATGTGCTTGCTGCACACACACACACACACACACAAAATCACAAACATTATATACTGAAGATGAAATGCACTGATGCTTATTTTCTGCTCCCAAACATTTTTTATATAATATTTGTGCAATTTATATAAATATATGCAATCGTAGAAAATGTATACAATTATGTGCAGAAAAAATCTCATGTATTTTTTGTGCAAATGCATTTACGGTCATAAGTTTTGAAGTGCAAAGAATCTTGCAATCATTTGATACCTCTCCAGAGTATACTGGGAAACACACTCTTCTTCAATGATGCAAGTATTAACAAGTATTCCCCTTAAACTGTTCTTATTGTCAATAATTTGCTTCCTCCAGTACAGATGATCACCAGGGGTTGCAGACTGCCAGAAATAGTGCAAATTGAGTCCACTTTAAGGGTTAGGGTTAGTGCCAGGGAATCATGGGAATTGTTTTTTTTTTTTTTTTTTCTGAGACATTGAGCCTTCTCCGTCAGAGAGCTCTGGTGCCACAATAAAATACAGTTCCCATGATTCTCTGACCCTAACCCTAACCCTTAAAGTGGACTCAATTTGCATTATTTCTTTTTTTTAATTTGCATTATTTCTGGCAGTCTTCAACCCCCCCCCCCACATCTTATTATCTCTGTGGGACAGATAGGAACAACACTATCTTCTATGTGATTGCTTTATTGTGTCCATATCTCACTTCCCAGATTTTCTCTTCTTCATTCTATGCATATCATCAAATTATGCTGTTATTCTGAACACACTGAGCACTGCCTGATTTTTGAAACCAAAGTATCATAGAATCATAGGGGGGAAGCAGACGGGAGCTTCCCGTGCGCTGCGGGACGGAGCGCCGCTGGAGCGCGGCAGCTGCACCGCGGCGCACCGTCGGCGACTCTAAAAGGAGCACCAAATTGGCGCTCCTTTTAGATGTCAGGGAAAGTGCGCCCTAAAAGCGGCGGGCACACTTTCCCTGACTCAAACGCCGCGGCGCGTGCTGTCGCCGTGGTGTGAGGTCATCCTTGGAGCGCCGGCCGTGCGGAGGGCCGGCGACTCCGAGGGCGACCTCAGGAAGAGGAAGGGGCGCTGCTCGTGCAGCTGCCCCTCCTTTTCCCTGCCCGGAAGACGACTCTATTAGTCGTCTGCCGAGGCCCATAGAGTTGGAAGGGACACA
The DNA here is from genome assembly GCA_026167975.1 of Phrynosoma blainvillii. NCBI lineage: Eukaryota > Metazoa > Chordata > Lepidosauria > Squamata > Phrynosomatidae > Phrynosoma > Phrynosoma blainvillii. Next base: position 202,664,008 of record JANUYF010000003.1, read on the forward strand.
AGGGCCATTTAGTCCAACCCCTGCCATGTGGGAATACACAATTGTATACAGCGAACAGATGGACATCCAGCTTCTGGTTGTTGTTTTTTTAACCTCCAAAGAAGGAGATTCCACCACTCTCTGAGGCAGTGTATTTCACCGTCAAACAGCTCTTACCATCAGGAAGTTCTTAATGTTGAAATAGATCTCTTTTCTTGTATTTTGAATTGAACAGGTGAAATAACCATTCTGTTCTGGTCTCAGGAAGGTTGCTTATTTAAGAAAATGAGGTAGAAAGAAGTATAAAAAGCATAGATTAAATATAAAGAACAAAAGGGAAACAAAGTATACATAAACAACTAAATGCAAGTAACATAAAGGAAAAGGAAAACAAGTACACACTCTAGTTCCACACAAGTTAATCTGTCAAAAGGAAAGAAACCAGACACACAACATCTCTGTCCTGTGGCATGCCATGGGAGAGCACTCAAAGACACACAGTGTTCTTGCAGGGCTACATGCTTGTCTGCAAGTCAAAAATCCTTCATTCTCTACTATCTTATATTATATACACTTTTTCATAAAGCTGCTAAAGCTTCACCTCATCTACCCTGTAGAGCAGGGGTAGGCAAACTGTCCCCTTTAAGGGCCGAGGGACTTCAGCTCCCAGAATCCCAGACTATTGGCCAACATCCCAGACTATTGGTCAACATGGCTGAGGCTTCTGGGAGCTGAAATCTTTCGGCCCTTAAAGGGGACAGTTTGCCTACCCCTGCTGTAGAGGGTGGGACGAAGGAAAGAGGGGAAAGGTTCCCATGCCAACTACCAAGTTGTTTATCCGTTCTCCAGGTGCCAGGATGAACAGGCAACAGCTTATCTTTTAGCATCTGGAATGCCATCCCTCCTCTCTCCTGTACCATCCCAGAGAACTTTCCTTGACCCATTCTCACAACAAGGCTTATGCATTTTTACTATTAATGAAGTCTGAACCACACTTTTACTAAAACGATAAACTCTGGGCCCAGCATACAAAAGCTAGGTGAGGCTTCAGCAGTTATTTTTCCCCCTAAGCCTGCTGGAAAGAGCAAGGCTCTGCCCCCTTGTCTCCCTTCCCTCCATTGAGTTAATTGAAAACAAACTACTTTTGGAATTTGAATTCAGTTTGAAGCAACTGGGCTAAGCTGAAGACAAAGGTGAAATTGAGGAGGAGAGTTATTTTAAAAGCAGTTCAAGAAGCGGGATGACAGAGGATTGATCAGCACTGTCTCTGCCAAATTGCAACAGATAGAGTGTATGGCATCAGCACTAATACAGCTGTTGATCTAAGGGCTTTGGGTTAATATTAGAGAGCTAATAGAGTTTATCACATGGATGAATCCCATGCAGAAACTAGATTTAAAATGAAAACAACCTGCTTTTGTGGATTGTTTTTCACATATTTGGGGTTAACCTAAACAGAAAGTAGGAAAAAAACCTGCAAATATGAGTTGTTTTTCAGACCACATTTATGTGCAGGAGAAATAACATGAAAATAACCCGAACAGAAAGCTGACAAAACCCACTCATTTTTACTTTTGTGAAATTACGAAAGTAGAAAGGAGTGTTTTTTGTCAACTTTCTGTTATTTTCTTTAAAAAAAAATTATTGATAAAAAACATAAATACATAACATATAAACATTTTATAATCTTGCAATTTCTAATTGACAACAACTACTTACATGCATGCACATCTCACTTCAAAAAATAAAGTATTAATTCAATCATTTCTATCAATAATCTAATAATGAGTTCTCCATTGCCCATTTTTCTTTATGCCACTAAATTAAATTAGGTTTATCTTAAATTGGTTAGATTAATTTCAGTCCTCTTTTTTCTCCGAAGATTTGAAGACAAGTCCACTCATCTTCAATCTCTTTTCCTCATAAACTGACTGTTAGTCTACCCAAATCTATGGCTTCTCGAAGTTTTAATAGCCATTCTTCTTCGCTGAGAATATAATCTTTCTTCCAGTATCGAACGTAGAGTATTCTAGCTGATGTCACCATGTATAAGATTTTTTTCTTTTGATTTTTCTTAATTTTATTATCTGACACATTTATCATGTTCAGTAAAAAGAGTTTGGGGTCTAAGTCTATTTTTATCTTGATCATTTTATTTATTCCCTTTGCTATTATTTTCCAATATCTTTTTGAGTCCTGGCATTCCCACCATATATGTATAAAGTTTGCTTCTGGTTTTTGACACTTCCAGCTTCTTGTATTATCAGTCTTATAGATCTGATTTAATTTGGTTGGTGTCAAATACCATTGATGAAACATCTTGGAAGTAATTCTCTTTATAACTTTGGCAGAGAGTGAATTTATTTGTTATTTTCCAGGAATTTTCCCATTCTTCTAAATCAGGGGTAGGCAACCTAAGGCCCGGAGGCTGGATGCGCCCCCCCCCCCGAGGCCTTTGGACCGGCCCCAGGCAGGTCCTGCCGCTGCTGCCACCGCCCACCATGATGATATTGATTATTGTTGTTATTACTTGTTCTTGGTGTTTTCTTGGCAAAAGCTCCACAGGGGTTTTGCCATGGCTTTTCTGGGGCTGAGAGAGTGTGAATGCATATATTTTTTATTTTTAATATATATATATATATATATATATATATATATATAATTTTTTAGTGCTTCGGCCCCCCAATTGTCTGAGGGACAGCAACCCGGCCCCCGGCTCAAAAAGGTTGCCTACCCCTGTTCTAAATTAATAGGTTCCCCAATATCTCGTGCCCACTTTATCATTATCATTGTAATAGTCTCATTTTCCAAATCTCTATTCATTGATGTTTTGTAGTATTTCAATATATGTTTATCTTGTTCCCAAAATATGATCTTATGTATTTTGTTTTCCTCTTTTTCGAATCCCATTAATTTTAAATCCTCTTTAAATTTTACTTTTAATTGATTATATAGAAACCAATTTATGTTTATTTTTTCTTTCTGTATAACTTCCAAAGCTTTAAATTGATATTTTTTTTCATTGCTTATCTCTATTATATCTTTATATACAATCCATTTTTCCCTGTATTTCTTGTTCTCCTGTGAAGGGCTTCCTGTACTGATATCCAGAGGGGCATTTTCAAGTAGTATTATTTTTTGATCTTATTCCATACACTTAAAAGTGCCTTTCTGATTATATGGTGATTGAAATCTTTATTGACCATGACTTTATTGTACTATAAGTATGCATGGATACCATATCTTAGGTTGCTGCATTCGATTCCCAGTAGTCTATCGTCCTCCAGTGTTATCCAATCTTCTAGCCAAATGAGACAAGAGGCATCATAATATAATTTCAAATTTGGGAATACCATTCCTCCTTTGGTTTTTTCTTCTGTTAGAGTTTTCCATTTTGTCCTTGGTTTTTTTTCCTTCCCAAAGGAATTTAGACAGTTTTTTTTTTTTTTTTTTGCCAGATGTTAAAGCATTTCTTGTTTGCTAGAATTGGGAGGTTTTGAAAACATAAATCTGGGGAGGACATTCATTTTTATAACAGATATCCTACCTGAAAAAGAAAGTTGTAATTTTGTCCATCTTCCTAGATCGTTTTTGATTTCTTTCCATGTTTTTTTCATAATTGTTTTGATAAAGATCTGTATTTTTTGTCAGTGTAATTAGCAAATATTTTACTTTGTTTTGGATATTAAAGCCTATTATCTGTTTCAATTTGTTTTCTTCCTCAAATGTTACATTTTTGTTTATATTGTGGTTTTTTCCTTCGTTGATTTTGAATCCGGAATATTTTCCAAATTCCTTTAATACTACAATTAGATGTTTTATGCTTTCTTTGGGTTCTTCTTAGAAACATATCAGATCATCAGCATATGCTTTCAATTTAAGTTGCATATTTCTTATTTTTATTTCCATGATGTTTTCATCTTCTCTTATTTTTATGTTTAATATTTCTAGCATTAAAATAAACAATAAGGGTGACATTGGGCACCCTTGCCTAGTTCCTCTTTCAATTTTTATATGTTGTGTTTTTTCTTCATTAATTATTATTCACACTCTTTGATCTTTGTAGATTGATTTTATCCATTATTCAAATTTGTTCCCCATATTCATTTTCTTCATTAGATCCATCAGAAAGATCCAGTTGACTCTCTCGAAGGCTTTTTCAGCATCTATCAAAATCATAGCAAGTTTTTTGTCATTGTTATGTTCAAAATGTTCAATAATATAAATAACCGTTCTTATATTATTTTTAATTTGACACTTGGGTAAAAACCCATTTTGATCTTCATGGATTAATTCTGACAGGATGTTTTTTAATCTTTCCGAAATAATAATAGTGAAGATTTTATAATCTGCGTTGATCAAAGAAATAGGTCTGTAGTTTTTAATTTCCTTCTTGTCTCTTCCTTCTTTCGGGATAAACGTTATTAATGCTTCCTTCCATGAATTCAGAATTCCATCTTTTGTTTGTTGTTTAACAAATTGAATAGGGGTAATAATATTATATCTATCATTTTCTGGTGATAAATGGCCGTAAATCTATCGGGGCCTGGTACTTTTCTGGACTTTAATCATTTAATTGCTTCTATACTTTCTTTTGAAGTGATGGTTTGATTTAATCTTTCTTTCTGTAAGTTGCTTAAGTAAGGTATTTTTTTCTAGGTATTTCTTAACTGATTGTTCTTCATTTTCTATATGTTGATCTTTTTTATATAGATTTTGAAAATATTCTGTAAATTCCTGTTTAATTCCATTCTGGTTAGTAATGTTTTTTCCTTTTATTAATAATTCTATTATTAATTTTCTCTCTCTCTCTTTCTTTAATTTATACACTAGTAATTTTCCAGCTTTATTTCCAAATTCAAATTGTTTTGCCTAATTCTCTGGATTTTTCTTTGTAGTTCCTTAATTGTCAATGACTGTAGCTGTTGTTGTAGTATTAATACTTCTGTTTTCAGCTTCTTACCACCTTTTTGTTTCCATTCTTCTTCTTTCTTTTTTAGTTGTTCTGTCAAATTTTCGTTTTTCCTTTGTTCTTTTCTTTTTTCTGTTTGTATTTTAATAATCACACCTCTAATAACCACTTTACTGGCTTCCCATAGATTGTTATGTGATACCCCTTCTGTGTTGTTTTCCTTGAAGTAAAGTCTTAATTCTTCTTTAATTTTGTTTAAAGTTCTCTCTTCATTAAGGAGTGTTTCTGGAAGTCTCCATATATATATATGTTAGGTTTAAATGGGATATAGAGTCAATGTTAAAATGTTGAAATGTAAAAGATGTGTGTCTGTATTTTTCTTTTTGCTGTGAAAAGTTGTTTTTGCTGAAGCCAGACTCAGTTATCAGCCCAAAGTTATCTTAGCCCAAAACAAGGAGCTAACAAGCTTCAGTTCTGTGAGAAAGAGATTTTGTTTATATTGAGGTTTTTTGTCAACATGGAATTGTTATGAGAAATGTAGTCACATGACTTATTATGGTAATTAAAGGTTGGGCTAAAGCACATCATGAAGGGTGGAGACTTGGGGGGCTGAGAGCTGGGAATTAGAAAGCTATGCACTTGCTTTTTAACTTTTTAACTGTAATGAACTAATTAAACTTTTCTCCTGATGATGCTACTCACCAATTTTGCATCATGTAGCAGTTAGGCATTGTTCCTGCTTAGCCTTCTGGCTAAAGTGAAGTTGTTATTATTATTATTATTATTATTATTATTATTATTATTATTTGTTTTTGCTTTTGCTGTTTTTACAATAAAAGAAGCTTGCTAAAAGTTCCAGGTTTTGGTGTTTGATTCTAAAGGACTATTTTTAACACCCCATCAACATCAATTTCCAACAATATTCACTTTTCTTTTCTCTTATCTTCAGTTTTATAGGGTTATGATCTCAAATAAATCTTGGTTTGATTTCCATTGATTGAATTAATGGTAATATTGTTCTGGATGTCAGGAATAAGTCCATCCTTGAAAAGGAATTATGTGTTTCTGAAAAGAAAGTATATGCTTTGGTTTGATTATATTTATGTCTCCATACATCTGTTAATTCAAGCTCCTCTTGGAGTTTAAGAAAAGTTTTTGGGAGTTTTCTCTGATTTTTTTTTCTTTTGTTTTTCTGTACAGAGAATCTGTCTAGTTCTGGTTGGATAACTGCATTGAAGTCTCCAACCAGAATTATTTCACTATATTCTGTTGATTGAATTTCTTTGTAGACCTTATCAAAGAATTGCTCTCTATTCCAAAACTTCTATTCTATTTGATTTCCACAGATAAAATAACCCTACAGCAGAAATGGAAACTGAAATTAGTCCAAAGCATAAACGAATGGTTGTTGAAATTATATGAGGCAATAGAAATGGATTTATTAACATATTATTTAAGAGACATATGTATTGAAGAAAGGTTAGATAAAAGAATGGGCCCCAGTCCTCAATTATCTTAGAATTAAATGGGGAAGGATAGCAATGATTAGTTTCTAAACATAATACATCTAGATTATTATTTCATAGAAAGGTAAAAACACAACTAATTAAAATATATGAGGAAAATTTACAGATTGAAAAGATATCAGTAATAGAGATTAATCATAAACAACTAACATGAACAGATATATATGTAATTTCATATATGAGATGGAAAGATGAGGTGTAAAAGAGTGCTTACAATAAATAAATGACAACAAACTAACATGAACAGATATATATGTAATTTCATATATGAGATGGAAAGATGAGGTGTAAAAGAGTGCTTACAATAAATAAATGACAACAAATAGTCTAATAGATATACTAATTTATTTACACAATTTAATAAAACAACATTTCAACAGTAATATTATAGGATTACAAACAGGGAAAGATTTACACAAGTAGATCAACAATATAAAAAATTCAAAGATCTTCAAACAAATATCAAGACAAAATCAATTAAAAGGAGGTCACAAGTGTACAAAGATAATCCAACGAAGTAAGTGAGAAGTCGGTATGCTTGATGAGATGTAAGATTGAAAGGTATAAATTAGAAAAAGGTATGAAAGAAATTGATATGGAATAGATATAATGAGGAAGTATAAGAAAGTAGTTGAGGGTAAGAGTAGGTTGGGAAGGATATTAAGGAAGGGAAGAAATTATAGAAATTATAGGGAAGGATAAGATAGGATAGAGAGGTTAGGAAAATGGAAGAAAGAGAGGTGGAAATAGATAGGAGGATAATGAAGGTGGAAGAAGGATGGAAAGATGAAAGGTTGAAGATAGTACTGTAAGAAAGATATGAGAATGGATATAGATGTGTATGTTTGATTTAAAATGTATGAATTCATAGAATGGATATAGATGTGTATGTTGAATAATTGTTGTGTTCCTTTATCTATTTGGGTTTTTTTCTCTTTTTCTTTTTTGTCTGTAAGTTTGTGTATATTTTTGATTGAGATGTTTTTGTTGTTTGGAGATATTTTAAAAGTTGTTTGGAGATATTTTAAAAGTTGCAACAATAAATTTTCTTTTTAAAAAAAGAATTGCTCTCTATTCTCTTGCAGTGCATAAATGCCTACAACCAGGCATGCCAATTTTTTTCAGTTTAACTTCAATTGCTACCCGAGAGCCTTCTTTTATCCTTAAAGATTTCTTTTGCATTATATTTTTTTTTACAGAAATTACTATTCCTTTCTTTTTCTTTTCTGTAGAAGAATAGAAACATTCTCCTAATTTTGAGTTATTTAGATATTTTATTTCACTCTTTTTAATTTTCGTAAGCATATGATATCTCCTTTTAATTTCTCTATTTGATGGAATACTAAACTTCATTTATGTTTGTTATTTATTCCTTTAATATTCCAAGATATTATATTAATTGTCATTTTTGGTTAAAGTTTGTTATTTTTATTTTATTGATGTGTTACTCCAGCCGCCCCTGTGTCATTTTTATTTTATTTTTAAATTAATCTGTAAAATGTATATTGCAGTATTTATTAATTTTTGTTATATTTCTCTTTTCCTTTTCCTTTCTTTTTGAATGGTGAATCTATTCTTCCTATACCTCTTCTTCTTGTCAACTCAAATCTTCCTGTTCGGTATTAGATTCTTCTTGCTCAGAGAAAAAAATCCTTATTTGTTTTAACTTGGTCATCTTCCTGTTGTTCTTTTTTTCTTTTCTGAGTTGCTTTTTGTTTCTTTTTCTTTCTTCTCGTTTGATTTATTATTTTCTGTTTCTTTTTCTTCTATATTTCTTTTTGCTCTCCATTCTCTTCAATGTCATCTGTCTGTGATGTCTTCCTCTGAATTTTTCCCTTTATCTTTTTTGTCTTTTATCAGTCTTTGTTTCCATTTCTTTTGCTTTTTCTATATTGTCAATTTTATATCTTTTCTCCTTATAGACAATCGACAATCCTTCGATTCTCTCCCATCTGAACTCCAGTTTTAATTCCTGTAGCAGTTGGATCAAAATTTTATATTTCTGGTGTTCCAGCATCAACGGTGGAGGGATATCTTTAAATATTTTGACTTCATTATTTTCAATTATTAATTTATTTTCATAACTTTTGTGAATGATTTGATCTCTTGTTATTGTTCTAAGGAAACAGACAACGATATCTCGAGGGATGTTATGTTCCTTAGCCTGTATTCAGCTAATTCTAAAGATTTTATTCAATTCTGTTAATAATTGTTCCTTGTTGTGTCCGATGAATTGAGACAGTGGTGGTATGATCCTTGCAGTTAATTCTTCCTTCTTCATTTCTGGAACTCCTCTGATTTTTATACATTTTTCTCTATATCTCATTTAGTTTGATCAGTCTCTTGCATTATGTTGATTCTGTTGTTGTTGTATCTCTTTTGATGTCTTTCCTAATTGTTGAGTACTGTCTTTAATCTTTTCAACTTCTTTTTGTGTATTAGTTAAGTCTGTTGTTGTTTTTTTCATTTTTTACTCAGTCAAATTTTTTTAAAAGTCCTTTTTCATGTCTGTTCTGGTTTCCTTGATTTTTTCTCTCAACTCTTGGTAGGCTTCTTTCAGGTCTTCTTTCATTTCATTTGTCATTTCTTTCATTTCCTGTCTTATTCTCCTTATTTCATTCAGAATTAACATATTTGGATCCGTTATCTTTATTGGATCTTCCATCAATCCTCTTCTCTGGAATATTGTTTGCATTTGTGTTTGCATAATTCCTTTCTTAGATGTTTCCATCTTCTCAATTTTCTCTTTTACCTTTTCCAACTTTTCCTTCTCATAAATAAGAAAGTTATTACACTTAATAATATCAATTATATTTTAGACAAAATATAGTATATTTATATATGTACAATTCTATTAAGTTTCACCAATTTTAATTTCAAGATTGAAGCTTCTATCAAGTCGACAGGAAAAGAGAAGAAAGAAGGAGAGAAGAAAAGTATATATATATATATATATATATGGGATATCAAGCAATTCTTGTGTTTTTCTTGTAGTCTTTATACTCTTTAAATTATTGTCACAAAACATTTCTAATCTTGTTTCTCAAAGATAGTCTACACAATTAGTTCTAACATATCCATGTTTACAGCAGCCAAAGATTCTTATCCCATTATAAGCTTTAATCAATTTTTCTATGTTAGTTAGCAGTCACCTTGTTAAATTTAGGGTTTGTTTTTTTTTGCTAAAGCTTACTTCTATTTTTCTATTTTCTCTTTTTCTTCCCCTTCCCTCCCTCCCTCCCTCCCTCCCCTCCCTCCCTCCCCTCCCCATCCTTCTCCCCCTTTTTATGAAATATAGCTTTTTGTTTTTTTTCTTTTCTTTCCCTTCTTTGTCCTTTTCTTTGATATTTTCTGTCACAAGAGTTAATTGTACAATTAATGCAATATAATACCAACTATTCAAAGCTCCTATATATTGTGCTATATCATACACATAAGTACATCAGTTCTTATTGCAATGTATTACTATGTATATTTTGATTATCTTATCTTTATCTTTTCTACATCAATTATTCAATTTCTTTATCTTAATTCATTTAACTTAAGTACTTCTTCCTTTTATCTTACTTATCTTACTTTTTCTCTTCTCACCACTTCCCTAGTGTCCATACAATAAAGAGTTCATGCTTTATGTGTATTAGTTTGTATTTGTATTCATTTTCTCTGATAAATCAGTCTTCTAATTTTCAATTACTTTTATAGTGTTCTATTTCTGTTTTCTTCTGTCCTTATTTGTTTTAGGTGTAGTCCTTTCTCATGTTTAAATAATTCTATTTGGTTTTCTTCTCCAAACACCCCAGTCCAAATTGTTCCAAAGTTATTATTTCTTTTTTCTCCCCCCCCCCCTCTTATTTTTTTCCAATCGTCTATTGTTCATGGGAGTATATAGTCCAAATTTAAATGTCCTTATGCACTCTTGTCCTCTTGTCTTTTATTCCTTTATAGCACTTATCTTCTGTTTTCTTTAATTCCACCTCTTTGCTCTGCCCAGTCTTGCCTCAGCATTTTCCAATTCTCCTCCTTTTCTCTCCCCATCCATGGAGTAGATTGCTTCCTTTTATCCTCTCATTTCCTGGTTTCCGCCCCTTAATGAGTCCCACAAACAATGTGGTATATTTTCTATTATTTTTTATCTCTATAGTTTGTCCTTTTTACTGTCTTTTACAGTGTCTGTCATCTTTACGACTCCTCTTCTCTCTCTTTGCGGCTTTGTAACTTGCCTCCACATCTTGTGTTTTTCACCTTCTGAGGGTTTGGGGTGTCTCTGAGACACCGGTATATTTGGGCATTCAGGTCCATTCTGGTAGGTAGTCACGGTTTTGTCTTTTTTATATATATATATTTTAAATGACAGCTTCCTTAATATGTTGTTATTAAAAGTGTGGGGTTCTTTTTAGCTATCATTTAATGCCTGAGTGAGTGGCTGGTTTTAACTCTTCTCATCTCCACCTATCCCGCCAAACCCCAAGACACCACTGGCAGTTGGCATAGGTTATATTACAGCTTTAGTAAAGTTCTCTTTATCTAAATGAGTCTGAAGATTTGATTTTATAGCCCCTCTACACATAGGGGCTAGGGTCTGGTAGAATCTTGACCCCGTTCCCCTCCCAAATTCCACAGACTTGGAGGTGAGGTTGCGAGCACCTCATACCTACGTCCTCCTCCAGATCCCCCGCACAGTAAGTCCAACTTTCTGTTATTTTCTCATTATTTCTCTTTCTGACAACACATCTGAAAAACAACTTGCATTTGCGGGTGTTTAGTGGATTTTAAAATACCGTTTCTGCATTGGGTTTGCCTCTACATGCCTCTGTGTGATAAACTCCTCTGTTGGAATGGATGCAAAACAAGATGGGATAGTACCAAGGATGTTCCAGCTTAGTGAGAGATATATACATAAAGAGAGAAAGAGAAAGAGAGATTTTGAACTTCAAGAGTTTTGTTTACACAATGTTCCAGCATGTTAAGGGTCACTTTATACAGAATAAAGCTGAAGATCTCTGTATGATACACTTAAAGAAGGACTGGGCAAAATGTGGTGTATGGACTACATGCACCCAAACCATGTTTGTGGTGGAAAGAAAACCATTTTAAGGGGCAACTATTTTAGGGGAATTATAATTAGGTGTGTGACTTCTGCAGTCTTTGTTTTGACCATCCCCCTCCTCAAGAGGTTTTCATTTTTGGTGTTTTTTGGTATTGACAGAAGCCCAGTGCAGTTCATTCTGAATACCAGAGGAACTGGGACACAGATCTACCCCAAATGAGCACCCATGCTGTAAATGATGGGGCTGACCAGATGGAGTGGACAAGTCCTCTTACCTCAAGGGTACTCAAATTTACAGGGAGAACCCACTGGCCACACACCAGCTAACACAATGGATAGAACACTCATGGGCAGTCTGCATCATCCACTTTTTCTGCATTAACAAACCTGCCAAAACAGGACATTTATGGGTACAATCAGTGCCATGTCATTATTTTTTTTTCATGTTCTGTTTTATTCCACAGACAGCCACCCTTGTTTTGCCCACCAGCTAGCCCATTTGATGCTACACACAACTGGTCATGTGATCAGCCACTTGATCACACAAGTGATCAACCAACCATGTGGCACACTGATGTGCCCAGTGAACATGAGCATAGCACAGTCATCGAGGCAACCTTTTCATACCTCCTTTCCCTAAAATTCTCCATTACCCAGTGGTATAATGTTGGCCCAGCCAGTTTGTTAATGTTATGATTCAATCCATTGTATTGTTGACAACACCCCATATTGGTCATCATTTCAGTTCTTGCGGTATCCAATGGGTTGATGGTGTGATGCACATGTGCCATGAATTCAAGGGCCAACAACAAAACTAATTATGGGCAACAATGGCACTGGTGGCTCACTGGCTCCTTCCCCCATCTCCACATTAGCATGCAGTTCACATGCCTATGTGTTATTTCACACTTTCCAGCTTGATCTGGAGAAAACTGGGGGTTATTTGCTCTGATGTTTAGTCCCACAGTATGACTTCCTCTTGGATTGCTCCTGTGTTGGCCATGGCCATCATTTAAGCAATTAGGTTTCAAAATAGGGCAAAACCACATCTTATTGCTCATGTGGACAGCCTCTTGGTTAGCAGCAATTGTAATGGGATGTATCTGTGTGGGCTTTTAGTCTGTTTTCAACTCATTATATTATTTAACACATGTTTGCTATCTTAGTGTTTTAGCCTATTTAAAGTGATTTTTTTAAAATGATTTATTTTGTAAATACTTTTCATGTATATGCCTATGTCAACCATCCACAGCTTGAAAATATTCACACATGCACACATGTCCAAAAAGCAAACTTGATTTTCCCATTTTATATAAGGGAAACTATTTTACTACACCACTGAATAAAATAGGACTTGAGCATCCACAGTTTTTTGGATCTACAAGGGGTCCTAGAACCAGGTTCCAGTGGATACCTAGGGTCCACTGTATTTTGTGGTGTGTGTGTGTATTTGCAATTACCCATAACTAGGAATGGAAATAGCTGTCAAAATTATTCTTGTCCATGGAAAAGTATGGGAAATATATTTATTGTTCTCCCTGCAGGTGAAGTATGAGAAAATTAAACTGGGGGGGGGGGGGTGGAATTTCCATTTGAAATTTGATGTTCTGGATGGTTTTATTGCCACAGTCCTAAGCTGAGCAATTAAACAGCTGGGGGTTGCAATTGCCTTTTGTTGTTGCAAGCAACAACAATGTTGTTTCTGACTTTTGATTATCCTAATGCAGGGGTAGGCAACCTTTCCCCTTTAAGGGCTGAGGGACTTCAGCTTCCAGAAGACTCAGCCATTTTGGCCAATAGTCCCATGTTGGCCAATAGCTCCTGGGATTCTGGGAGCTGAAGTCCCTCGGCCCTTAAAGGGGAAAGGTTGCCTACCCCTGCCCTAATGCAAACCTTCTACATGGTTTTCTTGGCATGATTTGTTCAGAGGGGCTTTGCTATTGCCTTCCTCTGAGGCTGAAAGTGTGTGACTTGGGGCCATCTTAGATCATAACAAACAAAGGCAGACTGGTACATATTGACAATGGGATGCTGAAATTCTATGTTGTTGTTTTTGCAAATGACTCAATTTAAATTTCTCAATACTAAATCAGAAAATGTCAGACAAAGGAGGGGGAAGGTATCTTTTATGGGAAGGTATAGTTTTTAAGAATATAATAAAGACAAGCTAGGATCAGTTTTCCATTTTGTCTCCTTATGTGTTGCAGTTCAACCAAAACAATCTGTTGAAGAAGTACTCTGTTTAGCTCAGGAAACACACACACGGTGGTCCTCAGAGGTAGCTCCTTGAAGGAACTATAAATATTCATTCAGTTGCATTGTTTCTTATCTGTCAGAGCTTGGAAACATTCTTTTTTGGATTGCAGATCCCATAGCTGGAGGATTTTAGGAGCTGTTGTTCAAAGCTTTTCCAAGTTCTAATTCTCTCTCTCCACCCTTTTCTCTCCAGTACATACTGTAATGCCCAACTTAGGGCTTATTGCACCAATAAACAACCCAGCTGCTCCCCAATGTGGGATGCAGGTGGGTATTATCACACCAAAGTCACCAAAAATTTCACTGGGTGAGTGCAATCCAGCTGCATCCCAGTCCCAGGCATGCTTCAGAGGCCACTTTTCAAAGTTGGGAGTTTGTCATCTTTGAAAGGAGGCCTCTGAAGTGTTCCTGGGACCTGTGATGCAACCAGGTTGCACTTGCCTAGTGGAATCGGTGGCGACTTTGGTGTGATAATACCTGCCTGCAGCCCATAATCTGACTGTATTCCGTTGGGGAGCAGTTGGCTTATTTGTTAGTGTGATAAGCCCCATAGAAATACAGTCCAGTGTGGTGTTTAACATGTTGAACTTTAGGTGGAAAGGTTTGGCTTAAATTTACATTGTGGCTTTATGGTAGTCAGTTTCAGAATTTAAGGCCTACTTTACAAGATTATTGGACTTAATCCAAGCCCATGTATTCCTCTCTGAACTCAACAGAGAATAGAGATGTCCCATTCAATTAGAAGCTATTCCTTTAAAAAAATCTACTGTTGGGCCACCGTGTTATTTCATCATAACATATGCTCTCCAGCTATTGTTGGACTACAAGTCCCAGCATCCCGTAATTGGTGTAGCCAATGTTGAAAAATCCTGGGAGCTGCAAACAGCAACATCTGGATCGTGGAAGCTGTGCTACTTGAAAGCACAGACAAACACACTTTGCAATTTCGGCAGCTCTTGGACTTTATGAAATGAGAGACACTAAAAAGCATCAGGCAAACTAAACCTTAGTGACTTTGGGTTAGTCACACTCTCTCAGCCTCAACAGAAGGCAAAGACAAACCCTCTCTGAATAAATCTTACCATGGGCATGAATCTACAAGAACTGAGGACAGTAGTGAAGGACAGGGAGTATTGGAGATGTCTCATCCACAGGGCAGCTATGAGTCGACAGCAACTTGAGGGCACATAACAACAATAAATAGCATTAAATATTCTGGATTTTTATATATTTCAATTATGTGATCTTACATGATGTGCATTCATAAATGAACCAGATCCATGCATAAAATAATCAGAAATGCAATAATGATTTTGTTGTTCTTGTGTGCCTTACTGGCTGTCTTCATCCCCATCCCCTGCAATAATAAAAACAACCTTTTGACATAATTCTTGTGAGCTATGTCTAGTCTATTTCCTCCAATTTCTTGAGATAGTTCTTCCTGAAATTCTGTTTAGTCAAATTGAATATATGGTCAAGATTTCAAAGAGTTTGGATTCAAACTGAAAATGAAGCAAGGAATACAATCTAGACATGATATTTGTTTTCATGCTTCTTTTTTTATATTGCTGGCTGAAATAATTCAATATTCTAACAAAAATACACAAAAAGCCTTGACACAATGTTGTTTAGAATTTATGTTTTACCATTGGCATTGTTTGGCTCTGACATAGCTTTCTTTACCTCAGTGAAAACTACATCCAAAAAATTTCTGCTTAAGATTATGTTTGTTTAGTATTTTAGCATGTGTTTTCCTATATTACTGCCTAGTCACTAAAAGAAAAATTGTTTGCCAGTCGTGTGCAGTGGGCTCTCATTATCCACAATGGGTTGGTTCCAAATCTCACCACATATACCAAAAATCATAGATGTTCAGTACAGTATTAAACATTTAAAATTACCAGGGTGACAAGGTCCAGACACCATGAAGACATTTTCCTGTTTCCCACCTGCCTATCATGAAGGCTCTGTCAGATTTTAAACCCTTTCCTGACTCTGTTTCCCACCTTGTCAACTTTCCCATCAAAAACCTTCTGCATGATTTTAACCCCCTATGGCATCAATCCACCTCAGGGAAAGGGCAGCAGAAGGAGGGGGCAAGGAGGTATATAGGCAGGAAAGGGGTTTAAATTATGCCAAGGCTTCCTTGTGGGAAAGTGAAAAACAGAGTGAGGCAGAGGTTTAAATTCTAGAAGAGACTTACTTGTAATAAGATAGAAAATAGAATAAGGTAGGGGGTTACATTTTGACAGTGACTTTGTGATTTAGGTTTTGTGGCAGGATTGACTTCCATGGAGGAGGGAGGCATCAGATTGCCCAGATCTTGCTGCAGCAGGCTCTGCTGTTGCCCTGAGACCACTTCTCAGCCTTGTCATAGCAGGTTAAAAATATATATCTTTATTTCAATCCATGGTGGCTCAAATTCATGGCTATCAAACCTGCAGATAATGAAGGCCCACTGTATAGAGTTATCCTTTTGTTTTGTTTTTTCACATTTAAGTCCAGTGTTTGTTTACTTATTCATTTGTTTAGATTGATCTCTTGTGGGTATTAAAAATTCACACATGGGCAGATCGGGATATGAAATATATATCTCCTTGATTGAGTGTATCCATCTGGAATGTGGTCTTCCTCTTTTCCTGCTGCCTTCCACCTAGCCAAGCATCACTGTATTTTCTAGTGACACATGTCATCTCATGATAGGTCCAAAGTATGACAATCTCAGTTTAGACATCTTGTCTTCCAGAAAGAGTTCAAGCTTGATTTGCTCTGTTGTTGTTGTTGTTGTTGTTGTTGTTGTGTGTCTTCAAGTCATTTCTGACTTATAGTGACCCTGTCATGGGGTTTTCTTGTCAAGATTTGTTCAGAGGAGCTTTACCATTGCCTTTCCCTGAGGCTGAGAGCATGTGACTGAGCAGAAACTCGGAGTCAGAGTCCAGCATTCAAACCATATGCCATGGTGGCTCTAAGGGCCTTTACAGACTTCCAGAAATAGTGCAGCTTGAGGCCATTTTAACTGCCCTGGCTCAGTGCTAAGGAATCATGGGAACTGTAGTTTGTTGTGGCACCAGAACTCTCTGACAGAGAAGGCTCAGTGTCCCAGAAAAAAAAAAATACAGGTCCCATGATTCCTTAGCACTGAACCAGGACAGTTAAAATGGCCTCAAGCTGCACTATTTCTGGCAGTCTGTAAAGGCCCTAAGACTCTTATTTATCTTTTTAGTCATCTACAAGATCCACAGAACTTTTTTTCCATCACTACATTTCAAAGTTGATTCTCTTCATACCATTTTTCTTCACTGCGTAACTTTCACAACCATATATAGAAACAGGAAATACAACAATAGAGATAAGTGAAGTACAGTTTATCAGCTGTAATACACTTCTTAGAGGCCACAGCACTCCATAGAACTCCACTTATTTCACCCTCAAAAAAACCTTAAACATTAAAATTGATTATTTTTTTCAGTAGGCGAGGGTGGCACTTGGGCATTTCAGTACTCCCAAACTGCTAAGACACAAACTCCAGTCCAAATTTTAAATTGTAAAACAAAGTCCATTTACTTCCAGTCTTGAATTTTATTTTATTTCAATTTTCTTTTCAGGCATAGCATAGCCCACAATGAATGCTCAAGGATGTCCCAATTCCACTTAAATTGTCCAGCGTGTAGAGTTTGCAGCATATTAAATAATATTTTGTTTTTAAAGCATCTTACTCTTGTTTCATCTTTATGTGACACATGGAAGTGATTTCCAACCACTGTTCACACTTTGGGACTTTGGAAAGATTTACTTGTGCACAATATATTTCCTATTTTTCTGTACATAAATATTTTTTTCTATTTTTTGTGCACAGAAAACTTGCACAGGTATTCTGAACAGAGAAATATGTGTTTTTTTCTAAATGAATTCATAAAAGAAATTTCAAGGAGCAAAGAATCTTGTTACTGTTGTTCTTAGGAGAGTGCCTTCACTCCCTTTTTCATCAAGGATGTAAAGACTGATAAATATTCATTGCAAGTACATCTACACTGTAGAAATAATGCAGTTTGACATCACTTTGTCATGGCTCCCTCCCACAGAATCCTGGGATTTGAAGTTTTGTGAGGCACCAGCACTCTTTGACAGAGAAGTCTAAAAGTACAAATCCCAGGATTTCGTATAATGTAGCCACAGCACTTAAAGTGGGGCATTATTCCTACAGTGTAGATGCAACCTACAGGGTGAAACAAACGGGCAGGAAAAAGCATCTTGAAGTTGCCTTTTCTGAAGCTGCTTTGAAACCCCACCAACCGCACCGCCTGCTCCCAAGGTAGCTGGATTGTGCATGTTGTGACCATGCTTCTGGGTCCTTTTTTAAATTAATGTTCCCCCCCACCTTCCCTGCAAACCTTCACAGGAGTGAACCACCAGCAACTGCCATTCCACTGGATGGTTGTCCCTGTGAACTGGCACACAGTCATATGTGCAGTGCCCTACCAGAACAGGGCATCGGATTAGAGGTGTGCCCATGAAGATGCTGGAAAGGTACAATTGTGTCCCCTATTCATCCCCGTTCACCCCTTTAACTGTCTGTTTTGTGTATGTTGTACTTATCACCATGAGAGGTGTCACTATTTCTCTTTTGGCCATTACCACTCTCATTGCTTGGATACAGCAGCTCTGTCCCTTTTGAATGCACTCCTGAGATGGAGTGTTTACACATACTATTAGGATTGGGTTTGTAAAGAGTGCCCCTTTAGAGTTGTCCTGAGTAGTATACCTGTGTAGCTCCTGTCAAAAATGATTTATGACCCTTTGATGGGCGTGGCTAAGGATGATTTATGACCTGTCAAAATTGATTGATTGATGACCTGTCAAACTGGTGGGCGTGTCCCTCCCTCCCCCGGAAATGCTAAGGCGGGACATCCTGTCCACGTGACCCCCGGTTTTCCAATGAGCGCCCCCCTTTGATTCCACGTGACCCTACTCCCCACCCAATGGCTGTTCTGAACCACGTGTCCGGAACTGGCCAAGAGTGTTTTCTGATTGGTCCCTATGAGAATCACGTGTCCCTAACTGGCCAATGGTACTAGACTTCCCAGAGCCGCCATTTTAGGCATGCCCAGACAAGTTCTGCGAGACAATATGGAGACACCGAGGCGTTTTGCTGCAGCCCGGACAATCCAGCCCAGAAAGAGAGCCTCCTGGCCAGATAATTATCACGGGCCTGTGGGTTTTACTGACCCTCCTGTACCGTTGAATATTAAACCTAAAAAGGAAGCTAAAGAGCCTGAAAAGACACCCGACATTATGGATTTCATTGATGATGCCTCAGAACTGGAGTGTGATTGCCGTTGCAATTTAAAAGCCATTCTCCAGAAGAAGAAAGTGCCTGACACTCCACAGAGCCCAGATGAGCCTGATGGCGCAGACCTTTTGAACCCTGCCACTCAGCTGGAAGAGCCCATGGAAGAGGGAGATCGTGACCCACCACAGCCCTCACATGTGGATGAGAGCATGGAGACTGATTCAGGCTACCATAGTGCAATGGTGAGTTCATGTAATATTAGGCAGTTGGTTATCATTGGAGAGATGAGTGTGTTGTTTTTCCAAATGAAAAAATAATAAAATGTTCCTTATTTCTTTTTTATTGAATTAGGATGAAGACCTGCAGGCTGACGGTGCTGAGAACCAGGCTGGAATGAATCTACAACCCCTAAATCTTTCCCCCATTCCTAAGATGTAGATATTTTTCTACCAATAAAAAATTGTTTGTTTTGCATGTGTGTGTTCATACTTACATGAGAGGTGAAAATGGGAGGGCATGAAAAAATTCTGAGTTCTATATATTATTCACCGGGGAAGACTGGGAGCTTTGGGGGTGTGAACGCCCTACTTCAGGAGGCCAAAATACAGAGCCAAAATCTTAAAAGAGAGGAGGTGTCCCAATGGCTTTCTGGCCAAGATGCCTATACACTGCACAGACCTGCCAAAATGCATTTTAAAAGAAACAAGACTGTTGTATCTAATGTGGATTCTCAATGGCAGGCTGACCTAGTGGATATGCAGCAGTTTTCTAAGTATAACAGAGGATACAAGTACATTTTAACAGTAATAGATATTCTGTCTAAATATGCCTGGGCTTTGGCTTTAAAGGACAAAACTGGTAGAGAAGTAGCCAGGGCTTTTAACACTATTTTTAGCCAAAATGGCCGAAAACCTGAGAAATTGCAAACGGACCGAGGCCACGAATTTTTAAACAAATCTGTGAGCAGCCTCTTAAAGCATCATGGGATTCACCATTTTGTCACCAATAATGAAGTCAAAGCCGGGGTTGTTGAACGATTCAACAGAACTTTAAAAACAAAAATGTGGAGGTATTTCACAGCTAAAAATACCTTTACCTATATTGATGTACTTCCCCTGTTTCTCAAAAGTTATAACCATACTTTTCACCGAACAATCAAAGCTAGGCCTGCAGATGTCAATGATTCTAATGCTCTAGCTGTGTGGAAAACAGTATATGGTACCCCTGTAAAAACAGAAAAGGAGCGTCCGCTCTTCAGGAAAGGAGACCATGTGAGGATTTCTAAAAGCAAGGGTGTATTTGCCAAAGGCTATGAACAGAATTTTACCACTGAAGTATTTATTGTCGACCGTGTCCTCCTAACTGCAAAGAGGCCTGTGTTCCTGCTGAAAGATTATCTCGGAGAGGCTGTTGTTGGGAGATTTTACCCTGAAGAGTTACAAAAGGTGAATGTGAAAGAGAATCAGGTGTACAGGATTGAAAAAATTCTTGACGCTAAAGGTCAGGGCAGGAGAAAACAATACCTAGTCAAATGGTTAGGCTGGCCTAGCAAATTCAACAGTTGGGTGCTTGCTTCTGAAGTTGGTGAACCTGTTTAGAGGTGAGAGAGAAATGGGGGATAGTGGATTTTATATCCTACTCCCTAGCAACAGTAGCGCTTCCATTTTCCCACAAAATACTATTTCATTCTTTACTATCTCTTTAGCAAGGCCCCTGGAACTGCCTGGAGAGTGGGAAGTAGGGCTAGCTGAGATACAGTACCCACACACTTGGAATAATCTCAATACTAATACACCTTTTGAAATTGCAAATGAGACCAAGAAATGGCCCTTAATTGTGCCACGGGGTTATTATTCTGATCTCCCTGAACTGCTGGAAGTCATGAACAACCTGATAACAAGGTCTCCAGAACCTCCTGAAGCGCTCCTGCACTATGACCGTGTGAGCGGGAAGATTAGGTTTAAAACAAATGGGCCATACACCATCCAGGCTGGAGGGAGACTAGCTCACATGTTAGGGTTAGTGCCCAGCCGTCATGCCAAAACTCCACCTTTCAAAGCCGATATCACGGCGGGTTTCAACACCTTATATATTTACACCGATATAGTGGAGCATCAGATAGTGGGAGACTTCTATGTCCCGCTGTTGCGCTGCGTACCTGTACGGGGTCAGAGCAACGAATGTGTCAATATTGTTTATGACAAGCCTCACTACATCCCTGTAAGTAAGCATCACATTGACACCATCACCATTGAGATAAAGTCAGACCAGAACAAAAAAGTGCCATTTCGCTCTGGTAAGGTGCTTGTGAAACTACACTTCCACCCCAGGAGGACACTGAAGTTTTAAAAATGGTGATTATCAAAACATATGGTGACCCTGCTCTTTATAGAGATTATTACAGGGTCCAGGCTGGTAACGGCCTTCCAGGGTTCCATGGAATTCCTGTAATGTATGGATCTGGGCTTGGTGGGATTTTCAGAGGCCTTTTCAGAAAAGCAGTCCCCCTTTTGAAAAGAGGCCTGAACATCATTAAACCCCACGTTAAAACAGCCATGCAGAATATTGCTACAGATGTGGCTGGTGAAGTTACTCAGGCAGTTATAAATAAAATGAACCCCACAACCCCCCAAGAAGGCTCAGGACTGATGTATATTCAAAGGAGGCATCGTCAAAAAAGAAAAGCATCACGGGTGAGGTTAACAGGCCCTCCCCGAGCCCTTAAAAGAAAACGTCTGAGAGGAAAGAAAACACAGAAGCGGAGAGCTGTAAGGAAGAGGAGGAGGCTGTCCCGGACACGGCCTAAGAGAGATATAATTTAAACTAACACCATGGCTTTTATCCACAGTGGTTCTGAAGAATGCACAAAATCTGAATTAGACCTATTTACTATTGGGCCTACACAGACAAGTATTGAGAAAAGTTTGTATATTGAGGTGCCCCCCTTGACGGCTCTGACAGAATCTGCACCACTAGACTTTTTTATTGCAGGAAATGGCGAAGACTATATGGATCTTAATGATACTCTTTTATATCTTACTTGTAAGATTACTAAAGATGATAACACAAACATACCTCAAGCTGCTGAAGTTGGCTTGGTGAATTATCCTATAGCCTCCATTTTTAGCCAGCTGGATGTGACTTTGGGAGATCGGTTGATCAGTCAAAGCAATAACTGCTACCCATACAGGGCTTTCATAGAATCTGTGCTGAACTACAGTGAAGACACTCTAGCAACCCAATTCTCTACAGGTTTGTTCTATAAAGATACTGCTGGAGAGCATGAATCAGCAGATCTGGATGGAGCTAATAGAGGCTTTATTGAAAGAGCAAACCTGACACGCGGAAGTAGAAAACTAGATCTGCTGGGCCATCTCCATACAGACCTGTTTTTCCAAGAGAAACTGCTTCTAAATGGGGTGGATGTCAAAATTAAACTTACACACAACAAAGATCCTTTCTGCTTAATGACCGATGATGCAGACAGCAATTACAAATTGCAAATTTTATCAGCGTCCCTTTTTGTGAAGAAGGTGAGAGTGTCACCGGGAGTCCGGCTGGGTCATGCAGAAGCACTGCTGACATGCAATGCCAAATACCCTGTGGACCGTGTGAGCATGAAAGTGTTTAGCATTCCAAGGGGCAGTCGTGTCACCAACCAGGAGAATCTCTTTTTGGGCCAACTCCCCAAGCAAGTGATTATAGGCCTGGTGGATAATGACTCCTTCAGTGGAGTTTACAACAAAAATCCCTTTAACTTTAAGCATTATGACATCAATTTTGCAGCACTGTATCTGGATGGAGAGCAGAACCCTATAAAACCCTTTCAGCCCAATTTTGAAGATGGAAACTGTGTCAGGGAATACATGAGTTTGGTGCAGACAGCAGGCAAGCATATGAAAGACCGTTCTCTTTTAATCAACCGTGAGGAATATGCGCGAGGTTACACGCTTTTTGCCTTTGACCTTACCCCAGACCAAGAAGGTGGAGATCACTATTCGTTGATCAAAACCGGGAACCTGAGGGCTGAATTCCGGTTTGCCAAACCTCTGCCTACTACTGTGAATATGATAGTTTATGGTGTCTTTGACAATGTGATAGAAATAAATCACAGGAGAAATGTCCTGTATGATTATATGTAACATGGACAGCGTGCAATTAACACGCATTCTTTCTTCAAATCCTTATACCCAAAAGCTATTCTGTGGAGTCTTCCCATGTGACATGCTCCCTGGAGAGAAGCTGATACAAAGACCTGTCTGTCTAGTCATCAACACCCACCCTCACAATCTCCCTGGAGAACATTGGCTGGCCATCTACTTAACAGAAGAAAAGACTGGTGAATTTTTTGATTCCTATGGACACCCTCCCGACCACCCTCTCTTTCCTAAAACCATCATTAAATTTTTAAGAAAAAATGCCAGCAAAACTATGTTTCAGCCCAGAGCAGTACAAGCCTCAGACTCTGTGGTTTGTGGTTATCACTGTGTGTTTTTTCTTCAGCACCGCTGTAAAGGCCTGACATTTAAAAATATTCAAGAATTATATTCTCACGATCTGCAAAGAAATGATGAAATGGTGGTTGAATATGTAAAAGCAAAGAGAAACATGCCCAGGCTTGCCTCACATATGCTCAGACTTGTCCCAAACATGTTTCAACAACCCCAGGGATGTATTACCTGCAATGCTTTTCATAGACGCTCTTGTCAATAAACATATCCTCTAGGGAGGATTTAAAAGAATTTTGTGTGTTTTTTCTTTTATCAAAATCAAAACATAGACTTAAAATAAGTTATATTATTAATTTATTAAATTATCTTTTTGGGGAAAAATCAGGAGAGTCATAAGTGGAGCCAATGAGAAGTACTGGATTGTCGCTGTTTTCTCAAAGCCCTGCGGGAGGTTTTGGGTGTCTGAAACAGCACTGGAGCTGTATCATAGGGACTCTTTAGCTTGTCCAAAACCTCTCTGTTGGCATGGTTCCTCACCACAGAGGTTGGGACATTTAGCTCAGCCATGGCCCTCATGAAAACATCCCAGCCTTTAGGAACATGTTTCACAGGTAAAGCATGTGTCTGAGTAACCCCCTTGACTAAGTCAAGCACATTGGATCCAGCTACAGGTTCGCCTTTATAGACAAAGGTTCCTTTGTCATCCCATGAAGAAATACTCTTGTTTTGTTTCATTTTGTTTAGCAATACCCTTGCAGCATTCTTGTATCTAGCAGGCAGGCTTTCCAGGACTTCTTGAAACAGGTCGTCAGAGGAGTTTGCCACCCCCTTTTCCGGGGGCTGCTGCACTTCAGGTAGAATTAGATTTATGTTTTCTTTCTCTGCTTCCTTCTGTCTGACATGAGTTAAATACTTTTGAAGCAAAACCTCATATTGCTTAGCTTTTTCATACTCTGTTAAGTCAGTCCTGTGAAGAATCTTCTGCATTTCAGCATCCAGGGTATATATGGCCTTAGTCCTGATATTTTCATCCTTAGGAAATGAGCCCTTTAACTGTTCTAGCTGGTGGCTAGGGACCAGATACATCTTTTCTGCATATTCCATTACTGCTTAGTTAAAAGGCTTGTTATCAGGGGAACAGCAAAGCTTAACAGGGGTCCAAGAAAACCCCCAGACTGCTTCACCAAGACTTTTTTTCTTCTCAGGGAGACTCTTCTGTTACCCAGGGTTTTAATAAGATGGTGTCTCTTTCTCAGTATGCGCACCTGATGAGGGGATAATGGAATGTTGCCTTTTAAAGTATTCAGGGCTATTTCTGAGATGGCTGCCACCAGGTCATTTGAAGCTGTACATAAAAAAGCTTTCCTCTGGGGTGGGGGCATCTTAATGAGCATTTTTAAGAGTGCTAGGTTTCTTTTCACACGTCCAGACATGTTGACCTGAGGGTGTGGTGAAAGCAATATGGTGTAGGAATTAAAGCTGAAGCTTTTTGTAACCACTGGCACCCTTCTTCATGGTATATATTATAGGCCAGTCTGGAGGAAAAATTCCTGTTCTTAACCTGTAAGATTCTGGCGTGTTAGTCTGCAAATCAATAATGAGGTAACCAAAGGGTCTGCTTGTTGCATCAGCAAAGGCTTCCATGAAGAATTTAGTGTTTCCTGGGTACATTTGACGAGCTAAAGTTGCAATTTGTAATTTATCCCTAGGGTTTTTAAACAGCACCATGTATTTTGCATTTAAGCTGATGGTCTTGAGGCTTTTTCCCTTGCAGAAAATATTTTGTGTAAGGAAAAAAACACTCAGATTCCTGTGATGAACATGAACTGTAAATAGTCTTTCAATATTTGCATTATCACAAGACTGCATAAGATCGTCTATTACCAAGAACTTTATTTTATTCAGAGGTAACAACTCTTCATTATCAAAGTTATCAGGCAAGCCCTCTACAAATTGAATAAAAGGGTATTTATGTAGGAGCTCTTGATACAAAGGTTGCCAGCAGCTATAACACCACAAAATTATCTCAGGTTGCACTGAAAACAGGCTGTGAGCATTATCCAACATATTTTTTACAAATACAGTTTTTCCACAGTTGCTTGGTCCTGCTAGAATAGCTGAGAAGGGGTGTTGCCACCGTGTAGCCATCTTCAATAACCGTAAGGCAGAGTCTTAAACCCTTCAGTAATGACTCTCTTGTCATAAACCACCCTTTGAGTTTTCTTGAGCTCTTTGGTATGAATAGACCACTGGCGTTTATTTCTAACAATACCTTGTTGCTGCACAGCTATTTCATGAGCACCTCCTTCCTCCCTGTCTGAGACGTAGTCAAACACCAGGTCCTTCAGACTATCAAAATTAATTTTTTCACAGTTAGCAACATTCAGTGTAATCCCTTTGACCTTCAAGCATGCTTTTCCCCCGGAAAGCTTGTACCCATAGGTTTTGGGCCCTGCTGATACATATTCTGTGATATGTTGATCTGGGGGAATTTCACTGGTGAGGTCACCTAAATAATCCCCAAGGGGGGGCGACCACTCCCCCTCCCTACTCACAAAGATCACGCTATCTGTATCATGGTAAAGAACCCTCTCTTTCAGCCGAGAAAGTAAATGATAAAGCTGAATTCTAGCATAACAGGTAGTGAAAGCTGCGATGAATTCATTCTTTCTACCTGAGGTTGTTATGCGTTCAGCAGCATGCTTCCAGGACACACAAACAGCCTCTTCGTCAATAAACTCAAACATTGAAACATTGTAAGCATCAGAAAATAAAAGGTTGAAAAATAGATCAGGGTCCCTGATCACTTGTGTGTTAGTCAAGTTGGTTCTCTGGCCAAACTTTCCCCACAAAGAATTTAAAAAGAGTTTGGCAATCTGGCGCTTTGCCAGGTTCACAGCAATTTGGTCCTTGCGCAAAAGCACCCCCTCTTTTGCCTGAAAATCAGCTATGTATTTATCTTTGTCTTCTTCACTAACACACCAGTGGGGGTACCCTGAAGCCTCCTGTTTCTGGCGAAGATGTAATTTTATATATTCTTCAAATAAACTTCCTGATCCCCGTAAAAAGTTCCACACTTCATAGATTTTCATCACCTTGTAGCCCTTTTCTATAGCTAGATTAAGCTCAGGAGTACACCAAGTTCCCAACAAAGATCTCCCATGATCAGTGTGATTGCAGGGGTCCAGCTGTCGTTTTTCTGCACAAGTTGCACACAGTACAAACATGAGCTTTCCACCAATTTTACTGGGAAGAACAGGAAAGAACAAACCACGAGGGGGCAGTATTTTAAGCTTGGCAAAGCCAAAGTACTCTGAGAGGGGCCGAAAATCCTCATAAATGATCTGTGGGTGTCCAAGAGGATAGCTTTTAGTTTTGTTGACATAGGGGTAGAGGCTTGTAAAATCATAATATTTAATCTCCTCACCCTCTTTAGGCTTGTAGTAGAGACAGATGGCGTTTGTACGACCACCAAACAGCGCATCCCTGGCCTCTAAGGCTAATGGGAATTCTGCTTCAGTCAGAAATTTCTTCAGCTGAGGGTCTGTTCTCTTTTCGGTTGTCCATTCATGTTCCCAGATTGACCTGACCTCAAAGCCCCTGCTTTTCAGTTCAGCAGCCTTTTGCTGAGTGGCATTGTACACAAATTCAAAGGTATTGCCCATCAGAGAGTTCCATTCATCGGGAGCATAACATAGGGGGCAGCCATGCCAGTAACAGCCATTAAATTCAAAGGCTGTCTCTTTATTATCTATGACAGCATAACCATCAAGATAATAGTCACCAACTTTTACTTCTCCACCCTTTAGGGCATGCTGAATCTGAATGTTCTCTTTGTGTTCAATGTACGAAAGCCATTGGATTGCAGGAGTTGAGAAGCGCTTGCAATAATTATGGTACCTATCAGGCTGTGGGATTGCAATCTCATCCTCCTCTAGAAAATTAAACTTGAACATTGCAAAACACACGCTAGCCAATGTGGGGTACTGTAACGGGTCTATGGCTACCCAGCCTTTCTCCCCTGTCTCTGTCCTCTTGTATACTTTTGTCAGATCAATGATTTCATGTCTATATTTGGTACAAGCCTGTACCAGAATATTGACATCTTGCTGGCAATAAAAGGCCAGCTCTTTCTGAAAGTCAAAGATTTTTGTCTTGTTTTCTTCATACCAGGCTAAAAAAGCCTCCTTTGCCCCAGCCATCATACTTTCCACACCATAATACTCGGGTTTAGGCATAGGGCCTACATAATCCCAATTTTCTGGTGTATTGAAAAAATGAGGAAAATATCCCTTACATTCATCAAAGCCCAGGGCCTTTGGGAGTCGTGCTAGAGCCATAGGCAAGTGACTAAGTGAATCAATGAATTTCAGATCTACACCTTTCACTTTAACACATATCAGTTTCCCTCCTTGAGCAATAATATCAACATCCACTTTTTCTTTGATCAGTTCCTGTATAACAAAATACGAATCATAACCCTTAGAATTGTGAGCTATAAATGTGGTACCCCCAAATTTACCATCAGTTATGAAAGTCTTGATAAACTCAGACATGCAGCCCTCACCCTTAAACTCCCAGGTCTGTCCTGCAGGGGCCCACTCAGGCTTTACTGCTACATTTTCCTCCCTGAGTATTGCATTGTTAGCTTTCCCTTTCTTGCCACCCTTGTTCTTCTTCTTCTTGTTACTAACTCCCCCATCATCCTTAAAACACTCCACAGTTTCCCCATCAAAAGCTTTAGCAAAACAGTAATTAGGAACATGGACACCTGTGCATTGGTGGGTTTCAATGTCGAAAAAAATGTACTTGATTGAGGTTTTTGGATATTTAATGGGGCGCATGTAGCACAGGTGCTTTTCACCCTTTCGGATAGGACCCCAACAAAGTGTGCACAGTATCCCTCTGCAGTCGCTCTCATTATGGTCATATGTAACATAGCGACCACATTTCTCACAAAACTTTTTAGGGTCACATTTGACTTTTTCCTGCAAGGCCAGTTTTTGGTGCCTCCTTAAGCAGGCCATGGATCTACAGTTCAACTTGCACCTAAAACATCTTTCCATTTTATCTACTGTAGAGGCACAGTCACGTTCTTTACACATTCTACAGTAGGACACACAACTGTGGCTATGTGTGTATAAACTGTTGCAGTATGTGCAGTGATTGCGAGCTCCAAAAAGACCCTTCACATTGAGCACCCCATAATAGTGGTCTTCATGCAGTAAAACTGTGTAAGTTTCTGGATATTGGGTATTCTGTGTCTTAAAAAGGCCCCAGCCCTTATCAGAGTAAAGTGCAACATGTATGTTACACTTCAAATGCTCCTCAACACATGAAATATCACTAAGGGATACTTTTTTCTGGTCAGACCACCCCAGGTCCTGGTGTAATTTAGCAGCAGCTCTCAGCATTTCTACATCTGTTGGAACCTGCTTAGACATGACTGCCACAAGGCTTGCAGCAAAGCATAAATTAGTGCCTAAATTAGCTGGATCCACCAGATGCTGCTTCTTTTTAGCAATAATTGAGCTGTAAGGTATAGAATCTATAGATCTTGAGCGGCCCCCTCCTTGGGGAGCATGCACAATAGTGAGAACCAATCTCAGAGTGCCATTTGCACAGATGTCCATATTACTCTGTAGGAGGTTGCTAATGTGAGATAAAAAATCCTCTGCATTCATAAGATCCCTCACTCTTTGTACTGAAAACAGAGGGTTTGCTAAACCAGCATCTTGCAACCTTAATTGGATATAATCCCCAGGCCCAGCTCTCAAAAGTGCACGATCCAAAACTTCTTGAATAGCCCGATGCACTGCTGCTACAACCTCTGAATATGATCTTATATGCTCTAAATTGACAAATCGGAATTCTTCAGCAATATTCATAGCCTGATACCTCTGGTTAAACCATTCCCAGTTTCTAACCCTTTCTGCAAAGACATGATTATCTGGAGAGGGTGGGGGTGGAGGAGGGGGGGAGGGAGAGGGAGGTGGAGGAGAAGGAGGAGAAGGAGGAGAAAGAGGCTGTGGTGGAGTTGGAGGAGGGGTAGGAAGCAGAACTGGGTGTTCATCTGGGGGGGTGGGAGGGGGTGCTATTGGGTGAAGTGGTGGGGGGGATTGAGGTGGAGTTGGTGGTAGGGAGGAGGGAGCTGCATGGGGGTTATCTGGAGGTGGTGGGTTAATTGCAGCTGGTGCTGGGGGTGCCAGTCTGGGAGGGGCTGGTGCTGGTGGTGTACCTTGTACAGCAGCCCTATGTTTAAGTTTTTTCTTAGCTCCCTTCCTAGAGGTAACAAGTGTCTTTCTTGCTCTGTTTAATAATTTAATAGCTCTTTTCCTCCAATACTTCATCTCTTTGATAGACTTCTTACTTCTTTTCCTGCCTTTTTGAGGTTGACAATTAGAACTCCCCCCACCTACTTGAACATTTTCAAAGGGTGTGTCACCACAGACAACATAGTTAGAGGGCTTTTTAATGACCTTCAAGAATGCATCCACGTCTGCAATTGTACTCTCTGAACTACTTGAAAGTCTATTCAAAGTTTCCAGGTGTATGACAGCGTGATTTACTGTCCTTCGTAGATGTTCATAAGCCTCAGATATCTTCCTGTACTTTACAGCAGAATCCTCGAAATTTTCAAGGTTAATCTCATATTTTGGTCTCTTGGCAGATCTGCTCTCAGGATCTTCTCCATTTTGAAATATATTGTCTAAAGAAAAGAAGAAGAAAGATATCAATAATTAAGACCCCTAATCAGTTTGTACAACACACATGTTCAAGCATTGAAAGGGAAAATATTTAAAGTGTGTTTTGCCCTCATTAGATATCCCCCCCTTGTGGCCTTTTAAATGCAGCGCATTTAAATGCAGCGCATGAGTTTCTTAAAAATACACACCAGAAATCTTTCTTTTATTTTCAACAGTCTTCACAGCCCCCTCATGATTATTTCTCTTATCAATTTCCTTTGAATTTCCTGCTGAGAGAGCAAGGATAAATAATAATAATAATAATAATAATAATAATACCCATGGACCGTAAAATATTTTAAATGCTTGAGTTTCTTAAAAATACACACCAGAAATCTTTCTTTTATTTTCAACAGTCTTCACAGCCCCCTCATGATTATTTCTCTTATCAATTTCCTTTGAATTTCCTGCTGAGAGAGCAAGGATAAATAATAATAATAATAATAATAATAATAATAGTAATAATAATAATACAATCCATGGTAACAAAATATTTTAAATGCACGAGCTTCTTAAAAATACACACCAGAAATCTTTCTTTTATTTTCAACAGTCTTCACAGCCCCCTCATGATAATTTCTCTTATCAATTTCCTTTGAATTTCCTGCTGAGAGAGCAAGGATAAATAATAATAATAATAATAATAATAATAATAATAATACAATCCATGGTAACTAAAATATTTTAAATGCAAGATATTGTTAATAATACCACAATCATCTCTTTTATTTCCATTTGACATCAAGGAATTTCCCACTGCAAAGATAGAGAAAGATGAGCCGTTTTTTTTTTAATCACCCTTCTCTTATGAAACACAACAAAATAATATATATGCATATTACCAAAATCCTGGTCTTCACTGTCCACACTCCTCACAGACTTTGGTAAGCCTGCTCCTAATAGAAAGGGGGGGGCTGTTATAAAAGGATCATATTATTTCATGATAACCCTAAAGTAAAAATTAAAACATCTTACTAATATGTTTAGATGCCATTGGTGAAATGAGGGTTGCCTTTTGTTGTCAAACGTTTGTCTCAGAAGTATTGAGATAAATCTAAAAAGCATATGCACCATTTTTTAGAAAGAGCAATCTAAGGGGCGGCTGTAGTCATGAATGTTAAGGAACAGACATGTTGAGACATGTTGCTAAACACCCCCAAAGAGCATGCGCAGTGATAGCTTGGAACAAAATAACAATGTGATTTTGGACAATTACTGTGTGCAACAGGGGTGGGGGGGTGGGGGGTGGGGTGGGGCATGTATACAGCAATAGCTATTTGATAACCCAAGAAAAAATCACACACTCCTAGCTATGATTTATTGAGAATTCTGACTAAGATAACAGAACATGCGAATGCTTTTGACAGTAGAGGGGCGTGAGTCTCTCAGAAGGGAAAATATTTTACACAGAGAAAGAGACAGACAGCAAACACATTTAAACCAGAAAATACTAATAATCAAAAGCAAGGGCTTTTTAAAACACACTCAGAGAGCAAAATGTTCAGACATGTTAAATATGCCTTTAAAATTCAAACACAGAGAAAACCAGGAACACATGGAATAATAATAATAATAATAATAATAATAATAATAATAATAATATCAGAGAGAGAGAGATCTTCCTTACACAAAATAGCAGGCTTAACACATTGCACTCTTGAAACTAAACACATCGCAGTGCAATATTCTTACACAAGCCTGTCTATTATTTATTTTAGAATTATTACATGAACTAAAACACATTTTAATAAAAAAAAGAAAAAATGACAAAAGGGCCCCAGACACACAGAGAGAGATGGAATGAAGAACAAGACCTTTTTAAAAGCAGCACTTAAATAAGAAGACAGTGACTGAAAAATATTTTTACACAGAGAAGCAACAAATATTTTTAGACATGAACAGAGATAACTAATGAAAACCCCAGACATGCACACACAGAGAGAAACTGAAATATTCTTACACAGAATGGCATAAAGAAAGCATACAGAGAGAATGAAAATATCATACTTATCTAGTCATAGGCAGGACACCCCTGGCTGTTGAAATTTTGCTGAGAAAAGTCTTTCTTTTATAGGATTTTGGACCCTTCCTTTACCGATATTATCTCACAGAACAGACTAAAAACATCCTGTGTATTCTTATCTTAAAAAACAGGCCTCATGATTCTACACACAGACTTTTCAAAAGTCATGACTTCCAATGTAGGGCAATAAATTCTAAACTTCTTCAAGAGCACATTAAAAACTGCACATTTTTAATGACTTTCTTATAGCAAGGGGGAAAATAGTAAAATGATTTCCTCAACTTACATGAACAATTTATGAACATATGCATTTCCAGTTGAAAAATAGATATATGTATTAGCCCCCAAATATATTACTGAAATGGTGTTTCAGAAAGTAGAGGGTGCCTATAGACAAATAAAGAAATTTTCTTTTATTTGTGGCTTTGATGTTATAAGACACAAAGTACTTGTTATTAATTCTTTACAACTCATAGACATATGTAAATTATTTAATTTTACTTGCAAGCTAGGGTTTCTACTATACAGAATAAATACTTAACCCTGCATTCAAAAACATTCCTAAATCTCACATAATTTTCCTTCAGCCTGTGGCAGCTTCAAGGGGATAATGCACACTGATGGCATTTCATCTCTGACCCCTTCCAATATCAGTCTCACTGCAAAAAGCCTTTATTTGAGAGAAATCTAAGTATTATTCTTGCCAAATCATAGAAAAATGTCTTTTTAAAGGCTAATGAACTTCTGGTGACCCTCAGGGGGAAAAAATTTCCAAAACCAGAGACAGGGGAAAAAATTTTAACAGAGCATCCTTATCTGAACAACCAGGCATCATTTGTCGTGAGGTCAAAGGACAATAAATTCCTTCTTGCTAAATTTAGGATAGGAGAATAAAGAGAAATAATTTTTGTCAGGAAGAGTTCTAAAACCAGATACAGGCATCACGGAAAAACAATCATTGTCATCATTCTACACAACTTTATCTGAATAACCAGACCTAACAAACCTTTCATCTGTTTTAAACTTCAGATAGGGAGCTGAATTCCATAGCATCAAAAACAGATCTGGTTCCATTCAAACCCTATTTAGTTTCATTCATTCATGGCCATTATGTAGAACATAGTATTTATTTGCAGCTTTGAAAGAGTCTTTTAAGACAATCAGAACATAGATTTGATTCTTTATAGGTGATAGAAAGATGCCTCCTTTTAATTACACTGACCCTCTGCTAACATTGCAAAATTCACAGAAAACCAGATCCTTTCATCTTTCTTAAACCCAGATAGTGCCATAAATTCTCTAGTCTCTGATGCAGGTCTCCAAAATAAACATTCGTTGTCATGATTCTACACTTTTTAAAAGAGTGTTGTGACTTCAAAACCAGGGCAATAAATTCCTTCTTGCTAAATTTAGGATAGGAGAATAAAGAGAAATATTTTTGTCAGAAAAGCCTTTATTTGCAGATTTTTTATAAAGTACATATCTTCACTTTTTACAGATCATAGACATTTGACTTCTTTTAATTACAGATTCAACATAATGTAACATTTGCTTGTCTGAAATCTTCAATAACGATTTTAAGACTTCTATAGCTTTTTCAGATTTTCTTAAACACATGATAGTTTTTAATATATCATCAAGACTTTTTTTGGTCAGAATAAGATTATTTAAATTATAGGATACAAAAATGATCATATGTATTAAGTTTTTAAAGCAGATTTTACTGGCTATCTCTCTCACATATTTAGAAAGTATTTTCTTATCCTCTTTTATACAAGTATGACTTTCTAATGATTGTTGTGCTTCAGATCCACAGGCATGACAATTTTTTAGTAATTCTGCATCGACGAGTTTTCTTATGATGACAAAAATGACGATTCTCGTGATAGATTTCATAGTACACCATCTTTCCGAAGGAGGGGCTGGCAATTCTTCAAGGCCTGTGCTCCGCTGCATTCTGACGTGAGATTCCTAAATATTAAAAAAAGAAACGCTTTTAAGAAATTGTTCTATAGAACAACAGGCTTTTATGATGATTATCCAGATAGGCTCACACACACACACCTGTGAGGTCAGGTTCTGCAAACCTAAATTGCAAGGACCATCTTCTGCAGCATCTTGAGTACTGTTTGTTCCAGGTCTCTGTAATGTTAAAAACAAAAAAACACTGGTTATTGCTTTGGATCTCTATCACTGGGGTCTCAAATACAAAAACATGTTTTGAATTTGGATTTTTACCTGCCTTGAAGCATTCTCAGGGCCACTTTGGGAGTCTTCCTTTGGTTCACAATTCTCTTTATTAGAAAGTGAGTTCTCAGCCATATTCATGGGTGTTGGTAATGCCACAGGCCCGTGATAATTATCTGGCCAGGAGGCTCTCTTTCTGGGCTGGATTCTCCGGGCTGCAGCAAAACGCCTCGGTGTCTCCATATTGTCTCGCAGAACTTGTCTGGGCATGCCTAAAATGGCAGCTCTGGGAAGTCTAGTACCATTGGCCAGTTAGGGACACGTGATTCTCATAGGGACCAATCAGAAAACACCCTTGGCCAGTTCCGGACACGTGGTTCAGAACAGCCATTGGGTGGGGAGTAGGGTCACGTGGAATCAAAGGGGGGCACTCATTGGAAAACCGGGGGGTCACGTGTCTCCATATTGTCTCGCAGAACTTGTCTGGGCATGCCTAAAATGGCGGCTCTGGGAAGTCTAGTACCATTGGCCAGTTAGGGACACGTGATTCTCATAGGGACCAATCAGAAAACACCCTTGGCCAGTTCCGGACACGTGGTTCAGAACAGCCATTGGGTGGGGAGTAGGGTCACGTGGAATCAAAGGGGGGCGCTCATTGGAAAACCGGGGGTCACGTGGACAGGATGTCCCGCCTTAGCATTTCCGGGGGAGGGAGGGACACGCCCACCAGTTTGACAGGTCATCAATCAATCAATTTTGACAGGTCATAAATCATCCTTAGCCACGCCCATCAAAGGGTCATAAATCATTTTTGACAGGAGCTACACAGGTATACTACTGTCCTGGCATTGGTGCATTTATACATACATGCGAAGGTGCGCACTTTCCAGGAAGAAGCAGAAAAATCCAGCTCCTTTTTAGTCCAGCTTTTCTCCCTGTAGTGGTTTGGGTGCACTTTTCAGCCAGCTTCAAGGTGTGCATCATCTAAATGCCCTGCCTCAAAGCCTGGCAGAAACCTGCTTATTTTGACCATCTGTTTTGCACCTACGTCTCTAGCTGAATCTGATTTTCTTGACCTCCACTGCTACTGGACAGGTGAGACTTTTATCTTTGCTCATTCTTCTCCCAGTTTCCCTTCTCCATCTCTTTTCCTACACTCCTCTGGAAACTCATCAGTAATTTCTGATTCTTGGGTTAACCTTCTCCCCAGTTCTTTGCTTAGCCTTTACTAATATCACTCCTTCTGTGGACATTTATAACCCAGCTAATGGCCTACTGCAAAGAAGCAAGATCTCATCAGATCTTAGAAGCTAAGTAGGTTAACACTTGGATGAGAGACTGCCAATGGATATATTTCTGAAAAAGGAACTAGCAAACCCACTTGTGAATATCCCTTGCCTAAGAAAACTCTACATGGGGTCACCATAAGTTGATAGGTGACCCGAAGGAAGAAAAAAAAACATACACCATGGGATTCAGGAATGAATGTGACTGGTTTGACCCCTTTCTGAAATCAAGACAGTACAGCTGTCACTCCTCACTCCTTCAATATTCCTTCATACAAATTTGGCTGATATTTTTATTTCCTTTTCAGAGTTGGTTGCTTCTCTCCTACTAGATTTACTGCTACTCTTGAATCTTCATTTGGCAGGCACTAGACAGCACCCAACATTTTTTGTCTCTTCCCTCCAGGTACAATACTACATGATGAATATTACTCCTAAGAAACACCATTTCCCCCTTTAATAATACTCCATCGTGTTATCCTGTTGTTGATAGAAAGAACTGTCATCTTCCAGCTGGCAGCCATGAAATGAAACTCTGGAGAAAGCTGGTGACTATTTTCTCCCATTCCTAAGCTGACAGAAAATCTGCAAAAATGTCCATCATTTCATCATGGCCCTAGAAAATATTCCCCCCCCCCCAAAAAAAATGCAAGCAATTGAGCAGCACTATCTTAGAAGTGATGCTGGTATCCATGTTAATATATTAATGTCTCTGCCCAAATTAATTCTAGAATATAGAAACAGACTCTCCTTTGCCTCCCTATGTTCCATCTTTTCAGGCACATGAGGTGAGAGGACAGTTATGGTGTGTTAAATTACTTCTTCCCAAACCAGATGTCTTCAAAAGCTATGCAGTTTTCAATGAGGTCTTGGGTGGAAAAAGAAATTATTTAGCAGTGAGGGGTTCTTCTCCTGGCTCCTCATATCTACCCACCATGTAATTTTAGGAGGGTGTGTGTGAGAGGAAGATAGGTGAGAATCAGGAAGCTATAGCCTTCCAAGATTTTCACCTGCTGCCCCCTGTGTGACATTGGGGGTCTGGGGAGAATCCATGTGAAGATCAGGGGTTGTAGCTTCCAGGACCCTCCCTTGGCTCCTCTCTGTCCTTGTCTTCCAGAGGCACTACTAGAAGGGCATGGGTGGGATGACATTGGATGACAACTAAGGGGGATGTTGTTGGAATATGAATGGGATATGCAGTCAAAACTGGAAATGTACAGAAGTGTGAAAATTTCTTCTGAATAAAGCTGGGAAAGAGTCTTCATCTTGCAGGTGCAGTTTTCTATAAACACAGAAGGCCACAACAAAGGCACAGTGAGCCTGAGAACACAGCAAGCTGAAAAGTAAACATTGAGCTCATCATGTTTCATAATAATAATAATAATAATAATAATAATAATAATAATTTGTATACCGCCCTATGGCGAACCAATCCGGGCGGTTGACAACAGTAAATAACAAGAGTAAAATATAACATTAAAACTACAATCACATCATGTATGACACACAGCATGAAGGCTGGGCTAAAGCTGTTCATCCAATGACCAAGCATGTTACCACCCAGAAGGTGAAGTTTGAGGGTTGAGCTAAAAGTTCTTTGTTCTAACTTGCAACAACAGTTGTGTTCTGGTGTTCATGTATTCTACCTGAAAAAGATGGATGTATATAGTTTTATTTTGTTTCTCTTGTTTTACAACTTACAATAAAATCTTACTTTGAACTACTGTTATGTCTTCAAGCCTGGGAGAATGCAAGGAGATGCTACATTCCTGGGTAGTGAGGTAAATGGATGTGGAACAGCAGCCAGGCTTTTCAACACACTGAACTCTGCTACTCATAAATCACCATAAAATCAACAGGTGTCACCTAGTATGTTGGTGGAAAGGGATGTATTCCAGGAATGGCAGCTCCGCTGACCAAGTGGGAGAGCAAGTTTTCTCTCTTTCCTACCTGGCCAGCAGTTTCACCAGACCCATAAAGGTCTCAGCTGCTGGTGTGCCCAATGGTAGGCAGTAGCTGCTGGCAGGAAGATGTGTTTTCCAAGTCTAGCAGCTTTGCCAGCTGAGTCTGATTGCTTTGCTGGCTGGGCAGGAAAATGAGTCTCCTCCCTTTCTCACCTGGCCAGCAGCTCCACAAGAGTCAGAAAAGATTGTTGAAGAAAGGAGATGGGTATTAAAAATTAACTGCACTGGGTGCCAAACATACTACAAATGAAGCTGCTATTTGCCACCCCCATGATACATCAGGTAGGAGGTGATGATGAAAGCTGGACAAAGATCAGGGAATTTACCACCTTGCTACTTGTATTTTGATTGCTAGTAGAGGGATCATCATCATCATCATGGGCTAGTTTATCATTATACAGCTCAAAAAGACTATCCTCTTAACTGGGCTGACTCTCCTACTGTCTCCTACTGAAAATGAAGAAGAGGAATGGCATATAGTGGGAATGGCAGGAATAGTCCTTGAGTCTATTGAAGGGTTGGGGAGGAAAACCCAAGAAAAGGGCTTGAGAGGGATTTTATATATTGGGGTTTTTGGACACATGTAAATCTCTTTTCTCTACTTCCTCCACCTCTAACATTTGAACATTTTTTTCAACCCTAAAGCAAAGTCCCTAGATCAAAAGAGCAGAAAAGGTAATGAGGGGAAGAGGAGTGGCTTGATCTTCACCCACTAAGTACTTTTTCATGTTAAATAAAATTGCATCTCTTACTTTATATATCAGTGCATTAAGCATGCAAACAACCGATGTGACTGTCCCATCACATCTAATTTATCTATTTGTTAAGGATGGGTTGCTTAAAAATACTTATGTAATAATGTCAAAAACCTTGTGTTCTCTATGCCAACATAAAATCTGGAATGCACTGTGTAATTTTTCATAAGCGACGACTATATTCATTAACCACATGTTCTATTTGCATGCTGGAAAGCAATTATTCTAGTATCACACATTGCTCTGGAGATTGGCTTTAGTGTATCTGAGTTTACAAACTGTGAAGTCTAGCCTTATTAAAATGTTCTGCGCCAATAAAAAGAGGAGAAAGAGAACACATCTCTTCCACATTTAATTTTTCTGCTTCACAAATTTATTTCTTCATATCAAATTATACAAACATCAACTATATTAAAACAAATATGCCTAATTTTATGTCTGCAATTACTGTTATCTCTGTATTACCTATATTAAGCTTCCAGCAAGTCATTTTCTGCGAAGAGATAGCTGATTATACAGTATAATATAGTTTTGCTTTCTTAATATCTAATTTGTTTTTTTTTTAAAGTTAAATTTATTTTATTTCACTGCCACAGAGCCTCTACAGACCGGTCCAAAGGGCCAGCCTGGAGCCTGAGATGGGGCAAGGCAGCCACATGATGGCTGCCCCAACCCCATGCTGACGGAGTCTTGATGCCGCACGCTGTTGCTTATGGTGCACTGCATCAGGATGCCCTCCCAGTGCAACATCCTGACACGCTGTGCCAGAAGGGGCAATGAATGATGTACATCAAGTGTGAATGACCTACATTGAGTGTATATACCTTAGCCTGAAAACCAGGGATAGTTTGGGGATTCTGTTGGTATACCGGCCACACCGTTGCTTAACAGACTCCCTAACTGAGCTGACCTCAACATTCCACTCGAAACCAGCTTACAGGATCTATCTGGCGCAGCTCGGGAATTCATGGATACCATGACTAACATGTGCCTATCCCAATTGATTAACGGGCCCACACATTGTGCTGGTCATACCCTCGATGCGGTCTTTAGTACAGAGCAGGAATATCCATGGGCGGAGGTCAAAGAAACCTCCGTTTTGTCATGGATGGATCATTTCCTGATCAAGGCAGAACTAAGAGCTACTGTCCACCCTCCTGGGGGGGGGTGGACCCATTAGAATGGTCCGCCCTCGAAGGCTAATGGAACCCATTGGTTTCCAGAAAGCCTTAGAGGGTTTAATGGTTAGTAATGCTGGCGATCCTGTTGAAGCCTTGGTGAATACCTGGAACACCAATCTCACCAGGGGTATTGACACAATCGCTCCCAAGCATCCTTTCCGGCCCGCTTCAAATTGTAGACCCTGGTATACAGAAGATCTTAGGAGGATGAAATGGGTCAGACAACAACTAGAGCACAAATGGCGAAAAACTCGTCTCTCATCCGACAGAACTCACCTTAGGAAGCATCTTGATTCCTATAGGGAGGTCTTACGTGCAGTGCAGAAATCTTTCTGTTCTGCACGTATTGCATCTGCAGAGTCTCACCCAGCAGAGCTGTTTAAAGTGGTAGGGGAGTTGATGAAGGTTCCCCCTGCGCCAAACCCCCTACTTAACCCAACGACAGCCTGTTGTGAGGCATTTAATATCTACTTTGCAGATAAAATCTCTCGGATAAGAGCCGACTTGGACGCCAATGTTTTGACAGGATCCATAGATGAGGTTTCCAGCAACTCCGTTGATGGCATTTTACTGGATCAACTTCAATCTGTGAGTTCGATGACGTGGACAAGCTGCTTGGTAGGGTGAGGAAGACGACTTGCCCCCTCGATCCTTGTCCATCTTGGCTGGTCGTCCGGGGGGGGATGCGTTGAAGGTGTTCCTTCGGGACACAATCAACGCATCATTCAGGGAAGGCAATGTACCATCTTGTTTAAAGGAGGCGGCAGTTAGGCCACTCCTGAAAAAACCTTCCCTGGACCCCCTGGATAAAAACAACTACAGACCAGTCTCCTTGCTTCCTTTCTTAAGCAAGGTGATCGAGAGGGCAGTTGCTTCTCAACTCCAAGCAGTCTTGGATGAAACCAATTATCTTGATCCATTTCAAACCGGCTTCAGGACAGGATTTGGAGTGGTGACTGCCATGGTTGCTCTGACTGATGACCTCCGCCTGAGTATCAACAGGGGTAGTGTGACCCTGTTGGTGCTCTTGGATCTCTCAGCGGCCTTTGACACAATTGATCATGCCATCCTCTTGGATCGCCTGAGAGAGTTGGGGATCGGGGACGCTGCATTGCAGTGGTTCTGTTCCTTCCTCTTGGGCAGATCCCAGAGGGTGAGGCTCGGGGACAGTTGTTCTTCCAAAATAGAGCTTAATTGTGGCATCCATCAGGGTGCCATCCTGTCCCCGATGCTATTTAATATCTACATGAAGCCACTGGGTGAGATCATTCGGAGGCATGGAGCTCGGTGTCTTCAGTACGCTGAAGACACCCAGATATATCTCTCCATGACCAGATCATTGACTCAGACTTCAGATGGTGTCTCTCCTTTCAATGACTATCTCAGAGCGGTAATGGATTGGATGAGGAAAAACAGATTGAAGTTGAATCCAGACAAAACGGAGGTACTCATGGTCACAGGCCCGAAACCAGATTTGGGGAATACAGTCTCCAGTCCTGGATGGAGTCACACTCTCCTCTAAGGACTGTGTTCGCAGTTTGGGGGTGCTCCTTGACTCGTCGCTTCACATGACTAGTCAGGTGAGTGCGGCGGTCAGGAGCACCTGTTATCAGCTTTGGCTGATACGCCAAATGTGCCCTTATCTGGACATGAGGGACCTGGAAACTGTGGTACATGCTCTGGTGACCTCACGTCTGGATTACTGTAACGCACTCTACATGGGGCTACCCTTGTGCCTAACCCGGAAACTGCAACTGGTACAGAACATGGCAGCCAGACTAATTATGGGAACATCCAGGAGGGAGCACATAACACCATGCTTAAATCCCTCCACAGGCTGCCAATTAGTTTCCGGGCACAGTACAAGGTGTTGGTTTTGACCTTTAAAGCCCTACATGGCATGGCTCCATCTTATCTTAAGGACTGCCTCTTCCCATATCATCCCCCCGTGCCCTTCGGTCCTCTGGGAGGAATCTGTTACAGCCAATAAAAACTAGGCTGTCTCAGACCTCCCAGAGGGCCTTCTCCGCAACCACTCCCAGACTTTGGAATGGCCTGCCGGACGAGATCAGTCTAATTACCACTCTTGTTGCTTTTAAAAAAGCAGTAAAGACAGATCTCTTCCAGCAGGCCTTCCCGGAATAATGCCCTGGCTCGAAGGGATGGTTTTATCCGCCCCTCCCTGTAGCTGCTATTATATGTTTGCTTACTGTTTTGTTTATTATATTCTATTTTGTTTTTAATTCTTTAATAGTTTAATCCAGTTTTAAGGGATGGGAGGGTTGGATTTGGGATAAGGAATGTTTTAATTTGTATGTTTTTATTATTGCTGTACCCCACCTCGATTGCAAGGCTGAGAGGTGAGTTATAAATAAAATTTATTATTATTATTATTATTATTATTACTATTATGAAGAGCTGCACCCTGGCTCTTAGGGCACCCTTTTTCTGCTCCTGAAAGGAGCGGCATTTTGCCACTCTTTTGGGGGCAGCAGAAGGGAGAATCAGGTCCGTGGCGTGGAGTAGCTGCGGCCCTGATCTGCTGCTTCCCGGTGCAGCTCTGTGCCACCCATCTGCAGCCCCCCCCCCAGTCTATATTTATAAATAATCACAGTAGCCATGGTAGGACATAAAAAAGAAAAGAAAAATGAAACCATTATTTATTCTTGCCTTCCTCTTCTATTCCTTGTTGCAGTCCATAATTGCCACATTGTGGACAAGATGGCCTTACAGGGCTAAGAAAGGGATATGAAATATGGATTCGTGTTTTTTTGTTTTTTTTTTTTTTTGTTTGTTTTGTTTTTTTTGGGGGGGGAAGGAATTTCAAATCAATGTATGTTTGCCTAAAATAGAATCCTGAAATCCACAGAGTACAGTGATAAATATCATCCAAGAAACACACATAGTGAACACAAATCTATATATAATCAAAATGAAAACATGCCACATTTAATTTAACAAAATCAACAAATTTCTCTCTTTGTTTTTGTGCTACATTTTCTATGAACCAAGGACAGGTTCATAATTTCACAGAAAATCTTTATTTTTCAGAGTCACTGAAACCAGATAGCCTGGCAAGAAAGAAGACATATTATATGGTATACAATTTTTTACAGAAGCTAAAGCAGTAAAGATAGTATTTTCAGTAGCTTGGGAGTATATGGTTAAAATTTTCACAATCATGCACAATCTTCACTAGCTGCATGTCTTTGAAACTGGCTGCGGCCTCAAGGTTCTGTACCAAAAGACTAATAATATACTCTTCTCAAAACATTTGCAGTTACTTCCAAAATAGGCAAATAACGGATAAACAAAAGAAGGTTTGGGAACCACTTATAAACTTTTTGGAAATTAGTGACTATAATGAGCTGGCCAGAGAATTATTAGATTAAAGCAAGATATTGATGTCATTCTCACTCGCAGTAATGAGTTGCAGAGGTTTGTTGTAAAGATGCTGCAAATATATATATATATATATATATATATATAATGATTTTGGAAAGCTACAGGGGTGGTGATAGGCATGGGGTAATGTCTAGTCAATGCTAAGGAAGGTTGATTTTTTAGTTTTTGTGTGTGTCTTTCTTCACCCTATAGTGTTTGGGTGCAGGTTGTATGTCTCTTTCCCCCCCCCCCCCCTTTTTATGTCTTGTACTCAGGTTATGAGTAGGTGTGGTAGTGAGGGTGTATGGTTGGTTTTTTATTTGTTGTCATCTATGTATTTGTCTATGCAGTTTTGTAGTGTACTGTTTGTATTGCAGTTGTATTGTATATTTTTTGATATTAACAGTAAAAACAAACAAACAAACAAAAAGACCCAAAATAGGCAAATAACTCTGGTAGAGAATGGAAATAGTAGTTGTAGGAAAAGGATGAGACAGTCCTAGGAGTATGGACTGGAAATGTGTGCTAAAGGCTGGTCTGGCCACCTAAGATGAAAGAGGAAAAGGAGGTTCGTTCTTTCATGGAGAGAAACATGCTTTGGGTAGCAGGCTAGTTTAGGGATCATAGGACATATTATAGTGCACAAGGAACTCTGTGTACTAGCTGAGGGGAATATTTGGAGAAGGGGTTCAAGAAGCATCATTACTGCCCCCTGGCATACATAAGCACCTGCCATTTGATATAGTTGTCTCACTTGAGCAATGACCATTGGTAGTCAATGACGAATGGTACAGTAGGGCCTGGTTTAGTGTGCATTTTTATTGGTGTTTTTATCCATTTTGTTATTCAGTTGGAGTTCTCACGAAGAAAGACAATGTATAAGTGTTTTGTATACATACATATGCACATAAGTCAATGAGCCTTGGCTTCAACACTACCTTTTGAAGACCAATTTGCCCTCTTTTAAGAAATCACACGCAATTTCCCCCAGTTTTGTGTTGCTTTGTTTCACTATCTTGAGAGAGCTTCCTATTTTGTGCATCTGCAAGTAAGGTACTGCCACAGGGGAGCCAATTTATTGCTTTGTGAAAGCAGGCATGTCTTTGCCTTTGGACTGCACTGCTGAATCTGTTATTTTTGTAGTAAAATAAAATAAAAAGTTACTGCATTCCTACAATTTCATGGGAATTCCAAGTGCACTTCCATTCAGAAAAACAAATCTATAAAAATGTTATGGTAGGAAACACTTTTTGTTGGAGTTAGATTATTTTCTGGACAGATATGCTCAATATACAATCAACTTTTGATTTCTTTATCCACTAATTTTTCAGACAAGCTTGGTACAGAACAACTAATCTCTATCAATGTAAATAGGATTCCAATAATAGGAATGTATATATAAAAGAAATTCAGCAGGATTTCATTATTCTCTTTGAAGTCACAACCAGCTGTCAAAATAGATTAAGAAGTGGCCCAGTTCAGTTAACACTTATGTATTTGTGGGAGGTTTTCGGGGGGGGGGGGAGATATTTTATTACCCTTTCCCCAAATGCTAGTATGAGTTACAGTGTATTTAAAGTAATTGCATATCTAAGAGTTCACCTATACTGTAGAAATAATGTAGTTTGATATCACTTTAACTGTCATGGTTCCATCCTTCAGAATCCTTTGATTTGTAATTTTGTGAGGTACCAGCACTCTTTGGAAAAAAGAAGGTTAAAGACCTTGTTAAACTACAGATCCCAGGATTTCATAGGATAGAGCTATAGCAACTAAAGTGGTATCAAATTGCATTTTTTCTACATTGTAGATGCACCCCTCAAATACCTCTCCTGCTCATTCCTCTGGCAAGAAACTATGAAGCATTAAAAAGGAAGTGGAAGTTGTGTGT
The DNA here is from genome assembly GCA_026167975.1 of Phrynosoma blainvillii. Classification (NCBI taxonomy): domain Eukaryota; kingdom Metazoa; phylum Chordata; class Lepidosauria; order Squamata; family Phrynosomatidae; genus Phrynosoma; species Phrynosoma blainvillii. Next base: position 202,708,886 of record JANUYF010000003.1, read on the forward strand.
GTGTAAAAGAGAGAGAGAGAGAATAATCTTTTGGTAAGGAAGGGAAAAGAGAAGAAAGCAAAAACCATCATTATACCAAAATATGACCTAAATAACATTTCAGATGAGTTCAAGGACAATGTAAGAAACAGATTTAAACCATTGAGTATACTCAACCGGGAACCTGAAGAACTGTGGACAGAAGTCAAAGACATAATTAAAGACAAATACAAGAAAACACTAACAGTGGCCAAAAAGAAAGATAAGTAACAATGGATGACAGATGAAACACTTCATGCAATAAAAGAAAGAAAAGCAAAAGCAAGGGGAGATAGGAACAAAGCCAGAAATATGAATACAACTGTCTAATGTCTGACACGCAGGGATATGGAGAAATACTACAATGACCAATGCAGAGAAATAGAAAACAACAGCAAAAAGGAAAGAATGAGAGACCTTTATCAAAAAATCCAAGAAATTAAAGCCAAGTTCAAACCAAGGCAGGGATGCTCAAACCAAGAGCAGGGATGCTCTATGGAGGAAAAAAAAAAAAGAACATAATACAGGAACAAGAAGAAATAAATAGATGTTGGAGGTGATACACAGAAGAGTTATACAAAAAAGACGAGAGAATGAATGATATTTGGAATGAAGAGCCATATGAAGATGAATCTCAAATTCTAAGAAGTGAAGTGGAATCTTCAATAAAGGAAATGGGAAAAAAATAAATCACCGGGAACAGATAATATCCCAATTGAACTGCTACAGTGTCTACAGACAGATGCAGCTTTAGTGCTAACTGAAATATGCCAACAAATATGGAAAACAAAGCAGTGGCCAACAGACTGGAAATCCTTGATATGGATACCAACCCACAAAAAATGAGATACGAAAGACTGCAAAAACTATAGGACAATAGCACTAATCTCACATGCAAGCAAAATAATGCTCAAAATTCTGCAACATAGATACCAACCATACATGGAGAGAGAAATTCCAGAGGTTCAAGCAGGATTCAAAAAAGGAAGGGGCACTAGGGACCACATTGCAAACATACGATGGCTAATGGAGTGCACCAAAGAATTCCAAAACAGAATCAGCATGTGTTTCATAGACTACAGCAAAACATTTGTTTGTATAGATCACAAAAAACTATGGCATGCACTCAAAGAGATGAGGGTGCCATTACATCTGATAGTTTGGATAAGGAATCTGTACCAAGGACAAGAGACCACTGTCAGAACAGCATTTGGGGAAACAGAGTGGTTCCCAATAGGAAAAGGGGTCAGGCAAGGCTGCATCCTATCGCCCTGCTTGTTTAACTTATATGCTGAAAACATCATAATAAAAGCAGAATTAGAAAAAGAAAAAGGAGGAGTTAAGATAGGAGGAAGCAACATTCACAACCTAAGATATGCGGATAACACAATAATATTAGTAGCTGATATTCAGGAATTGGAACAGTTAATAAGGAAGATCAAAGATGAAAGTGCAAAGGCAGGTTTGATGCTGAACATAAAGAAAACAAAAAATAATTACCACAGAAGAAATACACAAATTTAATCTAGACAATGAGGAAATTGAAATAGTTAAAGAATTCCCACATCTAAGATCAAACATTGACCAGAATGGAGATTGCTTTCAAGAAATAAGAAGACAAAGAATGGGAAGGGCAACTATGAAAGAACTGGAAAAGATACTGAAGAGCAAAGACATACAACTGAGCACTAAAGTCAGAATTGTTCAGGCCATTATATTCCCAATTAATATGTACGGATGCAAGGGCTGGACAGTGAAGGAAGTAGACAGAAAGAAAAACAATTCATTTGTAATGTGGTGCTGAAGAAGAGTACTTAGGATACCATGGACAGCCAAGAAGAGAATCAAATGAGTTCCTGAACAGATCAGACTAGGGCACTCCTTGGAAGCAAAGATGATCAAGCCGAGACTATGTTACATTGGTCACATAATGAGAAGGCACATATCACTAGAAAAAACAATAATGCTAGGAAAGGTAGAGGATAGAAGAATGAGAGGAAGACCATAAACCAGATGGATAGATTTGATCAGGGGGGTTATGGGGAAGGGTTTTCAGGATCTGGACAAGGCAGTGGAATATAGGGATTCTTGGAGATGTCTCATCCACAGGGCTGCCATGAGTTGGAACCAACTTGAGGGGAGATAACAACAAAAGGGAAAATTAGAAATTAATTTGAGCCTGTTCCGTGATTTACCACTAAGCTCAAAAAAACAGTATGAGGGGTCAATAAATATCCTAGTTTTCATGTTTGTGCAGAAACAGGAAAAAAAACACCACTAGATAAGCAGCTGCAAATGACGAGTGTATCTAATAACATGACAGTAACAATTATGAACATCAAGCTCAGTAAAAGACACACACACCCCGACGAGTCGGGAGGGGTTTCTTGTTGTGCTGGCCAAATAAGGACATAAGATGCCTGGTTGGTCAAAGTGTGCAGGGGAATGAGAACACCTGTGCGCTTTGTCCAATCAGGTTGCTTGGTTGCTACTCTAAGTCTCGCGGTGCTACTGGTCTCATGAGACTTGGGATGAGAGTTTGTTCTTTATAGCTCTGTGCTGCCACATGGAGGCAGCCATTTTCGAGCTTGAACTGAGCGAGTAACATCTCTCAGCTCTTTGCTTTGGCTTGTGCCTAGCGCTTACTCGTGGCTTTTGACAATTCAGGCTTGTGTCACTCTTTGCAATCAACTTGCTCAGAAAGGGCTACAGGCTACAGCCACCAGCCCTATTGCTGGCGCTTCTGGTACTACCAGCACAGAAGTGCTGCTTCCTTCTGTGGCATCTGATGCTCAGGTGATGGATGCTACACCGGGTCCTTCTGTGGTTTCAGCTGTGGAGGCTGGGCACCCCACTATAGCTGATGTGTGGGATCTCCTGAAAAGGGTTCCTGGTGTGGAAGCTCAGGGTGCGTCTGCCCCTGTGTCTGAGCAGCCTACTATGGCTTATTTATATAACCTCTTGCAAGGAGTGGTTCTTCCAGGTGCTGGTGCAATGGAGCAGACCTGTGAAGCGCAAAGAGGTGATCAAGCTGCTGCTGCCTCTTCTGCGCTTGACACCTGAGCTGTTGCGGGGCCACACTTCGGGGGACCATTACGGTTGGCTGGCGATGCTTCCCAGCAAGCTTCTGTTTCAGGCTTGTCTCCTAATATTGCACATGCTAATTGACCTGCCTCAGTATGGGCTCCAGGTGGCCAGGTTGGTCAGGGTGTTGCTACGGAACAGCCCAACCCTGCGGTTGTGGTGGCACCCGTGCAGGCACCTGCACTTTCACAGGTCCCTGACACTAGGGTGCAGGTTGGTCAGCCAATGGCTGTGGTTAGCAACACCTCTGTGGTGTCTCTTTGAAGTGCTCCTTTGTTATCTGGAGCAGTTGGACAAGTTGAATCTGCCCCTTACGCTGGAATGTCCACACCCCTTGGTTCACACCTTCCTCTTTCTACTAAAGAAAGGATTTGGAAGGGAGAATACATTGACTTATTTACTCTTACTTTTAGGGATCCAAGGCCGAGGATCATGGTAAAAAATGGGATTGTTTTCAGTCTTCCCAAAGAGTTTCAAGCCCTCAAATGCACTAAACTGGAGCACAATTTTGTGAATTGGATTATGGGTTTCACTATTAACAGAGGTGTTATAGAGGAAAAAGAACCACTGAGATCTCCTGACTTTTCTAAATATCAGGAGATCATGGTAAAAGCTTACACTAATTGTCACCATAACTCTAGGTGCAGCCTGGCTACAATACGATGAGCAATTTAGAATGAGAGCTGCACAGGATCGCTCTTTGTCCTGGAGACATGTTCAGTCTGAGTTGTGGGTTGATGTTATGGTGAGGACCTCCACTTCAATCAGGTGTGACAATGGGTATGTCCCAATGGTTACCATCCCGAGAGGGCCGAATGTGAGGCCTGCCACAGGAGAGAGAAGGCAATTTGGCATATGCTGAGATTTTAATGCAGGCAAATGCAAGAGGCAACCCTGTAGGTTTGAGCATAAGCACCTGTGGGGGTGGTCACCCCGGAGCTTCCTGCAATAGAGGCAAGCTGCTAGGAATTGCTACTGCCCCCCGGCCAGCTTCTCCTGGAGGAAAAGGCCCGTCACCAATTAAGTTAGACACCATGGTGGCATGGCTAAAATTTACCCTAATAAAGAGGCTGCTTCTTATTTATTTCATGGTTTTTCCTTAGGTTTTCGTATCCCTTATACAGGTTCTAGGGTTCATTGTTTTGCACCCAATGCTCATTCCGTAAGGGAACTGCCGAACATTGTGAGGGAGAAATTGGCAAAAGAGATAGCTGTGGGAAGGATTTCGGGGCCACATGATCAGTTGCCTATTCTCACCCTCCGTCTATCCCCTTTGGGTGTGGTGCCTAAAAAGCTCCTGGGGAATTCAGGTTGATACATAATTTATCATATCCCAAGGGCGACTCTGTGAATGATGGTATAGATCCCGGGCTTGCCTCTGTTAAGTATGCATCATTCGACTCAGCAGTTAAGATGATTAGGAATTTAGGCAAGGGAGCCTTCTTAGCAAAATGTGATATTAAGTCTGCCTTTAGGCTCCTTCCTATTCACCCAGATGATTTTGACTTACTGGGTTTTCAATTTGAAGGAAAGTACTTCTTTAATAAAGCCATGCCAATGGGATGCTCAATTTCTTGTTCAGCTTGTTCAGTACTTTTCTTCATTGGTGTGCAGTTAAGCGGACTGGTAATAGAGCCATAACATTATTTAGATGATTTTTTGATCGCTGGGAATCCTAATTCTTCCCAATGTAGGGATTCCTTAGCCAAATTTCAGGAATTAATGTATGAATTGGGTGTGCCCTTAGTGGAGAAAAAGACTGAGGGGCCAGATACTCGACTTACCTTTTTGGGTATCGAGATTAATACCATAGATGGGATTTCACGCTTACCAAATGCTTACCAAACGATAAATTGGTGGCTATGAGGTAGCAGGTTAATGCTATGTTGGTTAAACAAAAAGCTACACTTCTTGAATTTCAATCCCTTACAGGACTCTTGAACTTCGCCTGTAGAGTTGTAGTGCTAGGACATGCATTTTATGCTAGATTATACAAGGCTACTGCAGGTATTGTGGTGCAACACCATGACATCAGAATCACAAGGGGCATCTGTGAGGATTTGAAGGTTTGGGACACCTTCTTGGATCAATTTAATGGCACATTGTTTTGGAGAAAACAATTAAATAATAATAATAATAATAATAATAATAATAATAATAATAATAATAAGTTTTATTTATAACCCACCCCTCTGCTCGGCAATCGGGGTGGCGTACAACAGATTAAAAATACAACAGATAAAAACAATTCCTACCTCCCACCTCTAACCCACTCACACCTTAAAACAGAAGTAAAACAACATAAAGTTAAAAAATAAAGCCGAGATAAAATACAATACATCTAATCCAATCTAGCAATCTGGCAGGTCACCTTCAAAATTTCAAAATTTCAACTTCGAAACTTCATCATTTCGAGCTGGGCAGTTATTCCAGGAAGGCCTGCCGGAAGAAATCCGTCTTTACTGCCTTTTTAAACGTAGTAAGAGTGGTAATAAGATGGATCTCATCTGGCAGGCCGTTTCATAGCCTGGGAGCGGTTGCAGAAAAGGCCTTCTGGGAGGTCTGCGAGAGCCTGATCTTTATTGGTTGCAGCAGATTCCTCCCAGAGGACCGAAGTGCATGGGGGGGGGATCATATGGGGAGAAGCGGTTCCTAAGATAAGATGGACCCAAGCCATGTAGGGCTTTAAAGGTTAAAATCAACACCTTGTACTGTGCCTGGAAACTAATCAGCAGCCAGTGGAGGGATTTTAGCACTCGCAATATGTGCTCCCTCCTCGATGTTCCAGTAATTAGCCTGGCTGCCATGTTTTGTACTAGTTGCAGTTTCCGGGTTAAGCACAAGGGTAGCTCCATGTAGAGTGCGTTACAGAAATCTAGACATGCGCTTACCAGAGCATGTACCACAGTTTCCAGATTCCTCATGTCCAGATAAGGGTGCAGTTGGCGTATCAGCCGAAGCTGATAACAGGCACTCCTGACCACCACATTCACCTGACTAGTCATGTGAAGCGATGAATCTAGGAGCACCCCCAAACTGGGAACACAGTCCTTAGAGGAGAATGTGACTCCATCCAGGACTGGAGACTGTATTCCCAAATCTGGTTTCGGGCTCGTAACTGGCAGTACCTCCGTTTTGTCTGGATTAAGCTTCAGTCTGTTTTTCCTCATCCTATCCATTACCGCTCTGAGACAGTCATTAAGAGAAGAGACGCCATCTGAAGTCTGAGCTGATGATCTGGTCATGGAGAGGTATATCTGGGTGTCATCAGCGTACCGATGGCACCGAGCTCCATGCCTCCGAATGATTTCACCCAGCGACTTCATATAAATATTAAATTGCATCAGGGACAGGATGGCACCCTGAGGAATGCCACAAGTTCGATTTTGGAAGAGCAACTGTCCCCGAGCCTCACCCCCTGGGATCTGGAATGGAACCACTGAAAGGAATGGAACCACTGAAAAGCAGTGCCTCCAATTCCTAACTCTTTCAAGCGATCCAAGAGGATGGAGTGATCTATTGTATCAAAAGCCGTTGAGAGATCCAAGAGTACCAACAGAGTCACACTACCCCTGTCGATACCCAGGCGGAGGTCATCAGTCAGAGCAACCATGGCAGTCTCCACTCCATAACCTGTCCTGAAGTTGGTTTGAAATGGATCAAGATAATCGGTTTCATCCAAAACTGCTTGGAGTTGGGAAGCAACTGCCCTCTCGATCACCTTGCTTAAAAAAGGAAGCAAGGAGACTGGTCTATAATTATTTCGATCCAGGGGGTCCAGGGAAGGTTTTTTCTGTTAGGTTTAAATGGGATATAGAGTCAATGTTAAAATGTTGAAATGTAAAAGATGTGTGTCTGTGTTTTTCCATGCTGTGAAAAGTTGTTTTTTCTGAGAGCTAGATTCACAAGTTTATCAGTCCCAGGTGTGATTTAGCCAAAACAGGAGGCTAACAGGACTCCATTCTATGGGAAAGAAGGTTTGTTTATATTATGGTTTATGTAAACACATTTTTGTTATGGGAAATGTAGTCACATGATTTGTTATTGTAATTAAGGGTTGGACTAGTACACGTCACGTAATATCACCCAATCAGCTTGTAAAGGTTACACCCAGAAAGGTGGAGTCTTATGGGACTGAGGGCTGAGAATCAGAAAGTTACTCACTTGCTTTTTGACTTTTGAACTGTAATGAACTAATAAAACCATTCTTTTGGTGATGCTACTAACACATCTTGAATCATGTAGCAAATAGATATTATTCCTGCTTAGCCAGCTTTGGCTAAAGTAGAAATGTTATTATTATTATTTGGTTTTTTTGCTTTTGTTCTTTTACAATAAAGAAGTTTTGCTGAAAGTTCCAGGTTTGGATGTTTGGTTTTAAAGGACTGTTTCCAACACTCCTACAACATTATTTTAACATTTTCAGGAGTGGTTTAACGGCCACCTCCTTCAAACATGATGGTACTATACCTTCTCTGAAGGACGCATTGATTGTATCCCGTAGGAAAACTCTCAACGTGCCCCCCCCAGACAACCAGCCAAGATGGACAAGGATCAAGAGGACAAGTCATCTTCCTTATTTTACCAAGAAGCTTGTCCAAGTCATTGGTACTCACAGATTGAAACTGATTCAGTAAGTTACTATCAACGGAGTTGCTGGACACCTCATCTATGGGTTCTGTCAAAACAATGGCGTCCAAGTTAACCAAGAGATTTTATCTGCAAAGTAGATATTAAACACGTCACAGCAGGCTGTCGTTGGATTAAGTAGGGGGCTTGACGCCGGAGGAACCTTTGTCAATTCCCCCACCACCCTAAACAGCTCTGCCGGACGGGACTCTGCAGATACAATGCGTGCAGCGCAGAATGATCTCTGCGCTGCATGCAGAGCCTCCCGATAGGCATCAAGATGCTTCCTATGGCGAGTTCTGTCAGATGAAAGCCAAGTCTTCCGCCATTCACACTCTAGTCATTGTCCAACTCGCTTCATTCTCCTAAGTTTCTCTGTGAACCAGGGCTTACGGTTTGAAGCGGGCTGGAAAGGATGCTTGGGAGCGATTGTGTCAATGGCCCTGGTCAGATCTATGTTCCAAGTATTCACCAAGGCTTCGAACGAATCACCGCAGTTACCAACTATTAAAACCTCCAAGGCCTTCTGGAAACCAATAGGTTCCATGTGCCTTCGAGAGCGGACCATTCTGAAAGGTCCGCCACCACCGAGGGGGCCGATAGTGGCCTTTAGCTCAATCTTGACCAGGAAGTGATCCGTCCATGACAAAACGGAGGCTTTTATAACCTCCACCCATGGATATTCCTGTTCCGTACTAAAAACCCCATAGAGTGTATGGCCAGCACAATGTGTTGGCCCGTCCACCAATTGGGATAGGCCAATGCTTGTCATGATCTCCATGAACTCCCGACCTGCACCAGTTAGATTGAACAAGCTGGTCTCAAAAGGAATGTTGAAGTCGCCAGAACCAAAAGTCTTTGCGACTACAGCAACAGCTCTGAGACCAGCGAGGTCAGCTCTGTTAGGGAGTCTGTTAAGCAATGGGGTGGCCGGTATACCAACAGAATCCCTAAACTATCCCTAGTTTTCAGGCTAAAGTACAAACACTCAATATGGGTTGTTTTCTGGACAGGCTTCCTGGTCAAGGTTAGGTTGTTTCTGTGAATCAAGGCCACTCTGCCTCCCCACCCACTTTCCCTTATCTGCTGATTAACCGAGTACCCAGCTGGGAGGGCCTGCGCCCATGTGGCGGAGCTGGCATCTCCCAGCCAGGTCTCAGTAAAGCATGCCAGGTTGGCTGCCTCATCCACTAGGAGGTCATGGATAATATGGGTCTTATTTTTAACTGACCTGGCATTGCACAGGAGCAGCGTAAGGGTCTGTGGAATGGTTGGTACGCTCTCCAAGTTATCCTGGGAAACAAAGTGAACTGAAGGAGGGATAGGTATTACGCATTTATCCCTTCTTCTTTTGTAACATTTGTTTACTCTGTTACTGCCATATCTACCCTGGCCCCACACAACCTTAATGCCCGCTCCCTGATTGTACCCTGCTCCAGTGCATGATATCAATGATTGGTGAGCCAGCTAATGAAAGGGAGGGGCTGAGGGGGACTGGTCACGATAACTTATTCCAGTCCTGCCTCCTCCGCGGCCCCCAAAACACCGTCGCTGCTGCCGCGTGTGTGCCGGGGGAGAGATGGAAGGCTCCTCCAGGCTTGGTTCAGCTGCGGCCAGATCAAGGCCACCTCCGATGTCCTCCCTGACAGGGCTAGGCAGGGCTGGTCACAGTCCTCCTTCACAGCCCCCAAAATGCTGTCACCGCTGCTGCGTGTGTGCCGGGGAAGAGATGGAAGTCTCCTCCCGGCTTGGCGCAGCTGCGGCTGGATCAAGGACGCCTCCAATGTCCTCCCTGACAGGGCTAGATTTTCAGGTGCATTCTGATGCTGCTGGCGCTCATGGTTTTGGGGTTTATTGGAATGGCCAGTGGGCTGCAGAGGCGTGGCATTCTGCATGGGTTGAAAGTGGTCTAACCAGAGACTTAACATTTCTTGAGCTTTTCCCATAGTTGTGGCTGTCCACTCATGGGCAAGCCAGTTTGCTAACAGGACTGTCTGGTCTTGGTGTGACAACCAGTCAGTGGTTCATGTGGTGAATTCTCAGTCCTCTAAGTCTCCTAGAGTTATGGGTTTAGTAAGGGCAATGGTCATGCAATGCTTGAACTATAATGTGTTATTCAAAGCTCAACATGTTCCTGGTGTACTTAACCCTTTGATGGATGCCCTTTCTCATTTTCAGCTCTCCAGGTTCTGGCAGCTGGCTCCCGAGGCATTGGCACACCCGTTGGAGGTACCGGCTTTGCTATGGAGCCTTGGAGATTAGAAATTCACAGGGCAATCTTTAATTCCATTGCCCCATCTACACGCAAGTCCTATCAAACCACATTAAATTTGTTTAATCAATTTTTATTGGAAATTGGGGTGGATCAAAGTTGGCTGATCAAGGTTGCCCTGATCTTTCATTTTATAGTTTATCTTAGACAGGCAAGCCTTTCGCCTGTCACTATTAGGGGCAGGTTGGCAGCCCTGGCATTTCACTCTAGGGCAAGGGGTTATTTTGATCCTACCACAGACTTTAGAAGGTTGGTCTAGGAATCCCCGGTAAAAAAGGACTCATGATGGCCAATAACTGGCACAGTCCTGGCTAAATTATGGCTACAATTTGCTGATACATGTAACTCATCTGGGGAAGAGGCTTTATTTAAGGCGATATTTGCTTTAGCCTTCTTCGCTGCATTAAGAATGAGTGAGATTGTGCCAGGATCACATAATGGTTAATCTGGCAGGGCACTTTTGTTTTCTGACATATTATTAACGGATTAAGGAATTCAGATTTGTGTTAGGCGCTCCAAGACTGATCAGATAGCAAAGGGTGAGTCTATTTTCTTAGCAAAAGCGCCTCTTGGGTAGATTTGCCCAGTAATAGCAATGGTCAACTATTTGAAGATTAGGCCCAATGTGGCTGGCTATCTTTTCATTCCTCTGTCTGGTATGCCCTAAACTCAATTTCAATTTAGGGCAGTGTTGAAGGAGATACTAAGGCGGGCTAACTTGCCCCAGCCTGTTTTTCTTTGCATTCCTTCCGTATTGGGGCAGCAACAGCTGCGGCCACTCATGGTGTGAGTGAAGCTAATATTTGCAGAATTGGAATGTGACCCCTGATCAGCCACACTAATTTATTTTGTTTCTTTTCAGCTGGTTTTTACCGTGGTTCAATTTGGATTGTGGGCCATAGTTTGGTCTTCTGGACGGAACACCACCTTATGGAGCACCGAGATTCCACTCTGGGACTTTCCCACATTAGACCCACCATGTGATTTGGACAAAGGGGCATGATGTGGGGAGTGCTCCTTCCATGGATCATACATTGGCACGATTGCATCCGCAACCCCAGGTTTTGGTGATACACCTGGGGCAAAATGATTTAGTTAAGACTCTGTGTTTACAGCTGGCAAAGCAGATCATGAGGGATTTGCAAGAAATTCAAAAGATATTCTTGGGTGCTGTAATACTTTGGACTAAGCTATTGCCACAACATAGCGGGTCTGGAGCTCATAAAGATGTGGCGATCAACAATGCTTGTCACTGGTTGAATCACTATGTTGCTAAGCAGCTCTCTAAAATGGGCATTTTCATGGTGGAACATGGAATCAAACTTGATCGACCACAGCTGTACAGGGGGGATGGGGTACACCTCTCTCCAGAAGGCTCGGAGATGTATGTTACAGCACTCTCCGACCAAATTCTAAAAGCTGTCTGCAGGGGGGGGGGGGAGAGGGGATGCCTAGCTAGGCTGGTCCCTTCTTGTGGTGGGTAATGACCCCCATCCCACAGGAAAATTAATTTGGCTATTTAAATTAATTGGGGTAAAATTGGCATACGACAAATGTAAAGGAAATGATATATGCAGTTAAATATGACGTAATATGATGTCACTTCCGGAGGGGAGGGGTTTGTAAATTTCTTGATATTATTATTTAGTTATTTTTTCATGTGCGGTGAAGGACCACCCATTTGGGTGGTTACACCTTCACTTACACACATGACAAATTTGTTAATGTATAGCCTCGTAAATAGACCCTGTACAGCTAAATAAAAGTTGTGGCCTTTTTAAACCCCGAAAGAGGCATCTCGTGTCCTTTGTGCCAGTGCACCAAGCTAAGATTCATTCTGACCTGCCTGTCAATATACGTCTAATCTGCAAAATTTATCTATATTAGTGATGGATTGGTCCCAAGTACAGATTGTCTTTGAAGACATTTCCTGTGGGATAGATGTCATGAGTCCTATCCCCTGATGTGTTCCAGACTCATTTCTCCAAGTACAGAGAAGCTGAAAGTGATTAAGCTATGCATTTCTAGGCATGGAGAAAAGGACTCAAGTAGCATTCTTCAAAGCTCCTGATAAATTCATAGTTTCTGCTCATGTCTTCCCTCTCAAGTTTCCATCTATTGGCTTCTTTCCTGATCAGCAAAGGTAAATGAAGAATGAATCCAAGTAAGCAGTAGCCTTCTGCAGCATTCGTCTATGTGCTAGGACAATCACTTTCTTTCCTGCTGTCTCTTTTTTGAGGAGATGAAGCTTTGAAGAGGTACTATATCACCTGTGCGCTGAATTTATCCAGTGGGGCAGAAACTTCTCATCCCTGATCTGCATTGCTGCCTAGTACATTTCATGAGGTTGTATATTTGGATGCACACATACAGGGCTTTGATGGTATTCTGTATTATTCAATACCAGTCACTATGGAGACAGTTAACTAGAGTATACCTCAGAGCATGATTACATTGCATATGAAGAATACAAATCAGCATAATCATCAGAGAGAAAAAAAACCCCTAAACACTTGATGGGGTCATGAGACAGCATGCACAATACAGTGTGATACCATCTGAAACAGGGAAGGGTAACTGTGTGTTGGGAATGTGTCACAGACCAATTTTCTCCCAGATCCCTTGCAGCTATCTGCACAGCTTGTCAAAATTGCAACTGAAAGGAACTTGTTTCATGTTAAGGACTGTAAAGAAAATAGAGGCATTTGGGTAGTAGTATGGAGTTCTGGGAGGGTTGTGTGAGTGGAATGTTTTTGTGTGTTTCAGCACATTTGCAGGGGTCTTTAGTTTTTAGTGAAAACCATTGGGGATTTGGAAGAATGGCAGGTGGCTCAGTGGCTGCAAAAATGGAGCCTAAAGGCCACATGCAGCCCAGAGGCTGCACATTTCCCACTCTGAACTAAAAGGAATGCAAGACCTGTGGGAGCTGGTTTTATATGCATGCAGGGATGTGGTGGCTTAGTGGTTAAGGCACCTATTCTGATGATTGGTAAATTGGAAGGTTGGCAGTTCGAAGTCCAAGTGCTGCATGATGAGGTGAGCTTCTGTCACTAGTCCTAGCTTTTGTCAGCAAATGCAAGTAGATAAATAGGTACCACTTCAGCCAGAACAACAAGAGGCCCCGCCCGATGAGTCAGGGCAGGTCTTTGTCAGAACTAGTCAAATAAAAGTATTTTTTTCAAGCTTCTGCAGTCTCTCTGACATTTAGTGCATTATGCCACTTAAGACAATTATGTAACACAGAGAGTATGGAGTTTGAATAGTGATACTGCACACAAAATCACCCAGTCTATATGGTAAACTGGATTAAATAATCCCCAGACTTTGCTCTTCAAAATAAATAAATAAATACATACATACATACATACATACATAAAAACAGCATGCTAGTAAGTTATGTGCCATGAAGACCTTTTGTAAATGTAACTGGAGAATGAGTTTAGGGAACACAGTGGGTGTTTGTCCTTTGTAACAAACAATTGTCACCTGACTATTATTTAGGCAAGCAAACACCTATGTGTCATTGAACTTTACAAAATGTCCTAACATATAACAGCAGGAAGATGCTTTAACAACCAAGCTAAAGAACTTATCACAAAAGGAAGCAACAGACTGCAACAGGTTATCACATTACATCTGGAAATTAACAGTAACACTAGCTGATAGCATAATATAAGTAGTCCATCAGTAATGTAAGATTTGATAATACAAGATTTGAGAAAGCAACTCACCAACTGTGTGTGCTTGTCTTGCAGATGAATCAGCAGAGACAGAGAAATAAAGAAAATTTCCACCTGGCTTCTACCCCAACCCATGTGCTGGTGCTATTCAAGTGTACTTGTGTTGCTACAGACCACCCAAGACTGGTTAGCTGGTCAGGATCAGCTGGTATTTCCAATCCCATGTTATTTATCTGTCTGGGTGAAATAGATATATAGGGTGGAATCTTGTTGGTGATATACATTATCTTTAATTCACTGAAAAATGAGGTTTTCAGTACTTTTTTAAAATAACTCTTCAGTGACCACTAATGGCCAGTACAGACTGGCATAAAGAGATGGTCTGGGGGTGGAATCGGGGCATGGTGACCACACACCAGCCTCCCCAACTGTCCTCTCAAGTCATCTTCACACTGCCCTCCCAAACAAGTGGCAGGCGGCGTCGGGGCAATCCCTTGGTGCAGCGTTTAGACACACTGTGCCAAAGGAGAGCAGAAAAGCTGCCACCACGATGGCAAGGGTGGCTTTTTGCCACTGGAAAAAGGAGTAGCATTTGCCAGCTCTTTTTAGAGCAGCAAAGTGCCAGATTGGGGCTGTGACATGTGGTTGCTGCAGTCCAGATCTGGGACTTCCCTTAGAAGCCACCTGTACAGCCCCTAAGTAAAGCAGCTTTATAGTTCTGGAGTGCATCCCTGTAGGTAATTAGTGGCAGAGGCCTGAGAAAATGTCAACAGCATCTGGCTACAGTTTTGGAGCTAGGAGAAAATAGCAGATATTGCTCTTCCAGGAGGGAAATAGCTGCTCTTTTCCCCTAGCTTTAGAATTGCAAATGGATACTGCCGTTTTACTTCTTCTCTCTGTTCCATAAGTCCATGTGGCTGATTATGAACAAGTAGTTCATAAGTGAGTAAAGCTACTTTATATGCTTCACAAAGAAAATTAAGCTTGCTTTCCTCTCTCTTCTAGTGTGTGTGTGTAAATGGCCATGGAACTGGTTGTTGTTCAGCTTCTGGCTCAACCAACTCTGCTTGGGTGATCCAGTACTACGTATTACATTTCCCAACAGGTGGAAAATAAGCCCTATGTAATCATGTTTACAGAGCACCACACTCTTTGTAACCAACCGTGAGCCGCTGATAATAAAGGGAACCAAACATTTGCATAAGGAATTCAGGGAGATATCTTTTTATGTCTAGTTTCTCAGTATGGATTCTTACAACTAGAGAGGATCTCATTCCCCATTTTCAAGCATAGCCATTCTCTACAGAGTTATGTTGCAAAATGATGGATCCTAGAGCTGACTTTAGGCATAGTGCCAATTCTGCTATTATGATGAATGGTCCATTATTAGTAATATTTTGCAGGAGACAACAAATTATATGAAAGTTAATAAAAGCCAGTCTCTCCAAGATATAAGCTCAACATATTCTGACAAACACAAATGTTTTAAGAGACAAAAAAAAAAACCTATTGTATTAGGTAAAATGAATTGAAAAGTACAATTTGAGGTAAAGGATATGCTTTAAAATGGTTGTCAAATGAAGTCATAACTTGTACCTATACTCACCTCTGACTGTAAGCATCCTGTTACTATGGCCAGTGAAGTTAGGCACTTACAGAGTATTCTGTATTTTGGAACACCCTTTTGAAACCTGTAAAGCAAAACTGCTTGCAAGCCATGACACTTCCATGATCTATCTCATGCAATGTTTTCTTTCAGAATTTACCAAAACAAATCTGAGTTGTCTACAAACTGAAAGTGACTCAGAGATTTAATTAAATTGTGTTGTATGTACTTGAACTTTTGACTTACAGGTATGAAGTGGGTGGCAGACACCTGCTAAAAGCAATCAGATTGACTTGTTTATAGCAGAGCTTTGTCAAGGCCTTGGAGGCAAATATGTAGCTACCTAGCTATTCTGTCAGCCTTTGAAAAGAAAAGAAAGAAGAAAGCATAATCTAATTTGTCATATTTTCATGTTGGATTTATTTATATTAATTAGACACCAAAACCAGTTCAACACTTCTTTCATGGCACAGTGAATGATATTTCCAAATGGATTCATCAGTTACCTTTCACCCAAAACTACGGATAACAATTAAAAAAAATTATTAAATCTTGTGTTAATTCCCCTGTCTGCCTACACACAATGAAATTTATTTGCTACAATTAAAAGTCAGATATTATTATGGCATCACAATAACTGGAGCAAGTCAGTGAACAGAACAAGGTTTCCAAGGACATGAAGAGGGTCCTTTATGCATTAATAAATGCATCTATAAATCCCTTTCACATGTCATAATGAGTCCATGGAAATTGGTCTTATACAATATTTATATAGCCCACCCTTTAGTCAAAGAGCTTAAGGTGGTTTACAATGAAATCAACATAAAAAACTAAAAAGTTACAAAAGTTTTTAAAAATAAAAATATATTATCATTTTTTTCAATTAAAAAAACAACAAAACACCAGATAATTTTAAACCAGTTAAAACAATACAACTATAAAAATGTGCAACCTGGATAAAATCACTTTGGCCCAAAAGCTTTAATAAAAAGCTCTGTTTTAACTTGCCACTAAAATGATTCTAATGTTGACACCAGTCAGGCTTTCAGGGGGAGGGAGTTCCTCGACTGGAGTGCCACTGTAGAAAAAACCATTTCCCACAATACATTTCTCCTACAGATGGGGCACAGAGGAAAACCCCTCCAATAGATCTCAATTATCAGGCACACATACATAGAGAGAGGTACTCCCTCAAGTATTGAGGTCCCAAGCCATTTAGGGCTTTACATTTTATTGCCAGCACCTTGAATTCAGAACAGAAGCTTCTAGGCAGCCAATGTAATTCCTTCAGAACGGGTGTCATATGATATCTAAATGGAATCCCAGTGAGCAGTCTAGCTGCTACATTTTCCACTAGCTGAAGTTTCTGAGTCTTTTTCAAGGGCAGCCTACCTAGATTGTATTGCAGTAGTCTAATCGGGAAGTTACCAGTGTGTAGACTACTTTGGCTAAGCAGCTTATCATATTACTTTTTACTTTGAATCTAGCCTCCTGGGATGCAGCTGGGATGTGTCATAGAAGTGGGAATTATCAAATTGGAATTTGCTGCTGAATTGCCAGGCGACTGCAGCCTGGGTCCCAGCCTCACTCAGCCAGCCACTATTATAACTTTGGAGCTTGCCGACTTGAAAAAGGGCCAGCTGAGCATTCCTGGGATCTGGGCTGCAGTTGCCTGGTGATTCAGCAGCGAATTACAATGCAATAATTCCTGTCTCCATGCTGCATCTTGGGAGGCTAAATTCAAAGTAAAAGGTAGTGTGATAAGTTCCTAAGTTATTCCTGTCCCGGAAAGGCTGTAGCTGGCAGACCAATCAAAACTTGTCCTAAGTACTTTGAGCCACTGAGGCTATGTGGGCCTCCAGTGGCAAGAATGAATATAGGAATACTCCCAGACTATGCACCTGTAGTGCAACCACATCCACAGCAGACAACCTACCCAATTCCTAGGCTTGAGATCAATCCACAGAATGTTCATCTCAGCAGGTTTCAGCTTCAGTTTATTCACCTTCATCCTGCCCATTTCAGCACCCAGGCACTGCTCCATTACCTACATAGCCCCAGCTGACTCTGATAACAAGGAGAAGGAGAGCTGAGTTATCAGAATACTGATGGCACCTAACCCCCACCCTCCTAATGTTTTTCCCCAGTGACCTCATATAGATAATAAACAGCATGGGGGACAAGATTGAGCCCTGTAGCATCCCACAGCACAATTACTATGGAATCCTGCAATGATGTCCAGAAAAGCTGCCAAGAGGGCTAACACAGTATTTTGTGAGGGTTGAAGGCAAACAAAAGTCTTTCACCCATGCAAAGCAAGAAAGCAAGGTTTTTATTACCAGTTCAAGAGTCCAGCCAGTGAATGGTCCAGCAGTCTGAAGATCTAGGATTCCAGAGAAGCAGAGTGGCAAGGAAGTCTGAAGGTCAGGGGTTTCAGAAGTTCAAGATAAATCAGCAGTCTGAGAGTCAAGGTTTCAGGCCAAGGAACAAGGAGAGACAGAAGCTTTCACTAGGAAGCTCAGATAATCTCTGGTAGCTCTTCTGCACCTCCTTAAATTACCAAGCTGCAGGAGCTCAGCTGAAGCTGATTACTCTGGCATTTTTCATAAAGTCTCCTGGAATGCCAAAGGCCCACTCTTTCTGCTCAACACTTGCTGAAGGTAGGCACAGTCCCTTGATCCTCCTCTGTGTCTGAAGGTTCTGCTGCCAGGGGGCTTAACTACGGATCCTCCTGGGAGACCACAGGCTCTGCTAGAGGCTCTGCTAGAGACTCTGCTGGAGCTGACAAAGCTGAGCTGGGGCCAGGCTGGGGCTCCCCATTTGCAGACTCAGGTCCCAGAGGTCTCCAATTCCTCCTCCAGGCAGGGCATGACATCTGGCACCCTCTGGAACTGACCTTCTAATTCCATCCACCAGAGCCAGTCCAGTAAGATGCCATGATCAATGGTATCAAAAGCCATTAAGAGATCCAAGAGGATCAACATAGTAGCACTCCCTCATCTCTCCCCTGGAGTAGGTCATCGGTCAGAGTAACCAAGGGTCGATGCACATCGGCAGTTTAATCTGGCCTGGGGGTGGAATTGGGCCAGGATAACCACATGCCGGCCACCCTGATGCCGCACGTGCCTGTGCACACAGCATGTGGCATCAGCTCTAAGGGTAGCCTATTGCCACCCCCAAAAGGAGCAGCATTTTGCTGCTCTTTTGGGGGTGGCAAAAAGGAGGATTAGTGCCAGGGCGTGTGGTTGCCACAGCCCTGATCCACTGCTCCCAGAGGCAGCCCAGAGCCACCTCAAACAGGCCATCTACTTCGGCCCTAAGACTGTCTTGATACCATTCTTGTAGCCTGATGATGACTCTTTCTTGAAACCAGACTCAAATGGA
Organism: Phrynosoma blainvillii; assembly: GCA_026167975.1. Taxonomy (NCBI): domain Eukaryota; kingdom Metazoa; phylum Chordata; class Lepidosauria; order Squamata; family Phrynosomatidae; genus Phrynosoma; species Phrynosoma blainvillii. The sequence goes on from JANUYF010000003.1 coordinate 202,727,559, forward strand.
TCTACATAATCAGTTTTGTCCAAGAACATTTGAAGCTGTCCAGCCTACAGATTCAAGCACCATTGCCAAATATGGGATATTATTGATAGGGTGGTAGTTTTCACATACCTGGGTCCAAGGAGGTCATCTGCAGGAGAGAGTTTACTACAGCCTCCTCCAAGTCAGTAGACTATTCCTCCTGACACACTGAAACATTTACCACTGTTTGGAGCCACCCAATCAATCCACATCAGCTAGTTTATAAGAGCCAAGATGGGCAAGAGTCAAGACTACATGTGGAGGGACAGACCAATTCAAGCATCTTGTCCACAAAATAAGGCTTCAACAACTAAAACTGATCTCCCCAAATATTACCAGATGGTGCACTAGACACCTCCCTATACTCTGTAATAACTGTAGCATCAACTTTTGAATGAATACATATTACATTTGGCTCAAAGTGCCTGGCAAATTTATCATGGCAGGCAGCCAAGCATTCTAATCCTACCTTCTCTGAGCATGACTCCAATAGGCTCCTCACCACTCAGAAAAGCTCTGTTGGATGGTGTCCTGAAGACAGAATAGAACGTCATAATAAGTAATTTTTGCCACCTTTACTGCTACATAGTAGGCACAACAAAAGGTCTTAGGCTATTCATGTGGAAACACCTTATGAGAAATGACTAAGGCAGCTTAGTATGTTTAACATGGAGAAGAGATAACTGAGAATTGACATGATAGGAATCTATAAATATCTGATGAGATGTCATGAAGAAGATTGAGCAGCTTATTTTCTGGTGCTCCAGACTCTAAAACATTAAGAAATAGATTCAAATGCGGGAAGGCCCAGGCAACATACAGAAGCAGTCTGGGGCATGTACCCTTGGCCTGATGAGATGCAGCCACCAACATGATTGCCCACTTTACTTTTTTTTTTTTTTTAGTGTACAGATGCACAGGTGGTTGCACCATTGACCCTTCACATCATGAAGACATCACATACCCCATGAAGTGAAATTACGATAAACACAACAAGTTGCCAATAATGCAATGAATATAATTTAAAAACACATACACAAACTAGGCAATCCAACAGGAGGGCATGGTGTGATGGAGAGGAGAGGGGGCATCCATGATTGTGCTTTGCCAATGTGGATGCACTGATGCACTGTATGGGCAGTGTATCACTCATGTGACTTTTTGCCAGTCACACTGGGCATCCAATGGGATAGCTGCTGGGTGAGACAAGGGAGTTAATTGGCAGTTAAAAGCAGTGTGTTCATGAGATGGTGTATATGCATGGGGGAGGCAAAAAAAAATAATCGAGTGGTGTAGCAACCTGGTCTTTCCTCTCCATCTGCTCAGTATCTGTAAGACAGTGGAACAGATTGCCTTGGAGCAGGGGTAGGCAACTTTTTGAGCCGGGGGCCGGGTTGCTGTCCCTCAGACAATTGGGGGGGCTGAAGCACCATAAATAAATAAATAAAAATATTTCTTTAAAAATAAATAAATAAATAAATAAAATGCATGCACACTCTCTCAGCCCCAGAAAAGACATGGCAAAACCCTGTGGAGATTTTGCCAAGAAAACCCCAAGAACAAGTAATAACAACAATAATCAATATCATCATGGCGGTAGCGGGGGGCGGTGGCGGCAGGACCGTCCTGGGGCCGGTCCAAAGGCCTCGGGGGGGCACATCTGGCCCCCGGGCCTTAAGTTGCCTAGCCCTGCCTTGGAGGGTGGTAGACTCTCCTTTCCTTTTCTTTTTAGGTCTTTAAACAGAGGTTGAATGGGCATCTTTCAGGAGTGCTTTACATGTGTATTTCTGTAAGGGGTTAGAGTAAATGAAACTTGGCCCTTCCAATTCTAAGATTCTATGATTCTAGTTTTTTGATATTTTAATGTAATATATGATTAATGTGGTGCCTTGATCTGTTTTAATATAGTTTGTGTTTTAAATTTATGACTAGTTTAATTTTAATTTCAATATTTATTTATTTTTGTGTTTTTACTGGTAGTTGTTATTTAATTGTGTTGGAAGCCACTTTGCATACATTTAATAAAGAAATAAAACAATAATCTGTGTTGCTTTCTTTCAGAAGATTGTCCAGAAAGCTGACTTTAAGAAATTCATTTCCAGCTTGGAGCTTCTGTTTCTTTTAGAAAAGCATACAAGTAATTTTAAGGCTTCATCTATATACCCAGCAATATATGTCATGCATTTAAGTAGCTATTGATTTCAAATCAAGTAGATGAATGGAATAAAGAAGTAAAAAGAAGTATGGCTGAAGCAGCATAAAGGCTGAAGCAATTAGCATTGCTTTTGGCACATTCAAAACACAATAGACCACTTAATATGATCATGTACAGCAGCTACTGAAATATACATGGGATGGATGGAACAGAATGGGAAACATGTACAATTCCTTTGAAAATTTGTCAGGAAATAATTCCGGCAGTCTTGTTTTGCTGATTTAGTAGGAAACTAGGTAACGGATGTGTTGTGCATTCCTTTGAAATGTCTTGTGTTGTCCATCCAAGTGTAGCCCATTCAAAAGCATCAGAGTACTGAACATATGTGGCAGGAAGATGAAAGATTAGGAATAAATCTTTATTAGAGCCATAGACCATCAATAGAAGTATACTGTCTAGATCAAGGGAAGTAATAGTGCCACTGTATTCTACTCTGGTCAGGCCCCATCTGGAACACTGTGCCCAGTTCTGGGCACCACAATTCAAACAGGACGTTGAGAAACTGGAGTGTGTCCAAAGGAGGGCAACTAAAATGTTGAAGGATCTGGAAACCATACCCTATGAGGAATGACTTAGGGAACTGGGTATGTTTAGAAGAGACGGTAAAGTGGTGATATGATAGCCCTGTTTAAATATCTTAAGGTATATTATACTGAGCAGGGAGTAAGCTTGTTTTCTGCTGCTCCAGAGAACAGGGCCCGGAACAATAGATGCAAGCTACAGGAAAAGAGATTCCACCTCAACATTAGGAGGCACTTCCTGACAGTGAGAGCTGTTCGACAATGGAACACACTGCCTCGGAGTGTGGTGCAGTCACCTTCTTTGGAGGTCTTTAAACAGAGGCTGCATGGCCATCTGTCGAGTATGTTTTGATCGAGAGTTCCTACATGGCAGGGGGTGGACTGGATGGCCTTTGTTCTCTCTTTGAACTCTATGATTCCATGATTATTTGATTCTATGAATAACAACAAAATGCGGCATAAAAATTCAATGTGCCGTAACAAAATTCATAAAAGAAGTAAAAATGCATATAAATATACCTAAAAAATACTGATACAATAAGAATTTATCTGTCAGAGGAAGAGCCCAGTTAATCCTGACAAAGCCCAACTAGAATTTCAATTACTAATCTGTAGTGCAAGTCATCACCACTTGGATTTTAATTACTCCTGCACACGATTTAGCTACTTTATGTGTTGTAGTAGGATTAGTGTCTGAAGGCAGCAAAGAAACAAAATACTGTCCTGAACATCCAGGATGTTTGTGGAGTATTGGCAAAATAGGACCAGTACAAAGGTCTCTATAGTATAGACACTGAAAAAGTACATGTTCCACTGATTCTGTTTGGCTACAATCACAGGGACAGTCTTTTCAGATATGGAAACTTCTTATAGTATCCTTCAAGGACAGTTGAAGAAAGAACATGACATATGCCTAGGTGAAAGTGGCACTATTGGGCTTTTCAAAGTTACTTATATATGCCACAGGAGGTGTAAAGTACCTACTGTAAAGGAAGGAGACCTAGTTATATCTTCTGACACTCTGTATCAGTGATAGGTTGTTTAACAGCTGTTTTAGCCTGATCACATCCCTTGCTAAGCAGAAAGCTGGGGGAAAGTCCCAAGGATAGAATTTACTTATAACTACTTGATGTCCCCTGAAATCCTTTGGCAGGCTGCAAACACACTGTGAGTCATATGTTGTGCAGGCCTGCCTTTGTTGTTGTTAGGAAAAAATGCTGTTTAGCTATGTTTTGCAAGTGGCCTAATTGAATTGATATTGTTTTGGGCTTCTTAAGTCAATTGAGGCTTGCTATGAGTAGAGAAAGATATGTTTGCTCTTCCTCACACCACTAGAAAGTTTTTAAACTCACATTGTAACCATTCCACTCATTAGGAATGTACATCAGGTTTGGCAGAAGTCTAAGCAAAAGATAGCCTCTTTAGGGGACTCACCAAATGCTTTCTGACATGAAGTGGGTTTCCAATGAAACTAACATATGCAGAACATGGATCTCACTCTCCAAATGCCAATGAAGTATCTGTCCCATAACTGGAGATATATTCACACCTAAGGATAGTGGATAATTTTGTTTGTCTTCATTTTCAAGTAAAGAAGCCCAATTAGCTCTTCCTGAGCAGAGTTGACTAATATTGCACGCATTTCCAAATTCTTCCCTCAAAAACGTGTTGTCTAAGAAAGTTATTGAAATAAAATATTTACATTAGGGTAGGTGTATTAGAAAAATTTGAAATATATAAAATATTATAAAATGTATGTACTTTTGGTTTGGCTTGGATTTTGCAACTGTTGGCTGATGCAGAAAGTGGGAAAAGAATACATCTAGACTGAAACGGAATGGGAAAGAGGTACCAAGAAATAAGTATTTGTCCTCTTTTTACACCTATACTATCAACCAGTAGTCTCACAGTAATGTAATTCATTATTATACTGTTCTCACTATGAACCCAGTGTTGACTTTGAGCTAGCAACAATGAAAATATTAAAAATGTACTACTTTATTTCTGAAGTTATTCCTGTTGTAAACCACCATTTTGAAGCATACTCCCATGTATTTACACCTGCAACATGTATCCTATAAACCTTTGGCATTTCAGATTATCTGGTCTAGCAGAGTCTTTATCCTTATTAAGGATAAGCTGGGTGAGACTGATGGAATTGTAGGCCCAAACACTTGGAGAGCTAAATGCTACTAGGTACTGTCACAGCTATTTGAGAAATCTCACTAGTCTGATCAAAACTCTATTAGAAATCTCTTTGAAAGCATAAGGATATGTGGGAAATGTTGTTAGTTTTATATTTCCAACTTGCCTTAAAATTTAATTCATGCGTTCCTCAACCTATAAATTTAATTTATATGGCTCCTCCTGAAAAAAAAATAAAAAAATCAAAGGCAACTGCATAATAAATCCATGTGCCTCAATCAAGAAAGTGTGATCAGCCATGACCACTTGTCCCCATGCTAAACTCTCTGCTGTCTCACTACTTTCACGAAAAGCAATTTTGCTAACCATACATTTGAAACATGCCACTTTTTTCCTCATGTTGAATAGGCTGCTAGAACACTGTATTTCTGGTGCTGCCACACTAAAGAATTAATGCAGTTTGATATGGCTTTAACTGTCATGGTTCCAACCTATGGAATCCTGGGATTTTAGGTTGTTGTGACACCAGAGCTCTTTGACAGAGAAGGCTAAATATCTCACAAAATTACAAATCCTAGAATTCCATATCACTGAGCCATGGCAGTTAAAGTGGTGTCAAACTGCATTAATTCTGTAATGTGCATGAAGCCTCTGAGAGTGATTGAGGGAATGACTACTCTTCTCCCACAGTGCTTATCTCACAATGGTGGCTTCTAGATTCCACATCAGCTGGTAAGTTTGATTCCCCCCCCCAAAAAAGAGAAAATTCTTAAAAGAGCTGTCAATTTTTCATTTTAGACAGTTCCTTTATCATTTAGTGTAAACCCCAGAATGCATTCACTGCTCTGCTGATTTTTAAACCAGCAGATGCCATTGATATTGTATCACAAAGGTACATTCAGAGCAGTACACTCCAGTGGGAAACTCTTGCTGGTTAGTTTTGTGCTGGAATCTAGAGTATGCCAATTACAGTGGTTAATCCCATCTGCTGTTCATCTTAATCCTGAATTTGAAAAAATAAAATAAGATTTTGGACTACAATTTCCATAACCCCTAGCTTGGTTGGAGTACTCTGGGAAGTGTTATCCAAAATACCTTTTCCAACTTCTTTTTCACACCTGTGTGAATAACATGCTGTCAATATGCCACCTTTTTTCCTTAAAAATGCACTCAAGTTTTTTCCTTAATTATTTGACTTTCATCTTTCTCTTACATATTAAAAATAAAAATTCCAAATGCTCCCAAATTAAGGTCTATTGCCACATTTTAAATTTTGATAGATATTACAAACACAAGAAGCAGGAAGCTGTACTTCAGGATGACACATTCATTTTTTAAAAAAATCTACTCATTTTCATGGATCTTAGATTTGATATACCGGTATGTATGTAAGACTACCATTATCTGAGAGTAACCTTGCAGTCTGTGCATCTTTGTTCAAAAGTAGGGATTTCAATGTTTCAGAGCCTTGGTAATGACATTTGGAATTGTTACCTCTATCTCATTTGACTTGGGATGCCCCCCCCCCCCCAAGTTAGTATACATAGGCTCAGATTGCCTATCTCTCTTATTGATAACATTTACCATTTATATCCCTGATTTAAAGTGGATTCAAAAGTGCTTAATTTGATTGGACTGCATCTTGCTTTTTGCACACAAAGGTATTATTTCCTACTGCATACTGCTTTTTTAAAAGTGTAGTTGTTTTTCTTTGCAAATGTAATAGCAATCTCTTGTATTCTGTTCTCCCCATATTCAATATAGAACCTTGCTAACCAAATTTGCTCAAGCAACAGGGCTACTAAAATATAATTGTAAGTGTTAATGTATGCCAAGCTGGGGTTTAGTGAATTGCAGGGAGAGTTGGGAATGCCCTTACACTCCCTCAATAAATGCCAGCTGAAATTACCATACGTTTCATATAGTTGGGCACAGATTGTGCATTCCTCAGTGATTTTCATGAACAGTTATCTTTAAGTGTCACTCAATTGGCTTTCTCAGTATCAGTATTCTACTAGTACTATGAATCAACTGAAGGGTTGCACACTCTTAACTTTTAAAGCAGAAGAAGAGATATAAAGTCAGTGAGTTACAACACTAAGCTTATTAGATCTATTGGAGCATCTCTCATTTTCTAATAATGGGGCCCTTACAAACCTCTAAATATCACAAAGGAATAGGATGTTATTGAATATGCGTTCTTCTTTTTCTTGGCTGTATCAGGGTTCATAGTATCATTATTTTCTGTGTGAAGCTTAGTATATAGCTGCTACACAGTGAAATCTAAGCCTCTTAGATAGTTTCTTTCTTTCTTTCTTTTTCTTAAAAGAAACACTAATAGCTGCTCCTTAAAATTGGTCACACCACCATGACACTATATTTCCATGGTAGTGGGATTGCATGCTCCTGTCAGGCAAAAGTCTACCCTGCCAGTAGCAGTGCTGCTGGTAGGATCTCTCATGACAAACAGGCTTTTGCTGAGGAGCCATACTAGATGCGCTAAATAGGTATAGAATAGCAGCAGCAGTGGGAGGTGAGATGATGCTCAAAATTCTACAACAAAAACTTTTAACATACACAGAACAAGAAATAGCAGGTGTTCAAATGGGGTTTAGGAAAGGAAAAGGAACCAGGGATTATATGGAAAAATATGTTGGATAATTGAGGGGTGAAACAGATGGCCCCCAAAGTCTGGCTCTATGCTGCCCCTTTGAGTGCTGGATCAGGCCATGGCAACTGGTATAAAATAGTATAGTATAAAACTATATTATTAAATTCCTGAGAAAAAGGGAAGCTGCAGAGATTAATTCTTCACCCACAAAGTGTCCAGTGACAAGTTAGAATAGAAAACTTCAAATTGTTTCTCCCTGATACAGTCTGTGACTAATCTAGAGAGACAAAATGTAACTTTTTCCAACCATGAATAATTTAAGACATGGAATTTCCCCTTTATAGTCCAACCTAGTTCTATGAAAATATGTAGGAAAAGATGTTTTTTATGAACCTACAAACAATTTTATGCAACAAATATCTATTAGGTCCTTATTTTTTCCACTACCACGTTTAAATTCCTTTAATGCCTTATCCAGTTAGTGCACAGTCAGAAGCTGGGTTCTAGATTATAGAAATAGAATAATCAGGGAAGAAGATGCCATTTAAAAAAATCAAAACCTTTTTGTTTAAAATTTATTTACATATTAACATGTTCACATAGAAGGTTACATGTTATTTATTTGGTTTTCCAATTAGTAACATTGCATCTATTTTACAGGATGTCTTCCTTATGGTCATGGGCACAATTCAACATGGTTACAGGAAGCAAGATTTTTGGGGAAACAGCCTTCTGCTAGCAATTAGACAGAACTGTTTCCAGAATCTTTCTCTCCAAAACTTTCTCTACCAAGGAAAAAAGCAATCAAAAACAAAATATCCTGCTTTCTTGTTTCTGACTTCTCTCCTTCAGACACATCCCTTTAGTTAGGTAGCTGCTTTCTTATTCCTCACACTCTTTTCATCAGCTTAACTAACCCAAATGAATCAGTTTTCAGTTGGATTGTCCTTTTATGCCATCTAGCTAGAATTCTCTAGGTAATTCCATTTTAATACCTTCTCTGTGATTCTTCTAGTCCTATTGGTTATGTCACCATGTGAAGATGAGGACAGTAAGAAGAAAAGGGTGCAAGGGGTGAGGCAAAGAAGGAAAAGCTGGTTTCTTCCATTAGCTTCTGGTCTATTTGGTCTATATTTGCAGACTGATGAGAATAAAAATAATATTAATTTACTGATCTCTCAAAATATTCAGTATTTTGATTCTCTTGCCTATCTTTTGACCACTTATGAGAACACTTGAATCAACCATGAACCAACATAAGCACATGATTGCTTGCTTACTGAAAGCAACAAATTAATTGTTAGATGAAGAATTGCTGAAAACAGTGCTAAGATTGCTGCCACACTGCAGAAATAATGCAATTTGACATTGCCTTAATTGTCATGGCTCCATCCTATAGAATCGTGGGATTTGTAGTTTGTTGTGGCACCAGAGTTCTCTCACAGAGAAGGCTAAATATCTCACAAAGCTATGAATCCCAGGCTTCCATAGCATTGAGACATGACAGCTAAAATGGTGTCAAACTGCATTAATTCTACACTGTTGATGCAGCCCAGGTATCTGCTAGGCCTCAGTTCAGTGTAACCTTATCACTTACAATTAACCATTTGGAATTTTTACATACAGAAGTAAAAAATAAATGGGTTGTCTGTTTGGTGGATTACTACTTAGGCCTGGACAATTTAAGTGTTCTGATGGCCACCAAATCAGCAATTTAACCATGATCATCAAATGAGGATTATAAGAATGATCGAGCAAGTCAAGAAAATGTAACAATTATAAGATTGAGTGGAAAACATCAATTCACATAATGTTTTTTTTTAAAAAAAAAAAACAACAACTATAATATATTCTTGTGTGTACCTTGATGCAGTGAGTTATACAACCAATAGACAACTTTTGTTTTATTGTCAGATGAACATGGTATGGTATATACCGTCAGATTACAGCAGCATAGATCGGAATAATGTCCATTGCAATGTTTATGTGGGTGAGAATTTGCCTTAGTTGGTACATTAGTGAGGAATGGATAATGTAACTGTCAGAAATAGTTAAAAGGGTGAACTCACTTCAGGTAGCTTGAAAACAATTTAGAAAAGTTAATATAATAAAAGCTTATATAAAATCTGCACTATACATTTGTAAAAGGCATATTGTGCCTGAATGATGTCAAAGTCATTAAACAAATGAGTCAAGGACACCATGAAAGACAAAATGGTTGAAAACACTTTATTCTTCCTAAATACCAATACTACAGAGGAGGAGGAGGAGGAAGAAAATTATTCTAAATGAAGAAATTAGAAATGAATACAGAATTTGACCAAAAAACAACAACATAGATTTCTGAAGAAAAATCCATCCTATTCATATTCCAAAATTGCAAATCCCCTCCCCATTCCTCTTTCTATCCAAAGTTGTGAGTTTATTTGTCTTATACAAATAAACTTTATAATGCATTTCATCAGTGGCAAGTGTACACACCACTGCATGGCTAGAACTATATTTACCACATATGTATGATTACAAGTATGCACTTCTTAAAAGCATGTGGAGATACACTTTAATCAATAAAAACACATAAAACAGGACTAGGCAATATACATCATATAACTCACAGGAAGCATGGATGCCAACTGCTCACAAAAGACTGACCCCTGAGTCTTTGGTACTTAATAAAATGGTTCCAAATTCAAACAAATGTCAAAGTTCACAATGGTTGCTTGTCTGCCACTGTGAGATTTACCTGGGTTCTTTGGGTTTCCCACAAGATATTCCTGAGGGTCTAGAGATCATGGATAGGCCTTCTCATGGCTGTAAAGCAATAGAGGTGACATGTGGTTGTTGCTGTTTTTGTTGTTTTGGTGATGTAGACCACAGACAGCTTACTGTAAGTCACACAGAACAGGTGCTCAGGAGAGGAGACATTGAAACACTGACTCAGACCCACAAACATATTGCTGATCCATTATTCTTACCAATGGGTTTTTCCAACAGTTGGGAAATGCACTATTTGACCAGGAAAGATTAATTGTGAATATTCTTTCCATCCTTAGTCTCATTATGTCAAGACATAATGGAAGATTATTATGGAAGAAATAAATAGTATGGACTTATTATATTTCCAATGTGAATCCTCCAGGAAATATGTATTGTATTGATAATGATGAGATCCAGTATGATGTAGTGGTTTGAGTGTTGGATTATGACTCTGGTGACCAGGGTTCAAATCCCCACTCAATTATTATTATTATTATTATTATTATTATTATTAAAAAATCACTGGGTGACCCTGGGCAAGTCACACACTCTCAGCCTCAGAAGATGGCAATGATAACCCCCTCTGAAGAAACATGCCCCCAGAAAACCCTATGATAGGTTTATCTTAGGGTCGCCATGCATTGAAAATGATTTGGAGGCACACAATAACCACAAGAACAAATAGATAATATCTCTCCAGCATGTTCATGCTAAAGGAATGTGTGAAAGGAGCATACATTTTGCATTAAGGAAGAATTGCTTCCTTAAGAACTGTAATATTCTTCTAAAAAAAGGTGCACATATCCTATGACCATTTTTATTTCTGCATGAAATGCATTTTGTGATTTCAATTATTTTCATAACACTGAATTTTGGACATGCAACTTTGGTGAGATGAACCTACTAAAGTTGCCTACTTCTGAGATATAAGTAAAGTATGCAGTAGAGAATAAATACAAATGTGTACAATTTTATGGCATACATGAAAATCAACACCAATATACATATCAGGGCAGAAACCAAATCTTACAGTCTGATGAACAGTTAACAGTGAAATGAAATAAAACAAGAACAAGGCAGACTGATTTCAGTATCCCCAGCAACAGCTAGACATTATGCCACTGAAAGCAGCAAGTCTTTTTCCACTTTCTTGTTAACATGAACTAAAACAGAATAGATGTCATTATGTCATCATACTCCCAGTTTACTCATTTTCATGACAGTTTATAAAATGTAGTGCTGAGGGAAACTGGGAGAAATGATGTCATGAAATGTGTCTTCTTTTACTGTAGGTTCCCAAGGCATCAGAGAGTAGGAGTGCATTTCCAGTAAGGTATATCTCTGTATTATAATCAGAAGCCTAAGCAGATACATCAAAGACAAAAAAAAAATATTAATAACAATTGAAGATACAGTCACAATCTGAGACTACTATGCTCAAGTATTAGGGCCATATATTTTATCATGAATGAAGGTGGGAGATAAATTTTATCTAATTCTTTCCCATTTTTAATTTGTTAAAAATAAATAGACATAATTATGACAGGATAGATATGGGACTCGTATTCATATTTATTCAGCTCAGTGATACAGAGGTGTGCTTGTCTCTGGTACCATTGATTAATGTCACTGATTAATGCCATATGAAGCTCACCTCATTCAAATTTTTATTTTCCCACTGTTAGGTTCCTTTTCTCCTCATATTGGCTGCCCCTGTGTCAATCCATAAGGCCCTGGATTTGTCAATAGGAGAGAGCATTTATGACCATTTTTTATGGCAAGCTGACATTTGCACTGGCACAAAGGACACGAGATGCCTCTTTTTAGGTTTAAACAGGCCACAACTTTTATTTTCCTGTACAGGGTCTATTTGCAAGTAATAAACTTCCAACAGTTTCATCACATGTGTGTGTGAAGCTTTGACCCACCCAGATGGGTGGTCCTTCACCACATGTGACAAAGATGTAAACAAATAACAACAACAAATTTTCAAACCCCTCCCTGCCAGAAATGATGTCATATTATATCATATGACGTCATTAAATAATGACATCATGCATTTAACTGCATACGTCACTTCCTTTAATTTAACCTTTTCCAAATTTATCCCAATTAATTTAATTAGCCAGATTAATTTTCCTGTGGGGTGGGGGTCATTACCCGCCACAAGAGGGGGCCAGCCTAACTAGGCATCCCCTCTCCCCCCCCACAAACCGCTTTTCTAATTTGTTCGGAGAGTGCCTTAACATAAATCTTCGAACCTTCAGCAGAGAGGTGAACCCCACCCCCCCTGTACAGCTGTGGCCTATCCAATTTAATTCCTAAATGTTCAACTATGAAAATGCCAAGTTTAGACAACTGCTTGGCCACATGACGATTAAGCCACCATTGAGTGCTGTTGATAGCAGCATCTTTGCGAGCTCCAGGCCAGCTACGCCTTGGCAGGAGCTTAGTCCAAAGCATTACAGCTCCAGGTAAAATCTTTTGAATTTCCTGCATATCTCTCATCATCTGCTTTGTCAGCTGAAAACAAGGAACTCTGACTAAGTCATTTTCTCCCAGGTGTATTACTAGAACCCGGGGTTGTGAATACGACCCAGCCAGCTGTATGATCCAAGGAAGCTGAAATGCAATTAAAGCAAATTAGCATAGCTGAGCGGGAGTCATGTTCCCCGAAGGCCAAACATAGAACTTAAATGCTCGTGAACACCACCAGCCAATTCGGCAAATATCTGCATCACTCAAGCCATGAGTGGCTGCAGGTGTTGCTGCTCCAATGTGGAAGCAGTGTGAAGAAAAATAAGCCAGAGGCAACTAGCTCGCCTAAGCGTCTCCTTCAACACTGCCCTGAATTGAAATTGAGTTAGTGGCATGTCTGACAGATGTAGAAACAGGTAACCTGCCACTTTTGGCCTAACCTTGAGGTAATTGGTCATCACTAACACCGGGCAATATGCCCACTAGGCACTTTGGCTAAGGAGATGAACTGACCTTTTGCCCACTGATCAGTTTTAGAATGCCTAATACAAATTTGAATCCCTTGTACTGCTAAAGTAACATCCAAACTTAAAAATGCCCTGCCAGACTGATCATTGCGAGATCCAGGCACAATCTCCCTAATTCGTAAGGCTGCAAATAAAGCAATGGCAAATACTGCCTTGAATAAAGCCACCTCCTCAGGTGAATAACATGCATCAGCTAATTGATACCACAACTTATGTTAGAGCATTGATGGGATATATAGTCAATTGTGAAATGTAAAGATGTATGTGTCTGTATTTTTCCATGAGAACATGCTTCTAGGCCAAACACAACAACTCAGTCCAGGTGTCCAAAGAGACAAAACAAAATGGAAACCACAAGATGGAATAGATGGGAAAGTGTTCTTGTTTATACAGTGAAAACAATAATAAAAGTTGTTATGAAAAAGTAGGTCACATGGTAAAGGATGAACAACAAGAGTTTGGGTTAACATACATCATGTACACAACAACCAATTAACCTGAGGTTAACACCCAAGAGGTGGAGAAAGGTTGGGCTGAGAAAATTGTGTATCAGGCATAGAAGTCAGTCTGTTTCTGAACTTTCATTAGAATGGATTAAGTTTTCTTTATTTTTGCTGGAGCTATAGCATGACTAACTTTTCCACAATGTAGCATTAAGGATTTGTAGTTTGTTCCTGATAGCCACATCTGCCTGATGTGATGTCCTATTGGACCTTATAGTTTTTTTACTCTGCATGTTTTTCTATAATAAAGCCTACTACTAGAAGCTTGGAGATTGCTCTGCGTGGTGTTTCTCTGCTGCAAGTTAAACTCTGCTGGATTTACAAATAAACCTGCTCCTCCACCACCGAACAAAGGTTATGGGTTGCCCAGGCATCTTCCAAAGCCGTGCACCGAAGGGAGAAGGACTGGACGGGCAAATCTGGAAAGAAGCAGAGCCAGAGGGAGATGGAGATGAGCTGTCCTCTGAAAGAATCCAAGCTTGAATTCTTCTGCATCTTGCTTTGAAGTGTTGCTGGCAAGCAGTAAGTAAATCACTGTGCTTATCTGCAGTAATAAATTTCAAAGAGACTGTCTTGCTGTTAAGCTAAAATGGTCAAGCTCTCAGAACGGCTGTTCGAGATGCACATTTAAAGAGACAGTGTTCTTTAAGAAAGCCGGAGAGAGGCAAGCAGTTTTTACTTTTGTGCCTCAAGTAAAAATTAATCATGGATATTACAAAATTTCCAAAGCTCAATGAGGAGAATTATGGAGCCTGGAATTTATATGCTCATGCTCTACTTGTAAAGGAGAATTTATGGCCAGCTGTGGAACAGGGTCTGCCAGTTAACCCCAGCCAAGCTGAGATATAAAGGAATGAGAAAGCTGTCGCAACTCTGCACCTCATTTTTTCTGAAGGCCAATTGAATCATGTAAGGGGCATAACAGTGGCAAAAGTCTTATGGGATACCCTCAGGGACATTCACCAGTCTGCCTCACAATTAGTCAAAGTGATGTGGTGTAAAAGACTTTATGCTTGCAAAATGAAAGAGAATCAACCGCCAGAAAGGTATCTGGAACTGATGAGAGAGTTATTTGCTCATGTTCAAATGAGAGGTGTGGATATTCCAGAACAAGAGAAATGTTTTATCCTTTTGGGTTCTTTGTTTGAAAATTATGACAACATTCTGTATGGTCTGCAAGGGGTGCCTGCAGCACAACTCACAATGGAACTAGTGGCTTCAGAGTCATGGAAGAAAGCCAACGCCAAAAGTTTGAGGCTGAGCAGTACAAGCAGGTATCTGCAACTTCAAAATCTCCAAATGCCACAGAGGGAGTTTCCAGGGAGATGGTAATGGAGAAAGCAGCTGTTTCCAGAGGAAAGATTTGCTACTACTGCAAGAAAGCAGGTCATCTAAGAAAGGACTGCTGTAAGCTTGCAGCCAACAACAAGAAGAGGAATCAACAGCAGCCACGTCCTCTGGGAGGAAACAAAAGAACTGTTGCTATGACTAGAGGCTGTGACAGTGTGACTCAAATTTCAAAAACCAACCATTGCATCTTGGACAGTGGAGCAAGCACTCATATGTCTAACAGAATTGAGATGTTTAGAAGCAAAAAACCCTCCACAGTCACTTCAGTTGCTCTAGCTGATGAAGCAGCAAGAGAAATCCGTGAGATGGGAACTGTTTGCATTCCAGGGTTTGGTAAAAGTTTTTAAAATGTTTTATATGTGCCTAAATTGCAAAAATGTTTAGTTAGTGTGTCTGCTTTGACCACAGATGGGTAAAAAATGAGTTTTGAGGGGGATGAATGCTTAATTTCCAAAGATGGGGAAGTTTGTGCTAAAGCTATTAAGAAAGACAGATTGTACTATATGTAGATGAGGCAGAGTGTGCACTTGTGCAAAATGAGCCTTTACATTCAAATTGCATTCACTATTTTCACAGAGTGCTGGGTCATATTGGTTTTCAAAGTCTTCTGAAGCTAGAGAAAATTTGTCCTGATTTTAAAATGTCACCATGTTCAAACCACCTAGAGTGCTCAGTTTGTAGCAGGATTAAGTTAAAGGCTTATCCTGTGGCAAAAGGAAGCAAATTTAAAGCCAAACGTCCATTTGAGGCTGTGCATTGTGATGTTGCTGGTCCTATGGTTTCGACACTAGGGGGAAGCAAATACTTCATGGTGGTTGTGGATCGTTTCACCAGGTTTTCTTATGTGATACTTTTGAAAGAAAAGGGTGAAGCAGCAGAAATATTTAAAGAATGGGTGAACATGATTGAAAGAGAATTTGATTACAAAGTAGGGTCTTTGGTCACAGACAGAGGAGGCGAATTCTTGTGTCACACTTTGAACAATTGGTTAAGGAAAAGGTATTTTTGTCCAAAAGGCCTCCCTTCCCCAAGTCTCAACAAGAGACGCAGATAGCCAGGAAGCATCACTGGCAATAACCAACCATGGGGGAAGGTGTTCACTAAGGGTCCAAAGAAACCCAGCCCGAAGACAAGTATTGCCTTCAAACACACTCACCGCTGGAGAGAGGTGTAAAAACCCTCTCAAACCAGTGATGGGGTCCCGACCTTACTAGACTGGGGTTGCTGGGGTGCTGCTGGGTCTGAGATCCAGTACCGCAGCACCTGCCTTGGATAAGCAGCCCTCCGAGTGTTGGAGATGCAGAGGCCCTTACAGGCCCAAGGGGACCAGCCCGAAGGGCTCACTCAGCCTATTCAAATTGCTCAGGGAGACACATATTGGAAGCTCCCGCAGTTAAAAATAATGAGCAAAATCAGGAAAAGCCAAATATCACAAAAGCCAAGAGATTCGCTAGGCCAAAGCCAAGCAAGCAGCCAGAGTGCAGAGCAGAGCGATGTGACTCGCTCAATTCAAGCTCTAAAATGGCTGCTGCCACATGGCAGCACAGAGCTATAAATAACAAACTCTCTTCACAAGTCTTGTGAGTTTACAGTCTTCATGAGACTTCCCAGACACTGGCAAGCAACTTGATTGGGCCAAGCACGCAGGTGCTCTATTACCCCTGCACGCTTGACCAATCAGGCCTCTCTTGTCCTTAAATGGCCAGTGCAACAAGAAACCCCTCCTGACACGTCGGGGGGTGTCTTTGAATGCAGAATGGCTGGGAATAAAAAATGGACAAGGGAATTTTGTAAATAAATACCAGTGTCAAGAATGGCCAATCATCATTTCTGGACCAAGGCATAGGCCCGGTTCCAATCTGGGCTGCCACTGCACCCGAATGAGATGACAGCAAAGAGTGGACTTTCCTGGCTCCTTTTACAGCTGGCTTTTCCTGGCTGGATGCACTCTCTGCTTGACTTCTGGCCGTGTTCGAGGTATGCAAGGTGGTACAGTGTTTAAATGCGGGTCCTGCATCCACTCATTCATAAACCACAAGATTGTGAGTTCAATCGCTACTAGGAGCTCAGAGTCAATTCAACCTAGCATCCTTCTGTGGTCACTAAAATGAGTACCCAGCTTGTGTGGGTCAATTAGCTTAAACATTGTAAACCACTTAGAGGATGTTCAGTGCAGTATGAAGTGGTATATAAATGAAGCTGCTATTGCTATTGCTATTGCATTGTCTAAATGTAGCAACCCAATGTAGCCTGAAACTGGCACTTTTGGCCCATCTGCTTTGGGCCTTAGTCATGTTTGCTATCCACTGGTGGTGATGTTGGTATCCCCTTATCTTTTTCTAGTGTAAGAAAAAGGCAAGAAAAAATTGGGGTGCATTTTTGGACAATCTAGGATAGTGTGTGGTGAACTTCTGGGGAGAAGTAATCACCCAGCATTGAGTTTGGGTCCCAAGATGTATTAAAGAAGTTCATACAAAAAAAAAAAAAAAAAAAAAAAATCCATCTTTTCCTCTCCCTAGTATATCACAGTGTTCCATCTTGTATCCCTCAGGGTGCAATCCTGTCCCCAAAGCTTTTTAATATCTATATGAAGCCGTTGGGGAAAATCATCCATAGACATGGGGCGGGGTGTTATCAATATGCTGATGACACCCAAATATATTTCTCAATGTCTCGGTCAGTTGCCATGATGGCAGATGGCATTTCTCCCCTCAATCAATGTCTTGAAGCGGTAATGGACTGGATGAGGAAAAATCGACTCAAACTGAATCCAGATAAAATGGAAGTTCTTACAGTAGGGGCCCCCAAACCAGGTATTGGGTTACAATCTCCAGTCCTAGATGGGGTCACATTCTCATCTAGGGACTGTGTTCACAGTTTGGGGGTGCTCCTAGACCCATCACTTCACATGATTGATCAGGTGAATGTGACAGTCAGGAGCGCCTGTTATCAGCTTCGGCTGATACACCAACTGCACCTCTTCCAGGAAATAAGGGACCTAGAAACTGTAGTACATACACTGGTAATCTCATGACTCAATTTCTGCAATGCTCTCTACATGGGGCAAAATATGGCAGCCAGGTTGATCACTGGTAAATCTAGGAGGGCTCATATTACACCTATTTTGAAATCCCTCTACTGGATGCCTATTGGTTTCCGAGCACAGTATAAGGTGTTGGTGATCACCTTTAAAGCCTTACATGGCCTAGGTCCAACCTATCTAAAAGATTGCCTCCTTCCATACAATCTGCCCCACACCCTCAGATCCTCTGGGAGAAACCTACTGCAACCGAGGTAAACTAGATTAGCAGTAACCTCCCAGAGGTCCTTCTCTGCTGCTGCTCCCAGATTATGGAATGCCTTGCCAGAGGAGATCCATCAAATAATCTGCTTGGACAATTTTTAAAAAACCCATCAAAATGGATCTCTTCTGGCAGGCCTTCCCTAAATAGTCTATTCCATTTCAATCTATGCCTCTCCCTTTTTTATATATCCACTGGTGCTCAGAACACTAGTCACTTTTAATTTTATATTTTTACTATTGTATTCAACTCTTTTAAAATATATATGCGGGGTTTGTTTTATTTAAAATCCATTTTAATTATGCGAGCTGCCTTGATTGCCTTGGCAAAAGGTGGGATATAAAAATAAAGGTATTATTATTATTATTATTATTATTATTATTATTATTATTAGCAGTATAGAAATGTACTTGCTATTGCTAAAAATAACAAAATAAAAACAAATTCTAATGTGTTGGTTTAATTTGAAATAAATATACCTGTATTTTTATTTTATTTTTGTTCAGTGTAAACAGCTTTGAACTCTGAGGAAAACATTTAAAAAAAATAAAAAAGTGTTTTAAATAAGACATGAATTTGCAATCCTAGGGGTAGTTAATTGAAAGGAAGCCCCATGGGATTAAAGCAGACTTACCTCAGAAAAAAAGATTGGAAAATTTGCAGGGAAGGTGTAACACACTCAGCTTTGCCTCTGATTGCATGCATCTCTTCTTTTCTTCCACCTTTGCCTACCCCATATATACTGCTCACTTACTCATTAACACATCTCTCTGCTTTTCTTCGCAAATGAAGATTCAGGAAGGACTCATCCCACACTTTTTGCAAGCGCGCTGATGACTAAAAAGGCCAATCTGAGATAAACAAGTCTGGTTGCAGAAAGCACAGCAGAAGATCTCCTTGGGTGATGTTTTCGGGTTGTGATTCTTTCTGTGTTGTCGTTTCTCTTCAAGACTTGTTCAGCGTGACTTCTCAAATAAGGTTGCAGCATTGTGGATAGTGCATCTCCATGCCTCCCGATGTGAGGCCAGGGTGGACCATTGTTGGTGATCAATTTGGCCGAGTCTGAGATGTTGTTTCAGGGAGTCCTTGTATTGCTTTTTTGGAGTGCCCTTCTTACGCTGACCCGTGGCGAGTTCACCGTAGAGTACTATTTTTGGGAGGTGATGTTCCTCCATCCTAGAAACATGCCCTGCCCAGTGCAGCTGCGTTTTCAATAGCATGGCCTCAATGCTGGTGATCCCTGCTTGCTCAAGGACAGCAACATTCATCACATAGTCAGTCCAGTGTATATTTAGGATTGTGCATATACATCGCTGATGAAAGTGTTCGAGGAGTCGTAAGTGTTGGCGATAGGTGACCCATGTTTCAGACCCGTAAAGGAGAATAGACAATACAATTGCTCTATACACACTGATTTTTGTGCTTCGCCTCAGGTGTTTGTTACTCCAGACTCTTTTGTAAAGTCTTCCAAATGCGCTGTATGCCTTTGCTAATCTGTGGTCGATTTCTTTGTCAATCTTGGCATCTGAGGAGATGATGCTTCCCAGGTAGGTGAACTGCTGAACAGACTTAAGCACAGATTTGCCTACAGCGATGTGGGGATGGTGGTGTTTGTCCTGTGGTGCAGGCTGGTAGAGAACTTCCATTTTCTTCAGGTTAACTTCCAGCCCAAACAGCTCTGCAGCTGTTGTGAAGCAGGATGTTAGGTGCTTCAGAGCTGCTTCTGTGTGGGCAACAAGGGCAGCATCGTCAGCAAAGAGCAGCTTACGGACTAGATAGTTTAGAGTCTTAGTGCGAGCCCTCAGACGGCTTAAGTTAAACAAGCTACCATCAACATGGTAACATATATAGATGCTGTCTTCTTCTGCAAGCTCTGCTGTAGCCCTTTGGAGCATCATGCTGAAGAAGATTGTAAATAAAGTTGGAGAATACAACATTGCTTCACTCCATTAGTTATTAGAAAGGGCTCTGAAAGAACATCGCCATATCTGACTTGACCATGCTGGCTCTCATGTAGCAAGATAATCATTTTGAGGTATTTGGGGGGCATCCTAGTCTTTCCAGGATCTGGCATAGACCTTTTCTACTCACAGTGTCGAAGGCTTTGGTGAGGTCGACAAATGTCACATAGAGTCCCTTGTTCTGCTCTCTACATTTCTCTTGCAGTTGTCTAAGGGCAAATACCATATCTATAGTACCCCTATTGGCTCTGAAGCCACACTGGCTTTCAGGAAGGAGTTCTTCTGCAATAGCAGGAACTAATCTGTTCAGGAGTATCCTTGCAAGGATTTTTCCAGCAATAGAGAGCAGTGTTATACCTCGATAGTTTAAGCAAACGGATTTTGCTCCTTTTTTCTTGTACAGGGTGATGATGACTGCATCTCGGAGATCTGATGGCAGTTCCCCCTTTTCCCAGCAACTCACAAGGAGTTCGTGGAATTTAGCATGGAGTACATGACCTCCATGTTTCCAAACTTCAGGTGGGATTCCATCTATCCCAGTTGCCTTGTCATTTTTCATCTGCTGTATGGCCTTAAGGGTCTCTTCCAAAGTGGGAGCTATGTCCAGTTCATTTTTCATCGGTTTTTGTACCATATGTTGGATAGCTGAGCCTTGGATCATTAACACATATAATGATGTAAAACATGGGGGGGGGGGGGGAATCCTCATTTGATGCTTCTACAATTGCACTGAAATCAAGAGTGAAAATCAAGTGGCCCTCCAGATGTTGCTGGGACTCACCATTGGCTTAGCTGGCCTGGGCTGCTGGGAGTTATGGTTCAACAATATCTGAAGGGGTGCACAAATATCAACTCTACTTGAAATATAAGTTTTGAAATATAACTAGATTCTGTTGTTTATTATGGCATGACAGGTAATGTTGTTCCAATTTATGTTACTTTTGAAAGGCCTTTGTTACCTAAACCAAAGTGGCATATAAGAGAAATGGCATAACTGCCTAACATTAACTCCTTACTTCTGATCTGTGAAGGTATGTTTGGGATTGTGCTATGAGGCACTGAAGTACAGTGTGTTTCTATTACTTCCCTTTCCCAGATGTATTAGCTATTAATATAATTCAATTACTGCTCTGCATTTCAGTCTGGGCAAATTGTGTGGATTCCCAGAGCAGTCAACACAAAAAAGGTGCCTGTTTCTGCATGGAGAATGAAGCCCAAGAATCATTGCAAATAATCTCTTTTTTTCTGAACATTTTCCATGAATAGAAAAGAGGCAATTGACCACATAAACTGAGCAAAGTCTGCAGGAAGCTTTTTACCAGTCCTAAATGGCCTAAAAATTGTCAATTACTGCATGTAGCCATTAAATGCTTAAATTGTCATCCTGAGGTTTTGCATATTGATTGTTCATTGCCATTAAATCTTTACTCACCAAGCAAAAGAAATCATTTGAACTTCTCAAATAAAATTGTTTTGTCTTTTACATTACTGAGACATATTCTAAGCCGGGAACTTAATCCACTTGAACACTTTAGTACCTCTTTATCTGGAACATCAAACTTCTAGTAAAACCTGCTTTCAGGCTAGAGGTTGAAAGGTAGAAACAGTTTTGTATGGAATGCAAAGAATATGCCAAAATGGATATCTGCAGAATGCATCTGAGGAAGTATACTGAAGTCTATGAAAGCTCATGCTGCCAATTTCTTTCTTTCAGTTAGTTTCAAAGGTGCTACAAGATCTCTATACGTACTGATTCTACAGACTAATACAGCTATATCTTTGAATTCTACCAAAATAGATATATTACATCACAGCTGCCCTTGCTCACATGCACATGATTCTAATTAAAAAGTGTCAGTTTTCAACACCTAACCTCAAATGTCACTTGTAGGACTGCTTTAAATTCTGTATTTTCTGGAACACTTCAAGAAACACTTCAACCCATGTACAGACAGACAGAAAAACTGATATTGTTATATGTTCTGTTTTAGGTCCTATCTGTTAATCTAAGATGAGGTGCATCAGGATAAGGGTCATATCATTTCATGTTGTCGTGCCAGTCCTATTGAATAGTGCTACTGTGTGTTTTGGGCAGTTGGCTGCTGGTCCACAGGGTTTCTGCAAAAGGACAAAATAATTGTAGTCAATAGGCACAAATATGATACTACACCTTGGCACATTAGGAAAAAAAACACCCAACCACATTATCTTGATAAGCAACACTGCTACAGTCTCCACATTGTAAATTTAAGCATCTTCTACTCTCACCTACCTGCATAACAGGCAACAGCTTTAGTTCTACCACACCCTAGAGCTGCATGTATCTTGGCTGCTGTGCTGTCTGGTTGGATCAGGGGCTTTTATCTGCTCACATCATAACTAAACATTTCCCATCCAGAAATCTCTTGCCAGGACAAGGAAAGAGCCTCTTTAAAAAGCCAGTGCCTGTCAGAATAGAAAACTACACAGTTAGATGGTCCAACGGTCTGAAATCTAAGGCAGCTTCATATGCTCATTTCAGTTTAATGAGTAATATGGGATAACAGCAGAAACCTTGAACATTAACTTTTATTTTTCAGAAATGGAGAAAATATGTATCTGACCTCAGAGAGCTTTTTAAAAGTACTATTCTGTTTGTTGGGGTTAAAGAAATATGTGTGCCAGACAGATTTGTATCTGTGATCCTTCATCTAGCTAGGGATCTAGATGCTGAAGCCTGCCTCTATTTGCATAGTCCCCAGCAGATCGTGACGGGGGGGGGGGGGGACTTATTTTGTAGTGATGCAAAAAGCAATGTTTTACCCTCCAGTGACCTTTGCTGAAGTGATCCCTTTTTCTGCCATGTCTTTTTTTTTTTAATGATACAAAACACAGATAATTTGTCAAGTTATTAGAGCAGAGATATGATTTTTTTCGGGATTATTTGGTCTTGTGTCTACATTGACAGAATTCACAGTTGACAGCAACTCTGCAATTATAGGGTGACATTCTAATTTGTACAGACACCAGGTGCCTGTCTTATTTATGAGATTTCCAGAAGTAATTGGACTCAGTGTTGGCAAGTCTTGACTTGCTTTTGTAAGCAACAACTGATGGTGAACCTTAGCTAGAAAGTATTGACCAGATTATATATATATATATATATATATATATATATATATATATTAGAAGTTACCTATGTCTTCACAACCCTCCCTTGCCCCCCACATATAAAGTCAATAGCTGTAATAGTTTTCTATGAGTGAACATAATCAATTTCACCTATTTGGTTTTTTGAAATGGGTTTCAAAGGTCACCTAAGGTTTTGGCAATTATTCAGATGCAGTTACCTCTCTCCTCTGTGACATTGTTATATTTACAAAGGTGTGGGAGTGGTAACTAATATTGGAGTGGGTTCATTAGAGGAAGAAGCCTGCTAGGAAATGATGCTCCTTGGTATTGTCAATTGTGCCATTTATACCTGAGGACCATGTACACTCAGAATTGAGTTAATGAACAATCAATGAAGAAGGTCAAACTTCCCAGCATTAAATTATGGCTACAGAGCATGGAATCTGAAGACATTGTCAGGGCTGTCATGTTTGTTGGTATTTGTATTGAATGTATTTTACAAAGAAAAAGGGGTTAAAGAGAAGAAGGTGTAGGAAAGGTAATATAAGCAGCTGCAAGACAATTGATTAAAGTTAAGTCACAATAAACACTGAATCATTCTGTGTCAGCTTGTTAACTGCTATAAAAAGGGTGTGTCTCAATCTAAGATTGTGGTAGTGTGAAAGGGGAGAATGAAGAGATGTGAAAATATGTAGGAGTTTATGGTGTTAGAATGCTGTAAAAATGAAGGCTTCATGGAAGTTCTGCATGTAGAAATGCTTAATGATGGACACCTCAAATACTATAGTCTCTGGTATGCAACTAAAGAGTCTATGTAGAAAAATGACTAAATTTAAAGGACTAAAGTAAATTTCTCTTGGATGCACGTAAGAAGAACAGACTATATCAGCATTGTACATGTACTGAATACATGTTGCTCTGCTATTGCTACATGTGAAGTAAACATGCTCACCTTCAAATCTGGTGTAAGAAGTCTATCTCAGCACATGGGGTTGAGAGTCAAGCCACTGTGTAACTCAAACAAATCTTAACAATGTTGTCATTAAAAAAATCTAACAAGATCCAGATTACATTCTCTAGTAATACCATTACTGAACTAACCAAAAAGCCAAAAATTACATAATGCTAGCTTTTGAATCTTCAGGAGTTTCTTCACTAGAGATGGACGTATATGTACATGTACATAGGTATGTGTGTGGGACCAACAATTTTGTGATCCTGGCATACACATTCTGCTTTGGATGTTATACAAAATATGTGTAACATATTTAACCTTTAGCAAGAAGGAGCTAATGGACCAGGACATAACTCTTTGTAGTTTGTACCTCCAATAAAGGTAAAACTCTTTTATTTGGACTACAGTTAGCAAATTTCACCTATATAGTACCTAATTTTCCCCAGATATTAAAGTAAGGAGACTTCTTGAGAAATTAAGTGTTCTCTCCATATGAAAGGGGCAGTTAACCTTGCACAGGACAGAGATAGATCGTTACTTTGCATTTGCTAATGGGTTTAAAATTTTATTGCCTCTCTTTTAATACCCTTGGTCCTTGGTCCCCACATGGCCAAGAAAGGGGGTGACCTCTGTCTGCATCGATATCTCTCCAGTCCATCTTAACTTATAACAGAAGTCACTGAATGGAAGTGGTGGCTCAGTGGTTAAGATGCTGACCCTGTCAATTGCAAGATCGGCAGGTCGGCAGGTCGAGGCCCAAATGTTACATGACGGAGTGAGCTCCCATCACTAGTCCCAGCTTTTGCCAACCTAGCAGTTTGAAAGCGTGTAGAAGTGCAAATAGATAAATTAGTGGCACTTTGGTGGGAAGGTAACAGCTTCTGTGTAGTCATGCTGGCCACATGATCACAGAATTGTCTTTGACAACACTGGTTCTTTGGCTTAGTATCGTGATGAGCACTACCCCCTACAGTAAGATACAACTAGGCAATCTTGTTAAAGGAAAACATGTACCTTTTAAACTATTAGGTACATTTATATCCCATGATTTCTTCAGTAATTTCAAGGTCATTTACATTATTCTCTCCCTCCCTTTATCCTTATAACAACCATCTAAAATAGTCAGGCAGAGAGAGTGACTGACCAAAGACAAATTTCAAGGCTGAGCAGAAACTGGAACCTGGAGTTCTCAATCCCAGTTTGCACCTTAATGATCACATCCCATTGGCTTCAGACCTGGATATGGGGTGGGGATTGCCATGGTAGATGATCTGTGCCTTAGCGTGACCCAGTTGGTGCTTTTGTACCTCTCAGCGGCTTTTGATACGATAGATCAGGGGTAGGCAACCTTTCCCCTTTAAGGGCCAAGAGTTCTCCTAGACTTGTCGCTTCACATGATAGAGTATTGAGAATGATTTGATTAACCAACTGTGTAGGTTGCCAGAGGAGAAGGTATAGACTCATGGTGGCAGTTTTTATAACATTCAAGAAAGCTACACATAAGAGGTTCCAGGGGCTCATTAGGCATTTGGATTTTCCTTGTCAAGTAGTTCTGGTAGGGCTTTTCTTTGGTGCCGAAGGGGGGTTGCAGACTGCCAGAAATAGTGTGAATTCAGTCCACTTTTAGGTTTAGGGTTAGAGTTAGGGAACTAAGGGAACTGTATTTTATTGTGGCATCAGAGTTGTCTGACAGAGAAGGCTCAATGTCTCAGAAAAATAACAGTTCCCATGATTCCCTAGCACTAACCCTAACCCTAAAAGTGGACTGAATTCACACTATTTCTGGCAGTCTGCAACCCCCCTAAGTGATGATGTTTTAGGTGTGACTAGGCCACACCATAGAATTAGGTTACAAGCATGAATAAAGGGGATTTAGGTGTTTGGTTTGAATTTTTGAATGAGTTGAACAGAGTGTCTTTTTGCTAGGAAGAGAGGAACCTTAAAGGCTCATTATAGTTTGTGTTGGATGTAGCCCCATCTATTGTTTTTGGTGTATATTTTAAGGGGTGATTGTGTGTCTAGACATGGTTGGAGGATTGGTCAGAGGAAGTGGTCACAACAGGCCTAATTATTTTGGATTCCCCCCCCCCCCCATACTGGTGCAACCCACATATGGGCCAAGGAGCTAGTCGACTCCTCAACCCATTTTTGTTGCGAAAACATGGCTACAGCACAGGTTATTAACTCTTTGACATCCAGCTATACAGAGTGACAAAGTGCTTCGCCAACCACCAACCACAACTAACCAACAACAGAGATTCTGACTCTCTCCCATATATAGGTGGTCTTCTTGAGAACATGTGACAGCCATGCACTAATGAAACCTTGCTGGTTTCATCCCAGTGCTGTTACATCAGAACTGTTGCATCAGACCTCCCATGATGCATACCTGGCTTGTCTCATCCACTGTTCATGTTGCATCAGATCTCTCATGATGCACAGCTCACCAAATGCTGACTCATGCACCTGCCACTTGAATTGTACTAACCCTGTTGCTCCGGTTCCTATCAGTGGCCACATTCATATCATTTTTCAGACCAGGGTGCCACATGGTCTTGACAATCTCCTCCAAAATGACATGCAATGTGTTTCATATCTCCTTGTATTTATCCCACGTGTAATGTAGACCTCAATCACTGATACCCAGCCTGTGAGCCAAACTCTTGTGGCATTCCACAGGTAGAGGCTTTGTGAAAATGTCTGCTATGTTGTTCTCTGTACCAACATACTACAGCTTCAGCATACCATTTTGTACCAAGTACTTGGTCCTACATTTCAAATTTTCTGACTCTGCCATGCCAATGCATGCCTGGGAGACCTCATTCACCACAGTTGCTCTACCCAAGGTCTCTCCTTGGTCGTGGAACAACTATCTAGCCCACTGTACCTCATTTGAAACCTCTGACAACGTGGAAAACTCCACTTCTGTTGTACTGGGTGCAATGCAGCTTTGCTTCCTGGAACTCCAAATGACAGGGCTATCTGCAAAACTGATGATCAATCCAGTTACTGATTTTCTATCAGCTGCCTCAGATGCGAAGGAACTATCAGCAAAACCTTCCAGCTCAGACTTCCCTCCTGTTATTAACAAGTATCTGTCCTTTGTGCCCTTCAGGTATCTCACAATGCTTCACTGCCATCCTGTCCACCAGTCTGGGCTTCACAGCTCTCCTGCTCAGTACCCCTTGGCTACCAACTTGTCCCTGTACCTCACAGTCCCAACAGGCATGTCTCTCTTACTGTAAACCAACCAATCACTTTCTGCCCTGCAGGCCTATCTACCACCTCAAACATGTTCCTGTCCACCAATGCACCAAATTCCTGATCCATGGCCACATTCCACTTTTCCTGCTCACTAGCTGGGTACCTGAGCATGTCCTCATAAGCATCAGGTTCCTCCACCACAACAGTACAGGCTTGTGCCTCCTGCACAACAAATCTGTCTGGTGGTCTCCTGACATGCTGTGTCCTTTGTGGAATGATGACCTTGGTTCTGCCATGCTCATCCTCAGTGTCAGTACTGCTTTCCTGGATGTCATGTCTCTGAACTGCTTCCTGCTTTGGTGTCTCTGTGTGTGTGTCCACAGAAGTACTAGGTTGTTCCTCCTTCGCATTTCTGGAAACATCCACCCCTCCATTTCTGATGTTTGTACCAGTGTTTCCAAACTTCACAAAAACATCATGGTTGGTATGGATCTTCTTCCATCCAGCATGTGTTTCAAATTTTGCACTCCTTGAGTACAGGTCTCTGCCACCACCCAATAGGAATCTGTAGTTATTCTCCTCATAGCCCATGAATCTTATCCTCTGGCTCTTTGGTTCATTTTTTCTGAGGAACTGAGGAGGAATCAGTACTGAGGCAAATTGCCCCAAAACCCTTAAGTTCAGATTGGGTGCTCTACCATGCAACAGGAAATATGGTGTCTGATTGATTGCACTGCACCACATCCTGTTGATGGTATAGTATGCAACTTTGTGGCTTCTGCCCACAAATTTAGTGGTACCCCAGTGTCTTCCAGCATGCAATCACTCATTTGATTGATCATGCCAATTCTCCTCTCAGCCAAACCATCTTTGGCTGAGCAAGCCAGAATTATGGTTTTGTGCTGTATTCCCTTCTGCCTAAACCACTGCTGCAGGCCCTCAGCAAGGAACTCCTCACCCCTGTTGGTCACAAAAATGTCCACCTTGTAGGGAAATTCACATTCAATGGCATTTACCCACTTCTTGACATGATCAGCAGCTTCACCCTTGGTTTTTAACAAGGCCACATAAAAATACCAGGTGTGTCGGTCCACTATGAGCAGGGTAAACCTGTTTCTTCCCATGCTCTTGATCTGGTGTGGTCCTGACAAGTCAGTGTGCAATGCCTGAAAAGACCTCTTGCTACTTTTGGCACTGGATAAGCTCTGACTTTCACCCTTTTGCACATGCACAGTCAAGGTAGCTATTGCAATTCTCCACCTTGAACTCTTAACATTTAACATTTCTCCAGGTTTCTCAAACCTTTAAAACTTGTGTGCTCCATTACTCTATGAAAATAGTGTGCACAATTTTCATGTAATGGTTTGTTTGCAACACTGCTACATTGCACCTTTGCCACCATGAAGTATACCTGATTTTTCTTTACAGCTTTACCACACACTGCCCCCTCCTTGGAGATTACTCCCTCATCCCCCTTAAAATGGACTTCAAACCCATCATCGGTCAGGGATGCCACACTCACAAGGGAATTCTGCAGCTTCGGTGCACACAAAACATTATCAAATGTTTACCCCAGCCCTGGGATGAATACAGACCTTTAAACTTCACTTTACCAGAATCCCCATCAGCAAACACCACTGTGTCTATTGATGCTGGTTTTGGGTTCTGTAGTCTCCCTTTGTCTGGTGCCACTGTCCAAAAGCCAGATAGGATCTTTCATATTCCCACTCACAACACCCTCCACAGCAGTAACAAACCCCCTCCCTTCCTGGGGCTTTTTCTTCTGTGAGGACCATCCTTTCTGTGCTGCAGAGACTCTGGGACAGTCCTTCCTGAAATGTCCAGTCTCTCCACACAAAAAGCACTGCTTGGTCCTGCAGATGGCAGCACTCTCCTTCTGGGATGTCTCAGTTGGTTGTCTCCAGCTTGCTTTCCCAGCTTCCCTGGATCTCTCCTCAAAGTCATATCTCTGGACCTCCTCCAGGATTCTTGAAGCAACAAGCTCAGTCCTCAGATCTGCCTTGGCGACTCCCTGTAGGCCACACATCAAAAAGTCCCTCTCACTGATCAAAGTACTCAAGAGTATGAAGACATTTTGAGATTCCTCCGTCTGAATACCTTTGCTGCTGCATTCTGCAAACAAGCCTTGCATTCATTCCAGATGAGTCATTACAGAAGTTCCCTCCTGCAACTTACAGCCATACAGTTTTCTACAACAAAGCATCTTAGTTAAGGCTCTGTCGGGCTGATGAACACATTCCAAGGCCACCACGCACCAAAAGTTGTCTGCCTTTCCCTGATGTGATTGAGCTGGGTTTCGTCTATGGCTAGAATGATCATTGTCCTTGCCTTGCAATCATCTTCGATTTGATGGACTTCTGTTGGATCTGGCTGGTTTTCCCCAATGTTCCATAAGTCATGTTTTATTAGTAAAGCTTGTATATAGATTTTGCAAGAGGCATACTTTGATCCATTCAGCCTCTGAAATCTAATGGCTCTTTTCATTTTTGCTCTGAGTCAGCAACAGTCATATGCAGATGGACTTCTGGATAAATTGCCAACAGCCTGGGCAATCAGCCAACACCTGTGAAAACTTGATAAGCTTTCCCCCACTCACAGATAAACACTGAAGGTGAGAAAACACACTTAACTCACTCAGTTCCAGGACTTTGTCTTTGCCCTCTGTGAATTCAGCAGCACCACTGGAATTCTGGAACTCTCACAACCACTCAGGTGTTATGTATGCACACACTGAGCCCCTAACCTGTGTTGGGGTATGCAGACAGCAAGAATGTAGCATATACACATGCAGAGTAGATGCACGTAGGCAGAAACGCCCAAGAATTGGTGTTCTGTGAAGACTCTGCTCCAGACTGCACAGGAAAAAACCTCCCACATGCAGCTGCTGTTTTCAGCTTGCTGAAATGAATAGCTGCACAGTGAGGCTTCTCTCAGAGAGGGCTTTAATCTTTGTTGCAAATATTTACAAAGATACACAGAGTACCACATGTTGTCTTGAATACTCACAACTATACAGAGTAACAAAGTGCCTCATCAATCACCAACCACAACTAACCAACAATGGAGATTCTCACTCTCTACCTTATATAGATGTTCTTCCTAGTAACATGTGGCAGCCATGCACTAATGAAACTTTGCTGGTTTCACTCCCAGTGCCTGTTGCATCAGGCCTCCCATGATGCATATCTGGCTAGTCTCATCCACTGTGCATGTTGCATCAAGTCTCCCATGATGCACAGCTCACCAAATGCTGACTCATGCACCTGTTACTTGAACTGTAGTAACCTTGTTGCTCCAATTCCTCTCAGTGGCCACATCCATGTCATTTTACAGACCAGGGTATCGCATGGTTTTGACATGGCATCCCTTTAGATGATGAAGAGGCCTCTGGAACTGCTCTTTAAGTCCAGCAATCGGCTAAAGGCGGGGTATAAATAAAGATGATGATGATGATGATGATGATGATGATGATGATGATGATGATAGCAATGGGGGATGGTGGTGGTGAGGAGAGAAGCCTGCCTTGCGGCTGACTGGAGGACTAAACCTTCACTTTAAGTCCCATGACTTGGGGGAAGGAACCTTGAGTGGGCCTTCCAGTTGTGGGCTGGTTGAGGTGCAACCCAACTTTTGGGTTTATCCTTGGGGGTTAGGTGTTTTGCCAAGGAGAATTTGCAAAGGAGATTTGGGGGAGATCACTTGCCTCAGCTGCTCCCACTTTTGCAGCTCCCATGAAGTAAACAATAAAAAGGGTAAATTTAGATATAGTAGCCCAATTTAAAATTTAACTTACTTTGTCTGGTCTCATTATTTCCCAAGTTGGTCAGTAAATGTGTGGTGTTGTCATCTTCACTAAGTTCTTATTTAAGCTTTGTATATGTATATTGCATTATATTTTTCTGTTGTTCACTATAAATCCTTAACCTAGAAGGCTGAAAATGTCTTTATTTCAGTCAGCCAAAAAAATAATTTTAGTCCTTTAATACATATGAAGGTGATTAACTGAGTTGTCTGATGGGGAAGGTTTAAAAAAAAAACATAATATTCAAATCCTACTCTCTCTTCCATACTTTTCATTCTTGCAAGACACTGAGGTACTTTATTGCAATAAGAGGAAATCAAAAATTTATTTCCCTTTATTTCCAAGTTGCACATTTCACCTGCTGCATTTCTTCTCCCATAGAGTAGCTTCTTCCAAATGATCACTAGTCATCAAAATATGTACATTATATTTGTACCTTAAGTACACATGCCACAGTAAAATTATCCAGCAATTGCAATAAATTTTCCAGAGGGAGCAAATTCAGACAACCACAATAAAAATTGATATAATCTCTGACAAACAACATTAAAAACCAAAACAAAACAATTATAGTATCTGCCCAGTGTGTCCTTTTTCTTCCTTAACATTTAGCACTCAGAAACTCAAGATAGGCTATAGTAATCAACTACTCATAGGTAGTTGCCATATTTATTAGACATATTATTTTACTCAATGACAATTAAGTAAACAAACAAAACCCATAACTTTCCTACCAAGCAGCCCCCCACCTCACCCCACCATAACAATTAGACTACTAATTGTTAATGCAGAATTTGCCCTTAAGGTCTGCCTTAAAGATGACCTAGAGATGGAAAGTATATTGGGGTGTGCGTGTGTGAAAAAAATGTCAAAAATATTTTTCACAATGTTGATCAACCCTGATGAGAAAAAGAACTGGACCGAAGAGAAACTTTGCACTTCAGTTCTGGAAAAAAAGCATTTATTTAAATGTACAAGCATT
Source organism: Phrynosoma blainvillii (assembly GCA_026167975.1). Classification (NCBI taxonomy): domain Eukaryota; kingdom Metazoa; phylum Chordata; class Lepidosauria; order Squamata; family Phrynosomatidae; genus Phrynosoma; species Phrynosoma blainvillii. The sequence goes on from JANUYF010000003.1 coordinate 202,760,022, forward strand.
TATGTGCTTGTTTATTATATTTATACCTCATCTTTTCTTCACAAAGTTGAAGGTGGTGTGCACTGTCTTCCTGGGTTTTTTAACATCATAGAAGATGTTAGATCAGTGACAAATACTCAGCCACCTTGAAGGCTAGGGTCATTGGTGGCTACCTATCAGAATGGATGTATATCATGTCTAGTGTCAGAGGAAGGGTACCGTTGTCTGACAGTTGTTGGAGAAAAACACGAGACAGAGGTTGCAGGTGCACTTCCATCCATCTGGTAGGCTTCCCATAGGCAACAAGCTGGTTTTTCACTATGTAAATAGAATGTTATACTAAATAGGCTCTTAGTTAAATTCCAGGGCTCCTTCATACTACAAAAATATATAACACTTCACCTGCCATATTACAGTCCTGTGGAACCTTGGAATTTGAAGTTTTGGGAAAAGCATTGGCATCACAAGGGGGGTGGACCGCACTAGATGGCACCCTAAAGTGGGGTGACACTGTTGCTCTCCAAACATCAGCCTTTGGGCAGATAAGGGCTGTGGTATTTATCTGTGTCCCTTTAAAATGCTGAAAAGATGGGGTGAGTGGGGTGAAGCTTATTGGCAGGAAAAGGAGAGGCCCCAGTTTTCAAATTTTCAAATTTATTTTTTTAATTTTTAAAAAAATCATTAAAAACATCACCTTTTCCCAAATTTTCACTTCAACCACATAAAACTATTTATGTCTATGTATATTAAAATGCATTCAGACTGTGTATGATATTGTAATTTAAAGATATAATTAATTTTGCTAGTTGTGTTATATCACAACCATTGCCATTGCATTCAGTGATGCACAGGAATTACGATTAATGTACCATATTAGTACAAAAAACATAATAAGGATTCTGTATGATGTGGTATATGGGAGGAGGTCAATGGAGGTGGATGACACCATGACTTATCACAACGAGTGACACCAACCCTAGTGACGCCACTGGGGAAGGATATTTGGAATTTCCAGTCAGTTATAGTTATGGTTCTTCACCAGAATACCAGACTATAGGTAGTTATAGTGCCTCACCAGACACCAGACACATATAAAGCTGAATTGTCTAGTGTGATAGGGCCACTATGTGGTTCTCTTTGTGTTGGAATTATTCACACAGCCTTTTATTCCCTTTTCTGTGGAAACAGCTTTGTGGGAAGTAATAGCAGAAGTACACAAGCATTCCTTCACACAAGCTTTCATTTTTCTCCAAGATTCTATTAAGAGGTTGCTTAGATTGCTATACCAACCAGCCTTTTATACATTTATGAGTTTAAAAACTATAAAAAGAGTTCTTCCAGGTGGCTTTACATATATTTCCCCTCATTGCTTCTTGTAATTAATTGTGCTGGTGGGGAGAGGGAGAGAAATGCTACCATGACTTTATTTGGATAATAGGAAATAAAGGTTAGTAATTTAATGGTATGGAGTTGTTTATAGTCATTTTCTATTAACTGGAACCTTATGAGATGCAGTGGAAAAAACTTGCCCTTTGCTAACACTGCATGTATTGGCATGTATCCCACATAATTTTATCTGCATGGGATGTAACTTTTTTATATGCATAAATGACTTAAGATCTTCATAAAGCAATATCTTTAGACAAGGCAACATGAAACTAATTGCACAGTGAATTAATTATGATGATTTGGATTATTAGGACCAAAGGTTAAAGGAGATAGATAGATAGATAGATAGATAATAAAGAATCATATAGAGATTCTCCATCTTATAGAATCACAATAGATAATCAAATAATGAACCAGAAAAATACATCAGCTGCATAAATGTTAAACACAATTAAATAGTAAACACAGCTAAAATGTGTAAAACAACTAACTAATAAATCCAGTGCACAATATTAAGATACCATCTGCCAAAAATTTTGCAGACTTTATTGCTACTAGTTTGTTTCCAGCTACAAATTAACGATGTAATTCTTCAGAAAGGGTTGTCCTCACAGGCCAAAAAGTCCAGATTCCACCTGGCCTCACATCGTCTAGATTAGCACAATCAGGGTAAAACCCCTGGGGCAGCATTGGGCATAATCTTGCCTGTACAGACACAGATCCAGAGGATCCAGTCTAACCCTGAGGTAAAGAGCCTTTACACTAAGGTAATTCACCCTTGGTTTTGTGCAGAGTTTCTGAGAAACTCTGTGGCAAAACCAGGCTGTTCAGATAGCCCCCCTCCAATGCTCCTTACCTTGCTGGCCATTGATCCAACTGAGAAACCCTGCTGTCACCACATCTGATGCAGAAATGGGGTGCCTGGCCACATGGGTACAGCCAGGTGCCCCATTTCTGCATTAGACATGGGAATTGTGGGGCTTCTTGGTTGTATTGACAACTGGCAAGGTAAGGAGTGGCACACTGGTCCCAGGTCCAGAGTCGGCATGGGCACGGGTGTTGAACATGTGCCCATCTATTAGCTGATCCAGGGAGGAACCCAGTGCTTGGCCCATGCATTCCTGGTCCATCTGCTCAGGCCTTAAGTTTCTTCTCAAAGAGAACAATGAATAATTTGAGAAATTTTCTTCCTACTGTGAGTAACTCTTCAAAAATATACATTTTTGAAAAGCTATTCACGATTCAGGAGTTATTCTGTACAAAAATTGCATGTGGTTGTTTTGTCCAAAAAGAGCATTTTCTGCATGAAAAATAAAATTCTAATGCAGACATATTAATTCCTGTGCAAAAATAAAAAATAAAATGCTGTTTTCTATGTTAATCAATGATTTGTGAATTTTAAACAGAAAAACATCCCCAATTACAGGGGTTGGTTTTTTTTCTGTACAGAAAGCAACATTTTCTGCACAGGAATTAATATTTTTCATTGAAATATTATTATTTTTTCATGCAGAAAATGCTGTTTCCTGAACAGAAGATGCTGTTTTCTGTGCAAAACAACAATATGCAAATTTTGTGCAGAATAAGTCTCAAAATGCTGATTCCCAGTAGGTCAGGATTCTTCTCATTGGAAATTCTTAACACCCCCCCCCCCCCGCAAATATTTTTCAACCATTTTTAGAATACTACTACATATTTCCATACCTACTATAAATAAGATCAATATCCTAGAAAAAAATGAAAAAAATAAAATAATTAACTCTTTTCATTGACCTCTATAGAAGGAGCACAAAAATAATACATTCAGTTTTCATTTCATTTGCACATGAGCATAGATACATTCAATGATGTACTCTAAAAAGTCTTTTTTATAGTTAAGAACTGTTAGATCTTGGAAGTAAACAGCAATAAAAATGAAACACATTAAGTTGAAAGACCTTCTAAAACAAGTGGAAAAGAAATGGGGACCATTGGCAGTGGTGAGCTTCAAATAAGTGAGAGAGATATAATATATGATAGAGGAATAAGTATAGATATACAGGTATAGACTAAGAGAAAGGAATAATTATTAGGTTAGATAAATAGAGTATCAACTAAATAGAGTTTTAAGGAAGCCATTTAAAATAAACAGAGAAGAATCAGAAAGATTAAGAGAGGAAGTCTACCAAATGAAGAGGATGGGTATGAGAGGTTGTGTAGAGAGAGAATGTAGGTGTGAAGAAGGTAAGTGTAAGTGTGAGGGTAAGAGAAGGTGAGCTGAAGGAAAGTGAAGGAAGATTAGAAGAAGGGTGAGGAAGTGAAAAGAAAGGAAGATAAGGAAAGGACAGAGGGTAAAGGATGTTGTGAATTAGAGATAGGAGAAGATATAGAGAAGATGAGTGAGTAAGTGGAGAATAGAAGGAGGGGGTAGATGGAAGGAATGGAGAAGAAGAAAGTAGATGAAAGTAGAAAGAAGGAAAGAACGGGAAGGGGTTAAAGAGGGGATATAAGATGGACAAGGTAAGATGGGAAGGACACAGAAGAAGAAAGATAGCGAGATCAAAGAGAGATAAATGAAACAGGAGAAGAGAATACTATCTAAGAAGAGAAGAAGAGATAGGAAGGATAGGAAAGGATATGAAAATATATGAAAGAATGTGTAGGATATGACATATATATTTAGGGAGATAGGTAATGAACTATTGAGGATGATGAAATGATGTATGATTGATAATGGTGATGATGTGTTAGGCAGATAATGTATCTGATACATTATGGATGAATTGATAAGAATGTGATTTTTTAATGATGTTTTATTGATGTGTATGTTTGTGTAGTTGTTTAAATTTCTGAATAAACATTACTAAAAAAAAAAAAAAAGCAAGTGGCTAGGCTTGGTAAACACAGGTCTTTGCCTGCTAGCAGAAGGAAAGCAGATAGGAGACCAATATATCTTTTCATGGGAGGAAATTCTACAGTCTTTCTCCTGAGTCCTCACCAAACATCCCTGCAATGATAGTGGGGCCAAGAGAAAAACCTCCAGCTAGGATCTTAAAACTTCTTCAGGCTATATTAAGAGGTATGGTCTTCAGAGAGCCTGACCCCAAGCCAACATTTAGTGAGACAAGAGTATCATAGTTATCAAGTGATTTAAAAAAATCATTTTGATTCTGTATGATTTTTTAAAAAATCATCTGTGCCTAATGAAGAAGCCTGTGGAGCTTTGAAAACTTGCCACATGTACTTTATGCATTTTGCTTGGTCCAATAAAGGTATCACTGTTTTGTGGGTTTGGGTTGTTGTAGTTTGCTATATGACCAACATGGCTCCCCTGTTAGATATGTCATCAATACTTTTGTGTATTAACAGTTATTTTTTCAATTTTGATAACTCTTAGCTGGTATCAGAGTTCTATTTCAGTAACAATAATTTAGTTTGTTCTTCTGTAAAACAGTACTGAAACAGACCTCCTGGATCCATTGGATGAGAATTACCAAACAAGAGCCCTTTAGCAATCACCCTTCGGCTTATGCTGGAGATTCACATTTCTGGGCAAGCAGCTCCTAATTAAATACACAGAAAAAAGAGGAGAGACCAACACAAATTCATTTTCTGTCCCTCCTGTTTCCATTCTGAAAAACCTTTCCTTTCTGTACCATTCATACTTTTTAAAATAACCTACTTTATTATTTTTAAGCAATAGGGTTTTTCTTAAAGAAGTTATGTGTTAGTAACATGTTTTAATATGAAAAATGAAGAACATGTACTTTTAAAATAATAATGTTCCAAGCCCTTTTGTTTAAAATGATTTTTAACAAATGATTTTTCAGTTGGCTTTCCCTACCCTTCCATTGTGATCTTTCACATCCCTTAAATATTTGTGAAGTTATTCATTAAAATAGATTTTATGGGTGTGATATGACATATTCCATCTTTTTTCCCCTAAATATGGAACTTGGTTTTTTTTTAAAGAAGAAGAAGATGAAGAAGAAAGGATCCTCTGAGAATTATAGTAGAGCAGCATTTCCAATTTGCACTGGCCCGTACTCTGCACTAAAATTAGAATAATGGTTAATCTGCCCATGAAATGTATTCCATCTTGGCATTACATCCTTTAACCTTGCAGTTCTTGGTAGCTTGCCCACTCTTAAATATCCATATTAATAGTACAGCTCCTCATTTTCTCCCCTCCTTTATTTTATAGGTCGTTTTATTATTTTCCTCACAAAAGCTAACACCAGTGTTACTCTCAAGAACAGAAGCATACTGAACTATTTTTGAGACATTCATGCAAGCACTGAAATGGAGAAGACTATGCATTTTTGTTTGGAGTACTCTTGGTCACATAGGAGGAAAGAGACAAAGCAGGAAAGGTGATTCCAATTCCATTTGGAGAACTAGCTTCTGATGAGGAGAGTGTTTGAGCTTCACAAAATACTTGAATGGTACCTTAGATCTGAGAGGATTACACAAAGAGCGTCCCCAAATGGCAGCATAAATGAAAAATATTTTCAGCCTGAGCTTTATATATATAAGCTCTCTCTATATAAGCTCTTTACAATCCCTATCCAAAGGCCAATATCAGATGACCACTTTTTGGCCTTTCCTTCTCAGTCTTTTTATCGCATACCTTGTAACTCAAAAGTTATTAGAAGGTTTGTGCTTCTTTTCAGGTTTAAGAAGTTGCTGAGATCAGCTAAAAACTATTAATATTTTCCTCTTCAGGGGAAAAAAAACACCCTTGGACAATAACTTTTAGAAAAGAGAGTAGCTATTGAGCACAAAGAATTTCTTATGATTCAGTCTGATTTAAGATCATTACATGGAATAATATCTTCTAATGGAAGAAATAAAATAAATCAGATATAATTTTCAAATGATTGCTTCTTATTTTAAAAATCTCAATCACCTGGCATGAAGAACTTGTGTGTGTGTGCGTAAAGCTTCATGTAAAAGCAAAATATTTGGTTTTACAACCATCTTCCTCTGTTAAAAGTTTTTACACATTATACTGTATATATGTGTCTCACACCTGGACTACATATGCTCTCAACATTGTTATCCCAAAAATAATATTTTGTTTTCTTGTCCTCCCACTTCTCCCCTACACACACACACACACACACACACTGTTACTTGGCAAAAGGTTAAAATGCCACCTGCCAGTGGGGACCGTGACTTTCCCTCAGAATTATGCAATGTTAACATGGCATTCAAGATTCAGGGGAAAAGGAAATGGTGGTTGAGAAGAGCCATATAAGGACTGCTTGTGAGTTTGCCTCTCTTGACCTCTGTGGCTAGTGAATAGGACTACAAAAATGAAGGGGGGGGGGGGGAATTTCCTAGTAATACAAATTTCTTCTCATACTCCTAGATCAATTAGGCTTTTGAACTCCACCATAAGTGTCATAAAAAAAACCCTGCTGCTCTCTCCAGAAAGAGATTATAATAAATATAATTGTCCAAGTATGCCTTTTAACACAATTGCCCCATGTTTTAGGATCTCCTTGGACCAATTTAGGGCCAGGAAATGTTTTGTTTTTGTTTTTCACTCAAACAAGAAAGTGACTAGAAGTCAATCCCAGAAATTGTAAATTGGTGTAGGTTCCCCAAATGTCATACTCCCTTTGGGACATTTGGGGGCAAAATATTTTGATTCCCCCCAAAAAAACCCTCTTCACCCCCAGGGGGCACTGAGGATCATAAAATTGACCTGTGGACTGCATAGGACCATAAGCTTCACTTTCTCACCTCTGTTGTAGGCTATAAACATTTCTTCTGCCCAAAGGAGTTTTTTGTGTTGACAGACTCAAATGTTTTCCATCCTAGCACCCAGAGCCAGAAAACACAAGGAGACAGAAAAGCAAGCTAAAACCAGATAAAATAAATGAATATAAACTACACACTTGTTGTGCATTATGGATTGTTCCTTGGCCCCAATAAATTGCACTATTCCCCCACCCATCCCTGGTGGAAGAAATTTCATGTTCACTCAGGTAGGACCAATCTATTGTCAGACAGATCATACTGTACTGTAGAACAGCATTGGACATTTGCATTATATCAGGTAAAAAAAAAAGTGGATGGGAGAGGAAGAGACAAACATACTAATAGCAAAATCCAATCGATCTCTGGGTAATTCTTCATTTTAGCTTTTTTTTCTTTACAAGAAAAAAAAAACCTGGCATACATGGCAAATAGCTAAACTTTGGGGACAATGTACAAGTGGTTATGTAAGAAAATGCCTAGACCATAGATCAAGGCCAGTGTGGGTTTGGCAACAGGAAGTGGGTGGGAAATGAAATGTTCCATTTCAGTATAAGAGGTTTAAAGATTGTATTTCTGAAGTGACTTAAGTTGCAACCCACTACACACTTACCTAAGTGTAAATAACATTTAGTTCAATGGGGCCAGTTTCCTGACAAATTTGTACAGGACTATACTATGATGATATTCATTTTTCCCCTGAAGAAGACTACATGAATGAAAAAAACAAACATCAGAACCTCTTGATGCATATATTAAATATTGTTGGGGTTGCCATAGGAATCAGGTTTCTTCTCAATAGTTTTCTCTTTTACCTATGTGTTATATTTTAAACTGTTGCTGAAGAAACTGAAAGCTCCGTGTCAACAGCTGAGAAACAGAAGTAAATGCACAGTTTAGTCAGGAGTGGGTGTAATAATAAGCACTTTTGTTTTAAGAAGTAGCACCAAAACTATCCTTCTCTGCTTTACTACTATTATGGCAGCAAGGTAGCCTAATGCATCTCTGTGGGTGGTTGTAGAAAGAAGGCAGAACTGTAACAGACCTAGCAACAGCCAATAAAAAGCAATCTGCCAGCAGCCAACCAAATTGAAGGCTGGGGATGAAAAATAATTGGTTGGTGACTGTTGGGTCAGATAGGGTTGAGTTTACAGCTGAGAGGGACAGTTACAGTGAGGGTTCCAGAGAGGGACAGTTATTGTGAGGTTTCTAGATAGAAACTGAGTGTTAAAGTCCAAAAGTGAGGGACTTAATACCTGTGTAGAACTCCAAGTGAGGGAGTAATAGTGAAGACATATCCTGAGGGATATAGATAGTCATAGTGGCAGGTTTATTATTTAGGTTCAAGGAAAGTAATCCAGAAGAAGGACTGTGTGAGGGTCCTGGGTAACATTAACTATTATTCTCTGAGGAGATTAGTGTAAAGGAAACTCCCATTGTAACAAAGGGGGGATGCAGATGGGTGGCCCTGGGCCCAGGGAAGCAGACGGTCAAGGCTGAGGCTGCCAAATGCCTTGGACCTGATCCTCCCTTTTGTTGGTCTGGAAAAGAATGGCAAAATGCCGATTCTTTCAGAGCCAACAAAAAGAGCACCCTAACAGCTGGTGCACGGCTCTTTAGCACCCTTCCAGTGCAGCGCATCGAAAGGCTGCACCGGAAGGACGTCCTGGCATCAAGATGTCTTTCGGGAAGGGTTGAGGTGGCCAGTGTACAGCTGCCCCTCCCCATCCCTGCCTCCAGGATGGCCCAAAGGACCCACCAGCAGAGGCCCAAAGTTGAAACTAAGGGATGTTGCAGACCAGCCTAAAGGGCCAGCCTGGGAGTGGAGTTGGAGCGAGGCAGCCTCAAGCCAGTCACCACAACCCCACCTCAATGCTGTCCTGACACCGCGCACCTGTTTGCACAGTAAGCAGTGTCAGGATGCCCTCCTGGCACAGCATGCAGACATGCTACGCTGAAAGGGTGTGGAAAAGTCATGGCACCGGCTCTTAGGGCAGCCTTTTGCCATCGCTAAAAGGAGCAGCATTTTGCCACTCTTTTAGAGGCAGCAAAAGGAAAGATCGGGGCTGTGGCATTGGGTTGTCACCCATATGCATAGCCCTTCAGAAAGTAAAACTCTCAAGTGAAACAAGTAACATGAATACATGAGCAAATGTCTTATTCACCTATAACTGACCTTTGCAGACTGCCAGAAATAGTGCAAATTGAGTCCACTTTAAATTGAGGCACTGCCCTGGCTTAGTGCTAGGAAATCATGGGAATTCTATATATTTTTCTAAGACATTGAGCCTTCTCTGTCAGAGAGATCTGGTGCCACAATAAATTACAGTTCCCATAATTCCCTAGCACTGAGCCAAGGCAGTGCCTCAATTTAAAGTGGACTCATTTTGCACTATTTCTGGCAGTCTGCAAAGGCCCTAAGTATCTATTGGTTGAAACATCTTCTAAATAAAGTTCTGTTATTATTTTAGTAAAAGCTTGTCTGAAGCTTAATTGAATATCCATGCTACTAATAATCAAAGTATTTTACAGCACAGTTAAAGCACACCTCTTACATTTATACAAGAGTGAAGCCATTTCACAAATAGATTGGAAGTCACAAGAAAAGTAAAGTGACTAAAGTGAGGTAAACAATAAGAAAGAGCATCACAGATTTGGTTGGCAGCATCAGGATTTGAGAGACCTGGTGCTTGGAAGTACGTATGCCTGAAAAATGGTGTCAGAGGGTTCCGAGTTTGATTTACCAAAAACCCAAGATTTGATCTGAGCTTAAAGGGGAAAGGTTCAGAAGTTTGAGTTTAAAGTTGAAAAGGCATTAATGTCAGTGGGAGTAATCTCTGAAGGTTAAAAGTAATTTGTAAGAGATTACTTGGGAACTGACCATGCTGAAAAGTAGTATAAATACCAGTCCCTGAGGTAGTTTATTGTGGTAACTGTAGGGGATTGAAGAGAACAAAAGTTAAAGGAACAGAGTGAGAGTAGGTAAAAGCACTCCATCTAAAAAGTAACAAAGAATGAGCACATGGAGAAAAAATCTTAGAAAGTTGATTTCTGAGGTAAAAAATTGGAGTAAAGTAGGAAAACACTAGTTTGTCAACACGATCCAAGTGCTACTTTACTGAACAGCTGATTGAAAAGACCTAAGAGTATTTCCTGAGGTAAAAATTTTGGGTATTAGTAAGGAAATACTATACAAATGTCTCTTAAGAAAGCAAAACTGCTTGTAGAAGAATCAGAGGTGGTTGGAGAAGAAATTATGACTAGCTTTGACATTTCCATTTCTGAATCTCTAAAGAGAGTGTGGAGGTTTGGAAAATAAAAGAGAGGATTGAAATGGCCAGGATTAAAGAACAGGAAAATGAGAGGCTTTTAAAGAAAAAAGAACAAGAAAATGTGAGGCTTTTAAGACAACTGAACTCGATAACAAAGAAAGAGAAAGGCAAAAAAAGAGAACATGCATTAAGACAAGCAGAGATTGAAAATGGAAGAATTTTAAGAGAAAAGGAGACAGAATTTCAGTTGAAATTGTGACAGTTAAACAGGGAACCTCCTCAAGTGCCAACAATGCCTGAGGGAAACAAGGTACCTCAGATTGATATGAAAAGGCTACCCAGGTATTATAAAGGAAATAATATTGACTCCTTTTCCACAAATGTTGAGAGTACATGTGAGGAATTAAAGATAAAGGCTGAAAAATGAATGAGTTATTTAAGATCACAAATCTGTGCAGGGTTATCAGAAATATATGTGGAAATGAGGATAGAGGAATCCCCAAACTACAGCCTGTTTAAAGAGATGGTTAGACAAAGATTTGGACTAACACCAGAACACCACAGGAGAGGTTTTAGGAGTTTGAGGAAAAGAAATGAAGAAACATACGCTCAATTCAGGTGCTGGTTAGATTATCTATTAAAATTTTGGATAAATGGCTAAAAAGTGAATTCAAAAGAACAATTGCATAATTTAATAAGTTTGGAACAATTTTACAACAGCTCAAGAGTATAAGACAGTGGTTGGTACATGATTTCAGACCTCGAACATTTGCTAAAGCAGCTCACATGATGGACAATTTAGTTTTGATAAGAGAGGAAGGGTGCAAAAAATGTCAAAACCTAATGTAAAACCTCACTATAATGACAAGAAAACATAAAAACTGGCAAGCTATGAAGGATACATTGGGTGAGGGTAAAAATGTTAAGCCCTGAAATCATGACAGAAAGGAAGCTGAAATTAAAAAAAATGGGCTGAGAGAGTGTGACTCTGAGGTGAAAAAGAAAACTAACTGGACTAGAGAAATCTATGGGACATGTTACGGATGTGGTAAACAAGTACATTTGAAATATAATTGTCCTAAATTAAATAATATAGAAATGGGCCTGAACAGACTGCCAGAAATAATCGAGTTTGAGATAACTTTAACTGCCTTGGCTCAGTGCTAGGGAATCATGGGAACTGTAGTTTATTGTGGCACCAGAGCTCTCTGAAAGAGAAGGCTCAATGTCTCAGGAAAAAAAACTACAATTCCCATGATTCCCTAGCATTGAGCCAGGACAGTGAAAGTGATCTCAAACTGGATTATTTCTGGCTGGCTGTTCAGGCCCAAAGTCAGGTTCAAAAGCAGCATAATTTGTAAAGCCAGTCCAACCTCCAGAGGAAAACTGTTGTCACAAGGAGAGCTCAGAGGCTACAGTTGCCATGGAAACAGCTTTTGCCAGATCACAGCCCTCAATAATTTGCTAATTTGTATCAACTGCTTCAGAGGAACTTACATCAGAAGAATATAGAGAAGTGATACAAATAAATGATACTTGCATCTAGGGTTATAGAGATTCTGGTGCAGATGTGTGTATAATCAAGCCACATTAGTGGAGCTTCAATATATTTGCCCACATGAGACTATGGTTCTGCATTTTTGGTTCCAGTAGCCCAGTTAGATATCACCTTCAGAGGATATAGAATGCCATGGAAACTTTCACTATATAATGATATTCCTGTGCCATGTCTCATTTGGAATGACCTAGATAGACAAATCAGATATGCCGTAATCTCTACTAGGCAAGAATAAAAGAAAAACTCTTCAGACCAAGCAGAAATATTACCTGAAGATGGGGAAGGAGAAATTTCAGTCACGGACAGTGATGTTAATAATTATAATGAGATTGAGGGAGAAGTAACTGAGATAACTTATACATAAGGGCTAACGGAGTTTAGTCAGGAACAGAAAAATGATGAAAGTTTGAAACTTTTGTTCACTCTAGCTGAGGAAGAAGCTACAGAGTTAAATGAGAAATGTCTTCATAGATTCAAGATCAACCAGAATAAACTATGTAGAGAAAGCTTAAAATTTAAACACAACACTCAAAAAGAGGTGCATAAACAGTTAATTGTGTCTATGAAATATAGACCCAAGATAATGGAAATAGCCCATGCTAGTTCTTTCAAAGGTCAATGAAGAGAACTACCCAAAGAGTGGCTCAGAATTTCTATTGGTCAAGAATAGAAAAATATATTAAGTACATTTGTAAGTCATGTGACACTTGCCAGAAAATGGGCACAGGTAGAGACAGAACTTAAGCAGAGCTTTGTCCCATGCCAGTGATCTCACAGACATTTCAAAAGGTAGGTATAGACATAATCAAGCAACTTGGAGAGAAATAAATATATACTTATTATAGTAGCTTATGGCATAAGATATCTAGAAGTTGTAGCACTATGAAACATGGAAACAACTACTGTAACAAATGCTTTGGTAAACATATTTTGCAGAGTAGGATTTCAAAGTGAAATAATTTCAGATTTGGGAAGTTGCTATGGGGTCAACCAAAATAAACTAATCCTATTGCTACTTCTTCATATAATAGGTAATTTAGCATCAGATAGTCCTTGGGCTTCACCTATACTATTGGTTCAGAAACCTGAATAACCGTAAGAGGAGAAATGTACTAGAATTAAAGGTGTGTCATATGTGTATATATTGAAATGAGTATAGAGAATGTAGAATTTGTTATGACAAAATGTTAGGTAATGTTATGATTAATTTTAATGAAAAGGGTAAGTATGGGGGGAAGCAGACGGCTAATTGAGCCGTTTTGGGGCCAGGGAAGGGGAGGGACAGCCGCACGATTAGTGCCCCAACCCCTTCCCCAGGTCGTCCTCGGAGCAGCCGGCCCTCCACATGGCCGGTACTCCAAGGAGGACCTCCCGCCGCAGTGTTCGCACACGCTGCGGTGGAAGAGTTGCCGAAGTTGCGCCGCAGCCTTTTGCGGTGCACCTTCAGCCACTTGTGAAAGGAGAGCCAATTTAGCGCTCCTTTCAGGGGCGGCGAAGCTGCGCCGCGGGGCCAAGGTGTGGGGACACCTCAGCCCCGCAGCGCAGCTTCCCGGGGCGGCCCACGGCCACCCATCTGCTTCCCCCCTATAACACTTGGTAAAATGTTGGGGAATGATGTATGATTCTCATTGTCAAACACAACCTGAAAAAGAACTTGTATGTGTCAATGACCTTTTTTTTAGGCGGAAGGTGTGTGGAGAAAAGGAATAACTGCACCAGCTCTACCAACAGCCAATAGAAAGTGAGCAGGCAGCAGCCAATCAAATCAAAGGCTGGAGATGAAATCAACACTTCCCTTGTCTTACACTGACCAGAACTGGAGAGGATGTACCTCTCCTCCCTACAGCAAGCTGAAATGAAATCTGAGGTTTAGTTCTCCTATCTATTATATACCACCATAAGCATTGGGACTATAGGGCCTTGACAGACTGCCAGAAATAATCCAGTTTGAGACCACTTAAACTGCCCTGCCTCAGTGCTAGGGAATCATAGGAACTGTATTTTTTTTTCTCAGACATTGAGCCTTCTCTGTCAGAGAGCTCTGGGGCCACAATAAACTACAGTTCCCATGATTCTCTAGCACTGAGCCCGGGCAGTTAAAGTGGACTCAAGCTGCATTATTTCTGGCAGTCTGCAAAGACCCAATGTTACTTCAAACTACAAGTAACAGCCCCAAAAATTCAGTATTTTAAGTGTGCAGACTATTTTACAACCTTTTAGAAGCTTTCCTACTCTTGAGATCAAGTTGATTGATTGGTTGTTGCTTGGGTCATCTTTTTTGCTTTTTCTGAAGATGGGGAGGTCATTTGCCCTTCTCCAGTCTGCTGGGACCTTTCCTGATCTCAAAGAATTTCAGAGATTATTAATAGTGGTTCTGGCTTACATCTGGAAGTTCCTTTAGTACTCTTGAATATGATTCATTTGACTCCAGAGACTTAGGGGGGAAGCAGACGGCTAAAAGGGCTGTTTTGGGGGCAAGGAAGGGGAGGGGCAACCGCACGGTGGGCGCCCCAACCCCTTCCCGAAGGCATCGTTGGAGCGCCAGCCCCTCTGCATGGCCGGCGCTCCGACCATGCCTTCCCGCTGCAGCGTTCGCACATGCTGCAGCAGAAGAGTTGCCGAAGGTGCACCGCCAGCCTTTTGCAGATACCTCGGCCCTGCGGTGCAGCTTCCCAGGGCGGCCCATGGCCACCCGTCTGCTTCCCCCCTTAATTAGGGACAAAATAGATGGCCCCCAAAGAGGCAGCATCAAGCCGGCCCATCTAATGCTGGGTTGGGGCCATGGCAACTGCACACTGCACCCCAGTTTAGTTGTTTGCCAGTGAAAAAAAAGTGGCAAATTGACGCTCCTTTTTGAGCCAGCAAAAAGCCAGCTTTTCCATGCTCCTGCAGCTTTGTAGTGCTCCTTTGGCATGCAACATGTGAACACTGTGCCACTGGAGTGCTATAAAGCCAGCCACCGTGTGATCAGTGGGGCAGTGTGACTTCAGCTTCCTGGCATCTTGGGGGCATGTGTCATGTGTACGCCACACCCCCAAATCACCAGGAAATATTGTGCCAGTCTGTTTGGGTCCTTAGATTCATTTAAAATAGCTAGGTATTCCTTTATTACTTCTTTCCATATTCTGGGCTGCAGTCCCTTACTGTATCATTCATTCTGTTCTCACCAGATAAAGCATACAGCTACAGTAAAAACATTGTATGAGCAGTTACACAAATTTCCAAGAGCTTTCCTCAGTAACACTCATCTGTACAACTTGTTCAAGCCGGGCTCCATTTGAAGAAATCATAATGAAGCTTTTCAACCAGAAAAACAAACTATTCTGATTATTAATTTTTGAGGAAGCATAAACTGGGCTAACTTGATTTGGTATCAGTTTTATACATTCCTTTCATACACAACAGAAAACCAGAATACAGTCCAGAATACAAAGCATAGATGAACAGTACCAAAAATAAATGACACAGCACACGTATAAAGTGCAGCTTTGACCAAGAAAATTAAGACTAGGATAGACATTTTCATCATGTTGTTTTTCTTGAATGTACTTAATGTGACAATGTGTATCTGCTAAAATTCCTTCTTTAGCACAAGTTTTAAACGTCAAGGAGTTTTGTCATCTATCACAAATTGTTCTCTGTTCTTCCTTTTAATTTATAGAATGATAAATTTTGCTAGTTCTGGAGTGATTCTAGAAATGTCTTTGTGGCCTGCAAGCCAGATGTTAGCAATTAGTCACTGATCACAAACATCAGATAATGTATAAGAGATGATTAGCATAATGGTTTGAAACAAATGTAAAATTGCTGTATTGTCACTAATCAAGCAATGTCCTTCTAGGGAATGTAATCACAACCAGATGCATAATGCACTTAGGTGAAAGAGAAATCTACTAGTAACCATTTTATTGTTTTACAGCATGTCAGAAGAACTGGTGAAACTGAGATACTGTAAACAGAGACACTAAAGGAGAGGTGGGGCTGTTCATATTAGTTCTTACTGAACAAACAGCAGCAGGTTGGCAAACAAATGATCACTAATGAACTTGCAGACATAATAGAGAGACACACCACTAATTGGGTGCACAGGTGCACATTCAGTGCTAGACTAACAGCTGGATTGCAAGGCTAGAATCAACAACCATGGTACTTTGCATATTGTGCTATAGTATACACCACACATTGTTCACTAATCAGAAATTTCCATTGATTAGCCCTATCTCCAGTGGTAAAAATGTGCACCCATAGCTTCCCTCCTTGGCTCAAGAGAGTCTCTTGGTCTGAATGAATAAATTATAAAATCATAGAACCATAGAGTTGGAAAAGACCTCAAGAGCTGTATGGGCAGGATACGATGGTCCAACCCAGTCATATCCTGCCTTTGCATCTGGTTCATTCCCAACCTTGGCACCTATGTGGTCTGGTGTGGCAATGGATGGGTGTTCAGATGCCCATCCGCTGCTGCAACATGGAGTTGCTACCTTACCCGTTATTGCTACCATTCTAATTGTACGTCCCTTTCCTAGCTTGTAAGGACAGAAATGGGGTGCTTGGCTTCATCCATGTGCCCCTTCTGACATCACAGGCTGTGACTTGGGCCTACAAGTAGAATGGTGGTGGCAGTAGTAGGTAAGGCTGTAACCTTTCCCCTTTAAGGGCTGAGGGACTTCAGCTCCCAGAATCCCAGGAGCTATTGGCCAACATGGGACTACTGGCCAACATGGCTGAGGCTTCTGGGAGCTGAAGTCCCTCGGCCCTTAAAGGGGAAAGGTTGCCTACCCCTGATCTAGCATGTGGCCTTCCTCTCTTCTTACTTCTCTCCACCTTCCCCAGCATTATTGCTTTTTCCAAAGAGTCCTGTCTTCTCATGATATGTCTGAAGTATGACAGCCTCAGTTTGGTCATCTTGGCTTCCAGGGAGGTTTCCGGTTTGATCTGCTCTAGGACCCCAAACATCCTCTCTGACCCATTACAAATCAGGCTCCCTGGTATACAAAGACACTAAGGGAAATGAAATGGGAAGGGCAATGACTAGAGTGCAGGTGGTGGAAAACTCAACTTTTATGCAACAAGACACGATATAAAGGACATCTTCATTCCTATAAGGTGGCAGTGCATGCAGCAAAGAAAGCTTTCTTGCACCAGCACAAAGATTCTGTATGCCTTTTCTTGGATAATAAACTGGCCACAACTTTATTTTATCTGTACAGGGTCTTACAACATTTTTAATTACAAATTCACAATTTAACCATAATTTCATTCTTGACACATGTGTCCATGCATATCAGGAGCATCTGTCAGATCAACCACGCCCAGCACATCATGTGTCAAGAATGTCCATTTCAAATTAGTTACACAATTTCAACAAATCTCCCCCCCCCTTAAACCGGAAATGACGTCATAATTAGATATTACGTAGACAAATCATGACGTCATCAAAAAGGGTTATGACGTCATGCAGAGTTTAGTTAACCCAATGATGTATACCCTTCATCCACATTAATTAATTCAATTTGGTAAGTTCAATTAACCTAATTATCCCCTTGGGGAGGTCCCTGCCCACCAGCACTAACAAAAGACATTTATATGAAATCAACTACCCAAGACCCTTATCCCAAGTTGTGACAATATAAGCTATAACAACACATAAATAATTACCAAAACAATAACAAAATGAACTATGGCATCATACAAACCCACACTATGTCCTTGTTAATAATAATTAGTGTTATCATTATTATCATTATTGATCTCAGGGAGGGCGAAAACCCAGGTTACAATAACTCTGGGAAAAATTCCCTCCTGGCCCCATAAGGTGACCAGCCAAAGCATGAGAGTAAATAATAACATCTGCTAATTAAGGGTGGATGGGTTGGGTTGTTCAACTACTCGAAGAAAATGGCTGCCGCCATGTGGCAGCCAAGGTCTAAATAGCCCTCAAATCTTGCTGGTAATCTTGCGAGATCCAAAGGTCTCGTGATACTACCAGCGTGTTGGGGATCTCGCGAGATTCCCTTTGATTGGCTAGCCGGCACAGAAAGGGCGGGACTTCCTGCCCGCCCAGCCAATCACAGCATCTGAACCTTATTAGGTGGCCGGCGCAACAGGAAGTCCCTCCCGATGCATCGGGGAGGTTCTTTCTCTGCACGCATTGCATCTGTAGATTCATGTCCAGTTGAGCTGTTCAGAGTGGTGAGAGGTTTAACTCAGGTACCCTCCCCTCCAAACCCACTATTAGAACCTTCAGTAGCTCACTATAATGCTTTTAACAACCACTTTGCAGATAAAATCTCTCAGAGTTGACTTAAGTGCTGTCATTAGAACAGAGGCCAACAATGAGGTGTCCAGAAACTCTGTGAGTGGGATTACACTGGCTCAGTTTCAATTGGTGAGTACCACTAATGCCAACAAGCTGCTGGTGCAAGTAAGGAGAACAATCTTTGTTCTTGATCCCTGTCCTTCTTGGCTGATTGTGCAGGGAAGAGATGCAATTAGACATCAAATACAACAAATTATTAATGCATCTCTCAGAGAGGGAAATTTTCCATCCTGTTTAAAAGAAGTAGTAGTTAGACGACTGCTGAAAAAGCCCTCCCTGAATCCCCTAGACCAGGGATAGGCAACCTGTTTGAGCCAGGGGCTGGGTTGCTGTCCCTCAGACAATTGGGGGGGGCGAAGCAAAATAAATAAATAAATAAATAAATACATATGCATGCACACTCTCTCAGCCCCAGAAAAGCCATGGCAAAACCCCTCTTGAGATTTTGCCAAGAAAACCCCAAGAACAAGTAATAACAACAATAATCAATATCATCATGGCGGCCACATCCAGCCCCCCGGGCCTTAGGTTGCCTACCCCTGCCCCAGACCTTAATAACTACAGACCAGTCTCTAATCTTTCTTTTTTGGGCAAGGTGATTGAGAAGGCAGTTGCCCTCAAACTCCAGTCAGTTTAGGATGAGACAGACTTCCTTGATCCATTTCAAACTGGCTTCAGGGCAGGATATAGAGTTGAGCCTGCTATGGTTGCCTGATGATCTTTTTCTCAACATCAACAGGGGAAGTGTGTCCCTGTTGGTGCTTCTAGACCTTTTTATACCATTGACAATGGTATCCTTCTGGAACACCAGGGGATTTGGGAATTGGGGGGACTGTGAATTGGGGGAACAGTTGTTCCAGTTATACCTCTCAGGCAGGTTCCAGATGGTGGTGCTTGAGGACAGCAGCTCCTCAAAAAAGGAACTGTTACATGGCATCCCACAAGGTGCCATTCTATCCCCAATGCTTTTTAACATTTATATGAAGCAGCTGGGAGAGATAATCCAGAGGCATAAGGTGGGGTGTTATCAATATGCCAATGATGTATATATTTCTCCATGCCTTCCAAAATAGCCTCAACTAAAGATAGTGTGTCTCCTCTGAATAAATGCCTGGAGGAGGTAATGGACTGGATGAGGAAAAAGAAATTGAAACTGAATCCAGACAAAACAGAGGTGCTTGCCATCAAGGGTCTAAATCTGGAAATGGAGGTGTGTTAACCAGTTCTGGATGGGGTTACACTCCCCTTGAATGACTGTTTTCGCAGCTTAGGAGTACTCCTGGATCCGTCTCTCCAAATGTCAGCACAGGTAGATGCGATAATCAGGAGTGCTTACTATTAGCTTTGGCTGACACGCCAGCTGTGCCCCTTCCTAGATTTAGAGGACCTAAAGATAGTGGCGCATGCACTGGTAACCTCAAGGCTGGACTTCTACAATGTGCTCTACATTGAGCTACCTTTGTGCCAAGTTCAGAAACTCCAGTTGATTCAAAATATGGCAGCCAGATTGGTTACAGGAACATCCTGGAGCAAATCACTCCATTGGCTACTAATTAGCTTCCAGGCAAAGTACAAAATGTTGGTCTTGACCTTTAAAGCCCTACATGGTTTGAGTCCAGGTTACCTACAGTATTGCCTTCTCCTGTATAATCTGCCCTGAACACTGAGGTCCTCTGGGGGGGCAGCTGCTACAGCCTGCAAGAACTCGTCTGGCAGCTGTCACCTAGAGGACCTCTTCATCGGTTGCCCCAAGTCTGTGGAATGACCAGGCAGAAGAGATCCAACAGTTAAACCAGCTGTCGGAATATTATTATTATTATTATTGTTATTGTTATTGTTATTGTTGTTGTTGTTGTTGTTATTATTATTATTATTATTATTATTATTATTATTATTATTGTTATTATTGTTATTGTTATTATTATTATTTATATCCTGCCCCTCTGAAACCAATTGGGGCAGCTCACAATATTAAAATATACTATATATACTCAAAATATAAAACACATTTGAAGACCTATCTCTACCCAGGCAGTTTTAATAATAAATTTTAAACATGAATTTTATACTTCATCATAGATTATGTATTTTAATATAAATATTGTACAGAGCTATACATCTATACATGGTAATAGGGAATACAATGACTTCTATGATTCTAACTTTTGTGCTGAGTCATATATCTTTACATTTTAGATTAACTTGAGGGCAGTTAACAACAAGAAGAGCCAGTTGGACTTGAATTGGGCCAGATCCACCAGAATGGCTTCCAGTTTTCTCATCTCTGGCATGGGGCTGTTGGCCTGTATTGTATAAACCAGATGACACCAGGCCAGGGGGAACAAGGGCCTTTGGACCTGTGTGTACAGCCCCTTTGTTCAGAAAATGGATATTTAGGGCTTAAGACTTTGTAGAGAGAGGGAAATGAATGGGGCCCAACATAATCTCCAGTGACAAAAAAGTTGGTAATCATAGATTTAGAAATATTAGCAATATATTAAGTCATTCACAGAGTCATTGTCATACTACCATACATTTCCCTCCTAGCCAGAACTTGGAAAAATAAGGGTGGGGGTGGGGATGGAGCACAGCTCCATGATTTTCCCAGCCATTATAGAGAGATGACCCTGCATCATATGCCATCTTTCTGACAAATTCATATGGTCCAAAGGGCATACTGGAGCCATTTGGAGGGGGCAAGATGGATGTCAGAAAAAACAGCAGGGGCAGAATTTTTCTTTTATTTAATAAAAAAGCTTTATATTTAAATTTGATATCTGGGCTCATCAGCATGGAAATTGATATGTCCATGCTGGGTGGTGACAGTGGGTCTGAATTCATCCACCAATTGATGTCTTCATTTTGCAAGCTCTGGCAGTAAAATAGACTCTGACGCAACTGCATAACTAGGGCTATGCACAAATCTGCCCATACTACTACTACTATGCCTTGAAGTCATACTAGACTTAGGGCCAATGCATATGGCCTGTAAAGGGACACTCTGGGCCACCCCTGAGAGCAGTGAATCGGGGGAGTGGCAACCACACACCGCAGCCCTGATCCTCCTTTTTGCTATCCCCAAAAGAGTGGGCAAATGCTGCTCCTTTTGGAAGTAGCAAAAAGCCACCCTTTGAGCCACTGCCGTGGCTCTTTTGCACCCCTTTGGTGCAGCGTTGCCAAGAGGGTGCCCTGACACTGTGCACTGTGTGGACGGGCGTGCGGCATTGCAGCGGAGTTGGGGTGGAGTCGGGCCAGGCGGCATGCAGTTGCCCCGCCCCAACTCTACCCCCAGGCTGGCCTAAAGTGCCAGTCTGCATCTCCCTTACTCAAAATACTTTTTCCTTCTAACAGAAATCCTTAGTGGTTTCATCATAAGGTACCCTATGGGCCTTTGCAGACTGCCAGAAATAGTGCACATTAAATTGAGGCACTGCCCTGGCTCAGTGCTAGGGAATCATGGGAACTGTAATTTATTGTGGCACCAGAGCTCTCTGACAGAGAAGGCTCAATGTCTCAGAAAAAAATAAAATTCCCATGACTCCCTAGCACTGAGCCAGGGCAGTGCCTCAATTTAATGTGCACTATTTCTGGCAGTCTGCAAAGGCTCTATGAAATCCACTTCAAACTTATCTTTAAGCATAGAGTAGTGATTCCTGCAACCACTTTTTATGTATGGGTGTGGAAGCTAGAAAATGAATAAAGCTGAGAGGAAGAAAATCAACAGGTTTGAAATGTGGTGCTGGAGAAGATTTCTACATATGCCCATGGATTACTAAAAGGACAAATGCATGGGACCCAGAGCAAATCAGACCCGAACTTTCATTAGAAGGTACAGCATAGGCATTTTGTAACATGACTAAAGTGAGGCTGTTCTACTTTGGGACCCATCATGAGACAATATGACTCACTGGATAAGATTATGAATACTCAGCAAAATAGATGGCAGAAGGAAAAGAGGAAGATGACATTACATGTGGCTTGATTCAATCCAGGAATTCCTAGGCCTGAGTTCGCATAACTTGAGCAGAGCTGTTTATAATAGGGTAATATGTTTCTAATCTGCACTACAGAAATAAAGCAGTTTGACACTGCTTTAACTGCCATGGCTCAATGCTATGGAATTCTGGGATTTGTAGTTTGTTCTGGCACCAGAGGGCTCCAAAAGAGAAACCTAAATATCTCAGAAAGCTAAAAATCCCAGAAATTCCATGACATTGAGCCATGACAGTTAAAGCGATGTCAAACTGCCTTATTTCTGCAGTGCAGATTAGATCTTGGAGGTCTCTCATTCATAGAGACACCTTAAGGCAAAATCACCTTGACACCAAATAACAATTATAGCAATGACTAAGCAGCATCTATGAATATGAAACATATGTGCATGCGTGCGTATGTGCCTTTTCAAGTTGCTTGCTGACTTATGGTGACCCCATGAATTTCATAGGGTTTTCCTACACAGGAAATACTCAGAGGTGGTTTTGCCAGTTCCTTCTTCTGAAAAATAGCCTACAACACCTGATATTCATGGAAATCTCCCATCCAAGTACTAACCAGGACTGACCCTGCTTAGCTTCAAGATCAGACACAAATAAGTAAATGGTTTTGGATTCATAGTAACTACGTAGTCATGACTGTGACATTATTGTAACAATAATCTCCCTCCCTTCCCCAAATCACCCGAATTTAGCAACTGCATGGGGAGAAGGAAATCAATTTTGCTGGTGACTGGAGCATGGATGGATGATGCTTCCATTTAGTTTGGATGAACTCAGGCTGGGAGAAGTTACTTAGGGGCGTTGCAGACTGGACCTAAAGGGACAGCCTGGGGGTGGAGTTGGAGTGGGGCAGCTGCACGCCAGCTGCCCCAACTCCATCCCGATGCTGTCCTGACACCATGTTCCCATTTGCATGACGCGTGGTGTCAGGATGCCTTCCTGGCACAGTGTGTACACACGCTGCAATAACAGGGCATGGAAGAGCCATGGTGCTGGCTCTAAGGGTGGCCTTTTGCTGCCCCTAAAAGAAGTGCCATTTTGCCACTCTTTCGGGGGTGGCAAAAGGGAGGATTGGGGCTATGTTATGGGGTTGCTGCAGCCCCTATCCACTGCTAGCAGGGGTGGCCCAGAGCCACCCCAAACAATCCATCTATAGAGGCCCTTAGTTAAGTATATTTAACTACAGGATCCATTAGGATTAAATTCTTTTAAGACAGATGTACACTGTCATAAGATATTTTCTTACAACTTCAGAATCATTTTAGTGCTAATTTCCACATCTTCATTCTAAGTACTGAATTGCTCATTTGTATATTAGTACACTACTGATTGGAATTATAATGACATTTAATACACTGGGTAGTCTAATACAATTTAACTCTCTAATAATAGGAGAAAAGTGAGTGTAACAATTAGCAAACACTGAAGATAAACATTTCTATATAATGACAATATTAACTAGGGATGCTCAATTTAAACAAAAAAAAAACTTTAAGTACATCCTAAATTATACATAGCTAGATGCATTGGGGTTTCATTAAAAATGCATCAAGAAATATCGCTAGGATTGTAACAATATTACAAGATTTATTTTAAAAAAAACCTCTGTTAGGGAATACAAGGGAAACAGTGATAAAGGGAAACCAGTGGTAAAGCTTCTATAATAAAACTGAATAATCAAACTGCCTTTGTAATGACAACATGGTATAGCATAGTTCTTTGAGGACAGAGAACCAGTGGAGTGATGGATGCATACCTGTACATTGATTAACGGTACTCAGTGTGTAAACTGAATGACTAGAAAGTAGAAATATAACTCTTCATAAATTTCATCTCCACATTAAAGAGCAAATAATTTTTCTATTTTTCTTCTGCTGTCAGAAACTCCTTGAAAACAATGCATATTTCAAGGATTATTTATAATTTGGGACTTGCTATGTATAAAAAAAAAAGGAAAAAAATATGTTTTGTTGTGCAAAAAAAGTCCTGAACTGCAAAGATTCCCATCTTAGGGAATATTCTTCTCAGTGTGGTCTCAACATTCATGAATATCTTTTTTTTTTTTTAATCAATAGATCTTCTTTTTTTTTTTTTAATCTTTTCATATATTCTCTAGTAAAAAGTTATGCATGAAATGATCTTGATATAACACACAAGTTCTGCCTGTATACTTTTTAATAATGACATAGGCCAAAAGTAGAAGGAGGGGAAAAGACAATTTTCAGAGAGAAACTGATGACCACACCATCAACTCCCAAAATGGCCCAACAACTGATGTGCAGACCTCACCACTACCCCTGTCATTGCAAGAAAGGACCTTCCATAATAGAAGATTTGTGGCAACAAGCTGTGCCATACCATTATTATTTATTCCATTCTATGGCAAATGCATGCACATGAGCACATGAATGCTCTACTAGAAGCTGCCAACCACCCTCCATCTCTGCCAGGGACCAAGTTATTGGACATCCTGTGGTACAAGCCACATGACCAACCACTTGATCCCACAATCAACAAGCCATGTATCCACACTGCACATTTATAACACTTCAATGCCACTTTAAGTGCTATAGGCCTGTCCAATAGAATCTTTGGATTTTGTTCCTGTAGTTTTTGGACTGACATTTATTATTATTATTATTATTATTATTATTATTCTGTAAGTTTACACAGCACCGTATAATCAATTAAAATCAAATAAAGACTTGCCAGTAGTTTACACTCCATAAAGAACAATAGAGATTATTACATAAATTGGAAGCAATAAAAAAAACAACACAAGTTAAAAACAATGTAGAGTAACAATCATGTAAGGCCTGGGAATGCTTTCCTAAACAGAATTATCTTCAACTCAGCTTTGAAACTGGTTAAAGAGGTAATAGACCGTGCTTCTGTGGGAAGGAAGTTCCACAAATAGGGGGCAGCAAGTGAAAAGGGGTGGATCTGAAGAAGTGGAAATCCTTGGCTGGGACAGTAGTTTTGATTACCAGACCGTAGGGCACAGGTAGGAAGGCAAGGAGACATCAAATCCTACAGATAAGGAGGAGCCAAACCATGCAGAACCTTAAAAGTCACTAACAAAAGTTTGTAATAAATGCAGAAAGGGAGAGGGAGCCAGTGGAGGGACACAAGAAAAGGAGATGTGTGAGTGAAACAGTAAGAAGACATGATGATACTTGCAGCTGAATGTTGAACAGAAATTAGAGGACGAAGGTGGGAAAGAGGAAGCCCCATCCAAAGAAGATTACAATAATCCAATCGTGAAACCACTAGTGCAAAGACCAGAATCTGGCAGTGGATGCCAAAACATGTGTGATTTTCACAATATTAAAAAGAAAAAAATCTGCATACCTTAGCCATAGTCTGAATCTGGAAGATACATGACAAAGATGAATCAAAGATAAAACCAAGACTACAGGCTTCCTGCACTGGTTGAATACAGATATTGATAGAAAAGGAGTATTGCACAGTTTGTTTTGATGGAAAAACAAGTAGCTCAGTCTTGGCTGGATTGAACTTCAAACACCAGTGAAGCATCCAGTCAGAGACAGCTGCAGAACAAGATGAAACTTGCAGTTTGACAGCTGGAGAGAATTCAGGGGTAGAAAGATGCAACTGAGTATTGTCGGCATACAGATGGTTATGAAGGCCAAAGAAGCTAATGAGATTACCTAAGGACAGGGTATAAAGAGAAAACAACAAATGACCAAAAACAGAGCCCTGTGGAACTCCAGGAGACAAGGCCTGACTGCCCAGTTGGGAACAGAGTCAGAGAACCCAAGGTCAGAAAGTATGTCAGGCAGGAGACTGTATTGATGGAGTGCTGTGGGCAAAAACTGGATTGAAAAAGGATTTAAGACAGATTTACTTAGCAGAGAATTCTCAGTATGTCACCAAACTAAAAATTCCAGAATTCTGTTGTAGGCAGCCATGACAGTTAAAGTGGCATTAAAATGTTATAATTTTGCAGTGTGGATACAATCTAGGAATGTGCACAGATGACAATCACATTCTTTTTATTTTGGTTGTTGCATGAAGAAATCCTCTTTGATAATGCCAGGAGGACCCAAGATATACCTTGGGATGAGAAAATATATTATGGATCTCTAAAATAAAATTGGTTTGTGCAGAAACTGTGGGACTTCCACGCCCCCCCCCCCCAAAAAAAAATCTGGAGGCACTCCCAGATCCCCAAACCAAGAAGAGATTCAGAAATCAGAAAATGTATTTTTTTTTTCCCCTGAACAATTTTTAAAGGCAATCAGTTCTGTTTTTTGTCAGAATTGGGAGAAATCTGAAGACATATCATTTCCTTGTGAGAGGATTATGGCTCCCAGTTTTCAGGCAGTTACAGGGGTGGTCATGGGCTATGTGCATATATAAACTAGGTGTGTGTGGTTGGGTGTTTTAAATGGATCTGATAATATATTTTTTAAAAATGGCATTATTCGAAGAAACAAAGTGGAAGAAACATAGTGGCATGGTTGCCTCTTCTGAGATAATCAAGGCTCCTTAGTTTCTGCTAACTAGGTAGTACATGGATTTCTTTTATGTAAAAGCAGCCTTTACATCTGGAAGGTATCCCCCCCACACACACACAAAAAGAAAAGAAAAGATGCATTTATCTCATGTTCCCTATGGATGCTTGTTATGAAAAATATAGGGGTAAGTAATGCTAAGCAAGTTAATGACAGAGAAGCTTTAAGGCCGTCTCTGCGCTGCAGAAATAATGTAGTTTGACAACACTATAACTATCATGGTGCCATCCTATGGAATCCTGGGATTGTTGTGGCTCTGGGGTGAAGCAGACAGGCAGCTAGGAGTGGCCTCTGACTGCTCCAGCCACAGTTGCCATCCCCCATTGTGACTAGATGGCCCACTCCCGAACCACGGTGGCAGATGGCTGGCTCTCAAAATGCTGTGGCCTCAAATGGGCTGGCAGGAGTGGATTAAATTTGCTCCTTTTGCCCACAGCTTCTGGCCACTTCAGAGGCATGCATTATCTAAATGCCATGCCCCTGAAGCAGCTGGAAGCAGTTCTATTTGGTCTATCTGTTTTGGGCCTTTCTGATAGAACTCTCTGACAGAGAAGGCTAAATATTTCACAAAACCAAATCCTAGAATTCCATAGCTTTGACCCATGGAAGTTAAAGTAGTCTTTAACTGCATTATTTCTGCAGTGCAGATGCAGCCAAAGTAAGAAACCTATGATGTGTCCAAATGCAAGGAGCATGGAGGAGTTGCACCAATCAATTCTCCTCCACCCTATCATTTTCTAGGAAGTACAGTGAAAATGGTCAATATCATAATGGAAATGTCAAGACATCTGTAATCTTTTAGATGAAACTTTGCAGGACTAGGAGACTTATCACTGAAAACTAGTGTACAGCTTTTTTTGTGGTAGAATGGCCATCTGACAATCCAATCCTTTGCCTATCCCAAGTTGCAATGCAAGGTTGAAAAAAATTATCATCATGACCGTCCAAGAGCTGTAGAATTTAAATCAGAAACATAAATTTTCATTTTGTGGTACAGCAAAAACAGTTACTTAAATAGAGATAATTATCCAAGATTTTGGATACAATTTGTATTTCTAATATAGAATTCTTCTTTCATGTTTTCATAGCTTCTAAATTTCTGAACTAGCCAGTACCATATCTCTTCACATCATCTTGGTATAACATTTGGATTTGGGATAAAGAATTGCTCCTTATAACAGCTATTGTAGATATTGGCAGCTGCATATAATTTGCATATAGTTGCTTGCCTTCGCCAATATCTGTTATTTTAATCCAGAGCTCAAGACCTGTAGCAATAATAATGGTTTGCTATGGCCCCGAATAGACAGGCCAAATGAAGCAGCTTCTGGCCACTTTGGAGGTGTGCCATTTACATAACACACACCTCCCAAGTGGCTGGAAGCTGCACTGAGTCTGCACTCCAGTCCTTTAGACTGGAGCAAAATGAGCCAAGATCTTTTATTTACCATGAAATGAAACAGAGAGTGGAAGGTTAAAGACACCGAGGTTCAGAATTTGAGCTACATCATCAGCCTTTACACTGAAGATATGATTTTGATGCTCAGTAAGCCTTGAAAGACCCTTCAATATCTAAAAGTTATACTAGAAGACTTTCAAAATTATCTGGATTGAGGTTTCATTTTCATAAATCTGCTTGTATGTATTTCAATATTCCTCCTGCTACTGAACCATTTTCCAAACATTAAATATTCCTTTAACCAATAAACAATTCTACCATTTGAGAGTGCAAAAATAAATTCAGAAATAGGTACAAATAGGAAAAAATGCCATTATTTAGTTCTCAGATTGTTGAAGAAATCCTATTTCTGAGAATATGTGAAATGCACTTATTTTATTCTAAAATCAGCAATTATAGTGTGAAAACATAAAAGAGGCTATGACATTTCACTATTAATTTCACTCAGGGAAGTAATCCTTCACTAAGGGGTTGTCTGCTAAGAGAAATGACCTTGCCATTTTGAAACCTTCCTGTTTAGAAGATGCATGTGGCTGAAATGGGATGAAAACAGACTGAAGTAACTCTCTGGGTCTTAATACTGGAACAGAAAACATCCCAGTTTGCTCCAGTTCATCATGGAAAGAGTGAACTATCACACCATCATGCAGACCAGTGTGCCTATGTGGAGAAAGGAGGAGGGGCCTGGTGTCCAGCAGACATAGTCAGGAGCAGGTGCCCTGGGTGAGCTGCAGGTGCCATTCCTGGCCATA
This sequence comes from Phrynosoma blainvillii, assembly GCA_026167975.1. Classification (NCBI taxonomy): domain Eukaryota; kingdom Metazoa; phylum Chordata; class Lepidosauria; order Squamata; family Phrynosomatidae; genus Phrynosoma; species Phrynosoma blainvillii. Next base: position 202,789,028 of record JANUYF010000003.1, read on the forward strand.
ATGTGTTTTGTCTTCCATCCCTGAATTGATCACACAAGCACACAAGTGATCAGCTGCATTGTCAACCTATTGCACACCCAGTGAAGCAAAATAACAATACAGTTCCAACAATACAATGGATTTAATAGAAACATTAAAAAACTGGCCAGTCTAACAGGGGGCATGGGGGTGGATGGAGAGAAAGTGGGCATGTATAGGGGGCTCAATGATCAAGCTGTGCCAATGTGTGGCTGGGTACACTGTTGTGTCATATGGGGAACAGATCAATTGTGTGATTGAGCAGCTGGTTGCTCAGCTAGTCTAATGTCCTGGTGGCTGAGTGGGATGAGGGAGGTGATTGGCAGTTGTTGGCAGCATGTTTGTGCACAGGTGCACAAATAGAAAAAAATGTTTGGCATGGCTTGTAGCCATTAATGCTCTTCTTTGTGGAAAGGGAGCAGTGCATATTGTGGATCAGTTGCTAGCCCGTTATGGAAGGTGGCCTTTCCCCTTCATCTGCTTTCAGCCTAAATTTATTCTCAAAGGTAGTAATGAGTAATTTCAGTAATTGTCTTCATGCTGCAAGAAAATCTTTAAAAACTACAACATTTTTGAAGGGTATTCTCAATTTAGGACTTATTCTTATTCACACATGGTTGTTTTGCACACACAAAACCAATTGGGGATTTGTGTTGCGTAATTGATTTGCATAGAAACTGGCATTTTCTGCCCAGGAATTAATATTTTTGTGTTGAAATATCATTTCACATGTACAAAATGTTGTTTCATGTACAGAAAAAAAGCTGTTTTCTATTCAAATCAATCATAGACAAATTTTACACAGAATAATTCACCAATATTTAAATAGTGATATATATATTTATACAGAAAATGATGTTTTCTTTGCCAAACAGCCAAGTGTAAATTTTGTGCAAAATAGTGCCAAAAAGCAAAATTCTTGTCAGTCCAGGTTTCTTCTCATCAAAAATTTTCAACAGTTGAAAAAACATGTTTTTGACCATTTTTAAGAATATTTTTGAATATTCTTTCCATTCCTCATTCCACTATATTATAATCCTGATTTATATTAGGAAGAAAATCAATTTAATGTAAAACATTTTCATAAAGTAGGATTATATACATGCTGTGATTTACATACTGCTTTTCAACCATTTTCATGGCATCTGTGGAAGAATTAACTTTAAGGTTTAAATATAAATTGGCTTATGCAGTATCAAATTAATATTTTCATCATGTAACCATATGTTAAAACACATGCTTTACAAGAGCTTACGTCATCAGAAATTTACTTAGACATGATGGATGATTATGTTAATGGATTTGTCTCCCAAATATATAATAGTTCAATTGATTTTGATATGTCTCCCTCAGATGATCCCTTTCAAAAGAGTCTCTGCTTCATAGAATCATAGAATCACAGAGCTGGAAGAGACAACTAGGGCCATCCAGTCTAATCCTCTGCCATGGAGGAATACACAATCAAAGCACTATCCAGCCTCTTTTTAAAGACCTTAAAGAAGGAGAATCCACCACCCTCCAAGGCAGCATGTTCCATTGTCAAGCAGCTCTTAGGATTAAGACATTCTTCCTAATGTTTAGGTGGAATCTCTTTTTCCTGTATATATATATATATATATATATATATATATATATTTCGAATGATTGCTCAAAATTGGAAAGGCCTACAAAAATTATCGTTCACTCTTGGTATAAGAAGTTGTGGTCTCTTTCTTTCATGGAAACAAAATGACAAAACAGGTTAACAACTCATGAAATGAACTCCATGATTACTCTTATATTATAGATTGGTTTCCATTTATTTCTTTTATTAATATAAATACAGATAATCTTGATTCACCAGGTTCTCATGTCAGCCTTTGGAATGATCCCACAAAAACAGGAAAACTAGTATGTGTATGGCCCAAAACAGATGGACCAAAAAGTGTGGCTTTCAGCTGCATTTGGGATGTAGCAATTAGATGCCCCAAACATGGGGGGAAATCATGCCAGATACATATCTTCCCCAAAGAACCAAGCCAAAAAAAGTGGTAAAATACCGCTCCTTTTGCCACCCCATTTCAAAAGTACTGCAGAAGCCTAGTAGTAAGGTCCACATGTTTTTGCTAACCACCCACCTCCCTTATTCTTTTCTTGGGTTGGGGGGCATCAGGGGGAATTGCTGGTGGGGATATTGGTGGTGGCTTTGCCTGGTGACATCATTGCATCCTTCAGGGGGTATTGTACCATCTTGTTTAAAGGAGGTGGTGGTTAAGCCACTCCTGAAAAAACCTTCCCTGGACCCCCTGGATAGAAACAACTACAGACCAGTCTCCTTGCTACCTTTTTTAAGTAAGATGCTCAAGAGGGCAGTTGCCTCCCAACTCCAAGCTGTCTGGGATGAAACTGATTATCTTGATCCATTTCAAACCGGCTTCAGGACAGGATATGGAGTTGAGACTGCTATGGTCGCTCTGGCCGATGACCTCTGCCTGGGCATCGACAGGGGTAGTGTGACCCTGCTGGTGCTCTTGGATCTCTCACCAGCCTTTGATACAATGGATCATGCCATCTTCTTGGATCGGTTGAGAGTTGGGAATCGGAGGCACTGTGCTTCAGTGGTTCTGTTCCTTTGTCTTAGGCAGATCCCAGAGGGTGAGGCTCGGGGACAGTTGCTCTTCCAAAATTGAGCTTAATTGTGGCATCCCTCAGGGCGCCATCCTGTCCCCAATGCTATTCAATATCTATATGAAGCTTCTGGGTGAGATCATTCGGAGGCATGGAGCGTATCATGGAGACACTCAGATATATTTCTCCATGACCAGATCATTGGCTCAGACTTCAGATGGCGTCTCACCTCTCAATGACTGTTTCAGAGTGGTAATGGATTGAATGAGGAAAAACAGATTGAAACTAAATCCAGACAAAATGGAGGTACTGACAGTCACGGGCCCAAAACCAGGTCTGGGAATACAACTTCTAGTCCTGGACGGAGTCACACTCTCCTCTAAGGACTGTGTTCACAGTCTGGGGGTGTTCCTAGATTTGTCGCTTCACATGATTAGTCAGGTGAATGTGACGGTCAGGAGGGCCTATTATCAGCGTCGGCTGATACGCCAACTGCACCCTTACCTGGATATGAGGGATCTGGAAACTGCGGTACACACCTTGGTAACCTCACGTTTGGAATACTGCAATGCACTCTACATGGGGCTATCCTTGTGCCTAACCTGGAAACTTTAACTGGTACAAAATATGGCAGCCAGGTTAATTACAGGAACAACTAGGAGAGAGCACATAACACCCGTGCTTAAATCTCTCCACTGGCTGCTGATTAGTTTCTGGGCACAGTACAAGGTGTTGGTTTTAACCTTTAAAGCCCTACATGGCTTGGGTCCATCTTATCTCAGGGACCACCTCTTCCCGTATGACCCCCCCCCCCCGCACACTCCGGTCCTCTGTGAGGAATCTGCTTCAGCCTGTGAAAACTAGGCTATCGCAGACCTCCCAGAGGGCCTTCTCAGCGACCACTCCCAGACTATGGAATGACCTACCGGACGAGATCCGTCTTATTACCACTCTTGATAGCTTTAAAAAAGCAGTCAAGATGGATCTCTTCCAGCAGGCCTTCCTGGAATAACTCCCGGCTCACTGGAGGTGGTTGCTTACTCATCCCCCCCTTGCTGCTATTGCCCGTTGCCCTAAGTTGGTTTTATATAGTATTTTATGTGTCATTTTAACTTTGCACTGGTTTAATTTAGTTTTAAGGGGCGGGAGGGTTAGGGATTGGTTGACGGAATGTTTTACTCTGTATCAGTTTTAATCTGTTGTATGCTGCCCCGGTTGCTGAAGCAGGGGGACGGGTTAGAAATAAAATTTATTATTATTATTATTATTATTATTATTATTATTATTATTATTATTATTATCATCCCATGTCACTGCGGATGGGTGCTGGTTTACTTTATTTATTTATTTATTTATTTCAATTATCTATATCCCACTTTTCTCCCACAATGGGATTCAAGGTGGGTACATGACTCCTCTGGAAGCCCTCCTTCATGGGGTACCTCACCCTCATACTGGGGGGGGGGCTGCCACCAGGACAAATTCTTCTAGGGGATTTTCTGAGTGTCCGCCTCCATGGCCACCTCCTGAAGCACAAGAGTGGTCCCTGTCCCTATCCCCCAGAACCAAATTAGGATGTCATAACCATGAATGTGTCCACAGCTGTTTGACTGATGGAGGTCTCATCAGAGTCCAGCAGTTCTCTCTGGTCACCTGTGCAATAGGGGAGCAGGGTCATGGCTTCACTGTGCCCACCCTGGCCTCTCTGTCAGTGGCTGTACCTGAGAAGGTGCCATGTCATTTTGTTGTCTCCCCCATCCCTTTGTCAGACCCCTGATACATGTTACCTGTGGTGGTATCAAAAAGCTCCCAGTAGCCTTCTGCCTAGTGGGAGCCTTCCCTCCTTCAAGTCTGGGTGCCTGACCTGATGGGACCCAGGCAATTTTGGTGCTCCTGGCCACTCTCTTGAGGTGTGTGCTAGAATCCACATGAAGGAAGGTGTGGTGCTCTTTGTAGAAGGGCATAGTAGAAGCACTCCAGCCACTCTGCATGTTGTGATCAGTCACCTTTAGGTACTTTGCTCTGAGGCCTTTGCTGTTTGTCTGGCACTCATGAGCTGTGTGTTGATGGCCCTTTGTCCTCATTGCTTCTGCCACTTTCTTGAATGTTTCAATATTCTGGTGGGATTACTTGAGTTCCTACTGCATGGTGGCCTCTCTTCATATGGCTATGTGGTCATTGTTTCTGCAGAGGACCAAGAGACCCCCTCCCTCTTTTCCCTTGGTTTGTGGATGGTTAATGGCTCCTATATACATGTATGGTGGTTCTGCAGTAAAGCATCTAAAATCCGGATAAAGTATTTTCTGAAAGAAATAATATTACTAACCAGCATCTACTCTAGAACTGGATCTCCTGTTTTTGTTTGTTTGTTTGTTTGTCTCCTCCCCCCAAAGTACATAGTGCAAAAGTATCTCACAAACTCTTAACTGGTTATTTATGACTAGCTGCTAGATTGATTATCACTCAGTTGTGGAAAGATTTGAAGAAGATATCTGTGAGATCCTGGTATGACAACTAGCTTTGATCAAAATGTTTAAATAGCTAAAGGAAAGAAAGAAAAACACAATTTTATTGTGATTTGAAATTGTTTTATTGAATATATATTGGTGAGGGAAGATAATGTTATAATGAACATTAAAATCTTTTTGGCTGACTTGTGTAAAGAAACCCTTTTGATATCTTTTAATTTTGTATTATGGCTGTGTACCATCATAGAAATGTAATTCTGTATACTACCATTGGTGTGTGTGTGTGTGTGTGTAATCAATGTTGATTTTGATTTTAAAAAAACTAAACACGTGCACACACACACATGCCTACAGAGGAACCGACTTACATTAAAACTTATTTAGAATCAGGATGTCAGAAATAATTAGTAGACTGATTTCTTCTACTAAGCACTTCTTGAGAAATGATATTGAAAGGGTTAACAATGCAGTTATATTTATAGTCTACATAGCCCTACTAGAAGGAGAATTATCACCCTAATTTGACCTGTCTTAATATTGTTTGGTTGCTGAAAGGAAGTGCATTTGCTGAAGGGTTGAAGTATTATTAAAAAAATATCTTTCACTCCATACTGAGTGTCTTAAAGCTGTTAATTAATAATAAGTTATAATAATAATAATAAAATGTATTTCTATCCTGCCCCTGTGCGGATACAACTGGGGTGGCTTACAGCATTAAAATAGAATAAAAATACAATATAAAACCCAGAAACCCACCCACCCCTTAAGATAATATTAAACAATCGAGCTATTAAGATATACTTAAAATACATCACAGTAAGACAAAAATAAAATAAAATAAAATAAAATAAAATAAAATGACAGTAGTTGCAGCAACAATGACAACAATGATAGTGGGGGGAGAGACGGACTTGAGGCCCAGATAATTACTCAGAAAATTCCTTCCAGAAGAGATCCATCTTGACAGCCTTTTTAAAGCTCGTTAAGTTGGTAATATGATGGATCTCATCTGACAGGCCATTCCATAATTTGGGAGTGGCTGCAGAGAAGGCCATCTGGGTGGTTGCAGACAGCCTAGTTTTCATAGGCTGCAGCAAATTCCTCCCAGAGAACCTGATGTGTGTAGGGTGGATTATATGGAGGTGATCCTGAAGGTAGGTTGGACCCAAGCCATTTAGGGCTTTAAAGGTAATAATCAACACCTTTTACTGTGCCCAGAAACTGCTGGGCAGCCAGTGAAGAGATTTTAAAACTGGCATTATGTGGTCTCTTTTTGATGTTCCTGAGACCAGTCTGGCTGCCATGTTCTGTACTAATTGAAGTTTCTGGACCAAGCATGAGAGTAGCCATATGTAGAGCACATTACAGAAGTCAAGACCAGAGCATGCATCACAGAGCATGCATCACAGTTTCTAGGTCCCTAGCTTCCAGGAAAGGGTGCAGCTGCAGTATCAGCCGAAGCTGATAGCAGGCACTCTTGACCGTCATGTTTACTTGATCTGTCATCTGAAGCGACGGATCCAGGAGTACCCCCAGACTGTGAACACAGTTTTTAGAGGAGAGTGTGACCCCATCCAGGACTGGAGACTGTATCCGAATACCTGGTTTCAGGGCCGCTACTGTGAATACCTCCATTTTATCTGGATTCAGTCTCAATCTGTTTTTCCTCATCCAGTCCATTACTGCCTTAAGACAATAATTGAGAGGAGAGACACCATCTGAAGTCAAAGCCGAGGACTGAGACATGTAGAAATGTATCTGGGTGTCATCATCATACTGATAACAGCCTGCCCCATGTCTATGGATGATCTCTCCCAGCAGCTTCATATAGATATTAAATAGCATCGGGGACAGGATGTCACCTTGAGAGATGCTGCACTTAAGCTCTTTCATTGTAGAGTAACTGTCCCCGAGCATAACCCTCTGGAATCTGCCCGAGAGGAAGGAACGGAACCACTGCAATGCAGTGCCTAAAATTCCTAACCTTCTCAGGTGATCCAAGGGGATGATACGGTCTATCGTATCAAAAGCCGCTGAGAGGTCCAGTAGCACCGGTAGGGTCACACTACCCCTGTCGATGTCCAGACAAAGGTCATTGGCTAAGGCGACCATGGCAGTCTCAACACCATATCCTTTCCTAAAGCCAGTTTGAAATGGATCTAGATAATCGGTTTCCTCCAAGACAGCTTGGAGTTGAAGATCAATTGCCCTCTCGATCATTTTGCTCACAAAAGGTAATAAAGAGACTAGCCTGTAGTTATTCATATCCAGGGGGGGTCCAGGGAAGTTTTTTTTCAGAAGCGGCCTAACCGCTGCTTCCTTTAAGCAACATGGAACATGACCTTCCCTAAGGGATGCATTCATGATGTTCCTAAGGAACATCCTCAAGGCATCTCCCCCCCCTGGATGGCCAACCACGAAGGGCAAGGATTAAGAGGGCATGTTGTTTTCCTCACTCTACCAAGAAGCTTGTCCATGTCATCAGTACTCACAGATTGAAACTGATCCAGTAAAATTCCATCAATGGAGTTGCTGGACACCTTGTCTTTTGATTCTGTTACAACACTGGCGTCTAAGTCGGCTCTTATCTGAGAGATTTTATCTGCAAAAAAGTTGTTAAACACATCATAGCAGGCCGTTGTTGGGTTACGTAATGGGTTCTGCACAGGTGGAACCTTACCACCCTAAACAGCTCTGCTGGATGGGATTCTGCAGATGCAATATATGCAGAGAAGAAAGATTTCCTATGACGAGTCTTGTCAGATAAGAGCCGAGTTTTCTGCTAGATGCGCTCTAGTCATTGTCCAGCCTACTTCATCTTCCTAAGCCCCTCTGCATGCCATGGCTTACGTTAGAAGTGGGCTGGAAAGGACACTTGAGAGTGATTGTGACGATAGCCTTGGCCAGATCGGTGTTCCAAGTATTAACAAAAAGCTTCAACAGAATCACTGGCGTTACCAATTGTTAATCACTCCAAGGCTTTTTGGAATACAAATGGTTCCATTAGCCTTTGAGGGCAGACCATTCTAATAGATCCACCACCCCTGGTGTAGTGGAAAGTGGCTTTTAGTTCAATCTTAACCAGGAAATGATCCATCCATGACAATGCAGTGGTTTTGATAACCTCCTCCCACGGATGTTCCTGTTCCATACTAAAGACTGCATCAAGGGTATGACCCACACAATGAGTGGGACTGACGACCAATTGGGATAGGCCCATGTTTGACATGGATTCCATGAACTCCCAAGCTGCGCCTGTTAGATTTGACAGACTGGTCTTGAGTGGGATGTTGAAGTTGCCCAAAACTAGAAGTCTGGGCGACTCCAACAGCAACTCTGAAACCAGCTGTGTCAGCTTGATTAGGGAGTCAGATAGACAATGGGGTGGCTGGTATACTAACAGAATCCCCAAACTCTCCGTAGTCCTCAGGCTCAGGTATATACACTTGAAGTTTACTGTGTTCCGGACAGGTATCCTGGTCAAGATCAGGTTGTTCTTATGAACTAAAGCCACTCTGCCCCCCCCCCCCCCGCCCACTTCCTCTTACCGGCTCACTAACCAAGTACCCAGCTGGGAGAGCGTGCGTCCAGGTCACAGCAATGGCTTCTCCCAACCAGGTCTCTGTGAAGCAAGCCAGATCAGCAAACTCATCTAAAAGGAGGTCATGGATAATATGAGTCTTATTTTTGACTGACCTGGCATTGTGATGTTGATTTGTGAGATGTGATTGTAAATGCAGCAGAGTTCAGAAGCCTGCTTCTTTTCACCAGCCATCCTGGAAATGCTGTTTCCACAAAGACACATTTGTAAATCCAAAGTAAAGCTTTATTGTTGCATAATAAAAACAGAAAAGAAATATATGCAATCCATCTTGCCCAGGGGTAGGTGACCTGTCCCCTTTAAGGGCCGAGGGACTTCAGCTCCCAGAAGCCTCAGCCATGTTGGCCAATAGTCCCATGTTGGCCAAGAGCTCCTGGGATTCTGGGAGCTGAAGTCCCTCGGCCCTTAAAGGGGACAGGTTGCCTACCCCTGATCTTGCTAATGGCAAAGACCATAGGATCACATCTTGTAGATGTTGTTGTAGTTATCAAGTTAAGTTGAAAAGACATATAGCAAGTATTTAACAAAGGTGAACAAAGGAACTCTTGGCCCATCCCATACTCCACCTCCTGGGTGTTAACCTATATGATGATTGATCTGCTGTATCCCAGCCTCTAGAAAAGCCTCTAACTGTGTGTCATTCCCCACATGACCTGGTTCTCATGAGAAACATATGAGCTCATGTGTTTACCTATCAGCATCCTGTTCCCAGTCCCAAAGTGTTTTTGTTATTCTGTACTGTGTGAAATTGATTTGGCTTTAAACCATCTGCTGACCGAGTCCTCTTTGTTTCCTTAGACACTTTTCCCATAAGAGATTTTTCACACACACATCTCTACATTTCACTTTGACTGTATATCCCATCCATATTCCAACAGAGTAAGGGTCTGTGGAATGATTGGTACGCTCTCCAATCCATTCCAGGAAACAGGGTGAACTGAAGGTGGGATAGCTTTCAAACATCGATCCCACCTTCTTTTGTAACATCCCTTCACTCTGTTCCTGCCATACCTTCCTTTCCCCCACACAATCTCAATTTTCACTCCCAAATCATTCCCGGCCCCTACAGGAGAGGATGGTATTGAGGCAGCTGGATGGCCTTCTTCCCAGTGTTCTCCTAACAGTGGTGCTACCAATAATTGACTGTCCCCCTCATCGACTCCCCCCTCCCAGTGTTCTCCTAACAGCGCTGCTACTGATAATACCAAAGTTGGGCAAGCTGACTGTCCCCCTCATTGACTCCCCCCCCCCCCCAAAAAAATTACCACCACAAATAGTAATGGAATTTGGGGTAGCCAGACAATGGAGAGAGGAGAGTCACGCCCGCTGATGTCAAGAACTGGTGTGGGGGGGGGGCTAAATAGCCTCCGCTGAGGTCTCTCAAATCATGCAACCATTGCGGCCACTGGTGTTAAAGGGGCTGTTAAGGTTGTCTGAGTAGCCTCCACTGGGTCCTCCCGCTGCCCCTGATGTTAAGGGGTAGTGGGAGGGGCTATATAGCCTCCACTGGGGCTTCTAAAGCCACGCCACCGTGACCACCACCACCACTGGTCTTAAAGGAGCTAGTGGGACATGCTGAATAGTCTCCACTGGGTCCTCCTGCTGCCACTGATCCTCCTGTGGTGGGACCTTTATAATTTCCCCTCTGGGCTTCTCCTCTCACTGCAGCTTGTGAAGAGCCGGTGGTAAAGGTGGGGCCTTTACAATTTCCCCTCTGGGCTTCTCCTCTCACTGCAGCTTGTGGAGAGCCAGTGGTAAAGGTGGGGCCTTTATAGTTTCCCCTCTGGGCAAACTTAGAGGGGATACAGACAAGAAGCGGAAGATTGGGGCCGGTGCTAACACATGCAGTGGCCCCAATCCACCCTTCTGCCAGCCCTGGAAGGAGCACTAAAATGCCGCCCCTTCCAGAGTGGGCAAAAGGGGCGGCCGAAGAAACGCTGCATGTCTCTTTAGCATCTCTTCCAGTGCAGCGTGTCTTGATGCTGCACCGGGAGGATGTCATCAGAGTGCTCTCTGTGTGCAATGGCACGTGCTCTGAGGATGTCCTTGGGAAGGGGTTGGGGCACCCGTTGTGTGGCTGCCCCTCCCCTTCCCTGGCTCCAAAATGGCGCTTTGTGCTGTCTGCAGAGCCCCTATGCTATCCCAGACATTGTTCATGCTAAAATGGGTCAGTCTTAAAGGTGCTGCTAAATTCCTCTCACTCTTTCCCCCCTCTTTTTTCTCCTTTTATGCATAGCCTGTTTTATCCCGACCTCAAAAATAAAATGAAAACTACATGCATGGTTTTGTGTTGTATTCATGTTAAACCATGTCTCACTTCTTACTTTGATACATTTGCAAGACTTGACTCTTGAGGGTGATTGGTAACCCCAAAAGAATATATTTTCAATTATGAGATTAAGAAAACTAGTACAGTGATTGTTGTGAAGTTAATTGCCTGAAACTGAAAATTGTATTTTAAAATGACTGTCCATGATTGCCTGTGATTCAGGATCAGACTAGATAATCAACTGGGTCTCTAGATGAGACAGTTTTTTTTTCTGTCTGTCTATTTGTTTCCCTTAGCTCTGTGCTCTGTGCTGCATCAAGGTTGCATTGATAAGCTTGAAGACTTCATGTACTGTAAACATTTTCTTTATCCTATGTATGTTCTGAAAACAATGGCTGCTTAGCAAAAAGTGTTGAATATTGTGAAACTAACTGAACTAGAGAGGGAGGGGGGACTGATCTTCCTATATGCCTGTAAGAATGCTAAATAAGATTCTCATTTTGCTTAATTTGGAGCTCAGCATCTTTGGAAAGTTATTTCCTCTTGAAACTGCTAGCGTAATTATTTTTTTCCAGAATAAAATTTACTTTCTTTCATTCCGTGGAGTCTCTCTGTCCCATTTTTCTGCTACAGTTGGCCTACACCCTTTACATTTTATTAATCCTTCACCTCAGCAGTCTCCTTCCAAAGTCACAAACCTCTTTTCCCAAAGAATTTCAATATTGTTCTAAAATTTAGGGAAGAGAATTTAGTCATCTGATATGTGCCCATTGAATCCCAAGTTAAACTGAACAATAAAAAATCTACACTGTTGAAACAGAAGCACATGAGTTTGACCAGAAAATGGTAACAATTTCATCAAGCTGTTTCTTCTTTAAGACTTTACATATTCTGTAATGTTTCCCAAATTCACATAAGCAAATAAAGGAAGGAAACCAACTATAGGGATTTATTTTATTTTTATTTTTATTTTTATTTTTTTGCTAAATTAGTTCCCAAAGGAAACAACAAGAAATTTTAGCAATTTTCTTCCCAAATTGTTAATTTTTGTGGGTGGACAATGCTGTTTCTGTACCAAAAATGCTAGACTTTTTCTGGGAGGGGGGGGTGTTCTGAATTTTGTGCAGAATAATTCTTGAACTTAAAAGTTTCTCATCAGTCTAGAATTCTTCTCATTAATGCTTGCTGACATTCAAAAAGTGCTTTGCTGTGATCATTTTTTTTTAAAAAAAGGAGTTTAAAAAATATCAAATAATGTAGAGTTCTAGCTCCTTTGGAAACACACTTCTTTTTTGCAGATACAATTTGGGATTGGAGCCAGTAAGACAGAGCCACTAACATTTTAATGATATGGCCTTTCTTCATGCAATTAATACATGAAGAGGAATATATAGCATAGTATCCTGAAGTTTCAATACTCCTAATAATAACAGGTTAGAATTATGTACATTTTAGCATAGTAAAACTAAAATTTGAATAAAATATCCTTCCCCACAAAAGTTAGAATCATACAAACCATCGTATTCACTGTTACCATGTATGGATGTGACAGCTGGACAGTTAAGGAAGATGCTAGGAATAAAATCAATTCATTTGAGATGTGGTGCTGGAGAAGAGTGTTGAGGATTCAATGGAAAGCCAAAAAGACAAACAAATGGGTTTTAGAGCAAATCAAGCTGGAAACTTCCCTGGAAGCCAAGATGACCAAACTGAGGCTGTCATACTTCAGATACATCATGAGAAGGGAGGACTCATTGGAAAAGACAATGATTCTGGGAAAGATGGAGGGAAATAGGAAGAGAGGAAGGACACATGCCAGATAGATGGACTCTATTAAGGAGGTCATGGGTATGAGTCTGCAAGAATTAAACAAAGCAGTGGAGGACAGAGGGTCTTGGAGATGTCTCATCCATAGGGTCAACATGGGTCAAAATCGACTTGAGGGCAATTAACAACAAAAATCCTTCCCGATAGTCAAGAGAGATCTGACTTATCTGCTATTTTCATTTTCTCTCTAATCCAGCCCAGTGTTTCATAAAGATAATGAAGTTCTTCTCTATAAGTCACTTTGTCAATAAACTAGCTCAGTAATAACCATCACAATGTAATTCAGAACATTCACAGTAAAAGCATACAGGATCTGTTTACTTCATTGTCATTAATTAGACTTTTTATTAACATTGCCAACAATAGTCCAGAAGGGGAAAGGGGTATCAATTAATCCTTAAATACAAAGTTTTAATAATAACGTTAATTTCTAATTTACTTCTAATTATCCAGTTAAACACCAATAAAAAGATACTTTACATTTGAATATATTAATACAATTACACTTGTTTTACTAATGTATTTTGAGTAAACTAAACAGCCACACAATTTGCATCAGCTTGTTGGTGTCTCTTCAGTGTTTGTTGACTGGTAATTAACATTACATAAATATTAACTAAAATCCTTTCCTAACAGTGGGAAATTTTAATATGTTTCAGTCCATGTTGTTGCCAAATGGAGAAGTTCTGTATTTCCTTCTTATCTTCTTAACACCTAGAAATACTAATAGCTACAACACATGTTCTATGTTCTCTAATTTCTGTTCTCTGAGTATCCAAGAACTGAAGACAAATTCACTTTAAAATTTTGATTTGATCAGGAAAAAAATATTGCTGCATTAGAGACAACCAGGATGTTTTACTCTGTCACAGCTAGACATTTATTTCCTAGTAAAAGTATATTAATTATGCTGCCTTTTATTTCTATGATGTATGTGAAAATATAGCTCCTGTATTCAAACCTTAGTGGCCTAGATACCCTAAAGCCACAGATCCCATCAGATCTTGGAAGTCTACTCAGGGTCAGTTCTGGTTAGCACTTGGAATGGAGATCTCCAATGATTACCAGGTGCTGTAGGCTATATTTAAGAGGAAGAAATTGACAAAAAAAATCCTTATCTAAGAAACCCCTATGAAATTCAAGGGATCATTATATGTTGACTGCAGACATGAGGTCAATCTCTCTCTCTCTCTCTCTCTCTCTCTCTCTCTCTCACACACACACACACACACACACACATTGTTTGCCTTTGTAAAGCTAAAGAAGAATAAAAATAGTAAAATTATAAACAGTAAATTATCAAACTAAGTACTGGATAGAGTATGTTGAGCAAATGTGCTCTTCTAAATCTTTTTGGATTCCAACCCTAATAGTCCCTCATCTTCAATTGGACTACCTAGGGTTGATGGTTGTTGTAGAACAGATGTCTGCCATTAGGGTATGCAAAATAATCAAACTGGTTGCTTTAATTAGTACCTAGAAACTTGCCAGCTCTTGATATTTGTCAATCTGGACAAATGGAATCTCCCATGACTCGTACCTCAGTGGTATGGATTTAGATAAAAAAAATTTCACAGGTTGATCACATAGCAGATTTACCAGGAATAAAAACTTAGTGGAAGTATGCTTACTAGTGAGACACTAGTTATAGATCCAATATCATCATTGTATAAATTAATTCAACTAAGGGCCAAAACACACTGCAGGAAAGAGGTTCGCTATCATTGAAATACTTTGCAATGGTCAAGATCTTACATGCTTTCAGTATAAGTGCATGGAGGCTTATGCTGTATTCCCAATTGTGCAGTTGATTCAGGAATAAACCCCATGGCCTTCAATTCATCTCTTTGCAACAGTTGACTAACTCTAGCCATCAAGTCAAGGGTAATAAAGAGGATTCTTTATCTGCGTGCAGAATTATTGATATATTAGGTATCCTATTTATGCAACCTCTGAGCCAGGAAAACCAATTACAGCAATATATTTATAGAATCACAGAATCATAGAGTTGGAAGAGACCATAAGGGCCATCCAGTCCAACCTCTTGCCATGCAGGAACTCAAAATCAAAGCATCCCTGACAGATGGCCATCCAGCCTCTGTTTAAAGACCTCCAAAGAAGGAGACTCCATGACACTCTGAGGGAGTGTGTTCCACTATCGAACAGCTCTCACTGTCAGGAAGTTCCTCCAAATGTTGAGGTGGAATTTCTTTTCCTGTAGCTTGAATCCATTGTTCAGGGTCCTGTTCTCTGGAGCAGCAGAAAACAAGCTAGCGCCCTCCTCAATATGACATTCCATCAAATATTTAAAGAGGGCTATCATATCCCCTTTTGATCATCTCTTCTCCAGGCTAAACATACCCAATTCCCTAAGTCGTTCCTCATAGGGCATGGTTTCCAGACCCTTCACCATTTTAGTCACTGTCCTCTGGACACGTTCCAGTTTTTCAACATCCCTTTTGAACTGGACAGAGTATTCCAAGTGGGGTTGACCAAAGCAGAATACAGTGGCACTATTACTTCCCTTAATCTAGATACTATACTTCTATTAATGCAGCCTAAAATTACATTGGCCTTTTTAGCTGGCACTCATGCTCAGCTTGTGTTCTACTAGGACTCCTAGATCCCTTTCTCATGTAGTCTCATTAAGCCAGGTGTCCCCCATCTTATATCTTATATCTTGCCCTAAGTGCAGTACCTTACAATTCTCCATGATGAAATTCATTTTGTTAGCTTTGGCCCAGCTTTCTAATCTATTAAGATCATTTTGAATTTTTATCCTGTCCTCTAGGGTATTAGCTATTCTTCAGATTTGGGTCATATGCAATTTTGATAAACATGCCCCCTATTCTTTCATCCAAGTCATTGAAAGCACTGGGCCCAGGACAGAACCCTATGGATGAAGAGGAGCCATTGCTGAATACTCTTTGGGTTTGGTCAGTCAACCAATTACTAATCCACCCAACAGTTGCATTGTCTAGCCTATATTTTACTATCTTGTTTGCAAGGATACCATGGGAGACCTTATCAAAAGCCTTACTGAAATCAAGATATGCTATGTCTACTGCATTCCCTTCATCTACCAAGCTGGTAATTTCATCAAAGAGAGAGAGAGAGAAAGATCAGATTAGTCTAGCATGCCTTGTTTTTGAGAAACCTATGTTGACTTTTAGTGATTATGGCATTGCCTTCTAAATGTTCACAGACTCTCTGTTTAATGATCAGCTCTAGAATCTTTCCCGGTATTGATGTCAGACTAAATGGACAATAGTTGTAAGGATCCTCTTTTTTTCCTTTTTTAAAAATGGGAACAATGTTTGCCCACCTCCAGTCTGCTGGAGCTTCTCCTGTTCTCCAGGAGTTTTCAAAGATTATTGGCAGTGGCTCTGTAATTACATTTGCCAGTTCTTTTAATATCCTTTGATGTAGTTCATCTGGCCCTGTAGACTTAAATTCAGTTAGATTAACCAAGTATTCCTGTACTACCCCTTTACTTATACTGTGCTGCATTTCCCCTATTGTGTTCTCTGCTCCATTTTCCTCAGATTGAGCATCATTTTCCTTTTGTGAGAAGACTGAGGCAAAGGGAGTGTTGAGTAGTTCTGCATTTTCTCTGTCCCCTGTTAAAATTTCTCCATCTTCTCTGTGCAGTGGCCTTTGTTGGGGTTTGCTGACAGGTAGAATGTAGCATACACACATGCAGAGTAGATGCACGTAGGCAGGAATGCCCAGAAGATGGTCTTCTGTGAAGAAGCTTGCTCCAGACACCACAGGAAAAATCCTCCCACACACAGATGCTGCTTTCAGCTTGCTGAAATGAATAGCTGCACAGCGAAGCTTGAGAACTTTAATATTTGTTGCAAATATTTACAAAGATACACAGAGTATCAGATGTCTGTCTTGAATACTCACATCTATACAGACTAACAAAGTGCTTCACCAACCACCAACCACAACTAACCAACAATGGAGATTCTCACTCTCTCCCTTATATAGGTGGTCTTCCAAGTAACATGTGACAGCCATGCACTAAATGAAACTTTGCTGGTTTCACTCCCAGTGCCTGTTGCATCAGGCCTCCCATGATGCATACCTGGTTAGTCTCATCCACTGTCATGTTGCATCAAGTCTCCCATGATGCACAGCTCACCAAATGCTGACTCATGCACCTGCCATTTGAACTGTAGTAACCCTTTTACCATTGCTCCAGTTCCTTTCAGTGGCCACATCCATGCCATTTTCCTTTTTCTTCTTTTTGCTATGGACATACCCCCAAAAAACTATTTTTATTGTTCTTAATCCCTCTAGCAAGTCTGAGCTCATTCTGTGCTTTGGCTTTCCTCACTTTAGCTCTACATGTGCTAGCTATTTGTTTGAATTCCTCTTTAGTGATTTCCCCCTTTTCCATTTCTTATAAATCTCCTGTTTAAAACTTAGAGCCTTTACAGATTGCCAGAATAATGCAGCTTGAGACCACTTTAACTGCTCTGGCTCAGTGCTAGGGAATCATGGGAATTGTAGTTTTTTTCTGAGAGACTGAGCCTTCTCTGTTAGAGAGCTCTGGTGCCACAATAAACTACAGTTCCCATGATTCTCTACCACTGAGCCAGGGCAATTAAAGTGGTCTCAAGCAGCATTATTTCTGGCAGTCTGTAAAGGCCCTGAGTTCAGTTGAACGTACTTTTGTCATCCAACCTGGCTTCTTGAAACACCTCCCATTTTTCCTTCTCATTGGAACAGTTTGAGATTGTGCCTTCAGCACCTCCCTTTTGAAAAACTGACATCCATTTTGAACTCCCTTGTCCTTTTGTATTCCTGACCACAGGATCACTCCTAGTGTTTCCCTAAGTTTATTGAAATCAGTTCCTAAAGTCTAGAATGAGAATCTGACTATTTAAACTAGTGCAGTGCTCTATTGGTTCATAATCTATAGTTATAATTTTTATTTTGTGAACTGCCTAGTGAGTTTTGGTTAGTGATAAATACAGAATTGAAATAAATTATTTTCTTTTTCTACTGTGCCAGTGAAACTAAGGGTATTATGACACACAGCTTTTAAACCATGATTACAAGAAAAAACCAACTTTGCAAATACTTATTGTATGACTCTGTCTCTAGCCCATAGCTGCTGTGTCCCCAACCTGCCCCTTTTCATGGATGGGGGAAACCCAGTGTGAAATGTCTCTTCTGAGTCAGTTGTGCAATTGGTAGTCACATTGTGTCAGTCTCCCCTCCTTCTCTCTGCTCATTTCCTCCTCTCCTCCTCCTCCCAAGCAGCATGATTCTCTGGTTGTTGTTTATTATGTTTCTTTTTTTCCATTTTTTTTTACTTAACTCACAATAACTCATACTACCACAGCTCTGGAACTGCATGAAAAAAAGTGAAAATATTAAAAAAAAAAAAAAAAAACCAAACCCAAAGACATGCTGGGTAGGGCATAAAGTTAAGGAAGAGTCAGGAAGAGAATGTGATGGGGCAGCAGCCCCAATTGTACAATTGAGAAGACGTACAGTGATAGCTGCTTTGAAGGCGGTATGTTCTCTCTCTCTCTC
This sequence comes from Phrynosoma blainvillii, assembly GCA_026167975.1. Classification (NCBI taxonomy): domain Eukaryota; kingdom Metazoa; phylum Chordata; class Lepidosauria; order Squamata; family Phrynosomatidae; genus Phrynosoma; species Phrynosoma blainvillii. Next base: position 202,807,371 of record JANUYF010000003.1, read on the forward strand.
TCTCTTTCTTTTCCTAATGTAATTGCTGCAAAAATGGAGTTTATAAGTAAGTAAAGCCCTTAATTAATGTAACTAGTCAATGCAGCCCAATAAACACCAGCAACTTCAATGAAATGTGAGAAATCCATTAGTGGAAAATGGTGAGGATGGGAAATGATGGGAAGAACTCAGCATATGGGAGAAGGATGGGAATTGAGAGGTTTACTTGCCTTTTCCCCATAAAAAAATTCATATCCTCACAATTCATTTTTTTAAAGGGAAAAAAACCCTATTTTTTTCCATCCTGAAAATGAAGTTTTAATGAACTAGGACAAAATTATTCCTTGTTTACACTAGACCAATTATTCCTTGTTTACACTAGACCAATTCCAATCCAATGCAAAAGTTTATTAGGCAACTAAATACATCCTTGTCCACTACCACCACCCTCCAAAAAGAGGGAAAGAGGGGAAAATCCCCCCGACACAATATATTATACAAATGCCCATGCACACAACCGATTCTTAAAATGATATTTAAATGATGAAAGAATCAATAAAAATAATATATTATACAATATATTATATACTATATACAAAATATATACGCTATATGATTCCAAAATTTAACTATTTTGCTAAGTTCACATTTCTTATGAGCTGTATGGTTTTCACTACAAGTCTAGCTACATTAACCAGGATGGGTTTAATTGGATTAGAAAACAATTATATATGTTTATTTCTGTTACTTAAGTTGTAGGCTATATGGGATCACAGTCTATTTTGGATAGGGTTGTTCTCCCTCTGAAAGATCAGATTTATATCTTGGGGGTGTAGTTAAACCCAGTTCGGATCTGAGGAAACTGGTGTGCCAGCAGGACTCTTCCTTGGGGAAGGAACATCTGGCCACAGTGTTTCATGCTCTAGTTACCTCTCAATTAGACTACTGCAATGAGGTCTACTTGAGGCTGCCCTTGAAAAGTATTCAGAAGCTCCATCAAGTGCAAAATGCAGCATCCAGACAAGTGCCAGGTGTTCATTTGGGGGAAAACATAACAATAACACCAGTCCTACAAAAAAGAAAAAAAAGACTACACCATCTTCAAATTTGCTTCAGAGCTCAATTCATGGTGATCATATTGATCTACAAAGCCCTAAATGACTTGGGGCCAAAGTATCAGAAAGTCTGCCTGATCCCATATGAGCCTGCCAGAATTTTGAGCTCTTCCGAGGAATCCTTGTACCATGTCCCAACACCTTGTGAACTTAGATTGGTGGTACACGTAACAAGGCTTGCTCTGGAGCAGTGCCTTGACTGTGGAACTCCCTATCCAAAGAAGTTAGGCTGGCCCCATTTCTTTTAAGCTTCCAGTGGGCAGCCCAAACAGTGCTGTTCCACATGGCATTCAGTGTTTGATATTGCTGTTTTAACTGTCCCAAAACTAGATTCTAGGATTATTTTTAGACTGCTTCTAGGAGTTTTAAAATGTTTTAATCTTTTTAAACAATATTTTTCTTTTGTATTCTTTTAATTGGTTTTTATTTGTTCATCACCTCAACAGCCCTTGTTGGCTCAGAGGCAATACAGAAATGCTGTAAATAAATAAACAAACAAATAAATAAATAAATCTTAAACTTTCAATTAATTTACAATACAACACATAATGTGCATGTTCTCAGTCACATGGTTGCCACAAATACAGAGCCATTGTTCTCTAGAAATATTCTTGTATCTAAAAAGTTGGCCTTCATAGTCTGAAAGCACAAGGCTGTAAATTGTAGAGTGATCTCTGTCAAACATTTCTTCTTCCCAAAGTCTGTATTTAAGAAAGGGAAGGTGGTTAAGTATCTAGTCCTGTGTTGGTCGTAAGTATCTAGTCTTCTTCCCCTGCCCTCCCATCTCTCTGTGTGCCCTCCAAAATGGCTTCGCATGCCAGAAATGGCATGTGTGGCATGCAAAGCCATTTTGGGGGGCACACAGAGAAATGGGAGGACAGGGGAAGAGGAGGAACAGGCACACACCTCCTCCTCCTCCTCCTCCTCCTCCTCCTCCTCCTCTTCCTCCAACTCTCCCAGGTCTTCAACTGCCTCTGCAGAGACAGTTGAAGGCCCAGGATGGCAGGGAAAAGGACGAACAGGTGCACATCTGTTTCTCCCCCCCCCTACTTTCCCAGGCAGCTGAAGGCCTGGGAGAGTAGGAGGGGAGAGAAGGAACAGACATGTGCCTGTTCCTCCTCTTCCCCATTGTCCTAGGCCTTTAGCTGTCTTCAGAGAGTGGGGGTGGGGGAAAGAGGAGGTATCACTCCCAGAAGGCAGGAGTCCCACTCCCCCCTCCTCAGAAGTCCTGCACCTGGCACAGGTATTGCCCAGTGCCAGAACACCTTTAAGTTTGGGCACTCAGTCTCTAGAAGTTTCACCATCACTGATCTAGTCCTTCCTGATTGTTCCTATAACCATCTTAGCAAAATGCTCCTCCAGCTGTTTTTTTAATAGATTTATGAGCTTGCTAGAATTCACCTGATATAAAGGCTACACGGTCAAAGCCAAATTTATCCAGATAAGAAACACATCTTGCTAACCAGGTACTCTTGTAAACACGGTGTGCCAGCTCTCTTATGAAATATATTAGTAGTTCATTAACTATGGCTGCATCCACAATGCAGAAATAATGCAGTCTGATACCACTTTAACTGCTGTGATGCAATAATATGGAATTCTGGGAATTTTAGTTGTCTGCCAGAGAGCTATGACAGAGAGATATGTCAGAGAGGTGCTGTGACCAACTACAAATCCTAGAATTCCATAGTTGGAGCCATGGAAGTTAAAGTGATATCAAACTGCATTATTTCTGTAGTGTGGATGCAGCCTAAGTAATTCACCTTAAGAAAGTAGAAAAATAGTGTGAAGTACATAATAAGTTATAGGTATTATCATATATAGCAGGCAGCTACACCCGGTGAGAGACCCAATAAGGTTCTTAAAAATTGCTCTGTATAACCTCCAATAGTTGATAATTGGCCAGTTGGGAACCATTCTGAGTAAAACAAACTTTTAGCGAAGTAAAAAAAAAAAAAAAAAAAACACCCAGAGGTACAGGCCTTGAGCAGAGCGGATGGCCTTGGGGTTCAGGGCCTGCTCCTCCCCCCCCCCCCCGTTGGGTGAATTTGATACAATTGGAGGTGGCTGGCAGTGATGCACCTCCCCCCCTCCCCTCTTTCCTCTCATATCATTGGCAAAATAATAAGCCTTGTTGGCCAGCCCAAGTAAACTAGTCTGGCCTAAAATAATAATAATAATAATAATAATAATAATAATAATAATAGGAGGGAATGGCATTCTGCCACCACCTGTGGGAGTTGTGTTAAGGGCCTCCTCTGGATTGGTGGCTAACCTGAATTTCAGGTGGCAATATTGATTGGGGCACGTGCCATTAGGTGACTGCATTTTCCACAATTGGGAATTGGTCTCAGCTGGCCAGGGACTACTATATATATATATATATATATATATATATATATATATATATTAAGCTGGCCAGGGACTACTATATATATATATATATATATATATATATATTAAGGGAATATGGTCAAATAAGAACTAATAACATAAATAACCACCTTCCAATACTGTATAACTATGGTTTTATTGAGTTATTAATGAACAATTTATTATTATTATTATTATTATTATTATTATTATTATTATTATTACTATATATATATATATATATATATATATATTAATAATAATAATTATAATTATAATAATACATTGTTCATTAATAACTCAATAAAACCATAGTTATACAGTATTGGAAGGTGGTTATTTATTTTATTAGTTCTTATTTGACCATATTCCCTTAATTTTAAAAAAAATGTGACACAGGTATAGCCTTAACAGGAACACTATATCCTGTATTATATAGCATGATTTGGCATTTTCATAATTTCGATAAACATGCCACGAAGTAAGGCCCAGTCCAAATGACATGAGGCCTCGACTGGCCCTAAAGTTGGTCAGTCAGCACCTAAGCGGACTAATATTAATCATAATAGGGAGGATGACATTAATGCACATTTAGCTCAGATAGGGCGTACAATGCAGGCATGTGCAGCAGTGTGTGAGCAGTTAGCTCAACAACATCTGCAGAAGAAGACATTAGAGTCTCAAGTTAATCCTTCTCCAAGAGTAGACTGAGCTATAAGCGTACAGCAGAGTCAAGTACAACCGGCTATGGAGCATTCACCTTTTGTAACAGACATGGCACGTAGTTCCCCAGGTACATCAGCTATGGAGGTTGGGCATCCAACCGTAGCTGATGTAATGGAGCTTTTGAAGAAAGCTCCTGGTGTGGGACAACAGGGTGCAGCTGCCCCTGTGTTTAATCAACTCACTTTGGTGGATCTTTTTAACTTTGTTCAAAAAGCGTTTGTTTCAGGTCAGAGCAATAAGCTGACTCCTGAGACTCTGGAGGCTTACAGCGGAGATATGCTAAGTACTTATGTGAGGCAACACAATACCCGAGCAGCTACCGCGACACTCTCGGTGGGAGCTCGGCAAGCATCGGCTGATGCCTCAAATCAAGTTACAAGCTCAGGTTTTTCTTACGCTTCCAATTTGCAGGCAACATGGCCTTTCGGTATGGGCTACAGGTGGGCAAACTGGGTGGAGCTCTGCAGTTGAGCACCCTACGTCTACAGCAGTGGCAGCACCTGTGACAAATACTGGGCTTGCTCAGGGTTTGGATTCTGGGGTGCGAGAGGATACGAATGTGAATAACACGGTAGGTGATCTCAGGGGAATGGCTGTGGTGGGAGCATTGGGCATTTCTGGGGCAGATAGGATGGTTGACTGCAATCCATATGCAGGAATGTCCACTCCCCTGGGGTCGCACCTTCCCCTGGCTACTAAGGAGAGAATATGGAAAGGTGAGTATATTGATTTCTTTTCACTCACCTTCCATGATCCTGAGCCGAGGATCATGGTTAAGGATGGGGTGGTTTCTGCCCTTCCAAAAGAATTTCAGTCACACAAATGTCCTAAGCTAGAAAGAAATTTTGTGAATTGGATCATGAGCTTTACAATATACAGGGGCGTTATTGAGGAGAAAGACCCTTCTAGATCTCCGGAATTCTCCAAATATCAGGAGATAATGATCAAGGCATATACAAATTGCCATTTTAATTCTAGGGGGTTGGCTTGGCTTCAATATGACGAACAGTTCAGGATGAGGGCGGCATTAGACCGCTCTTTATCCTGGCGTCATGTGCAGTCCAAATTGTGGGCAGACGTTATGTTAGGGGCCTCCCCTTCAAGCCGATGTGACAATGGGTTTGTACCTATGGTCACTCAGCCGAGAGGGCAAAATATGAGGCCTGGCACGGGGGAGAGAAAACAATTCGGACAGTGCTGGGACTTCAATGCAGGTAAGTGCAGGAGTCAACCCTGCAGGTTTGACCATAAATGTAATACTTGCAGAGGAAATCACCCAGGGTCATCATGCCTTAAAGGTAAGAAAGCAGGAAGGGGGGGGGGGCTCACAGCAGTCCTCAATTGGGGGAAAGAGCACCAACACCAATTAAGTTGGATGTGTTGGCTGCTTAGTTGCAGATATACTGAAAAAGGGAAGCCACACAGTATTTGTTTGAGGCTTTCTCACAAGGTTTTTGCATTCCTTATGCGGGTTTTACGGTGCACCTTTATGCACCTAATGCACGCTTGGTCAGGGATTTGCCAGGGATTGTGAAGGACAAGCTGGCTAAGGAAATAGCGGCAGGTAGGATTTCAGGCCCCCATGATCAATTGCCAATGCCAACTTTGCAACTGTTTCCCCTTGGTGTCATCCCTAAGAAGGCACCAGGGGAATACAGGTTAATCCACAACCTATCTTACCCTAGAGGCAAATCAGTAAATGACGCTATTGACCCTCATTTAGCATCAGTTAAATATACCTCATTCGACTCAGCAGTAAAAATGGTTAAAACATTGGGTAAAGAGCCCTATTGGCAAAATGTGACATTAAATCCGCTTTTAGATTACTACCAGTTCACCCAGAAGACTTTGATCTCTTGGGTTTTCAACTTGAAGGGAAGTATTACTTCTATAAAGCTATGCCAATGGGGTGTTCCATTTCTTGCTCAGCATTTGAGACATTCATTACTTTTTTGCATTGGTGTGCCACTAAGAGGTCTGGTAATCAAGCAATTACTCATTACCTTGATGATTTCTTATTTGCTGGGGCCTCTGGGACGACTAGTTGTCTAGATACATTGTTGGCATTCCAAGGACTAATGAGAGAAATGGGGGCGCCTTTGGCTGAGGAAAAGACAGAGGGTCCTGACACCCATCTTACTTTCCTTGGAATTGAGTTGGATACTATGGAAGGTATATCGTGCCTTCCATTGGATAAGCTCGTTTCTATGACGTTGCAGGTCAGGATGATGAGAAACAAATCTAAGGCCACACTATGAGAATTTCAATCCCTGACAGGTTTATTAAACTTTGCTTGCAAGGTGATAGTACCTGGCCAGGCATTTTGTTCACATTTGTATAAAGCCACCAAGGGTGTGAAAGCCCCCCATCACCACATCAGAATTACTTCTGGGATAAGGGAGGATTTAAGGATCTGGGAGTCATTTTTAGAACAATTTAATGGTGTTTCCTTTTGTTGATCTGAAATGCTCCTAAGGGCAGACTTTCAGGTACACTCTGATGCTTCAGGGGCTCACGGTTTGGGGGTATATTTTAATGGACAGTGGGCAGCTGAGAGGTGGCCACATTCTTGGGTAGATAAAGGGTGGACAAGGGATCTCACCTTTTTAGAACTTTTTCCTATTGTGGTAGAGGTTCATTTATGGACTGAACAATTTACAAACAAAACTGTGTGGTTTTGGTGTGATAACCAAGCTTTAGTCCACATAGTGAACTCCCAGACTTCGAAATCAACTAGGGTAATGGCACTGTTTAGGGAAATGGTGGCTCAATGTTTGAAGTTTAATGTTTTGTTCCAAGTTCAACACATTCCTGGTTTACTAAATCCGTTGGCAGACGCCCTTTCACGTTTTCAGTTTTGCAGGTTCCAGCAACTGGCTCCAGAGGCAGCAGCCCAACCATTGGAGGTACCGAAACATCTTTGGAGCCTTGGAGAATAGAAATCGACAAGGCGATTCTCCAGTCCGTCGCCCCATCGACACGCAAGTCATATCAGCTCATGTTGCGGACATTTAGATGTTTCTTGTTAATTGTCGGGAAGGTGGAGGTCTGGCCATTGAAGGTGGAGGTTATCCCCCATTTTGCAGTACATCTTAGACAATCAGGTTCATCGCCAGTCACCATCAGAGGCAGAATAGCAGTGCTGTCATTTTATTCTAGAACTGGAGGTTTTAATGACCCGACAGTTGATTTTAGAGTTCGTAGGGTGTTAGATGGTTGGGCTAGAGAGTCTGTCACGTTACGGGACAACCGGTTGCCAATAACAGGTGCTATCCTGATTAGGATTTGGCAAAACCTCCTGTCTACATGTTTCACACCCGAAGAGGTAATATTATTCAGAGCAATATTTTCGTTGGGATTTTTTGCGGCCTTGAGAATAAGTGAAATTATTCCGACTTCCCGTAATGATGAATCTGGCTGGGCTCTGTCATTCTCAGACATCCGTATTTCTGAACAGGGGTTACAAATGACTATTAGGCTGTCAAAGACCAATCAACTGGGGAAGGGACAATCAGTATTTTTGGCTAGGGCACCGGATGGCCATATTTGCCCAGTGTTGGCATTATCTGATTGCCTCAGAATAAGGCTGGGGGTAACAGGATATTTATTTTTACATCGATCCAGCCTTCTGGTGCCACAGTTTCAATTTAGGGCTGTGTTGCGAGAGGTATTGAGACATGCTGGTTTGCCAGTGGCTCAATTTTCTTCTCATTCTTTCAGAATTGGGGCAGCAACAGCAGCGACAATACAGGGTTTAAGTGATTCTGCAATTTGTAAGATTGGTCGCTGGCGCTCTAGAGCGTTTAAATCTTATGTTCACACATAGGATAAACTGTATTGCTAACTCTCTGATTTGTTCCGATTATATTTTAGCAGAGCTGAATGGTGATGACGTATGGATTCTTGGCCACAGCTTGGTCTTTTGGGCTGAGTGGCACATCATTGAGCATCGACGGGATCTTACCTTGGGATTGAGAGATGCTGGAACTGTAAGGTGGTTCGGTCATAGAGGAATGCTATGGGGAGCTCTACTACCTAGAATTATTGAATTGCTGGTGTCTTTCACACATCCCAAGATCTTGATAATTCATTTGGGGGAAAATGATCTGGCAAAACTGACTTCTTTAAAGTTAGCTAAAACAATTGTTAATGACATGCAAGAAGTTAAGCAAAGGATGCCAAATACTGTGCTCATGTGAACAAAGTTGCTGCCTCAGAGATCTTGGTATGGTGCTCAGAGTGATGCGGCCATCAACAGAGCTTGACGTTGGCTGAACAGATCTGTGGCCAAGACTTTGGGGAGATTGGGTGTTGTTATTGTGGAGCATGAAGGAATTCAGGTTACATTGCCACATTTGTACAGGGGGGATGGTGTACATCTCTCCACAGAGGAGAATGACATATACTTGACTTCCTTGGAGTCTTGCATTAAAAGAACAATTTTTTTTGGGGGGGGGAGGGGATGCCAAGCTAGGCTGGCCCCCTCCTGTGGCGGGCAGGGACCCCCCCCAGAGGAATAATTAGGTTAATTGGAAAATAATAATTGGGTTAATAAAAATTCTAAATTCGGTATATGTCATTAGGTTAACCAAATTGGTATGATGTCATTTTAACCTTGGATGATGTCATAATATTATGATGTCATAAGAACCCTTCTGGCGCAGTGTTTTTTTTAAAAAAAAAACACAAATTATTTTACTTAACCCCTTTTCCAAGTGCTTCCCATCACCAGAGCCTAGTGTCTTCATATTACTCTCCCCTCCAAAATTGTAAATCTTCCTGTGGAGGTGAAACACCTCCCTCCATTGCTGAAGCCTTTTGTAGAAATTCTCTTCATTATTCCTTTTTTTTACTTTAATTTCACAAGTTAACTTAATTGCTATCTCCCATATCTCTTTATACCAATCTTGTATTTGTAGATTTCCCTGATTTTTCCACTTTTTTGCTATGATTAATCTTGTCATTGCTAATAAATTTGTAATTAAGTCCTTTCTAGCTTGAATACAATTGATCTTATAATATATAGATAATAATGCTATCTTTGGACAAAATTCTAGATCAATTTCTGTTATTTCTTTTATCTCTTTAAATACTAATTGCCAAAATTTCTTTACAGATCTACAGCCCCACCACATACGAATATATGTGCCAATTTCTTGGCATCCCCTCCAACATAGCCTTGTGTGGTTCTTATTTATATTATTTAACCTTACTGGTGTTAAATACCATATCCATATTAATATATGGTAATTTTCCTTTATCCTTATGGGTAAATTTTTTAAATGGCGTTGATTCCAAATTTTTCCCCATTCTTTAACATTTATTATTTGTGCTAAATCCTCCTCCCATATTATCCTAAGATATTCTTCTTTCTCATTATATTTTAATAGTAACTGGTATATTTCACCTTTAACGCCTTTCAAAGTTTCATTTACCTCCATACTATCTCTTTGCCTAATCATTTGTTCAAATTTTGTATATTCTCTAAATTTTAAAATTTTCTTATTCCAATTTGTTGTCCATTCTTCCAACTGAATACAATTAAACCAGATTAACTTTAGACTTTGCACTTTCCCCTTTAAATTTTCCTTTATCCTTCATTATCTTTATCCATTCTTTTATCCTATATATTTCTTGCTTCCTTAAGTCTTTCCCTAATTCTTCCTTTAAATTGATTGGAAAGTTTTTAACATTACAACTGGTGTTAATGGTGAGATAGCTGGCATTAATTTTTCTGGATATTTTTTTCCCAAATCTCTAGTATATTCCTTAAAAAGGGATTTTCTATTTATTGTCAGGGATGATGGGAGTTGTAGCTCTTCACCTCTGGCTCTAACTCACCACCTTGTTATGCAGCAGAGCTGACCAGCTTTGATCAGTGGTTGATGCTTCTTTCCCAAGCTGCAGAGTTTCAGAGAATAGGCTGAAGACCCTGACAAACTCTCCAAGCCTTCTCTCTCTTCTTCCTGAGATGTCTCCAAACTTCTCCAGGATTTTTCTGGCTCTTGTATCTTCCCTCAAGACACCAGACAACTCAGTAGTCTTATATAAAAGATCTACTTTATTCTACTATATATAAATACTATATGCCCTACAAATCACAATCTCTACACTTCACAATATCTCCAAAACTACTCCACAATACACCAAACTACTCCACAATGTACATTAGCAAACATTGCAATTTATAGCCATTGTTAGACACCACCCACCAGTCAGTTTCCACCCAGTGGGTGTGTACATACATCTTGATTGGTCCACATAGATCATCCCATACCTAAGACCAACCCAAGTGTTTCATCACTTTACCTTGACCACTTAATGAGTCTCAGGTGTTTGCAATCTATCACAGGTGTTCTCAATATACCTTCTATAACTTTGTCCTTGGCTCTCAAGGCTTAATTATATTATCTTTTTCACCTGTGTATCTTCCTGATTGCTCCTGCTTAGTCACTTTGACATTCACATACATATTTTTATTTCTATTACTGTATATCCCATGTTGCTTTTTCCTTAACAATCCCCTCCGAAATAAAATATTGTATGTGTCTTACAATGTCATTCCTACCATTTGTGTCAGTCTTTCATGTTTCTCTGCTGTCAATGCTTTTGTGAACAAATCTGCTATGTTGTGTTGTGTTTCTATATATCTCAGTTCTATTTTACCCTTCTGAACCATGTCTCGCACATTTTGATATCTTACTCCAACATATTTTGTTCTGTTCTTCAAACTTTCAGTTTCAGCCATTGCTATGCATGACTGTGAATCTTCCAGAATTTCTACTGGTATCTTGTAACTTTCATTTAAATCATTCAATAACTGCTCAACCCACTGTACCTCATTTACTATCTCATTTAAAGCTGTGAATTCTGCTTCCGTCGTACTTATCGCTACATTTGTTTGTTTCCTACTTCTCCAGACTATTGGACTTTCACTGTACTTAATTATTATTCCTGTAACTGACTTCGTGTCTCCTAATTCTGATGCAAAAGAACTATCCACATAACAATCTAAATCTGAATTACTGTTTCTAATTATCAATTTCTTATCTAGAGTTCCTTTCAAATATCTCAATAAGTGTTTTACTGCTGTCCAGTCTTCAATTTTTGGATCATTAACTCTTCTGGACAATACATTTACAGCATACGAAATGTCTGGTCTAGTGTGGCAAGATATGAATTGTAAAGATCCTATTATGCTCCTGAATAAAGTCTTGTCTTCAAAATCTCTAGTTGTTTTTTCAGATACAAAACCAGTTGTCATTGGAGCTCTTACTATTTTAGCATTTTGTAATCCACACTTTTCAATCAAATTTTCAATTTTCTTTCTCTGACTTAACAATGTCCTTCTTCTGTCCACTCAACACTAATACCTAAATAAGACTTTAATAAACCTAGATCTTTTAAAACAAACTTTTCAGACAATTCTCTTTTTACTGATTCAATTTCCTGTTTTGACTTTGCTGCCACGCATAAATCGTCTACATAAATCACTAACACTATGTCTCCTTTTGTATAGACACATGCATCTGCAATGCTCCTTTTGTATCCTAGCTTAACTAACTCGTCATTAATGCACAAATTCCATGCTCTGGCACTTTGTTTTAACCCATACAATGCTTTCTTTAATTTATAAACTTTCTGACTACCAATTTCTTCAAAACCTTGTGGCTGCTCCATAAATATCTCTTCATCTAAACTAGCATTTAAGTAGGCTGTTTCAAAATCAAAATGCTCTACAACTAAACTTCTTTTTGCTGCTACAGCCAGAACCATTCTCAGACTTTCTGGCTTTGCAGTTGGAGAATATGTCTTATCATAGTTCTCATACTGCTGTTGTGCAAAACCCTTAGCTACTAACCTAGCTTTATATTTAATACTTCCATCTGGCATTTCTTTCTTTTTGTACACCCACTTACAACCAATTACTTTCTTGTCCTTGGGTCTGTCAACAACTCCAAAAACATCTTTATTTACCAGACAACCAAACTCATCATCCATTGCATCAATCCATCTTTCCTGTTCTTCTCTAGACAAACTTTCCAACTCTTCAAAACTTTCAGGCTCTTCCACTGCTAAACAAGCTCTTGCATTTGTCACAACAAACCTATCTGGAGGCTTTCTAACTCTGTGACTACGTCTGGGAATAAACTCTGCTGATCTGCCTCTTTCATCCTCACTTTCTGTACTGGGAGTTATAGTTCTATGACTAAATCTCTTGTCTTCAGTCATTCTAGTAGTAATGGGTCTAGATTGTGTCTCATTATCAGAAGAACTATCACTGCTGCTAGTGGATGCTTCTGGCTTAACTGAAACCCCTCCGTTTCCTGAAGTTGGTTCAGTTTGTGTTTCTGGCTCATTTGAATTTCCTAACCTCAAGAAAACTTCTTTATTGGCATGCAGTTTGTCCCAACCAGCATGTCTCTCGAAATTTGCTGACCTAGAATACTGCACTTCTTTTCCACCTAAATGAAACTTGTAGCTATTTCCTGAATACCCCAAAAACCTAAGCCTTCTACTTTTGGGTTCTCCTTTCTTCCTGAAACAAGTTGGAATGTAAACATAAGCAAACTGTCCAAAGACCCTCAAATACTTGTAATTTGGCACTCTCCCATACAATACCCTGTAGGGAATGTCTTCAATTTCTGAATGATACAGTCTGTTACTAATATGTACTGCTGTCAAAGTTGCTTCTGCCCAGAAACTATCTTTTACCTCTGCATCTGCCATCAAACAAGCAGTTATCCTTTTTATATCTTGTATTTTTTTCTCCGCTAAACCATCTTCGTTAGGACAAGCGGGATTAGTAGTTTCATGCCTTATTCCCACCTTTTGAAACCAATTAAACAATTGATTACTTAGAAATTCTCCTCCTCGGTCAGTAACAATGGTGCCTACTCTAATATCAAATTGTCTTTCCACCATTCTCACCCATGCTTTTAAACTTTGCCCAGCGTCAGATTTGTTTTTCAATATTCTTACAAATGCAAACCTTGTAAACCTATCAACAATTACTAGGAAATATTTGCTTCCCCCTAAAGATAAACAATTAGCTTGGGCAACATCTGCATGTACAAACTGAAATGGTCTTTGAGCAATTCTTTTGGTTTTCTTGGCTACTGGAAAAGCTCGGACCTTTACCTGATTACATACAGTACAATCTAAGTGATTTTTGCTCTCAGCAACTTTTAAATCTGGACACATACTGATTAACTTCTTTAAACATTTGAAACTAGCATGACCAAATTTTCTATGGAGTTCATGTATACAGTCTTTGTGAATTGGACTATTGTCTATGTTATTAGCATTTTCAACGCTGTAGCTATCAATATTGTCTTCCAAATAGTAAAGTTTATCCTTTTTCAAGCCTATGCCTCGCAATTCCCCATTCAGTTTTATCTTACACATGTTCTTTTCAAAAATGACTGTGTAATCTCTGTCTGTTAACCTGCTCACTGATAACAAATTATTTTCTAACTCCTTTACATGTAACACATCATTAAAGTTTCCCTTTAGCCCAGGAATGAAAACTGTACCCATTTGATTTACAGTACTGAGCTCTTTCCCATCAGCTAAAACTACAGCATTTACATTAGCTGATTTTCTATTACTTATCAAATTAATATTGTTACACATTGAAGATGATGCTCCTGAGTCAATCAACCATTTACAATTAGTATTTTGTTTTTCCTTAATCATGGTTGCCAACCCCTTTTTATTACCACTGTCCTTCAAAAATGGAGGTTTGGACTGTTTTTGATACTGCCGCGGCTGCCATCTGCTCTCTCCTTGCTTGTTTCTCTCAGCAGCAAATTGTTTACAATGTCTCTGCAGATGACCAATCTTCTTACATTAAAAACACCTCCGTTGCTCCCTTGTAGAAGCTGCTTCTTCCTGCTTTCGTAGTTCAGGCATTGTTTGTTGTTTTGGCACAGTCCTTAAACTTGCTGAGTCACCCTGCTCAGACTTTCTTCTCAAGTTTTCCTCCAATATTCTGGCAACAATTAAGTCTCTGTTCAGCTCAGCTTCTGGCAAATTTTGCAAGCTATTTGTAATGTTGTCCCAAGAAGAGTCTAGCGATTCCAGTAAAATGTAACACTGCTGCTCTTTGCTAATTTCCACTCCTCTCAGTTCAGCTTGCACAAATAAATCTTGCATTGTTTTTAAATGTTCTATCACACACTGTCCTTTAGTCATCTTTTGTCTGTAAATTCTTTTAGACCAAAGCATTTTTGCAAATGCAGTTGAAGGTGTGTGTAATCTCTGCAAAGTATCCCACACATCCTTGGCAGACACTTTATCTCTTACGTCGTTAATCAAGTCTTCTTCTAGCATGAGATAAAGACATGCTTTTGCTTTAGCGTCTCTTTCTCGAGTGGCTGCATCAGCATCAGCTGCCAGCCCTGTTTCAACTGTAGACCACAGAGACTCCTTTATGAGTAGAGATTGGGCATATATCTTCCAGGTAGAGTAGTTGTTTCTATTTAATTTACTAAACTTTAGTATCTCCATCTTAATTTGTGCAGTGACTCAATTTGACACAGTCCTTCTGAGTATGCACAGCAGACAAAATACAAAATGATTTTCTCACAAAGCTCCACAAAACTTTCTACCACACTCTGGAATTTTCAGCTTCTGTGGATGCTGGTTGCTCTAGTATCTGGGCCCATAACCCTTGTCAGGGATGATGGGAGTTGTAGCTCTTCACCTCTGGCTCTAACTCACCACCTTGTTATGCAGCAGAGCTGACCAGCTTTGATCAGTGGTTGATGCTTCTTTCCCAAGCTGCAGAGTTTCAGAGAATAGGCTGAAGACCCTGACAAACTCTCCAAGCCTTCTCTCTCTTCTTCCTGAGATGTCTCCAAACTTCTCCAGGATTCTTCTGGCTCTTGTATCTTCCCTCAAGACACCAGACAACTCAGTAGTCTTATATAAAAGATCTACTTTATTCTACTATATATAAATACTATATGCCCTACAAATCACAATCTCTACACTTCACAATATCTCCAAAATTACTCCACAATACACCAAACTACTCCACAATGTACATTAGCAAACATTGCAATTTATAGCCATTGTTAGACACCACCCACCAGTCAGTTTCCACCCAGTGGGTGTGTACATACATCTTGATTGGTCCACATAGATCATCCCATACCTAAGACCAACCCAAGTGTTTCATCACTTTACCTTGACCACTTAATGAGTCTCAGGTGTTTGCAATCTATCACAGGTGTTCTCAATATACCTTCTATAACTTTGTCCTTGGCTCTCAAGGCTTAATTATATTATCTTTTTCACCTGTGTATCTTCCTGATTGCTCCTGCTTTGACATTCACATACATATTTTTATTTCTATTACTGTATATCCCATGTTGCTTTTTCCTTAACATTTATTTCATTTCTTTCATGGTAAGATCCTTAAAAAAAATATTTTTCTACTTTTTTTCTCTATTTCTGTTGTTTCCATGTCTAACCAATCTAACTCCCCTTTCTCTATAATTCCATCTACAATATATCTTGATTGATTTGTGTTATAGTACCATTTTAAATTTGGGAGACCCAAGCCTCCGTCTTTTTGGGTTTTATACCAATATATTTTTTAATCCTCACATTTTTATTCCTGTTACAAAAATTATTTACTAATATTTGCCAGTTTTTTTATTTCCATATCTGATATTTTTATTGGTAACATCCTGAACAAATATATATATATATATATATATATATATATATATCTTAGGTAAAATTTTCATTTTTACTAATGCTATTCTTCCGAACCATGATAATTTAATATTTTTATATTCTTCTTTTTTCCTATTAATTTCTGTCCCTTAATTTATTATAATTTTGTTCCTCTAATTTTTGTAAATATTTTGTAATATTTGTTCCTAAATATCTAATTGTACCTTTTAATTTAATATCTATCATTTTATCCTTTAGGAAATCTTGTTCTTTTGTTTTTGTATAATTAAACAGCATTAACTCTGATTTATTCCAGTTTACTCATAGGCTTGACATTTCCTCAAACTCCTTTAAATGTTGTCTTACTTTGTCCATTTTTAAAAGTGGATCTTTAATTGTCAATAGGGTATCATCTGAAAATAAACTTTCATTTCATTCCTAATTTTCTTAGATATAGCTTCTGATAATGTGGCATTACTTTTTGTGATGGTGTCTTTTAAGATTTCAATATTTTTCTGTTGCTGTTCTACTAGCAGCTGGGTGAGACATGCTTTCATTCCTTCATCAGGATCTGACTTTTCCCCCAGAACTGTTGAATCTTATTGTTCTTTGAGTTCCTTAGGTTTGGCTCCTGTTCTGGTTTTCTGCACTGTCTCCACAGATTTTGGTTTTTTTCATTTCTATATTATGAGTTTCAAAATTCTCTTGTGAGTTTGCTTTTTTTCTTTTTCTCAGAAAAAAAGAAATTGAAACCTAAATTTAATACTAACTTGATTGAATACATAGAGAGTCAAAGTCAGACTTTTAAAAGGTATGCACTCAAACAAAAACTTGGAAAAGGGACTTTTACTGAATCCAGATTTCAATCTGGCAGGTATCATAGCCACTCACAATGTCAGCTGGTGGATTCTGAATGTTATTTTTTTTTCTAAACTCTGCTCAAAGCCCTGGATTTGGACATATCAATCTGTCAATTTCAGTTTACCTTACTCAAGTCTTTAAAAATTTCAAGTAATTTGCATGCTGAATATGAAAAATATTGTGAATTTTGGCAGATTCCTACATAAAACAGATGAAATTCAATTCTCACCCAACCCTTTGATGGAGTCAATGGTTAGGAGTTCTAGAAATGTGGTGAGTAAGCCAAGTTGTTAGTTGGAGATTTCTGTACATTTGTATGCCTTGCAAAGTTTTATCTGTTCAGTTTTCCCTCCATTCTTAAATGAATTATCTGTGTGTGTATATACTGTCAACAGAAATCCCCATTCACAGTAGATGATCTATGATGTTCCATAACTTTCTTCTTCTGCTGTTACACTCTTAACAGAGGTGGAGAATTCACATAAGCAATGAAATATTCAAGGCAGCCAGCTGAAGAGCTATATGAACCAGTTTTAAAATGTGAAACACAATTACTTCTCACTGACTTGCTATCTAAAGATACACTGCTATATTTTAAATATTTTCCCCTTAATGGATTATCAAGGTTTGATATGTGTACAGCTAGTGTTTATGATAAGCTGTTCTCATTTATTTGCTACCTGTAGCTGTAGTATACTGAGAGTGGGATTTCTCTGATAAATAATGAAGAAAGTCTGTATTCTTTAAAGAGAATAGGAATGAACAGTTTTGACAGATACTGTCCTGCTTCTAGACAGGCAAAGCCCTGTGGTATAGTCAGTACCATGGTCTCCTCAGTTCTAGCTTAGGATGTGCAGAATGAGAGAAACCATAAAGACAAGACACATCCTACCAGGCAGACAAGACACATCCTACCAAGCATAAAATTCTGAAGTCAATATCAAACAATTCAAAGTCAGCAAGGGAGAGTAGAGTAACCATATGGCTAAACAAGATACAGTCTGGTGTCATAGGCAGCAAGGTAGTCAAAAGGAATCAGAAATGAAAAGGAATCAGTTTGATTGTTGGACTACCACTCTGGAGTTTGAATCCCCACTTGGCCATGAAAACTCACTGGGTGACCTTGGGCAAGTCACATTCTTTCAGACTCAGAGAAAGGCAAAGGCAAACATGCTCTGAAAAAAAATCATGCAAGAAAACCCTGTGACACTCATAGATCTGCCTTAAGATTGCCTTAAGTTGGAAATGACTTGAAGGCACACAACAACAATGCCAAGCCCACAATGATCATTATTCTCAGCACTGAGTTCACTCAAACTATACATAATATGCTGCTGCTAGAGACAAGTCCAAAACTCACATGTAGATCATTTTAACTTAGGGCTCCCAGTAAGTAGGAGCCTATTGTCAAGGAGACTGCATTTAGGTTATTGTTGCAGATGAATGTTTTTAATTGGGTATATTGTATTTTTTTTTTACTGTGTTTTAATATTTTTTTAACTGTTCTAATGCATGCAAAGGGTTCTTGTAGCACTTTTGAGATTAACTGAAAGAAAGAAGATAGTAACATTTGTTTTTGTAGACAAGCATATTTCCTCAGATGCATGAGGGTTCTAATGTAAGGCTTTGTTTTTTTTAATGGAACTGTTTATTTAATGCTTTCCCCAATTTTTATATCAAAATAGGTTTCTAGTGTATTTTGTTCTTAATTTTATGTGAATTGTCTTGGGTCCCATTTGGGAAGAAAGGCAAAATATTAAATACATACAAACATACATACAATATGGTTTGACCCATTCTCATGCTTTCATGCTGGGATGATTTCCTGGTATTAAGCAACATAACTGCAAATTAACTAACCTTTTTGTCAGACAAAAAGCATCTGTCTGTGTTGAGTGAGAGGATATAAAATATAACTCTGACATGTATGTGACAGGTGTGCTCTTCAACTAATGGCTACTGAAAAGAAAAATATGGTGACAATTTAGATGACAGAGTTGGGCTATGATGAGGGCCTTTGCATTCAAATGAAACCACTTTTGCCTTTATCAACATACATAACATACTCTTCTCAGAGCTTTAACAAGTTGGAATATATTCATCAGTAAAGGGGTAGTAAGTAAGTAGCACAGGTATTGTTTGTTTTTGTTGTTTAGTAGGGCTTGTAGTTTTGTTGTTTGTGTTTGTTCATTTTAAATAAACAGATAATATATATATATAATAGAATCAAAGAGTTAGAAGAGACCATAGGGGCCACCCAGTCCAATCCCCTGCCATGCAGGAACTCATAATCAAAGCACCCCCAACAGATGGCCATCCAGCCTCTGCTGAAAAGCCTTCAAAGGAGACTCCACTACTCTCTAAGGGAGTGTATTCTGTTGGCTATAGCAACTTTGCATGCTGAGATCTTCTAGGAATATAGGTGCATATCTATGGTAGTTTGGTGGTCTCCCATCTAAATACTTAGTGCATAAGAACTTCTGTAATGTCTTGAGGGAAATTTTCCTCTGTTGGATATCTTTATCCCTGAAAATGATGCCATTTTGTCTTTGTCTTTCCTTGTAACCTAGATTATTAGAGTAAGCCCGCTGGTTTCAGTTTTACATCCACTTTCTGCTATTTAGTTCAAATATGTCATTTTCCTTGCCACTTGTGCCTCTGGGAGTCACAAATACATTTCATTTCCTTTAATAACCCCTGCCCCAACTAACGTTTTAATCGACACATCATAATTTAAGCACAACATGAACTGAAAGTTGTCAGTCACATTTTGTCTAATTTATGGGGAAATGGTCTGAAATTTTAGATTGAGAGCCTTTGAAGAACACATGGTCCTCTCTAATCAATCTCATAGAATTAATGGAGGATGAAGCTTAGTAATTTCTTCTTTACCATTTGTTGTAATATCTAATATGGAGAGTAAAAAATGTTACCCTCTTCTTAGAGATAGTTAGTTGAAAGTTATGGTGCAGCAGACTGCATATCACTTGTGGTGTTCATTACAGACAGCAACATCAATCCTTAGTGGATGATTATTTTTTGCTGCTCTTTTCTGGGCAGAAAAAGGGAGGATCGGGGCCACACAGTCCAGCAGTCTTGGCCCTGATCTGCCTCCTCTTTGGGCACATCTGCAGAAGCCCTTAGCTTCCCATCTTTTTTGCATCAGCATTTAGTCTTTAGATACTCCATAGAATCCTACAAAACAAATTGAAATCTCATGTGTATGGTTTAGCACATGCAGGAGTTTTTGTCTTATACATAGAAATGAATAAAGTGGGGTAAAAAGTTTGCAAGACAAATAGAAGGTTACAACAAGCTCTAGAACCCTAACCTCAGTGGGGTCCCTACAGCTAAATGCCTTGGCCAGATTAGAAATTGGAAACTTTTTAAAAAAGCAAACAAACATAATAAATAAATAATGAGATCTTTGAGCAATGCACAAGTGAAATCAATTTAAAACTTTTTAAACAATAAAAATAGTACATATGAGTTAAAACCAATGAATAATTTATAAAAAAAAAACAGCTTAAAAGGTTAAAATGGTTTAAAATAGTGTATCCACTTCAGAAGAAATCAAATGAGATGTAAAAACTCCAAAAAAGTTATGTTTTAACTTGACTGGGAATGAACCTAGGGTTGGCTGTCATCAAGCCCCACCTGCACCCTCTATTAAAGCCAAAATGTTAATTTTAATTAGAAAGTTATCTTGGTGATTCTAGAGAATACTGTAAAACTGATTTGTTAATTGCTATTACCATATTAATGAGGTGTTACTTCTTTTTCTCAATGTGTAAAAATGTCCAAAATGAGGTGGGGAAATTCCCTAAATCATCCCCCCCAGAAGGTAATGAAGCTTGAAGTAACATGAAATATTGTTCACTCTATTGACAATGAAATGATCAAAATAGTGACTTTTGGAAACCACTCTTAAAACTGTAATGAACTATCAATAACAACAGATTAATTCCAAGCTATGAGCAAGATCACAAGCATAGCAGAAATTTTTGATTTAAGAGAATCGTATGGGTGTTTATGATCTTATCATTTCAGACAGTTCCCTCCAAGGTTTGGTCTGTCCCATTGTTATCCTCTTCATTCTCGGCTCATCTCACCATGCCATCCTAGAAGTTCAGTGCAATATAAGGTGGTTGATTTAGGGATTAGTAGGATTTTTTAAAAAAAAATATATATGGGGAAGTGACTTCATTTCACCTGATTGACATATTGAAAAAAAGGTGAACAGGTACTTTTTATAGACATCACCAAAAGCTTATGAAAACTTTGGTACAATTTTCTATGAACAGTGTTCTATTAAATAATTTAGCTGACAAGCCAGGTAGCATGACTGCAGACAACAATCAAGCAGCAATGATGAGAACCCAAGGACACCTATATGGTATAAAGGAAGTTCTTCAGACTAATACTTTGGGGTTTGTGGCCCAGAGACCACAGTCCTTTGAAGTCTTGGCTTGGGGGACACTATTAACCAAAAGGCATTCCCCATAAGAAATAGATGCCTATTGACAGGCTACCAAGATACAGCCTGACATCAGAGCAAGATAGGTGTCCATAATCAGATCTCCACTGGTGAAGGGTCTACTGACCTTTTTCTCTCCCTCTTTCTTTATTTTCTGTAAGTAATAAGCTTGTTATTGTTGTCGCTGTTGTTGTGAACCTTCAAGTTGTTTCCAACTTATGGTACCCCTAACATGAGCCTATCTTTTTTTTTTTTAATTAATTTTCTTTTTGCAAGATTTGTTCAGAGAAAGTGTCACTATAGATATCAAGGAATGGACCATTTGGTCCCATTGAGTCTCTGGACTTTGCCCCAGGGCACAAAGCATCGGTTTCAAACCTGGCCTTCCTTTGTTCATTGGATTATCATGGTTTGCAGGCAGAAGTGTTGCTGGTTTTAAGTTTGCTAAACCCCTCTTTCAGTTGCCAATCCTAAGTGGCACCAAGAACAATTGAGTTCCCCACTCAGTGATCCAGTTACAAGAGGAGCAACATCCATATAGATACAGTTTCTCCATTAGAAGGTTTAATTCTGTTCCACTCTAATTCCTTCGTTTCCCAGTTCTTGTGTGCTTGTGTGAATGCATATGACACATGCATATTGGTTTTTTTTCCCTTTTAAGTAAAAATTATTCATTGAGAGTTTGCCTGTACAATTTCCTCCATTATCACAGAGAAGGTCCCAAGGGTTGTGTAACCCAGCCATTTATTGAGCTAATATAAAACTTCCCAAAGCTGCCTTGGTTACAAGGGGTTGTCCACACAGGTCAAAAAGCCCAGTCCCTCCTGGCCTCATGCCATCTAGATTAGATGATGGAGGCCAAAATTCCAGGGTTCATGCATCTGGAGGCTCTGGCCTGAGCCTGGTGTAAATAGCTTTTACCCTTGGGAAATTAACCCATGGTTTTGTGCAGAGATTCTAGGAAATTCTGTGGCAAAAGCAGGCTGTTCAGATGCCCCCTCCCAGAGCTCCTTACCTTGACAGCTGTTGCTCTGACTGATAAGCCCCCCAGTCACCATGTCTGATGCAGAAATAGGATGCCTGGACATCAGATGTAGCAAAATTAGGGGAGTTTCTCAGTTGGAGCAATGGTGTGGCAAGATAAGGAGTCTGCACCAGCTGTAGATCCTGAGGTGTGTGAACACCTGCCTGTCCCTACACCAACCCAGGGACAAACCCAGGCCTGGACATCAAATATAAACTCCTGTGTACATTCCTTTGGAAAGGTTTGGGATGTATTTCAAAACAAATGTGCTGGGATTGTGAAGTAGACAATCATATAGGAATGGAGAAGGCTCTGAACACATTGGGGGTTCCATCATGCTCAGCCAAAATTTACCATGTTAACCAGGGACTGTGAGCATTAAATTTTCAGACATATGGAGGACATCCAATTGGAGAAGACTGCATGTAGTGTAAACTCATTAAATTTTTTGTGACTTACCTTACAGCCAGTATGGTGTGTGTTTTGGCTTTTTACTAGGAAAGTGGATAACAGGTTTTGAATCCCTACTCAGCCATGGAAACGCATTTGGTAACCTTTGACAAGTCACATAATCTCAACCTCAGAGGAAGGCCCTCTGAACAAATTTTGCCAAGAAAACTCTATGACAAGTTTCCCCATAAGTTGGAAATGATTTGATAAGTTGGAAATGACTTGAAGGTACACAACAATATCTTGTCTTATCTTTGGACACCCCACAATTTCATTCATTTTGCCTGTCTCCCAGTATTTGAGCACTTTTACCCCCTTTCTCTTGTAAATTACTAATGAACAGGGATGGGCCCAAACTTTAGCCCCTACTAGTAAAAATGGAAGCTTTAATTCTTTTGGATATGCTTTCAAGGAGATAGCCATCTTTAGTTTGTTTCAGCAAAAGAAGTAAAATGGGAAGGGGGGGGGAGAGAGAAATGTGGTAGCACTTTGAGACTGAAATATTGCAACATAAGTTGTAATTGATTCCAGTCTACTTTATAGTTCCATCAAGAGTTCTGCTAATTCCCTCCTCCTTTCCTTCCTTCTTTCAGCTATGATACTGTTTGTATTCCAGAAAAAGTAAAAAAAAAAAGCCTTCTAGATTTTTTACACATCAAATTCCAGAAACCTCAGCCAGCATTGACAACAGTTAGTGTTTATGGGAGTTATACTCTGAAACTTTAGACAGCCAAATGCTTGTCACTCCTTTATTTCAGTTATCCCAAATATCACAAGTTTCTCTCTTCCACAGAAATGTCTGCCCATCTGTCTATTTATCTGTCTACTCACCTGTCTGTCTGTCATATATCTCTATGTATCTCCAGGTTTTCAAGATGTTGCTGCAATTTGCACATTCTCTTTTAATACCAACCACTCAGGGTGTCAAAGGAACCTACCTCCTATTCTAATGGAATAGTTAAAAAGAACAGTTTTGTGTTGTATTTAATGAGTCAAGCCCCCACCCACAGCAGCGTACTAAAACAGAAGATAATTAAACTACACATTCTGAGAAAAAAGGATAATAAAACATTTACAATGGAAGACATTAGGATATAAAAAAGCTTAGATTTTTTTTTAAAAAAACTTAGATCAATAAAATATCATGATGTAAAATATTCCACATTATCTTAAGTGTACTTCCTATACAGAGTTGGAAAGCAAACACAATCCTTTTGGTATGTTGAGAAAGTGGTATGCATGTATCACACAAATAAGCAAACTGGTGTGCTTGTACAGGATACTTTGTAGCATTGAACCCCAAGCACATGTTCTTTCTCCATGTCATGGTAAATAGCATTGCACACATCACAGAAAAACCTGGAGGGCAATGCTTTGGCGGGCTACACAAACTATTCCTATGGGGCTGCATGCAGTCTATAACCCACACAATTCTGGTCTCTCTCTTGTCACTGTTCTTGTCTATCTCTATTCAATGACTGCTAGCCAACATTTTGTATGAGAATTGCAATGGCAATGGAAGGATTAGCTGTGAGTGCACATGTCCAAGCTAGAGTTGGGCTAACATTTTTGTTCCAGGTTTCTTCAGCACTTCATTGAAGGAGAGTTTGTGAAATTGTGGTTGAAGGAAACATAGAAGGCCACATGGCTACATCAAGAACCATGACAGTTTTTAAGTTAAAAAAAAAAAGGTGGAAAATTAAAGAAAAATGTCACCTACCTCATTTAGGTAAAGCAATCTTCCTGCTAATGCAAAGGCAGCAGAATATTGGTACCTATTGGAGAATATTGCATAGCAAATCAGCCATGGGTTACATGTGGTTTCTAACCATAAGAGACAAATCTTACTGCACTGCCTCATCCCCAGGCAGCAGGCAGCACATACCCAACCTGGGCTTCTCCAGAAGCTTTTCAAGATGGGAAAATCCTGTTCTTTATTTCCAGAAAGTTTCCTGATATTCAAGAGCAGTATGACAAACTAATTTTCAATAGCTGAAGTGTTTTCGGCCATGCAGATTCAGAGACCAGTTTTATTTCCTGAACATGTCTGTGCAGTGCAGCTGTTGAAGTTGGCAGGTTGACAAGCTATCTTAACAAGACCTATTCAGCATTTCAGAATAAAGGAAATGAATTATTAGAATCAACTCTGTTGTTTGCAAGATTGGCAGGTTGGCAGGTTGAGGCCTGGGTACTGCATGATGGGGTGAGCTCCTGTCACTAATCCTAGCATCTGCCAACCTAGCAGTTTGAAAGCATGCAAATGCAAGTAGATAAATAGGTACTACTTTGGTGGGAAGGTAAACAGCATTCTGTGCAGTCATTCTGGCCACATTATCACAGAGTAGTCTCTGACAATGGTAGCTCTTTGGCTTAGTAATGGAGATGAGCACCGCCCCTATGGTTGGACATGACTTGAAAGCCTTGTCAACAGGGAATACCTTTACCTTTACCTAAGTATTAGAAACCTCTCTGAGCTTATTGGACAGAATCTTAGCATATAGTTTGGAGAAAGGTTAGGAGAAAGATGGCTTAAGTCTCATTTTAACATCTCTCCCAGTATTTTCATTTTAAAGAGAAAATCAAAAAGTAATTATTTTATAATAGTGGGGTGAGGAAGCCTCTAGAAGCTGTTGGGTTACAATTCACATCAGCCCTATCCAGGATAGCCAGATATGATGGAAATTGCAAGCTAATAGCATGCTTCCCACTACTACTCCTCAGAGGAAGGATGGCATTCACATGTGGTAAACAAACAAGTAAACAGATTGGATGACATTAATTGGACCTGCAAGACACTGACACTCCAAATCTCCTCCTAACATTGCTAATATTAGGACCGATGAAGACAGGCAGGAAAAGGTGACCTGAAGCTGCCTTTTCCCTAAGCTGCAGCAACCACACCGCCTGCCTCGAGGTTGCCCTAAACAGGAGCAATCACATTGGGGGGAGTCAATGCAGCTTTTCCGAGGCCCTATTGAAGCCTCACCAACTGCACCGCGGGCCCTGAGGATGCCACAAAGGGAGACGGATCAACTGCATGGGCCAGCAGCAGCTGCTTTATTTTTTTCTTTCTTTCAGACATGTGCATGTGCACAGGAATGCATCCCTGCATACCTGCGAACCTGTGCAGAACACGTCATAGGCTGGTATACAGTCTGTCATAGGCTGGTATACAGTCTGTCACAAAGGTGACTGAAGTTCGGCATGCCTACACATGTGCACAGGAGCTGTCATACACCCACAGATCATGCAAGGATTCACTGACTTTGGCTTCCCCCAAGGAATGGGTGCCATAGACAGGTGCTACTGTCTGATTGTGCCACCGTTGGGGTGGAGGAATGAGTTTGTCAACTGAAAAGACACCTACTCCATTATCCTCCACAAAACATGTCCTACACAGATCAGGGGGGAGGGAAGAGGTACATGCAAGGGAGGTGTACAGGTCTTATGCACACCTGCACAGAAGAGGTCACAAAAGCCTCTTTCATGCAAACTGCTGTGTATGCTGACAGCAAGTGTACATGCAACAAAGTGCATTTATTTTCGTAATAGAGAACAGTTGCTAGGGTGCATGCATAGGGTTACAATTAGAGGTAGGGTTACAATTAAGGTTAGGGTTATAAAATTTAAGTGCACCTGCACCAGTGCATCCATACCTGGAAGCACAGGGCACTTTAAATCAAAGCCTGAATTGTAGAGCACATGCTCTGGATCACCAACTCAAGGCCTCGGCAGACGACTAATAGAGTCGTCTTGGAGGCTTGGAAGAGGAGGGGCAGCCGCACGAGCGGCGCCCCTTCCTCTCCCTGAGGTCGCCCTCGGAGTTGCCGGCCCTCTGCATGGCTGGCGCTCCGGGGATGATCTCACACCGTGGCGACCGGACGCGCTGCAGCGACCGGACGCGCCGCGGCGGAAAAGACAGTGAAAGTGCGCCCGCCGCTTTTAGGGCGCACTTTCGCTGTCTTGAGGAAGGAGCGCTGATTTAGCGCTCCTTCCAGGGACGCCGCCGGTGCGCCGATGTGCGGAGGCTGCGGCCCCTTGGAGCGCCGGCCCAGGGCGTCCTGGACGCCCTCGTCTGCTTCCCCCCTCAATTTCTGCTGCAAGTGCAATGATGCATTTATACAGCCGTCTTAGATCTCTGGCACCCTTTTTCTGATGCACTGGTGTCCTTACATACATACGCATATGCAAAGGTGTGCATCTTTGCCAAAGAAGCTGGAAAAGGCTGTTGCTTTTTGGAGTGGCTTTTCCTGGCATACAACGCCTAGAAGGCACTTTCCTGAAAGCTTTTAGGCATGTGTCGTCTAAATGCCATGCCTCCAAGTCAGGCTGAAAGCACCTCTTTTTGCCTGTCTGTATAGTGCTTTAGTGTCAAATCTTCATAAGATTTTCTCTTTCTTTGGCATCTAGGCCATGGAAAATCCAGGCAGCTGTTGTAAATGCTTATTTTTTTTCTTTTCTTTTTAAGAGCCAAGTCTTTTTATCAGAATGCACTACAACTGAAATCACTCTTTTCTTAAAAGTAAAAGACAAGTTTCTGTAGTACTAACTCTAGCTTTAAAAGTCTGCTAAAACAGTTAAGAAAAGGTTATACTTCAAAGAATAGCACAGAAAACTTGGCAGAATTCTAGGAGTTTATCTACCTACTTTACAGAAATATCTTTGGAACAAGACTGCTAAAAAGTTGCAAGCCAAGTCTTTCTTTTCAGAAGTATAGAGGTAATGGTGATTAAGTCTATGTATGATTATTAAAATGTGCAGAGTTAACACAAATCATCACGTCTGGGGAAAAAATGCATTATTAATAGCTCCCCCACCACATCTTCTACTGCAAATCAATCTGTATTGTGAAGCAGATGTTTTACATAAAGTCTACCTTTAAATCTCAACTTATTTAAGCATGTTAAAGCAAAATTATGATTTTTCTTTCTTTATTGTTATCTCTTTCTTTTTTAATGAGATATTCTTTATTTTTCTCATCTATACAGTAGTTAGGGGGCAAACATTGCCTTAATATGAATTATTAAAATTCACTGTCTAACACCGTAGCCTTAAAAAAAAAAAAAAAAAACAGAAGACATATATGCATGTATAATCACAGAATTACATTTTGATGTTTAAATGTCTTTGGGCGCTGCAATACCAAACAATTTCAATAAAGAGAGCTCATTTGGCAATCTTACTTAACAAATACAGACAGTGAAAATTCTTCAAAGTCTCTACAAAGGATTCAGTACCAAAATACTATCCTTATTCTCCTCAGTGTTGCAACCAATATATTAGCTAAAATACCTGCATAGCTCTATCAGGCATTCATGATGCAACAAAATGAAGGCAAACTCAGTATTCAAAGGAAACGTAGTAAATGGTACATACTCAGCTTGGCTATTTAGTTTAGCCAAACGGAGCAGGAATACATAACTTTTTTCCTGTATTCTACACAACTATTTCTAATCTCCAAGAGACATGTGAACTGCTTTAGAAAACACAGCAGTTCCATGTGTCAAACTACTGTCTGGACCAAACAAATGTCAGTAACCAAAGCCTGTTGCTTTAAATCAGAACCCTGGCATTCTCTCTCCCTTAGCCATCTTCCATGTGATCAAAGAGAGAGCAATGTGCTGCAAATTATTTTTCAAATTGTCTTCTAATTCCTGGGGACCTGTTTTACAACATCAATACACATATAGTCAATTATAGCAGGTCAAGACCCAAATTGGTCTACACAGAGTCCGTCCTCTCCCCAGATTTATTGGCTGATCTATACATTCCCTCCAAAAAAAGTAACTTTATCATGTTTGAGAGTAATTTGCTTCTATTTGTCCCTTTTCTTTGCTAGATATTTTTCCCAAGCATGAAAAAAGTTATCTTTCAGGATTATAACAACAACTCTATTACCAGAAGCTCAGGATAGTACTGTTAAGCACCCTTGCATACCCCACACTATATTTTGGGGTCCTCATATTTTCATATCTCATATCTGGAGATAGCATATTTTGACCTTTCAGGAACACTAGGTAAGGTTCCCAGGAGAAAAGTAACATGTCTCAAGGAATATGTATATCTAGATCAGGGGTAGGCAACCTTTTTGAGCTGGGGGCTGGGTTGCTGTCCCTCAGACAACTGGGGGGGGGGGGGGCGAAGCACCAAAAATAAATAAATAAATAAACAAATAAATATTTAAAAAATTAAAAAAATAAAAAAAAATATGCATGCACACTCTCTCAGCTGCAGAAAAGCCATGGCAAAACCCCTGTGGAGATTTTGCCAAGAAAACCCCAAGAACAAGTAATAACAACAATAATCAATATCATCATGGTGGGTGGTGGTGGTGGCGGTGGCAGGACCAGCCTGGGGCTGGTCCAAATGCCTTGGGGGGCCGCATCCGGCCCCCGGGCCTTAGGTTGCCTACCCCTGATCTAGATAAACAAAACCATCAAGTCTAAAGTGCTTCTTCCTTCCCCCAAGTAATCTGCATTCCTTCTCAAAATTTGAGACAAATTATCTTTTCATACCCAAAGCAGTAAGCCAATGTTTCTGCCTACCCCATGTTCTGTTCCCAGTCAAACATCCCCTTCCACCTATCTTGGGGGTGTCCTCATCCAATCATTGTTTTTGTTACACTAAAATTAAAGCCTTCAACCATTCCTGGGACAATACATTCCTGGACAATACATTCAGCCTTTGTTACCTGGCCAGATAGCCCATCACCAAGGGCTAAGTTTAAGGTGTAAATATGTTTTCAAAACCTAATCTCTGTGCTCACAGCCCAGCCCACATTCACACAAACACTCTGTGTATGTTGTGTGTTACACTCAAACCTCCCAAACTGAGCCACTCCAGCTTTCCACAGGCTTCTCCCTGGACAAGTAATTATAATCCCATTGCAAACCCTTAAAAACTCTGCTATCCCCTTTTCATATTTACATTTTTGTTATTTCTGTGTCTGTTTGAATTGCTATCTTGTGTGTATGTGATTACACATTTCATTTTTCTAAATAAAAACTTCTTAATTCATCCACAACCTGGGGTCCTCTTTATTTAATACTGGTATATACTGGTGTAAATGATATAAGGTTTACTCAAGCCTCTTGCAAAACTAATTTCCCCAACATCTGAAGTAACACTGACAGTTGGTGGGGACCCATACTCCTCACCTGTTTTTTGGGTAACAGTCCAGTTTTGCCTTCCCCTGCCATTTCATTTTCACATGGTTCTTGTGCAGTGGGTTAGGTTGAAATATAGGTTAGCCACAATGACCTTTATAGGCAGAGGGGGATTTGAACTAGAGTATTTTCAGTCTTAAAGTCATGTCAAACTGCATTATTTTTGAAGTGCAGATGCAGCCTTACAGACTAGTTTACTCCTAGCTTGTCATGTCACACATAGTAATAGGACAAAACTGATTTTTGCACCAGCACAAAGGACACCGAACGCGATTATTTTGGGTAAATCATTGGCCACAACTTTTATTTTGTACAGGGTCTTGATATTAATCAATTAAACATTTAAATAGCAGTTTTTTAAACCCGAATTTGTTCTTGATGCATGCATATGCGTAGTTAAGCGCAAGCACTATGAATTAATTGCTTCTAACACTGCATGCATCAAGTCCATTAATTTATGCAGAATTACACAACAATAATTAATCCCTCCCCCAACTGGATATGATGTCATTCTTATGACATCATAACTTTATTACATCATCAAATGTTAAAATGACATCATATGAATATGGTTAACCTAATGACCTATACCGAATTTAGGAATTCTTTATTAACCCAATGAGTATTTATCTAATTAACCTAATTATTCCCCGAAGGGGGAGGGGTCCATACCCACCACAGGAGGGGGCCAGCCTAGCTTGGCATCCCCTCCCCCCCCCCCTTCGCTCTTTTCATAAAACATTTTCCAATTGGGGAGAGATAGACTCCATCAGCCCTGTACAATTGTGGCATAAAACCTAAATTCATTCATATTCAACAATAACAATTTAGTTATAATCAACAATAACAATTCCCAAAACCCCCAAGGTCTCATTTACAGCATTAAGCAGCCAACATCAAAATGCTACCAAGATCACCGAAGTAGCTACTTTGCCACGTGAGGTATTAATTGGAAATCTTTCGCTTCCTCTTGTGTTCCATCAACATTTTTTTAAAAAACATAACGCTGTCATTTTTGAAATCAGTTCGTTGTCATTGAAGTAGTAAGATCTTGGGATGTGTAAAAGATTCTGATAGTTCAATAATTAAGGTAGCATTGCTCTACGACCCAACAACCTCACAGTTCCAACATCCCTCAATTCCATGGTCAAATCTTCAATGAAGTATCGTTCAGCCCCAGCCACTAAGCTGCATCCCAGCATCCAGACGTCTCTGCTATTCAAATCTCACAGTTCTGACATCTCTCAATTCCAAAGTCAAATCTGCAATGAAGTATCGTTCAGCCCCAACCAATAAGCTGCATCCAAGCATTTATCTGTCTCTGCTATTCAAATCTGCTAAAATACAATAGTAAAGATGTCAGTGAAATAAAAGAGCAATTTGCCTCAAGTGCGCACATAAGACCTAACGGTCCTGAAATGCCCTCAGCCAAGTTTGCAACTTGAAGCATTGCTTAACCCAGTACTGTAGCAGCCATGGCTGTCCAAATCCTAAAAGATGAAAGAAAAAATTGTGCCGCTGGCACAACCAACATGTATCAAAGCCTCTCACTTTCTGCATTAAATTAAAACTGTGTTAATGGAAGGCCAGAGAAATGTGAAATTAAATATTCTGTTATTCTTGGCCTTATTATAAGGCATTCTGACACTGTCAACACTAAACAAGTAATTACTAATGCAGCATAAAAGACCAATAAAATTGGCACTCCAGGTAATATCACTTCTTTAGATGTGAGTTATGCTGATGGGAAATATTGCCAAATCTTGGTGGGTATTGCACCTGATAATGGTGAACGGTTATCCAGTAATAACTGGACTCCCTAGGCCATCCCTTGAAAGCCCTATGAAATCTAAATTAAGCCTTAGGGTCATTACCTCTGGCTTTAAATTAAAAGGTCATCACTGCCATCCGGCCCTTAATGGCACTGAAAATAACCTAATTAACGAAGGTATACAGCAATATGAATGATCGCCTCAACCCTCTAGGGCCAACCCTGTACCCCCCAACATTTAAGAAGAAAGATCCCCAAGCTCATAATGTGAGCTAATACAACTTGCTTGTCGAAGAGGCTACGGCTTCCACGATGTACAGATATGTCCCTTGGTCAGGTAGCTGCCAGTTGCCGGGAGCCAGTTGACCAAACCTGTAAAACTGAAAACAAGAAAGTTCTTGAAGAGATTTAGCCATTCAAAAACATAATGAGCTTAGATCAAAACATGAAACTTCAAACTTTGTGCCTCCATATTGCACACCAGTATTCCTGTATTAATACATTTATAGATCTGGGAGTACTCTAAGTGGACAACATTTTTTTTTTAATTAATCACACCATAACTGCACCATTTTGTTTGGCATTGAGTGTGACACAATTGGACCACAACGTTGATAGGCTAAAACTAAACAAGTGAGGTCCTGACCACCAATTATCAACCCAGGATTGTAGCCATCCCTTAACTCCCACTGAACGTTAGAAATATATGCCCCAAAACCAAGTGTCCCACCATCCTCGGAGTGTACCTGAATTTCTGCCCATTAGAGCATGTCAGGTCTCCGCACAAAACACACCATTAAATGATCAAAAATTGGCTCCCAGATCTCTAAATCCTCCCCCATCCCAGAATTGTAATGCGGTGATGATGAGAGGGGCTGTTACATCCCTAGTGGCATGCCAGTATTACATTTATGGTCAAACCTGCGGGGCTGCCTCTACCACTTACCTGGATTGCTTAAATGTTCATCATATTGCCGGCAGGCAGACACCCATAGCATTAAATTGGCACTATGTGTATGTTACAATCATCATCTCCTGAACCTTGTAGAATTCCGGAGATCCAGCATGTTTTCTCTCAACAATAACAGCAAGGGGAAAGTGTTATCTAAAGGGCATGAAACTATCAGCTTATGGATTAATAGACAACAAACCCGTCAGCCCCATAAATCTCCAAAGTTCCCACCAGTACCTTTCCCCTTGCGTGTCTATCAAAGGAGGGGCCAGATTCTGGAAGCCCTGTGCTCTATAATTCCCTAGCCTGAGCTAACCCAGGATTTGTAAAGGGTGTCGCCATTGTTGCAAACAAAGGGCATTCCATTCTAGTGCTCATCCATTTATGTCCACTGAAGGCCCCTACTGAAGTGGGCCATTATGCCACCAACTTAGCAGCATGCATCAAACCTGAGCTCTTTGCTTAGATTGAAACATCAGCCGATGCTTGCAGAGCTCTCACCTCAAGCATCGCAGGACCAGTCCGTGTAATATGCTGTCTCACATAAACACATGCCTTGTCTCTGCTGCAAGCTACCAGTCTCAGTCGTAGGCCCATTGCCTTGACCTGAAACAACCACCATTTCCATTAAGTTTAATGGATCCGCCAAAGTGGGTTGAGCCAACACAGGGGCAGCTGCACCCTGTTGTCCCACTCCAAGAACTTTCTTTCAAAGCTCCAAAGCATCAGCTACGGTTGGATGCCCAACCTCCATACCTGAGGTAAAAGGGGAATCACGTGCCATGTCCACCGGGAGTGCCGTATGAGTCGCAGCCAGTTGCCCAGAATCTGCAGAGCACATACACCTCCATTTTCAATTGAAGAAGTACTAGACTATGCACACCATTGTATTGTGCGAACAATCTAGGCAAAATGGGCAGGAATCTCCTCATCTCTATTTTTTAAAAGAATAGAAGCCTGCTTATGCATCGACTGGCCATTCTTAGGGTAAGCAGTTGGTGTGTGTTGATTAAACTATTAATTGCCACATGATATTATTGACTCCAAAGGAATATTAATACCTCAAATCAATGTGTAGAGGATATAGTGTTCTTTTTTAAAGCTATATCCTTAAACATAATTGCACAATTAGTATTAACCTCAAAGGTGTATCATATAATCAAATTTTGATTATTATTATTACTATCAATATTATTACCATAAGCCAATTAAATAATCACACCTCAGTTTGTATGAAGCCGAGGTTAGTAATTCTCTAAATGGTCACTCACCTATCAGGTCACCCCCATTTAACCACTATAAAGAATTATAAATATTAATCTTCTTATTGTTTAATATTAATGTTATTAATCTTTACTTTTCCTGAACCACTTCCTTTTTTGCAAGGGAGGAAAAAAGGTGGGAGCCTAAAGAGAAGCCCATATCAGGGCATAAGAATAACTGGCACGTGTCCCTACTCACCAGTGTAATCTGCCCCGCAGGCAGAATCCAGGCCACAGTAAGCCCAACTTCATCCCAGCTGGGACAGCAAAACAAGGCCTGAGGCCACCACTACCATTACCAGTTCTGGCCCGTGTCGTATCAGCAATTGCCAAAACACAGGCCAGGAACCTGGTGTAATAATATCGGGGGGGGGCAACATGAGGGGAAATGCACGTAAATCCCAAACATGGGAATCCCTCCAATGACGTGCCACAAAGCATAAAGGCCACCTGAAGCACAGGCTAGACATGAAGTCCATAGTTGAGCCCCCCCACTCCCAATCCCAAAAAGGGGAACTCCAGTATCTCGCCCCAAGACCAATCAAGCCAGTGTTGGAGTAGCTGATCTGTGTATCTCAGCAATGCCAAGACCCAGGCAGATATCATAAAGCCATCAGTATGCATGAGTGTGTGTGGCCCTCCAAGCCGCCATATGTGACTGTACATGGTGGGGGCATGGGCCCTGACAAAACGTCAGTCTATACCATACACCGCTGCCATTATATTACTTCTAAATTTGATTAGTAGAGGTTTGCCTTTATTATTATTATTATTATTATTATTATTATTATTAATTTATGTAATTATTTCAATTGCCAAAAACATATTATTACGAGGTCTCCAAAGGGTTTTCTTGGCTAGTTTTATTCAGAGGTTTGCTAATGACCTCCTCCGAGGCTTGAACATTTTTTTTGAGGCTGAGAGAATGTGACCATGATCACTCTGTGGTGGTTTGTTTTTTTTTTTTTGCCATACTGGGAAAGGAACCATGATCACCAAAGTGATAGTAGAGCGCTTGAACTATTAAACCACACTGTCTCTCTATCCATTAGCTTATTATTATTATTATTATTATTATTATTATTATTATTATTTAAACGGATATATTTTAAATTGCCAAGAACATCCTTTACAGGCAAGAACATTGAATTACAAGGTCCCCAAGGGGTTTTCTTGGCTAGTTTTGTTCAGAGGTTTGCTAATGACCTCCCCCCGACGCTTGACCGATTTTTTTTTGTGGCTGAGAGAATGTGACCAAGGTCACCCAGTGGGTTTTTTGGCCATGCTGGGAAAGGAACCTTGGTCACCAAAGTGATAGTAGAGTGCTTAAACTACTATACCACACTGTCTCTCTTTTTAAAACTCTCTAAGAAAGCATGAATGTGGGGCATTGCATGTGGCACTCCCAATTGATCTGTTGGTGTTGGAATGTATGAATTCGAGAAATGTACCAAGTATAAAAGATTGGCTAATAAGCTTTATGAGGCAATTGAAATGGATTCATTAACAAATTATCTTAGAAATAAAGGTATAGAAGAAGAGCTTAGTGATTGGTCACTAATATTAACTTACCTTAGAAAACAGTGGGGAAATCTAGCCACAGTTAGCTATCAGCAATATATAGAGAATAATAAATGATATATAAAATATCTGTGAAGGAGGATATTCCTATAACTAATATAATGTAAGATTATATTTGCAATAAGACCATTGTAATGGAAACTATTAAAGGTGCTGAAGGGTGGTTATAGTGTAGATGGAACAAAGCAGGATTAACACCAAAACAAAGCATCTTAGAAAAGTTTCATAATATGGTATAAAGGAACAAAGCAAAAATAGCAGACAAAAATAAATAAATAAATATAAAGGAATAGGATATTAGGACAGTATATATCTAGCATTAAGTAATGATAAATATAAACAACTTGAAACAATACACATATGGATCACGTAATAGAAAAAGAAACAAAATTAATTAAAGCTTCAACTAAAGGCTCTTGACAGTCTGAGAAAACTGGCATATAACTGGTTTAAGAGAAAATCAAGGAATTAGAGGTTTAAGGAGGACTGTAATACTAATAAATAATCCAGGGAAGACAAGTAAGAGGTAGGAAATGAATGGAAAGTTAAGGTATGAGAATGAAAAGTAGATTTAGAAGGAAGGATAAGGAAGTAGAAGATGGTATGAGAATGTAGATAGGTGAAGGGGGAAGAAAGAAAGAAAGAAAGAAAGAAAGAAAGAAAGAAAGAAAGAAAGAAAGAAAGAAAGAAAGATGGAGGGATCAAGAAATATGGAAAGGAAGAGAAGAGGAGAAGGAATAGATAGAAAGGGGATAGGAAGGGAAGATGAGAGGGATGTACAGAAAGATTATTATGCTTGTTGATTTTATAATTATGGTTTATTTGTGTGACTGAGATATTTGAACATGTATATACTCTAATGCTTACACAAATAGAAGATACATAATTGATTCAACAAAGTGGGAAAAATAAGAGAGTTAAGTTTCAGAAAGTAATTGCAATGAGACTGAACAATGGAGAGACCTCATTTGCAGATCTGAATTGATTTTTTGGGAGGAGGGGGAAACAATAAAAGAAAGACACCCAAAAGCTGTGAATGAGAGAAAATGAAAAAAAAAAATCCTCCAGTGTTCACAACCTTTCATCTCTCTGATTGGGAGTCCTGTTGTTCTGTTACTCTTGTCCCATGATGGCTATTGCCTATTTGTTTCTATGTTTCTGTGAACAGCAGCTGCTTTTTCATTACAGGCTGCATTTCATGAAATAAATAAAAATCTGATTGTGTTGTCACTTTCTCCAGCAAGCTTCACTGGCTGCCTGTCTTGTGACATATTGATTTTGAAATGTTAGTACTTACTCTGGATTGGTTTTGCTGAAGTCACACCATAGGCCTTGATAATGGATCTAATTTCAAGTTATCAGCCAGCTTTCCCCCTCCAGTCAGTTTTTGAAGGCCAATTCACAGTTCCTAAGATTAAACTATCTGATGCTGGTGGCAGCAATTTTTCATTTTATACATTATGGATCCATTTCCTTAGACTCTTGGCACTGCATTTCTTCCTGAAGACTTCATTTGGTCCCCAAAATGTTTTGTTTTTGTTGTTGTTTTTTTTAAAAAAAATTGGCTTTGAAACATCCAGTCCCTGTAGAATTGCATTTGTGTAACATGTTCAGGTGTGTAAGGAGTGTTTCGCATTCCTAAGAATCAGCTATATGGAAAAGGTTAGTGATGAAGGATGTTTGTGGCTGGGAAAAAGAGGTGGCAAAACCATCATTCAGAGAAACAAATAAATAATTGTTGAGACTCTGCATCAGCAGCCATAGCCATGATGACAGAGCTCCACATTGGTAGCTATTTTTACTGATGCCATCCCCCCTATACTAAAAATAAAACAAAACCTATCTTAAGATAGGCAGTGCCTTAACCAATGGTTTCCAAGGTGCTTCAGATTGATGCATGGGAAAATGACCACTCAGTCATGAAGAGCATTGATGTATGCAACTGGAGAGACCTCCTGCAAAGGTTCTAAGGGAAAAAATAGCTCAATTTTTGTTCCATGTGTCATGTAAGAAAACAGTGCAGTAAGTGGTTTGTTTTTTTTCAGGGGGGGGGGGGAAGACACCAACAAAACAATTCTAGTATGGCTGGAGAAGAGAGATAAAATTCCAACTAGCTGTATCTGCATCAAATTTGAAGGTTGAGGGTAGAAAGAGGAAGAGGGAGAGGCTGAACTTGGTTAAATAGCCCTTCCTCGTTCCACCCTCAGAATTAATGGTATCCAGGTTTCTAGGGGTTTAGAACACTAAACTGGCCCCTGTACCTGGCTGTTCACCCAATTTTCAGCAGAGCTGTGGAGTAAATGTTTTATTTAAACAGTTTTGGGGGCATTGATGTATTGCTGCAGAAGGGTCTTCTTAGGGTGGTTGCTATACTTTTCCTGTCATTTGTTCAGTTTCAGAGGCTTGTAAAAAAATTTTAAAGTCCGTGCTATTTTTAATATGATAGTGTGTACATGTGTGTATGTACACATACACACACAATTGATTTTTAACTATGCAGACATTCCTCATGGTTCGTAGACTTCTCATTTGTGTCCCTTGGTCTTTTGCAGATGGGAAGCCATGAGGAACAAAATGGCATGTGCAGAGCACATAAGCATGCACCATGCACCACCATTATACTCAATGAGTCTCCAATATTCACAATATTTCCCATTTGTGGGGGTGGGTGGGTCTGGAACTGATCCTCCACAAATGGGAAGTGACAACTGTATTCTATTTTAAGCTTCATTGTAGGTTGCCTTGGATCCTGTTTGGTGAGAAAGGTGGAATACAAGTTAAATAAAATGAAAATTCTCCTGTACAAACAAGCAAAACCAAAAATCCTAAAATATAAAGAAAAAATATCCATTATAGGCCCTCTCAAATACTATTTTCTGAATGCTTAAGATCAGATACAGTATTGCCACTTGATTCTGTTGAATGCAGGGTCAGTTCATACAATCAGCAGAGTCAAGCTATAAACCTTTTCACACATTATTGTTTTGTTGGAGGTCTGTGGTTAAATCTATCTACCATGTACAACTTTAGCTTGTGGAAGTACAATCCACTTTACAGTAATTATACAAATTAATACAATTTTGGTATGAAGAGCTATACACATAACCCACCATTCATTTTCAAAACCACCCTAACATTCCTCCAAACCAGAAATAAACTGCAATGAAACTAGCCTTCAGTTCCTTTCAGGGTTTTATATGCAACTTTGTCTTTTTGCTACCCACAACCTCCAACTACTTGATGATTGTCATCTTGCCCATCTTTCATTATGCTTTAGCAATGCTATATATAATTAAGCATTTTAATGACTGCTCACAAACTAATCTATCTAGACTCATCACATTTTGTTTAATTTCTTTGAACTCCCACCAGCTTGTCAAGGTCTTTTCAGTAATTAGATGTCCAGTATTAATTCTGAACTTGCAACTTTCTAGAGGAGTATATCAGGGTTTGAATTCCTCCCTTCTAAAATATAATGCCATATTTGTGATGGCCAAAGGTTCATTAAACATGAATTCTGAAAATAGATTATCCTTTGTAATATCAAATAACCTTCTCTACTTGTTTATAATCATGAGGAAGGAGGGAACTATCTGAAGGTTATTTATTAAGGAATAAATTTCTAAGTGCCCCACCCACAGTAGTGATCTTAGAAGTAATAACATGTGCACTTTGATTCATTAATCATGCAACAAATATAAATTGAAAGACAGTAAGTGTGAAATCCAAGAAATAATAAAATATAAAACATCAGGTGTTTCTTGACTGGAGCCATAACTGAATAGAGATGGATATAAAATTAAAATAAGGGTACAATCCCCCCCCCCCCAAGCAATTTCAGTACAAGGAGAATGGGATAGTACCCAATAAACTTGCTCTGACATCAATATTCTCCTCTGACAAGGAGAATGGGATAGTACCCAATAAACTTGCTCTGACATCAATATGCTTGCTGGACATTGCAAAGCTACATGGACCCCTTCACACTAATGCTGATATGATCAGCAAGGGTACTGGAGCTGAAGGAATGGTCAATGTATTAATTCCATCTCTCCCTTCATATAGCACTTTTGGGGTCCTACAGATAGA
Source organism: Phrynosoma blainvillii (assembly GCA_026167975.1). Classification (NCBI taxonomy): domain Eukaryota; kingdom Metazoa; phylum Chordata; class Lepidosauria; order Squamata; family Phrynosomatidae; genus Phrynosoma; species Phrynosoma blainvillii. Next base: position 202,846,885 of record JANUYF010000003.1, read on the forward strand.
AGCTGAATGATATTTATTAATTTGAAGAAACAGCAGCATTGGGTGTGCAAGAAAGGAAAGGAAAGAAAGACAGCAAAAGGCAGAAAAGCTGTAAAGAGACAGAAGGACCCATACCTAGGTATATGTTGAATATTTTGGATTAAAAAAATCAATTTTTAGATCACATTTCCTAGTCATAAAATAATATGCCTGTGTGCCTGTGGCAAAATGGCTCATCTTATTACAATTTTGGCATATCCTTGTTATAATGCCTTTTGCCTAATATTGTCAATAGTATATTAAATTAAAGTTTCTTTTTGTATATTTCACTCTGGCTACAGAGCAACATGGGCTTTTTGTTCCCACATATGGACAAAAAGTAATGAGAATGAGGAAGCTTGCTAAATAAATTGAAACATGGCAAGGATTTGGTGGATTTCCATTGTTATTTTTCAGAATCTTCTCTGGATTGCCGGGTACTAGTATTCTAATAGACTGGTCTTCTAATAGTTCAAAATGCACATGTGTTATTCATGTCATAACAATAATGTACAGGTTGCTTCTGCTATGACCTTAGGTTCCTTCCATTCATTGACATTAATTTCTTCTGATTCTTTCCAATAATTCCCATCCATCACTCAGGAGAAAAACATCATAATGCCCATCTGCATTTGGACCCAACATCACACCATCAAGAGCCCTTTATTTCTACGTGTGCCTGACTTTATCACAATCCTTGCCTAATCCCACTATTTTAAATTAACAGGGAAACAATGATAAAAGGTCCCACTGACCTTAAAATTTTTTTTAGACCAAATGGAAAACAGCACTGTGTGAAAAAATGCAGAACCTCCTGTTGTGAATGCTCTTGGATATATTAAAGGTGAAGCTGCCCCTGCCCCCCCCCCCCACCCCCACCATTAATTTGGTCTAGAAAATCTGGGCACATCATACACTATTATAAGGGACAATGGGAAGACATTTTTTATTGATAAATTACCTGGCATACTTGACTATTCCTAGATTCTGGACACCATCTGTTGTTTATTTGTTTGTTTGTTGCTAAATGCCCTTGAGCTGGTTCAGACTCATGGCAACCTTGTGGATGAGACATTTATGCTTAAGCCTTTGCAAAGCAGGAGGAAGAGAAAGAATTGACCATATTTTCTTGAATTTCTTCTGATTAACTTTTACTACTTTATTTTACTAAAAATAAACAAACAAACAAAAACAAAAACAAAACAGAACATTTTGTTTCCTTCTGCTGTCAGATCAGAATTCAAAAATTACAGCTAAAGTTTTCATTTGCTGTTGATCATTGACAAGACATTAATATTTTAACATTTATAATTTCCCATATATTTCACTCTATTATGTTTTATTCCACAGTTCTTATTATGTTGTATTTTTTTAACCTTTAAGAGGCCTTCTGTATTTTACATTTGTTATGTTTGCTCAAAATAAAATTGTCTTCAGTTGTGTCTCATTAGAATAAAGCAAAAATAATTCAGCCCGTATAATAATTTAAACATTGGAGAAGGATCATAGTACAAATTGGAAGATATAGAACAGTGGGCAATTTGTTTTTGAGGAATACTTGATGAACAAAATAACTAAACACATAATTTTTTTAAGATGATGAGATATAGTTCTGTGTGAATGTGAGATATTGAAGACAGATAAAACAGAAAAAAAGAAATTGATAAGTTATTTAATGTGGTGCTGAAGAAGAATGAGTAAAGTAAATAGGATTGAAAGGTAGATTAATGGGATATTGGAGGGCACTGGAAACTTGCACTACAGCATTAAGAAGTGCTGATCAAGTATGATGGGATATATTCTAAGAAATGATTGACTAGTTCAAAAGAAAGTAGAATCAATAGGAGCAAAAGAAAGGACTAGAATGCAACTACATAAAGAACTTTAAAAGAGAGGTGAAAGAGAACAGAATTGAGATTTATATTATGCTAGAAAAGATTGTACAACAAAAGATAGATAAAAATGCAAGCTACTGATTGTTAGATGGATGCTAGATAAGTGACAACAACCTAGGGATAAATCCCATTATATAAGAAGTACTTTGTGCTGTTTGAGTGCTTTCTATAAAAAGAAAGAAAGCAGAATGTTTACATAGTTGGGTATGGTTCAAGAAGCATGGGGGGGGGGGGCGGAGGGGGTTTAATGCCTGTAGCACATGTCCATGCATAGTCCCTGAGAAGAATTCAGGGAAATCCAAAAGGAAATCAGATACTTTTTTCTCATGGAAATGCGTGATTGCTATATACGATAATGATAATCATTATTGCAAATTCATGTTATTCTCCATGGAGCCAACCTAGGTGTGTGTTTGTTTGTGTGTGTGTGTGTAAAGAGAGCATGATGTGGTGACTTGAGTGTTGGACTAGGACGCTGGGACACCTGGGTTTGAATCTCTGCTTGGCCATGTTATACTTGGGCAAGTTACACTCTCCTACTTCAGCAAGTTACACTCTCTCAGCCTCAGAGGAAGGCAAGGGCAGGCCTCTTCTGAACAAATTCTGCCCAGAGAACCCCAAGTTAGCTTCTCCTTAGGGTTACCATAAATCAGAGATTACTTGAAGGTATACAAGAAATTGTATCTATATTTATATTTATATCTGCCTATCTCAGTAACCACTTCTAATATTTGTTGTTGTTATGTGCACTCTAATTGAGTATGAGTTATATACTTCACAGGGCTTTCTTGGCAAGATTTATTTAGAGGAAGTTTGTCATTGCTTTCCTTTAAGGTGAGAAAATACGACTTGCCCAAGGTTGCCTAGGTGAGTGAGGATTTGAACCCTGTCTTCCAGACTCCTAGTCTAACACTCAAATCATTATACTACACTAGCTACAATAAATGTAGGTCAAATATTCCTGAAGATTAGCAAAATCAGTGGTGGTCATTAATAGTATTCTGCATATTGGCAGTAGTATATAATACTTGGTCATCTGTTTTTTGTTTGTTTGTTTTTTACATATAACAACCAGGTTGTATTACTGGCACAGAGATATAATGCAAAGCATCAGGGGGATTGGGTTATTCTTATTCTTATTATTATTCTTATTATTATTATTCATCCTATTCTGCTGTATAGGACTAACTACCTCATTTTCTATACTTCAGATACCTGGTAATGTTGATGGAGGGATCAGATTGATTGCACTCTTGAAAAACTAAGTGCAAAGCTTGGGGTTTTCCTGGACTCTGTGGAGGTACTGGCGCCATCAATTACAAAATTACGAAGAATCCTTGAGTCACTTTTGGTAGAATCATCAATATTACCTACAAAGCAGGCCTTGCTGCAGTGAACTATGCCCCAGTTACAAAAAATTGCCCTGAAATTCCTGAAACCATACACAAATGTAAATGTCTCATCTCCCAGAAATTCTCATTACCACAAAAAAATCTATAGCATAGGCTAAATTCTGACAAAAAATGATGACCAGAGGATTTCCATATCCAAGATGTGCAAATCCATCCACAGAAACACGGGGCAAAAATTGGCCCACAAATTTGTCCATACCTAGTCTATATGGAGAGAGAGATCTAGTGTGATGTAGTGATGTGAGCATTGAACAATAACTCTGAGGAAGAGGGTTCAAATCCCCACTCAGCCATGAAACCTATTAGGTGACCCTGGGTAAGTCACACTCTGTCAGCCTCAGAGAGTGGCAATGGCAAACCCCCTGTGAAGAAACATGCCAACAAAATCCCATTATAGGTTTGCCTTAGAGTCGCTATAAGTTGGAAATGACTTAAAGGCAAACAACAAAAGCAACAACAAGTCTTCATGGGACTGCTTTTGACAATTGTTTCAGTGGAGAATATGGCTATTCCTGAGGGTTAGTTGATCACGACACCTATTTTCTAAGAGCTGCTCTAATTGATAGTGGGTTTCCAGGACCAATTTAAAATCCTGGTAATGAGCTTTCAAATGTTAAATATCTTGGGATTACAAACTGGATACATACAAATATTTATAGGCCTGGAGAATGGTCTATGCATTTTGGATTTTGGTATGGTCTATTTGACTGAGAGATAACAGAGAGCACCTTTTCTGTGGTAGCCACCTCTGTATGGAATTTCCCTATGCCACTGTGTATGAATGACTCCTTTCCTGGCTGTTTTCAGATAGACATGGATGCCCTGGTTTTTTCAGATTTGGTTTTGCTAAATATAGGTCTGTCAGTTATAATGCGACTTTTAACAAATTGCTTTGGCTATTTCAAATATTTTTAAAAAATTGTTGTATGATGTTTCAATTAAGTGTGTTTACATTTTCTTTTTTAAAAATGGTATTTTGTTAACCTTTGCCTTAAGGTTCTACAAATAAATAAATGCATTGTCAATGTGTTATTATTTAAAGACTATTGTTCTGCTTGTGAGATCATTAGATCATGTTTTAGAAACCCATAGAAGATCTCATTCAATGCATTACCAGGCTTGCCCTCTGGAGTCTGCAATGCCTACAGTCATTCCTCTTTAGCATATCTCATTTTTAGAGACATCATCCATTTTGATCCTGAGGCAACTTATGTTCCATGCAAACTTACTGCTTCTTTCAGTTTGTTTCTGAAAATTATTCACATCTGAAACAATCATTGCCCTGAGGTTATCAGGAATTATTTTCAGTGAAAGAATGAATGCCACAACATATTAAATTCTGCACATGGAGGGGGATATTTTGTGTCTCAAGGCCTTGTCCTTTATTGTGTTCATTGTATTCAGCAAACTATGCTGTGGCAGAACAAGTGGAATGTCCATAGTTATTTGTTTTCTGTTTTCCTTTTCCATTAAGCTCCAAGCAGTATAAATAGGGTTCCATTGAGGTCTCACATCCTGAAGCTGATGAAATCTAGACAAAGTGGGGTACAGTAAGGTAGCTGCATTATGTGTGTTAAGACCATATTCTCAAGTTTTTACTTTAAATGCTTATGTTTACTCTCTTTACTATGTTTCCATATTAAGCATCCTCATGTGTGCTTTATCTAATGCAGGGGTAGGCAACCTTTCCCCTTTAAGGGCCGAGGGACTTCAGCTCCCAGAAGCCTCAGCCATGTTGGCCAGTAGCTCCTGGGATTCTGGGTATATGAGACCCTTCTTCTGATAGCTAATCAGACATTTATTTCAAGTTTGAAGTAATAACCAATCAGACACATAAGGAATCAGCCTGATTACATGATGCCAGATCTGTTTGGAATACACTTTTAATACAAGTTAGGACAACAAACCATAACAGACATGGTCTTTTGGGACAGGAAAAAAAAAAAGGAGGAGACCTTGATGGTAAGGAAGCACAAGTCACTAAGCAGTTGAAAAAACATAGCCATAAGCCTATGGTAGCAATATATCATCATGATTTCAGATAATTATAATACAGAACATGGTCTCTGAGTGGGGAATTTTATCCTTTCCCCATTCCAGATCGTGTCATAATTCACCCTCTGGAGTCAAAACATACAGACACAGAGGCGTCAGATTTCCAGGAATTTATGACTCCTGGTGGCTGCCTCTCTGCATCTAAAGAGCTGGGACTAAAGGCCTAAGCAGACTGCCAGAAATAGTGCACATTAAATTGAGGCACTGCCCTGGCTCAGTGCTAGGGAATCATGGGAACTGTATTTTTTTCTGGGACATTGAGCCTTCTCTGTCAGAGAGCTCTGGTGCCACAATAAATTACAGTTCCCATGATTCCCTAGCACTGAGCCAGGGCAGTGCCTCAATTTAATGTGCACTATTTCTGGCAGTCTGCTTAGGCCCTAAGGCACTTGGGGGCTATACCCCTAGCAGGAAGTGGCAGATGCTGAGAAAGCATTGCCATCATTTGAAGATCTTCAAAAGATGAGGAGAGAGTATACTAATGCCAGCAGCTGTTAAGTAGGGGAGCCTGACTCATTAACCATCTGTGTCTTCAGAGAGCTGCCTATAAATCTCTTAGAAGCTCCCTGGAGTCTTTGTGGCTTGCAACCATTCTGTCTTAGTGACTGGCAGTATTCTTCAGCATTAGTGTTTCTTGACCTTGGACTGGGTACTATTTACAACTCTACTTTACTCCTTATTTGCTTTATCTGGACTACTTGCTGTAAAAACATCTGGACCAGCTGGTGACCATCACCTTGTTTTCCCCTTCATTTTACTGGATAATCTGTGACTGATCTGGATTAACTACCTGACAACTCTTGCACTCCAGTCACCTGATTTCTAAGTCACTTGCTGACTGGAGCAGATCTATCAAATCCTACCCCACCTCAGATCCATGAAGCATGTTCACTAAAAGCACTGCAAAAATAATGATATTGGGCTGTGAACTCTAGTGTTTCCAAGTATTCCCTGAGGTATTTACAGAGGGGGTCTCATTACTCTGAACCTGGCCTGTGTTGTCATTGTGATATAGCAACTGTTCCACACAGCAACAAACACCTCCTGTGAGATAATAAACCTAGTGAATTATTTAAGAGAAACAGCACTTTTGTTGAGCTGACGGCTAAAAACACACACATATGTGCCACATTTTTCAAACTGCATTGTGTAGAAGGCAAGTCTGACAATCTTTGTGTTGATAATGATGCTGTCCATAAATCACTAGATTCTTATCACCCTTCTCTTGCTAAATGAGACTGATGTGTCACACATTTTAATTGAAAACAAAACAAATGACCTGCCTGTATTGTTTTCTGCTTCCTGAATTGCCAGACTCATCTGTTGCTTGCTTTTATCTCTTCATTTAGAAAATGACATCTCAGGCCAAATTGAGTCATCTGACTATTTACAAGGAAGTGAAGCAAACAATCTTATTTTTGTTGTTTTTAAAAGTGGCATTCTAAGCATAACACACATCATGAAGAAAGACGAGTTTGTTCCTCTCTCATACACACACTTCTCCCTATCATTGCAGTTTGATTTCATAAGGAATGCTTTTATAAATTCAAAAATATTTGCTTTTTCTTACTACAGCATCCTGATTTCAGGAATCTAGGTTAAATATATCATGATAATGCTATGTTAATACCAAAAATAAATAATATTAGAATTAGGGATCATTGCTCTACTATCCTTTTGGCAAACCACTCCTAGAATAGTAAAGTAACATAAAAAGTTTTTTTTTTTTTTTAAAAAAAAGTACTTATTATTTACCCAGGTTTCAGAAAATCACCATCCACTGAAGTACTCTATTGTTGTCTCTTGCTTAGATATATACAGATACAGATTAATAACTCAGCATTATTACATTGATTTGTACCAGCTCTGTTGGTATTATCTTGCATCCTGTTGGTGGTATATGTCAACATAACCCTGGTCATGTTGGCTTATGGTGAATTTTTTACACTGTGGAAGTAAGTATTCAGTATTTCCTACCATGAAACCCTCATTATCTATGCAAAACAGTTTCATCTCCTTGTCCACCAATTAAGGATGGAGGTGTTTCTATGTAAATTCTAAGTGTTCTTGATCACTCAGACCTATATTGAAGAAGCAGACCTATGTTAGGGATGGAGGCTGTTCATTAATGCCCATGTGCTTGAGATAATCCTGGCCCTGATTGGTGTCCAGGAACATAAAACTACACCCACAAACCTCCCTTGTTTACACTCTTGCAACCTGGAGTAAATAATGGGGGAAAGGCAACATTTCCCATCACCTCCATCAAAGCCATAGGTATTCTGGCAAGAAGTTACATTTTCACAGAGTGTTTCAGGACCTCAGCCATACATGAAAATGTTCTCATCATTCCAAAAATATTTATCTTCTCTTCCTATTCTGAAAACTCCAGAAACTGAATCTGGCACCTTTTGAATGCAAAGAAGGATGATGATGATGATGATGATGATGATGATGATGATTTATAATTCTCTTTCCATTAAGTGGTAGAGCATCAAAAATATACAATAAGAGAGAAAAAGTCATGCTGAACTCACCTATAATCAAGCAATGGTAGGATGAGGCTTGGAACCCAGAAAACTATCTGTGGATGGCTTTCAGCATGTCATGATATCCAGTTTCTTAAAAGTGATTTTCTAAACTCTTTATAGCATTATAACTGCTCTTGGATCAAGCCTAGTTTTGTTTGGGCAAATAGCCCACATTCTTGCCTTAGTATGTATAGTTCTCTAGGCATTTTTTAAGACTTTTTTTCATACAAGCTTTCCTTTACTATATATTTCCCAGTCTCTCTCCTTGCCTCTTGCAAATATTTTTCTGCAAGCTCAAGGTCCATTCTGCTACAACTTGCTTGTCTGGCATTGTTCATTGTTTACTGCCTCTCCCCCATATTGATACTCCTAGGTAAGAATCTAGCAGAGTCTCCAGAGTAGACACATTAATGATGCTTGCTTGCTGCATAAAAGATATTCGTAATTCAAAATGACTGAAGGGAAAACCTCAAAAGCAACTAAAAAGTGAACAGTCCCAAAGGCAGACATGCAAATGATGTTTGTTTGCTCCACAGGAGATGATCACAGCTCTGCTCAACAATAAAAAATGTTAAGAAAAAAGTGAAAACACTCAGTTTCAAGATGAATATCAAGGAACAACCAGCTATGCATCTTTTTTTACACAATCAAGTCTACATTTCCTGGAGCAGCAGATCCATGGACCAATCACCTGACCCTAGATATTAAACAGTAGTTTTGTGTGTGTGGAGTGGATATACTTTATTTAGAAAGTAAATTGCTGCTTCAGGAAATGCAATACCCTTCCCTTCCCAGAAACAGCTATATGTATTAGGGTTGCCATATCTCCAGTTTTGTCAGGTTTTACCCAGATTATATGTATGCCCCCCAGTGACCATTTGTGTTTTTAAGTAATTTGCTCTTTGAGTGGTGGGTTTATATCGGCTCAGCCATTTTAAATTACCTATCTTGCTCAAGGTAGCTATATCTTTTTGGGCCTCACTATCTAGTATTCTCTGTCTTGCACCCTTTTTTTGCTTGATCATTAGCTAAACATGAATCAAGGAGACCATAACTCTTTATAAAGTTTACTATTTGCATAGTCCATGAGGATTGAATCTGGGATTGTAACTGTTCTAGGTAACATAATTTTGGTAGTCTATCTGGCTCCATTTGATTAAGTTTACACTAATAGTTAAGCACTTTAATTTTTGCTTGGGAGTGAATTGAATAAATTTCTAATTCTGCTCTAACAGCAGCCACTGATGTCCTTTTATCTACCTCCAATATCCTTCTCAGATGTTGGGACTGTGATAATTCAATTGCTGAGATGGGATTTACACCACAGACTTCCGCTGCATACAAAAGCATAGGTGTAACCTTAGCTTTGTATACATTAATTATTGGGGTTAGGGAGCCAGGGTATTTGTTGGCTTTTAGTTTACGTATGAGATTTAAGCGTGCCTTTGTTCTAATTGCACTCCTTTGATGATGAGAAGACCAGGAGCCATTTTCAGAGAATGTTACACCTAGATAAGAAAAGGTCTTTACTTGGTTTATTGGCACACCCTCTAACTGCCCAAACCCTCTAACTATGCCATCTATGTCTCTACTGTCCTTTATAAAAAACCATTATATTTGACAGATTTGTTAATAGTTAAGAAATTATTCTTACAATAGTTGCTGAATCTTCTTAACAGTCTCTGCATACCCACTTGGGAATAAAAAACAAAACAAAATCATATCATCAGCATAAAGCAGAGTGATACAAGGTGTATGAAGGAAGATAGCAGATGTCAACAATTGGCTCCGCAGATGGTGTCGTCGAGAACGATTTGGATTCTTGGATCATGGGCTGCGGTTCCATGAGGGTGGACTCCTGGCAAGGGATGGGCTGCATCTCACACCAGTTGGAAGAAACGTTTTTGCCAACAGTCTGAAGAATTTGATCAGGAGGGCTTTAAACTGAGTTATGTGGGGAAGGGAGACAGCACCCTGGAAGACAAAAGGACTGGAAAAAATAGTCAAACTGTCATAGAGGAAACAAAGCAAACAGTAGAGGGACCCAACAGTGGGAGGCAAAAAAACGTGCTAAGGCAGCAAGTAAAGGAGACATATGGTCTTAGATGTCTCTACACTAATGCACAGAGCATGGGAAATAAGCAAGATGAACTTGAACTCCTAGCGCAACAAAGCAAATATGATATGATAGGCATCACTGAAACCTGGTGGGATGAGTCTCATGATTGGAATGTAAAAATACAGGGGTATAACCTCTTCAAGAGAAATAGGCCAAACAGGAGAGGAGGAGGAATAGCATTATATGTCAGGGATATTTACACCAGTGAAGAAATCCAGGACAACAATCCTGGAAGCCAGGTGGAGAGCATTTGGATAAAAATTAAAGGGGAAAGAAACAACAGGGATGTTATTGTGGGAGTCTACTACAGACCCCCGACTCAGGCAGAAGAACTGGATGATGCCTTTCTAGAACAGATGACCACACACTCAGAAAGGAGAAATATAGTAGTGATGGGTGACTTCAACTATCCGGATATTTGCTGGAAGTCAAACTCGGCAAAATCCTTGAGGTCTAGCAAATTCCTCACTTGCCTCGAAGACAATTTCATTGTTCAAAAGGTGGAAGAGGCAACGAGGGAGTCAGCTATTTTGGATCTGATCCTAACTAACAGGGAAGACCTAGTTAATGGGGTGCAAGTGGTTGGATCCTTAGGCGGGAGTGATCATGTCCTCCTGGAGTTTATTATACAGTGGAAAGGAGAAGCCAGGCATAGTCAGACACGCATTCTAGACTTTAGGAAAGCTGATTTTAATAAACTTAGAGAAATACTGAGGGTGATCCCATGGACAGGAATACTAAAAGAGAAGGGAGTTCAAGACGGATGGGAGTTTCTCAAAAGGGAGATACTGAAGGCACAATTTCAAACCGTGCCAATGAGGAGGAAGAATGGGAGGTGTCTCAAGAAACCAGGATGGATGACTAAGGAACTTGCAACTGAACTATATTTTAAACGGAACATGTATAAGAAATGGAAAAATGGGGAAATCACCAAAGAGGAATTCAAACAAATAGCTAGCACGTGTAGGGTTAAAGTCAGAAAAGCTAAAGCGCAGAATGAAATCAGGCTTGCTGGAGCGGTTAAGAACAATAAAAAGGGCTTTTGGGGGTATGTCAGTAGCAAAAGGAAAAAGAAGGAAATGGTAGGGCCACTGTGTGGAGAAGATGGCAAAAAGTTAACAGGGGACAGAGAAAAGGCAGAATTACTCAACACCTTCTTTGCTTCAGTCTTCTCAGAAAAGGCAAAGGGTGCTCAACTTGAGGATAATGGAGCAGAGGACAGAATAGGAGAATTTCATCACAGAATAAGTAAAGAGATAGTACAGAAACATCTGGTTAATCTAGATGAATATAAGTCTCCAGGACCAGATGAATTACATCCAAGGGTATTAAAAGAACTGGCAAATGTAATATCAGAACCATTGGCAATAATCTTTGAGAATTCCTGGAAAACAGGAGAGGTCCCAGCGGACTGGAGGAGGGCAAATGTTGTCCCCATCTTCAAAAAGGGGAAAAAAGAGGATCCCAACAATTATCGTCCAGTTAGTCTGACATCAATACCCGGAAAGATTCTGGAGCAGATCATTAAACAGAGAGTCTGTGAACATCTGGAAGATAATTTCATAATCACAAAAAGTCAACATGGGTTTCAGAGAAACAGGTCATGCCAGACAAATCTGATCTCTTTTTTTGATAAAATTACCAGCTTGGTAGATGAAGGGAATGCTGTGGATATAGTATATCTTGATTTCAGTAAGGCCTTTGACAAGGTTCCCCATGACATTCTTGCAAGCAAGTTGGTAAAATGTGGGCTAGACAAAGTAACTGTTACATGGATTTGTAATTGGTTATCTGGTCGAACACAAAGGGTGCTCAACAATGGCTCCTTTTCAATCTGGAAAGAAGTGACCAGTGGGGTGCCACAGGGCTCTGTCCTGGGCCCAGTGCTATTCAATATCTTTATTAATGACTTGGATGACGGTATTGGGGGCATAGTTATCAAATTTGCAGATGACACCAAATTAGGAGGAGTAGCTAATACCCCAGAGGACAGGATCAAAATTCAAAATGACTTGAGCAGACTAGAAAGTTGGGCCAAAGCTAACAAAATGAAATTCAACACAGAGAAATGTAAGGTACTGCACTTAGGGCGGAAAAACGAAAAGTACAGATATACGATGGGGGACACTTGGCTGAATGAGACTACGTGTGAAAGGGATCTAGGAATCCAGGTGGACCACAAGTTGAACATGAGTCAACAGTGCGATGCAGCAGCTAAAAAGGCCAATGCAATTTTAGGCTGCATCAGTAGAAGTATAGTGTCTAGATCAAGAGAAGTAATAGTGCCACTATATTCTGCTTTGGTCCGGCCTCACCTGGAATACTGTGTCCAGTTCTGGGCACCACAATTCAAAAAGGATGTGGAGAAATTGGAGCGTGTCCAAAGGAGGGCAACTAAAATGGTGAAGGGTCTGGAAACCAAGCCCTATGAGGAACGACTTAGGGAGCTGGGGATGTTTAGCCTGGAGAAGAGAAGGCTGAGAGGTGATATGATAGCCGTGTTTAAATATTTGAAGGGATGTCATATCGAGGAGGGAACAAGCTTGTTTTCTGCTGCTCCAGAGACTAGGACCCGAAACAATGGATGCAAGCTGCAAGAAAAGAGATTCCACCTCAACATTAGGAGGAACTTCCTGACAGTAAGGGCGGTTCGACAGTGGAACACACTCCCTCAGAGAGTAGTGGAGTCTCCTTCCTTGGAGGTCTTTAAGCAGAGGCTGGATGGCCATCTGTCGGGGATGCTTTGATTGGGAGTTCCTGCATGGCAGGGGGTTGGACTGGATGGCCCTTGTGGTCTCTTCCAACTCTATGATTCTATGATTCTATGATTCTAAGGACTGTGGGCATATGGACAGCTGAATCCTTCATTTCAGATGGAAGATCACTGATATACAAATTAAATAGCAAGGGAACAAGCAAACACCCTTGTCTAACCCCTTTATATGTATCAATTTTATTGTTTAGGGCTCCATTTAATCCAAATCTTACTCTTAAACAGGTACCTGTGTAGAGGGCTTTGATTAGTAACAACAGTCTCAGATCAATGTTAAGACTAATGCATTTGTTCCATAACATTACTCTATTCACTGTATCAAATGCTGCAGAAAGGTCTATAAAAGCAGCATATAGATGTTTTCTTTTGCTAATATATTTGGCAATAATGTTATTCAAAATGAAACAGTTGTCAATGGTAGATCAATTTTGCCTAAAGCATGCTTGTTCTCCTGTTAATATTCCTTTTCTATTAACCCAACTCTCCAGCTTGTTCAAAAGAAACCCCCGAGTATATTTTTGCTACAATATCTATTAAGTTGATTGGCCTATAGTTGCTGGGGACCTTATTGTTCCCTTTTTTTATAAATAGGTACCTATGGACATCTTCCACCCCTCTGGGATCTGACAGGTATTATTTATATACATAAAGAATCCTGCCAGGATAGGAGCCCACCAATCTCTAAATTGTTTGAATAATTCTGCTGGTAAGAGATCTTCCCCAGGTGCTTTATTATTTTTCAGAGCATTAATAATAGAAATCTCTTCTTCAGAGACTAGTGGCCAAGGGGACAAAGTTTCAGCACCTAGGAAATCAGAACTTAATTGCTCAGTCTCCATAGAGTTGTTTAATGTGAATGGCCCTTGAAAATGGTTTTCCCATTCCTTAGCAGGTATAGGGATATCATATAAAAATCTCCTTTCTTTTAAAATTCCTGTGACAGAAGAATGCCAAAATATTGCTGAACTCTAAACTAACTCTAAACTGACCCAGATTGAGATGACATGATTTTGCTTCTTAAGTTTTATTATTTATATATCGATATATATATATATATATATTCCTTTCTAAGGGCCGACATCTCACATTGTACATGGATAGAGGAGGACCTCTGTGCAGATCTCAATGCTTTAGTTCTTTTTCATTATCCTACATTCTGTGTTGAAACAAGGTGAACTATCTTTCAAACGGGTTTTCCCTGTGGGCTTAGATGTTAAATAATTCTTTAGCATTTGGCACATATTTGAAAATGCATCAGTAACTGATAACCAATCAGCTGAAGATGACCGAATCGTATTAGCCCAATTTTTAACATTCTCAGCTTTAAAGTTAAGTGATATTGCTGTAATATCAATTTTGTCCCATCTAAGGGAGTTTGCAGACTGCCAGAAATAGTACAAATTGAGTCCACTTTTAGGGTTAGGGTTAGGGAATCATGGGAACTGTATTTTATTGTGGCACCAGAGCTCTCTGACAGAGAAGGCTCAATGTCTCAGAAAAAAAATTCCCATGATTCCCTAGCACTAACCCTAACCCTAAAAATGGACTCAATTTGCACTATTTCTGGCAGTCTGCAACCCCCCTTAGTCTGCCATTTTGGCACACTTCCTGATTATTTATAATCCATCTATCCTCCCAACAGCTTGGTCTTAAATCTGAACTGCCCCACACTTTCACACTCACAGGTTGGTGATCACTTTCCCCTCTTGAGTGTTTTTTTGAAATTAATTTTGAAAGCTGATACTTTCCCATATTCTTCTAACATTTGCAAAAGATCCTGTGTTTGTTGAAGAGGTTCTTCTAGAATCAAAATGACATCATCGGCAAATGCTTGTAATTTATATTCCTTACTTTGTATTTTCAAGCCTTTTATCTTAACATCTGTTCTTATTTGGTTCAGTAGAACTTCTAAAATTATTATAAAGAGCAAAAGTGAAAGGGGGCATCTTTGACGTGTGCCTTTAGATATCTCAATTTTTTCTGTGTTGGTCCCATTTATTATTAAACTTGCCAACTGATCTTTATATATCTCATTAATCCAGTTACAAAATTTTCCCCCATTTGCATTTTACTTAAGATTTCTATCATGAAAGTCTAATTTACATTATCAAATGCTTTTTCTGCATCCAAAAAAAGCAATGCCAGTTTTTTTCCCATTGTTCTTTTCATAATATTCAATGGTATTAATTATAATTCTAATATTATCTTTCAAGTGAAGTGATGGGACTGACATTTTTCCAAGTGTCTAGATCCCTTTTTGTTTATTTGATTTAATGTCTCTAATAGTGGCGGTTTTAGTTCTTCTATGAATGTCTTATAGTAGGTGGCTGTGAATCCATCTGGACCTGGTACTTTATCTTTATTCAATTTCTTTATTGCTTCAATTAATTCTTCCTCTGAGAAGTCCTCATTTAAAATTTTCTGTTTATCTTGCATCATTTTTATCATTTCGTGGCAATTTATATATTGACGTATTTCTGTCAAATCCACGTTTTCTTTTTTATATAAATTTATGAAGAAATTTTAACTGCTTTTTGTATTTCTAGTTGTGTATATTTCATTATATCTCTTTCTTTTATCTTTGTAATTAGTCTTCTTTCTTTTTCTTTTCTTAATCTATATGCCAACCACTTGCCTGTTCTGTTTGCATTTTCGAATTGTTTCTGTTTTATAAATTTCATTTTCTTTGTTATTTCCTCTGTTAAAAGTGTATCCAATTGGACTCTCAAACGTTTTAATTGTTTACCCTTTCGGTCATTTGTGGGATCTTTCAACAATTCTTCTTCTTTCTTTTTAATTTCTTTTTCTATTCTTTTCAATTCCTTTTTTTAAAAATCTTTTTAATTCTGCGCCTCTTTGTATTAAGGCTCCTCTTGTGAATGCCTTACTCACATCCCTGACCGTCTTTGATTTAATATCAGCTTTAGTGTTAATCTCGAAGTATTGTTTAAGCATTGCTTTAATTTTACTTATAAATTTTTTATCATTTAATAAAAAATTATTCAGTCTCCATCTAAATTTCTTTGGGTCTCTTGTCTTTTCTAGCATAATAGGGTTGTGATCTGAAAGAGTTTTGAGGAGTACTTCCATACTTTTAATTCTTGTCCTAAATTCTTTTGAAATCAAAAACATGTCAATTCTTGAGTGGGATTTATGACTTTCTGAGAAGATAGTATACCCCTTACTTTGTGAATAAAGATTAGTCCACACATCTGTCAAATTCAGGTAGTCTTTAAGATAAAAAAAAAAGATACAGGTAGCTTGGCTTGGTTTTCTTTTATTTTCCTTTTAGATGCTCTATCTCTCTTTGGATCTATGACTCCATTCCAGTCTCCAAGAAGAATTAGCTTGTAATTTTCTTTTTCAATTTTAATTATCTCTTCTTGTAATTTCTTATAAAATTCAGCTTGTTTCTTTTTTGGACTATAAATTCCTATTAGTAAGTATTTTTCATCTCCCTCTTGTATCTCCACTCCAATGAGGTGTCCTTTCTGATCGTTCAAGATTTCCTTGGCTTTGAGTTGTTTTTGTATATAGATCACTACCCCTCCCTTTCTCTTTTCATCCTCAGAGATAAACATTTGGCCCATTTTTTTGATTTTCTAAGTACTTTGTCTCACCTTTTTAAACTTTTGTTTCTTGTAGACATACAATTTGTGGCTTCTTTTTTAATAAGTAGTGGAATATTTTACTTCTTTTATATTTCGAGTTTATTCCCTTAATATTCCATGAAATTATTTTAGTCGCCATTTTCCAATTTCACATTAATACTAATTATAATAGTTGCTAATCTTATTCTCCAATAATCCTTCTTTCTATTCTCCTACTATTCCCCGGTTTAAAATTTCTCCTTCTTCTTCAGATATTTCTTGTTCAGAATCTTCTTGTTTTCCTTCTTCTCTTGCACATGCTCCACCCTCCTGAGTTAAATCCTGATATCCTAGCTGATATTCTTGTTGTTGTTGTTTACATTCTTGTTTTGTCCTCGCTCTTGTCTTCATTCTCTCTAAGACATCCACTAATTTTTGGGTGCTCCTTATCCGACATTCCTTTCCTTGGTGTGAGTGAACCAGCGCAATCCATGTTTGGAGATAGAAGGTCAATTAGTGGTTCTGTTGGGGCAGCTGTATTCTTTAAGGACCACTTTAAACTCTCCTGCTTCTGCAAAATAATGTCTTGCTCTTCTCTTGACAGTGAACTGAAAGCATTGACTAAACTGTCCTTAATCTGGAACAAGTTCCATCTGAGACACATCAGGAGATGATACGTATTTAGAAACTCTTGACACAGTAAATAGAGGTTTGATTCTTTCTTCACGGAAGACTCTGATAGGAAAAAAATGATATTGGGGCAAATACGCCTTCATCCTGAATAACATCAGAGGGATTGTAGAATGTTTAAATGACAGGAGTACCCTTAATTGGTTTGAATGCTCTAGCAACCAATCCACAGAATCTATATCTATCTAAATTCCCAATGAGATTTTAATTTCTTTCTTAGAGGACCAACGCCCATATTAAGTCTATCCTTATTAATACTCAATGCAATCTGTTCCTGTTGAAGTAAACAATTATATTTCAAAGGAGATAATTTGTTAGTTTTTTTGACATACTTAATATCTCCAAAATCTCCTTGCAATACCTTATCAGGACTTGATTGCTTAATTTCTTGGTATTGCAATCTCATATCAGATTTTTTAAACATTTCCATCAGCCTCATGTTTTCTATTGATAGTTTGACCGGGGGTATTAGGCTTCACCCTAGCCGGTTCAGTCACTCCATCACAAAAGGGACTAGTGGATAGTTTTACAATTGGATTTTGTTCCAAAGTCTCCCTTTCTCCACTTAGGCTATACAACTTATGTTTTAAATCTGCTATCTGTTCAAATATCATAATAACAGTTTGTGTAGTAATCAGACAATGTTTTGTCACAAGGTTAGATACCTTTTCTCCTGTTCGTTGCTTCCCCTTCTGATTTTCATTATGATTCTTAGATGTCCTAATAATATTACTCTTTTTTACCGGATTCCCACTGCTGATGTTAGGGCTAGATTTGTGAGTTGACAGGCTTTTCTGAGGGCCCAATTCTTGTGCATGGTTTCCCTTCAACAGGGGCAGATCCAGCATCTGCTTAACACCAGACTCCATTTGTGAGTCTTCTTCCAAGATTTCAAGTCCATTTGCAATATAGACAGAATTTACTTTACTTACATCCTCTATCCCTATAAGACACTCATCAATTCTAGGTTGTTTAGAGTGTTTCAAATGAGGGAATGAGTTTAGACTCCCCCCCCCATCTGTTTTCTTCATTTCCTCTTTCCCATATCTTAATTTGGGAAATTCCCACAAAAATCATAGGCTCAGGATAGATACTTGTATTGGGAGTTATGGCTGAATTATCTAAACTGTACTGCCTCTTATTCTACTTAACTCAGTGACAAAGAAGCTGAGCAGCTGACCTTTGTACTAGCGGCACTAAAATTACTGCTGTTCAAGGGAGCCAATGCTGCTACTGTTGGAAGGGGAAGGGTGGGCTAAATAGCCTCCACTGCACTTCTGCTGCTGCTGCTGCTGCTGCTGCTGCTGTTGGGAGGGGGGAGGGTGGGCCAAACAAACAAAGCTCCATCCGGGTGTCCTTCGAGCCGCTGCTGCTATTGGAAGGGGAAGGGTGGGCTAAGTAGCCTCCACTGTGCTTCAGCTGCTGCTGTTGGGAGGGAGGAGGGTGGACCAAACAAACAAACCTCCGCCCAGGTGCCCTCGGGGCTGCTGCTGCTGCTGTTGGAAGGGGAAGGGTGGGGTAAGTGGCCAACATGGCACTTCTACTACTGCTGTTGAGAGGGGGAGGGCGGGCCAAACAAACCTCCACCCAGGTGTCCTTACAGCCACTGCTGCTACTGTTGGGAGGGGAAGGGTGGGCTAAATAGCCTCCATTGTGCTTCTGCTGCTGCTGTTGGGAGGGAGGAGGACGTGCCAAACAAACAAACTTTTGCCCAGGTATCCTTGGAGTCGCTGCTCCTCCAGTGTCATCTAAGAAGCAAGGGCTTTGTAAAATGATAGCTCACAATGTTGGGAAAGGAAAGGAATAGTAGAGAAAGTAGGCAAATAGAAATATTCCCAAATAATGTGGTCAGGTACATTATCTTAAGGTTTCAGTAGGGTTGGCTTAGAATAGAGAAGCTAGTGGTGACAGGTTGTTCTCCTTGTATTATGATAAAGGAAACTTCTTTAGATACAATAGTTACCTGTTGACTCCATAGGTGGTCTTGTTGACCTACAGAGAACCTACCATCAAGAGAACAAAGCATGAATATTTGCTACAGACAAGTCTTATAGCTGTAAAATGTGTTTTATAAATGTAGAACTTGAAACTTTACAGAAAGCCCTTGTTGACACAGTTTATGTCTTTCTTCGCAAAGCTAGTATCCCTGTTGACCTAAGGATTGCCCCTGCTAAAGCATCAGCTGTCTTCATTTCACAGGAATAAAATATGGCTTTGCTTTCTCCTTTTTTGTTTGAATGAGATAAAAATAATAAATCAGCATATTGATGTTACAGCATTTCCACCTAAACCAATAAAAATGTATACTGTTTATGTTCTTTTGCATCTAGGGATGCTTGTGAAATTTGATCTTAGTATATTTCAGTAGCAGCTGGCCTAAGCTATACATTGAAAACTAATGGTAAATCATTACAGAGTTAACCATTTTTCTAGATACTGTGATATTCTTGTCAGCTATCTACCCATTCATCATCAAAAAGTGACACAGTGGCTGAGACCTGTATGATTGCTGCCAGAATGTTCTTCTGCTGGGCTTTCCCTTACACTCACTTGCATAACCTCACCTGGTTACAGTCAATCAGGGACAAAAGGGTTGTGGAGATTCTGGGTAATATTGCCTTCCAGTTTTATAAGGGGGGGGGGAGTTGTAATTTTCTTAGATCTCTAGCAAGTCCAGTGAAGGTCTAGGCAGACCTCTCTTTCTGTTTCTTGGCTGCAAAACTATAGCTGAATCATTTCCAGGATTACTACATTCACACTTTTGACACACTGGGTATGTGAGAGGTTTTTTTGGTTTTTTTTTTAGTATGCCTGTCCTTCATAAAAGCAAAAAACAATACTGATAGATTTGTTCATCCTGACAGAGGGCTTTTGGTACTTAGCTCATTGGATGATTCATAACTCAACCATGTTTGTGGTACTGAAATGAAATGGACACCTCTTTAGTGAAAGTGCAGGAAGCTACAACAGGATTTTCTCTTACTAGGAATGGATACAATTATTGAAAATGTCCTTTGCAGATGGTTTAGATTATTGGGGGGGGGGGGAGAGAGGTGTATTAACTTAGGGCCAATGCACACAGTCCATTTGAGGTGGCAGAGAGCCGCCCCAGGGAGTGGCAGATTGGGGCAGTGGCAACCCCACACCATGGCCCCAATCCTCCCTTTTGCTGCCCCCAAAAGAGCAGCAAAATGCCTCTCCTTTTAGGGGCAGGAAAAGACCTCCCTAAGAGCTGGTGGCATGGCTCTTCAGTGCCCTTTCAGTGCAGTGTGTTTAAACACTGTGCTGGAAGGGTGTCCTGATGTCGTGTGCTGTGTGTATCGCCGCGCAGCATCAGGACAGTGTCGGTGTGGGTTTGGGGCAGCCGGCATGTGGCTGCCCCACCCGAACTCTACTGTCAGGGCCAGTCTGCAATGGCCCTTACTGAAATTCAAAGCTTTTCTTTCAGCCTCAGTTGAAAGGACTAGAAGATTTATTTATGCATCTTTTAAAGTGACTGTGGAAGAAGGTAGAAATGCCACTAGGCATAGGGACACAAAAGGTGAAGTGGCAACTCATAATAAAAGGACTCTCTTTCAAGAGATGGTCCTTCCTTGGACATTGAATACAGATGTGAAGGATCAATAATCCAGGCTTACTATATGTGCACATAGGTAGAGCTTACAGCAAGCAGCTACAAAGAGGTAGCAATTGCAGGCTCCTTATACATTCATCCCTCCCCTTTTACAGACTAAGTATTTGTGGATTTGATTATTTGTGAATTATGGTATTTGCTATTTCCTCCACTACTTCCCTATATGCAACCAAAAATATGTTCTCTCTAGGCGTCTATTGAAGGTTGACCATTGAGTTGTGCTGGAGGACCTAGAAATACCTAGAGAGATGTTATCTCGGGTTTAGAAAGATATAGAGGGCTAGAAATACCTAGAGAGATGTTATCTCAGGTTTAGAAAGATATAGAGGGCTTATCTTCACAGTTTTCCAATTTCACAGGGATTATGCACACTTAACCTCTACAAAAGTTGAGGGCCAACTGTATAAGTATATATGGAATTTTTCCAGCAAGACCAACCAATTACAAAATAGATACATTAAAGTGGGAAGGTCTTCAGTTCTGCCACACAACAGTTATAACACTAATTTAGGCACAAATATATTTCAGCTTTTTCCAGGATACATCTATACACTAGAAATAGTGCAGTTTGACACCATTTTTACTGCCATGGCTTCATCCTACAGAATAATAGGATTTGTAGTTTAGTGAGACACCAGCAATCTTTGGCTGCCAAGTTAAAGATCTTGCAAAAATACAAATCCCAAGATTCCATAGGATGGAGCTACAACACTTCAAGTGGTGTCAAACTGCATTATTTCTACAGTGCAGATGCATCTTCAGTTACAATCAATTGACCTTGACCCTTCCAGGCCTCTCCCTTTCAGTGTTCCCCCTCTAATAGTTCTACAAACTATCATTCTGTCTGAATTCCATTCAGCCTATCAAATGAATCCCATTGTGGGAGAAAAGCAGAATATAAATCCTTGAAATGAATGAATGTGGGACTATTGGCCAAAATGGCTGAGGCTTCTTGGAGCTGAAGTCCCTCGGCCCTTAAAGGGGAAAGGTTGCCTACCCCTGGTCTAGGGGTGCCCCAAGTGCAATAAGATATAGAGCATTGAATAGGAAGGAGACCTACTTGATACATTAATTGGGCACTTTAATCCCCCCAGGTCTCAATGAGGAGATTGATTGGATGACAGTTATGTAGAGTATTGCATATTCAGTAACTCTAATAGAATGGTGGTTATGAATTGTATAGTTATGGTATTAGATTTTTATGTACAGATATTGAAAATAGATATATTGGTTATGGTTCTTTTTTCAAAAGAATAAAAAAAAGTCAGTTATATTTAACAAGGCCTTGTCAGAACCAGGACCTTAGTCAATTCTCTCTGCAACACCAGGTGTTACATAGATCCATTTAAGACTTTACATTCATCTACTAAGTATTACTCTGATACATAGGAGAGAAGTTGGTGATTTCTCTGTACTGTATTCATTCCACATATTGCTGTGTTATATTAGTGGTAAGTTATATATTGTCTATAATTCTAACATTTTGAATTTCTAATGCTCATTATGATAAGGAGTTGACTATGAGTGTTGTCATTTGCTTATAACTCTTTCTGGACAGGATATTTATAGACACCTCAGCTACTGAAGAAGACACTAGGTCGAATTGCATCTGGCTGGTGACTACTTGGGATTGAAATTACAGAACTTCTGCCATAAAACTATACTGGAGCATTAACCAAGAACAATCAAGTCTCTGACACAGGCTTGGTCCTTTAAGGACTTTTTGCAGTTGCAGAAACTATTATTTCCTAAGAAATACTGGACCTTTTTCCTTATTATATGCATTTTATGTTTTTTGTTTTTTTAATGGAAGTTATAATGTTTATGGTATGTGATTGATCTGTTACAATTTAAATACTTATGATATTTTTGGCACAGATTGTATTACCTTTCATAAATACCTAACCCCTTTTTTCATTCTTGTGAAGTCATGTTAAGTATAATACCTTTTTTGTTGTTGGTAAATAAGGCAGAGTCATCTGCAGATGTTCAAATCTGCCCACGGTTGTTGTGGGAAGACTATACAAGAAAGTGTGAGAGGGGATACTTAAAATGGAATCTGAAGAATCCATTTTGTATGGCTAAATATAGGATGGATCTGTATGACTCTTTCTCAAACAGCTTTGTTCAAAACAGCAGACAACCTTAAATGTTATAGCTGAGTAATTGCCAGAAGTTTCCAAGACAAGGCCAGAACAAGAGACAATTTGTTGGACCTGCTAGCTTCAAAGTAGAAAGAAAGGAGGTAAAATTCTAGCTTGTAACCAATCATACGTTTAAATTTTGCATTCATTATTGCAACCAGAAACTAACTGTCTAAAAATATTAGCCTGGCAAGAACAAAGGGTCCCTCCTTCTGAGGCACCCATGGGCCCATATATTATATTCTACTTATCTACAGTGAGAATCCTATTCAAGAAACACTCATTCTCTGAAGTCAGTTTCCTCTGCCTTTAAGCTGTCTTCCCTTTGAGAGTGTGGGGTGACAAGATTATGTAAAATTGGTCCTACTATATCCCAAAAAATATGGGATATAGTAGGACCAATTTTACATAATCTTGTAATCTTTACATAATCTACTATATCCCAGCAATATGTGGAATGAATACAGTACAGAGAAATCACCAACTTCTCTCCTATGTATCACAAAGTCAAAATAGCAACTGCTCTGGTCCATATACAGTCTAATCCCATTACATCGCCAACAGATATCTCCCACTTGCTTTACTGAAAAACATACATAATCATTATTCATTAAGCCTGTGCTCATGTTACATTGCCAGCCAGTCCAGAGAAATAGGGAGCTTGCATTTCTGGAATTATTGGAATACCTCTTGAAGAATATATCAGACATGGGTGCCAAGACAGCAGCTTGGTTTCTGTTATTTTACCTAGTTTCTGGGATTTTCAGCCTAAGCTTTCAGCCTGTTCCTTGTACTTGGCCCAGTTCTCAGGCCTTCTGGCCTCTTTTGGGCCCTAG
Source organism: Phrynosoma blainvillii (assembly GCA_026167975.1). Taxonomy (NCBI): domain Eukaryota; kingdom Metazoa; phylum Chordata; class Lepidosauria; order Squamata; family Phrynosomatidae; genus Phrynosoma; species Phrynosoma blainvillii. The sequence continues at coordinate 202,870,582 of JANUYF010000003.1, forward strand.
TCCTGCTCAGAGACAGGTCAGAAAAAGACTGCAGCCTAGTCATGGGTCCCAGGATGGAAGGAAAGGGCTGTTTGGAGGGTTGAATCAGCCTTTTCTGACCGAATTAGAGCTAATTTTGACTCTATCCTAGTCAAATCTAGGGCAGGTGAGCCTTTGTCCCTATATAGGATCTGGGTGGGGTTTGGCATTATAGGTGCACCTATCATTGCAGACCTGAGCCTGGATTGGGCATTGTTGGTGAGTTTGAAGCCTTGGCATGGCCTAATGGAACAGCCTTTGGGCCTTGTAGCATGAACTTCAGACCAGAGGCCTAGAGATTTCATGGGTGGAGGTTCTTGGTCTGGTGGAGTCAACATTTCTGTTAGGCATATATATCTACTGTCATGTTAGGAGATTATTCATATTATTACATTGTTGTTATTCTTCAGAATAATATAAATGGGTGGGACACAATTTACATATCATTCCTTGGATATCACTAGAAGAGGGCCATCAGGAAGGGGTTGCCTGGGACTTTCCTGGATCGTGGACATGCCACCCAGTGCCCATTTTAACCATTGTCTGGCCAGATTCCAAAGTTTTCTTTTTTTTTTTCTTTTTTAAAAAAGAGGTAAATCTCTTGATCTTGAAGGAGCCAAGAGATGGAGCAAAATGTGAAGGTATTCTTCTGTGAAATTATTCCATGTGAAACAATTCTTCCTCTATATGAGGGACAAGGGAAGTAAGAGTAAATGGTACAAGCAGTAGAGCACAAACAGCAAGCACATTGGTGAGGTGAGGAAGAGAGTAGTAGGTAAGGGCAATGAGCAAAGCCAAGACTTTATCTTGCCAGCCTTCTGTCCCATTGGATTCCTACTAGTTTAAGAATGAAAGTATACCAGCTGGGCATCATTTATTATCACATCTTTATCTCCAACAGCACTTTGGTGATTCATGGTGATGTAATCTCTCTTCCTTACAGTCTCCATATCCTCATCACCCTCCTCTTTGCCTTACTCAGCATGCCTTTCTGTTTTTATTATTTTTATTTTACCATAGTTTACAGAGCAATGAAAAAATAAAATAAAAGGAAAGGAAAGGAAAACAGCTTGCTTGGGAATAGCAAGGTGAAGGGAGAGGGAGAGAGGAACGGACTCACACCCACTAAACCATGTGACCATCTGAGAAGCAGAACTGCCATGAAAGGTACTTATTGATGGAAATCCATAGTGGAAAAGCACCACAGTTGGTAGTTATTGATTTTACCCATCAATGTAAAGTAGCACTCAAGGAATAGATAAAATACAAAGCAGGAACAGGACAGATATGATGTCATCTGATAAATACTGTCAAAAGGTATTTTTATTTGTTGAAATTCTACTTCCTAGCCTTGTAACTAGAGCCCTTATTCTCATGGGAGTTGGTAAACCATGCTGTAACTGTTCACCTTTGCACAGTTCAGTATACCTATTTTGATACAGCCATACATATGGGATAAGCATGAGGAGTGTTGGCCTAGCTGGGCAAATGAGGTTGTGTTTCATTTGTTATCAGTTCTTCAATTCAATTTTGAATTGTTGGGGTTTGCCTTTCCAGGTGGTTTTTCAATGGGAAAGGCTTTCTGATGGGTTACTTGGTGTCATGTGTCACTTTGTTCATACTAGTAGTATATTGTCACTGGTTATTGTGTTGATGATTCAATGACATAATAAGCAGCTGAAACCAATGTTTGAGAAACTTGCATAGATTCATCTATAGACACAACTGATATGAATAAAATATACTGAAGTCAGTGGATTTCATAGACTCCATCTACTAAATAAGCCAAAACATTACACCTAAGATCTGGACAGGAAATAGATTTCCAGGTGAAAAAGTCAGGGACACTGGCTGTGAAGTAAATATCCACAAGAAATCTTTCTGGAAATGAAGTGAGCAAACACTTCCTAGTACTGTACTGTATAACAAATAATATTGGGGGTAGTTGGCAAAAGATTCAGAAACAACATAAAGTAGTTCACCAAAAGAAAACTCTGAAAGCAGCAAGAATACTTGTGAAACAACCCCCCCCCCATCAACCTATAAAAATCTAAGTAAAAATTATATAAATTGCCACAAAACATCTTATGCATATGCACAGGAAAGATGTAGTGAAATGACATGGATGATTTTTTTAAAAAACAAATCAGTACAGACAATTTATTTTAGAAGTTATAAAGATGGCAGAGGACTATAAAAATGGAGCATATAATTTTTTTTTCTAGTCTAAACAGTTAGGGCTGGCCACAAGCAATTGGTCCCTTCCCCCCAAAATCCCACAAACACTAGTCATGTCTGGCATTTTAGATGCTATGGTAGGTTCGGTGACTGACAGAACTGCTGCCATTTTCTTGCCCAGGAGCATTCATGAGAGACCTATCCATCCATAGTCCTGATGATGGTGTCACTCCACACCCTCCCTTCATCGAGGTGTATAGCAACTTCGTTGATGAAGTTATCCTGGATCAGTTGCAATCTGTGAGTACCGATGATGTGGACAAGCTCCTTGGTAGTGTGAGGAAAACAACCTGCCTTCTTGACCCTTGCCCATTATGGCTGGCCGTCCAGGCGGGGATGCATTGAGGAGATTCCTCACGGACATCATCAATGCATCCTTCAGGGAGGGACATATTCCATCTTGTCTGAAGGAAGTGGCTGTCAGGCCACTTCTAAAAAACCTTCCCTGAACCCCCTGGATATGAAAAATTACAGGCCAGTCTCTTTACTACCATTTTTGAGCAAGGTAATTGAGAGGGCGGTTGCTCTTCAACTCCAAGCTGTCTTGGATGAAACTGATTATCTAGACCAGGAGTAGGCAACCTTTCCCCTTAAGGTCCGAGGGACTTCAGCTCCCAGAATCCCAGGAGCTATTGGCCAACATGGGATTATTGGCCAACATGGCTGAGGCTTCTGGCCGTTGAAGTCCCTCGGCCCTTAAAGGGGAAAGGTTGCCTACCCCTGATCTAGACCCATTTCAAACTGGCTTCAGGACAGGCTTTGGGGTTGAGACTGCCATCTGCATCTGAGCATCAACAGGGGTAGTGTGACCTTGTTGGTGGCACTAGACCTCTCAGCGGCTTTCGATACAATAGATCATGGCATCCTCTTGGACCGCCTGAACGGGTTAGGTATTGGAGGACTTCATTGCAGTGTTTTTGGTCCTTCCTCTCAGGCAGATCCCAGAGGGTACTGCTCGGGGACAGTTGCTCCAGTAAAAGGGAGCTCATCCGTGGGGTTCCGCAGGGCACTACTCTGACCCCAGTGTTATTCAACATCTACATGAAGCTGCTGGGTGAGATTATTCGGAGTTATGGAGCTGGGTGTTATCAGTATGCTGATGACACCCAAATCTATTTCTCCATGTTTTGTTCATCGGCTTCGAATTCTAATGGCATCTCCTCTCTCAATGAATGTCTTTGGGCGGTAATGGGCTGGATGAGGAAAAACAGATAGAAACTAAATCCGGACAAGATGGAAGTGCTCACGGTAGTGGCCCCGAAACTAAGAATCGGGCTGCAACCTCCAGTCTTGGATGGGGTCACACTCTCTTCCATTGACTGTGTTCGCAGTCTGGGGGTGCTCCTTGACTCATCGCTCCTGATGACGAATCAGGTAAATGTAACAGTCAGGAGTGCCTGTTATCAGCTTTGGCTGATACGCCAGCTGCACCCTTTTCTGGAAGTAAGGGATCTCGAGACTGTTGTGCACGTGCTGGTAACCTCATGTCTAGATTTCTGCAATGTGCTCTACATGGGGCTACCCTCGTGCTTGGTCCAGAAACTGCAATTAGTACAGAACATGGCAGCCAGAGTAGTGTCGGGAACATCTAGGAGGGACCATATTACTCCGGTATTAAGGTCCCTCCACTGGCCGCCTATTAGTTTCCAGGCTCATTACAAGGTGTTGGTTATCACATTTAAAGCCCTAAATGGCTTGGGTCCAAGCTATCTCAGGGACTGCCTTCTCCCGTACAATCCCCTCCGTGCGCTCTGGTCCTCTGGGAGGAATTTGCTGCAGCCTCAAAAATCTAGGCTTTCGGCTACCTCCCAGAGGGCTTATTCTGTTGTCGCCCCCAGATTGTGGAATGGCCTGCTGGACGTGATCCGTCAATTGACATCTTTAGACAGCTTTAAAAAGGCTGTCAAGATGGATCTCTTCCGGCAGGCCTTTCCAGGATAGAAAATCCCGGCCTCAGGAATCCCTCCTTAAAGGGGCTCTCAAATCCTCTTTGAAGATCTGATGTAAATGCTGCCATTGTCTGATTGCTATTGTGCTTTTAATTATGGATGTGTTTTTAATTGTTGGATTTTATTTTGTAATTGATTTAATAACTTTTTAAGGGGGGAGGGAAGTATTTTGATGCATTGTATTGTATTTTTTTATTGATGTTAGCCACCCCGATTGATCTCAAAGGGGCGGGATATAAATACATTTTATTATTATTATTATTATTATTATTATTATTATTAGAGGGAGAGAGACAGGCCCAGCTCCATTGGGCCTAGATTTGGACAAAGAAGCAGAGCCCTCCTGTCCATCTGATACCATCTAGCCTCAGAGGGAGAGATGCAGGCCCAGCTCCATTGTGTATATCATAGGCTAAGAAAAAGAGCCCTCCCTCCAGTCCACCAGCCATGGTCCAGGCCTCAGAGGGAGAGAAGAACATCTGGACCTGATCCTCTTTCCCACTGCCATTCCCTTTTCCTTTTGTGGCATGTCTTTAGATTGTAAGCCTGAGGGCAGGGAACCATCTAATAAATCATTTGTAAGCTGCTCTGAGAGCCTTTGTGGCTGAAGAGTGGAGTATAAATACTCCAAATAAATAAATAAATAAATAAATAAATAAATTTCTGTGGACTTGATTGTCCTGATGTGTAACCTGTACTCAGAACAGGAAGCAACTGTTAGAACAGAATATGAAGAAACAGAATAATTCCCAGTTAGGGAGATGGACAAGGATGCATTTTATTATCCTATCTATTCAACTTGAACAGAGAAAATACCATATGCAGAGCAGGCCTAGACACAGAAGAAGGAGGAGTAAAGAACAGAGAAATGAATATCAACAATCTAAGATATGCAGATGACACCATACTACTAGCAGAAAACATCAAAGACTTGAAACAATTAGTACAGGAAGTAAAAGAGAAAAGTGCTAAGGCAGGCTTGCAGTTGAACATTATGAGAGGGTATTGTAAAGTTTTAATTATCACCTTTAAAAAAATGACAGAAAGTTTGTTTTGATTTGTAGTTGTTAACTTATTTCTACATAGTCACCATCCAGATTTACACATTTTCCCCAGCATTTCTTGACCCTCTGAATACCTGATATTGTAGAAGCCTGCAGATTGTGCCTTACAAAGAGTTGTTGTAAAGTAACAATTATCACCAAGAAGTTATTAGGGTATATTGATGAAATTTTGTCAGTGTCATCATTGGTCCTTAAGTACATGATGTTATGAAAATCAGCTCATTGTGTTCTTTATTTTTGTGACAGGTTGTGCCAGAAGTGACTAAAGTGTAAAATCCTCAGAAGGCACAATCTGCAGACTAGGATATCATGGAGAGCCCCAAAAAGCCACACAAAAAATGGCCTGAAACACTTCAGGTCTAAACTTTCCTTGGGAGTCAAGATGTCTTGAGGCTGGTCAATCATGGAAAGACAACAATGATAGGGAAGGTGGAGGACAGTAGAAAAAGAGGAAGGCCTCATGCCAGATGGATAGACTCAATCAAGTAGACCATAGCCCTGAGCCTGCATGCCCTGAGCAGAGAAGTTATGGACAGGTGATCATGGAGGTGTCTCATTTATGGGGTCGGCATGAGTCAAGGCCAACTCAAGGGCAGTTAACATGCAGACTTACAATTTCATAACTTTTAGTATTCACATTTATGGTCACTAATGACCCAGCATAACCCCAAAAACCTACATAAATCAAAGGGTTTCCAAGGTGCTGTAGATCAGGGCATTGAATAATGATGACAACAGTGTTCTCCTGGTTAGAGGGCCCAACAACAACAACAGTGTCATGTTTGTATATTCATTCAATGTGCATATGTTTTAGCACTGCATTAGATCTAATTCCTACATTTGAAAAACATTCTGCCCTTGAAAAGGAAGAAGTAGTCCTTCTTCCTTTTTTTCATACAGAAGGAAAGGTGTTCTATGAAATCTTTCTTTGAAGGCTTCAAGGGGAAGTAGGTGTCACCTGCTATTCAGTTCATCACACCTCTGGATGTGCCCCAGGAGGAAGAAGCTAATGTCTTCATTGCATTGGGAAGGGGACTCCACTCTGGGATTTAGTTTGAGCTACCCAAGTTGTGTAAACTACTTGGCAGACAGAGATCAGTATTTGGAATATAGAGTTCAGTACTTTTTTTACTTGCTCTTTTCAGAATAAAACCTAGATCAGGTTATCCCCCCTTTCATCAGGGACGTGGAAACCACCACGTTTCACTGCTAGGAAGAGACGCATGAATTAAATTTGTCCCTGCAGCAATCCATGCAGGGTAGATTGTGTCCAGAGTAAGCTCAGAAATACCTATTTGAAAAGAAAAGACCCCATAAACAAGCTTCCAGGGACCAACTGCAGAACATTTCAGATGATGTGCAGGAACTCTTCCCAGCATGGACAGGAAAATTAGAACTTTGTTAAGTTTGGTTATAGCAGAGTCTCTGGGAATGTTGTTAGTGTCATTTATGGAGATTTCTACTGGGAGGACAAACTCTAAATTTATAAGTTTGAAGACAACTTGGAATTGTTTATTAATATGGACCCTGGCCCTCAGGGATTAGAGGGCAGAGGATGCTGCAGCTGTAGAAATGGGAAGCTCAGTGCTAGGCTTGGGAAGGAGGCAGAAAAGCCTCTAAGCCAACTGCCACTACCTTGGCCTTGGAGAAAGAGAAGGGCCAGCAGTATCTGCTAGACTTGTTCCCTTTCCCACAGCCATTCCCTACTCCTTTTGTGTCATGTCCTTTTAGATTGTAAACCTGAGGCAGGGAGCTGTCAACAATCTATAAGCCACCCTGAGAGCCCTTTTGGCTGAAGAGTGGGGTATAAATATTTAAATAAATACATAAATCAAGAGAATAGTGTAGGGTGGTAACATAGTTAGGCTGGAGGCTACCTGAAGAAGTGCCTGTTTACAAAGGAAGGCTTCTCAAGAATGCAATAGGTTGTCTTGAGAGACATCCTGAAAAGCTGGGGGGGGGGGGGTTGAGATCAAGCAGTTCTGCCACAAACACTTCAATCTTGTCATGAAAGGGGCAGCAGAAAATTATATCTGTACTGGCCACCTTATCAACTGTTCCTTGGCAATAATAATAATAATAATAATAATAATAATATGTATTTATACACCGCCCCTCTGTCAAACAATCGGGGTGGCTTACAAAAGTTAAAATTACACCAATACAGACTAAAAAGTCCCCAAACCCCACCCTCCCCCATTAAAAAGAATTAAACTACATACCCATTAAAAAAAAAAAACATGACATAGAATGTCAAAATAAAATAAGTTAATTGAAACAAGTACCAGCAAACAAGAGCAGTGGACGAGCCAGAAACTAAAAGAGATAGAGAGGCACAACTCCTGAGGCCAGGGATCTAATCAGGAAAGGCCTGCCAAAAGAGATCCAGCTTCACAGCCTTTTTAAAACTGCTTAAGCTCGTAATTTGATGGATCTCGGCCGGCAGGCTGTTCCACAGTGTGGGAGCAATTACCGAGAATGCCCTCTGGGAGGTTGCAGACAGCCTAGATTTTAATGGCTATAGCAAATTCCTCCCAGAGGAGGAATTGTATGGCAGGAGGCAGTCCCAAAGATAAGTTGGGCCCAAGCCATTTAGGGCTTTAAAGGTAATAACCCAGAAACTAATAGGCAGCCAGTGGAGGGATTTTAATACTGGAGTTGTGTGGTCTCTCCTTGATGTTCTCAAAACCAATCTGGCTGCCATATTCTGTACTAGTTGAAGTTTCCAGACCAAGCACGAGGGTAGCCCCATGTAGAGCACATTACAGAAATCCAGATGGTAGGTTACCAGTGTGTGCACCACAGTCTCAAGGTCCTTTACTTCCAGGAAAGGGAGCAGCTGGCGTATGAGCTGGAGCTGATAACAGGCACTCATGACCATTGCATTTACCCAATTAGTCATCAGGAGCGACGAATCAAGAAGCACCCCCAGACTGCGAACACAGTCCTTCACGGAGAGTGTGATCCCATCCAGGACTGGAGATTGCAACCCAATTCCTGGTTTCGGGGCCACTACTGTGAGCACCTCTGTTTTGTCTGGATTCACTCTCAATCTGTTTTTCCTCATCCAGCCCATTACTGCCTTAAGACATTCATTGAGAGGAGAGACGCCATCGGAATTCGAGGCCGACGATCGAGACATGGAAATAAAGCTCTGGGTGTCATCAGCGTACTGAAAACACCCAGCCTCATGACTCCGAATGATCTCACCCAGCGGCTTCATATAGATGTTAAACAGCATCGGGGACAGAATGGCACCTTGAGGGATGCCACAAGGGAGCTCTTTTTTTGTGTGTGGAGTAACTGTCCCCGAGCAGCACTCTGGGATCTGTCCAAGAGGAAGGAACGGAACCACTTCAATGCAATACCTCCGATTCCTAACCCACTCAGGCGATCCAAGAGGATGCTATGAACTATCGTATCAAAAACCTCTGAGAGGTGTAAAAGCACCAGCAGGGTCACACTACCCCTGTCAATGCTGAGATGCAGGTCATCGGCCAAGGCAACCATGGCAGTCTCAACTCCAAATCCAGTCCTAAAGCCTAGATAATCAGTTCCATCCAAGACAGCTTGGAATTGAAGAGAAACTGTCCTCTTGATTCCCTTGCTCAAAAATGGTAGCAAAGAGACTGACCAATAGTTGTTCCTATCCAGGGGGTCCAGGGAAGGTTTTTTCAGAAGCTGCCTAACCGCTTCCTTCAAACAAGATGGAATTTAACCTTCCCTGAAGTCTGTGAGGAACATCTTCAATGCACCCCCCCAGATGGCCAGCCATGAAGGGCAAGGGTCAAGAGTGTAGGTAATTTTCTTCACACTACCAAGAAACTTGGCCACGTCATCGGTACTCATATTGGAACTGATCCAGGATAATTTCATTAACAGAGCTGCTGGACACCTCATCAATAGTTTCTGTCAAAACGCTGGCATCTAAGTCGGCTCTAATCTGAGAGATTTTATCTTCAAAAAAGTTGTTAAACACATCACCGCAGGCTGTTGTTGGGTTAAGCAGTGGGTTCTGCATAGATAGAACCTGTGTCAGCTCTCTTACCACCCTAAACAGCTGTGCTGGACCGGACTCTGCAGACGCAATATGTGCAGAACAGAAAGATCTCTGTGCTGCACGTATTGCCTCTCGATAGGGCCAAAGAAAGTTCCTAGGATGAGTCTTGTCAGATAAGAGTTGAGTTTTCTGCCAGGAGAGCTCTAATAGTTGTCCAACATGTTTCATTTTCCTAAGTTCTGCTGTATACCATGGCTTCCGATTTGAAGCGGGTTGGAAAGGATGCTTGGGAGCGATCGTGTCGATAGCCTTGGTAAGATCGGTGTTCCAAGTATTAACCAAAGCTTCAACAGGGTCACAGGCATTACCAAACATTAGACCCTCCAAGGCTTTCTGGAATCCAATTGGTTCCATTATCCTTTGAGGGCGGACCATTCTAATAGATCCACCACCCCTGGTGGGGTAAAAAGTGGCTCTTAGTTCAATCTTGACTAGGAAATGATCCGTCCATGACAATGCAGTGGTTTTGATAGCCTCCACCCATGGATATTCCTGTTCTGTACTAAAGACCGCATCGAGGGTGTGACCCACACAATGTGTGGGCCTGACGACCAATTGGGATAGGCCCATGTTTGTCATGGATTCCATGAACTCCCAAGCAGCGCCAATTAGAATTAACAAACTAGTCTCGAGTGGGATGTTGAAGTGGCCCAGAACTAAAAGTCTGGGCGACTCCAACAACAACTCTGAGACAGCTGTGTCAGCTCAGTTAGGGAGTCTGCTAGACAACGGGGTGGTCGGTATACTAGCAGAATCCTTAAACTATCCTTGGTCCTCAGGCTCAGGTACATGCACTCGAAGTGGACTGTGTTCTGGACAGGTATCCTGGTCAAGGACAGGTTGTTCTTATAGACCAGGGCCACTCAAACCCCCCCGCCCACTTCCCCTTACCTGCTCACTGACAGAATACCCAGCTGAGAGGGCCTGCATCCATGGGGGGTTGCAGACTGCCAAAAATAGTGCAAATTGAGTCCACTTTAAGGGTTAGTGTAAGTGTTAGGGAGTCATGGGAATTGTTTTTTTCTTTTCTTTTTCCTGAGACATTGAGCCCTCTCTGTCAGAGAGCTCTGGTGCCACAATAAAATACATTTCCCATGATTCCCTAACCCTAACCCTAACCCTTAAAGTGGACTCAATTTGCACTATTTCTGGTAGTCTGCAACCTCCCCATGTTACGACGCTATCCTCTCCCAGCCAGGTTTCTGTAAAGCAAGCTAAGTCGGAATCCTCATCTGAAAGGAGATCATATATAATATGGTTCTTGTTTTTAACTGACCTGGCATTGCAGAGAAGCAGAGTAAGGTTCTGTGGAATGATTGGTGTGCTCTCCGATTCATTTCGGGCAACAGAGTGAACTGAAGGCGGGATAGCTTTCAAGCAGTGACCCTGCCTTCTTTGGAACATCTGTTTACTCTGTTACCACCATACCTCCGTTTCCCCTGCACAACTCCAATTTCCATCCACATACCATACCCAGCCTCTACTGATGAAGGAGCCAATGAAACCAACTAATCCTCCCGACCATGCTGCTGCTGCGGCTGTCCCAGCTGATAGAGGGTGGGATGGGCTAGGTGTAAATTCCCATTCAGCCCAGCTCTCAGCCTCGCCCCTGCTGCTGCTGTTTAAAGCCTCTGGCGGCTGTTGTTTGGTCCCGCTGCACTGGTGGAGGGGTGGTGAAGGAGATTTTTGAAGCCTCCACCAGCCATCAGTGGCTCCCGCTGCACTGGTGGAAAGGCGGTGAGGCAGATTTTTAAAGCCTCCACCGGCCATCAGTGGCTCCCGCTGTGCTGATGAAAGGGCGGTGAGGCAGATTTTTAAAGCCTCCGCCAGCCACCAGTGGCTCCCACTGCGCTCTTCTACTGGTGACTGAGTTTGGACTGTATTTCACTTGAACTGCTCTCACTGGGGCTTCTGGTTGATCCTGCTTAATTCTAGTTATGGGTAGTAGGAATCACAACACCACAATATAAAATAGTGTTGACACACACGTGCTCTTTGTGTGGAGCAGAGACATTTCCTCCCAACCCCAAGGTTAAGGCATGACGTATATGCTTTACTGGCCAAAACTCACTTTCTGGGGGGGGGGGTAAGCTTATAAATACATCTGGAATGTGTATAACAAAAAGTAAAAAGATGAAGTGTTGTGTGGAAGCAATATGTTTTTGTCTTCAGTTTTTTCAGAGGTGATACTTTAGTAGTATGCAAGTTAATTTCATTCATGCCTAAGCAAAGTGCAGTGCATTCAACCTTCTGAAAAATTATTTTAAAAATTTAGAGCATGGTTATAAGAAATGATCAAAATCCATAGAACTGAGAAATGCATATATTCTTTAACTAGTAGACTAAAGGACTAATGGGATTTAGATGAAGTTCAAGGTAAAAATGATAGATTGGTGGAGGATTATGCACTTCCTCTGTCTCCTTGTTCTCTACTGCAGTTTGCCATTTGAAGATGTGTTGTGGAGCAGGATTGAGTGTTAGGTTATCATCACATACAATTACATTATATATTGTATTCCATTTTTTTCAATCTTCATTGATCCTAATCCAGGAGAAGGACAAACTGTGACCCTCCAGATTGTTCTGGAATGCAATGCCCTCTTTGGTGAGGAATGCTGTGAATTGTAGTCCAAAAATATATGAAGTACGCAGCTTTGTCAACCCTTGCTCTAAAGATTATCAATGAATTTCCCCTAAACTCTCAGATAGGGGTATCAGTCCAGGTTTATTATATGAATATTTGTTGCTGTTACTTTAAAACCCAGCAGGCAGAAGAGACTGAAGGAGGCAAGTGAAGCTGAGGCCTGAAGGCTCCCAGAGACCAGCACTTACCAACCATCAGCCCCTCCTCTTCTGCTTTGCTTTAAAACCTAGCAGGCAGAAGAGAATGAAGGAGGCAAGTGAAGCTGAGGGGGGTTGCAGACTGACAGAAATAGTGCAAATTGAGTCCACTTTTAGGGTTAGGCTTAGGCTTAGAGAATCATGGGAAGTGTATTTTATTGTGGCACCAGAGCTCTCTGAAAGAGAAGGCTCAATGTCTCAGAAAAAGGCTCAATTCCCATGATTCCCTAGCACCAACCCTAACCCTAAAAGTGGACTCAATTTGCACTATTTCTGGCAGTCTGCAACCCCCCTAAGTCCTGCAGGTTCCTAGAGACCAGCCCTTACCAACTATTGACCCTGCCCCTTCTCCTCTGCTTTCAAACCTAGCAAGCAAAAGAGACTGAAAGAGGCAAGAGAAGCTGAATCCTGAAGGTTCCTAGAAACTGTGATGAATAGAATGTCTAGCTGGCCAATCAGGAGACAGCTGAGGGCCAACCAATAGAATTCAAACTGGGAGCACTTGAAAGAAAAAAAATCAAGCTGACAGTTGGAAGGGAGCAGTTGAGGGTTTTTTTTGGGGGGGGGAGGGGGGGAGTTAAACCAGAGAGAGAGAGAGAGAGAGGCTGCATTTCTGGGAGTTCCTGAGGGGACTGTAAATTTTGTTATTTGGAGTCCAGATGAGACGGAATTGGGACACGAGACACATACAGAACTCTAAGGAAGGGAGTTGCTGTTGTGTTAAATCCTGAGGGATATTGTTAGCCAGTGTGGCTGAAATATTAAAAGGGAATTGGAAACCAACGTTGCCTATATGTAACTAAGAGACACTATATTAACAAGCTTTGATATAAGTTATATCTGTTCCATTCTGTTATAAAATAAACTTTTATTCCCATTTAAACATCACTTGGCCTATGTTTTCAAACCAAACCATGCTACTAACCTTTTAAAGCTTTTGGGGTGGGATAAGAAACCCCCCCTCCAAGGACTGCCATCTTAGAAAGTCATTTCTAAGGTGAAAGGTGGCAAGAGGATTCACCACACTTACCAACTATTGGCCTCACACCTTCTGCTCTGCTTTAAAACCTAGCAGGCAGAAGAGACTGAAAGAGGCAAGAGAAGCTGAGGCCTGAAGGCTTCTAGAGACCAGCACTTACCAACTATCAGCCCCACCCCTTCTGCTCTGCTTTAAAACCCAGCAAGCAAAAGAGACTGAAGGAGGCAAGAGAAGCTGAGGCCTGAAGACTTCTAGAGGCCAGCACTTACCATCCATTGCTGTCAATCTGCCTGTAGACTCTAGAGGCAAAGGATGGTGGGACGGCAAACAGATGCTGGGGCCCTAAAGGGATGTGATGTTGGGACATGGGGGAGTGAGAGAGGGGGCAGGCAGAGGGTAGTTTTTTACGATGGAGGATGGCAGGATGCTGTGGATGAATGCCAGGAAGCAGCAATAAATACTGTGCTGGACAAAGGGAGATATGGTGATAGCAGGATGAAATGCTGTTATAAGGGAAAGAGAGAACAATGTTTAATATTTATCTCACCTTCCATTCATCCTGCTATCCCAAAGGGCTTGGGGAGCAAACCAAACCAATCTCAGAGCCTTTATTTGCTCCTGTGCAATGCCAGGTCGGTGAAAGGTAAAATTCACATAATTCGTGATCTTCTTATTGATGAGAAAGCCAACTTGGCATGCTTTACAGAGGACGTTATCACACCAGGGGTCTCAAAGCAGCAAGAAAAGCAGCATGGGATCAATCCAGAACCATACCGGAATGATTCTGGTCGCACAGCCGTAATTCCTCTTTGAAAGAGGAATTACAAAGAGCTGGAATGATGCAGTGATGGTGCAGGGATGATGCAGGGATGGGCGGGGTTTGCTGCGACGTCGTCTGATCACAGGGGCAAAGGATCCAGAATGATGCAGCGATGATGCAGGGATGATGCAGGGATGGGCGGGGTTTGCTGCAACGTCGCCTGATCACAGGGGCAAAGGATCCAGAATGATGCAGCGATGGTGCAGGGATGATGCAGGGATGGGTGGGGTTTGCTGCGACGTCATCTGATCACAGGGGCAAAGGATCCAGAATGATGCAGCGATGGTGCAGGCATGGGGCTGCTTTAGACCCCATGTGATAACGTCCAGAGACCTGGCTGGAAGATGATAGTTCTGTAACTTGGGTCCCGGCCCTACCATCCAGGTATTCTGTCAGTGAGCAGATAAGGGGAAGTGGTGTGTGTGTGTGGAGTCACCATAATCTATAAAAACAATCTTACATTGACCAGGATACTTGTCCAGAAAATGGACCGCATCAAGTGTATTTACTTGTGCCTGAAGATAAGGGATAGTCTGGGGATTCTATTAGTATACCGACCACCCTGCCGTCTAACAAACTCCCTAGCCGAGCTGACACACTGGTCTTGGAGCTGGTGTTAGAGTCACCCAGACTTTTAGTTCTGGGTGACTTCAACATCTCATTCAAGACCAGTTTGACAAACTTAACAGGTGCAGCTCGGGAGTTCAGGCTATCCATGACAAATATGGGCCCATCCCAATTAGTCCCTGGGCCCACACATTGTGCAGGTCATACCCTCAATGCGGTCTTCAGTACAGAACAGGCACAGCCATGGGCGGAGGTAATTAATACCACTGCATTGTCATAGATGGACTATTTCCTTGCCAAGCTTGGATTTAAAGCCACTATCCACCCCTACAGGGTCAAGGACCTATTAGAATGGTCCACCTTTGAAGGCTGATGGATCCTGCAGGATTCCAGAAAACCTTAGAGGGTTCTATGGTTGGTACTCCTGGTGATCCTGTTGATGCCCTGGTTAATACCTGGAAAATCTTACTAGGGCTATCAACACTATTGCTCCCAAGCATCTTTTCCAACCAGCTTCTAATTCTAACCTACAGTCTACAGAAGATCTTAGGAAAATGAAGCGGGTAGGACAATGACTAGAGAAGTACTGGAAGAAAACTTGGCTCTTGTCTGACAAGGCACACCATAGAAAATTTCTCTATTCCTATGGAGTGGCAATACATGCAGTGAAGAAGATTTTCTTTCTACATGTATTGCGTCTGTGAATTCTCATCCAGCTAAGCTGTTCAAGGTGGTAAGGGACCTGGTTCAGGTACCTGCCTGCCCCCGGTACCTATTACTAGAGCCTATTATAGCTCACTGTGACATTTTAAATGATCATTTTGCAGATAAAATCTCTCAGATAAGAGCCAACTTGGACACCGGTATTCTGACAGAGGCTATGGGTAAGGTGTTCAGTGACTCCATGAATAAGATCATACTGATCAGTTTGAGTCTGTTAGTACCAAGGATGTGGATAATCTTCTTGGAAGTATGAGGAAGACAACTTGCCCTCTCGACCCCTGCCCTTCATGGTTGGTCATCCAAGGAGGAGATGCACTTAGGATTCACCTAAGATATATTGTAAATGCATCTCTTAGGGAGGGCTATTTTCCATCTTGCCTAAAAGAAGTGATAGTGTGGCCACTTTTGAAAAAGCCCTCCCTAGATTCCTTGGACATGAATAAAGCAAAGCAAAGCAAAGCAGCTTCATTTATATACCACTTCATACCACACTATGCGGTTTCTAAGCGGTTTACAACTATAAGCTCATTGCTCCCCAACAGTTAGGTACTCATTTTAGCGACCTCAGAAGGATGCAGGCCTGAGTCTGAGATTATTATAGAGATAATTATAGACCACTCTTTCATCTCCTATTTTTAAGCAAGGTGAATGAGAGGGCTGTCACTCTTCAACTCCAAACAGTCTTGGATGAAACAGATTATCTAGACCCATTTCAAACTGGCTTCAGGACAGCATACAGAGTCGAGACTGCTATGGTCGCCTTAA
This sequence comes from Phrynosoma blainvillii, assembly GCA_026167975.1. Lineage (NCBI taxonomy): Eukaryota > Metazoa > Chordata > Lepidosauria > Squamata > Phrynosomatidae > Phrynosoma > Phrynosoma blainvillii. Next base: position 202,886,606 of record JANUYF010000003.1, read on the forward strand.
TGGATGATTTCCACCTAAGTATTGACAGGGGAAGTGTGACCCTCTTGGTACTTTTGGATCTCTCAGCAGCTTTCGATACCATCGACCATGGTATCCTTCTGGAATGCCTGAGAAAATTGGGAATCAGGGGCACTGCATTGCAGTGGTTCCGGTCCTGTCTCCCAGGTAGATTCCAAATGGTGATGTTTGGGGACAGTTGCTCCTCCAAAAGGGACCTTAAATTCAGTGTCCCTCAAGGCACCATCCTGTCCCCAATGCTATTTAACATCTACATGAAACTACTGGGAGAGATCATCCAGAGGCATGGGGCGGGTGCTATCAGTATGCTGATGACACTCAGCTATACCTCTCCATGCCCTGGACCCCAGCATCAACTAAGGAAGGCATCTCCCCTCTGATTGAATGTCTTGGGCTGGATGAGGAAAAACAGACTGAAGCTGAATCCAGATAAGATGGAGGTGCTTGCTGTTAGAGACCCTAATCTGGATATGGAGGTTTGTCAACCAATCCTGGAAGGGGGTCACACTTCCCCTAAAGGACTAAATGACTGTGTTCACAGCTTGGGGGTGCTCCTAGATCTGTCACTCCAGATGTCAGCCCAGATAGATGCAATGACCAGGAGTGCCTGTTTGGTTGATACGTCAACTGCACCCCTTTCTGGGACTTGAGGACTTAAAAACTGTGGTGCACACACTGGTAACCTCATAATTTGACTTTTGTAATGCACTCTATCTAGGGCTGCCCTTGCACCTAATCCAGAAACTTCAATTAATTCAAAATATGGCAACCAGATTGGTCACTGGGAGATCTAGGGGTGACCATATAACACCTATATTAAAGTCCCTTCACTGGCTGCCTATTAGATTCTGGACACAGTACAAGGTATTGGTTATAACCTTTAAAGGCCTTCATGGCTTGGGCCCAGCTTACTTATGGGATCTCTTTCTCCCATACAATCCATCTTGCACACTGAAGTCCTCTGGCAAAAACTTACTGAAGTCAGAAAAAACTAGGCTGCCAGCGGTTACTCAGAGGACCTTTTCTTCTGCCACTCCCAAGTTATGGAACAGCCTGCCAGAGGAGATCCGAAACATTGCCAGTCTCAACTGCTTTAAAAAGGTGGTCAAGATATATCTCTTCCAGCAGGCCTTCCCAGACTAGCCTCTCAGTCCCCTCCCATCAATTTTTCCTCAATTGTTCCTGCTTTGTTTTAATAATTAAAATGTACTTTTTATTGTGGATGTGGGGGTTTAAGGGATATGATTTTTACTGTATTTAATGCTGTTTCATTATTGTTAGCTAATTCAATCTGTTTGGAGAGGTGGGATATAAAATAATAATAATAATAATAATAATAATAATAATAATAATAACAACAACAACTAGGGGTAAATATGAGGAAATATGGCATTTGAAATTACTTTGATCACCATTAAATAGGACCTCCATAAGTTTCTATTCAGACAAAAATATCTGAGGAATTTTGAGGGAAGCTAGAGAGAGAGAAAAAGGGAGGAAGGGAGAGAGAGGAAGAGAGAGAGGGGAAACTACATAATTTCACTGGGGTTACATATAATCTTAAATTTGATAAACTGATCATTGATAATTTGATATCCTGCTGTACATATGTCTGATGAAAACCAAGAACAAGGAATGGAAAAGGAAGCACATGCAGTTTATTACTTTTGATCCTTTTTTATTCTCTGGTTGTATAAATATATATTTGAAAATGCCCCATTGATTTTCATGGAGCTTCTTTCCATATAATTATGTTTGGAATTGCAGGATTAGAAGAACCTATTTTCAGATGGAAAGCTTTACCAAATTCCTACTGATTTTAATGGAAGTTATATCTAGTGGGATAGCATTGAAATGGAGCCTAAACCTTTAATGAGGTTCAGTTTGAAAACACTAAACTATGTTAAATCACATGTTGTGTTCAGGAAGAAAGCCTTCAAGGAAGTTTAACATCATGAGCAAGAACCTGTGAAATGCTGAGGTTCACAACACATTTTTTTTTAAAAAAATGAAAGCCTTGTATAGGCATTTAAACATTTTCCACAATATATATATTTCAGACTTATCATAATAACATTTTTGTTTGATTGATTTATGGCTCTGAGAAGATCAAACTGTTGAGGCCTTTCATCAAATGATCTTATAAACATAAATCAAAAGTATATGTGATATTTTAAAGTATGCAATAACTTGCTTGGTTGCTGGTTTTGACAGTTGAAAGGGTGGTAGATGGCACCTAATGGCAGTGAAAATGTAATTTTCAGTCAGCTATATCTGGACAAAGAACTTCAATTACAGCTAAGCTAAAAGATACAGTTTACCCATACAATATTCATTTTTAGGAGTGTCAAATATTTACTTTTTATATAAAATATTATATTGACTCATGTTACATACATTTTCTTGATTCATTGCTAATCAATAACATTTTAACAGTAACATGGTAAAGACCATGGTTGTATTTTGAGGGGTGGGGGGGTGGGCTTGTATTTTAGGGTGGTGGGGTATTTGGGAATGGGATTGTTTGTTTTATCTTGTAAGTCACCTTGGTTGCATTTTACAGAGAGGCAGGATAAAAATAATTTATTATTATTATTATTATTATTATTATTATTATTATTATTATATTTTATTTTGCTAATGTTAATCTTTTTACTCTCATTCTTCTCTTATATATTTCTGCCACTGCCATTAAATCTGACTGGGTTCATTTATCTACATGTTTATATATGTCAATACTTCTAGTTACATTAAGATTATAGGTTCATATATATATTCTTTTTTCACCTTGTGTAGTTTAGTCATGACATACAGCTATGTGGAAAAAACTAAGGATTACCTAAAATCAATTCATGTTATCTGTATTTTGGTGTTGAAGTTGTTGCTTTTCAGTGATCCCTATACAGTACTTCTGGCATGGTGATATTATGCCTTCCCAGAATCAACCAATCAGGTAAATATCAATGTAAGAACCCAGGACTCTGGTAAGCTCTACTAGATGTGATGGAGGTATACCTATACTTGTAGCTGTTAGTCTTTTATAAAAATACACTGCAGGGGGTGGAGTTTATTTGTTTTGTGTTATACAGTATTTGGATATGAGTAGTTAGAAGAGGGGAAAAAGTGAAATTATTGAATAACTTTGAGAAAATTTATTCAAGTCTCATAGGATTCAAATGGAATATTTCAAGGTTTTTAAGGAACCAGGTTCCGCTATTGTTCTATGATGTATGCAAACTGACCAAAGAATTAGTCTTCATTTTGTGGTCTTTCTAATTTCAATTTTATTAATAATAATACCATATACCAGTGGTAATGAACCTATGGCATGGGTGCCAGAGGGGGCACTCAGAGCCCTCTCTGTGGAAACGTGTACCATCACTCCAGCACAGTATTTGTCAGAGTTCGTTACTAGAAAGCCAGAGGAATGTAACACTTTACAATAAATAAGTGGGTTTTGGGTTGCAGTTTGGGCACTCGGTTCCTAAAAGATTCACCATCACTGCCATATCCTCTCATAATTAATAACAATATTAATATTAATAATAATACAATACCTTCATACCAGAAGCAAAGTACTAATACAAATTACTTCAGACCATAGGCTGGTTCATACAAGGAAAAGTGTGCACCCTCCAAACCATATAACTATGACCAAGCCCTGGCAGGCTTCAAATTGATTTTATAACAATCTAGAAGATCCAGATTATAAAACTCATTTCTTACCCAAGCCAATCAGTTTTATTGCCTCCTCCTCCACCTCCACACACATCTACCTGTTCAACCTTCAATGAAACACTATCTGCTTTTATCTTAAGCCCACATATCCATGATTCCCCCCCCCCCCCAAATCCCTCCTGTTCTCTTATTCACGCTGCTGTATGCACATGTTCCACTAAACATAAAACCTATTTAAGTTCCTGCAAAAAATGTCAGTTTCCACTGGCTCTTTTGCCAATTTTTGTAAACCCAGAGAGAGGAGACAGAAAGATCACCATCTTTAACTATGTTCCAACATGGAAAAATAAAAATAAAAAAAGACTTGGAAACATGGGACAAAAAATAACTTTCCTTATTGGGAAAAATTGCCACAATACAAGTGAACATATTACCGAAGATGCTATACATATTCCAAACAATTCCCATTCATTTAACTAAACAGCATTTTCATACTTGGAATCAAGGTATCAGCAAGTTTATCTGGAAAGGAAGAAAACCCAGAATTAAAGCAGAGGTTTTAAAAGATAGAAAAGAGAAAGGAGGTCTGGGATTATCAGATCTAGAATTATATTACAATGCAAGTGCCTTACTATGGGTAAAAGATTGGATTTTACTTAAAAAATTAAAATTGTTAGAGTTAGAAGGTGCTAACCTAAAAACAGGATGGCATTCATATCTCTGCTATAAGAAAACAACTTTGGATAAAGGGTTCAATACACATCTTATACAGAAAAATCTATATAGGATATGGAAAAAAAATATAAAAAATACTTTTATAAGAAATTACCCCAATGGACTTCCCCACAAGAAGCATTTCATAATAAAGAAACATTTAGACAAGAAAATTGGATCACTTACGAAAATATTTTAATAAAATCTCCACATGGATTCAGATTAAAAACCAGAAAAGAACTGCAAAATGATGGGATGGAGATCAACTGGATAAAGTATATGCAAATAAAAGATTTTAAAAGAGATGTGGAAGAATATGGAATCGAAGAAGAAATAAAAGTATTTAATAAAATATTGAAAGAAGGTGAGAAACAATGGATAAAAAAGACATATAAGTGGTTATTAGAAATAAAAACAGGAGAAGTGATAAAACAAAATATGATAACATGGATGCAGAACATTGGACACACAATACCCCTACAAAACTGGGAGAATACATGGAAAAATTGTAACAGATTTACCAAGTGCAATACACTAAAAGAAAATTATCACAAAATATTCCATCGATGGTATACCACCCCTTCAAAATTAGCCAAAATAAATAAAAACAATGAAAACAAATGTTGGAAATGCAGGGAAGAGATAGAAACCATGTATCATATGTGGTGGAAATGTAAAAAAAAAAAAAAAAAAAAAAAGTAAAAAATTTTGGGAAGAAATTCAGGTAAAGATGTGCGAGATAACTCAGAAAAATATTCCCCTTAAACCAGAACTGCTCTTACTAAACATTATTGATGGGATAGATTGTAGATTAAGGGGGGGTGCCAGAAATAGTGCAAATTGAGTCCATTTTTAGGGTTAGGATTAGTGCTAGGGAATCATGGGAATTTTTTTTTTCCTGAGACATTGAGCCTTCTCTGTCAGAGAGCTCTGGTGCCACAATAAACAACAGTCCCCATGATTCTCTAACCCTAACCCTAACCCTAAAGGTGGACTCAATTTGCACTATTTCTGGCAGTCTGCAATCCCCCTAAGTCAAGACGAAAAGAGTGTAATACTTTACATGGTAACAGCAGCATGACTTACTCTAGCAAAATACTGGAAATCTGAAAAAACACCTACGGTAATAGAATGGCAAATTAAATTATACGAATTAGTAAAAATGGATAAACTATCAATGTACATAGCTGGAAAATCATTTCAACAATATGAAACAAAATGGGAAAGAGTACAGAATAAATTAAATTTGGAAAAGGATAATTAACAGTAATTAAAAAAACTTTATTATTTTGTACATAAATATAGTATAATGATGGTGTAACAATATCACTGCTATACAATTATAATATGTATTGTGTTTTGGGGAAAAAAATAATTAAATAAATAAATAAATAAATAAAGATCACCATCTTCATCTTTTTCTCTCCCTCTTCCCACCACCACTACTGAATAAATTGGCTGGAGGAGAATGTTGATACATGGAGGAGAAAAAAAACTGAATACAATTTGGTGGGGTTGAGTACTATTGTGGCTGGTCAGTGGAGTAGCTAATTTTGTTTGAAGTCCAAGGGGCTAACTTCTATACTCCATATCCCCAAGAATGTATGCTATCAATACTTGTATGCATGTAATCTAACCCTTGGCCTATGGATGTTCAGGAAAAGATCTAATGAAATCTGAGTATCTGTCTATAGGAGCCTTCATGTAGCATATGCAGCACACAATATACCATATAAATGAATGGCAGAAAAAAAGGAGGTATGTGTCTTCTCCTCAACAAGGGAAAGAGCCAATTCATACCCTATAAGTTGTTGTGTAGTGGCTTGAGCTTTAGAATATGACTCTGGAATCCCATCTCAGCCATGCAAACCTACTGGGTGACCTTGGGCAAATCACACTCTTTCAGCCTCAGAGGATGGCAATGGTAAACCCCCTCTGAAGAAACTTATCAAGAAAATTCTATATGTTTGCCTTAAGCCTCCATAAGTTGGAAATGATTTGAAGGCACACAGCAGTAACAAGTTTATGGGGCTTATGATGTGTAGGACTTTTCCCCCCTTCAAGTAGATATCCATATGACTGCTCTGTAAGAGCGTCATTTGGTGATAGCAAATTTAGTAACACCAAAGATAACAGTGATTATTTTGTCTAATCACATTAATATCTTTAATAAACATTTTGAATAATTGCATGAGTATATGAACAAAATATTTTAGTTATAGATTTCATAGAAGTTTTGCTATTCTTGGGGTTTTTTGTGTGAAATCTAATCACAGTGAAATAAAATTATTATTTTTACATTAGTGATAATTACATATATGCAGGCATATCATTGATGGTACAATATATGAAAGATGTGAGATTTGTTTCAGACCCTAATTTCATGATTCAGAAAATAGTCCACCTTTGCTTCGACTGGTCTGTTTTTGAGATGGTCTGCTTCCTCAAGATAATTTATATTTCTGATATTTATACTTCTGATTATAGTAAGTGGGTTCATGCTTCCCACTTACTAAAATCAGAAGTTTTAAAATAGTTGTTTTGTTTTATTTTGTTTTAAATCTTCTGAGAGAATTGTGACTACCAAGTTTCAGTTAAATATACAGAGGGATTATTGTGTAAACACAGCTTTTCCATTTGGAGAGTATTAAAAATAAAAGTGATCTTCTAGAATCCTCCTATTCCAGTGTTCTCAAAATAACAGAGGTCACAATTGTACTCCCAGTCTCTATAATTTCCCAACATCCAAACACAGGGGGAAAAAAGGAAGCTGGAATTATGGGCATTATTAAAATTAGAAACTGTTCCTCAAAGCACAGTTATTGGAGAGCTGTTTGTAAAATACACCCTTGAGTTAGGAGGTGGACTTGACAGTCACTAAGTCTCATTCCTTCCTTCCCATCTTTCTGCCACATTGAGTACTTTCATAGAAACAAAACTTAAAAAGTCATGATTTCCCGCCTGCCATTCTGAAGCCACATTGAACCTCCACGTATAGTTTCTAGATGGAAGTCCAGATGAGTTGGGCAACAGGTGGGCAATTCTGGGTGGCTCTGTGAGAAGGGGGGATGACAATATTTTGTCTCAGGACATTCTCAGAGCTTCACAAACTGCCCAAAATTCAAAATAAGTTTTATTTAAAAAAAGAGAAAGAAATAGAACTAAGTCCATATCTGATTTTGGAAACAAAATGGTTATTTTTTGGTTTCTTCTAATAGTGCAGGGGTCCCCTGAAACCTATTTGAAAAATGAATTCTATCTCCTAGAGAAGTGCTTTCCAAAGTGGGTGGTACACCCCCCTGGTAGTGGTGGAAGGATCCAGGGGGGCAGTGAGGTAGAAAGGGGACAGTAGAGGGAAAAAATGGGGTTGCAGGGGGACCTTCAGTCAAAATATTGGTGTGCAGGAAAGACAAAGGGAACCAGCGGTCTTTAATACCATGGTGGGGATGAGATGTACGTTGAACTTCTTTTCAGGGTCCCCAGAAAACCACCACACAGCCTCGCTGATCATTTTGTGTGATAGTGCCTCCTGCTCTTTGTCTGCCCATGTTAGTTCACTCCCTTACCAGCAACTTTCACTAGTGGTGACTGGGAAACTTGTGTGAGGCTTGGGCACAGGGCATCACTTCTGTGCCTCAGAGTGGCACCATTTTGGGACAGACTGGAGCAAAGGGTTATAGCACATGGCAGCAAGGGAGAGGTGGCAGCAAAAAGAAGCTTTCAAATTTGGGACCCTGCTTAAGCTTTGTGAGCTTTGTTGGGACTTGGCTGGCAAGCTGGAGTTGCACTGCTACTCCTGCTTTCTTTCATCAGACAGGCTGAGAGAAGAGGTAGCAGAAGGAACATTTTTGTATGTGTGGGAGAGGACACTTGAAGCTGTGTGGGGAAGACATGTCTCTGCAGAAGGAGTTTCTGAGCTCAATTTTTGGAAAAAGTCCATTGTCTTGGACTGGGTCTTTCAGTTAAAATCTCTCCCTTTCTGGCCCACACCAGTCTCCAGTCCAGAGCATGTGGCCTCTGTAAACCCCATACACACACACCGGCTGCATCTTTATCTGCCCCAATGAAGGACTGAGAGTCCCTCCTCTCTAGGGAGAAACTTCTCCCTTGCACGTGGTCATCCTGGGAACAGCAACTGAGCAGCTGCCTGAGCAGCAACCAAGAGGCCTCTTGTCCACATTGTCATTTGCTGCAAGGCTGGCATGGGTGAGAGATTTCTTGGTGTCTTCTCAGCCAGCTGCTTGGTTGCTGCACCCAAGGTGACTGGGTGCAAAAAGAGCAGCAAAAAAGATTGGTTGTTTTGAATTCACAGTAGAAAAGATAAAGGTAAAGGTTTTCCCTTGACATGATTGTCTAGTTGTGTCCAACTGCAGAGGCAGTGCTCATTTCTGTTACTAAGCTTTGGGAGCCAGTATTGTCAGAGAAAATTCCATGGTCATGTGGCCATCATGAATATATGGAGAAAAACGTAGCCAATATCAAAAAAATATGTGCATGGGGGGGCGCTGCTAGGATTGCTGCCCAAAAGGAAAGGGGGTAGTAGCCCAAAAACCTTTGAGACCACTGTCCTAGAGGCTTTCCAGAACATGTGGTATACCATTGCTTTTGTTCAGAAAGAGTAGTCCAGAGAGACTGGAGGGCTCAAAAAAGTGCTGCAAAAACAGTGTTCAAAGGCTACACTTTAACCACCCCTGCTTTGAAGCTAATCCCACTTTCAGAGCTTCAAGAGGACATTTTAGTGACACATTTCAAGGTACAAATTAATTTACTGGTGTAATAAACCTGCAGATGGAGTGACAATTCAAAACATCTGTGGTAACAAGTTCAGCTGAACACACAAAGAAAATGTTAACTGATGGCAATATTTTGACAACTAAAATTGAGGCATAGGAATATAAACAGTGACTTGGGGAGGAGGAGTGACTCTGTTAGCACCTGCAGTAAGGAAACCAGGAAGAATTTAGATGCATGCTTGTAAGTGTTTGAAAATAGAGTGGAAGCCTAATGGATTATGGCTTGTTGTTCTCAGAAACGTTTCATTTAGAATGAATCATGAGGTTCTTCTTCAGACAAAGTATGACAAATTTTATGGAAAGCCAAACTAGTGCCCTTGGAGGTTCTTCATATCCCATAGGTGTTTCTTGATTTACCCCAAATCAACACAGATCAGGAGAATTCTCATCAAGGACCTTCTGAGAGATTTCCAAAAGTGATAGGGCAAAAATAAGAGTGCTGTGCCACCTTAAAGCTTAAGAAAAATCATGGCACAAGTGTTTTCAGGCTGGATGGAGTGCTATGTCTCAGGACAGAGGTGCAGAATGTATGGTTCTTCAGGTACTGTATGGAACTACCATCAACTCTAATTAGTATTGTCTATGGTATAGATGGTGTGACTTGCAGCTCAACAACATCTGGAATGCTATATGTCAGGGTTAGATGCGCCCCCCCAAGGCCTTTGGACAGGCCCCAGGCCGGTCCTGCTGCCACCGCTGCCACCGCCCGCCATGATGATATTGATTATTGTTGTTATTACTTGTTCTTGGGGTTTTCTTGGCCAAATCTCAAGAGGGGTTTTGCCATGGCTTTTCTGGGGCTGAGAGAGTGTGCATGCATATATTTTTTAATTTTCTTTAAAATTTAAATTTTTTATTTATTTATTTATTGTGCTTCAGCCCCCCAATTGTCTGAGGGACAGCAACCCGGCTCCTGGCTCAAAAAGGTTGCCTGCCCCTGCTATATGTTCTTCATTCCTACTTTAGGCTTTAACCCTATACACACTTCCTTGAGAATAAAATCACTTGAACTCAGTGGAACTTACTTTTGAGTAGGAAATAACTTCTACTGTTAATTATTGTAACCTCTTACTCATTTTATTTGTTTCATTTTTTTAGTTTCTGGTGCTTCTCAACATGTCTTCTGATAACAATATGTTCGGGTTTTTCATCTGTTCTGATGGCAAAGAGCATTGCAGCTAAACAAAAGAAGATAATAGCAATTCCAGTAGATGTGGCATAATAGTTTGACACAAAGGAGAGAGAAATTATGGTGGTGTGTGCCATTGTATTTTAGCAGCAAAACATACTATTTAAATGTCAATGTGGAGAAAAAATAGGAGCAATAAAATGGAGAGAAATTGAGTGGAAGTGCAGATTTGTTGATGTTCCAAAGTAGAAGAGAACAAGTGACTATTTTAATTGGCAAAATATCCATCTGCATTACACTTACAGACCTTCAGTTCTACTAAACATGAATCATTTATCTGTTCAAAGTGAAGGTCATTTAAATAGTCTTGCTTTTGCATCAAGTTGTTTTAATTATGTATTGAAAAGCTGAAACTTAAGTGCTACGCTTACATTTTTTTTTAATGTCAGCCTGGAATTGTGTTCAAGTAATTAAAACAGAAATGTTCAAAGTTTGTGTTGCTAACCTCCAATATTGTTGTGTTCCTTTGGGACAATTCATATCACAGTCAAGAATAATGGATGTAGTAGTTAAACAGTATCAGTTGAGAAGATGCTGTCTTAGAATTAATTTCTAAAAGGAATATTAGACAAGGCACGATGTCAATGTCCCTTAGGAAGTATAACCAAAATCTCCCATTCAATTTTTTTTAAAAACCCCTACAAATGTAGTGCCATTTTTAAGCCAATGGTTTTGAAAGATTCAGAGGAAACAGGGACTTAGATGTGAAGTCGAAGGCTTTCACAACCAGCACCCATAGGTTTTTACGTTTTTTTTTATTTAATACCTAATACATGTAATATACATTACATATAAAACATATAAGACATGTGTTTTACCCACAAATCCCCAAACAAACAACAAACATATGAAACAGTCATTCTATCTCACACATTCTAAACGAGTTTGAAAGAAAAAAAGAAGGGGGGAAAATAAGAAAAATAGAAGATATATATATATATATATATATATATATATGTCTTCTATTTTTCTTATTTTTCCCCTCTTTTTTTGTATAAGAAAGGAACGGCATATATTGAGAGATTTTACAATCTTATTTATCCATTTTCCGTAGTTGATTTCTAGTTGTTCTATAAGCAGCATATCTATTTACTTTTTTCAAGTGCTGTGTCTTCCTTATTGTTCTATATATCCTATCTACATGTTACTATCATGTTTACAAACTGTGTCCACTTCTATCTTTGAACCCTTGTTTATTGACACCAACTTCTTCATTGATTTCTTTTTTCTGATGTTCCTAAGCCACAAAATTAAGATGCATCAATACTTACTTACTTATTGCTCATTCCAAATTTTATCACAAAAATCATAAAGATTGTTCCATTTTTCTATCTTTATGTTTACACAGTTTTCCTTCCTTTTGTCTGATAGATTATCCATCTTTGATATTTCAATTAACTTTAATAACCAACTATCTATTGTAGGGAGTTCTTCAGATTTCCATTTGCTTGCTATCAAGAGCCTGGCCACCATTATCATGTAAAGCATTATTCTCCAAACTCTTTTCCGATCTGCCATATTGATTGTTTCTAACATATTTAAGAGGTATATTTCTGGAGAACGTTCAAATTCAATGTTCAAGATTTCACATATTGTTTCATGTAGACTTTCCCAAAACTTTGTTATTTTTGGGCAAGTCCACCACATAAAGAACCAAGACCCATATTCTTTATCACATCTCCAGCATCCTGAGTTATTATTTTTGTAAATTTTTGCTAGTCTAGCTGGGGTTAAATGCCATCTATTTTCCATTTTATAATAGTTTTCTCTCATTGTTTGGTTCTTTGTAAATCTATAAGTTGCTATTCTAGCGTTGTTCCATTTTTCTAGTGTAATCTCCTTGCCAATATTTCTAGCCCATCTTATCATATGCTGTTTTACCATCTCATCTTCTAATTTTCTTCCTAGCAAGGATTTATACAAGTTTGCAATTTTTTTTGGGTTTTCTGATAATAAAATATTATCTATTTCATTTTTGATCAAATGAATCCCTTGTTGTTTTATGTCTTTTTTTTTATTACTTCTTGTATTTGATAATATTGGAACCAGGTAAGTCCCGGATCAAGGATTTTAAGAGCTTCCATCGCCTTCACTTCCATATTACCTGTTCTCTGATCGTATCTAACTATTTCTTCATATTTTAGCCATTTGTTTGTTATTTTAAACTTACTCATAACAGCTTCTTGCGGGGACATCCACCCTTGATTACACCTGTAAAAATCTGCTTTTACTTTATTCCATATTCTTATTAGGGCCTTTCTAATTATGTGATGGGTGAATCCTTGATGTACTGTTTGCCTATCGTACCATAGGTACGCATGCCACCCATATCTTAGGTCAAATCCTTCTAGGTTCAGCAATTTTTTGTCTTCTAATTTTATCCAGTCCTATATCCAGTTTAGGGCACCAGCTTGATAATATAACTCTAGATCTGGTAAGCCACAACCTCCTTTTTATCTGTCAAAGTTTTCCACTTTATACGAGGTTTCTTGCCTTCCTAAACAAATCTTTTTAATTCCTTATTCCAGGCTGTGAAAGGCTTATTATTGTGAATTATTGGTAAGTTGATGTATAGAAACATTAGCTTAGGTAGGACAGCCATTTTGATTACTGCGATTCTTCCATATAATGAGAGTTTTAGTCTACACCATTTTAACAAATCTTTTTTAATTTCCTTCCATACTTTTGGATAGTTAAGGTCAAACAATTCCTTATTCTTCTTAGATATGAAAATACCTAGATATTTAGCTTTTTTAACAATCTTATATTGTGTTTTTTCATTTAACATCTGTTCATCTTTGATAGACATATTTTTTGTAATTATTACGGATTTAGTTCTGTTTACCTTAAGTCCAGTACAAAGACCAAAATTATCTAATGTTGTCATTACTGTATCTATGCTTTCCAAAGGATCATCTATCATGATTACTACATCGTCTGCATAGGCTCTAATTTTAATTTTGTATCCTTTTACTTTTGGACCTCTAATATTTGAATTGTTTCTTATATTATTAATGAGTAATTCTATCACTATAAGAAATAATAAGGGGGAGATGGGGCAGCCCTGTCTGACCCCACATTGTATATTAACTTCTTTTGATTTTTCTCCATTTATAATCAGATTTGCCTTCTGCTCTGTATATATCTCTTGAATCCAGCTAATGAATTTATCACCAAAATTTAATTTTTTCTATATTGTAACCATAATGTTCCAGTTTACCGAATCAAATGCCTTTCCAATGTCTAATAATATCATCCCCATCTTTTTGTCATTATTCACTTCATAGCACTCTATCACATCCACCACAGTTCTTATGTTATGTCTGATCTGTCTTTTGGGTAGGAATCCTACCTGATCTTCTTGTATCTTGTCTTTTAATATTTCTTTTATTCTATTTGCGAGGACACCAGTAAATATTTTATAGTCAATGATCATCAATGAGATAGGTCTATAATTTTCTACCCTTATTTTGTCTTTCCCTTCCTTTGGAAGCAAAACAATATTAGCATGCTTCCACGATTCAGGTATTCCATTTCCTATGATATCATTGAGTGTTTCTTTTAAAGGTTCAACCAGTGATGTACCTAGTTTTGTATAATATTCTGGAATAAAGCCATCTGGGCCAGGTGATTTATTCAATTTTAGATTTTTAATAATATTCTGAATTTCTTCTGATGTTATTTCTTTATCTAAAAATTCTCTTTCCTTGTTGTCTAATTTTAAGTAATCAATATTTTCTAAGAACATTTCTATTTTTCTCATATCTTTCTCATCCTTTCTGTCTTGTTTATAAAGTTTTGAAAAAAAAATCATGAAATTTATTCTGTATTTCTTCTTGACTTGTAGCTTGGACATTGTTATCTATTATTTCAGTAATGATTTTTTTGGCCTTATTTATCCTATCTGCTAGCCATTTTCCAGATTGATTAGCCAATTCAATTTTTTTTTCCTTAAGTATTTTTGCTTTTTGTATAGTTTGCTGGTCCAGAATGGCCTCAAGATTTTTCCTTAGATATAAGATTCTATCCATTATTTTAGAGGAGTTAGGATTTTTTATCAATCTTTTTTTCATTTTTACTAATTTCCGTTTCCAAATCATCAATTTCTTTGCATTTTAGTTTCTTTATTTCACTACCTTTCTTTAGGCAAAAACCTCTTATAACCGCTTTATGTGCATCCCATATAGTTTATTTTGCCAGATCATCTGTGTTATTTTCTTTAAAGTAGTTTTTGATGTTTTCCCTTAATTCTTCCATGATTTGGTTATCTTGTAGCATTTCTCTATTTAATCTCCAATTAATTTGGTTTTGTTCTGTTTTTAATTCCAACATAATTGGATTATGATCCGATTCGATTCTAACTAATATATGCATTCTTTTAATTTTTGTAAATAGGGATGATGATATTAAGAACATATCTATTGTTGAAAAAGAGTTAAATTGTGGTGAATAGAATGTAAAACCTGAGTCGTTGGGATATAAGGTTGACCACACATCTTGTAAATCATATTGTTTTTTCAATTGAAAGAAAAAAGAAGGTAATTTACCATGATTCTTCTTTTTATTACTTTTACCAATTTTGTCTAGACCTGGGTTTAACACCCCATTCCAATCCCCTAGAAATATTAACTTATCATAATTGAGCTTTCCTAACTCTTCTTGTAGCTTTTTAAAGAATTTTAATTTGTTCTCATTTGGTGCATAAATTCCTACAATCAATATTTTACTATACTTAAGTAATATTTCTGTTATAATGAAATGCCTCTCTTTATCTTTACAAATTTCTTTTGCCGGTATGTTGTTTCTTATATATATCACTAATCCTGCTTTCCTTTTTTCATTTAGAGAATGAAATGTCTGTCCAAACTTTATATTCCTTATATAGTATGCATCTTCTTTTTTGATTTTAACTTCTTGAAAACAGATAATATCACATTGCTTCTTTTCCATATAATGAAATATCTTTTTTCTTTTATGTATAGAGTTAGTTCCTTTTACATTCCTTGAACATAGTTTGATTGTTTTCCCCATATGGATTTTATTACATATTATTATTCCTTAATACAAATATCAAATAAAATAACAGAAAATATACAATTTCTAATTTCAAATTTTAACTCCCTGCTTAGATTTCCTCTTCTAGATATAATCCCCCTATTTTTTGCTGTGTTTCCTCTATTTCTGTTTTTTCCTTACCAGCAGTCGGCTCTTTTCTATTCATTTGATTATCTGGGTTATTATTTGTGTTGTTACTGTCCTGATCTTTTCCTTTTTCCCAGTTTAATCTTTTGATGAATTCTTCCATTTTTGTTTTGCTGTTTATCCTAAATCTCTTTTGTTTGTATCTGAAGATTACCCCTTCTATTCTATCCCAGGAATATCTAATATTGTGTTTATTTAACAAATAAATCAGCTGTCTATATTCCTGTCTACGTTTCAATAACACTGCGGGTATATCTTTAAATATTTTTACCGATTGATTCTCTATTTGCAGGATGTTTTTATAACTTTTTTCAAGAACCTCGTCTCTAATCCTAGTACGGGCAAAGCGAATTACTACGTCCCGTGGTAGACTTTTGTCTCTTGCAGCTTCTGAATTTATTCTGAACATTTTATCTACTTCCATTTCTAAGTAGTCCTCTGCTATGTTCATGAAACTTGCTAATGCAGGAATTACTTTTACATAAAGATCTTCATTTGATGTTTCTCTTATTCCTCTTAATTTTAAACATTTCTCTCTATATCTCAATTCCTGTAATAGATTTAGATTCTCTTCTGCCTTACATTGATTTTCTAATCGTTCTATATTCTCTTCTAATTTCTCTGTCTTCTTTTTAATATTAGTTTGTTCCTTTTTTAAGTTTGACATATCTTTAGTCAGCTCATCTAGCCTTTTTTCAAACTTTTCAAATCCTTTATTCAGATTTTCATTGGATTCCTTCCTATGTTCTTTTAATTCCTGTCTTATTTCTTTTTGGAATTTTTTAAAGAGATCCTCAAACATTGTCTGCATTTGTGTAGTATCTTGGATTTTGGGGGGCATTTCTACAGATCCACAGTTTTGCCATCTGTAGCCTAGTGGTTATCGACATAATATATAAATTCTCCTTATGTAACTTAGTTTTTATACTCACAGTTTAGTTATGTATTGTCTAAAATTTACTTTGGAAATCTGTATAAAATAACAGCAAACTCTGACCAAAATAACAAAAAAAATTCATAATCAGTTATCGAATCCCACAATAATCCTTAGGATTAAATAATAATCCACTTCATCGAAGTTATACTGATATTAATTACTTTTGTGTCTTTTATGTGAAGTTACTTATATAGTAACATATAGACTCTCTCTGATCTATTTTTCTCTCTGCTTCTTATGTGCATCCAGACAGGTGACTGACTAATAGCAGCACATACCTTAAGCAAGAGGGAGGCTGCCCTTTCAGGTTAAATAGGATACTATCTCTACCCTTTCTTTTCCCTCCTATAGGCCCCTTCTTTCCCTCCCCTTCCCAGAGGTTTGAATTGCAGAAATATTATGCCCTGCAAACCCCTTACTTAAGCTCCAATAAATGTGCAGATATATTACTGCCGTTTATTGTCCTGGATGCACATTAATCAATTAGGATATATACAACAATGATCTAAAATGTAATAACCATTCAGAATTAGCAACTGCCTTTAGCGTGGATAGAATACCATTTTCTTAGCTTCGCTGCTTCCCACACATAGGCTTTAAAGTGCACAGGCGCAACACTAAAAAATGTTGTGAGCCCTGCCCTTCGCAGCTGTTGCTTCTGAGCTCCTCCGGGATCCTGGTGCCTGGCTTGCACTGTCACCGGAGCAAAGCCGGTGCTGGCGAGTCTTTATGGAGGACGGAGCCCCGCCCTCTGCAGCTGTTGCTTCTGAGCTCCTCCGGGAGCCTGGTGCCTGGCTTGCGCTGCCGCCAGAGCAAAGCCAGTGCTGGTGAGCCATTATGGAGGATGGAGCCTTGCCCTCCACAGCTGTTGCTTCTGAGCTCCTCTGGGAGCCTGGTGCCTGGCTTGCGCTGCTGCCGGAGCAAAGCCGGTGCTGGCAAGTCTTTATGGAGGATGGAGCCCCACCCTCCACAGCTGTTGCTTCTGAGCTCCTCCGGGAGCCTGGTGCCTGGCTTGTGCTGCAGCCGGAGCAAAGCCGGTGCTGGCGAGTCTTTATGGAGGACGGAGCCCTGCCCTCCACAGCTGTTGCTTCTGAGCTCCTCCGGGAGCCTGGTGCCTGGCTTGCGCTGCCGCTGGAGAAAAGCCGGTGCTGGCGAGTCTTTATGGATGACGGAGCCCCGCCTTCTGCAGCTGTTGCTTCTGAGCTCCTCTGGGAGCCTGGTGCCTGGCTTGCGCTGCTGCTGGAGCAAAGCCGGCGCTGGCAAGTCTTTATGGAGGACGGAGCCCCGCCTTCCACAGCTGTTGCTTCTGAGCTCCTCCGGGAGCCTGGTGCCTGGCTTGCACTGCTGCTGGAGCAAAGCTGGTGCTGGTGAGTCTTTATGGAGGACAAAGCCCCACCCTCCGCAGCTGTTGCTTCTGAGCTCCTCTGGGAACCTGGTGCCTGGCTTGCGCTGCCACCGGAGCAAAGCCGGTGCTGGTGAGTCTTTATGGAGGATGGAGCCCCGCCCTCCACAGCTATTGCTTCTGAGCTCCTCCTGGAGCCTGGTGCCTGGCTTGTGCTGCCGCCGGAGCAAAGCCGGTGCTGGTGAGTCTTTATGGAGGACAGAGCCCCGCCCTCCGCAGCTGTTGCTTCTGAGCTCCTACGGGAGCCTGGTGCCTGGCTTGTGCTGCCACCGGAGCAAAGCCGGTGCTGGCAAGTCTTTATGGAGGATGGAGCCCTGCCTTCCACAGCTGTTGCTTCTGAGCTCCTCTGGGAGCCTGGTGCCTGGCTTGTGCTGCTGCTGGAGCAAAGTCAGTGCTGGCAAGTCTTTATGGAGGACGGAGCCCCACCTTCCGCAGCTGTTGCTTCTGAGTTCCTCTGGGAGCCTGGTGCCTGGCTTGTGCTGCTGCCAGAGCAAAGCCGGTGCTGGAAAGTCTTTATGGAGGACAGAGCCCCACCTTCCGCAGCTGTTGCTTCTGAGCTCCTCCGGGAGCCTGGTGCCTGGCTTGCGCTGCCGCCCGTTTTTATGGGGGGTTTTGGGCTGTGGGGCTGTGAGGCTGTGCACTAGAAGAATGTATTCCTGACATTTTGCTTGCTTCTGTGGCTGGCATCTTCAGAGATGTTTCTCAGATGTTCATCAAGGTTCTTCAGGAGAGTTGCCCTTTCACAATTTCAAATTTGCTAGCTGAGTTATAAATCTAGTGTTATAAATTTAGTAAATGACTAAAAGGTGAATTGAGGGACTTCCGGCAGTGATGGCAGGGCAAGAGGTCATTTAAGACTAAACTCATCTTAATGATCACCAAGACAGACATATAGGGATTGTTATCCCTATCCATCTATCCTCAGAGAAGAGTTTGGGAAGCAGGGCTCGACGGAGGACTTTGATCTTCTTGGGTAAGACACCACAATTGTGATCTCTGAGCCCGAAGAGACAAGACCGAAGAGCAGCCAAATCTGTCTATGGCTTCCAGTTTTGGTACTGAGCCTAGTTTGCCACTATAAATCTTTTTAGTTGAGTTCATAGAAATAGGAATTAAGAACTTCAGCACTCTGCCCTTACTTTTATCTCTTTGGACTAAAATTATCTGCTTTTAGAGCAAAGTAAGCACTGCACTGATAATTAGCTTTTAGAGCAAAGTAAGCACTGCACTGATAATTTTGCACATTTTTTCTCTTGGCTGCTGCTGAAGTATTGAGAACACTTTCTCTTCCCAGGAGGGAAGAGAGGTTTTGTGTAAATAAAGAAGCCAAATTAAAAGGACTGAATTAAAGAGAAGCTGGAAACAAAAAGTAGAAATTATATAAGAAAAAAGAATAATAACAATTGAGAAGGGTGTAAAGAGCACCTCTAGTCTTAAGAGGAAGAAATAAATTAAAGAAGGAAAAAACATAAGAGAGTGACAGTTGATAAGTTAGATTGTTAAGCCAAGAACCAGAAATGGCAGAGGGGAGCTTGAGAGTTTGATTGTGCTATAAAGAGAAAGGAGAAAAGGAATAAACAAGAAAGAGGCATCAGAAGGAGGACGGGGACGAGACATCAGACAAAGTTTAAAAGAAAGAAACAAGAAAGAAACATCAGAAAGAGGACAGGGGAGGAGACAACAATAGTGTGAAGAAAAGGACATTAGATGGAAATATTATATACAGAGTCCAACAACAACAGGAAGCCCTGGAAAAAAGGAAAATCAACATAAACAAAGGCTACATTGAAAGGAGGGCAGGGAACAAGATGACGGACAGGAAATAACAGGAGATCAAAGGAAAGAATGGGTGACTGTGATTTGTACGCATGTAAAAAGTATAATCCCTGTTTAATATATTTTACTGGGCATTTACTTGTATTGGGTTGATGGTTTTATTAAAAATACGAGTTAGTACATAAGAGCTATAGAATTTGGATGGAATTGATTTGAATATACATATATAAAGTATAAAGGAAAAGGCAAAATTAATTAGCTAATTTTGGAGGCCCTAAAGAATTAAGATTGGATAAATTGAATTAATTGAATTAAGGTGTTTTGAACAATCGTGCTTGCAATTGATTGTTGCCACTTTTTAATAGTATAAATTGATAATGATATAAGTTGATAATGAGATTACAAATACTAGAGTTAAAGTGGATTGATATTAAACAATTATATATTTGAGAATTTATTTAAAGTGTTCTAGGGGAATTAAATTACTGAATATATTGATCAGAATTTTATTATCTATTAATTGATTGATGCCACATTAAAATATGGCAGCCAGGTTGGTCTCTGGAACTTCCAGAAGAGACTGCATTACACCTGTGTTAAAATCTCTTCATTGGCTACCTATTAGTTTCCGGGCACAGTACAAGGTGTTGGTTATGACCTTTAAAGCCCTACATGGCTTGGGTCCAACCTATCTCTGGGACCACCTCTTTCCGTATGATCCACCCTGCACATTCCTTCCTCTGGGAGAAATCTGCTGCAACCTATGAAATCGAAGTTGTCAGTGACCTCCCATAGGACCTTCTCTGCCATTGCTCCCAGATTATGGAACAGCCTGCCGGACAAGATCCATCTTATTACCACCTTAGACAGCTTCAAAAAGACTGCCAAGATGGATCTTTTCCGGCAGGCCTTTCCAAATAACTATCCCGGCCCAAAGAGTCAGCTAATCTTTCTCCCTTCCATGCTGCTGCTGATGGCTCTGTACTGTTATGATGTTGTGTTTTATAATTGAATTACCCTAATGTTTTTAAACTACCTTAGTTTGATATTTTTTTAAGAGGTGGGTGGGGATTTGGGGACTGGATGTATTTTACTGATGTCTAATTTGTTGTAAGCCACCCCGATTGCCCTACAGAGGGGCGGGATAGAAATAAATTTTATTTATTTATTTATTTATTTATTTATTACTAATTGATATAAATATTGGTAATTGGTGATCAACGAAACTAATTGATCAAATTAATTAGTTTAGATCCAACTGTAATATTTCTGGAAGAATTCTAAAAAAAAAATAAGGGTGAAATGTGGCAAGAGATGAAACAGGAACTGAAAGTGTCAAGGAAAGAGGTTTGAATATATTTGGTAAATATCAAATGATCAAAAGAATTGAATATATTTGGTAAAAAAATCTAAATAAAATAACAAAGGATATTTCAGAATTTCAGATGGAAACAAAAAAGCTACGAGTTAAGACAGAAGAATTGGAAAATACTACAGAGAAAATACAGGATAATCAAAAGAGAAATGAAAATAAAATTATTCTGGAAGAGGTCCATTATTGCGAGATGTGTGAAGATTCAAGGTATTTCAGAGGATCTGAAGGAGGATTTTTATGATAAAATAATGCTAGAACTTGCAAATTTTGTGGGAGCATCTGAAGTGGATATAGGTAAGGCAATAGACAAAATATTCAGAGTGAATTCAATTGTGTCTAGAGAAAAAAGCTACCACGGGATATGGTAGTATCATTTGTTAAAACAACATGGAGAAATAAAATTCTACAAAAGAGATATATGCAGTACTTGATGATAGAGGGACATATAATCAAGACTTACAAAGACATTCCTATAGAGATCCTTAGAAGAAGACATGACTATAGATTCCTGACTCAGGAATTCATGAAAAGAAGAATTCCATATTCTTGGGAAAGGATAGAAGGAATCTTTATTTTACAAGCAAGGATGATTAAGAATTAATATGGCGCAAAAAGTCAAAGATTTTTTTACATAAATTATGGTCTGAACAAGAGAAAAAATACACAAGAAGAGACCAAAATGACTACAAGAAGCACAGACCGTAAAGTTGCGGAGGGAGAAGATGGAGAAACTAAAAGTGATATGAAAGACTCAGTCAAAGATAAACAAGGTGAAGATGAAAGTACGATTCCAAAAAGTTCTGGGGAAGAAGAAGGAGGAGCAGGAATTTAAAGAGAAAAGTATATATATATATATATATATATATATATAAAAGAAAAGAAGAATAGCATTAAAAATTGGATCCTGGAATGTAAAAGGTTTAAATTCAAGATTATGGAATGCCTTGCCGGAGGAGATCCGTCAAATAACCAACTTGGGGCCTTTGCAGACTGCCAGAAATAGTGCAAATTAAGTCCACTTTAAATTGAGACACTGCCCTGGCTCAGTGCTAGGAAATTATGGGAACTGTAATTTATTGTGGCACCACAGCTCTCTGACAGAAAAGGCTCAATGTCTTAGAAAAAAATACAATTCCCATGATTCCCTAGCACTGAGCCAGGGCAGTGCCTCAATTTAAAGTGGACTCAATTTGCACTATTTCTGACAGTCTGCAAAGGCCCTTAGATGGCTTTTAAAAAGCCATCAAGACAGATCTCTTCCATTCCCGGAATAACAAATTCTCTCTCCCCCCTCCCCCCCCCCCCCGCCACCAGATAGTTTCTTCCGAGATGTCTACAGTTGCTGCTGTCTGTCCATGTTAGATGTTTATTGTTTTATTGTTATTGAGATTTTAATCTGTATAGTGATTTAATACATTTTTAAGGGGGGTTATTTTGTCATTGACTGTATGGTGTATTCTTTTTTAACTTGTAAGCCGCCTTGACAGCCTCGGCTTAAGGCGGGGTATAAATAAAGTTTTATTATTATTTATTATTATTATTATAAAAGACAAGAGATGCCAGAAATAGACATTTGGTTACTTAAACTAGTAGAAATGATTGAAATGGATAAACTAACTGCTTGTTTAAATTATAAAGATAAAAAGGCCATTGAAAAAGAATGGCTACCAAATATAGAATACTGTAAACTAAAGTGGAAATAGATTGTAGGAACATGAAGGAGACAAAGTTAGAAAATGAACAAAATAATAAGTACAGTTGAAATTACATGAAATTAGAATATTCTCCAAGGCTTTGTTATATATTTTTTTTCTCTTTTGCAGCTTCTTTGTTTGTTCTTTTTTATTTTGTTGGTTATAAAATAAGTAAATGAAATTAAGGAGTAACCGAGGACACGTTGCTGGAGAAACTGAGGAAGTTAATGTTGGATGTATTTCTTTTATTGTATATATGTAAAGAATAAGTATTTGTAACATTAATAAAATTTAATTGAAAAAATAAAAAGTAAATTGAAACCATTCTGTACACATTTGTCCTTTCCATTTTCATTAGAAAATAAACTTTGCAGCCACCAGCATCTGAGCATGCACAAAGTTTTTGGAGTTTAATGCTTCAACACATAGAATGTCCATGTGTTGTAAATACAAATTAAATTATAATAATTCTGTGCTTAACTTACAAACATATTACAGCTTGTTGAAATTAAATCAGAGTTCCTTGTACATGTGTCAATTATGAATCTTCTGGTTTCAATTTATCAGCCTACTTAATTACATGTTTTGGTGTTTTCATCATTCAATAATGTCAAATAGATTTCCATGAAAGACAACTGGTTCATCGCTTCTAGTCCTCTCTTAGACTACACAATTACAACAAACTGTTAGATATACTTCAGCTACACTTTTCATTCATGTTGGCTAAGAGGTCAAGGAGATTTGGCAGTGACCTGTGGGATTTGGGACCATTAGAACATCCAAGGTGTGAAATGACTGCAAACAGAAAGTTTTATTTTATTTTTTAAAATAATAATAATAAAGGAAACTTCTATAAACAATACAGTTGCTGCTACAGAGTTTTCAGGCAGAGCAAACAACCCTATGAGAAAATCTCACACTGAAGTATGGGCAGATTAGTATCATGCAAGAATGGCAGGAACTTGTATTCATTCATAAACAGAAAAAGTTTGTAATGGAGGTTTAATATTCTTTCTTGCAAACTGTGCACTAAGCATTTACCCTATAGCACTACATATTTTACACAAACATTCATCTATGTATGCATATGTGTATTTGTGCATAATACGAAGCTGCCACTACTAAATAGGGATACAGAATGTAAGCACCCCATCCAGCTCAAGTCAAAAAGTATTTTAATTTTTACTTTTCAAAAGTTTTCTGCCTTTCACATATCTCATCTATTTCATAATTTGGTGGAAAGTATGTAATTGGATACAGATGACAGTGTTATTTCATTATTATCAGCTTAAACATTAGATATTGTCAGCTAACATAAAAGTCTTGATTCAACATCATCTTTACACTTGAAAAGTTGTCTGAATTAAAAAGAAAAGTCTTTTCTTATTTTTCTTCCCATTTGCAAAATGGATACTCTGAACATTGACCTTGATTAACATGATATTCTGCTTTGCAGATTAATTCTGTGAAAAGGGGAAAAGTCGTTTTAATTAGCAGCTTCCTTGAGTTCAATGGTCTGTTTCAACATGCATCCCTTCAATTCCTTTTTAAACTTGGAGTACTATTTGTGCATGTTTGGCAGTGGACAAACCAAAGTCAAACACTTTTAGTCTTATGTATATTGCAATTACAACTATCCCCTGATGCGTGAATGAAAATAACATGTGGAAGAAGTGATATTCTTACAAACCATTTATTGGCACAGAAGCATCCTAATAATGCAGGGCTTTGTAGCTTGTAAAGCTCAGCTACCTCAAAAACCACTCTCAGGGGTTATATGATTTCAGCACCATGGAAAAGAGCTCTCTGGCATGCCCAATGAACAAACAATTTATGTTCAATGGATGAAGTGTCCACCCATGGCTTGAGAAGGAAGCAGAGATATGGGATTTCCCTGGAACTAATTCAGCTCTATCTTTTTGTAAACCACCTTGCCCTCTCCCGTTGCTTGCTCAACTGCATAAGGGAGAAAAGATCTTAGCAAGGAATCCAGGTATGCCAAAGATTGCAACTGCCTCAGAATTCTACATAGGGAATAGAAGTTAGAAAATGGACTTTAGAGCAATGAAATGCAATTTAAGAATGAGTTTCCTGCATTTCAGTGTTACTAAATCAAGGTGGACAAGAGGGAACTCCTCCAGTCAGGGCTTTTCTGATCAGGAAGTACAGATAGTTGGAGAGACTGCATTTAAAGGGTGGGTGGGAAATGTGACAGACAGACATGCACACAGCTGTTTTAATAAAGAGCTAAAAAAACCACCAAAAAAAAAAAAATCTAAGATATCCCAAATGTGAAAAAGATCAAAACAGAAGCTTCTTTTATGCAGGGAAAAAAACCAACAAAAAACGGCAGGAGAAGTAGAAGAAAGATTCAGCGCAGGACTGTAAAAATACCTGCAAGGGGCTACTACTTTTCTTCGCATGACATAATACCTGAGGTTTTGTCAAGAAAGAAATAAAAAAAGAAAAGAAAAGATGAAAACATGGACAGAGACCTGTAGGCTTCTACAACCTATATACACTAAAGTCTTATACTATTTTATGCCACTTTTACAACAACCAAAGCTTGCTTTTAAAAGTCATTGGAAATGCACTTTTGCAAGGTTGATAAGAACTCCATTAGTGATTCCTGCAGTTCATTCCTCACAAAACTATAACTCCCAGGAGTCCTTTGGAAACAAATGTAAAACATGTTTATTATTACAGTGTAGATTTGAATGTGGTTTTATTAATGCGTTGTTTGCAAATCATTCATAACGACAGGATTCCTCCTATTACATGGTTATAAGTTGACCCTGCTATGGATTATTTATTGATTTTTACCATTGAAAATTACAATTGAAAAGATATTATTAAAAAGGCATTGAATATGTACAGATGTGAGTGAGCAAAACAGAGTTTTGGTTGTTGAGGAAAATTGTTGCACAATGAATCTGTTGCAAACAAAATTCACAATAGTCAGAGCCGGTTCATCGAATATAGGTTTCTAACAGGGAATAATTGGTAGCTATGGCTCCTCTTTATTTAAATTTAATTCCTTGGCACTGCACATTCATATATTTGAAGAATAGCCAATAACACATGTATGCTTTCTTCTATGGAAATGATGTGGCACAAAAAGTAAAATCGCCACACCATGGCCACTAAGCATTTTAATTTCCTTAAATTTTGTTACAAGAATGCTGGTGATGGTAAATGATTCTCTGTCTCTCTTATAAAGAATTAATGGATTTCTTTCTGTGAGTTAGGGAGAAAAAATATAATTGTTTAGAAGATTGCTCATGTTTAATTAATTTCTACCCATCTTTTATAATTATTTTACTTTTAGTACACAAAGGAACTGAATGCAGTAAAAGCTTTTAAAAAGACACCTTTTATATTATAGACAATTGTTTCATAAAGAGAATTATCATTCTATGCTTGTCATCTGATCTTGAGACAGAAATGCAAAATTATGCCCACAAAACAGGGGGCAACTTAGGATCTGCCATATTTACAGTACTGTCAGCCCTATCCACTTGTGGCTTTGATTTTTGTGGTTTTGAGTATTTCCAGATTTGATTAATAATGTTATTGTGTGCTTTTAAGTCAGGGGTAGGCAACCTTTCCCCTTTAAGGGCCGAGGGACTTCAGCTCCCAGAAGCCTCAGCCATGTTGGCCAATAGTCCCATGTTGGCCAATAGTTCCTGGGATTCTGGGAGCTGATGTCCCTCGGCCCTTAAAGGGGAAAGGTTGCCTACCCCTGCTTTAAGTCATTTCCAACTTATGCCAACCCTAAGACAAAGCTATCATGGGGCTTACTTGGCAAGTTCCTTCAGAGGGGGTTTGGCATTGCCATCCTCCTAGGCTAAGAAACTCTGACTTGCTCAAGGTCACCCAGTTCACATGACCAAGCTGGGATTTGAAACCTGGTCTCCCAGTGTCTTTGTCTAATATTCAAACCATTACACTATGCTGGCCTTTTAATTAACTGTTCTCTCTACTAATCTCTAGGCCTCCAGTATGACTCTGCCAGAGATTGACCATAGAAGTACTGGAGGACCTGAATATTCCTAGAGAAAAAATATCCCTCAGCATTTGTAGGTTCTTCAGCATGATTCCATAGTCAATTTCTGACAGATGTTATCCATAGAGTTGTGCAAGATATTCCTAGAGAGGTGTTCTCTCAAGTTTAAAAGAAATAATAATAATAATAATAATAATAATAATAATAATAATAATAATAATAATATGTTTTTTTCCATTTTCACTGGGGTCCTGTGCCCTTAACCTAATTAAATGTGGAGGGCCATTGTACATTTATAAGAGAGAACGAGGCCAGCAGAAAATATATGGCTGCCTGAAGTAAAGGGCAAATCAAACTCCTCTTGTCTCTATTTTAGGTGTGTTTATGTGAACCAGGCCAGACCATGTGGAACAAAAAGCTGAGGGGGAAAAACATGAGGATCTATAATAATAATAATAATAATAATAATAATAATAATTTATTTATATCCCGCCTTTAGCCGAGGCTATCAAGGTGGCTTACAATCTAAAAGCACAATCCCATACAATACAAAAAACATTCACACACACCCCAAACATTCACACACACCCCAGTTAAACATGTAATTTAACTTAAAATTAGAAATGCAATACGAATTAAACAGGGCACTCTGGTTATAAAGGAGTGATCTAATGGTGGGGGAGAGATTATGGGAAATATCATTCTGGGAACGCCTGCCAGAAGAGATCCCTCTTGATCGCTTTTTTAAAGCCATCTAAGTTGGTTATCTGACAGATCTCCTCCAGCAGGGCATTCCACAATCTAGGAGCTGTGGCAGAGAAAGTCCTCTGGGAGGTTGCTGCCAACCTAGTTCTTATTGGTTGAAGCAACTTCCTCCTAGGAGGAAAACCAAGGGGACTGAACCCCCTCCCAATGTTTCCTCTGCTTGTGGTGGTTGCATTTCTCTGTGTAAGGCAGGGCTGGTCATTCTTGTTTGGGAGGAGGGTGAAAGGGAGTGAAAGGTTTCTCTTTGATTCCTCCAGGATCACCAATCCACCTTTTCAACAAGTTGCAGAATGTATCAATGTCCTTAACTGGGTGGAGTGGGGTAGCGATGTTTGTTTACTTTTCTTTCCTCTTTTTGGGGGGCTGTTTTAAAGAATCTGTGCAATCCCTGTAGGATCCCACTCCTGCAAGCCTCTTCAGTCCCTCTTAACATTTTGAGAGGGGGTCAGAGCAAAATGGAGGTATTTGGGGGCATAGGATTCTGAGTTGTTTGTGGAGATGGGAAGGTGGGGATATGTTGACACATGTTGATGTATTTGGGGACTTTCTATATGACATCAGAGTAAACAAAATGCCCACAAATTATGCTGATTTTTTTTTTTTTTTTTTACAAAAATCAGGGGCTTTGGATCTTCAAGAGACATGAAAGTGGTGTCCAGGTGTTGCATGCCCACTCCTGGCCTACATGAATGGACAGTCTTGAATTAAACTAAAAGTTATTGTCAAGCCAATCAAAATGTCACTAACTTGGCATTTACTGATAATTAACACAAAGTCTGGCTTGCAAGTTTTGTGTACATTTTTCAATGATTTTCCCCCTCCACATTTTGGGACTTCTTTGCTCAAAACATTTTGAGACAAAATACAATGTTTTTGTAAAGATAATTTCCTCTCCAAAAAGTTTCAAAACAGTTTTTAAAAAACCTCACAGCATCTGAATGTGTCTCCCCATCCCAAAGAATGTGTCTCTGTGGGCTGAGACAACTTTTTCTCATGAAGGATAAGAAAATCTATTATAGTCTTTATATGTGCAGCCATGCTAAATACAATAAAAGAACATGTACCTTGCCAGTTGTAACCAGCTACTGCTCTGTATCCATTGTCCTATGTTATTGAAAATAATTTATTTTGCTCTTGTATTTTATTACTTTTGTTGCACTGTTTTAAAGTTCTAGTTTTTACTATATATTTCCTTCTTGATGTAAACAAGATTGGATTCTTTTGCAGAAAGAAAGAATACAACTCTAAGAAGCACGTAATTCTAGTTCATACCCTTTTGTGATGGGAAATTTGTATGCACAACTGATTAAGGTGAGTGGCAGAAATACAAAGATGCATCTCAACACCACTGAAATCCCTGGATAGACATCCCATTGTGGGGCCAGAAGCTATTTGTGTTTAATATATGATGAACAGAGAAGGATCAAGGTTACTCTTGATGACAATGTCAATCCTCTGAAGTAAGGTCTGATGTACTCCTTTTCAGATTTTTTGGGAGGGAACGGTGCCCAGGACTGTGTCCTTAAATTGACAACTTGTTTTACAATGCAAGGAGTAACAATGCTTTGACTTCAGAAGTTAGAAAGCTAATCATTTCTAATGAGTTCAGCATGTAAATGTAAATAAATTAATCCCAAGTGATGTGATATAATGGAACAGATCTGCTGACCATAGAGTTTTGAGCTGGAAAAGGCTTTGCCTGCAAATTTATTTTAGTTATTTTAATCAAGTGAAAACAGTATTTTTAATCCAATAAATATATCTAATCAATACTCCACTGTATTTCTGGCCTCCTGGCTCAGAAGTAAAATAAAATTAGCAATGCCTTGATTTATAACTAAAGTCTGTTATTACTAATATCATTTTAAGGCTGTGCATACACAAACATAAAATTGTCCCACATTTTGCTGATGTTTGAGGACAAGGAAGTGACATAGACATGGCATGATTGTTTAGTAAGACTAGTGGTAATGAGAAGGTGTGAAGCAAAAGAAGCTGAAACACCAACATTAATGATTATGAACAAACAATTTGGAGATAAAATGTCCACTACTTAATTGTTCTTACAGCTGGTTAGGTTGACCTGGCATAAGGCATGAATCCAGTGACAATACCCAATGATCAAATGATCCCAAGCAGGAGGCAGCCATGGGAATGGGAGCCAAGCAAGCAACTTGTGCTAACAGCCACTGTGTAGTTCCAAGGCACTCAAGGGTGAGGCAAGACATAACCTTAAGCTGGGTGTTATAATGTATGTGTCTATCCCATTATGCCCCCCACACACACACCTGCAGAAAAAAGATTTCATGATACTAAACCCTTACCCATGTTTTGTCTTTGTGACAAAGGAGTGAAACAAACAAGCCAAATAAAGCAGTTTCAAAATGCTTTGAAGGTGGGGCATTTAGATGGTGCACACCTCCAAAACAGCTGCACTCCGGAATAAAAACCAGAACAAAAAGAACCCAGGATATTCCAACTTAGCACAGGAAATGTGCACCTCAACCCTGCATATAAATGCCCTGATGCCAGAGCAGTTTTGAAGGAGCAATCCATCCTAACCTTAACCCTAAAGTTGCATAAAAATACACCACTGCAGATGTGCATTTAAAAAGGATGGAGCCTGGCAGCAATGCAAAAAAGTGAAAGTGGGACACCTCCAATGAATATAAGTACAACATACAGAAGCCAGACAGTCCAAAAGGGGGCATGAGATGAAGGGGGCAAAGGGGCACGTAGGGGGGCATTATTGTGCTTTGCCAGTGGTGGAAGATTGCAAATGCAATTGTTCAGCCAATCAAAGGGGTAGCCATCCAATGGGATGGCATCTAGGGGGCAGGCAGTCATTAGCATATGTCTGTGTGATGGTGCACATGCGTGGTGGGAAGCCGACCAAAACAAAACAAAACAAAAAAAAACATTACCCACCAATGTGGCTTGGCACTGCATCATGTGGTTGGGCCATGTGCATTCAGGCCACCTTGGGTACAACCGGTGTGGACAGTGGGGTTTCGAATCGCTTCTGGAAAATGCAAGTTTGAGTTGCTTTTTCCTGCCCATCTGTTCTGCACCAAAGTCCCTATAAAAGAAAACCTATGTAGGATCAAATGAATGACAGAATCCCAGAATGGAAATAATAGGATCTAGGTGCCCAAGGATAGGAAGATGGGAAGGCAGCTCAAGCTGAAATTCTTTGATGAATGGAGCTCACACAAATTGATACTTCCCAGAAACTTCTGAATGAAGCCTTCAGCTTCAAGGATCAGTGACTAGGAAACACACACACACACACTGAACACCTAGTAATTAGTTGCTTTTTTCTCAGCCTGCAAATCTCAAGATACTACATTGAGTAAGAAAATTGTGGTTCCATTTGTCTTTGCCTACTACCACAGCTCACAAATTTGCACTGAAGAAGGTTGAGGGCCATCTCCCGGTAAAAAACTGACATTTCAATGCACCCTGTAAGGAAAAGAAAGAAAGAAAGAAAGAAAGAAAGAAAGAAAGAAAGAAAGGTGTGTATTTGTGAAAAGGAGGTCTTAATTTAATCATTAAGAAATATATTAACGTTTGTCCTTTATTTTTAATGTGTTTACTTCTTTGGAGTGCAACCATTTCAATGAAAGTACAATTCAAATCCATATAGATCAGTATTCTACCTAACTAGAGCAGAACAGACTTGAAACTGGAAAAAGAGGAGGTCCACAAAGATTGAGAGACTTGCCCATTCAAGGACAAAACATCTCATTTGTATGAGAAGTAGACTATTAGAGAAATCAGCTTTTCAGCCTTTACTATAGGACACTCCTCTTGCTCTGTAATTGTTACTTTGTTTATACAATATCAGTGAATCTTCATTTTGAGGCTTCTGTGAAATCTATAATCTTTTGTGCTTTTAAGTGAAGCATTGTTGCTTTGCTCTATGTCGCATCTTTATTCCCTGGATAAATTAACACCCTCTCTTAGACAACTGTTATTTCTAGAAAAACAACTATGCAGATGGAACTGAGCAATGAAGTTACCAGCCAGAATTTATGGTACTTTCTTCTTTGTCATCCATTTATCTCTGATAATGTTCTGATTTAATTGGAAATATCTTGAACAGCCATTGATATCTTCTTCTAACCTATCAGTCAAGCAAATTATTTATGATGCTTTAAAAGGAAGCTATTTTCAAATATCTTTATCCTAATCTCAAAATAATTCAAGGTGGAACAGATATTCATTGGCTGTGCAGAATTAAAGTAATTATTACAATAACAATATGAATTTGAATATGAACCAATACAGATATTACATTAGTGGCCAAGATTGTTACCCACCATTAGATATTGATTCGTTGTTGTGTACCTTAAAGTTATTTCTAACTTATGGCAAACCTAAAGTTAAAGTAGTATGAGGTTTTCTAGACAAGATTTGTTCAGAGAGGGTTTCCCTTTGACTTTCTCTGAGGCAGAGCTAGTGTGACTTGCTCAAAGTCTCCCACTGTGTTTCCATGGCTGAACTGGGATTCAAACCCTGGTCTCTAGAGTTGTAGTCCAGTGATCAAATTAAAACACTGGCTCTCGCTTTGAGATACTTTCAGACACTTCAATCACTATGACTCATTCCATGGAAATTTAGGATTTCCAGTTTGGTGATTTATTTAGAATTCTTAGCCAGAGAGCTCTAGTGTTTCTCCAAACTACAAATTCCAAATCCATTCATGTAATTATATTATTTGGCCAAGCTTGGTTACTACAATTCAAGGATCATGGATTTCTCAATGCCAAAGAATTTCAGATGACGTGGTCACCATATTTGTGAATGTGTGTGTTTCGCACTGTGAGTAGAGAGAAACATGGCAGAATGACTTTTTTGTTATGGCGGAACATCAAGAGACTTTTCTGTGCATAGTGTGTGGCTGTGTCTTTGTGCTGGATCCAAAGATGTGGTGTCCCTTCCCAGCTAACCAGTTGCATATGAGTATTCAGAGTGAAATAATCTGTCAGCAACTGCAAATGAATCTAGCAGTCTTTTTTTTAAGGTGGAACAAACAGGATGGAGCAAATAATGAATGTTGGTCCTTGCCTTCTCCAAACTGACAAGAGAAGTGCCTTTTATCCAGAATCCTGTGAGTAAAATACAAATTGTAAGCTTTGACTCCTTGGCAGTAAAAATCATTAGTAGATCTCTTTTTCAGAGAGTAAATGTCCCCATTGGAAAACATCCAATTTGGGCATCAAAAGTGTAATTTTGAATTTACTGGCTGTTGTCAGTATGTCTTTCAGCCTTAAAATTATTTCAGTGCATAGGAGGTTTTTTAATATTTTATTTATAAAATATACTGATCAGAGTAGAACAAGCTGACAAATACCCACAATTAATAACTCCTTCTTCAGAAAAATGAAAAGATCAAGGAAAAACATTATTAATCTAATATAAAAGGAAATAGTTAAATACCTACATCTCATGTTTCATGCTGAAAAAGAGAGATTTTAGTGATTATGTCTAATTTTTCCATTTATTTCAAGTAAATAATCCATTCTGGGGAGTGATTTTAGGGAGCACAAGATGAAGGACTTGCTGCAAAAACTGTTTTAAATAGCTTCACTACTTGACAATATAGGCTCATCCTTGGTTCTTTCAGACTGGTCTAAAGAAGTGTGAATTCTTGCAGTACAGCTTCTTGGATTTTATATGGTTTTACCAGTTGTCACTTCCACTGCCATTAATTCCTTCTTTTATACTAAGGTTCTATTGAAGGTGTGTGTGTGTGCATGCGCACGTGTATTTTAAACACAAAAGAAAACAAAAAACCAGAGCATGTTTTGCTAATGTGCTCCTATACATTGAAGGACATTCCTCCTGATATTTGATTTTTGATATTTTTCTGGGTTCTTTTAGTGCAAAAGTGCAATTTCACTGATGCAGTGAAATTTTATAATTTTTATAAAAAGAGCTAGAGGAGCTTATTTCACTCTTTAAAAAGCTGTCTTACCTTTTCTGGGTTCAATCTTAATAGTTATTGCATGGGGTATCTTCTTAAATCACTGCCGAATTCACTGCTCAAATCCAGACTGAGTAAACTGTGGGTCAAAGCTGCACTCAGTTGGCTGATTTTTGAAGTCGCCCAACTTTGAAAATTAGCCAGCTGAGTGCAGCTTCAACCCATGGTTTACCCAGTCTGGATTCAGGTGGAGGATTCTGCAGCAATTTTAGGAGATGCCCCATGCAATAATGTCCGGGTATATCCCAGATGAAAATTAAACCCAGAAAAGGTAATATGGCTTTTTAAAGAGCATGATAAGCTTCAGAGAAAGTAGGAGGAGAGAAGGATACTTTTTGTAGTTCTCAGAACTGTTCAAGGGTGGGAATAAAATGTTGCATCCAGTGCCAAGAATGCCAAAAGACAGTCTGGTGAATAGTCAGACAGACAGACAGACAGACAGACAGACATATAGATAGAAAGACAGGCAACAATTGCAAACTAGAGCAATAAATACCACAACCTCCAGCAACCTCCCAACATTTGCCTGATTTGAAAAAGCTTGCCAGTAGCAATTTAAGCTAGATAGTTAGGGTTATATCTGATGGTGGCTAGTAGAAAGAAGCTTACACATGAAAAATGGTTTTTTTTTCTTTGTTGTGCAACCTGCACCTGCTCAAAATCCTTCTTCTACACAGCTATTCTAAAGGCTTTGGTGTCCTGTCATCTTCAGCATCTACTCACCCTAATGAATTCACATGATTAAACATTTGAAAGTAAAATGATACTGAATTGTCCTTAATGGGAGATTGCAGGACATGTGTACCACTGATCACTGTGGATGAAAACATTTGTATAATCATGCTGGAAAGTTCTCTAAGGCTTGTATTGATGCAGACTTTCTCAATCACCTACAGAAGTGAGCTAATAATAAAAATAAAAATAACATTTTGAAATGGAGTCTGGCAACTTCATCCAACAAACCTTTTCACAAGTATTTCAAGAGATGAATTAGAAGCTAAATTATGCCTTTTAACTGATAGAAGTTCTAAGAAACAAAGGGATCTGGGTGTCTTACTAGACCAGAAGCTGAACATAAGTCAACAGTGTGATGCAGCAGCTAAAAGACCAATATGATCCTAGGTTGCATCAATAGGAGGGTAGTGTGGGAAGTAATAGCACCATTCTATTCTGGAATATTGTGTCCAGTTTTGGGCTCCACAATTCAAGAGAGATATTGACATATGGAGTGTATGTTTAGCCTGGTAAAGAGAATGTTAAGAGGTGACCTAATAGTCATGTTTAAATATTTGAAGGCATATCATATTGAGGATGTTTGTTTTCTGCTCCTTCAGGCACAAGGAAATGGAGCGATGGATTCAAACTACAGGAAAAGTGATTTCAACTAAACATTAGGAAGAACCTCCCAACAGTAAGAGCTGTTCAATAGTGGAACACACTGCTTCAGAATATGGTGGAGTCTCCTTCTTTGAAGGTTTTTATACAGAGGCTGGATAGCCATCTGTTGAGCCAGTGTGTATTTGCAATTCTGTATTTCTGTATGGGGAGGGTTGGACTTGATGATCTTTATTGTCTCTTCTAATGCTAAGAGTCTATGATTGTGTGCATATGTGTATGTATACTTAGGAATAGTTGTGTTCGCCATGTACCAAAATACAACAAAATACAAAATACACAAAATTATTGGACCAACTCTAAAGCATAAAATATTGTTGGTGCATTTCACCAGTGTAAAATGATGCTAGCATATGTGGTTGCAGCAGGGAGGAAAAGGTTGTAGCCAGAACAATTGTGAAGCAAGTAAAGCACTGGAGAAATAGGTTGCTGAAAGCTGTCAGAATTTTAAAATATTTCTAAAAGCAGACTGATTTCAGTTGTGAAACAGAACATTAAGGATGAATTACTGCAATGAGGTTTTGCATTGGAAACAAAAGGACTGACACATTTCAAGAAGACTGGATGATCTTTATTTACTATGTTAATCATCATCCCCACCAGATCCAACCTCCTACTTCACAGATGTATTACATACACTCTCAAATTAAGTCATTACACATAGACAGAGACAGAAACTGCACATGTGCCGAAGGGGCACCTGGAATCAAGCCTTAAAGCTCTGTGTCAGTTTGCCTGTAGCATCTATACACCTTGTTAAAGTGGTACAAGAGTGTTTCCATAGCAACCAAGGCAGCACAGGATAGTGTTGAAATGATGCTCTTGCTCCCTTTTCAGAGACCTAAAAGAAATGGATGAAAGTAGCAATAAGCTTAACATTGATGCAGATAATGGCAGGGATAGAAATTATCCACAATAGAAATTTGATCCCACCTCCAAATTAATTGTAAAAAGTGAGGGAGAGATAAGCCAATAAAGGGGAAAAAGAATGACTTGATACTACAAAATGGGATAAGGTTTCTGGAAAATAGACATGTAGTCTACTGATAACAAGCCTAAGGGCAGAAGTGCATTCTCCATACTGATTTCCCATTAGCTAAATCCAAGGTGCCATGTCTCTTTTACAAAGTGTCCCCAAGAGACAGAAATAAAAGTATAGAAGTGATGGATGATTTAACTAAAGTTTTGTTTCCTACTGGCCCTCTGTAGCTCTTTGTCAGCTATGCCTCTCCCTCACTTAGTTCTAGGTCTAGTTTGTCCATTTCTGGAACCTGGATATAAAAGAGCAACAACAACAACATTTATTTCTTACCCTATGGACTAAGGAAGGGAGCAACAAATCAACAATTAACAACATCAATTAAAAATTAATGAAAACATGCAGCAGTCTTAAAAGAACAAATAAGACATACACATTTTAAAACAATCTACATCAGTGGTTCTCAAACTTTGGTCCTCTAGATGTTTTGGACTTCAGCTCCCTGAATTCCTGACTGTTGACCAAATTGGCTTGGAATTCTTGGAGTTGAAGTTCAAAATATCTGGAGGACCAAAGTTTGGGAGCCACGGGTCTACATTTAAAATTCAATATTTTTATTCACAATAAAGCCTGCTGGAAAAGACTGGTCTTCAATTCTGTTTAAAATTTGGACAATGTATTCAGCTGTTGAATCTTCTGGCACCTCATTCTACTGTCTAGGGGCAGCTGACAAAAATGTCCTCTGGCTGACAGTTGCCAACCTAGTCTTGGCTGACTAGAGTAAATGTCCGCTAGAGGACCTAAGCATATGGGGTGGATTATATGGGAGGAGGTGATTCTGTAGATAACCTGGACCCAAACCATGTGGCGATTTAAAGTTAATAACTAATACTTTGTACCTTGCCTGGAAACTAATTGGCATTCAGTGGAGTAATTTTAATACTGATGTAATGTGATCACCCCTGGATACCCCAGTAATCAATCTGGTTGCCATGTTTTGAATTAAATGGAGTTTCCAAACTTGGTACAACGGTAGTCCAATAATAAGTGCATTGCAAAAGTTCAGCCTTGAGGTTACCAGTGCATGCACTGCCATCTTTAGGTCCTCCAGCTCTTGGAACTTATCACACTGCTAAAATAAACCTTTTTACCTCTCAAAACTTCAGTCTTAATTCATGCAGCATCTGGATACTATCACAGGGATTTTACCACTGAATCTGCCACTCATGTCCAGCCCAGGTCTCAGGGGTGCTCCAGCTACCATTCTTTTAAGTCAGAAAACTCCCAGTATTGAAAAGAGGTGTGCTGAGCACCCCAAGACTGAGGCTCAACCTGGGC
The DNA here is from genome assembly GCA_026167975.1 of Phrynosoma blainvillii. Taxonomy (NCBI): domain Eukaryota; kingdom Metazoa; phylum Chordata; class Lepidosauria; order Squamata; family Phrynosomatidae; genus Phrynosoma; species Phrynosoma blainvillii. The sequence goes on from JANUYF010000003.1 coordinate 202,923,856, forward strand.
TGACTGCAGGTAGTGGATTTGGCTGCAAAATCCCTGTGATAGTATTTGGATGCTGCCAGAATTAAGATTGAAGTCAGGGGAGGTAAGAAGGTTTATTTTAATGGTGCAATAAGCTCCTTAGGTATAGGTGCAGCTGGCTTAATAGCCAAAGCTGATAGTAAGCACTCTTGGCCGTTGCATCTACCTGAGCCATCATTTTGAACAACAGATCCAGAAACACTCCAAGGCTGTAATCACAGTCTTTTTTTTTTTTTTTTGGAGGAGGTGTAACCCCATCCAGGACTGGTTGACACACCTTCAAACTGAGGTTAAGATCTTTGACAGTAAGCACCTATATCATGTCTGGATTCAGCTTCAATTTGTTTTTCCTCATCCAACCCATTACCTCCCCCAGGCATTCAGTTCAGAGCAGACACACTATCTTTAACTAAGCCTGTATTTGAAGGCAAGGAGAAATATATAGAAGGATTTAGAAGGGGAATTTTAGTGCAAAACAGTAGACAGAGCAAGGATTAATTACCTCCCACCTGGTATTAGTTAAGAAATGTCCTTTTATTGTGACGAAAGGTGATACTGCCATGACATTCATCCTATCTTCATGTTTCCCCTGTTGGGATATTACCAGAACAATATGTGACCGGACAAATGGCTCTTTTGTTTCTGCAGCAATGCATTTTTTATACCTTTACTTTTTTACACGTAGCACTCAAGACAACTAACACCAACACTTAAATGAAAGAAAAACAAGTAAAGCACAAGAGCACAGCAAATCAAACAAATCAATTAAAAAAAAACATAATGATAAAAATAATAGGAATTAGACAATTGTCAATTAGTAAAAGAGTCAGAATAACTTAACAGGCAATTCCAAATAAACCTGCTAAACATTTAGCTATCAGCTATGCATTTCTTTTCTCTTTTTACTGTTTGAAACATTTTTTTGTACAACTCTATGTTCACAGCTCTGGGTTTATTGATGTTCAGTCCCTGTCCATAACAACTACAGGGCTTGAAAAAGACTTCCCATTGGAGACTCTTATATAAGTCTAACACACCTGTAGAATGACTATTGGTAAATCCAGGACTTGAATGGGAATGTTCATTATGTGGGTATCTCAGTATAAGTCAAAGCATGTTAATGCAAAGCGTGTTAATATACTGTTAATGCAAAGACAAGTTTGATCCTGAGAAGACCAGTCCTCAAGGTTCCCCCTCTCTAGAAATTTATGTCAGATATTGTTGTGTATGAAATCCATGCCTCCATGGAGAATCTACAGACATCAGATAGCATCAGAAGATTATACTTTACAGAACCAATAAGCAGTTTAGGACTTAACAGATCATAACTAGCACCATGCATTGTACATGGAATATAGCAGGGGACTTGCTAGCTCCTGGTAATGTTCTTCAGTTAATTGTGTGTTACCTTGAATCAGATGAAATTTCTGAACACTTTTGAAAAAACAGCCTTGTGTTGTTCCTTGCAGCAATCCAGATGGGAAGTAAACTAACAGATGCATTGCTGTGGTATGACTGGTATTTTTTAATTGAACAAATGAAGAAACAGACAGACAGACATATAAATGTGCTCTTGGTCACTATTAAGACCTGAATAACCTACTCTAAACACAGATCCAGAAGACCCTCCAAACTATAAAAAAGCTGGATAAGACTGAACAAACATTTTAGTCATACATTCTATTCATACAGAGATCAATCATATAGGAATGTCCAACATACAGAGCTGGTTTATATTGAGTTAGACAACTGGTCCATTGAGCCCAATATTGCCAGCTGAGTAGTAGTGTTTGAGGCCAGCCTTCTCTGGGGACCCCTGACATTCCTTGGTGGTCTGTCATCTAAGAATTAAACCAGTGTCAGTTTCCATAATCAATTGAATATGTTTAGGATGTTGGAGTAATATAGTTGATTGTAGAAGACACATATAACTGCAATTGTGTCCTCCATATTGAATTCTTCCACAACTGATGCAAACTATTAATCTGTGCCTTCAGAAGGAATGCAAACCTGATTAACTTGAGCTTCATGCTAATGCCTGACCTGTCTTCCTACTGATAAGGACTACTCTTGTCAGCTCTCATTTACTCATGCATATGTCTAGAAATTTTAATCAAAAAAATTGACTGAAACACCCTGGGTTAACTTATCCACAGGTCAATGTATGTACTGTACCTTTAAAGGTAACGGTTGTCAAGTTGTGTCCAACCATAGGGGGCGGTGCTCATCTCAGCTGAAAAGCCAGTGTTGTCAGAGACTACTCTGTGATCATGTGGCCAGCATGATTGCACAGAATGCTGTTTACTTTCCACCAAAGTGGTAGCTATTTAACTACTTGCATTTGCATGCTTTCAAACTGCTAGGTTGGCAGAAACTGAGACTAGTGACAGGAATTCCCCTCATCATGCAGCACCCGGGCCTCAAATTGCCAACTTGCTGGTCTTGAAATCAACAGAATCAGTGTCTTAACCACTTGAGCCACTGCATCCCTTTACCATACTTTTACCGTTATATACAAAAGGAGCCACCCCCTTTTCTGAATAGAGTGGCAAAAGGCAAGAGATTATTCCATTCTAGAAGAACCTAAAAGAAGCACTGAACCCTTCTAGTTTCTCTGCTATAGCTCCATTTCTGCACTTTGTGAATGCCTGAGCAGGAAAACAGTGGTAATGATAGCTCTTTAGTACTTGCCTTCAAAGAAACATCAAGAAAGTAGAGGGGATCATTGCTTCTTTCTCCCAGGTTGGACTAAGCTGTTGTCTTTTGCCACTCTACTCAGAGGAGATAGCTCATTTTTTTTTCTAATAGTTAATGTTGTACCTTATTTCATCCTTCTTGATTAACTTCAATGCATTTTCTTAGTCCTGCCTGTGACTGTTCACCTCTCACACACATCAAACAGCCATGATTTATCATAGTTCTCTCCTCATCCATCCAGCCTTTAGGGTGAACATGAACAATTATGCTTAATGAAATTGTGTAAGTTTTTTGCTATAATTTTCCTTTGCTTCATCTTTTATATTCATTGTTACATGTCCCTAAATTTTACACTCCATTTATCCATGGGTCATATCAAAATCCATAATTTTGCCCCCCCCCCCAAACCTGCCTTTAACCTAAACATATGGTTGTCTTATATACAAGTATATACTGTAAGTTTATTATTTATTTATTTATTTTACAACTCAAACAGTCTAATAGATTCTAATGCAGCTAAGTATCAGAAGCAAAGGCATCACAGTGTATTGAAGTTTCTTCCATTACAGCCCTGATTCCATGAATGAATTGTGTGTTTGAGAGTAGTTACTATAAGCACTGCAGTTTTAGAAAGTAAATCCTTAATATCCCATTTCCCAAAAGTTATGATAATAATCTGGATGACACCATTGGGTAGTCTCTGATACAATATGCAATCTTTCCCCAGTTCCATTAGTGCTATGATGAGGATGCATTTTGATCACGTCCAATCTGTTGGCCATCATTTTCTTTTCCCTTATCTGTTGACATATGTTCGTTAGCACTAGACTTGACTCTGTCAATGTGAATTGCAACATTTCTATTGGAATATCAACTTTTTCTGGAGTCATGTTTTTTTGCCATTTCCTTTATAGCAGCTTCCACCTCAGTTTTTAGAATTTGGGGTTCATCTTCATATGGGTCTTCATTCCATGTCACCTTCATGTTGTCATCTCTTTTATATAACACTTCAGCGTATTTCATCCAATGTCTTTTTATTCCTTCCTGGTCTTGAATTATGTTATTTTTATTGTTGTAGAGTGTCCCGGTCCTTGGTTTAACTTTCCCTTGATTTCTTGAATCTTGTGGCATAGGTCTCTCATTCTTCCCTTGTTGTTGTTGTTGTTGTTGTTGCTGTTGCTGTTGTTGTTGTTTTCTATTTCTCTACATATGTCATTGTAGTAATTTTCCTTCTCTTTGTGTATTAGCTGTTGTACTGTTGCATTTATGGTTCTTAGTTTATTCCTATCTCCTTTTTATTTTGTTTCTCTTCTTTCCTTTATTTTTTGTAGCATTTTATCTGTCATCCATGGTTTCTTTACTTTCCCTTTGTTGGTTGGAAGTGTTTTTATGTATTCTTCTTTTATTATGTCCCTGGCTTCAAACCAAAGCTCTTCCAGTTCATGGTCTATTATTCTTAGTACTGTAAATCTGTTCCTTATATTGTCAATGAATTCTATGGAAATGTTGTTTAAACTGTATTTTGGTATGATGACTGGTTTTATGTTCTTATTTGTTTTTGAAATGGGTAATTTCTGATCTGTGCAACAATCAGCACCTAGTCTAGTCTTGGCCACCAGTATGGAGCTTCGCCATCTTTTACTTCCAATTATGTAATCTATTTGGTTTTTGTGTTGGCCATCTGGTGATGTCCATGTGTACAACCTTTTCTCTGGTTGTATGAAAAATGTGTTTGCAATGAATAGGTTGTTAGCTTCACAAAAATCCATCAAACACTCACCTGCTTCATTTCTTTTGCCTAGTCCAAATCTGCCTACTGTTTTTTATTCTTCTTTACTTCCAACCTTTGCATTCCAACCTCCAATGATCATCTTGACATCCTGTGTTGGTGTGTTGGCAATTACTTCCTGTACTCCTTTGTAAAAATCTGTCAATTTCTTCTTGTTCTGCCTCAGTGGTTGGTGCATATACTTGAATTATGGTGATATTCATAGGTTTCCCGTGGAGCCTTAATGAGATGATTTGGTCTGATTTTGCATTGTATCCTCTGATAATGGACCATTAATTAAATAGACACTAATCCTCCTCGCATATCCTCCTACCCTGAGGCCTTGCCTCAACAGATTTACAGATTTACACAGATTTACACGCTAATCCTCTCAACCAAGGGTCACATAGTATATAAACCCTACACACTTCCATGCCACTATTCTCTGAAGATGCCAGCCACAGATGTAGGGGAAACATCAGGAATATATTCTTCTAGAACTTGGCCTCACAGTCTGAAAAACTCACAAAAACCTATCCTCTCACTGCTTTTGAAACATCTTTTCTTAGTATGAAAGCAACCCCATTTATTCTTGTCTTTTCATTTCCTGAGTAGAACATTGTGTGGTTGTCTGATTCAAAGTGGCCCATTCCTATCCATTTTAACTCACCTACCCCCAGTACTGCTATGTTCATGCATTGCATTTCCATTTTCACTATGTCCACCTTCCCTTTGCTCATGCTTCTCACATTCCATGTCCCTATTTTATGTGTGATGCTGCTTTTGATGGGGTTTGTCTTTCTGAGAGTGTTTCCTGCTTGCTTCGTCATTACCTGTTCTTTCATGTGTGTTTTCCTTTAGTTTCTATCTATCTCTCTGATAATGCTTTTGTCCTGCCTGTGTGAGCCTTTCAATGTCTCCTCATAGGGTTTTCTATGTGGGTAGATTTACACAAGGAGGACCACATACACTTCCCTGTTCGCAGTGCTAACAAGTGTTAGCTATGATATCACTGCTGTTCTTCACTTTAGTGACACCCACCACTACTGCTGCTGCCTAGTAGTTGTTTTCCTATGTCATTCTCCTTCCCCCCATTATTGTTGAAGTGATCATTTCCCTACCCTTCTCCTCCCTCCTCCCTCCTTTTCCTTTCCTCCCTCATGTCCTTAGTCTCTTATCTGCCTTCTGGCCCTTGTCTGATTTTCCTTGTCCATCCTCTCTGTTTTCTCCTTTCCTCTGTCTGGAAGGCAGGGGAGGGCTGAGATGGTCTGTGGCAGGGCTGAGATGGAATCATGTGGCTGGCTTTTTCCTTCCTGTTTCTCCCAGCTGTTTCTCCTTTCCTGTTTCTGGAAGGTGGAGGGAGCTGAGATGGTCTGTGCCAGGGCTGAGATGGACTCATGTTGCTGGAAGTGGATTAGATGGAATCTTTTCCCACCTCTTCCTGCTGCTTCCTGAGGCTTCTTCAGGATGGGGGAGGGATTAGATGGAGTAAAATAAGTAAAATACAGAGTTATAAGTATTTAACATAATGATGCAGAAAATCTGTTTTCTAACAGGTCACAATGTCTTAAGCTAAAACCCATTATTTCAGTTATTCATTGACTATGACTGGAACAGAAAATTTAGACCAATCTTAAAAAAGATGGAATATATATTTATTGATTGTGTGGGCATAGCTGGATAATCTGTAGATAATCTCAGCTATTGCTTACATTCGTGCTATGGTCAAATTGTCACCAAGTGACTGTGTTGGTGGTGATGATCCTTGGATGGCAGAACTATAATCTGCCTCCAGACCTCTATCTGCAAGACCATGCCACAGTTCACACCTCACTGACATATCCTTCGAGACTTCAGGGGAAAGTTCCATATGATGGATTGTTGGCAGGGTAGGAATTTGTGGAAGCACACTGAGAATTATTTAGACAGCAATTTGATTAGCATTTCCAACTAACTCTGAACATTTTTTGTCCAATATGTTTAATAATAATAATAATAATAATTTTTATTTAATACCCCGCCCCTCTGAGCACAATCGGGGCGGCTTACATCATAAAATTATCAACAACAGTTAAGAACAATTACCTCCCCCTCCCCCCCTTAAAAAGTTATTAAACCCAATACAATTAAAAGAAACACGATATAAGGAGGTAAATTCCTCCATTAAAACAAGTAATATATAAAAAACAAAACGTGCCGGCAGGATGTCGGATGCTGGCTCAAAGAAGGAACCCCATCACAGAGGAGGGGGGCATCTCGGCGGGAGAAAGATTCTGGAGCCAAGCTAATGAATTAATCCGGGAAGGCCTGCCGGAAGAGATCCGTCTTGACAGCTTTCTTGAAGCCGTCAAGTGATGACAATTGGCGGATCTCCTCCGGCAGGCCATTCCATAGTTTGGGGGCAACTGCAGAAAATGCCCTCTGGGAGGTCGTCACCAGCCTCGTTTTTTGAGGCTGTAACAGATGCCTCCCAGAGGACCGGAGGGCGCGGGGAGGATTATACGGGAGGAGGCGGTCCTTAAGATAGTCTGGACCCAAGCCATTTAGGGCTTTATAGGTAATTACCAACACCTTGTACCGGGTTCGGAAACTAATAGGCAGCCAGTGGAGGGATCTTAATACTGGGGTAATATGTTCCCCCCTAGATGTTCCAGATATTAATCTGGCTGCCATATTTTGAACCAATTGCAGTTTCCGAATCAAGCACGAGGGTAGCCCCATGTAGAGGGCATTGCAGAAGTCGAGGCATGAGGTTACCAACGCGTGCACAACAGTCTCAAGATCTCCTACTTCCAGAAAAGGGCGCAGCTGGCGTATCAGCCGAAGCTGATAACTACCACAAATTATGCAGTCGAGTTTCCCGCATTTAGAGAGGTAAATAAAAGGCTGTTTAGAGAGGGAAATCAAATGTCTTTAAAAATAAAATTATCTAAGCCAGGGATTTCATCTTATTCATTCAAAATTCAGTGACTTCATGCTATTTATTTATGACGATTTCTTTATAATTTGTATCCCACCTTTCTCTGTTCAAGTTAAAACTAATACAAAAGCATCTGGCAGCCCTTTTGAAATTAAAGAGGAATGCAGACAGCAAAAAGTGCCATCTTCAATCCCAGGAAGGGGAGAGGCAGCCTCATGCCGGGCGCCCCAACCCCTTCCTGGGGACGTCATTGGAGCACCTGCCATTCCACATGATGGGCGCTCTGATGACATCTTTCCGGCTCACCATCCAGACATGCTGAGCCAGAAGAGATGCCAAAGAGGCATGTGGTGTTTCTTGCGGTGACCTTTCCACGCCTTGTGGAAGGAGCGCTATTTTAGTACTCCTCCTAGGGCCAGAAAAGGAGTGGATTGGGGCCGAGGCATGGGGCAGCCTCAGTCCCAATCTGCAGCTTCTTGGGGCGGCCCACGGCCCTAACTGAGAGAAAGACTTTGGCAGCATTAGCTTTCACAGACTTAGATGTATTTAATCAAATGTTTACTTAAGTTTTATTTCATAGACATAAGTCTGCTTCATCACCTACAAAAGCTTACACTCCCAACCTCTTTCAGTTAGTCACAAAGATCTAAAAGATCTCTTTGCATACTGATCCAGACTAACACAGCTATATTTTCGATTGTTAAAACAAAATACAGTTTAAAAAACCCAATTAAACAACAATTTAGTTTTAAAAAACACAACATTAAGACAGTTTAGAACATATTTAAATTATCGTTAAAAAGGATAAAATCAGGACACATCTTATTTTAAAAGTTTTCTGCCATACGATTTAAGAATCAAAGACCTACCTAAAAACAAACATACAACAAAATCTTTGAATGCTTGCAAAAAGAGAATAAAGAGGGGCCAACTGACCCTTCTATGGTTCACCAAGGAGGGTTTTACCCATGTCCTCACTAAATGTATCCTACTAATGTTACCTATAAGTCTTTGAGGCTTTATTTAAGATTTCTGTGAAAATTTAGAGACTTTTTCTATGCACCTTCCCTTAACAAACTCATGCTGCCCTTCAGATTATACTTCATGTTTTTGTGAAATTTTGGAATGTTTTTCTATCAGCTTTTCCTTAATGGATTTGGTTCTGCCACAGATTTAAAACAGTGTGTGATTAAAATTTCATAAGAAGCTTTGGGGACAGAGAGGGTGAGAGAGATGTTAAAAAGAACTCCCTAAAGAACTAAAGTAGAGTGGATATTTTCACACCTCAGCATCATCATTTTGCTGTCAACAGAGGGCTCATACAGCATTCTGCAAGACAAAATCTAAAATGATAGAAGAAAACATCATCTGGCTCCTACTATCTGTTAAATTTTAAGAATTAACACAGGGTATAGGAATGTCTGACCCTCCAGATGTTGGTAGTGTAAATTTCTGCTACCCCAGCTAGCTAAAGCAATAGTGATAGATCATGAGAGCTGCACTAGTTAAATTGATTGAAGGGATTTTCCTGTTTTGCCTTGTTACCTTGTTTTGATCTGTCCCTATATTCAGTCTCCTGGAGTCTACTTTCATTGAGAGAAATCCTAAAATAATCATAGAACCAACAAATGCAGTTTATTTCAGCTTTCCTTCAATTAATTTGTACCTTTAAACCTGATGTATGTTCCCAGTGTATGGCAATGCCCCAGGAAAAGAATCCTGATATGAAGCCTGTATGATTACATAAAAATTATTTGTATGGAACATGTGACTAATTTATCCATGAATTATTCTGCATTGGTTAATGCTATGCAAAATATTCTTAGGCCCTGAGCAGATGGGCCAGAAGAGCACAGGCTCAACCCATGCTTTCCTGACCCAGATGCTAACCTGAGTCTCTCCCCAGATGCACCCATCTCTGTACTAGTCCAGGGCCCCACTACTGGTACACCCCACTGCACCTCTGCTAGTGAGCTGACTCCACTCAATGTGCCTGATACAAAAACAGGGCACCTAGGCCCTTGGGTGTAGCCAAGCACCACATTTCCACAGACATTGTTGATGTTGTGATGGAGGTATGCTCACTAGCAGAGATATAGTAGAAAGGTAAAGTGTGTGCACAGCATCTTAACAGTGGGGGCTTGTCATGGAGGGGCTCTACAGACGGCCCCTAAGGAGTGGCTCTGTGCCACCCCTGGAAGTGCCAGATCGGGGCTGCAGCAACCACAAGCCATGGCCCTGATCTGGCATTTTGCCATTCCAGAAAGAGCTGGCAAGTGCTACTTCTTTTTGGAGTGGCAAAAGGCCACCCTTGCCACCATGGTGGCAGCTTTTCTGTGCTCCTTTGGCACAGTGTGTCTAAGCGCTGTGCCAAGGGAGCACCCTGACACCTCCCATGGGCAGCTTGAGGATGATGTGGGGGTGGAGTTGGGGTGTCCGACATGTGGTCACCACACCCCTACTCCACCCCAGGCCAGCCCCTTTGGCCAGCCTGTACTGGTCCAGAGTTTCTGGGAAACTCCTCAGCAAATCAGGGATCAATTTAACCCATGTTAAGGGCTGTTTACTCCAAGATTGGGCTGGATCCACTAGATCAATGTCTGGTCTACTAGGATCCAGCTTGATCCTGACACTGGGTTTTGGCCTGCATCATCCAAACTGTGTGGTGCAAGGCCAGGTGAAACATAGGCCTTTTGTCCCATGTGAGGAATCTAGCTAGTGCTCTACACAGGTGTAATTATGTCTTCAGTGTAGTTGGTAGCAACAGGAAGAAAAAGGCTGCAAGTGAAAAAAAACATGATGGAATCAAGGCAATGAAGAACTAGATTGTTCAAAGCTTGTAGAAACTGTCTCTCTTCCTTCACCACCAACCAGTTACAGAATGGATTCCCTGCAAGGAGGAGCAAGTTTGACTTTTGTAGAAGTTTCAGCATTTTTTCTTGTTATCTTCAGAGATTTAGGCTGTTTTTCATAAGCCAGTGGTGTGCGGGCTAAAACTAAACAAAGGGCTATTTTCCTGTCTTCAGTATGAAGACTTTGTTTTGCCTTACCAAGTGACATGCTGGCTCCATCATTGTCAGGAGATACCCAACTGGTCACATTATTTCACACTCTGCAGAAGCACTTTGAGTCTAAGAAAAGAAAACTGGTTCATAGATTTCTCTTTGTCTTAGTGAAGTAACTGATAACAGAATTTGTGATAGATTATGTGGTTTGTCTAAGGTATTTGGCAAGGCCTTGTGTGTTTGTAGCTTCCTTATACAAATAGCTAACTGAGGGGGGAAGTAGATGGCACAAAGGGCCGTTTTGGGGGCAAGGAAGGGAAGGGGCAGCCACACGGTGGGTGCCCCAACCCCTTCCCAAAAGCATTGTCGGAGCACCGGCCCCTCTGCACGGCCGGTGCTCCAGCGATGCCTTCCCGCCGCAGCATCTGCACACGCTGCAGCAGAAGAGTCGACGAAGGTGTGCTGCCAGCCTTTTGTGGCACACCTTCAGTGACTTGTGGAAGGAGCGCTATTTTAGTGCTCCTTCCTGGGGCGGCGAAGCTGCGCCGCGGGGCTGAGGTCTGGGGATACCTTGGCCCCGTGGCACAGCTTCCCAGGGCAGCCCAGGGCTGCCCGTCTGCTTCCCCCCATAGTAGGTGCTCTTAGGAGTCTGCAGTGAGAATTTGCATCCAGCTATGCAACTGCACCTTCTTGGCTCAAAATCTTGGAGGTAATGGAATTGTTTTTACAGACCACTAGTTCATGTTTGCAAGTTTATACTGTAAGGCCAGTTCATTTGAAGTTCATTTCAATATTTCAAAAGACAGAGTTCATCTGTAGCATCTGACTCATGAATATAACTATATACAGTGGTCCCTTGGTTTCCACTGGAATTTGGTTCCAAGAAGTCCCATGGATACCAAAATCCTTGGATGCTCAAGTTCCATTTATGTACAATATCATAGTAAAACAATGTTCCTTATATAAAATGGCAAAAACCTTTTTTATTTCAAATTACATTTTTATTGCATTTTTAAAATAAAACACATAAAGTCTGTAGAACAATGTCAACAAAAACAAAAAACCAACAACAATTAACTACTGGGCCAAGATACGTTGCCAAGAACATTTTTTTGTTTTTATTATGCTGCAGAATAACTAATTTTTTTGATTCTGCTGTGGAATTTATATATTTCTGGAATAATTTCAATCTGTGGATATTTGAACCCATGGATAAAAAATGTGTGGATATGGACAGTTAACTATAAGTGTGAAGGACTTTACAGAAGGACTTTATAGAAAAAGGCTTCCCGCTTCAACTCCTAGTGAATTAGAGCACTGGTCATTGTTCATGCTGTTTGGAGAGAAATCAGACAGAGTCATGCAAATTCATGAACTTTCATTTGCAACAGGTGGAAGAAATGAGGACATTTGGATAGGGCATGGCTGAAGTGTGACCCAGTTCAGCAATATCAAGGAAATCAGGGCACATCCTCACACTTGATGACCAGGATGAGGGGCTGCAACCATTTGCAATTATTGGTCCATTTGAAATGAAGGTTTACATAGGGCCTTTGCAGACTACTAGAAATAGTGCAAATTTAGTCCACTTTAAGGGTTAGGGTTGGGGTTAGGGAATCATGGGAACTGTATTTTATTGTGGCACCAGAGCTCTCTGACAGAGAAGGCTCAATATCTCAGAAAAAAACACAATTCCCATGATTCCCTAGCACTAACCTTAACCCTTAAGTGGACTTAATTTGCACTATTTCTGGCAGTCTGCAAAGGCCCATAATTTGTGGAAATAGCCAACAGTGCCACATTATTGAATTGTAGTCTGTATGGGGTGGGTATGTATATATGCATGTGATTCCATACACATAGAATCAGCTATAGTACAGCATCAGCTTTTATTATATCTAGCACAGCTGCTGACATCATATATTCACTCGTTTTCTTATACTGAGCATATGGTGCAGTTGTAGAGACAACTTTGAGTACATGTATGTCTCACAGAATAACACCTTCCATTACTACTTTAAAAGATGAGTGACAGACTACTTTGGAGTATAATTTGGTCTGCCTCTTTAAGATGTATTGCCCAGCTCTGTATTTGCTAAATTGTTATATAAAAAAGGTGCAACTGTTTGTTGAGAAAGGAATGACTCCTAAGTTATTAAAGGCCTGAACCATGTCATATACATTGAGGAAAATAGTGGATATACAGCTAATAACATTGCACACACGCAGAAGAGGCAGTTTAACCAGTGGCTTTCAGTGAATAGGCAGCATCAGTTGTCTGAACACCTAACCAGGCTATTACTGTATGAATCTGCAGAGACTAGAAGATCACTGCCATTTTGGTATTAGCTATAATCTAGTCTCCTATTCCAAAAGCAAAACACTTGTTCTCAAAATTGGTTGGGAAATAAACATTTTCTAAAAGGGTTATCTACAAATAGAAGTAGAGACCTTCTTTCACAGATGCTAAGTAACAGCCAAGTTAGGGGAATGCAGATGGGAGGCCCTGGGCTGCTCCGGGAAGTGGAGGATTGGGGCCGAGGCTGCTGGATGCCGTAGCCCCAATTCTCCCTTTTGCTGGCCTGGAAAAGAGCAGTAAAACGCCGCTCCTTTCAGGGCCAGCAAAAGGGCACCCTAAGAGACACCGCATGGCTCTTTAGCACCCCTTCCAGTGCAGTGCTTCAAATTGCTGCACCGGAAAGATGTCCTGATGCTGCACTCCATGCATAACGGCACATGGCATCAGGACGCTGCTGGTGTGGGGTTGGAGCACCTGGCGTGCGGCTGCCCTTCACCATCCCTGCTTCCAGGCTGGCCCTTTGGGACAATCTGTAGAAGCCCTTATATAATTTTGATATCATCAGTTATTTTTTGATATAACCAGTGTTTCAGACATTTTCCAGTGAGTTGCTATTGATCCATATGCTATTTAGATGAGGCAAAGGTATACCATCATACTGGAAACATTTGGAAGCAGTACTTCAAAGGTATCAAAAATGCAAAGTTAAAGGTGAATAGGCAAAGGTTCCCCGCTTGCCAGACCAGATAAAATATTTGGAACATGTAATACATCAAAGGAGAGACAGCATGGAGTAGTAGTCTGACAATTGGACTACACCTCTGGAGACCATGGTATGAATCCCTGCTTGACCATGGAAATGAACTGGGTGTTCTTGGGCAAGTCAAACTCTCCCAGCTTCAGAGAGAGGCAAAGCCAAACAGCCTCTGAAGAAATCTTGCCAGGAACATGATAGATTCATCATACGTTGGAAATGATAGGCACATCTATTCCTAAAAATGTGTCAAAATTGGGGGGTCTATACCTATACATTGTTTATTCCAGTTCACTCCACATTATGATGCCATTATATGAATTGTTGACTAACGGCCCCTGCAGACCGGCCCAAAGGGCCAGCCTGGAGGCACAGATGGGGCGGGGCAGCCACATGTCAGCAGTCTCAATCCCATGCTGACACTGTCCTGAAACTGTGCACCATTACACATGGCATGTGGTATCAGGACACCCTTCCAGTGAAGCATCCAAACACGCTGCACTGGAAAGGGCACTAAAGAGCTGCATGCCAGCTCTTAGGGTGGCTTTTTGTGTGTGGTTGCCACAGCCCCAATCCGCCGCTTCCTGGGGCAGCTCTGTGCCTCCCGTCTGCAGCTCCTCTCTGTTTTCTTGTAATTTGATCTTTCTCTTAGGGTACTCTTTACCTGTGACTCAACTATCAGAGTGAGCAAAGTTCTCTCACATAGGATCAAAGCAGATGTATTTTTAAAAATTAAATTGAATTAAATTCAGAACCATGTCCTTTTCCAGTTCCTCTTCAGTTCTTGAGGTTAGCTGAAAGGCCTTGGGAAGTACTGCATGCAAGGTATAGAAATAATATTTAGCACTTCACAGAATAGTTTCACAGATGGAAAAAAGAGTTCTCCAACATTCAGGAAATCTGATCAGCAAGAATAACACAATGGTGAAAATTTGCACAATGTAGAAATGCATGTGAAGTTTTTTGTGTCAATATGGTGGGGAATTTTATATGCAAAATACATTTTTTTCCACACAAAAAACAGAGTATCCAGAAACATTTTTTTTTCTATGTGCAAAGATAGATTTTATTTTATTTTATTTCATTGCACAAAGAACACAGGTTTTGCACAGACACACCAAAACAGTATCTCTGGAAATGTTGTTTTAGGTGGGCAATATTGTATCTTCATGACAGAAAAAAAAATGAAAAAAAGAAAACCCCCAAAACAAAACAATGCCCAAACCACTGTTTCTAGAAATGCACATGTGTGTGTGTGTGTTTCTGCAAAAAACAAAACAAAACCCTGCAGTTTTCACACAGAAAATGCACATATGTTTACATGCAGATTAATTTCCTGAAATTTAAGATATGTAAATACCAGACAAAACCTGGATAGAAATATTAGTTTTCTCCCAATAGTGAGGAGAAAGCTATGGAAATTATTCATCCTCATGTAGGATGATGGAATAGCTGAAGATTTACTGCATGCAGATTTTGGGAAAAAACAGTGATACGAGATACATATTCAAAAAGAACTGATCTTGCACTGTTGCAGAATACTGCTGCACACAGTCTTCTCCTGGATCAGATTTGATTGCACCCTTTCTCTAGCTTTCTTTCCTTGATAGTTTTGAAACCAAATACATTGTTTAGACTATGCCCAAACTTAGGTAAACAATGGTAAACCCATCAACCCTTTGTCCTCCTATTGTTTGACTAATGGCCAGAAGGCAGAAATTCCCTATAAGAACCCCTGGATTTTAGCAGACCGTGTGCTACCTTGGAAGTGCATGCTGAATCTCTGTCGGTCTGCACTCTGAGATAGTTCCCTCAACCCCCCTCTCTTGCCGGTCATGCCCCTTCCACAGACCCCCTCCACATTCACTGCCAGAAGTCCAAAGGAGTCTCTCGGGTGTAAGTATATCCCTCTCTATCCTGGTTTCCCTCTTTGCCTCCCCCATTCTCGCTTTTTCCCGCTTATCCTTCTAGCATGTGTGTGTGTGTGTGTGTGTGCCATATTTGGATGTCTGCTTATTGTGTTAAATAGATATTTTAGACTTTAATTGGAGTTTGGTCTGTTTCAGTGTCATTCCTTGCCAGAATTCTTATACCACTGGTATAAATTTGGACAAGATCTCCAAAGCTGAGTTGGGCACTTCACTTGCATATTTGAGCTAATTATAAATTCCCCAAAATTAGACTTGTTTCCCAACATCGCAGACTTCTAGTCCACAGTTTTGCATATTCACAGAGGGACAACCTTCATTTAAATCAGGGGTCGGCAACCAATGGCCCGCAGGCAGCCCCCCCCCCCCCGAGGCCTTTGGACTGTCCCCTGCCAACCCCTGCCACCCATGCCAAACCCCGGCCATGCACACTGCCACTGTGCTGCCACTGCACACTTAGTGGCTGCCATTTTGTTTTCCAAAATGGCAGCCACGGCTTGTTCGCACATGTGCAGGAGTACTGCGCATGTGCAAATAAGTCACGGCCACCATTTTGGAAAACAAAATTGCGGCCACGACACGCGTGGCAGGGGCAGCGGCAGAAGCAGCAGTGGCCCGCGGAAGACCAGGGGATCCCCGGACCGGACCCAGGTAAGGGGAACTTGCTGACCCCTGATTTAAATCAATGTGGCACACCCCATTCAAGCCTATCGGGCTTTCATATTTGCAAATCTCTGTTTTTGCAGGGGGGTGTGACATTCCTTTTATTGTCATTCCTTTTATGGGTGGCAAAAGGACGCCCTAAGAGCTGGTGCTCAGCTCTTTAGCACCCCTTCCAGTGCAGCGTGTCAAAATGCTGCGCTAGAAGGATGTCCCGATGCCACACACCATGCGTAATGGCTCACAGCATCAGGAGATCCTCAGCATGTGGTTGGGGTTGCCGGCATGCGACTGCCCCTCCCCATCTCTGCCTCCAGGCCAGGCCTTTGGTCCGATCTGTAGAGGCTCTAAGAGTGTTCTCCATGTTGCAGTGATCCTTAATTTTTCAGAAAGACTTCACATGTAAAATAAGCTCTTTTCAAATTGTTGTTCTGTACATGTGGGGAATAATGGCAAAAATGGAGCTGGTGTGTTCTTCCTCCTCAGGTAATTATGTTATCTGCATTGTATCATGCCCGAGAAAGGCTTATTTCATCTGTTGATAAGGGTTAATAAAGAAATTTTCATAGTAAAAGCAATTTAGGGCCTTTGCAGACTGCCAGAAATAGTGCACATTAAATTGAGGCACTGCCCTGGCTCAGTGCTAGGGAATCATGGGAACTGTAATTTATTGTGGCACCAGAGGTCTCTGACAGAGAAGGCTCAATGTCTCAGAAAATACAATTCCCATGATTCCCTAGCACTGAGCCAGGGCAGTGCCTCAATTTAATGTGCACTATTTCTGGCAGTCTGCTTAGGCCCTTAATCTCCCCCCCCTCTCCCCACCCTAATGAAGTACATGAAGGAAGGAGTATTTGGTACTAACTGTATCAAGGATTCTGGACAGATCTTCTTAGGAAGGAATTTCTAGAGTTGGGAAGCACTACTGAAAACTTTGTTGTTCCATAATGTGCAAATGATGTAGCTTATAAACTGAATGCTAATTCTAATGCTAATTATCTTATCTTATCTGACTAGTCTTTTGTCCTTCAATTAATTTGACCCATATTTTTGAAATGTTGCTATGACTACTAAGTTTCAGGAACATAACTTTGAGGTTAAAATTTTAAAATAAAGGCAAGAATAAATCACTATTAAATGCTAAGTTACAGAGAATTACTTATCCCATTTATTCTCATATCAAATGAAGTCCTACCCAAGACCCCAAGAAGAGTTGTATTTTCACTGCAGACAGAGAGATGGACCCAATTAAATTCAATCATTTTCCTATTTGACTAGCTTCAGCCTTGACAGTGCTGCAAAGTATTATTTGACTAAGCTACTTACATTTCTAATATTAGGTTTAAGTCAGAGTTTTGAGATCTATTTTGAAAGATTATTTTATGGCTCATTTTATGTATATTAAATGTAATACTGCTTTAAATGTTCTTATTCATATAATGTGTCTGAGAGTATGGAAGTGAGCATAATGGTGAAATATCTAGAATTGCTCCTATGGCACTGTTATCCTTATTTTATAGTTCTTATTTTATCCATTCTTCCCATCAGTTTAATTTGTATCCAATTCTTCTCTTTCAATTATCTATAAAATCTAGACAAACCAGTGAAAATCAGTGAACTAGTTAAACAGTTAGGTTTATAAATTGCTTTACAGTTTTAAAATTAATACTTTCACAGTTGATGTAACACAAGGTAAATATTTTTGGTTTTCAATAAGATGAGTCATCATTTTCTAACCAGATAATATGAATAAGGAGGAGGAGGAGGAGGCGGTTGGCTTCAACAGAGGTAATCTGCTCTTCTGGGTCTGGAAAGTACAGAGAAACTAGAAACAGAAAGGATTTGATGCTGAGATTGAAATACAACAGACACCACTATTCTGATATCTGGCCCTATTATGTTGGTGTTGGTGTGTGTGTGTGTTGAAAAAACATGTTTTTGAGCAAAATATGCTTTGATGAGTTATGGCACCATTGACAAGAAGTAAGCAAGTTTTTTCCAGAAGGTTCATGAATAAAATATTGACATTGTTCAGCTATATAGGAGCAGATTCTTGTCTTACTTTTACTTTAAATTGGAAATAATAACCCATGAGTTTACAGTTCAACCACCTAGTTTCTTGTTCTTGTTTAATTCACAGCTATCAGTTGACTAATACCCAACTTTAGAAGCCTTAAAACTATAATTCTAGATGACTCCTGGATTTTAGTATTTCAGTTCATAAGCTCTCAGGTTTTGGCTGTTGGTGGTTTCAGCCTCAAGAGAGCATTGTTACGATAAGTGGTTTTGATTGGGTTTTGATATCAAGATCCCTTTGGATCTCTATCAGAAGCCCTAGGCTGGAAAGGGCCTTCATCGCCATGGGCTCAAGGCGAGCACATCACGTAGGCACTAAGGTGAATCTGCATTTACAAGCCATTTGCAGATCAAAAGGCCAGGCTTAGGAACTGCAATGCAGGACATTCACACCTGAAAAGATTTATGAGCCAGTCAAGACGTGTCCTTAAGGTGAGGAAAAGTAAAAAACCTACATCCCATCTCCCCTCTTCTGGAAATTGTCCAATTCAAAGCATAGCAATCAGAATCCTTTGATGTTCAATAGCAACTCTTCGCTTCTAGGGTTTAAATACTCCCCAAAATCTCAGGGAAAAGGGAGGTCTGGATAGATTTCATGATGGTCCTGTACCATCCATGATCTCTAGCTATAGTCTCCGGCTCTACCTACTGTTCCTTTCAGTTGAGTCTATTCATCGTTGGAGCAACATCTTTGCAGGTAATTATCACCATTAGAAAACCTTGTGTTCCTATCCAAGCTAACTACTTTACTCCTCAGTTCTTGTGTCTGTGCATGTATGTTAGGGTGTCTCTGTATGCTTGAATCCTCAAATAAAGCTTTGTTTCTACATCAGTCTCTTCTCTAGCCACCTCCGTAAACATAGGATAAAAGATCCCATAGAAGACTTGGACTTTAGTAATTCCCCAAGTTCAGAGTCTTCTCATTACAGCATCCTCACTGTACTCTTGGCTGTCACTATCATGCAATGTTTTCCCTACTAAAATGAGACAGGTGAATGCCAATCTCTTCTTAGTTATTGTACATTTCTATAATAAGGCTTTTAAATTCACCTCCAAATTGAAAAGATCAGAAATTACGACAAAAGCTGAAGACATTTTTGTTCAGACTAGGAATGGGCAGACTTTCATCAGGCCCAGGAATATTTTGTTGTTCTTTATATAGAATTTCCAAAAATTACAAATTTATTCATAAATGTATTTAATGGAATGAATTGGAGTCTTTAAGAAATGAGATCTTGGTGAGACTGACAGATTCACCCATCCAGACCCTGGGCTTTGGGTGCTTGGCACTTAAATGTTTGGCTTTCAGTCATGTACATTTAACCCAATTTTCTCACTTCAATTAGGGCTTTCCCTCTTTTTTTCTGACCAATTCATTATTTTTACACAGGTAGCACAAGATTTCTGTCTGTCCTCTGACCAGCTATATCTGTGTATTTTGTTCCATTCAGTTTAAGAACTCACTGGAATTCACAGACTTCTTATTCCATGAGTAAAGACCTTAACAGACATTTTTTAAAAAAAAGTATGTTGATGATAGCAAAATTGATTGATTTGTTCATCCCTAGGTGAACCAAGTTAGAGTTAAACCAGAGAAAAACGCAACAATATTTTATAATGTATTAGCATGTGCTCATGTTATCTGTGTCCCTACTGTAGATATGGAGTTATTAGAACAAGGAAGATTTGAACCACATCTGGTAGTGGTGATAGTGGTGGTAGTGGTGGTGGGGAACTCAGTTGGCTCATTGCTTCACTTGCAATGATGTTTTGGAATATGCACCAGGGCTAAGATCTCCCTGTGCTTGGGGTGGGAAGCAAAGCATCCTCCTCATAATTGTGCTGCACTGGAGATAGTGCCCCCTGCAAAGAAAAAAAAAAGTTAACAGAAAGTTCCTGCTAGATCTGAGGAGTTACATGAGTCACTTAGGGCCTTTGCAGACTTCCAGAAATAGTGCAAATTGAGTCCACTTTAAGGGTTAGGGTTAGTGCTAGGGAATCATGGGAATTGTTTTTTTTTCTGAGATATTGAGCCTTCTCTGTCAGAGAACTCTGGTGCCACAATAAAATACACTTCCCATGATTCCCTAACCCTAACCCTAACCCTTAAAGTGGACTCAATTTGCACTATTTCTGGCAGTCTGCAAAGGCCCATAGAGTGTCCAGCACTTGGAGTGAGGGCAGCAGAGACAGAAGTGGTATGAAAGATGCATGTAAACAAAGGAAGAGAAAGGAGAGTGGCTTGAGGTAACCACAGCAGGAGGATAAGAGAGTGGAAGCATCTAGGGATGGAGGAAAACAATGCAGCAGTTTGGTTGAGAAACGTCCAGTGAGATGGAGAGTGCTTCAATTCATCCTGCCATCTGAGACAACCACCTCACCTAATGGTAAACAAAGCCATGACTATGGTCTAGAGGGCTTTGGAAGATCCACGTGTTTGAGTGACATCATCCAGAGGTCTGGGGAGGGGGGTAGAATTTGAAAAACCTGGACCCTCACCAAATCTAGTTCTAATAGCATGCCAATGAACTGAATCTCATAAGCAATCTACTTCTGGATCTCCTGTATGGTTGAGTACAGCCATGTACATTTGAGCATGAATGTGCTCAAATACATGAACATGACATACAATCATGCACATTACCAAGCTATTAGAATATTGTATAGCCTGTTTCAGAGCTTTACCAGTAACAAATAGTTCTCTGGAGTTCCTTCAAAAGTGTTTAAAACTAATTAATAGTTGTAGAGCTAGTTGGTATTATAAATTAAAACATCTGATAATTAGTGTACAATGGAAGTAGTCAGAAGATTCTTTACAGCTGTATATATTTGTACAATTAACATTTCCTTTCTGTATACCATCTCATCCTCATGATTCTGCAGCTATTATGCTTTGGGCTATGAAGACAGAATGCTTCAATTTCATGGATTTACAGAGACTGCCTAAGAGAGGCTGTATTTCTTTCTGAAGCACTTGGGATTTCATTCAGAAAAGAAATATACCTGGGCTTGTGTTGAATTTGCAGGGGATCATCCAATTTATCTTGTTGAGCTGCATACTTTATTTTAGCAATGCAGTTAACTTTTAAAACACACTCCCATCTGCCCACCCACTCACCCCTTTGAAGCAATTTGGAAACAAATTCTAAATGTATTATTCAAGCAGGATTGGCTATCTAATCAGGTAACATAGGGCCTCTACAGACAGGCCCTTTGGGCCATCCTGGAGGCAGAGATGGGGAGGGGCAGCCACATGCCGGCCACCTCAACCCCTCCCCAAAGACGTCCTGATGCCACATGCCATTACGCATGGCACACGGCATCAGGACATCCTTCCAGCACAGACTTTTGACATGCTGCACCGGAAGGGCGCTAAAGAGCTGTGTGCTGGCTCTTAGGGTGCCCTTTTTGCCAGCTCTGAAAGGAGTGGCATTTTGCCACTCCTTTCCGAGGTGGCAAAAGGGATAATTGGGGCTGAGGCATCCGGCAGCCTCAGCCTCAATCCTCTGCTGCCCATCTGCATCCCCCCATAATCTCACTTCACCTACTGTCAGTGGCCCTCAGCTTCATTGCCCATATCTGTCATTATAAAACTAGTTAGCAATAAATTTGCTTCCAGATTCCAATACTGATGAAGAAACAATTTGTTTTGTTTCCTTTTTTCAGAGATGGATTCATTATTAAACTCTTTGGAATCATCATGTTTACCCGCTTCGTTTATGTTATCCCCTTAAACTACAAAGATATAATGTCTGTTACAGATGCCACACTTTGCCAGACTATGGTGGATAACAGACACTATAGTGTGAATATGAAATAAATCCTTCCACCTGCTTATTGTATTTAATTCAAAGCATTATGTTCTTGCTAATCACATGAAAAAAGCAGATTTATACACAGTGTTGTCTTTCACAATACAGTAGAGTGAAATAAAAGATCACCCCTATTATATATTTATAGAGGACTCAGGGAAGATTAAGATCACTTGGAACTGATAATGGGCCTCAGACAAGATGTAAGATTTTGGAGCCCATTCTAAATTTAGTAATGTATTATAACTACATAGTGCCTAAATACCATGAAGACACCAGATCCTGCCTGATCTTGGAAGTTAAGAAGAATCAGATGTGGTTAGTATTTGGAAGGAGATTGCCCGGCAATACCATGTATTTCATTACATTTATGTGCTGCCTTTTTCATAGAGTGGGACTTGTCCGGCAGGCCTTTCCATAATCTGGGAGCAGCTGCCAAGAAGACCCTCTGGGATGTTGTAGACAACCTTGTTTTTATCGGCTGCAACAAATTCTTACCAGAGGACCGAAGTGTGTGGGGTGGATTGTATGGGAGAAGGCAGTCCCAAAGATAGGTTGGACCCAAGCCATTTAGGGCTTTAAAAGTAATAATCAACACCTTATACTGGGCCTGGAAACTAATAGGCAGCCAGTGGAGAGATTTTAATACAGGTGTTATGTTGTCTCTCCTTTATGTACCTGAAATCAATCTGGCTGCCATGTTTTGTACTAGTTGAAGTTTCCAAACCAAGCACAAGGTTAGCCCCATGTAGAGTGCATTACAGAAATCAAGATGAGAAGTTACAAGCTTGTGCACCACAGTTTCAAGGTCCTTTACTTCCAGAAAAGGCCAGAGCTGGTGTGTCAGCCAAAGCTGATAGCAGGCACTCCTGACCGTCACATTTACCTGATTAGTCATCTGGAGCAACGAATCCAGGAGCACCCCCAGACTGTGAACACAGTCCTTCACAGAGAGTGTGACTCCGTCCAGGACTGGAGGTTGTATCCCAATACCTGGTTTCGAGGCTGCTACTGTGAGTACCTCTGTTTTGTCTGGATTCAAACTCAATCTGTTTTTCCTCATCCAGTCCTTTACTGCCTTAATACAGTCATTGGTGGGAGAGATGACATCAGAACCCGAAGCTGAAGACCGAGCCATGAAGAAATATATCTGGGTATCATCAGCATACTGATAACACCCAGCCCCATGTCTCCGGATGATCTCTCCCAACAGCTTCATATATATATTAAACAGCATCGGGGACAGAATGGTGCCTTGAGGGATGCTGCACTTAAGCTCCTTCGTGATGGAACTACTGTCCCCAAGCAACACCCTCTGGGATCTACCCGAGAGGAAGGAATGAAACCACTGCAACGCAGTACCTCCAATTCCTAACCCACCCAGACAATCCAAGAGGATGCTATGATCGATTGTATCGAATGCCGCTGAGAGGTCTAGAAGCACCAGCAGAGTCACATTACCCCTGTTAATGTTCAGACGAAGATCGTCAACCAAGGTGACCATGGCGGTCTCTACCCCAAATCCTGCCCTAAAGCCAGCTTGAAATGGATTGTTGCACCAGACAGCACTGTCAGATATAGTCCTACTGTGGCCACCACTGCAAATGTCTATATGGCTGGGGTGTGAAACATTATAGACTCCTAGGGACAACTGGAGAGTCTCCACTGGCCCATCCCATCCCTTCCCTTGTCTCTGTCATGGCCATTGCTGCACTGCGTTAAAGTATTCTTTTAGCAGAAACAATACCACAACAACATTTAACACTAATCAAGAAGCAAGGTTCAATTTGCTTCCTAAAGATTCATTGTGCAGGTATACATAAGACTTGCACACCACTTTCTGGCATGTTTGGGGGAGGGGCTCCTGAAGTAACATTGTCTGTGTGTCCTGTTGACCATGTCCCTTGCATGACCACCAGCTGCATGTATTCAGTCTGTCCACACAAACTTCCCTTGCATGTACCTCTCCCCTCCTCCTTGATTCGTGTGGGACATGTGTTTGTGGAGGATGATGGAATAGGTGTCTTTTCAGTTGACAAGCTCATTCCTTCACCCTAAGGGTGGCACAATCAGACAGTGGCACCTGTCTACTGCACCCACGTCTTGGGGGAAGCCGAGGTCAGTGAATCCTTGCATGATCTGTGGATGTATGACAGGTCCTGCGCAGGTGCGCAGAAATGCCAAACTTCATTCACCTTTGTACTCAGAGAGTGACAGACTGTATACCAGCTTATGATGTGTTCTGTGCATGTGTGCATGCATCTGAGAGAATGAAAAAATTAAAGCAGCCACTGCCAGCCCATGCAGTTGCTCCATCTCCCTTGGGCCAGAGGTGCGTTTGGCAAGGCTTCAATATAGCCTTGGAAAAGCTGCATTGACTCCCCCCCCCATGCAGTTGTTCCATCCCCATTTAGGGCATCTTCAGGGCAGGTGGTGTGGTTGTCTCAGTTTAGGGGAAAGACAGCTTCAGGGCACCTTTTTCTGCCCGTCTGCATCGTCCCTTAGTTACACCATTAAACATAACATAACTTCCAAACTGCACCTGAAGCCAAGCTCAGGGCAGAAGCCTCAGGAGGGAGGGAGAGAGGGAAGGAGGGAGGGAGGGAAGAAGGCAGCGGGGAGGGCTTCAGTGCAGTTGTCCTTAATGGCAGTGCAGCCATGTGGCTATGCTACCATTGGGGATAATGGGACTTGAGCATCCGTGGATATTGGTATCTGTGGGGGAGGGGTCCAGAATGGTTCCCCCATGGATACCAAGGGCCGACTGTACAAGCTACGTGTTTGTTGTTATTGTAGTCAGTCTCAGTTCTTAGGTAAGCCTAGTTAAACAAAGGCACATTTCTGCTACTCTGCTGATTTAAAGCTAGACCGTAACAGGCTTGGCTTTGACATTTCTGATATTTCAATATTTTTGCTTTCTTATCAAAGGCTGAAGCTTTAGGAAACTTAAATTACCCTACACTTATAAACAAGGCATCTGACCCTACTCAAAAATCGGGACAATGATAAATCAATTAAGAAAAAGAAAATATCATGCAAAAACCACCCAACTAGAAAAGTATAAGGAGACAAGGTCAGTGACTATTTAATGTGGTAGCTAAACAAAATCACCTGAATGGCTCAGCAAAATCCCTGGGTACAAACGAAAGATGAGGTATAAATTTAATGAATTAATGAATTTTACATATCAGATTTTGATAGCATGTACAAGGCTGGTGTCTTTACGTACTAAGTTATTGACCTTCTCTTTCTCTTTCTCTCTCCCACTTTTATTTTCTTTAATCAAACTTCTAGAGTATATGCAAGTAGGTATAACTGTATGATTAAAATAATAAATGAATGAATAAGACATTTAAAACAAATCAATACAAAGAAACACCAATACCCAACCAGTCAAATCCACTCTTAGCAGTAAAACAGCATAGCTCAGCAAAAAGGCCTTTTTCTTACATTGAAAGGACTACAGGAAGGGGAACAAGATAGCTTCCCTTGCCTGGAGGTTCCAGATCTTTGGAGAAGTCAACAAGATACAGGTTCTCTGATTCTTTCAGGAGAACTTCCTCGACTTATCAAGCAACCAAACCAGCTCCAGGTCCAGGCAGAATCAGGACTCACATTCTTTCTGAGGGCATACATCTCATTCCTCAAAGAAGCTATAGCTATTTCCTAACCTTCTGTTACAAAGAGCACCATGCCATCCATTTTAACAATTCTTGGTTGAAAAGTTCCTAGACTAGAACTAACACACATAAGAAAATGCCCACCCACTCACCAGTATGACCTCAGTGCTTCTACCTGAGTATCTACTTTGGTCAGGATGAACACAGCCACTGTGATTCCATTCCATACACAGTAAAGTCTCTTAAAAGTAGTACATAATATGCACATACACTCACCTTTATATTTGTGCAAGCCAAATAAATTTAATACCTGTAAAACCTGTAAACCTCTCTGGAGAGCCATCATGGTGCAGTGGTTTCAATGTTGGACTATGACTCTGGAGTCCAGAGTTTGATTCCCAGCTCAGGCATGAAACCCACTTGGTGCTCTCAGCCTCATGGGAAGTCTTGTACAGCTGTATTTCTTTTATATCAAGGAAAGCTTTGGCTTCTAGCTTGTTTCACTTTATTTTCTGTATTTTGCTTTGATAGAAAAATGGATCTTTTCATATGCCATAATGGACTGTTAAATGTTTATTTTTTTAATTGCTTTTAGTAACTTCTACTCAAGTTGTGAATTTAAGTGTGTGCTCTTTTTGATGATTTAATGGATTGAAGCCATATAAGCAAATTAACAGATAAGTGCATTTACATGGCCTTCAGTATGCACAATTCACTTAATATTATTGTTTATGGTTCCATTTTGGCACATTTTCTCCCTAAGAAATGTGCTTATTACATTTAAAGAGTTTTTTCATATGTTAAATATTATCTTTATAAGTAGACATCACCTATTAGAACTTATGTAGTGAACATGCCTGCTGCTTGTTTTTCTTCCCATTTTATGTGCTGCAATAAGAAAACACTCAATAGCATACAGAAACAATAGGCCTAAGCAGACTGCCAGAAATAGTGCACATTAAATTGAGGCACTGCCCTGGCTCAGTGCTAGGGAATCATGGGAACTGTATTTTTTTCTGGGACATTGAGCCTTCTCTGTGAGAGATCTCTGGTGCCACAATAAATTACAGTTCCCATGATTCCCTAGCACTGAGCCAGGGCAGTGCCTCAATTTAATGTGCACTATTTCTGGCAGTCTGCTTAGGCCCAATGATAAGAAAACCTTCTTCGGGTGTTTTTAACTGTGGGCTTTGCAGACCGGCCTAAAGGGCAGGCCTGGGGGTGGAGTTGGGGTGGGGCAGCCACACACCAGCCACCCCAACTCCACCTCAACACTGTTGTGATGCCACATGCCAATTTGCATGCCACATGGCATCAGGACACCCTCTTGATGCAAAAAAGCCACTGTCGTGGCTGAAAGGGTTTCCTTTTTCAGCCCCCAAAAGGAGTGGCATGCTCCCGCTCTTTTGGGGCGGCAAAAATGAGGATCGGAGCTATGGGGTGCAGTTGCCACAGCCCCAATACATCACTCCCAGGGGCAGCTCTGTGCTGCCCCTTTAGGCCAGTCTGTATCAGCCCTGAGTTTGGATAAATTACCTCTTGGGAATACAAATATCAGAATCCCCAAACCAACATGGTTAGGGAGATTCTGGGAATTGTAATTTCTCAACCAGAACTTTTCCAAACTGCACTTTTTAAGGAAACAGAGAATCATAAAGTTACAAGGAGTCATCCATGATGTTTACAGAAACATTCTGCCCAGTCCACCATTACAGAAGTGCTAACACATGATGTTCCCTCAAACATGCACAGAAAGGCTGAAGGGATTTTGTAGAAAGGGGTAACAGAGACTGAAAATTGACAGCGTAGGCCAGGGGTCGGCAACCTAGGGCCCAGGGGCCGGGTGCGCCCCCCCGAGGCCTCTGGACTGGCCCCCACTGACCCCCACCACTGCCACGCACACTGCCACCCAGCCGCCGCTACATGCATCATGGCCGCCATTTTCAAAATGGCAGCTGCAACTTGCTTGCGCATGCGCAATACTCGTGCGCATGTGCAAACGAGCTGCGGTCACTACTTTGGAAAACAAAATGGCGGCCACAACTCGTTTGCGCATGCACTGAGTACTGTGCATGCACAAATGAGTTGCAGCCACCATTTTGTTTGCCAAAATGGCGGCTGCGACTCGCTCACGCATGTGCAGTACTTCTGGAGTACTGTGCATGCACAAGCGCACAAGCACATGCATCACCATTCCCCACCACCACCATCCTGGTGGAAGACCTGGGGACCAGCAACCAGCCCTAGGTCTGAAAATCTTGCCAACCCCTGGAGTAGGCTGTAGAAAGATGAACTGCAGCTAAAGTTTCCTGAAGAGTATTTCAACTCAAGATTGCAGAGAGAATGATGTGTCTACTAACATCAGCCTTGCAACTACTTTTTTTTTTTTTTTTTTTTTTTGGTGGAACTAAGGAAACACAATGCAGAGCAAAATCACACAAAGTTGGGGAGGAGGCATTAGCACAGCCATGCATCAGTTGTAATTTAGGGAATGGAAAATTGGCCTTTTGCATTTTCTCTCATTCTATATTTTGAAAACTCTTATTCAGCAGTGGGCAAAGTGTGGCCCTTAGGATGCTGTTGCACCTCAACTCCCAGCATCCTTCACCTTTAGTTATGCTGTCTCAGATGAATGCAAATTGTAGTCCAGCAAGGTTCAGAGGGCCATATGCTTGTTTTAATATGAATATGAAAGGATATGTGAATGTTGGTAAATGCTTACCAAAAATAGAATCACATGAAACTGTTACTCGTTTGCATTGGCCAACTGGATAAGTACAGCCTCTCAGTATGCAAAGTGGGGAGATCTGCCTTGGGTTCAGATGTCAATTTACTGTCCTGAAGGTCACCTTGAGTCGTATGGACTGCCAAAATCTATTTAATGTGGACTTTTGGCGGCATATGCTAGATTATATATATATATGCAAAAAGGTAGACTGCACCTTTTCAAAAATAGGATTTTCCTGTTTTTGAAAAGGCACACAATAAGCCTGGTTGACATCTGGACTGTATATGGGTTGCATTTGCTCTGGCATGGGTGAATGTGATAACTCCCATTTTGAAAATTAAATGTACCTTTATCCCATTGGGAATAAGGTGCTTTAAAGACAGTGCACTAATCTCCAAAAACTGAGCATCATGTATATAGTTGGATACACCACAAACTTTTAAAAGTTTGGGTTTCTCCCACATTCTTCTTTTTGTTAAGGCCTCAAACATTTATTCTATTCTGAATGTGAAATCATTTGTGAATTTTTGTAGATTGCTATAAAAAATGAACTGAAATGACATTTTCCCCTACTTTGCCCACTTTACTGTTGTTAACTGCCCTTGAGTCAAACTTGACTGATGGTGATCCCATGGAAGAGACATCTGCAAGATCCCCTTGTCCTCCACCGCTTTCCTTATGTCTTGCAGACCCATGCACATGAACTTCCTAATTGAGTGTAGTCATCTGGTGTGCAGTTTCCTCCCTCTTTACTACCTTCTACCTTTTCTAGCATTATTGTCTTTTTCAATGAGTTGTGCCATCTCATGATGTGGTCAGAGTATCATAGCCTCAATTTTACCATCTTTGGGGCTGTACAGACCACCTCAAAGAAGCAACTCCACTCTGCCCCTTTGTTTGCTGGAGTGGGGCTATGGCAACCACACGCCACATCCCAATTTGGCATTTTACTGGCTCTAAAAAGAAGTGGCAAAATGCCACTCCTGTTTAGAATGGCAAAAAGCCAGCCTTGCTACTACGGCGTCACTTTTCTCCACTCCTTTTGGCATTCAGTGTGTGATTGCCATGGCAAAGAAGTGCTCACCACCCACTGTACAGTCAGTCGTGCAGCATAACACCACTTCAGAGGTGGAGTCGGGGTGGGTGGCGAGCAGTTGCCATGCCTCCACTTCTCCCAGACACCAGCTCTTTCAGCTGGCCTGTACAGGCCCTTTGATTCTAGGAGTATTTCAGGCTTCATCTGTCCAAGGACCTATTTGTTTGACTTTTTAGTTGTCCACGGTATCCTCAGCACTTTTCTCCAGCACCACATCTCAAAGGAGTTGGTGTTACTTTTTTCTGCTTTTTTCACTGCCAGCCCTCACATCTATACAGAGTAATGGGGAATACCATGGCTGGGATGATTCTAGCTTTAGTGCTCAATTGTATATTTTTGCTCTTTAAGATCTCATCTTCTTTCATCTCTGTCCTTCCCATTCACAGTACCATTCAATAACCATTAGAAGAGGATATAACCATTCATCCAAATTTGTTGATATACTAGAATAAGGGAATAGTGCTATGACACACATGCTGGCATAAATCCTACATAATACAGTGTCATTTACTTCTGAATTAACACAGAATCACTGTGGCTATTTTAATTTTTTTTTTTTTTTTTGGTATATCATCAGCTTTAAAGTAAATAACTCATTACTTAGGGTCTCTGCAGACGGTGGAAAATGCTATCTTGGAGGCAGGGAAGGGGAAGGACAGCCACTCATCAGGCACCCCAACCCCTTCCCGAGGATGTCATCACAGTGCATGCTGCTACGCATGGTGTGCACTATCAAGACGTCCTCCTGGCACAATGTTTTTACACACTGTGCCGGAAGAGACCCAAAAGAGCCATATGGCAGCTCTTCGGGTGACCTTTTCTCCACCTGTGAAAGGAGTGGTGTTCTGGCGCTCCTTTCCCAGGCAGAGAAAGGGAGGATCGGGGCTGATGAATCTGGCAACCTCAGCCTCAATCCTCCGTTTTCTGGGGCAGCCCAAGGCTGCCCATCTACATCTCCCTTTAGTTATTTTAACTTGTAACTGTTTAACTACTAATGAAGGTACAGGTACATAATTTTACAATTCTAATTGAAAGTTCTGCAACAATTTTTTGCTACTTTTGCAATTAAGAGAACATAATCTTACTTAATAGTGGAGAAGACATCTCACAAGCTATCTCAAGTTCACAGGCTCATGTTTTTGTCTCACAGTCTGTTGAGGTGCACTGAAGTAGACTGGAGGAGAATTTGCTTTGCATTAGAAGCCAGCAGATTGTAGCATACAGATGTTTGTAACTAACTTAAATTACTATTTAGTTACTTGGGGAAACAGGAATTAGTCTTAACAAATTTATTCCATAATATTAACAAACTATTTTATAGAACCTTGGTGCTACAACTAAAAGATCCAGCATGGTGTAGTGGTTTGAGTGTTAGACTCGAAATCATGGTTTGATTCCATGCCTGGCCATAGAAACCCATGGAGGGGCTCTACCAGCTACCCTGAAGGGGAGGCTCCATGTGGCCCCTGGGAGCACTGGATCAGGGCCATGGCAACCACATGTCACAGCCCTGATCTGGCACTTTGCTGCTCCAAAAAGAGCTGGGAAATGCTATTCCTTTTTGGAGCAGCAAAAAACTGCCCTTGCTGCCGCCGCTGCAGCTTTTCTGTGCTTCTTTGGCACAGTGCTCCTTTATCTAAATGCTGTGTCAAAGGAGCACACTGATGCTGTACACCATCTATTTGGGCAGGTGGCATGAGGACAATGTGGGGGCAGAGTTAGGGCAGCTGGTGTGTGGTCATCAAGCCCCAAAGCCACCCCCAGGCCATCTCTTTTGGCCGATCTGTACAGGCTCTGGGTGATCTTGAGTGGATCACATAGTTTCAGCCCCAGGAAACCCTGTGATGTGTCTGCCTTAAGTTTTCCTTGGAGTCACAAAAGTCAGGACCAACTTGAAGGCACACAACAACAACAGTGTAACTAGAATTAATTGCTTTTTAAAATAGCTTCCAAGTTCTGGATATCTCTCATTTCTACTATTTATCTAAGTTTTAATTTCACAGCACTCACAAACTTTTTTGAGCATGTCCAAAGTCCTAATGAGAGTTCAAAGAACAACATGCTAGCAAGCTCTAGGACTTACTATTCTCAAATCATACAGGCAAGATGAAAATATTGTTAAACCAATTCAATTCAGCAGTCTTTTGCTCTGTTACCTTGGTGCATGATACATGACTTGTTAGGACTGAGGGGCTGTACAGATGGGCAGGAAAAGGTGACATGAAGCTGCTTTTTCCCTAAGCTGCAGCAACCACACAGACTGCCCCAAGGATGCCCTAAATGGGGATGGAGCAACAGCGCTGGGGGCAGTCAATGCAGCTTTTCCAAGGCCGTATTGAAGCCCTGCCATCCCTGAGGATGCCATGAAGGGAGACAGAGCAACCGCATGAACTGGCAGTGGCTGCTTTAATTTTTTTTTCTGTTCTCCCAGACACATGTGTACGTGCACAGGGACACATCCTGGAAAACCTGTGCACCTGCGCAGAACATGTCATAGGTAGGTATACAGTCTGTCACTCTCTGTGTACAAAGGTGACTGAAGTTCAGCATTCTTGTACCCCTGCACAGAACATGTCATAGGGTGGCATACAGTCTGTGATTTTGTCTGTAGAAAGGTGACTGATTTCAGCATCCCTTTGCACCAGTGCAGGACCTGTCATACACCAACATAGCATGCAAGTATTCATTGACCTCATCTTCCTCCAAGTAGTGGGCGCTGTAGGCAGGTGCCACTGTCTGATTGTGCCACCCTTGGGGTGAAGGAATGAGTTTATCAACCGAAAAGACTCCTATTCCATCATCCTACACAAAACATGTCCCATTCAGATCAGAGAGGAGGGGAGAGGTATATGCAAGGGAGCTTTGTGTGGACAGACTGAATACATGCAGCTGGTGGTCATGCAAGGGACATGGTTTACAGGGCACACAGACTCCTGTTACTCCAGGAGCTCCCCCCCCAAATCATACCAGGAAGTGGTGTGCAGGTCTTATGCACACCTGAGCAGAAGAGGTCACAAAAGCCTCTTTTATGCAAACTACTGTGCATGCTGACAGTAAGTGTACATGTGACAGAATGCATTTATTGTCACAATAGAGAACAGTTACTAGGGCACATGCATAGGGCTACAATTAGGGTTAGGTTAGGGTTCTAATATTAAAGCGTATCTGCAGCAATCTTTCCACACCTGGAAGCACAGGATGCTTTAAATAAAAGCCTGCATCATAGGGCACATGCTCTGGGTCGGTGACTCAATTTCCACCGCACATGCGGCAGTGCATTTATATGGCTGTTTTAAATTTCTGGTGGGGTGTGGACAGGTGGCTCTGGGCTACCCCAAACCGTGGCCCTGATCCTCCATTTTGCTGCCCCGAATAGAGCGGCAAAATGCCACTCCTTTCAGGGGTGGAGAAAGGCTGCCCTAAGAGCCAGCATGTGGCTCTTCTTTGCCCTTTCTGGTGCAGTGCATCAAAACGCTGTGCCGGAAGGGCGTCCAGATGCAGCACGTCATGCATAATGGTGTGCAGCATCAGGACGGCATCAGCATGGGGTTGGGGTGGCTAGCATGCGGCTGCCCCACCCCATCTCTGCCTCCAGACTGGCCCAAAGGCAACCTCTGGCACCCTTTTCTGATACATCAGTGTTGCTGCATACAAACACACATGCGAAGATGCACAACTATCCAGAAGAAGCGCAACTATCCAGAATAACCTTTTTGGAGTGGCTTTTCCCAGCATACAGCTCCTAGAGGGCACTTTCCTCTCAACTTTTAGGCATGCGTCATCTAAATGCCACACCTCCAAGTCAGCCTGAAAGCACCTCTTTTCACCCCTTAGTTATGATTAGCATATAGGATGGCTTAGGTAAATCTTAGTGATCATTTTTTGTAGTTATTAACTGCCCCCGAGTTGATTTCAACCAGTGGTGACCCTGCTGATGAGACATCTCCAAGACCCCATCCTCCACAGCTCTGACCAACTCCTGCAAACTCTTATTTGTGATCTCTTCAATAGAGTCCATCCATCTGACATGCACCCTTCCTCTCTTTCTGCTTCTCTCTACCTTTCCTAGAAATATTGTTTTTTCCAATGATTCATGCCTTCTCATGTTATATCCAAAGTATGACAACTTGAGTTTTGTCATCTTGGCTTCTAGGGGGATTTCTAGCTTCATCTGCTCCAGGACCCATTTGTTTGTCTTTTTGGCTGTCCACGGAATCCTTAGCACTCTTCTCCAACACTACCTCTCAAATGAGTTGATTTTCCTCCTATCCTCCTTCTTAACTGTCCAGCTCTCACATCCATACATGGTAGTAGGGTATACAATGGCTTGTACAATTCTAATATTTGTGCTCAGTTGTATATCTTTGCATTTTAGGATCTTCTCTAGTTCTTTCATAGCTGTCCTCCCCATTCTTAATCTTCTTCTGATTTCCTGGCTGCAGTCTCCATTTCTATCAAGGTATGAGAATTCTTTTACTATTTCTATTCATGCATTGTCCAATTCAAATTTGTGTAGGTTCTTTGTGGTCATTATTTTTCTTTTCTTTATGTTCAACAATAGGCCTGCCTTCACACTTTCTTTCTTGATCTTTCTTAGTAGCTGTTCCAGGTCTTTGAGGTTTTCTGCTGGTATTATGGAGTCATCTGCATATCTCATATTGTTGATATTCTTTCCTCCTATTTTCACTCTTCCTTCTTCTGTGTCCAAGCCTGCTTTTCTTACAATATGTTCTGCATATAAATTGAAAAAGTAGGGTGATAAGATGCAGCCTTGTCTGACTCCTTTTCCAATTGGGAACCATTCTGTTTCTCCGTGTTCTGCTCTGACAGTAGCTTCTTGAGCCTGTCTTTGTGCTTTCTTCTTCAATCTTCCTTAGTAGTTGTTCAAGATCTGTGAGATTTTCTGCTAGTATTATGGTGTCGTCTACATATCTTAGATTGTTGATATTCCTTCCTCTTATTTTCACTCCTCTTTCTTCTTTGAACAAGCCTGCTTTTCTTACAATATGTTCTGCACATAAGTTGAACAGGTAGCATGATAAGAAGCAACCTTGTCTGACAACGTTGCCAATTGGGAACCATTTTGTTTCTTCGTGTTCTGTTCTAATAGTAGGCTCTTGTCCTGAGTACAGATTCCTCATCAGGACTATCACATGTGTTTGCATTCCCATGTCTTTAAGAGTGTTCCATAGCCTTTTATGATCTATGCAGTCAAAGGCCTTGTTATAGGGCCTCGGCAGACAGCTAATAGGGCCGTCTCCGAGACCCGGAAGAGGAGGGGCAGCCGCACACGCAGCATCCCTTCCTCTTCCTGAGGTCGTCCTCGGAGCTTCCAGCCCTCCGGACGGACGGCGCTCCGGGGATGACCTCCCTCCGCAGCGACCGGACGTGCTGCAGAGGATAAGTCAGGGAAAGTGCGCACTATGCGTTTAGGGTGCACTTTCCCTGTCTTGTAAAAGGAGCTGCAATTTGCCGCTCCTTTTAGGGTCGCCACAGCAGCGCCGCGGTCCGGCTGCCGCAGTCCCGCGGCCTTCCGGACCAGGACGTCCCCGACGCCCTGGTCTGCATTCCCCCATAGTCTATTAAACACATGTTGATTTTCTTTTCAAATTCCCTGGTCCCTTATTTTTTATATGAGTAATTCATGATCTGTACCACAGCCAGTGTCTGGTCTAGTCTTGGCTACCAGTATGGAGCTTTGCCATCCCTTATATTCAATTGTATAATCTATTTGGTTTTTGTATTGGCCCTCTGATGATGTCCATGTGTACAGCCTTCTTTCTGGTTGTATGGAAAACATGTTAGCAATGAATAGGTTGTTGGCTTCACAAAAATCTATCAGGCACACACCTGCTTTGTTTCTTTTACCTAATACAAATCTGCCTACTGCTTTTGATTCTTCTTTGCTTCCTACTCCAACCTAACTAACCTCAAATTAAGTGACTAAGGGCCTGCAGACGGGCGGCTGTGAGATACCCTGAGAAGTGCAGGATTGGGGCTGAGGCTGCCCCATGCCTCGGCCCCAATCCACCCTTCTGCTGGCCCTGGAAGGAGTGCTAAAATAGCGCTCCTTCCAGAGTGGGCAGAAGGGATGCCGGAAGAGCTGTCGGCTCAGCCCATGCAGAGTCTGGGCCGGGAGGATGTCATCAGAGTATATGCCGTGTGTAACAGTGGGAACTCCGATGACGTCCTCGGGAAGGGGTTGGGGCATCCACCGTCCTGCTGTCCCTCCCCTTCCCTGGCTCCAAGATGGTGCTTTGCACCATCTGCAGAGCTCCTAATTTTCAAATTAGCTCTTGGTTCAACATGCTGAAGTCAGAAAATTGATTTACCTCAAAGGATTTTCCTGAGGATTACCAAGATAATATATGTGAAATGTTTTGAAGATTCCAAAAAGGCTGCATATAGGCTAATTAAAAACCTCTAGAAATGTAATTTATCACACCTTAACATGTATTTCTTCAAATATTCTTAAATGAAAACATAACACATAGGGGCGATGCAGACTGGCCTAAAGGTGCAGCACAGAGCCACCCTGGGGAGCAGTGGATCAGGGCCACAGAAACTCCATGTTGCGGCCCTGATCCTCCCTTTTGCTGACCCCAAAAGAGCAGCAAAATGCTGCTCCTTTTAGGGGCAGCAAAAGGCTGCCCTAGAGCTGATGCCATGGCTTTTCTGTGGCCTTTTGGTGCAACGTGTCTACATGCTGCGCTGGGAGGGCGTCCTGATGCCACAAGCCATGCAAACAGATGCATGGTGTCAGGATGGGGTTGAGGTGGAGTTTAGGCCAGTTTGAAAAGCCCCATAGTGACCTTAATCGAGTCTCTTTCATACTGCATCATCAATTTTAGGTATTGGAGATCTTAATTGATTTAACTTGCTGTTATCTTCTGAAAGTGAGATTATTAAAGAAAACATAATTATAGAGAAATCTCATTAAAGAAAGATTATGGAATGGTTGTGATAATTGAAAACTATTAAACATTCATACATACAAAATAGGAGAACAGTGGAACACAGATTTGGTTTTTCATTTGATCAATTTCTTTCTTAGAAAAAAACTGACTTTATTATGGATGAGATAGCTTTCACAATCAAAGATTTTTCTATCATAGAGACATGTAACTCTCCTTTCCTCCCATGAATAATATCACTACACTTACTGAATATCCTTTTACCTACCCTTCAAAATTCCCTGGATATTTTAACTGGGCGGTATTCTCTGGATAAGTGAAATTTGGTAGTAATGCTAATCCTTCAGGACTCTAGAAAAATCTCCATTAACTCATTCATAATTCCACCATCATTCATTAATAAGCAGTATAAAAATGTACTTGCTATTGCTATTGTTTTATACTTTATAATAAACAAGAAATAATCTAAAATCTTCTGAGAAGTTTCAGTAGTGTTTTTGTTGTTGTCAACTGCCCTTGAGCTGATCTTAACTCATGGTGGCCCTATGGACGAGACACCTCCAAGATCCTCTGTTTTCAATGGCTCTGCTTAATTCCTGCAAACCCATACCCGTGACCTCCTTAATAGAATCCATCCATCTAGCATGTGGCCTTCCTCTCTTCCTACTTCCCTCCACCTTTCTCAGCATTATTGGGTTTTTTCCCCCCAAAGAGTCCACCCTTCTCATGATGTGTTTGAAGTATGACAGCCTCAGTTTGGTCATCTTGGCTTCCAGGTAGGTTTTCAGCTTGAACTGCTCTAGGACCCATTTGTTTGTCCTTTTGGCTGTCCCTTGGATCTTCAGCACTCTTCTCCAGCCCCACATCTCAAGTGCATTGATTTTCTTCCTATCATCTTTCTTAACTGTTGGCTCTCACAACCATACATGGTAAAAGGGAATGCAATGGTTGTATAATTCTAACTTTTGTGCTGAGTTGTATAACTTTGCATTTTAGAATCTTTTCTAGTTCTTTCATAGCCACCTTCCTCATTCTCAGGGTCACTGCAGACTGGCCCAAAGAGCCAACCTGGGGTTAGAGTTGGGGTGGGGAGTCGCACGTCAGCCACCCCAACCTCACACTGACATGTCCTCACACCATGCGGCCATAAGCACAGTGCACAGCATGAGGATGCCCTCCCGGTACAGCATTTAAACATGCTGCACTGAAAGGGTGCTGAAGAGCCATGGAACCAGCTCTTAGTATAGCCTTTTGCTGCCCCTAAAAGGAGCTGCATTTTGCTGCTCTTTTTGGGGTGGCAAAAGGGAGGATCAGAGCCGAGGCATGGGGTTGCCATGGCCCCAATCCACCGCTTCCTAGGGTGGCTCTGTGTCACCCCAAATGGCTGGTCTGCATCGGCCCTTTGTCTTCTTCTGTTTTCCTGACTGCAGTCCCCATTTCTATCAATGTTTGATCCCAGGTATGGCAATTCTTTTACTATTTCTATTTCTTCATTGTCTAGGTTGAACTTGTGAAGGTTCTCGATGCTCATTATTTTTGTTTTCTTTGGGCCTTTGCAGACTGCCATAAATAGTGCAAATTGAGTCCACTTTAAGGGTTAGGGTTAGGGAATCATGGGAACTGTATTTTATTGTGGCACCAGAGCTCTCTGACAGAGAAGGCTCAATGTCTCAGAAAAAAAACAATTCCCATGATTCCCTAGCACTAACCCTAACCCTTAAAGTGGACTCAATTTGCACTATTTCTGGCAGTCTGCAAAGGCCCTTTATGTTCAACAGTAAGCCTGCCTTAGCACTTTATTCTTTGATCTTCCTTAGTAGGTGTTCCAGTCTGTGAGATTTTCTGCTAGTACTATGATGTCATCTACATATCTTAGATTGCTGATATTCATTCCTCTTATTTTCACTCTTCCTTCTTCTGTGTTCAAGCCTGCTTATCAAGTTGAACATATAGGGTGAAAGGATGCAACCTTGATGCACCCTTGTCTGAATACTTTGCCAATTGGGAACCATTCTGTTTCTCCGTGTTCTATCCCAAGAGTAGCCTCTTATCCAGAGTACAGATTCATCATCAGGACTATCAGATGTGTTGACACTCCCATGTCTTTAAGGGTATTCCATAGTCTTTCATGATCTATGCAGTCAAAGGCTTTGTTATAGTCCATAAAGTACATGCCGATATTCTTTTGGAATTCCCTGGTGCACTCCATTAGCCATCGTATGTTTGCAATGTGGTCCCTATTGCCTCTTCCTTTCCTGAACCCCACTTTGACCTCTTGGATTTGTCTCTCCATGTATGGTTGTAGTCTATGTTGCAGAATTTTGAGCATGATTTTCCTTGCATGGGAGATCAGTGCTGTGGTTCTATAGTTGCTGCAATCTCTTGTGTCTCATGGGGATGTATATTGATCACTTCCAATATGTTGGCCATTGTTTTGTTTTCCATATCTGTTGGCATATGTTGGTCACCATGAGAATTGACTCTGTCAATGTGGATTGCACCAGTTCAATTGGAATACTGTCTGTTCCTGATGATTTGTTTTTCGCTATTTCTCTCATTGCAGTTTCCACCTTGTTTTTTAGAATTTGGGGTTCATCTTCATATTGCTCTTCATTTCATGTGTCTTCATTTTGTCATCACTTTTGTATAATTCTTCTGTGTATTGCATCCAACATCTTTTTTTCCCCCTTCCTGATCTTCAATTATATTATTTTTATTGTCATAGAGCATCCCAGTCCTTGGTTTGAATTTTCCTTTGATTTCCCAGTTCTTGTGAAATAGACCTCTTGTTCTTCCCTTTTTGTTGTTGTCTTCTATTTTTCTGTCTTGGTCATTGTAGTAATTTTCTTTATCTTTCCGCTCAAGCTGTTGTACTGTTGCATTCATATTTCTTAGGGGCTATGAAGATGGGCAGTTCTGTGCCTCCCCTGCTAGTCATGGATTGGGCCCGCAGCAACCGCATGCCATGGCTCCAATTCTCCCTTTTGCCACCCATAAAAGAGTGGCAAAATGCTGCTCCTTTTAGGGGTGGCAAAAGGCTGCCCTAAAAGCCAGTATCACAGCTCTTTCATGCCCTTTCAGCACATCGTGTCTACACGCTGTGCTGGGAGGGCGTCCTGATGCCGCGCACCATTTATGCGGGCATGCAGCATCAGGATGGGATTGGAGTGGCCGGCATGTGGCTGCCCCAACCCATCCCCACCCCCCGGCTGGCCCTTTAGGCCAGTCTGCAACACCCCTTAGTTTGTTACTGGAGGTTTTATTTGTGTATTTATTTTGGTCTTCTTTCATGATTTCTGAAATGCTTCACCTGAGAAGAAATTCTGCATTTTCCTCAGATTTTGCTATGGGCAAAATATTGTAGTGATTCAATGGTTCTATAGAGTCCACCTAAGAAACATTCCTTGTTTCATTGATACTTGTTTGATTCTTCACATAATAAGAATTTCTCAGTGATTCTCTTACTGAACATCCTAATTAACTATACCAGCACAGCTTGGGGGTTTTAATGGATAATCTTAATTTGCTACCATATAGAAAGGTGAAAATATCCTTATTTTGTCTTCTTTTAAAGCTCATTTGAAGAAGAAAAAACCCATCAAATGCCAAAGAAATATAAGAAGGAGAAAAGACCTGAGTCCTGTTACATCCAGGGGATTCTGGGATGTCAGGGGTAATGTATATTATTCTTATGTTACCACATGTTCATGCCCCCCCCATCAAGTACTGCCTCCTATCCTATCTCTATCATAATCAATGGCAAAGCACAGCCCAGAATCAAAACCACATTGGATTCAGCTGAAGTATGTATTACCACATTCCTTTGTTTTCTCCTTGACCCCGCTGACATAGTAGTGAAAACCCCAGGATTCTAGGAAGTATGAGGACAATATTTTCACCCCCCTTCACTGTTTTAGTCCCAGGTGATGCCTGTTTTAAAAAAGAAAGAAAGAAAGAAAGAAAGAAAGAAAGAAA
Source organism: Phrynosoma blainvillii (assembly GCA_026167975.1). Classification (NCBI taxonomy): domain Eukaryota; kingdom Metazoa; phylum Chordata; class Lepidosauria; order Squamata; family Phrynosomatidae; genus Phrynosoma; species Phrynosoma blainvillii. Next base: position 202,964,126 of record JANUYF010000003.1, read on the forward strand.
TGAAACAGAACTTGAGCCTGAAATGGCTGAGTTCCCTGACAATTTGGCATAGCTTCCACTGTACTAGAGGGTGTTGCAAACATTTGGAGATTTTGTTGTTATTATTGCTTGTGTACAAAACCAGAGCCAACATTATGAAAGGATCAAATTGATAACATACAACAATTGCATATTGTTCCATAATATAAAAAAGAAACAAATCAAGAATAATCAATACATAAGAAAAAACAGTGAAAAGAGTCCCAATGTACCTCTACAGAGAAAAAGGCTCCAAAGATTTTATACAGGCTCATGAGGATCATTTGCCTTTCAGGCCTGTATGCCAGACCATCAGACACTGGCTGTTTGAGGGGCTTGGTCTTCTGCTAAGCAAACAAATCATTCCCTCTCACCATCCTATTCCAAGTCTCACTTTTCCCCTCTTTCCATTCTTTTTTTCTCTTCCATATTAAACTACTGTACTTTTGTACAAATCCAACCCTTCTGCTCCAGAAAGTTTTTTCCTCTTCCTTCTCTGCTGTGTTCCCAAACTAATCACACATTAGCCTGCCTAATAACAAATCAATGAGATACATTTCCTTTATTGCTAATATTATCCTCCTGAAGTAGCAGGTCTTTCTGTCTTCCTAAATATGACACAGAAATAGGCTATCTCAGTGAATTTGAACAATTTATAAAGACCTCATTTTCTAAAGCATTATTTAAAGTTAGGGAATCTAGAAAGGCAGGTGAAAAAAGAGCAAATTACTAGTCTAGCAAGTTAACCAATTAGTTAATTCTGAGCTCTAGAAAATTTAAATGTACAACAGTGATATGTCACAAATATATGGGGATATCAATGTCTACTGTGCAAAGAAGATAAGTAACTCATATTGATGCAGCAGTGAGTTAAATTTTAAGGAGGTATAAATTGCCCTGCACCTAACCACAAAGTAGAGTCAGCATCTTCAATGTCTTCTTTTAATTTCAGAGTAAAGCCTAGAGCAATTACTCGATTGTTGGAAACTCTAGCCTCCACTGATACTGTATAAACAACATATCTTTATGAATTGTTTTTTCAACTATTGCATTTCTGGTGAATGTATCCATTTTAATAGGGAATGAAAATGATGCAGTTTGGAAAAACATTGGTAAGGCCTCCCTTATTGCTGTACATCATTGGAAGTAGAGTCTGAAGTGATATCCAAGTGTACATCACCTTTACCATCAATGTTTTTTATTATGTCATGAATCAGTGTAACTTTATGAATTCAGAGGTAATTTCTTTTTTATTATTAAAATTTTATTGGTTAAAATCATAAATCCAACACATCATAGTATCTATAAACCAAAAGACAAAAATTTTCAAAGAAAACTTACATATACATTCAACCATCACATAAACATGATTACTATCTAAGCAACATTTAGTACATATCTAATGACTTCCCCCTCCTTTCCTTGATTTTGGGATATTTGTAATGTTTATTTTGATCTCCTAAATGAGCCAAATATAGCATTAACCATCCCCGGTTCTTAATTATCGTTCTCTATTTTGGCATATAACCATGTTTCTTCTTCTCCTCATAGATATACCATAGATGATATATTCTCTGTTATCTAAAGGTATTTTGGAATTTAAATTCTCGTATTCATATTCATGAAAAACCACCTAATAGACCTACAACCCAACGTTGTCCCCAAACTTGTTTTATATAGGCAATCAAAGGATTCTAGACTTTCTCACAATCCTTTAATGGTTTGTTTTGCAAAATGTGCATCAATTTCTCACTTTCCATTAGATCGTATAATTTCATAATCCAATGTTTAATTCCAGGCATATATTTTTCTTTCCATTTAGAGGCATAAATGATTCTGGCTGCTGTTGTCATATTAAAGATAAGTTCACCATATTTACCTTCAAGAAACTCTTCCTGATTAATACTTAATAAATATATCTCTGGGTCTTTTTTTCATTTTGCAATTTAATATATTTTCCATTGCCTCATGTATTTCGTCCCAAATTTATTTTGCAAGATTGCAGGTCCACCACATATGATAGAAAGTACTCAGATCTTTTTCACATTTCCAACATCTATTATCTACACTTTTATAGATTTTTGCTAACTTAAAAGGCATAAGGTGCCATCTATACTGCATTTTATAGTAGTTTATTTTAAGCTATAGCTAAGAGTATATCTCAATCTTTTCGTGCACGTTTTCTCCCATTGTTCTAGGTTTATTGTGTAACCTATATTCTGAGCCCATTTTATCATTTGGGGTTTTATTCTTTCTTCTTCCAATTCAAACACCAATAGTAATTTATAAAATTTTTTAATATTATGGTTATCTTCTGCATTCACTATTTTTTCAAATTCTGGATCTGCATCCTGGATGTTATTTGCCTTGAGGTCTAAACCAAATCTCTTTTAGTTGATAGTAGGTAAACCATGTGCATTTTAGACTTTTCTTTCATAATTGTTCCAAGGGTTTTAATTTCATTTCTTGTTTCCCTAATAAATCTTCATATGTTACCCACTTGGCATCATCTAGTTGAGTCCTATTAAAAAATGCTTCATTAATTGAAGCCCATTTGGGGACCAGTTTACTTAATATTGATTTATATTTTAGCCATATACGCAAAAGAGAAATCCTTATTGGCTTTTAGGTTATCATAAAACAAATACCCATGCCACCCAAATCTGATATCTGCCCCTTCCAATTGTAATAATCTTTTATATTTCAATTTTATCCAATCCATAATCCAACCCATTTCAAACCGGCTTCAGGACAGGCTTTGGGGTTGAGACTGCCATGGTTGCCTTGACTGACGATCTGCGTCTGAGCATCGACAGGGGTAGCGTGACCCTGTTGGTGCTCTTAGACCTCTCAGCGGTTTTTGATACAATAGACCACGGCATCCTCTTGAACTGCCTGGGGGGGTTAGGTATCGAAGGCACTGCCTTGCAGTGGTTCCGGTCCTTCCTCTCGGGTCGGTCCCAGAGGGTGCTGCTCAGGGACTGTAGCTCCAGCAAGAGGGACCTCACTTGTGGGGTCCCTCAGGGAGCTATTTTGTCCCCGATGTTGTTCAACATCTATATGAAGCCGCTGGGTGAGATTATACGGAGTTATGGTGCTGGGTGTTATCAGTACACTGATGACACCCAAATCTATTTCTCCATATCTTGTTCGTCGGTCTCGAATTCCAATGGCATCTCTTCTCTCAGTGAATGTCTTGGGGCGGTAATGGGCTGGATGAGGAAAAACAGATTGAAGCTGAATCCAGACAAGACAGAGGTGCTCATCGTAGCAGCCCCGAAACCAGGAATTGGGTTGCAACCTCCAGTCCTGGATGGGGTCATGCTCTCCTCCAGTGACTGTGTTCGCAGCTTGGGGGTGATCCTTGACTCGTCGATCCTGATGACGAATCAGATTAACGTGACGGTCAGGAGGGCCTGTTATCAGCTTCGGATGATACGCCAGCTGTGCCCGTTTCTGGAAGTAAGGGATCTCGAAACTGTGGTGCACGTGTTGGTAACCTCATGCCTCGACTTCTGCAATGCACTCTACATGGGGCTACCCTCATGCCTGGTTCAGAAATTACATCTGGTACAGAACATGGCAGCCAGACTTGTTTCAGGAACATCTCGGAGGGATCACATCACTCCGGTTTTGAGGTCCCTCCACTGGCTACCTATCAGCTTCTGGGCCAGGTACAAGGTGTTGGTTATCACCTTTAAAGCCCTAAATGGCTTGGGTCCAAGCTATCTCAGGGACCGCTTGCTCCTGTACAATCCTCCCCGCGCTCTTCGGTCCTCCTGGAGGAATTTACTACAGCCTCAGAAATCGAGGCTTGTGGCTACCTCCCGGGGGGCATTCTCTGTTATTGCGCCTAAGCTCTGGAACGGCCTGCCAAATGAGATCTGTCTTTTAACATCTTTAGACAGCTTTAAAAAGGCTGTCAAGACGGATCTCTTCCGGCAGGCCTTTCCAGACTAGTTATACTAGATCAATCCTTCCAGCCTCAGACTAATAGCTATTCAAGAAACGATCCTCACGTGGCCCCATCAAGTGATGGGAGCATCGTCGAGCCAGGCTTTTCGAGTCATTGGGTTGGATGATTAAATATTTTAACTTGAATTGTTGTTTTTATATTGTTCTGATTTAATTCTGTTTTAAGGGGGGAGGGGGTTTGTTTATATTGTATGTTTTATTGTGAACTGTATGTTTTAATTGTAAGCCACCCAGATTGGATTACCAATGGGCGGGATATAAATAAATTTTATTATTATTATTATTATTATTATTATCCATCCCACATGGATGGATTTATAGTAAATTTTAAGATTGGGTAATGCCAGGCCTCCCCTATTTATCTCAGCTTGTAACAGCTTCATCTTCACCCTAGGTTTCTTTCTGGACCAAAGAAATTTTGATATGTCTTTATGCCATAATTTAAAGGGTTTATCATTTGTTATCACTGGTAAATTCTGAAAGAGAAAATCATTTTTGGTAAAATAGTCATTTTAATAGTTGATATTTTCCCTATCCAAGGGAGCCCTATTTTTCCCTATTTTATTAGATTTTTTTTATTATTTCTTTCCATTTTGTTTCATAATTGTTTTTGAAAAGGTTGGAGTTTTTTGTAGAGATGATCAGTCCTAGATATCTTGGGTTTTTTTCTACCTGAAAATTAGTCTTCATTTTCAGTTCTTGTTGTTCTTCTACTGTTAAATTCATTGGTAGCATCATCCTTTTTTTCCTTATTTATAGATAAACCTGATATTGCCCCATATTTTTGAATTGTTTCCATCAGGACATCTATATTGTCAACTGGATTCACTAAATAAATGATAAGATCATTCCTTATCTTTACTCCTTTGTTATTTTCTCTAATAGCATTATTCAAAATTTCTAATGTGGTTATGAAGAGCAGGGGTGACAAAGGGCACCCCTATCTGACACCTTTTTGCATTTTATATTTTTTTGTCATTTCCCATTAACAACTAAAGCCACTTCTTGGTTGTTATAAATATTTTTTACCCATTTCATATAATTTACTACTATTTCCATTTTTTCCAAAGTTTTAAACATAAAATTCCAATTAATTTTGTCAAATGCTTTTTCTGCATCTAAAAAGATAAGGGCTATTTTTTTAATCCATGTTTTCCCCATGGTATTCAATCAAATTTATTAAACTTCCTATATTGTTTTTTATATGTCTCTTTGGGAGAAATCCCACCTGATCTTCATTAATCCAATTAGTTAATACTTTTTTTAAAATGTTCTGTCATAATACTTGCAAAAAAATATATAATCATTATTTAATAAAGCAATTGGTCTATAATTTTCTGGGTTTGAATTATCTGTTTTCTTTTGGAATCAAAATAACATAGGCAAGTAATCACGATTTGGGAGCTTCCTCTTTTAGTATACCATTAAATACCTTTAAAAGGGGAAGTGTCAGTTTTTCCTTAAACATTTTGTAGAACTCTGATCCTAATCCATCTGGCCCCAGAGTTTTACCTGATTTACCTTTCTGAATACTGTTAATAATTTCCTCTGTCATTATTTTTTGGTTTAAGCATTGTTTTTGTTGTTCTGATATTTTCTTGATTTTTTGATCATTTAGATAATTTTCAATTTCCCTTTGTTTAATTCCTTTTTTCCTTGCCAAATTTGAAAAATAACTAAAAAAATTCCTTTATTCTCTTTTGATCAGTAATTATCTCTTTCTCATATTTTAATCGGATAATACTTCTTTCCCCCCCCCCCCTTTTCTTTCTTTAATTTATATGCTAGGAGTTTACCAGATTTATTTGCGTGTTCAAAGGTATTTTGCTTGGCATATTTCTTTTTTTTGCAAGTTCCTCTGTTATGACTATTGATATCTGTTTCTGTAGTCCTTGTATTTCTTTTCATTGTTCTTTATCTCTTGGATTTACCTTCAAAAATACTTCCCTTCTCCTAATTTCTTCTTCTAGCTTTTAAAATTTTTCCTGTTAATTCCTTTTCACCTCAATATTTTTTTGGATAAAATATCTTTTTATATATGCTTTAGCTGCATCCCAAACTACATGTGTAGCTACTTCTTTATCCATATTTTCCTCAAAAAAGAGTTTTAGTTGTTTTTTGTTTCTACTACTATTTTTTCATTGCGTAAGAGAAATTCATTTAATTGCCATCTATACGGATTTTTATTATTGCATAGCATCATTAACACCAGATTATGGTCTGCCCATATCATAGGGAGGGTTTCAATCTTTTCCACTGTCTTGATCATCTGTGATGAGACAAAAAAAAACATGTCCAATATCACCCACAAATTATGGGCACTTGAGAAAAAGGTAAATTCTTTATTATTTTCATATTTGATTCTCCATATGTCTTTTAATCCTAAGCTCTCTAGCATTTTTAAAAAAATCAGGTAGTTTCCCCTGATTTGCTTTGATCTTTTTGCTTGAGTGACTATCAAAAATGGGATTTATCACCCCATTCCAATCTCCCATTGCTATTGTACAGTCATAGTCTAATTCTTCTACTTGTTGTAGGATTTTTTAAAATAAAATTTGTTTTGCCTTTCAGACAGAGCATAAATTCCAAGGAGTAGTATTTTCTCAGAGTATCTTTTTATTTCCACCATGATATATCTTCCGTTTGGGTCATTTAAGACCTCTTTTGCTTCCCAACCATGGTCACATATATCACTATCCCTTTTTATCTTTAGTTGCAGATATAAATTCTTTCTCTAACTTAGAGGGGTTTTTTTTAGATATTCCTATCTTTCTCTTTGATATGAGTCTCCTGAGGGCTAACAACATCCAGTTTTTTTTCCCTGTAAGTAATGAAATATGGTTCCCCCCCTTTTTTTGAGGGGAATTAAGGCCTTTCACATTCCAGATTAGGAATTTGTTTTGTATAAACCAGGGGTAGGCAACCTTTCCCCTTTAAGGGCTGAGGGACTTCAGCTCCCAGAAGCCTCAGCCATGTTGGCCAATAGTCCCATGTTGGCCAATAGCTCCTGGGATTCTGGGATCTGAAGTCCCTTGGCCCTTAAAGGGGAAAGGTTGCCTACCCCTGGTATAAACATTAGTAGTCCTATCTACAAACAGTTATATTTAGTTCCCTTTCAACTTATAGCATTCTGGATCCGACTCTAAATCTTCTCCTTCTTGTTATTCTTGATCTTCTTCTTCTTCATTTGTCTTAACTAAATGAGTTTGAACTTCTATTTCATCTTCCTGGAGGTCTTCTAAATGTCTAATTTCCTCTAAAGTTAATGCTCTTTGTTCTTCCCTTTCATCTCGATTCAATTGGTTTGGTTTGTGTAGTACTAATTGTTTTTGGTCTTCCTTTCCTTCGTCATCATCCAGTTGTAACACACCTTCCTTTCTTTCTTCTCTTTCCTTTCTCTCATTTTTCTTTCTCCATTCAATACTCCCAAAATCTTTTGGCTTCCTCTAAAAATTTTATCACAATTTTTCTTTTGAGCCAGAATGACAGGCCTTCTGGTTGAATCCATCTATATTGAATGTCTCATTCTCTAAGTGAAATCATCAAAAAGAAATAATCTTTTCGCTTTTTAAGTATTCTTGTGGGAACATCCTTAAAAATCTGCAGCTCTTGTTCTTTTATCTTTAGTGGGGATTCACTGTGTAATCTCAGTAGTTTATCTCTGGTTTGTTTTCTGACAAAATAGATGATGATGTCATGAGGGAGTTCATTTTCTTTGCAATTTTGAGTTTAGACTAAAGATTTGGTCTATTTCCATTTCAGAGGTCCTTTCTTCTCTGTCCAAAAATGCCGTGAGCTTAGGGAGAAATATTTTCATTAAATCTTCCTCCTTAGATTCCAGAAAACCTCAGACTTTTACACATTTGTCTTTCAATTTTTGCTCCCATGCTACTCTTTCATCCAAGTCCTCTTCTCTCTTTAGTTTTATAGTCTGGAACACTTCCTCAACTACCTCTACTTTTTCCTCCAACAACATGACTTTATGTCTTACTGTAGACATTTCTTTTGTTAGTTTTTCTACCGTTTGGTTAATTTCATTTAGTTGAGTCCTTATCTTCTGACAGATTTCAGCTTTAAAATCTTTCATCTCCTGCCTGAGATAAGCCCTTAGTTTTCTGATTTCCTTAAGCAAAATTTGATTTGTGGGTTCCATTTTCTGCTGCTCAAGGGATGGTCGCCTTGTAAATTGTAGCTGAGTTTGTAATTTACTGGTTGCATTTTTAGATGTCTGGCTTCTGAAACTCATTGCCATTCTATTTATTTTGTTTTGAATTTTTAGTGTAGTAGAGGCTTTCAAGTTTTCCAACCAAAGTATATCTCAGTTTCTTCCCTTAAGAGAGAAAGACAATGAACAAGGAAGGAAAGATTCCAATAAACAAACCCCTAGCAATGTCACAATCAACAGAAGTGGTTACAGTTAAACAACTCTCAATTCCTAAGTATATAATCAAGCATTAATCTCCTTAATTCCTTTCCCCTTTAGGCTGTTCAATATAGAAGGCTTCCCATACACATATGTGTACTAGCACACTCTCATGGACCCACATATGTGTATATACATATACATGTATCAGTATACACAAATATGTATATACTTATACATACATACACAAATATATATATATATATATATATATATATATATATATATATAATATAGATACACACACACACATCTAGTCTCACAGAGATTTTTTTCTCCCAAATTATCACCTTTACTTCTATTAAATTCTTTTCTGGTTATATTGCAATTCCCACCTTCATAAACTCTTGATAACCTCTTTCAGATAGATTTTCATTCCTTTTTTGATCTTCAGAATATATCTAGATCTATATATCTCGCTTTATGTACCCCTTCCTCAATACAAAAGTTTCTAATTGAGACTATCAGTCTCAGGATGTCTCTTGTTTCCTGACGTGGTTTCCCTTTCACGATGTCAGGTCCTGTTTGTATTTTGCTGTTTTTCTCTTAAAGGGGCCAGAGGTGCCCTACCTTCTCCTCCTCCTCCTTCTTCTTTGTTATCTCCCTCTGTCCTTCCTTCTCCCCCCCAAACCATTTCCTCCCTCCAATGTCCTCAGTCTTATTTACTCCACTCCCCAATGTTCTTATAGCCCTCCTTCTGGGGACTGGGGTGTAAGGCTGCCGCGCTTCACTCCTCTTCCCCTTCAGCAATGGCAGAGCGCAGCCAGGTGATATTCCCATCTCCTCCACTTCTGCTCCACAATGGTGTCTGCCGCATGGTCCTCGCCACCATGTGGCCACCGCTGCTGCTCCCCAGCCTCTTTCCAGGTCCACCACGATTACCCCACAGAAAAGTGGGCTCCTTGCTTTTTTTTTCTTGTATAGTTAGTACTCCCAGGTAATCTATATTCAATCACGGGGTGGTGGTGGTGGTGGTGGTGGTGTTCAATCAGGGATGAGTTGCAGTCTGTATTCTGTCAAGGGGGTTCAATCCTCTTTTCTACTTGATAAGTCCAAGTTAACAATGTCCAGAAAAAGGAGAGAGGGCAGAGGAGGGAAGGTGCTTCACTTTAATCACTTATCAGTTGCTATCAATTAATTTAAGAAGTTACAGTCCTTCCCATTGCAGAGATCCGACGATACCAGTTGGTCTTGTCCTCCTTCCTTTTCCACCTCAAAGATAGGAATTATTTCTATTAAATGTCTCTTTATTCATTTCCAATACTTATATTTACATTCCAAAAATTTCTTATGCTTCTATGAGGTCTGATTTGGAAATTTCTTCAAAATCATAGATAGAGGTTTACTCATAAATTAAGTAGAACACAAGTCAATCACAAATCATATTTTAAAAGTTGGAGGCATCGGGGTCATCTGATGATGATACTGGAACATAGAGGTCATTCACCTTCATGGTCTCCTCTGTCTTCCTTTTTGTCTCGCCTTGGATCTGAAGACATCCAGGACTCCAACATTTCGGATTACAGGAACAGACCCACAATTGGTGTCTCTGGAATTCTCATACCCGAAGATTTCCTTTTGGATGCAATTAGATCTCACCCACCATCCAAAACCTCCTTGATCTGAGATATCCCCTAGAAGCTGTTTTTAGGGACTTATCACTCAGACACCATTACCAACTGGAAGTTTGAATTCAGAGGTGATTTCTTAGAAACTTACGGGAGAACAACTGCCATATTAGTCTTCTGGGAGTCAAGCAGGGAACAATAAGTAAATTTTAAAGCAATATATGAGGGAGACAATATATATATATGTGCTGTAAATCTCCACTTGCCTTGTTCTAGAGTGTGAATGAGAAACTACACATTTCCCCCTCACTGCTAAGATAATGAGATATGTTCTGCCCTTTTTGTTGAGAGTTATTCTATTTGTAGAAATAGTTGTGAGAATTTTATAATTGCCCTAAACTATAGGCTTCTACAGATGGGCCCTTTGGGCCACACACTGGCTGCTTCAACCCCTCCCCGAGGACGTCTTGACCCCACACACCATTACGCATGGTGCGTGGCATCAGGACATCCTTTCAGTGTAGCCTTTTGATGCACTGCACTGGAAAGGGCACTAAAGAGCCACATGCTAGCTCTTAGGGCACCCTTTTTGCCGGCTCTCAAGGCAGCAAAAGGAAAGATCGGGGCTGAGGCATCTGGCAGCCTCAGCCTCAATCCTATGTTTCCCAGGATGGCCCAGGGCCACCCATCTGCATCCCCCCTCTGATCGTTAAAACCACCTTTTTGTTAAGCTGGACTTTTAAGTAGAATTATGGTTTGATTTTGATCAATCTACCAGACCTTTCCCATTTCCCATTTCTATATATGGCTGTGGAAGGTGGACAGTAAAGGAAGGTGGTAGGAAGAAAAGCAACTCATTTGGAATGTAGTGCTGGAGAAGAGTTCCATGGATACCATGGACTGCTGAAAAAGCCAAACTTTTTCTAGACGCCAAGATGATGAAACTGAGACTGTTGTTCTTTTGACACTTCATAAAAAGACATGACTTACTACAAAATACAATAACATCGGTAAAGTAGAAGGCGGTAGGGGAAAAAAGAAGACTGTATTCTAAATGGATGGACTCAATCAAGGAAGCCATGGCCCTGAATCTGCAAGATCTGAGCTGGGTTGTTGATGATAGGGTGACTTGGAGGTCTCTCATTCATAGGATTGCCATAAAATGGGAGTTTATCACACAGGGACAATCCCATGCAGAAACGGGGCTTTAAATTAGAAAAAACGCAAAAGCGGTTAGTTTTTCAGATGACGTCGCTGTTAAAATGGGGTTAACCCGAATGGAAAGTAGTCAGAAACTGCTTCTTTTTACTTTCGGAAAATCCCAAAAGTAAAAAGAAGTAGTTTCTGACTACTTTCCGTTCGGGTTAACCCCATTTTAACAGCGTTGTGTGTGAAAAACTAACCACTTTTGCTGGTTTCCCCTACTTTTAAATCTGATTTTTGCACGGGATTTCCCCCATGTGATAAACTCCTTAGTCGTGTTGGAGTGCATGTGAACTGAAGTCAACATGTACAGGAAATTTATTCTGGAATAGATGCCAAAGATCAGTCTTCACTGGAAGTTCTATGCAGGCTGCAAATGTTGCAAGGAAAAAACCTTCCACACAGGCAGCTGTCAGCAAGACCTAAAGCTTCTGGACTCTCTCTTGTATCACAAAGAAGTTTTTTATTCTTCCGTTACTCCACCAGTATTTCTATATACTTTTATTCTTCCGTTACTCCACCAGTATTTCTATATACTATCACTCACAAATGAGTATCCAACTCACCCACATATATACAGTATACCCTTCTGGGATATTAGTCCAGTCCACTCCTGGGATGTCACCCAGTTTCAAGTCACCTGACTGATGTGACTCTGCAGAACTGAAGTTTTCTGACTCAACCCTCTACCTAGTTTTGCATCAGCCCTCTGTGACTCAGAACTGTTCAAATGTTGAGTCATCATGGCTCCCAACTGTACTAAGGTATCCCTCTCACCTTTGTCCCACTTTGTTTGCCCAAGTCACATCTATGGCATTTTCTCTTCAGAGTACATTTTACTCTGACAGTTAGCAATTAACAAGTATAACCTGTCATTCTATGCTTGTTCTTTTTGTGTACTTTGCTTCACAGAGCAAAAAAGTCAATAGTTCTACAGGTGTGCCTTTGTTCAAATTACAGAAAATTCAATGAAGCAAAAAGAAAAACCCTCCCCTTGTCTCATTTTCATCCTAGAAGTGACAACACCTAAAATTTGACTCAGCAGATGCTCCCACGGATAGCATATGTGTTTTGTTTTGCTTTGTTTTGCTTTGCTTTGCTTTGCTTTGTTGTTGTGCTTCTTTTTTTTTTCTTTTTTTTTTTGCAGATGAGTATCCTGAACACTTATAAAGTGAAGTTAGAGGGAAACTTTCTCACTTCCTTCTTTGAAAAGACACCTCCCTGACTCATCAGGATGGGCTGCTTGTTGTAGTGGCCATTTTAGGACTGGAGACGCCTGGTTGGTCAAAGCGCGCAGGAATTTCCACCTGAATTCCTGTGTGCTTGCCCAATCATGAGTTGTACTGGTGATCTTAGGCACGCTGGGGAATCTCGTCAGGCTGATACCATCATGAGATTTTCTACGAGTGTTTGGGCTATATAGATCTGCTCTGCCATGTAACGGCAGCCAGACCTGTAGCTGAGCGAGTCACTTCACTCTGCTTCATTCTTTGGCTATTTGCTTGGCTTTGGCCTAGCCATCTCTTGGCTTTTGCACATCAATGTTTTTGATTTCATTTAATATTGTTTGAACAGCAGGAGTGATCAATCTGGACCTCCTGTGCTTTGTGGAGGTAATAGGACAGGTGAGGTCTTTGGGACGGTCACCTTGGGCCTGGAGGGCGGCCTGTGGCATCTCCAACACCTGGCTTGTTGATACCAGGCCGAGGCAGGTGCTGCAACAGGCGGTTCTCCGCTGGGTGCGCAGACCCTGTTGTTGAACCCAGGCCCAGCGGCACCCCCAGGTACTCCAGGCTGGTAAGGTCGGGATCCCACTGCCATGAGGGGGAGGGTATTTTGGGCAAGAGCATACCTTGCTTGGGCCCAACACCTCTCCCCAGTACTGGGTGGTTGAAGGCAAGTATTGTCTTCTGTCAGGGTGCCTAAACAGGACCCTTGTGGACACCTTCCCCCTTTTGGTGGTAGCCAGTGACGCTTCCTGGCTGTTTGCTTCTCAGAGTGAGACTTGGGAAGGGCGGCCTGTGGTCTGGTGGTAGTCATCCAAAGGAGGGTGACCGGTTCGGGGACCCATGTTTTACACTTACACAGGAAAGATGACCCACAGCAAGGCCCAATCTAAGAGGCACGCAGCTTCGGCTGCACCAGGCTCTAGTCACCCTGCCCCTAAGAGGCCCTCACAAATGGCCAGCAGGGATGACGAGATTGTTGCCGAACTTGCACAATTGGGCAAGACTGTTCAGGCCTGTGTCACGGTCTGTAACCAGCTTGCACAGAAGGGGCTTCAGGATATAACCGCCAGCCCTTCTGCCAGCATTTCTGCTATTCCTGACACAGAAGTGCTGCTCTCTCAATCTGCATCTGAATCCCAGGCAATGGATACAACACGGGGTCCTACGGTGGTTCTGGCTATGGAGGTTGGGCAACCGACCATAGCCGATGTGTTGGAACTCTTAAAAAAGGTTCCTGGTGTGGGGATTCAGGGTGCCGCTGCCCCTGTTTCCAAGCAGCCCACTGTGGCAGATTTATATAACCTCCTCCGTGGAGCAGTTTTTTCAGGTGGTGATACAAGGGAGCAAACCTCAGAGGTGGAGAGGAGAGGGAGAGGAGAGGGCAGGCTGGTGCTGCTGCCCAAACTGTTGTGTGGCCACACTTCAGGGGACCTACCCAGTCAGCTGGTGATGCTTCCCAGCAAGCCTCAACATCAGGTTTGTCTCCTTCTAATCCTTCACAGGCAAGTTGGCCCACCTCGGTTTGGGCTCCAGGTGGCCAGGTTGGACAGTGTTTGGGGGTGGAACACCTCATCCCTGCAACTTCGGGTGCACCTGCAATGGCACCTGAACTTTCGCAGGTGCGTGATTCTAGAGTGCAAGCTGGTCAGCCAACAGCTCTGGCTAGTGATGTGTTAAGGGTGTCTCCTTTGGGTGCTCCCGTGCTATTGGGAGCTAATGTAGCTACTGAATGTAATCCTTATGCTGGGATGTCTACTCCCCTTGGTTCACACCTTCCGCTTTCCACTAAAGAAAGAATTTGGAAGGGAGATTATATTGATTTATTTTCTCTTACTTTTAGGGATCCTAAACCAAGGATCATGGTAAAGGATGGGATAGTTTTTAGCCTCCCTAAAGAGTTTCAGACACTCAAATGCCCTAAGCTGGAATGAAATTTCATTAATTGGATCATGGGTTTTACTATATACAGGGGAGTTATTGAAGATAAGGAACTTCATATGTCTCCTGATTTTTCCAAATACCAGGAGATCATGATAAAAGCTTATACCAACTGCCATCACAATTCTAGGGGTGCCACATGGTTGTAATACAATGAGCAGTTTAGAATGAGGGCTGCCCAAGATCGCTCGCTATCCTGGAGACATGTACAGTCCGAGCTCTGGGCAGATGTAATGGTAGAGGCCTCCTCTTCGAGCAGGTGTGATAACAGTTTTGTTCCCATGGTTACTCTGCTGAATGGGCTGAATACGAGGCCTGGTACAGGAGAAAGAAAACAATTTGACCTTTGCTGGGACTTCAACACAGGTAAATGTAGGAGACAACCTTGCAGGTTTGAACATAAGTGTAACACCTGTGAGGGGAATCACCCAGGTACCTGCTGTAGTAGAGGTAAGCGGTCGGGAGGGAGGTACACCCCAGCCTTCATCACCAGGAGGAAAAAGCTCCGTCACCAATTAAATTGGATGCACTGGTGGCCTGGCTGCAGACCTACCCATGTAAGGAAGCTGCTTCTTACATTTTCCATGTTTTTTCTGAGGGTTTTTGTATCACTTATTCAGGTTCCAGGGTACATCGTTATATGCCCAATGCTCATTCCATGAAGGACTTGTCAGACATTGTAAAGGACAAGTTGGAAAAGGAGGTTGCAGCTAGAAGGATTTCAGGACCTCATGAACAACCCCCAATTCCTACCCTTTGTTTATCCCCTTTGGGTGTTGTCCCCAAGAAAGCACCTGGGGAATTTAGATTAATTCATAATCTATCCTACCCAAAGGGTGATTCCATTAATGATGCCATAGATCCTAAGCTTACATCTGTTAGGCATGCATCTTTTGACTCAGCAGTCAAGATGGTTAGGGCTTTAGGTGAGGGAGCACTCTTAGCAAAGTGTGACATAAAATCTGCCTTCAGGTTGCTCCCTTTACATCCCTATGATTTTGACCTTTTAGGTTTCCAGTTTGATGGGAAGTATTATTTTGACAAAGCTATGCCAATGGATTGCTCAATTTCTTGTTCAGCTTTTGAGACATTTAGTAACTTTCTGCACTGGTGTGCAGTCAAAAGGTCGGGCAAGAAGGCTATTACCCATTATTTAGATGACTTCTTGATTGCTGGAAACCCTAATTCCTCACAAAGTAAAGACACATTGGCTGACTTTCAAGAATTAATGTCAGAGTTGGAGTTCCTTTAGCTGAGGAGAAAACTGAGGGCCCTGACACACAGCTTACCTTTTTGGGAATCGAGATAGACACCATTGATGGAATTTCTTGTTTACCAAATGACGAGCTTGTGGCTATGATGGAGCAGGTTAGACTGATGCTTAGCAAGCAAAAAGCTACGCTTCATGATTTTCAATCCCTTACAGGCTTATTAAATTTGGCATGTAAGGTTATAGTTCCGGGACAAGCATTCTGCGCATGATTGTATAGGGCCACTAAAGGGGTAACAGTCCCTCATCATCATAAAAGGATTACCAAGGAGATTCATGAGGATTTGAAAGTTTGGGATTCCTTTTTGGACCAATTCAATGGTATTTATTTTTGGAGATCTGAAATGCTACTGAGGGCAGATTTTCAGGTACACTTCAATGCTGCTGGGGCCCATGGCTTTGGTGTTTACTGGAACAGCCAGTGGGCTGCTGAGGCGTGGCCTCCTGTATGGTCAGAATGTGGCCTGACCAGAGACCTAAGGTTTTTGGCACTTTTCCCATAGTTGTGGCTGTGCACCTGTGGGCAAACCAGTTTGCAAACAGGACCATCTGGTTTTGGTGTGACAACCAGGCAGTTGTTCAGGTAGTAAATTCCCAGTCTTCCAAATCCTTCAGGGTAATGTGCTTAGTGAGGGCGATGGTAGTGCAGTGTTTGAAGTTTAATGTTTTGTTCCAAGCACAACATGTTCCTGGTATACTTAACCCTTTGGCGGATACCCTTTCTCGTTTCCAGTTCTCCAGGTTCTGGCAGCTGGCTCCTGAGGCATCAACACACCCATTGGAGGTGCCATCATTTCTATGGAGCCTTGGAGACTAGAAATTGACAGGGCGATACTACACTCTATCGCCCCATCTACATGCAAGTCCTATCAGACAGCTTTGAATTCATTTAGACATTTTATGTTAGAAATCGGGGAGGAACAATCTTGGCCTATTAAAGTGGACCTGATCCTCTACTTTATAGTTCACCTCAGGCAAGCTGGCTTATTACCTGTTACCATCAGGGGCAGGTTAGCCGCTTTGGCATTCTACTCCAGAGCGAAAGGATGCTTTGATCCTACCACTGATTTTAGGGTTAAGAGATCTTGAGAAGGTTGGTCTAGAGAATCCCCTGTAACTAAGGACTCACGTTGGCCAATAACTGGCCCGGTATTGATTAAACTATGGGAGCAATTAGCTAATATTTGTTATTCACTCGAGGAGCTGGCTTTATTCAAGGCAGTATTTGCCATTGCTTTCTTGGCAGCTTTGCAAATCAGCAAGATTGTCCCTGGATCTCGCAATGATCAGTCTGGTAGGGTACTTCTTTTCTCGGATGTCTTACTCTGAGACCAGGGGATTCAGATTTACATTAGGCGCTCGAAGACTGACCAGCTGGCAAAAGGTCAGACTATTGCTTTAGCTAAAGCACCTAAAGGACAAATTTGCCCTGTATTAGCACTCACTGATTATATGAAGGTTAGACCGAATGTGTCACGTTATTTGTTCCTCCATGCCTCAGGCATGCCTTTAACTCAATTTCAATTTAGGGTGGTCCTGAAGGAGAGTTTGAGGCTAGCTAATTTACCCCAGGCCTATTTTTCTTCTCACTCATTTTGAATTGGTGCAGCAACTACTGCTGTTACACATGGACTAAGCGAGGCCAACATTCGCCGAATTGGCCAGTGGCATTCTAAAGCATTTCAGGCTTATGTTTGTCCTTCAAGGAGCACCAATCCTGTTTGATTGTACTAACAGCTTTATTTACATTTCAGCTGGCCTTTTCCATGACAAGATTTGGATTTTGGGCCACAGCTTAGTGTTTTGGGCAGAACGCCACCTGCTCGAGCACTGGCATGATACTTCCTTGGGACTGATGAATATCGGCACCCTGCAATGGTTTGGTCAGAGGGGCATGTTTTGGGGAGCTTTGCTTCCTTGGATTCTCCAGCTGTCCAGGTCATATCCACAACCCCGGGTTTTAACCATTCACCTGGGGGAGAATGACTTAGTGAAAATCCCATGTCTCCAATTGGTAAAACAGATGGTGAAAGAACTTTAAGAAATAAGGAAAAATTTCCCTGGAACTATTTTGTTGTGGACTAAATTGCTACCAAGGCGTAGCTGGCCTGGAGATGTAAAGACACTGCCATTAATGGGGCTCGGTGGTGGCTTAATCGTTCCGTGGCTAAACAGCTAACAACATTGAGTGTTTTTATAATTGAACACATGGGAATTAGATTGGATATGCCTCAGCTGTACAGGGGGGATGGGGTACACCTCTCCTCAGAAGGTTCAGAAATTTATGTTAAGTCACTTTCTGTACACATAAGGAGAGCAGTTTGTGTGTGTGTGTGGGGGGGAGAGGGGATGACAAGCTAGGCTGGCCCTCTCTTGTGGCGGGTAATGGCCCCCACCCCACAGGGAAATTAATTGGCTAATTAAATTTAACTTGGGTAAATTTGGTTAAAATAAATGAACTGAAGTGATGTATGCAGTTAATGTGCATGACATCATTAAGTTAGTGATGTCATATGATGTAATATGACATCATTTCCAGTTGAGAGGGGCTAAAACATTGTTGTTATTTTTTACATGCTTTGTCATATCATGTGAAGGACCACTCACCTGGTTTGGTAACACCTTCACTTACACATGTGACAAAGTAATTCTGTGTTTAATTATAAATGTTTGTAAATAGACCCTGTACAGCAAAATAAAAGTTGTGGCCTATTTAAATCCAAAAGAGGCATCTCTTGTCCTTTGTGCCGATGCAAAGAATATCTTCTGTTAAATTGTAACTGCAATTTCTGTAGGACTTTAGAATTTGCTTCATTAGTTTTAGTGAGAATACTCTGGTGAGAATAGTTTGAAGACTGTGACCCAAATTATTATTTGGATCATAGTTTTAATAATGAGTTTGTCTTTGCAGGCCAATTTGCCCTCTAGGAATTCTGAGTGCTATGAAGGGACTTGAAATATGACCCTTGGTAAAATGTATGACTGCACAGATGCTCTCACACTCCCTAGCTCTGCTCTAATTATTAAAATACATCTTAATTTCAAAGTGAATCTTCAATCTTTCATCATTCGTCCCATGGCTGTTGTGATCCACCTTGGCCTCATTTCTAAGTTCTGAATACCCCCCCCCCCCATAGGCTCAAAATTGATTTAAATATATTTCTAAGCACAGGCCTTTAACTGATTGGCATACATATTCCTTTGTATGCTGTAAAGAGAAGAAAAACTATTTTCTCACTTTGAACATGGTTTGAGTATTGTCGGCCATCAGTTCCTTAGATACTGGAAACTTGTCATCCCCTGCCTCAGAAAAGGCAACCATTACCATCATCCCATTTTAAAATGATTTCAGCTATAGAATTTGGGCACTAGGCCAGTGATCCCACTCTTGTGTTCCCAGGAAAGTTGGACAACTCCTAAAATGTGAGACAACTGACCATGCTGTCTACCTGAATTCCAACATCTAGAGGGACAAGTTTGAGGACCACTGTTCTCAACAATACATCAGCTGTGCCTAACCAAACCTAGTTTGTATTTATACAAGAAAAATAATAACTAGATGAAGTTCTAAAGTATTTGATCATGGCTTTTTACTAGCTTGGAATCTTTTCCCTGTTGAATAACTGGGTTCAAAATTTGCTGTTTCAACCTTCCTTGGAGAGATCTTGGTTATAGACTATAATTCCTTTTTCTTGCTTTTCGGTTCTCACAAACATATATTTCTAACAGAATATGAAGTATTTTGAAATAGAAATGTTAGAGTTGTCACCGTTTGTGGATTTTAAAACTACTTCTGTTACAACAGGAAGTCAATAAGAGAAGATTTTCTTTGTATGAGGTTCCATAACACATTAAAAATAAATGCCATGCATATCATTACTTTTTTCTAAAGACAACCTATATAAGTTGGCAATTGAAAACACACACATAATAATAATAAAAACACAGACAAAGTATGCTTAACTACAATAAGGAATAAGGAACAATATAATAGAGATGGAGAATAGGGAATGTTCCAAATATTGTTAGTCTAGAACTCTGCTATGCCTGATATTTGATATGCTGATTGGATGGAGTTCATGCTAGTTGGTGTCCCATTTAGCTTTGCTTCTAGGAAGAGAAGTAAGCACATTCAAAGACATGCTTAATGTGTCATCCAATGCTAGTGAGGCTTAAAATTGCTTAAAGGACTTACATGTCCTATGGGCCAACAACAGAAATACTTGGAAACTACATCTATAATAAAACTTTATACTACAAACAATTTTAAAGATATATAACCTGGTTCTGCATGTGACTCACACAAGAGAGCCATTCTGAATTGCTCAGCACAAAATCATAATAATTTTCTTCCTCTCTGAATTGAAGTACAATTTAAAGTGTGCTTTAAAATGCTTCTTTTATTCATTTGTCTCCAAAATCACCATCTCTGCCCACTCATTTGGACCTACACAGTGACATGTCTGGACTTCACCCTTTTTTTTGTAATAAAAATGAAATATCATGTTACTAAACTGTTGTTGATTATCATCATCATGGTTTTAGCAGAACTTTGTAAATCAGTATGCAATTATTCCCTGCACATTTATCAAGTTACAGTATTACATGAATCACTATTTGAGCTGACAGGAATGGATGCTGATTTAGACAAATTATGCACAACTTTTCAAAAGGAATGGTGGACTGCTACATGGGAAATCCAGGCCTGGCCTCAATATGTTACATGATAAAGCAAAAGCCAAGATCCATTGGCCTCACCAGATTAACACTATATTTTTATCTCTCTGCTTTGCTGGATTGGGGGCTGCCACTGCTGCTCAATGCTATTTTGCCTGGTAGGATTATGGGCTGTAGCACTCATTGACAGTTACTTCAAGTCCCTTTGCCAAGGCAATTTAGAAAATTTCCATACTGGATGCATTTTAAAATAGCTATCTAGACAATGAGATTGTTCATTTTACCTTATTCTATGTGTTATTTTCTTTCCAACCCTTTGAAACCCAGCTTTGAGATTATTTTCCATGTACTCAGTTAACATCTATGGTTTTATTGGGGTATCCTTGTGAAAGTATTAATTTTCTAAATATGTTTTTACCTGTCTATAATTCTGATGGTTAACTCGTGTTTGCCTGTACTTCTTGTGTGGGGAGTGGAGGGAGTACTACTTTCTTTACAGCTATGTATGCGAAGGAAAATTTGAATTGGAAATCAAGATAATGTTTTGCTATTTTACTTTTTTTACAGATGGAAAATTAATTGCATACAATAAGAGTGAAAGAGAATTTGGGATTGTTGACTGTATCAATAGAATAACCATGAAAACTGAACCTTCTCATTCACTATAGCATCCTTGGATCATTCCTGAGGTTTTGCAAAGTGAGGGAATTCTCCTTTTCCTTCTTTTGTAAAAGTTTCATTCCTATAATATAGAGACTTTGGGCTTCTACATACTGGCACAAAGGGCCAGTATCAGGGTGGAGTGGGGGCATGGTGACTGTACACTGCATGCCCAGACTCTGTCCCAATGTTGGCATCATGCCATTTCTGTGGTGCAGCATTTAGACATGCTGCACCAAAGAAATGGTGAAAAGCCATCATGGCATCTCATTCCCATCATCATCACAGGATGAAAGCACCACCTGTGGATGCTTAGTGGTCCCCTTAGCTGTTGGTCCTTTGCTCAGGGTATTTTGAATAAAATGTATGTTTTCTGGCCCCCAAATTCTATTCTGTTCAGAAAGTTTATTTTTGTACATATTCATTTTCCCCACTAGGGCCCAAAATACAAATATTTGTTTGTTTGTTTAATAAAAAATAAATTGTCCTGGACTACAGCCAGCCTCAGTTCCCACAGCTGCTGCTAGGAAAGGGGAGAATAAGCAACAAACAGCAAGGAAAGCTCCAAACCTTCCTGTAATCGAAGCACAACCAAAGCACAGTCCAGAATGCAAAGTAGTTAGTCGGTCTAGGGTCAAGGCAGGCAGCAATCAACAGAAGTCCAGTTCGGTCCGAGGTCAAGACAACAGGGTTCCACAAAGCACGAAGCAAGAGGCACACTAACCATAGTCTCGCAAGGAAGCTACAATAAGTCTTGGCACTGAGAAAGCCTTTTGCTGATGTTTAAATAGCCAAATCCTACCTCAGTGCCAGCTGAGGCTTGTTGAGGTGCAGCTGCTTCTCGGCCAGCCTCTTGGACCTGCGCACACCAGCACTTTCAGCTCTCCTCTGCCTAAAGGAAGGTACTGGCCCAGCTGTATCTTCCTGATTCTCCCCACTAGGCAGCTGAGTAGCACTAAGACCTGACTGCTCTGGGGCTGGGAGAATGGGGCTTGGCTCAGGCAGAGCAGAATGAGAGCCAGGTGGAGCCAGTATCTCTTCCTTCTCTGGAGGAGACCCATCCTCCTCCTCATCCTCTGAGTCCTCCTCATGGCTAGCCATGACATAAATGAACTTTCCCCTGCAAGCTTTTTATAACTGAAATCATTTACAAATTATTCAAGTAGCACCTTGGAAGCAGAGGTTTTCATGTCATAAATATGGGGGGGGGGACACCTGTAAGTTTAGAATTATAATGATATTCTGTATTTATACCATACTTTAACCCACAGTATTATTCAATAAATCCAGATTATGAAAGTAGATGTGATTTACAACAGAGAGTGAGCAACTGTTATCACCCAACTGTTGATGTTGGACTAAGACTCCCATCAGCCCTGTGCAACAGAACCAGTGGTGAGGGATGATGGTGTGATGGACCACTCCTGCCATCTTGACTATTTCTCTCTTTTAGAAATTTATGTGACTGGCTTCATAGCCCTCGTCACCTCCCGGTAGCGTTTGTTCAAAATTCAAAATTCTCACACAGAGGCCAAAATAGTTTTTTTTAAAATAAAATAGAAGTATGTTTTATTGTATTTCAAACATACATGCTTCTTGGTTTTCAAACTTGTTAATAATATTTCCTTGTTGCAGTTTCAAGTGTATTGTAGCTATTTCAAATACAATCTTTTAGCTGTTTCGATGATTACAGTCTAACCACACAGACACTCTCTACACTAGAGCTCTGTTGAACCACAAAGAGTTCATTTTTTTTTTTCTTTTGTTCAACTTATTTCCCTCAGGAACAATTCACAGCCTCTTTGTTCAACTTATTTCCCTCAGGAACAATTCACAGCCTATGGCTTAAGGTACTGCCTCATGGTACCCCTATCTCAGTCAGATTCAACTGACACTCTTGAAGGTTCTGAGCCTTCTGTTCCACAATCCTAACTGACTATATTCCTCACCACCTGAGCTATTTATTTCCTTCCAGCTGCTCTCTCATTGGCTGGTTCGAGCTGTCTCAGGATTGGTCAGCTGTTTTTGGGTCTTCACAACTCCCTGCTGTCTGCCTATTCATCACAGACTTCCCCCCTTTAATATGTTTATGGACACATTTAACCCCTTGGTTAAGTGGGTTCATAAACCTTTTATAAGCAATCATACTTACCTGTTACCTCTATTATGAACAACCTTTAATATTCATCAACCCTTTGCATATATATGGCATCTACATACATATAAACCATTGTCTGTTAACTAAAATTACATTAACAAAACACTTTTTATAACATCACACTGCATTGAAAATTATAACCTTAACTCTGCCACTTCCCACCAAATATCCTAAATACCGACTTTCCCTTTTCCCTAGGTGACACTTGGAGCTTTTAACGGTCACTCCACTTCTTTTAAGCCTTTTCAGTACTTCAACTAGGCGGTATAAATGTTCGTCCCACGAATTACTAAAAATACTGATGTCATTAATATAGGCCACAACACAATATTTTAACCCTGCTAACATATTGTCTACCAATCTTTGAAATGTGGATGGAACATTCTTTAGATCAAAGGGCAATAACATAAATTCATACAGACCCCTATGTGTAACAAAGACCATTTTCTTTTGATCCTTGAGACACATTGGTACCTGCCAATACCCTTTAGTCAAATCCAGAGTTGATATGTATTGAGCCCTTCCCATTTTCTCAATCAAATCCTTGGTTTGAGGCATAGGATAGGTATCCGTTTGGGTAACTTTATTCAACCGCCTATAGTCTACACAGAACCATATAGTCTGATCAGGTTTTTCCACTAAAACTATGGGTGAAGCCCATGGACTATATGATGGTACTATAATCCCCATTTTTAGCATTATCTCAATTTCCTCTTCAATTGTGTTGGCCAGTGTATCGGTGACTCGGTATGGAGGAGTAGCTATAGGGGAAGCTTCTCCCGTGTTGATATGGTGCACTATCCCCTTATCTCTCCCAGGTATATCTAAGTATATGTCTTCAATTTTTTTTAACATCTCCTGGATCTCTGCTTGTTGTTGGGGAGTAAGAGAAGGTTAACCCTTTGTGTCCTCTTTTCCTCTGCCTTTTCAAAATCCCACTGAGGAAAAATAATGTCTTCATAATTCCTCTCCTGAACAGCATACAATACCATATGTTCTTGCCTAATATAGGGCTTTAATATGTTTACATGTACCAATTTACACCCCACATCTTCTCCCAAGTCCACTACATAAGTTATATTGTTGATCTTCTCAGTAACCTGGATTGGACCTGTTCAAGCATATTGAAGTTTATTTCCTCGTATTGGTCTCAGGATCAGCACTTTGTCTCCAAGCATAAACTCTCGAGATCGGTCTCTTTTATTGTACCAAATTTTGGATGGGTTTGATCAGCCTTCAGGTTTTTCCCAGCAACTCTCAAAGCTTGTTTTAGTGAGTTCATCAAGTTTTGGACATAGGATACCACATCTTCTGGCTCTCTTTTTTCCAGAGATTCCCACTCCTGGTGAACTATGTCTAATGGTCCTTTTATGCAGCGTTGAAACAATAGCTGAAAGGGACTGAATCCTGGACTTTCTTGTGGCACCTTCTGATATGTAAACAATAAGTGTTTTAATTTGGTGTCCCAATCATTTTGATTTTCGGCTGTGTAGGACTTTTTCATATTAATTAAAGTCCCATTAAAATTCTCTATAAGCCCATTACTCTGAGGAACTATCAATTGCTTTTGAATTTCCTTTTGCATTTTATACTTAGATTTGAGAACCTCTCTATATAACCGATCTTGTAGCACTTTAAATCTGTGTGGGTGATTCACACTCAGCTCCATATCTCTGTCTTCCTCAGCTAAGGCAAACAAGGACTTTGAACTTTCATCCCTCTGTTGCTCTTGACCAAAAACCACTTGGTTTTCAACTTGCATCTCCTCACAACCCTCTCTATCTTCCACCTCAGAATGACCAATTCCTCACAAGTGACATCAGATCTGTTTTGGTTTTCATGGATGAGGTGATCTTGTTTCCCAATGGTTTTCTGGTGTTGCTATCTCATTACCAGTAAGGTAAATCGAAGGTGTCAGTCTAAATCATTCCCAATTAGACATAGGATAGGGATGTCATACCAGAGGGCAAACTTCCACTGTAATTGGTGTCGTCTAAAAGAAATGTTTATTTTTGCTACCAGGGTTATAAATGGAGGACCTCCTAAACCTTTTAGAGTTAAGGTTTCTCTGGGGCATATGTCTTGTTTATTTACTAGATGTGGTTTGATTATACACAGTTCCAATCCAGAGTCATGGAAACCCCAAAACCAAGTATCATATATCTGAATTAATTCTGAATGTTCTTTATCACCAAACTCCTCAGGAACAGGCTTTATAAACAAGCACAGTTTGGCAGTGTCAGTTGCTTCACTGGCTGCTGTTTCCATAGCAACCACAGCTTCTTGGCTAGGTCCGTTGCTACATTGTTTAACTGGCTGGTTAGCTACGGTTACACAATATGCTGGCTTTAGAGATGGTTTAAAATTCTTCTGGTACAGGTTTGGACAATCAAATCTCAAATGTCCTATCTCTCCGCATTGATAACAAGTTGGTTGTTTTGGTCTGGATTGACTTTCTGTTGACCCTCTCTCTTTCTTTCTTTCCTCAGGGTCACACTCTCTCAACCCATTTTTTTTTCTTTCAAGTTCTGGCTTTTTTCTTTGTTGCCAAGGTTTTTAAGGTCTTTTCTCACCATTTCTGTCTTTTTGGACTTGCCAGTTTTTAGAGTCCTTTTTGTCTCTCCACTGAAACCCTTCTTTGGCTTTTGACATTCCCCTATCATCTCCTCTAATCAACACCAACTCATCAACTATTTTAGCAGCTTCTGGTACTGTTTTGGCTTTCTTATCCTGAACCAGCCATTTATATTCTTGGGGTATTATATTATAGAATTGTTCCAAGCCAATTAAACTTTGTAATTCTTCCTTGGATGTTACTTTATAATCCTCTATCCAGCTTTTTAAATAGTAATCTAGCTTACACGCTACTTGAGAAAAAGTCTCCTCAGGCCTTTTCTTTATCTTTCTAAATTCTCTCCTGTGATGTTCCAGAGTCAAGCCAAATCTTTGTTTTACCATTTCTTTAAATAACTCATAGTTTTGAGATTCCTCAGCCCTCATTTCAGCATAAATTTCTGTCAGTCCCCCACAAATTTGGGATCTTATATAACTCATTCTGTCTTTTTCTTTTATTCTTAACTCTTCACAAGTCTTTTCAAAATTAGTAAAGAAAGAATCAATATTATCTCCTTTGTAATATCTAGGAAACCTCTTTATATCAATGTGAGGTAATCTGTTTACCTCAGCCCCCATCTGAGTTTGAGGTATTCCCCGATCTAAACTTCTCATTTGAAGTTGAAAATCCATTTCGGCTTGTCTTACTCTCAGCCTTTCAATTTCAATTTGTTGTTCCTTTTCAATTTCTTTCTCTTTTAAAAGCCTCTCATTTTCAAATCTGGCTAATTCCATTTCTTTTCAAAGTCTCTCATCTTCAAGTCTGGCTAATTCCATTCTTTCTTTAATTTTCCAAATCTCTAAACTTTCTGGTGGTTCAGAAAGGGTAGTATCCAGAATAGCCACCATTTCTTCACCAACTTCATGTTCTTCCACCATTTCAGCCATTGCAGTACTTTTACTTTCTTGGGAGGCATCTCTATAGTATTTCCCTACTATTACCCATGACTTTTACCTCAGGAAATACTCTTTAACGGTCACTGCCTTGACCAAATTTTAAAGCCAATGTTTGGTTCTTAAAGTAAAACAGCGATTCCTTACATTATCCTAGCTTGTACTTCAGGAATCACCAAGAGTTTTCGATGGTTTTTACCCCTAATCTCTTACTGATACCTTAATGCATTTACTTCAGAGATTTGGTAACTCTCAAAATGGTCAGTGCCCAAGTAATCTCCTACAATTAACCCTGGACAAATACCTCAAAGATTACTTTACTGACTTTGGCTTTTCTAATATGTTTCGACTTTAGGTATTTTCTCCAACCTGGAGTGGCTTTATTCACTGCTGCTTTATTTGTGTTTCCACACCCGCACACAGTCCCCTACCAGTACCTCATCAAATTACCTCAGGGACTGGCCAAAATATTCCTCTAATGTGGTCAGCTTCCGAGTAGTCTCTTACCATTTACCTTTTCACCATTACTTCAGAGACTTCTCCCCTGACACTTGAATCTTTTACTTTAAACTAATTCTCTGAACTTTTCCTCTCCCATTCAGAATATATCTGGGCTTCTGGTTCCTTGAACTCAGACCCCTTACAAACATCCTTTGGCTTCTTGGACTTTCAACTTCCAAGGCCAAACTACCTGTAGACACTGGATCCCTTCAAATCCCACTGACGCTGCCACCAAAATAATTATGTGACAGACCACTCCTGCCACCTTGACTATTTCTCTCTTTTAGAATTTTATGTGACTGGCTTCTTAGCCCTCGTCACTTCCTGGCCTAATAACTATTAATAACACACTGGTAGCGTTTGTTCAAAATTCTCACAAAGAGGACAAAATAGTTTTTTATAAAATAGAAGAATGTTTTATTGTGTTTCAAACATACAGACACACTTCTTGGTTTTCAAAATTGGTAATAATATAACTTGGTTACAGTTTCAAGTGTAGTGTAGCTATTTCAAATACAATCCTTCAGCTGTTTCTATAATTACAGTCTAACCACACAGACACTCTCTACACTAGAGCTCTGTTGAACCACAAAGAGTTCATTTTTTTTTTCTTTTGTTCAACTTATTTCCCTCAGGAACAATTCACAGCCTCTTTGTTCAACTTATTTCCCTCAGGAACAATTCACAGCCTCTTTGTTCAACTTATTTCCCTCAGGAACAATTCACAGCCTATGGCTTAAGGTACTGCCTCATGGTACCCCTATCTCAGTCAGATCCAACTGACACTCTCAAAGGTTCTAAGCCTTCTGATCCACAATCCTAACTGACTATATTCCTCACTACCTGAGCTATTTATCTCCTTCCAGCTGCTCTCTCATTGGCTGGTTTGAGCTATCTCAGGATTGGTCAGCTGTCTTCGGGTCTTCACAGCTCCCTGCTGTCTTTCTGTTCATCACAGATGGGATCTTAATTTCAGCAATATCTGGAGGGCCATATAATCACTTCAGCTGCAGTGGTGCACCTTGATGATGATATTATACCAGAATATTCAGCATGCATCTCCCATTCGAGAGTGGGTGATTTAAAACTTTTTTTAAAATGACTGGTACACAGAATGGACTATGGGAGGGTAGGGAGACTGCCACACATTTGACCATTATGTCCACCATTTAGATGTTGAGAATTCTGGCACACATTCCTCAGCTGTAATTTTCAATATTTTAGCTTGATTCAGATCGCCAGGAAGAAGCTCTAAGATTTGTTGTGTGACTTCAAGTCATTTCTGACCTATTGAGACCCTAAGACAGGGGTAGGCAACCTTTCTCCTTTAAGAACCGAGGGACTTCGGCTCCCAGAATCCCAGGAGCTATTGACCAACATGGGACTATTGGTCAACATGGCTGAGGCTTCTGGGAGCTGAAGTCCCTCAGCCCTTAAAGGGGAAAGGTTGCCTACCCCTGCCCTAAGATAAACTTATCATGGGGCTTTCTTGGCAGGATTTGTGGCCTAACATTGGAGCTGAGGAAGTGTGACTTACCTATGATCACCCAATGGGTTTCCATTGGCAAGTGGAGATTCAAATACTGGTCTCCAAAGACATAGTCCAGCACTCAATCCACTAGACTATGCCAGCTGTCATGTGCTATATGGATGAAAATGAATGATATTTTTTGTTTAATTCATTATATTTGCTATTCTTGTCCTTCAATTAGTATTACTACCCTCTGCCTCAGACTAGTAAGAACTATGAAGGGAAAAATGTGGATGAAAAGATGTACAAACTGCTGAATGGTGGCATTTCATTTAAACACACATGTTCTGCTGTTTAATTTAACCACAGTTCATTTTTAGATGTATATGGTTTGCTCAAGTGATTATTATAAACACTGAAGAAAAATATACTGTTTTTCCAAGGTCCTAGGTGACCCAGGGTGGAATCCAATACAACTATTTGTTTCCCTTAAAAAACTAGAGGTGGCTCAATGTGAGTTAATCTGATACAGCACTTTGCTTACCAAGGGATACATTCTTTTCTCTATACATTTCTTATTTGTGTTCAATAGATGTTCACTCAGTTCATGGAACTTGTTCCCATGAACCTAGCAGTTAGACTTGCTACATCTATCAGCTTATTATGCAGCCCTTTGAAGCTCACTATTACAGTTCTGAAATAACAATAGTTGAATAAAAAAAAAATCAATTTTTAAGTTCACCTTCACTGTTTATTGCAGCACCACTCTCAGAACAAAACCTTGATCCTTTCACATTGGTAGTCTTTGGCCTGTAAACATTTGTCTATGGACACTGAACTCTGAAGTTTGGTTTGGAAGCCAAGGTTTCTGAGATAAGGAGTTACTCATTCTACTTCTTCTTTTCTGAAGGGAAGCACTACCAATCAAGACCTGACATGATAGCTTAAGGAGATTATCACATGGGAGAAAAATGGGAGGAAAATGTAATGCTCCGATGGTGCAAAAGCTTTTTGTACAACATTGTGCTTATCCTGTAGTTGTCCCATGAATAACCTGTGATCATCTTGTAACTACTCATTCATGGGGAATGGTTTGTCAATAGTGCAAATGAAGTGCTATTGCAAAGATGTGGAAGGTAATAACGATGCTTTTGCACCATAGGTGTTCACTATTGGGGACTTTTTCCTAGAAGTTTATCACACGGGGAGCCCCTTGCAAAATCGCTTTAAAGTTAACAAAAACTGCAAAAGCGGAAGCTTTTAATGAACAGGATTTCTCCCGTTCTGCCCTGTGTGAAATGTGAAAGCGCTGTTAAAAGGAGGTTAATCCGAACAGAAATTAGACAAACACTGCTTCTTTTTAATTTTGGGATCTTTCGAAAGTAAAAAGAAGCAGTTTTTGTCTAATTTCTATTCAGATTAACCTCCTTTTAACAGCGACGTCATCTGAAAAAACACCCGCTTTTGCGGGTGTTTTCTAATTTAAAGCCCTGTTTCCGTACGGGATTTCCCCAGTGTTATAAGCTCCCTAGACTGCACTTTGGCACAGGCAATTTGTTCTCATTATTACAATCATTTTCAGAGTAGTGCACTATTTTATTTGAACGAGATTTATATTATGTTCTTAAATATATACATTTTATTTGTCATGTTTGGGATGGAACCACATATTTCAGGCATGCTCAGTAGTGTGATAAGGATGCATGCGCAAAAGCCCAATCACAATCTATTAATGTTATAGTAAAGTTATCAGCTTTTGTATGCAGAACTTGACTGCATTTTTGTTTCATTTTTATTTCATTATTATAGCATAATTATGCGACTGTATATAACTGTTGATTGCTATAACGTTATGTTTTGATTATCTTCCAATAGCGCAATTGTAGTGGAATTGGCCCTGGTGTGATAATCTTCAAAATCATTATTCTCAACTGAATATATTTGACAATTATAGTCAAGCTACACTGTGGTGGATGGGTACAATGGTTAGCATCTTATTAATGACATACAGAGGTGTTAGTCCAACATACCCATGTGTTAAGTTTTTGTCATTGCAGAAGTCAAATTATCTCATTCTCTCTCACCTCTACCTCCAAAACTCTGCCTTTTTCTTGATGCTGGTCCTTACTGTGGGTATATAATGACCACTGGAAGGCAAGAGACAGCTGAGCAGTGTTTGGCTACATCCATATAGCCAGATGTACACTGACATAAACATTCTCCAGGAGCTCCTGGAATTCTTCTGGAGAACTTGGAAGATAATACTGTTTTTTTGCATCTGTCTATAAGCACATGGAGAGAGAAATCCCAGAGGTCCAAGCAGGGCTCAGGAAATGAAGAGGCAGGAGGGACCACATTGCAAACATACGATGGCTAATGGAGTGAACCAGGGAATTAAAAAAATCAGTATGTGCTTTATAGACTATAGCAAAGCCTTGGACTGCTTAGATCATGAAAGGCTATAGAATGCCCTTAAAGACATGGAAGTGCCAACACATCTGATATTCCTGATGAGGAATCAATACTCATTACAAGAGGCTACTGTCAGAACAAAACATGGAGAAACAGAATGGTTCCGAATTGGCCAAGAATTCAGACAAGGCTGTATCCTTTTACCCTATCTGTTCAACTTGTATGCAGGACATTTTACAAGAAAAGCAGGCTTGGACACAGAAGAAGGAGTGAAAATAGGAGGAAGGAATATCAACAATCTAAGATATGCAGATGACACCATAGTACCAGCAGAAAACCTCACAGACCAGGAACACCTACTAAGGAAGATCAAAGAAGAAAGTGCAAAGGCAAGCTTAATTCAAACATTGGCATCTGGAAGCTCTCTTGTTTGTATTGGCATCTGGAAAAGGTAGTGTTGTCTTTTTTCCTCTCCTTTGGATTTGGTGTTTGCATGTAGAACATTACATACATATTGTACCACACATTCTCAGATTTCCATTTCATCTCCTCCAGCTCTACTGGCTTCACTTTATAGAAGTGTAGATAGACAATCAAAATGATGGGGAAACAATGGCTATTTGATTAAGAAAATGTGCAAATATATGCAGGTGTGGCAGGAATAAAAAAACCCCACAGCTGTTGCACTTATGTAACTGGACATAAATCAATACTGCAGACATGTGCACACAGTAAAAACAATCCCTTGCACTGCTGTGGGTATGTAATGGGAGTCCCATTTGGCTTTGGATAAAAACAGTAGTATGAGTACATAGCAGTAAAACTGGGGCAGGGATACTGCATAGTGGAGCTGGAATACAGACCTAGTGTAGATTTTTTTATTTATTTTTTTAGAAACATAGAATCATAGAGTTGGAAGAGTCCTCAAGGCCCATCCAGTCCGACCCCATTCTGCCATTCAGGGACACAGGATCAAAGCACCCCCAATAAATAGCCATCCAGCCTCTCTTTAAAAACCTTCAAAGAAGGTAACTTCAGCACACACTAATGAAGTGTATTCCATTGTTGAACAGCTTGTACTGTAAGGAAGTTCTTCCTAATGTTTAGGTGGAATCTCTTTTCCTGTAGATTGCATACACTCTTTCATGTCCTATTCTGTGGAGGAGCAGAAAACAAGCCCACTCCATCTTCAATATGACATCCCTTCAAATATTTAAACAGAGCTATCATATCACATCTTAACCTTCTCTTAGGCTGGACATATCCAGCTCCCTAACTTGCTCCTCAAAGCTAACATTGTTGTTAGTTTTGAAGTTGTTTCTGACTAAGGAGAACCTCTCATGGGGTTTTCTTGGCAAGTGTCTTCAAAGGGGGGTTGTCATTGTAATTCTTTGAGGCTAAGAAAGTGTGAATTGCCCAAGGTCAGTGGGTCCACATGGCTGATTTGGAATTTGAACCCTGGTTTCCAGAGTCATAGGCCAGTGTCCAAATGACTACACCAGACTGGCTTTTTTTTTAAGTGTAGAGTTGTTGTTGTTGTTGTTGTTGTGGTTGTTGTTGTTGTTGTGTGCCTTCAAGCCATTTCTGACTTATGGCAACTCTAAGGTGAACCTATCATGGGTTTTTTTCCACATGATTTGTTCAGAGGATGTTTGCCATTGTCTTTGTCTGAGCATGTGACTTGCTCAAGGTCACCCAGTGGTTTTCATGGCCAAGTGTGGAATCAAACCCTGGTCTCCAGGGTCATAGAAAAACATTCAAACCGTTAGACCACACTGAATATAGCCATAAGCAAATACATCAATTAGGTGAAATTGATTTTAAAAGTATACATTAGGAAAAATGCATTATTATGAAACAAGGGCATGAAGAAAGTGCATCTGGTATTCAAAGAAACAAAGGGCCTCGGCAGACAGAGGCCCCGGAGATGCCGCAGGTCGGAGCGCCGGCGGAGCTCAGCCTCCGCACCGCGGCGCTCCTGCGGCGAATCTAAAAGGAGCTCCAAATTGGTGCTCCTTTTAGATTTCAGGGAAAGTGCGCCCTAAAAGCAGCGGGCGCACTTTCCCTGACTTATCCTCCGCAGCGCATCCGGTCGCTGTGGAGGGAGGTTGTCCTGGAAGCGCCGGCCGTGCGGAGGGCCGGCAGCTTCCAGGGTGACCTCAGGAAGAGGAAGGGATGCTGCGCGTGCGGCTGCCCCTCCTCTTCTGGGTCTCAGAGATGGCCCTATTAGCCGTCTGCCGAGGCCCAAAGTGAGACTGAAAAAAATGTTTTTGCTTTTTGTTTTGTTTTGCTTTTGTATCAAAACATTCAGTGTAGGCATTATCACAGAGGATTAAATATTTAGGTACAAAGGTTGAGGGAAGTCCGAGGGTCAAATTTAAAGTATAGGCATAAATTCAGTTGCTTTGGGCAGTGGAAGGTCTCCATGTCACTGGAGAACTAAAACCTGAACTTTAAAGAAACTATCCAATGTGCCCAAAATAGCTTCAAAATCTTGGGAATCATCTTTAAAGACTGGATTAAAACCTAAAAAGGGAGCTGACATGCTTTTAGGAGACTGAGTTCTGGACTAGGATACTGGAAGACCAGAGTTTGAATCTCTATTGAAGCATGGAAACCCACTGAGTGCTCTGGAGTAAGCCACACTCCGTTAGCTTCAGATGAAGGCAATGGCAAACCCCCTCTGAACAAATCTTGCCAAGAAAACTCCAGAATACATTCACATTAACTTGGAAATGAGTTACCTGGTAATGACACTGAAACCCAGGGTGGACTGATTACCTACTGACATGGCAGCTAAAAGCCATCATTAGATTCTAAAGGTTAATTTTCAGGTCAACAGGTTTTGTAGTTTTACTCACAATCGATGCATATTTTTGTGTACAGCATTTGCAATTTAGATTTGTTTGCCTATTGTATCTGATTATAAAAGCTTCTGATTACTATTTCTCTCCTCCAACCTGATCCTTTCTCATTTTCAACTGACATTTTAATATTTATAAAACTTTAATAAAAAAATAAACCATACCCACCCCTCAAAAAAAAAAAAACCTTTTGAAAAAAAGATTGCAAAGCAAACGTCTCCCTGAGGGATGTGAATGGTAGAAATGGAGAACAAAGCTGCATAAAGTGTGTTTTAATAATTCATAATCACATACATGAAAATACATCAACTAGGTTTAGGTGCCTAATTATGTTGAGAAATTGCATGCAAATGAAACTGGGAGGGGGGGACAGGGAAGACTTTCTAGTTTTATGTCTACAACAGAGATTCATGTGGATTTTGGGGGAAAGTCAAACACTCAGATTAATTATTCACGCAAAATTTACTCGGAGCTGAATAACTGTTTACATAAACAAGGGGAAAGGAGACAAAATCTTACTGTGAAAATATTTTCTTTTATTCAAAAAAAGACACAGCTATGTGAAGATTGTGCATAATAGACTATAAATATTATATAAAATATTTACGATTATGTTTCTTAATTAGGTTGCAATTTGTGGATTAGGCTGGATAAAAACTTAATGTTGCAGTGTTAAATGAAACCATAATATCAAATTGCATGCAGATATACACATAGAGAGATAGACACACATACACTAATTGTGAATTATTTAAGATATTCTTTGCAAAAGCCTTTAATTTTTTATTTTCAGAACATTAAAGATACATGTTTATTTAGCTACATAAGAAGACCAATGCAAAACCAAAACAAAATAAAAGCATATATATTTACTCTGGGTATGATGTGAGTTTGGTTGCTTAATCTGTAAAGATTCCATCTGAAATGTAAATAATGTTTTTATGTCACAAATAACCTTTTTTGCATTTTCTTTCCCCAAAACAATCAGAGATGGAGCAAAAGTAGTATTCATTATCATGAAGTGTCCCATAAAAGAGTCCCTCCAACTGACAAAGTGTGTGCCTGTAACTGATCTATGTATCTATTACAAAATGTAATTAGGAGAAATTATGCTGGACAAAATATAATTCTAAAATACATAGCATTACTATCCTAAAGACATCTGCTAGAAAGTAATCTATATTAGACACACATTCTCTTCAGACATTTAGTATCAACATGTGAAGGGCTGCCATAGAAATGTAAATTTACTCCACCTGCTAATCCACTCTGGTATGTGACTGATACAAATCTGGATTTTACAGCTACACATGCATCTAGATTCCAGTAGATGCATTGTCAGACTCACCAGACTATATTGTGATTTCATGCAGTAATTTAATTATTCATTTATATAGAAGATATAAGCATGTAATAAGAGCAATTTGTTGTTGTTGTTAACTGCCTTCGAGTCAGAGGATGTACAGACCAGCTTAAAGAGCCGGCTTGGGGGCAGAGTGAGAGTGTGGCAACTGCACTCCAGCTGTCCCGCCCCCGCCCCCAAGCTGGCGTCATGCCACCCAGGTAACCACATGGTGGGTGGCAAAAGGGTGTGTCTTCAGCACAGCATTCAGATGCACTGTGTGGAATAGCACTGAAAAGCTACAGCGGCTAGGGTGCCCTTTCTGCAAAGCAAAAAGAAGCTGCTTTTTGCAGGATTTTTTGCACCGCAGAAAGGTCAGATCAGGGCAATAGCAAGCAGTTGCCATGGCCCCAATCTGGTGAGGAAAGGGGCAGCTTGCCACTGCCCCTTTGGGGCGGTCTGTATAGCCCCTTAATCCTGACTCATGGCAACACTGTGGATGAGCTATATTTAAATATATTTAGAGTTTGTTGTTAACTGCTATTGTCAACTTCAACGTATGGTAACCCCATTAATAAAAAAACCTCCAGATCACTCTATCATCAAGAGGTCTTCTCAGGTGTTGTGGACTCAGGGCCCTGGCTTCCTTGATTGATTGCAGGAAAAAAAAAACTGCAGAAATAATCCAGCTTGAGACCACTTTAACTGCCCTGGCTCAATGTTAGGGAATTCTGGGAACTATAGTTTTGTGAGACATTTAACCTTCTCTGTAGAAAGCTCTGGTGCCACAATAAACTACAATTCCCAGATTTCCATAGCAATGAGCCAGTTGAGGCGGTTATCAAACTAGATTATTTCTGCAGTGTGTTTTAGACCTGAGTCTATTAGGGATGCACTCTTTTCTTACTGCCTTCTACCTTACCAAACATTGTCTTTTCTAATGTGTCATGTGTTCTCATGATATAGTCAAAGTATGACAGTCATTGTTTAGTCATTTTGGCTTCAAGGGAGAGTTCAGAATTGATTTGCTCTAGGGCCCATTTATATGTCTTTTTAGCAGTTCATGGTTTCCATAGAATGCTCTGGCAAAACCACATTTCAAATGAGTTGATTTTCTTCCTATCAGCTTTGTTCACTGTCCAGCTTTCACAACCATATATAAAAAAGGGAAATACAATGACACAGACAATCTTAACTTTAGGATTCAATGATATATCTTTACATTTCAGAATCTTGTCTCATTCTTTCATAGCTGCGCTTCCAAGTCCTAGCGTTCTTCCCATTTCTTGACTGCAGTCTCCATTCTGATTAATGGCTGAGCCAAGTATGGAAATCTGGAACTATTTCAATGTGTTCATTGTCTGTTTTGTAAACAACATTATGTAAATAATATGTGGTCATTATTTTTGTTTTCTTATTGATCAACTATAAATCTGTAACATTTAGAGCAGACCCATTGAAATAAATATTAATAAGAAATAAGACTAATAATAAGATGATGATGATGATGATGATGATAATGTTAGTAATTACTAAAGCTAATCTTATGAATTTTGAAGCATGATTAGGGAGCTTATCACACTCTTTAAAAAGCCTTCGGAAATCAGCCAGCTGAGCATGGCTTCAACCCGCAGTTTACCCAGTCTGGATTTGGTTGGTGGATTTGGTTGCGATTTAAGGATATGCCCCATTCAATGATGTCCAGGTGTATCCTGGATGAATATTGAACCCAGAAAAGGTAAGCCAACTTTTTAAAGATTGTGATAAGCTCTTTGGTCTGGATCTATCTCATACATAAGCGTACAAGCAAATGCTCTTGAAAAAGAGACTATTTTTGGAAGCCACTTGTTAATGGTATTTGCTTTATTTACAGTAATTGTAAGCTGTCATAAAGGGATATAAACTGAATGAGTGAATAAATAAACAAATGTGATGAACAACAACACAATATTTGTTCATATTTTAAAATAAAACCTTTAGGCCTGAATCCAGTTACTAGTTCCAGTTAGACTAGCCCTCCTAAATTAAGTGTTGAATGGTAAGTCAACACCTAGACAGCCAGCATGTTTGTAGTGGTTTAAGTGCTGCACAACACCTCTGGAGATCAGGATTTGAAACCCCATTCAGCTAAGGAAATCACTAAGGGCCTCGGCAGACGACTCAATTGAGCCGTCTCCGAGGCCAGGAAGAGGAGGGGCCACCGCACGCGCGGCGGCCCTTCCTCTTCCTGAGGTCGCCCTGAACGCTTCCGGGTCACCGCACGCCGGACGCGTTCAGGGCGACCTCCCTCCACAGCGTCCAGACGCGCTGTGGAGGATAAGTCGCAAAAAGGGCGCCCGCCGCTTTTAGGGCGCTCTTTTTGCGACTTATGAAAGGAGTGCCTTTTTGGCGCTCCTTTCAGGGTCGCCGGGGAGGCGCCGCGGTGAGGCTGCCATAGCCCCGCGGCGCTCCGGACCAGGGCGCTCCAAACGCCCTGGTCTGCATCCCCCCTAAGTGACTGTGGTCACATTCAGAGGAAGGCAAAGACAAATCTCCTTTGAACAAATCTTGCCAAGAAATCTCCATGGTAGGTTCACCTTAGGGTCACTATAAGTCAGAAAGGACTTAAAGGCACACAAGAACAGCAGCATCAACAACAGCAAAGTAAATATTTACAGAAATTTAATTTATTCACTAGGTCCACTCTAGTTGAGATTATGAAACAGATTTAAGTTTTAATCATGCTGGCTCAATCACACTAGAAAGTGAAAGGCATCATAATTTATTATTTATATTTACATTTGGTGATTAAAAGTTTGGATCTTTCACAAAGGACCAATTCCAGATTTTGCATTGTTCCATAGTCTAATTTTGTCTCTCATTCTGTTCTCCATCCAACATAACCTGAAGAATATATATTATATTGACACTAATATTATATTTGTATTATATTTGTCTTGGGGTTGTTAACTTGTTGCTGTATGGATTACATTCACAAGCTTCAACAAAAACTCCAAGACATTCAGAACAAGTGGTGGATCAATATAGCAGAAAAGATCCAACACTGTGCAGATCTGGGTGATCTTAGAGGATTTTACGAAGCTCTTAAAGCAGTGTTTGGACCTACTTATCAGGTCTAAAGCTTCTTATACAGTACAGATGGTCAAATACTAATTACTGATAAAGCCTCCATCCTGAATCGATGGGCTGAACATTTTCAAAGTCCCTTCAGTGCCAACCGAGTAGTCCAAGGCTCAGCTATCCAACATATGATACAAAAACCGATGAAAAACGAACAGGACATACCGTATTTTCCAGCGTATAAGACGACTTTCTAACCAGGAAAACCTGGAGTTAAAGCTGGGGGTCATCTTATACGCCGGGTATAAGGTTGAGGAGGTTGAGAAAGACTCCTCCTACAGAGGTGGGAGGAGGGAAGGAGCCCGGGAGAGAAGGAGGAGAAGTAGGAAGACCGCTCTGAGGCTGGGAAAAAAGCCTGGGAGAGAAGGAGGAGGAAGAGGAGGTACTCTTCTTTCTCCCGCCTTTTCCCCCTCCTTCCCACCTCCCCTCTTCGTCCTACTAGCCCTCCATTTTCTCTCCCTGCCTTTCCTCCCTCCTTCCCACCTCCCCTCTTCGTCCTACTAGCCCTCCATTTTCTCTCCCTGCCTTTCCCCCTCCTTCCCACCTCCCCTCTTCATCCTACTAGCCCTCCATTTTCTCTCCCTGCCTTTTCCCCCTCCTTCCCACCTCCCCTCTTCGTCCTACTAGCCCTCCATTTTCTCTCCCTGCCTTTCCCCCGCTCCTTCCCACCTCCCCTCTTCGTCCTACTAGCCCTCCATTTTCTGTCCCTGCCTTTCCCCCTCCTTTCCACCTCCCCTCTTCGTCCTACTAGCCCTCCATTTTCTCTCCCTGCCTTTTCCCCTGCTCCTTCCCACCTCCCCTCTTCGTCCTACTAGCCTCCATTTTCTCTCCCTGCCTTCCCCCCTCCTTCCCACCTCCCCTCTTTATCCTACTAGCCCTCCATTTTCTCTCCCTGCCTTTCCCCCCCTCCTTCCCACCTCCCCTCTTTGTCCTACTAGCCCTCCATTTTCTCTCCCTGCCTTTCCCCCCTCCTTCCCACCTTTCCTCTTTCTCCTAGTAGTCCTCCATTTTCTCTCCCTGCCTTTCCCCCCCTTCTTCCAACCTTTCCTCTTTGTCCTACTGGTCCTCCATTTTCTCTCCCTGCCTTTCCCCCCCTTCTTCCCACCTTTCCTCTTTGTCCTACTGGTCCTCCATTTTTTCTCCCTGCCTTTCCCCCCCTCCTTCCCACCTTTCCTCTTTGTCCTACTGGTCCTCCATTTTCTCTCCCTGCCTTTTCCCCACTCCTTCCGAACTTTCCTCTTTCTCCTACTGGTCCTCCATTTTCTCTCCCTGCCTTTTCCCCCCTCCTCCCACCTTTCCTCCTGTCCTCCTGTTCAGAAAGGGTTTGCCATTGCTTTTCTCTGAGGCTGAGAGAGTGTGACTTTCAAGACTGTTGTTGTGTGCCTTCAAGTCATTTCTGACTTTTGGTAACTCAAACATGAACCTATCCTGGGGTTTCCTTCACAAGGTTTGTTCAGAAAAGGTTTTCCATTGCTTGTCCCTGAGGCTGAGAGAGTGTGACTTTCACGACTGTTGTTGTGTGCCTTCAAGTCGTTTCTGACTTTTGGCAACTCAAACATGAACCTATCCTGGGGTTTCCTTCACAAGGTTTGTTCAGAAAGGGTTTTCCATTGCTTTTCCCTGAAGCTGAGAGAGTGTGACTTTCAAGACTGTTGTTGTCTGCCCTCAAGTCATTCCTGACTTTTGGTAACTCAAAGATGAACCTATCCTGGGGTTTCCTTCGCAAGGTTTGTTCAGAAGGGGTTTTCCATTGCTTTTCCCTGAGGCTGAGAGTGTGTGACTTTCAGGACTGTTGTTGTATGCCTTCAAGTCATTCCTGACTTTTGGCAACTCAAGGATGGACCTATCCTGGGGTTTCCTTTGCAAGGTTTGTTCAGAACAGGTTTTCCATTGCTTTTCCTTGAGGCTGAGAGAGTGTGACTTTCAAGACTGTTGTTGTATGCCTTCAAATCCTTCCTGATTTGGGCATGTTTCTAGGATGGAGGACCATCACTTTCCCAAAATAGTATTCTACGGTGAACTCTCCACGGGTTAGCATAAGAGGGGCACTCCAAAAAAAGCAATACAAGGACTCCCTAAAACAACATATCAGGCTCGGCCAAATTGATCACCAAAAATGGTCCACCTGGCCTCACATCAGGAGGCATGGAGATGCACTATCCACAATGCTGCAGCCTTATTTGAGAAGTCACGCCGAACAAGTCTCAAAGAGAAACAACAATGCAGAACGTATCACAACCCAGAAACATCACCCAAGGAGACCTTCTGCTGTGCTTTCTGCAACCAGACTTGTTTATCTTGGATTGGAGCAGAGAAGCAGCATGGACCTGAGGAACTGGGTGGTGTGTGTGTGTTCTGCCTGCCCCTCCTCCTCCTCCTCCTCTCAAGGAACACCAGGGAGACCGAGGGAGAGCCTATTTAGACGACCCCAGCCCAGCCACTGGCAGCAGAGGAGCAGCGTGGACCTGAGCAACTGGGCGGTGTATGTGTGTTCTGCCTGTCCCCTCCTCCTCCTCCTCTTCCTCTCAAGGAACACCGGGGAGACCGAGGGAGAGCCTATTTAGATAACCCCAGCCCAGCCACCAGCAGCAGAGGAGCAGCGTGGACCTGAGGAACTCGGTGGTGTGTGTGTGTTCTGCCTGTCCCCTCTTCCTCTTCCTCTCAAGGAACACCGAGGAGACTGAGGGAGAGCCTATTTAGATGACCCCAGCCCAGCCACAAGCAGCAGAGGAGCGGCGTGGACCTGAGAAACTGGGCGGTGTGTGTGTGTTTTGCCTGCCCCCTCCTCCTCCCTACTTGCAAGTGAAGCAATGGAAAACCTGTTCTGAACAAACCTTGCAAAGGAAACATTTGATTTTGAATGTTAAGGATTTTGTTTTAAAATTTGTAACCGACAAGATTGCAAAAAACATTCAGTGAATTAGATAGATTGGTAGAAAGGCCTTGAAAGATTTGTAGAAAGACTTAATGTCCTGTAGCTTAAAAATAAGATTAAGGCTTTATTAAATTCCATTTGCAACCCTAGGCAGAAATTGCCAAGAAATACCCAAGTAGAAATAAAGCTATGGTGATGACTCGGAGTAACTATAAATGCCATGGCATTACTCCATTATCAATTAAATCTCCTTTCAGGAAGCCTAGGACGCAAACAAAAATCACACAGTTTTATATAAATAAGGAATGAGAGGAGGTGCTATCAAACCATGAGCCTTTAGAAGTTAACACTGACCTTAAAGGAACTCCCCCTGTCAACAATGCCAATACTGATGCTAATAATGCAGATAGCAATACAGATAGTATAGATACTAACTTGTACCTCATACAAAGCTTAGGAACATGTGAGAGAAACCAGAACAACCAACTAGAGGAATTAATGTTAAGGCAAATTTCTGAATTCTCAAGAAAAAATATCAGCCCAAGTTCATCGGCTTCCCATAATGTAATGGATTCAGATGATCTACCAATTATTGAGTGGTTGGCCATTCTAACAGAAGATATTAAACAAATAAAAAGCTTTTTGGGAGACTGAAATAAGGTAATTACACTTTTAGTGGATACCTGCAGACTTGCAAATGACTGCAAGGGCCCCACTCTGAACACTGAGATCAGCCCATCAAAAGAGAGTCTTAGAACTGCTAAGGCTAAACAGAGTAAGGAGAGTATTATCAAAACCAAGAAAGAAAAAAATGTTAAATCCCGCAAAACAGTTAAGAAAAAAAGAACAAACTTTAAAAATTTATGCAAGTTACTAAACGGCAGCCACAGTTTAAGATTATAAAAAACACCTATGGAACAACAACAAAAAAGACAAAAGCTAGGAAGATGCAGGATTCACCTAAACAATGTTCTGACCCCATAACGGTTACCCTGAATTTGCCTCCTATATCACATACAGAGTCCCTACAGAATTCATTAGTCCAAGACCCATGGGCATATGTTCTATTAGAGAATAAAACCAGAGTAACCAGAGTTCCTAAGGAAAGGCCTAAGACAGATGATCATTGGAAATTAAAATTAAGTAAAACTAAATTAGCCTTACTAAACTATCCGAAGCCTACAGGCATTCTGTCTCATGAGGAACGCAAAATCCATCTTTGGAATGTACTAAGGGAATCTTTCCCTGGTACCATAAATAGTATTGCAGATCTAACACATGTCGAGTATCTACACACAAATAGCACTTGTGTAAGAGTAGTGGTTACATTTTGAGAACAAAGGACTACCGCAAAGGTGTACAATTATAGAGACAGGTTGAAGTGAAGAGGTATATATGTTACAAGATTCTTTCAAAATGTAGCACCACCAATATCATTGGTGCTATGTGCTGAACCCATCTCAAAAAACCCACAGGTTAAAGTTTGCCAAAAGCTGATTCACACTGGTCCAACTGATGATAACTCCACAGCTGCAGCCAAAATGAATACCAGTCTTGGGGCTTCCAAACCCTTGCCTTCAATGATCCCGGGAAAGGATCTTTTTGATGAAACTGAAAAAGACCTGCTACATTCTTTCAATAAATTATGTATAGCGACTCAAAATGATATCTTACTCAGATTAGATTGTTTACAAGCTTACTTACAAAAAATAATGGAAGGGACGAAGACCCAAATAGGGCAAAACTTGCTCTGGACCACCAGAATCAATAGAGCAAGCATATTATCATGAGTTAAAATTGTGGACCGAGAAACCACCCGGCCATCTCCATCAAATTTTTGCAGAAATAAATCCCCTTTTACAGAACTGTGAAAAAATAGATATAACTGAAACTCCTGCAATTATAACACATCCTATAGATACAGGCAAGGATACCACATCTGCATGGCTCACAATGAGAGAGCTTGGAGAAGGGGAATTAGGATCCCCACATAAAACAGCTGATATACCACCATGTAACACCATTAAGCCGTATACATCAAATGTAAGTAGAATAAATACCTCCTTGATTATTACTGAAGATGATTTGGAAGAACCTGCCACTCCAGAACTATCTGAGTGTTATTTACACCTTCAAACATAGTGTAACATGGTAGCTAATAGGACATCAGAGATTGTCAGCCTTTCAGTAATGGCCACATGCCCTTTGAGATGCAGAGAGGGCCACCCTTTAAAAGATAGCACTGCGGAATCCTCCATTGGTAAATCGGTAGACTGACATATGCCAGCCCAGAAGAATAGTCAATTAATCTTCCTATCCTGGAATATTGCTGGCTGGCGCAGTAAGTGCACCAACCAATAATTTAACAATTTTATAAGAAAATTTGACATCATTCTCTTAGAAGAAACCTGGGAATGTGAGAATTTAGAACTAAACGGTTTTGAGACATATTCCCTAAAAGCAGAACTTACTGTAAGAGGTGGTCGGGCTATGGGTGGCTTTGGGATTTTGATTTCTACCAAGTTGTGTCTCTCTGTAAATTGCATTAATTTACTGCAAAATGTTGCAATTACTATGGTTGTCAATCTAGGCCATGTTTCAGTGCTATTGGTTAATGTATACTTCCCTCCCTCCCGCCAAAGAAAACCAATCAAGGATAGGTGGCTTAAACTGCAGGACTTTATCAATAGTATAACTGTATTACATCCAGACATATCTGTAATAATGGCAGGAGATTATAATACGAGACTTGGACCTAGTGATGAGGCAATTTATAATCATTTTTGAGAACATCCCCCTGAAATAGAAAATAATCATTTGATACCCGTCAGGCAATCCAAGGACAAGATTTGCAATTTCTCCGGTCTTTGCCTCCTGCAACTAACAAATCACTTAGATCTACTGATATTAAATGGAAGCATTGAGGGAGACAAACAAGGAGAGTTTACATTTGTCTCCGGAAACGGAGCTTCAACAATAGACTACTTCATAGTATCACACAGCTTATTAAATGGGAGCTTGAAACTTAAGGTAATAATTCGAACCAAAAGTGATCACTTTCCTCTATTTATCTCTTTAAATTTGAGGGAACAAAATATACGTGCTGATTTAGTACCAGGATTAGATCTAAAAATGGCTTCTAACTTCTCTCGTGTAAAATGGACCATTAAACTAGATGAAGCTGTGAGCAAGTTTCTCACAAATTAAAAGAATCTCTTCTCTTAGAAAGTCCACCAGAACAGATCTTAAGTTCTTATATTAAGTTAATAGCACATATTCAAAGCTGTCTGTTTGCAAATAAAACTAACATACGCAATTGTCAACACCCAAGGACCAACCTTTGGTTTGATAAAGAATGCAGGACCCTAAAAAGAATGTGAGTAGAAAAATATAAGCAATACAGAAATCCTGATAGGACATCTTTACCAAAAGATTGGCTTGTGCTAAAAAAGAAATATAAACAATTAATTAAGGGGGGGGGGGGGCGGAAAGAATCAGGTGGTGAGAACTAATTGGCAAAGATTAATCGATGCTTCAAACACACATGACTCTGCCACATTCTGGAAACTAGTGTCCAAGGGCTGGC
The DNA here is from genome assembly GCA_026167975.1 of Phrynosoma blainvillii. Taxonomy (NCBI): domain Eukaryota; kingdom Metazoa; phylum Chordata; class Lepidosauria; order Squamata; family Phrynosomatidae; genus Phrynosoma; species Phrynosoma blainvillii. The sequence goes on from JANUYF010000003.1 coordinate 203,008,923, forward strand.
AAAATAATATTTACTGACTAGACTCCCACTTCTCAGTAAAAACGTGGGAAACATACTTTAGCACAATGTATACTGGAAGAAAAACAGGAGATATATTAAATACCCAGAATTTTGAAGACCTTACTACTTGGCTCCCTGTTTCAATATCTGAAATAGCTAGTCTCATTGCATGCCTGAAACCTGGCAAAGCCCCTGGATATGACCACATACCACCAGAATTACTAAAATCGAATGCTGAATGGTGGTCACCAGTTCTAGCTGCCTTATTCACACACATAAACCAGACAGCTTCCATTCCATCTGACTGGGGCCTTGCAATTATAATGCCAATTTTTAAAAAAAGGACAAAGATCTGACCCAGCCAATTATAGACCTATAAGTCTATTAAGCATAATCAGTAAACTGTATGCGAGCCACCTTCTAGAGAAACTACTGTGCTGGATAGAAGAGGATAACATTCTGAGCGAAGAACAAGCAGGATTTAGGCAAGGGCACTCATCTGTGGGCCAGGATATTATATTGCAACATCTACTAGACAAATACTCAGCCCCTGTGGGGGGGGACACTCTATGCAGTTTTCATCATAGATTTTAAATCTGCTTTTGATACAATTCCAAGAGAAAGATTATGGCAAAAAGTGGAGGCTACTAACATCGATAGATGTCTACTGATTCTTATACGAAGCCTTTATGATCAAACCTCTTTGAGAGTAAGATGTGACCAAGAAGGGCACTTGACAGATGTAATACACACATATAAAGGGGTAAAACAGGGTTGTGTATTGGCCCCTACTTTATTCAATGTCTACATCAGGAGTAGGCAACCTTTCCCCTTTAAGGGCCGAGGGACTTCAGCTCCCAGAAGCCTCAGCCATGTTGGCCAATAGTCCCATGTTGGCCAATAGCTCCTGGGATTCTGGGAGCTGAAGCCCCTCAGCCCTTAAAGGGGACAGGTTGCCTACCCCTGGTCTACATTGATTCATTAGTTAGAGCAGGGGTAGGCAACCTTTCCCCTTTAAGGGCTGAGGGACTTCAGCTCCCAGAAGCCTCAGCCATGTTGGCCAATAGTCCCATGTTGGCCAATAGCTCCTGGGATTCTGGGAGCTGAAGTCCCTCAGCCCTTAAAGGGGAAAGGTTGACTACCCCTGAGTTAGAGCATTGACCGGGGAAAACTTCCATCCACCTAAACCAGGGGCAACCTTTCCCCTTTAAGGGCTGAGGGACTTCAGCTCCCAGAATCCCAGGAGCTATTGGCCAACATGGGACTATTGGTCAACATGGCTGAGGCTTCTGGGAGCTGAAGCCCTCAGCCCTTAAAGGGGAAAGGTTGCCTACCCCTGACCTAAACTGTCAGGGAGATCTATATCTACACTTCTCTATGCTGATGATGCCATTCTTCTGTCTTTAACCTGTGTAGGACTGAGACATCTCTTAAGAACTTTGGGAACATATTGTAATACAGAACAATTAACAATCAACTATGAAAAATATAAAGTACTAATATTTACAAAAAAAATGTAAACATCGATGACAAGTGAACGGTCATCAACTTGAACAGGTCAAATTCTACAAACATTTGGGTGTAATTTTTCATTGTACAGGTTCTTGGAGAGCCCAAATCTCATATGCAATTGCAAATGTACAACAAAGTTACAAGTCACTAATCTATTTCTTTTATGGCAAAGGGGTGCAACATGTTCCCTCAGCTATACAGCTGTTTAAAGCAAAGATTCTCCCCCAAATATTATATGGTGCACAAATATGTACATTCAAAAATACTGCAGCCATGGAAACTGTTCAAACAAAATTTCTTAGAACTGTTCTCAGCCTCCCAAACTGTGTGCCAAATGTCTTACTTAGGCTGGAAACTGGTTTAATTTCCATTGAAGCACAAATATGGATATACAAATTAGACTTTTGGTTAAAAATTCTATTTACTCCCAAAGGTCTAGCCCCCTTGACTCTTTGTGATACATTCCAGTCAAGGTGGAAAAAAATGGTAAAGGAAAAAGTGCAATCCCTAGGCTTCTCACAATCTGTCATTATAGTCATGGGGTATGCAAAAGCCAAAGAAAACATCCATCAGCGCATACAGGACATAGAATTACAAAATCATATATGTGCAGCATCTGTACACTCAATTTTCAAAGACAGTGGGAGAGGCTTTGCCCTCACTGCATACTTGAATAATCTAACCAACCCAAAGTATAGGAAAGCCTTTACTTTGGCTAAATTTGATGTACTTCCATCGGCTCTATTAACAGGAAGATATAACAACAAACCTTTATGTGAACACTTATGTCCTTGTGGGTCTGGGGAGGTAGAATCTGTGAGACATGTTTTATTGTACTGTACTTTTTATCGGGATCTGCAGCATTGCTTTATAGCACCAATTTTACAAAAAAATACCAGGTAAACCTGATATATTTTATACTGATTATCTTTCAGCTGACCGGCAACCAAGGATCACAGCCAAAGTAGCAAGTTTTTGCACTGCTGCAATAGCCTGCTGACGAAAAATGGTGACTTAATTTTTTTCCTCCACTGTAGAACATTATACAAAGTCTTTGTACTGTGCTTCTTGTATTTTTTCTATTGTATTGTATAATACTTTTCTACTTTATATTGTATTGTATTGTATTGTTTTCATATTGTGCATGCTGGTCACTGACTGTAATAAATTTATTCAATTCAATATCTCAGATTGTCCATTTTAGTCATCATCACGCTTGCAGAAAGCATGGGATGAGTCCTTCCTGAATCTTTGTTTGCGAAGAAAAGCCAGAGAGAGAGAGAGAGATGTATTATATTTGCCTTCGGGTTGTTAACTTGTTGCTGTACGGATTACATTCAGAAACAAGTTAAGTGCTTGAAATTCATTTACTTTTGAACTTGCAGTCATTATAAATTTTCACTCTTAAATGTTCTATTGGTATTGGATAAATTTTGTTATATAGGATGAAGAGTGTACTAGTTGTTTCTTCTGCTTGTCACCTCATTAAAACTTTAATCAACATTTTTCATTTTTGGATATAGCCAGTAGACATTTATATGTTGTGATGAATTAACTCAAATCACAAATGCCAGTAGAAACACTTGCTCTCAACTTTATTTTCAAACCTAAGATAATTTGATTTACACTGTTTGTTGCTTGCTTTTAAGTCACCGTCTCTTCCTTCCCTTCCCCTTCTGTTCCCATACTTCAAAAGCATTTCTGGCAACTTCCCTTGTTCATTCCTGGGAGCCACTGGAACTCACTACTACCCCTCAACACCTACCAAAATGTTCCTGATGCAAAAACATGAAGACTGCTTTGTACTCTGCCTACAAAGAGGCCTGTGACCTCATAGGAATTGAGGCATACTGGATTGCAAGAGAAGGACTTTGCTGAGATGCAAATGGACTTTAAATTTCCTGGTCTTTGAAAATCTCCCAATAGCTACAAGGGCAGAAGGAGGAGAGGCCAGCCTGCAAAAGATACCCTCCATTTACCATCTTAATTAAGGACAGAAACATCAAAATGCAGGCATCTTCCTAACATCTCCATTTTTTTCTCCTGTTTGGTTTGTAACATCTTGCCTGGTGAAAATGCCAGTAGAGCTTCGAAAGCTTGCAACAACTATATTGTGCATTTTGGTTGGCCAATAAAGGTATCACTGGTGGATTTTTGTTTGAATTTACTACTTCTAGTGATTGGTTATATCCCTTAAGGTTTAAGCTACAAAATGTAGTGTGTTTGGGTGTGTGTTTTTTGTTTGTTTGTTTGTTTGTTTTTTTACAATGTCATCCTGTTTCATAGAAGGAAATTACTTTTAGGGTGTGAATCAGAGGAGGAAGAAAATGTCAGTGCCATTCTTTTTGTTGAGGCATGGAGTTATTACACTTAAGTTAATTTTCAAGGTAGCCAAGGAGTCTCATTTTTATTCTTCAGTCATCTCTTCAGCATTCTGCAGCCTCTCCAAGTTTCTGCACTTTAGTTAAAGCCCCAGAGAAGATATCATAAGATAATTCCTTTCATGAGACTTTTTGTAATCAGGAAGTACCAGAAGTCAATCCTTAAGAGTAAAGATAGATGACTCTAAAGTTAGAATCATCCAAGCCATTGTATTCCACCTATCACCATGTACAGATGAAAGAGCTGGACTGTGAAGAAAGTGGATAAAAAGAAAATCAATTCATTTGAGATGTGGTACTGGAGAAGAGTACTGAGGATACTATGGACAGCCAAAAAGACAAAGAAGCGGGTCATTGAACAAATCAAGCCTGAAATTTCCTGGAATTCAAGATGATCAAGTTGAGACTATCATACTTTGGCCACATCATAAGGCAAGAAGAAGAAGAAAAAGAAGAAGAAGAAGAAGAAGAAGAAGAAGAAGAAGTTGCCACTAGGTTTTTACATGATATTACAATATAATATGTGAATTCATTTAGTATGAATCAGTATGCAAAGGGATCTTGAGATTAACTGAGAGCAAGAATGAAGTTGGTAGCATAAGCTTTTGTAGACCTAGGTCTACTTCCTCAAATGCATCTGAGCAAGTAGACTTAAGTCCATGCAAGCTTATGCTATGAACATAATATATGAATTGTCAAATGAAGCTTAGAAATGTGGATAATCACTTATTTTATTGAAAAGCCTCAGATGTTAAGGCTGGTCTTGGACAAAGCTACCTGTACCTAACTAAACATATGGAACTTTGGGAACTTGATTCCCTTAGTAGGGCAGATTCTCCTAACACATTTCATTTCTGTCAATAATTTAAAACATATTTTTTAAAAAAACTTTAAATTTTATTTTTTTTAATTTTTTTTTAAAAAAACATGACTATCTCAGGGAAAAGTCTTTTGCAACTGAAATGTAAAGTAGTCAAAAGAGCAGAGATAAGAGGAGAAACAGCAAGGATTCTGTGCAAGGCAAAACCACCTCTCAGCAACATAACCAGAAAAGAAAGAAAAGCCATCAAGGACCTCAATTCAGACCCAGAAATCATTCTCCCAGCAGACAAAGGCAATGCCACAGTAATCATGGAAACAGAACAATACAAACAAAAAATCACGGAACTCCTGGGTCCTACAATATACAAAAAAACCCAACCAACAAAATCACCAGGAAAACCAACACCCTGATCAAAAACTCCTCAATTCAGCCAACCACAAGACAAAGTTTGTGCAAATCTGGGGCTCTCCCAACAAGACTGTATGGACTTCCCAAGATCCACAAGGATTTCATTCCACTCCGACCCATAGTGAGTACCATTGGATCCCCCACATACGATTTGGCCAAATTTCTGACCACACAATTACAAACCCATATAGGGCAAAAACCCCATTACATCAAAGATTTAACTCACTTCATAGGAAAAATAAACTTGAACTTAAACCTGGAAACATAGGGGGGAAGCAGAGGAGGGCCTCTGGGACACTGCGGGATGGTGTGCTGCTGGACTGAGGCATCCGCACCACGGCGCACCGTCGGCGCCCCTGAAAGGAGCTCTAAATCAGCGCTCCTTTCAGATGTCAGTGAAAGTGCGCCCCAAAAGTGTAGGGCGCACTTTCACTGACTTATCCTCCACAGCGTGTGTGGATGCTGTGGTGGGAGGTTGCCCTGGGAGCGAGGGCAACCTCGGGAGGAGGAAGGGGCGCCGAGCATGCGGCTGCCCCTCCTCTTCCCTGCCTCAGAGATGGCTCTATTAGCCGTCTGCCGAGGCCCATACTAATCAGCTTCAATGTGGTTTCCCTGTTCACCAAAGTCCCCATAATGGCCACCATGACATTCATCCGACAAATTTTTCCAGAGGACATCACAGCCCTGTTCAAACATTGCCTCACCACAAGCTATTTCCAGTGGGACAATGGATTCTATGTTCAGAGAGATGGGGTAGCAATGGGAAGCCCTCTAAGCCCAGTGATAGCAAACTTTTACATGAAAGACATTGAAAAACAAGCCCTGGAAACAGCACCAAAAAAGCCCACAACTTGGTTCTGATACATGGATGACACTTTCATTATTTGGAGCCATGGAGCAGAACATCTGGCTGTGGTCCTGAACCACCTGAACAACATTCACCCTAACATCCAATTCACTATGGGGAAAAAAAAGGGAAGGAACACTGCCATTCCTAGACATCCTAGTCAGCCGCAAACCAAACCAACATCTGGGTCACACAGTATACAGAAAACCTACACATACAGACAGATACCTGCACAAGAACCCCAACCATCACCCAGGACAAAAAAAGAAGCACAATAAAAACAATGGTAGACCGGGCAAAACTCATCTGTGAACCCCACTTCTTGGAAGAGGAATTGAAGCACCTAGACCAGGCTCTACAGGTGAATGGTTACTCCAGCTCAGACATCAGAAGGGCTGCCAGACCCAGGAAAACTCAGAGGAGTGAAGACAAGCAACCACCCTAAGGGAAGATATTGTTACCATATATCAAAGGAGTCACAGACAAAATAGGGAAAGTGGTGAGGAAACACAACCTCCAAATGATTTACAAACCAACCAAGAAAATCCAACAAATGCTGTGCTCAGCAAAGGACAGGAGACACCCTCTCACAGCCGCAAGAGTTTACCGCATACCATGCAGCTGCAGACAAGTCTATATAGGTACCACCAAACGCAGTGTCCAAACATGAGTCAAGGAACATGAGAGACACTGCAGACTGGGCCAGCCAGAAAAATCAACAGTAGCAGAACACATCATAAACCATCCTGGGCATAAAATGCTGTTTGAAAACACTGAAATTCTGGACCATGCCAACAACTATCAGGTCAGAATGCACAGGGAAGTCATCAAAATCCACAAACACTTGGACAACTTCAACAAGAAAGAAGAAACCCTTAAAGTAAACAAGGTTTGGCTAACAGTCCTACAAAATAGGAAAATCAGAACTCAGCAAATGCAAATGGGAAGCTAACCAGGGTCAGAGGCTTTCCCAGCAGACAATAGCAGACAATATCCTTGTTTGCATATCCTCCCACCGTGAAGCCATGCCATCAACAACAGAACAATACTCATTCAACAACAGAACAATACACAGTTTAGATGGGAATCACTCCTGCCTACCCAGGGTCTCACAGTATGTGTGTGTGTGTATATATGTCCTCTCTCTTCCATTCCAGCATGCTCTGAAGATGCCAGCCACAGATGCTGGTGAAACGTCAGAAAGAAACTCTTCTAGAACATGGCCACACAGCCCAAACCCCCCAAAAACAAACAAACAAACAAACAAAAAACATTCATATAGAAATTAAAAAAAATTTGATATAAAATTCCAAATGCTACCTGAAACTTATTTACTAAATATGACCAACAAAATAACAGACATAGAAGGAAAAAAACATTGGGAAACACTGATATATACGCTTACTTCTTCTACAGTTCTTATTGTGCAAAAATGGAAAACAAAAGAAACACCAACAATAGAAGATTGGTTACTAAAATCACTAGATACCATAGAACTTGATAAAATAACAAACTTGATAGAAGGAAGCCCCATGGATGTAACAAGCACAGACTGGGTAAAATTGAAAAAATATTGTAAAAATTGATGGACATGTAAAAATAATGTTTATAAAACTTAGAAACCCCTCAAAAAGCAATATAAGTACATGAAGACTAAGGGCCTCGGCAGACGACTAATAGAGTCGTCTTCCGGGCAGGGAAGAGGAGGGGCAGCCGCACGAGCGGCGCCCCTTCCTCTCCCTGAGGTCACCCTCGGAGTCGCCAGCCCTCCGCACGGCCGGCGCTCCGGGGATGACCTCACGCCGCGGCGACCGTACGCGCCGCGGCGGAAAAGACAGCGAAAGTGTGCCCGCCGCTTTTAGTGCACACTTTCGCTGTCTTGAGGAAGGAGCGCTGATTTAGCGCTCCTTCCAGGGATGCCGCCGGTGCACCGAGGTGCAGAGGCTGCGGCCCCGTGGCGCGCTGGCCCAGGGCGTCCTGGACGCCCTCGTCTGCTTCCCCCCTAAAGTCACAAAAACTAACTACAACAAAAAGGGAACTATATTATATGTCTTTACTTGCTCCAAAACCAGGTAATTCGATAGGATGTTTAAAAGTCAATTTATATTGTTTTAAAATGGAAAAAGAAGAAGAAACTTTGTTTTAAAATGTATTTCTGTAAATGTAATTAAAAGTATTTCAATAAAAAAATACTCTTTTTAATTCAGACAGATTTTTTAGCTGTTAAATCTCTCCCAACAGGTCATTCCACATTGGTCATTACAATGAAAATGTCCTCTTGTTGACAGTTGCCAATCTAGTTCTGGTTGACTGAAGTAAATGTCTCCCAGAGGACCTGAGTGTATGGGATGTATTTATAAAGAAGGTGATCCTATAAGTAACCTGGACCCAAACCATGTGGGGTTTTAAAGGTAATAGCAAACACTTTATACAAAGCTTCTGAGCAGAAAAAATAATAATATGTACTAGTCAATCCTATCATCATGCAGCACATGATTTTTATAATAAATAAATAATTTCTGTAGTATCCAATACAGCTTACTGGATTTAGGGGATTAGAATAATATGGTAACTATAAGTTATTAAGGCTTTTACACAGAGAATACTTTCAATGGGGACCCAGACTAGATGTGTCAAACAGCTACTGGGCAGCGGCATTAGTGGTGGTGGCACTGTCTGAGGATCTCTCACAGACAACGGCAACCAGAGCCATCATTTGTTAGTACTGTGCAGAAGGAGACAACATTATCTCCTTTTTTTACCATGGAAATCCTATAATGAGACAATCAAAAATGACAGAAGAGATAGTTCCAGAAGATGAAACTCCCAGGTTGAATGCTACACATTGAGCTACTGAGTACAGCAGAGGACAACTAATAATAATAATAATAATAATAATAATAAATTTTTATTTGTAGCCCGCCCCTCTGCTAGGCAATCGGGGCGGGGGACAGCAATAGTTAAAACAGAACAACGTTAAAACATTCCCTCTCCCCATAACCCCTACCTCCCCCCTCCCCATCCCCTTAAAATAGAATTAAACCAAAGAATAATTAAAATACAATATTAGTTAAATCAATAAATTAAAAACAAGATTTTCCGAGGAGACAGACAAATGGGGATAATAATAATAGTGCTATGACTAATGACCAAACTGGACTCGAGTTGGAAGGACATTCAGGTGCTCAGAGGTTAAAGAAAATTCTGAAGCTACATAACACATATTATTGGAACTTGGAATGTGAGAAGAATGAGTCAGCTAGATTTAGTAAAACAAGAAATGGGGCATATAAACATTACAATAATTTAGGTGAGCAAGCTAAAATGGACAGGACAGGAATAAGACAGATTATTACACAGTGTTTAACTCAGGAGGTTAAGAATAAACGAGGTGGCATTAATAATGAGGATAGATGTAGCAAAACCAGTTAAAGGATATAATGCAAAGTCTGATCAAATAGCAGAAGATTATCACACAGAGGCTTGCCATACTTAAAACATTGCTGGATCATCCCTAAAGTGTGAGGGTGTGATCGTCAGTTGTGCTTGCCTCTGTGATGAAATCATCATGGAGGTGTCCCCTCCCTTCTCCCATCATTGAAGTGTTCACAGAGCCACCATTTCTCTGCATAACGGGAACTTCCATTATTGACAAATGGCAGTTCTGTGAACACTTTAATGACAGGAGAGGTGAGGGGATGTCTCCATGACAATTTCATCATAGGAGACAAGTGCAACTGGCAATCACATCCTCATGCTTTAGGGACGATCTAGCAATATTTTAAAGATGGTAAGCCTCTGTGTGATAATCTCCTCAGTAAGACCTCAGTGAAAAAAAAATCAATGAAACCATAATCCGAGTTTATGCTACAACAACAAAGGCAGAAGAAGAAAAAAATATGAAAGATTCTGTGCTCAAATCCAGGAGGAAATTGACTACACACTAAAACAAGATGTGTTGATAATCATGGAAGATTCGAATGCAAAAATAGGAATCAGAGAATGAAACATTGTAGGAATTTTTGACTAGGATCAAGAAATGAAGCAAGAGAGCAAATGACTGAATTTTGCAAGGCCAATAATTTGTTGATTGCAAACACATTCCTTGAGGAACCAAAGAGATAACTCTATAAATCAACATTACATAATGGCCAATACTGAAATCAAATAGACTACATAATTGGAAGAAGAAAATGGAGAAGCTCCATTTATAAAGACTATAAATTATAGGTTATATTAGAATATTAGAATAACTTAAGTCAGATATTAGTCACTATTAAAATATTAGAACTAATGAAATGAAATGAATTACTCTTCTGAAGGTGTACAATGTATAATGAATCTGCGCCTGGTATTATTACTTATTTGTTTTTTATTATTATTATTCTTTTCCTTCTTTTTCATTTGATTTATTAGTTCTTATTGAAATGCTTCTATTATATTAGATACATTACGTTGCTTGATGTTAATAGTGATAGAATATAAGGTCAGGATAGATTATGAAAAGAATATAAACCAATGCAGGGCGGAGGAAGTAGATGTTTTGTAGTTTTGTAGTCGTGTTGTTTTGTTGTAACATGTCTTATGTGTTTGTTTTGTTATGTAACTTTTGTATGTAACTTATTGTATTGTACTATTTTTGTATGTTTTTTTGTTTTTAAATATTTCTAATATTTTTTTTTTTAAAAAAAAGAACCTTCTGCACAGGGACAAGGAGAACTACTATAATAAACAATGCAGAGAAATAGAGGATGACAACATGAAAGAAAAAACAAAAGATTTCATTGACAAAATCTTAGAAATCAAAGGAAATTGAAACAAAGAGTGGTGATTTTCTAGATTACAGGGAAACACATTACATTACCAGCAACATGGGAGAAATATTAGCAGAGGGGAACACTGAATGGGAAAAGGGAAGGCAACCTTCATTCTGGAGAGACTTGACTAATGGAGTACCTCAGAATATTGTTGGGCCCAGTGTTGTCCAACATCTTTACAAATGACCTGGATTATGACTCAGAAGGCACCCTAAAATCAATTTTTCATATGCTACCAAATTAGAAAGTCTATCTAGCAACTCAGAGGACAATATTACAATTCTAAATAACGTTGGCAGATTGAGGATAATACTGAGAAGTGTCACAAAACTCATTTTCAAGTATCTGTTGTGTCAAAATTGGAGCAAGCTGGTTTTCTGCTGGTGGGCTTCTCCTTTTCTGGAGATTTTAGAATAGAGATCATATTATTCTTTTTGGATGTGGTTTATTTGTTTTTTATTTGTTTGTTTGTTTGTTTCCTACATGGGAAGGGGTTGGACTAGGTGTTCCTGGTAATCTTTTTGGAAATCTCAAACTCTAGCTTGGCCATTGCCCCTAATAGTTATTGTTTCCAACATTTCTGAAGGGCAACTGCATGCAGAGGGTATTACAGTAATCTGAACGAGAGATTATTAAGGCAAGTGTCACTTTGGTCAGATCTGTTTCCCACTGAAAAGTGCAGCTGGCTGGTCAGTTAATGCTGGCCAGAAGAGCTGCAGGTCATTGCTGTCCACTGAATTTCTCTTGATTTTTGCAAATTCTAATATGAATTGGCATCATCAATGCATTCCACATTTTGTTGTTATTATTGCTGAATACCTTCAAATCATTTCTGACTTATCATGACTATTACATTTGATAAATAAAGGACTATCGCAGCTGAGAGATTTCCATTGCCAAGGAGGGATTCAATTCCTGCCCTCGGTCCTAATCCTAATCCAAGACATTATACCATGCTGGTTGTAGTACGGCAGTGGACATTCCACACTACACCATTCTACACTATGCATTTATCAAATGTTCTGAGACAACTCTTGGCTTTCCAGAAGTGGCTACCAGCAGCGGCGAAACCCAGGGGGCTTCAGGGGGGCATAAAAGGCCCGCAACTTACCACCAATTTACCACCATCCCTGGAGAACTGCAGAAGTGGCTAGTGGTGGCGGCGCGACCCAGGAGGCTTCAGGGGGGCAGAAAAGACCCACCCAACTTACCACCACCCCTGGAGAACTGAGGAAGTGGCTAGCAATGGCGGCGAGAGTAAGGAGGACTCAGGAGGGGGCAGCGGAGTGGCTGTTGAGGTGACGCGGGTGAGGAGACTGAGGAGGAGGCTCTAGTGCCTGCCAGATTTTTACCATCTCCACCTGGCAGTAAGGCAGCTGCGGAAGCAACGAGGCCAGGGAGGCCCAGGCAGTCCTTTAAAAGCCCGCCAGTTCCACCATCTCCTGGCAGTGGAGTGGCTGCGGCGGCGACGTGGGCCGGGAGACTAAGGCGGAGACGCTAGGGCCTATCAGATTCTTACCATCTCCCGCCAGCGATGCAGTCATGTCTAGATTGGGGTTTCAACCCTCTGATTCTTATGATATGATATGATAGGCCCTACCAGTGCTTGATAAAGAGGGCAGAGATTGGACTGAAATATCTAGCCTGCTCTAATATAAAGAAAAAGAGGCCATAAGGTTGTACAACATCTCAAGCTCCAACTCTGACTGGGAATCATCTGGGAGTGGGAATTGAAATTGTACAGGGGGAAAGGGAGGTATGATGGGAACAGATAGAGACAATGTTATAAAAGAAGGTGGGATCATTGTTTAATAACTATCCCACCTTCAGCTCACTCTGTTTCTCGAACTGGTGTGGGGAGCCTACCAGCCATTCCACAGAACCTTACCTTGCTCCTGTGCAATGCCAGGTCGGTCAAGAATAAGACTCATATTATTTATAGTCTCCTCTTAGATGAGGATGCCTACCTGGCTTGCTTTACAGAGACCTGGCTGGGAGAGGATAGCACCATAATGTGTACGCAGGCTCTCCCAGCTGGGTACTCCATTAGTGAGCAGGTAAGGAGAAGTGGGGGGGGGGTGGAGTGGCTCTGGTTACAAAAACAACTTGAGCTTGACCAGGATACCTATCTGGAACACAGTCCACTTCAAGTGTATGTACCTAAGCCTGCGGACCAGGGATAGTTTAGGGATTCTGCTAGTCTACCAACCACTCCGTTGTCTAGCAAACTCCCTGACCAAGCTGACATAGCTGGTCTCAGAGTTGCTGTTGGAGTTGCCCAGACTTGTAGTTCTGGGCAACTTCAACATTCCACTCGTGACCAGTTTATCAAGTCTAACAGGTGCGGCTCGGGAGTTCATGGAATCCATGACAAACATGGGCCTATCCCAATTGGTCACCGGGCCCACTCATTGTGCTGGTCATACCCTCGATGTGGTCTTTAGTACGGAACAGGAAAATCCATGGGTGGAGGTTATAAAAACCTCCGCTTTGTCATGGACAGATCATTTCCTGGTCAAGGTCGAACTAAGAGCCACAACTCACCCCTCCGGGGGTGGTGGACCTATTAGAATGGTCTGCCCTCAAAGGCTAATGGAACCAAATGGATTCCAGAGAGCATTAGAGGGTTTAATGCAGGGGTAGACAACCTTTCCCCTTTAAGGGCTGAGGGACTTCAGCTCCCAGAATCCCAGGAGCTATTGGCCAACATGGGACTATTGGCCAACATGGCTGAGGCTTCTGGGAGCTGAAGTCCCTCGGCCCTTAAAGGGGAAAGGTTGCCTACCCCTGGTTTAATGACTAGTAATGCTGGTGATTCTGTTGAAGATTTGGTTAATACATGGAATACTGATCTCACCAAGGCTATTGACACAGTCGCTCCCAAGCGTCCTTTCCAATCCACTTCAAATCGTAAGCCCTGGTATACAGAAGAGCTTAGGAGGATGAAGCGGGTTGGACAACAACTAGAGTGCTCCTGGCAGAAAACTCGACTCTTATCTGACGAGACTCATCATAGGAATTTTCTTGATTCCTATTGAGAGGCAATACATGCAGCACAAAGATCTTTCTGCTCTGCACGTATTGCGTCTGCATAGTCCCATCCAGCAGAGCTGTTTAGGGTGGTAGGGGAACTGACATGGGTTTCTCTTAACCTGACAACGGCCTGCTGTGATGCATTTAACAACTTCTTTGCAGATAAAATCTCTCAAATAAGAGCCGACTTAGATGCCAGTATTGACACAGAATCTATAGACGAGGTATCCGGCAATTCTGTTACTGAGATTTTACTGGATCAATTTCAATCTGTGAGTACCAATGACATGGACAAGCTCCTTGGTAGAGTGAGGAAAACTACCTGCCCCCTCAATCCTTGCCCATCATGGCTAGCCATCCAGGGAGGGGATGCGTTAAGGGTGTTCCTTAAGGACATCATTAACACATCCCTCAGAGAGGGCTTAGTTCCACCCTGTTTGAAGGAAGCAGCGGTTAGGCCACTTCTGAAAAGCCCTCCCTGGATCCCCTGGACATGAATAGTTATAGGCCGGTCTCGTTATTACCATTCCTGGGCAAAGTGATCGAGAGGGCGGTGGCTCTTCAACTACAAGCTGTCTTGGATGAAACCGATGATCTAGATCCATTTCAAACTGGCTTTAGGATGGGATTTGGAGTTGAGACTGTCATGGTTGCCTTGACTGATGATATGCATTTGAGCATCGACAGAGGTAGTGTGGCCCTGCTGGTGCTCTTAGACATCTCAGCGGCTTTTGATACAATCGATCACAACATCCTCTTGGATCATTTGAGGGGGCTGGGAATTGGAGGCACTGCTTTTCCTTCCTCTCGAGCAGATCCCAGAGGGTGTTGCTCGGGGACAGTAGCTCCGCTAGGAAGGAGCTCAAGTGTGGCATCCCGCAAGGCGCCATACTGTCCCCAAAGTTATTCAACATCTATATGAAGCCGCTGGGAGATATCATTCAGAGACATGGGGTTGGGTGTTATCAGTATGCTGACGACACCCAGATATACTTCTCCATGTCCTGGTCATCAGCCTTAGCTCCCAATGGTGTCTCTCCTCTCAATGACTGTCTTCGAGCGGTAATGGACTGGATGAGGAAAAATAGATTGAAACTGAATCCAGACAAAACGGAGGTACTTACAGTAGCAGCCCCAAAACCAGGTATTGGGATACAACCTCCAGTCCTGGATGGGATCACACTTACCATAAAGGACTGTGTTCGCAGTCTGGGGGTGCTCCTGGACTCGTCCCTTCATATGATTAATCAGGTGAACGCAATGGTAATGAGCGCCTGTTATCAACTGTCTGATACGCCAGCTGTGCCCTTTCCTGGAAGTAAGGGATCTCAAAACTGTGGTACATGCTTTGGTAACCTCACATCTGGATTTTTGTAATGTGCTCTACATGGGACTACCCTCATGTTTGGTTCGGAAACTTCAATTGGTGCAAAATATGGCAGCCAGGTTGGTCTCTGGTACATCTAAAAGAGACCACATAACACCTGTTCTGAAGTCTCTTCACTGGCTGCCTATTAGTTTCCTGGCCCAGTACAAGGTGTTGGTTATTACCTATAAAGCCCTAAATGGCTTGGGCCCAACCTACCTTCGAGACCGCTCCTCCCGTACAATCCGCCCCGCACACTTCGGTCCTCTGGGAGGAATCTGTTACAGGTAAATAAATCTAGACTGCCACTTCCCAGAGGGCCTTTCTATGACCACTCCCAGACTATGGAACGGCCTGCTGGACGAGATCCATCACCTACCAACTTTAGACATCTTTAAAAGGGCAGTCAAGATGTATCTCTTACAGTAGACCTTTCCTGATTAGTCCTCCCAATCAGAGAACCTGTCCCCTGTGCCTCTTTTCCCTCCATTCCAACCGCTATTATATACTTTGCTGCCGTGATTAATTTATTAACTGGTAAAATTTGTTGAAATTTGTTTTAAACTGCTTTTAAATTTGTTGTTGTTTAATAAATTTTTAAGGGTTGGGAGGGCTGGGGCTTAGGGCTGATTTTACTGTATTGTATTTTTATGTTGGAAGCCGCCCCGATTGCTATGCAGAGGGGCAGGGTACAAATAAATTTATTATTATTATTATTATTATTATTATTATTAATTTAACCAATATATGACTGAAATGCAAATGACTGAAGTGACAGATATTTCTGACATTTAGAAATGTCTTTTGAAAATAACTGTGTTAAAATACATTTCAATGTTTTTCTATAGCATTTTAAAATTGTGCAGAATAGTGGGAGAACTGTATATGATGCACATGGCATTGACAAGACTTCTTTTTTTCTTTTCTTTTGAGATACAGATAAACTTAGAAAGTACTAGGATGTTAGAATGTGAACCTTTGGTTCAGTGGGGATACAGAGGCAGACTTTCTTCTTATTACAGTGCTGATAAGGCACAAAATGTGAAGAAACATGTCAAAAATGCCACAGTGCATAACCTGGAGAATTAATCATAATGAATGTGTGGAATCTCCAGCACCAACCATATTATGACTCATAGATATTGGTGCATTTCAGTGATCAGATCTCAGATCAACAACTATGACAAATGTAGTTTTGGGATTATAGCTTTGAGCTTGAATAGAAGATTCTGTGTCATTCCAAAAGAGACATTACATGATGTTTTTGTTGTTATATCTTATTTTTGTATGATTCCAAAATAAAAGTAGGTTAATCCATGAAAACAAGATGCCATTTGTGTACCCTTCATATAGCGATAGCCAAGGGAGCATCTGACAAAGTTCACATTGCCATTTTCCCTGCAACACTAGAGAATAAGCTCTTTGTCAGACTATTTGCAGAGAGAAATTAATGGCCAAAAGTTCTTTGCTGTTTTCACCATTTGCTGAAGCACATGTCATTTTACAGAAAGATGAATCAAAGGGACATACTTGATCAAAGATTATATTGCAGTTCCAGATGTCCCTTGATGAAGCAAGATACAGAGCTTGATTAGTTAGGCAGACAAAATATATTGAAGAATATAAATGTATGTGGCCTGTCATGACATCCAGATTATTTTCTTTTTAAATTTATTATTATTGATATTTAAAATAGGACAAACAAAGCAATTACATCACACAAATAACAGTCACACAATTTTTCACATTAATTAATTACAAACAACATAATTATTTAGAATTTCCTTCATTTGAAGGTTTGGCTCATATTAAGTCTATCAGGCCTTCACTTCCTTCTCATTTCCTTTTCCTCTGTCTCTAAGTAGATTTTCTCACTCACCTTGTTATTTGCCCTCCAGATTTCTTTGTACCAAACACTAGGTCTATTGAGTAGTTTGTATACAGCTTTATATGGAACATTTAATTTTTTTTTCAAATGTTTTAAAATGTTCCATGTACAGCTATAGACAAAGTACTCAATAAACCTACTGGTTGATAGGATGGGCCCAAAACTTTGGGCATAACGTCCACAGAATATATATGGGGAAAATATGGCCAAAACATATAAAATTTACTTTGTATAATGATTTTTAAAAAATCTACATAAGGCATAAAACACCCACAGTAACGGTATGGCAAATCAAATTATATGAGCTAATAACAATTGATAAACTGTGAATGTATATAGCAGGAAAATCATTACAACAATATGAAAAAAAATGGGAAGAAGTACAGAACACACTTGGAAAAAGATAATTAATAATAATAAATAAATAAATTATTATTTTGTAAATAAATATAGTATAAGGATGATGTATAATAATGATGATGTTATAATAGTAACAGGGCTATATAATTATAATTTGAAATGTATTATGCTATACAAATAAAAATAATAAATGGAAAAAAATCTATATAAGGTGATGTACAGATGGTATTTAACTACAAATGTCAAAAATGTCTTGCAAAATTTCAAACGAACACTGGAGATGTCAACTCTTTTTTTTTCTCCCCTTTCATATGTGGTAGACTTGTAAGAAGGCAAAAAGTTACTGGCCTAAGGGGGGAAGCAGACAGTTAAAAGCACCGTTTTGGGGGCAGGGAAGGGGAGGGGAAGCTGCACAGTGGGCGCCCCAACCCCTTCCCCAAGTCGTCCTCGGAGCAGCTGGCCCTCTGCATGGCCAGCGCTCCGAGGATGACCTCCCGCTGCAGCATCCATACACGCTGCAGTGGAAAAGTCGCCGAAGGTGTGCCAGCAGCCTTTTGTGGCGCACCTTCAGCAACTTGTGGAAGGAGCGCTAATTTAGCGCTCCTTCCAGGGGCGGCGAAGCTGTGCCGCGGGGCCGAGGTGTGGGGATACCTCAGCCCTGCAGCACAGCTTCCCGGGGCGGCCCACAGCTGCCTGTCTGCTTCCCCCCTAAGATTTATATTTTAATCTAAATGGCCAAATTAAAAAAAATGTTACATGTAGATTTTGTAACATTACCAGAAATGTTTTTGTTGGGTCTTATTGACAAAGAACAGGAGAATAAATATGGATTACTTCTTCAGTATATGACAGCAGAGATAATACTAGCAGAGAACCTCACAGACCTGGAACAACTACTAAGGAAGATCAAAGAAGAAAGTGCAAAGGCAGGCTTAATGCTGAACATAAAGAAAACAAAAATAATGATCACAGAGAACATACACACATTCAAATTAGATAATGAGGAAATAGGAATAGTAAAAGAGTTTTCATATCTGCGATCAAACATTGATTGGAACAGGGACTGCAGCCATGAAATCAGTAGACAATTAAGAATGGAGAGGGCAGCTATGAAAGAACTAGAAAAGATCCTGAAATGCAAAGACATACAACTCAGCACAAAATCATACAGGCCATCGTATTCCCTATTACCATGTATGGATGTGAGAGCTGGACAGTCAAGAAAGCAAATAGGAGGAAAACCAACGCATTTGAGATAATGTGGTGCTGGAGAAGAGTGCTGAGGATTCCATGGATAGCCAAAAGGACAAACAAATGATTCCTAGAGCAGATCAAGCCAGAGGTATCTCTAGAAGCCAAGATGATAAGACTTATATTGTCATACTTTGGACACATAATGAGAAGGCATGAATAGTTGGAAAAGACAATAATATTAGGAAAGGTAGAGGGAAACAGAAAGAGAAGAAGGCCACATGGTAGATGGCTGGACTCCATTAAAGAGATCATGAGTATGAATTTGCAGGAGTTGGTCAGAGCAGTGGAGGACAGGGGATCTTGGAGATGTCTCATCAGCAAGGTTGCCATGGGTTGAGATCGAAACAAAGGCAGTTAACCAAAACAAACAACCTCCCCCCAAACCACAAACCCAAAACCAAATATGACAGCAGAAACTAGAATATTCCTTTCTCAAATGTGGAAATGGACTGAAGCATCAATGACAGAAGAATGGATTGATAAGGTTGAGGAGTCAGCCCAAATGGCCAAATTAACATGGGTTTTAAATGATAAGGCAACTGAAGATTTTCTGGAAGACTAGAAAGCATTCATTTTTTTTTTTTAAGTAATAAAATCTAATGATGTAATAATCTGTGGTTATGGTTTTTAGCAGGATTATTTAGCTGGATTTGTAATGGTGAAAGAATAATGTTTTTATTCTTTTTTATTTTCATCATGGTTATTACTGGGGGCAGAGTCCTATTATATGGCTTACTTTTTCTTTTCTCTCTTTTTCTTCATTCTGTTCTTTTATTTTGTGAATATTACTTTGATGGTATATTACTTTTATTTTAAATTAGATTGTCCTTATTAATAATTAAGGCAAAAGTAAATAATTAAAAACATCTTATCTATGTATTCCCTTTACTGATATTTTATGTTTTTAACAGTCTATGGCTTCATTCACACTGTCAAAATAATCTGATTCAACACCACTTTAACTGCCATGGCTTAATGCTATAGAATTTTGGGGTTTGTAGTTTGTTGTGACACCAGAGCTCTCAGGGAGAGATGACTAAATATCTCACAAAACTAAAATTCCAAGAATCCCATATCATTGAGCCATGGCAGTTAAAGTGGTGTCAAACCAAATTATTTCGGCAGTATGGATGCACCCTAAATCTTGCCTTGCTAACTCATATGGTCTTTTAAAACTAAGTTCTATAAAGAAAGACACCCACTTTTCCTGAGGGAATGCAAATAGTTTACTTTAGGAGAATGTTCAGTACCCACTTTTTCGGACAGTACATTCAGCTCTCCATATGAATAGATTATTTATCTACAGAGTCAACCATCTATAGTTTGAAAATATTGATAAAATATATATAAATTCCAAAAAGCAAGCCCTGGTTTTGCCATTGTATATAAGGGAGCCTTGATTTTGCCATTTTACTATGCCATTGTATTTAATGGGATTTGGGCATCCACAGATTTATGTATCCACAGTGGGTCCTAGAACCAAACCCCAATGGATACCAAGGATACACTGTAGTACTGAATGTAGGAGGTCTGGTCTTTGAGTAGGAGATGGCATTGCAAAGAAGTCTTTAATTTGTGTCACAGTTTCAGAAGTTTGAGAAAAGAGCTAGTCTGCCTTCACTTCTATATAAATTCTTTTCCAATGAAAAGCATAGACTCTGTCTTATGCCAACTCAGATTTATTGTCTGTTTACTCTAATTTGTGGTGGCTCTTCACTGAGTCTTGGGATAAAGTCTTTTTTTTTTTTTTCATCTGCTACCTGATGGTTTTACCTGGGGATGCCAGAACTGAACCTGGGCTCTTTGACATACAAACCTTGCATTCTACTACTGACTGACAGTCCTTTACCTGAAGTTGATGATCAGGTTTTGGAGTGTGTGCATAGGGTGGGTAGGTTCTGAGTAAAATAATATGTGTGCTTTGAGTGAGGGGTAAACAAAGTTCTCAGTAAGTGTGAAAGGCTTTCTTTTAGATACATCCAAGATTAAAATTACAAATATATGGGGGAGAGGAGAACCCAATGATTTGTTGTAATTATTTCATTAGCCTAGCTTTGTCAATACAACGTGGGTAATTTATGTTACTAGTAATTATAACAGTGATACCACCTCCAAGGCCTGAGTAAATCCTATTTCAAGATTAGGTAAATAAAACTAGAATAACACTAGTCCTGTTTCAAGGTTATGCAAAGAAAACTAGAATAACACTAGTTTTCAAAGAAGCAAAGTCAGAAACAGTGAGTTGAATTGTTCAATACATTGAATAAATGGTTACCTAATATTAATAGGATCCTAGGAGTAAATCACTGAAGAAGTTTTTGGATGAAGGAGCCATCTGGGCTTCCATGGTATGGATTTTGTCTAAACTTAGTAACTGTAACTGCTTGCCACCTGGTAAAAGGACATGTGTTTTATAACTGAAAGTAGTTCTCAAAGACCACTTAGATTAGAATTGGGCCCAAGTTGACACACTATCCCCCTCTCCCTAATTTAGCAGCAGCCATTAAAGCTATTATCTGGGTTGTTGATAGACCAATATTTATTTTGTGATGTACTGTCTGCCTGTTTTTACCCT
Source organism: Phrynosoma blainvillii (assembly GCA_026167975.1). Lineage (NCBI taxonomy): Eukaryota > Metazoa > Chordata > Lepidosauria > Squamata > Phrynosomatidae > Phrynosoma > Phrynosoma blainvillii. The sequence continues at coordinate 203,030,187 of JANUYF010000003.1, forward strand.
GTCCAGACCCCAAGAGGCCCATACTCCAATACAATACAAGTGTGTACAAGATTACAGCTTCATTCTCTTTCATTCAGAAGGACTCTGATCATCCTTCTGATCATTCAGAATAAATCTATCTCCACCCACCTTTGCTTGATCATAAAACCCCTCTTTTCCTGATCCTAAATTAATTTTTAAAAACCCACATAACAAAGATGAGTGCATTTACTGAGTGTTCAGACTAAACCCAGTCATGATTTGATGTGCTGGGTTGATACAACGTTTCATTATTCAAATTCCTATATGTTTCATCTAAGCCCATCAATCCATTTAGACTACACTCAGACTTTGTGGTTAAACTTGCATTCAGCCTTTGGTGTTTAAATTTGGAATTTATATTATTTCTTTTCCCATGCTAGATCAATGCATGTACGGCTTTCATCAACGGGGGAACTGTTCACCAACAGCTCTTCTTCTACTTCTAAGCAAGATTATCACTTTAAAAAAAAAAAGCTGAATTTGGGCCTCTGCAGACCATCCCAAAGGGCCAGCCTGGAGGCAGAGTTGGGTCCAGGCAACCACACGCCAGCTGTCCCAATCCCACACTGATATTGTCTTGACACTGCATGCTATTACGCACAGTGTGCAGCATTAGGATGCCCTTCCAGTGCAGCGTTCGAACATGCTGCACCAAAAAAGGTGCTGAAGAGCAGCATGCTGGCTCTTAGGGCGGCCTTTTGCTACCCCTAAAAGGAATGGCATTTTGCTGCTTTTTAGGGGGCAGCAAAAGGGAGGATCGGGACCACACCATGGGGTTGCCACGGCCCTGATCTGCTGCTTCCTGGGGTGGTCTAGAGCTGCCCATTTGCAGTCCCCTCCGTTCCTGGGTTTCTAAGACAATCCTCTCTCTCCTACATCTGTAGAAGATGAAATACGTTATACTGTTTATCTTCCTAGTTTTATCTAAAAACTTTATTTTACTAATGGTGAAAGCTTAGGAGCAGAGCCAAGAATAATGTGGTAAATTCTCTTGTAGGACAAGTTATTAAAAGAGACAGTTTGACTAAATTTATGCCTGAATGAAAAAATGACTACAGTTAAGAATAAGGTGATGTGCTCATGCCCATGCTTGTTTTCTGTAATGAAAAAAATTAACCTAATTAAACAATAGTTAGTCCTTACAGTAATTAAAAGCTCCTGAAGGCCTGAATCCAATAACTATTCCCAAATAAGGTATATCACCATTTGGTATCAAATTCATTAAGTCTAAAATATCTGGGACTACCAATAGGATTCAAACTGAGATCTGCACCTAAATATTACAACTAGCCTGCTTGCAGTATGTAGCAAACATTTTGGCTTCTTGTGGCAACACTGAAAATCAAATTAAAGGCCTTCACTAGAGGATTCAGTATAAATGGCTCTTTTTAAACTCTATATATGGAGAGGAGGGGAAATTGATTTCAACCTCATGGGAGATAACATTCTCTCAGTGTTTGCAACTTTTGCACAATTCTTGCAATTTCATCAATTTAGCTCTTTGCTGAGATGTTTTAACTAAGGAAATGTGACTCTCTGGTAGGCAATTCAGGAGTGTGACAGTTCATTCTGAAATGGAAACTTGCTGTGTTCCATCTTTATATTTTTCATAGTGGAGAGAGGATTTCTTACATTACAATACTTTAGTATTTTATCTCTAAAAGTGTTCAGGACTTACTGGCTATTTTGTGCTCTGTGCATGTGGTTTCTTCTCTGTTCTTTGATGCATATATTTCAAGTGATCCACCTATACAGTTTCAATGGAACTGTGATTAAAACTATCTGAAAAGGAGTCTCTAAACTTATATTTGCATGGCATTCATTATCTGAAGTGTGAGGCACACCCTATGAATGCAGATGACCATTGTAAACAAGTTTGTATTTTCCCATGCTGTACATGCTACCATTTGGAACGGCTAATCTCTAGGGCCGCAACTCCACTCTAACCCTGTCCTGACACTCTTTTAGTGAAGTGTGCACACATGTTGTGCCAAAAGGGCATGAAAAAGCCACTGCCATGGCTGAAAGCATGCGATTGTCACGGCCCTGATCCACCATGACTCTCACAGGCACATCTGCAGGGAAACAGGTGAGAACCTTCACAATGGCCACCCAGCTGTGGAAATCCCTTCTCAAAGAGGTTAGACTGGCAACTTATCTATTCTCTTTCCAAAAATAAATTATGATGTTTTGCTTTCACAGGCTTTTGATTGTTTTGGAAGAATAGACTTTGTACATTTTGCTGAATTTTATATTCTGTATTTTTGGTGCACCCTTTTAATAGTTTATGTTTTTAATTGATATATCTTTTGAACTTTTTTATACATTTTAACACTTTTTTTAAAAAAAATCAGTTGTAAGCCTCCTTGAGACCCAAACTAGGGAAACGTAAAGTTGTTGTTATCATCAGTTGGCAGGGCAGTGCAAACAATCACTTCACACTATGGAAAAGTACCACTTCACTAATGGTTATCTCTTTGTGATGCTTCTTTACAAACTCATAGATATTCACCAAACACCTAATTTCCAAAATAGTCTAGCTTTTAGTTGAGCAATGTTCATATGGTGACATTAGAAAATTGACTTGTTAAAAATGGAAGTCACAGAATCTACAAGCCATTCCAGCTAGTAAATTGTGGCAGATGTAGACAAAAAGGACAAATTTCCCAAGCTCTTGGGGGAATGTCACCATTTATTGAGCTAGTAGCTCTATATAACTCTACTCTCTCTTTCTGTTGTAGTAGGATAATTATAGTAGTTTACCAAAGGTAACCTTGTAATCACCTAAACATGGATCACACCTAGGATGGGTTTTAGTTTCAGTTTATACTAATGTCACCCCATATGTGAAAGCTGCCTGCTAGAGTCCCTGAACATTCCCATGAGATTCTTATGTGGATTTACTAAGAAGAGACTATTGTCCATAAGGAAGATCATATGATTTCCTTATTTTGTTGTTGTTGTTAACCACCCTTGAATTGATCTTAATCCATAATGACCCTGTGGATGAGACATCTCCAAGACTCCCTGTCGTCCACTGTTCTGCTTAGTTCCAGAAAACTCATTCCTGTGATTTTTTTGATAGTGTCCACCCATCTACTATGCAGCTTTCCTCTCATTCTACTTCCCTCCACCTTTTCTATCATTATTTTTTCGAGTGAGTTCTCATGATATGTCTGAAGTACGACAGCCTCAGTTTTGTCATCTGGGCTCCCAGGGTGATTTCTGGCCTGATCTGCCCTAGGACCCATTTGTTTGTCATTTTGGCTATCCATGGAATCCCCAAAACTCTTTTCCAGCACCATATCTCAAATGCATTGATTTTCTTTCTGTCTTCTTTCTTAACTGACCAGTTTCACATCCATACATGGTAATAGGGAATATAATGGTTTGTATGATTCTAAATTCTGTACTCAGATATATATTTTTCATTTTAGAATCTTTTCTAGTTCTTTCATAGCCACCCTTCTTATTCTTAATCTTCTTATTATTTACTGACTGTCGTCCCTGTTCCTATCAATATTTGATTCCAGGTATGAGAATTCTTTTACTATTTCTATTTCCTTGTTATCAAGGTTGAATTTAGGTAAATCCTTGGTGGCCATAATTTTTCTTTTTTTAAATTTAGCATTAGGCCTGCCTTTGTACTTTCTTCTTTGATTTTCTTTAGTGATTGTTCCGAGTATGTGATGTTTTCTGCTAGTTGTATGGTGTCATTTGCATATCTTAGTTTGTTGATATTCCTTCCTTCTATCGTCACTCCTCCTTTTTCTGTATCCAAGTCTGCTTTTGTATGATATTTTCTGCATACAAGTTGAACAGATAGGATAAAATGATGAAGCCTTGTCTGAGCCCTTTGCCAATTGGGAACCATTTTGTTTCTCCATGTTCTGACAGTATCCTCTTGTGCTGAGTACAGACTCTGCATCAGGACTATCAGGTGTGTTGGCACACCCATGTTTTTAAGGGCATTCTATAGACTTTCATGATCTATGCTGTCATAGATTTGCTATAATCTATAAAGCACATGCTGATTTCATTTTGGAATTCTCTGGTATGTTCCATTAGCCACCTTATGCTTGCAATGTGGTCCCTAGTACCTCTTCCTTTCCTGAAACCTACTTGGTCCTCTGGGATTTCTCTCTCCATGTATGGTCAGAGTTTATGTTGCATAATTTTGAGCATAATTTTGTTTGCACGGGAGATTAATGCTATGGTCTTATAGTTGCTGCAGTCTTTTGTGTCTCCTTTTTTGTAGATGGGGATGTATATTGACTGTTTCCAATCTGTTGGTCATCCCATATCTGTTGACATATGTTGGTTAGCACTAGAGTTGACTCCATCAATGTGGACTGCAGCAGTTCAGTTGGAATACTGTCTGTTCCTGGTGATTTGTTTTTCGCTATTTCTCTCATTGCAGTTTCCACCTTGTTTTTTTAGAATTTGGGGTTGATCTTCATATCACTCTTCATTCCATGTGTCCTTCATTTGTCATCTCTTTAATATAACTCCTCTGTGTATTGCATCCAATGTCTTTTTATTCTTTACTGATATTGAATTATGTTATTTTTACTGTCATACAGCAGCCAAGTCCTTAATGTGATTTCCTTTAATTACCCAAATCTTGTGGAATAGGTCTGTCATTCTTTCCTTTTTGGTGTTGTCTTCTATTTCCCTAGATTGGTTATTGTAGCAGTTTTCTTTATCTTTTTGCACTAGCCATTGTACTGTTGCATTCATAATTCTATTTTGCTCCTATCTCCTTTTTGTTTTTCTTCTTTTCTTACCTTTATTGCTTTTAGCATTTTATTTGTCATCCATAGTTTCTTCTCTTTATTTTTTCCTCATTACAAGATTTTATAACATGCATTTTATTATTCCTGAGAAGAGAAGTTCATCCTGAATGACACTTACATTAAAAAGGAGGATAGAGTAATGGACCTTGGCCTTGATATTAAGCCTAAAATTGAAGCTAAGATTGAAATTGTCCTTTTAAAGGCAAGTAAGGGGCAAAACAGACATCCCCAAAGGAGTGCCATTACACTCTCCTATATATATATATATATATATATATATATATATATAGCCATATATATATATATAATGCCATCACACATCATTTATATATAATTTTGTGTGTAGACCTGTACCATATTTCCAAGATATCTTATTATGTAAACATATGCAAATACAGATATTTCAAATTCCTTTTAAAAAATCCAAAATCCCAAACATGTCTGGTTCTAAGCATTTCAGATAAGGGAGACTCAACCTGCAATAGTACCTTAACAGTGTTCTTGCAATATCTCTATACATCAGAGGAGAAAGATTAGTTCTCTAATAAACTTGTCTGTGGAATGAGAAGACCAATGAGTAAAAAGAACCCTCCCCGCCCCCCGTGACACATCGGCAGGGGCTCTGTGTTGTGCCAGCCAAGTGAAAGTTTCCGACACCACGATTGGCTGGGCGGGCAGGAAGTCCTGCCCTTACTGCACCACCCAGCCAATCAGGGGGGGGATCTCGCGAGATTACCCGTGAGATTTGGGCACTATATAGCCCTCGGCTGCCATGTGGCAGCAGCCATTTTGCCCGAGAAGTCGAGCGACCCAATCCACCCACCCTTAATTAGCAGCTGTTATTATTTACTCTTAGGCTTCGGCTGGTCGCCTTCGGAGCTGGGAGGGAATTTTTCCCAGAGTTATTGTAACCTGGGTTTTCGCCATACCTGAGAATAATAATAATAATAATAATAATAATAATAATATAGTGTGGGTTTGCATAATGCCATAGTTGATTTCATCATTGTTGTGGCGATTTACTCAAGTGCTGTTACAAATTGCTTATTTTGTCACAACTTGAGATCAGGGTCTTGATTGGTTAATTTTCATATAAATGTCTTTTGTAAGTTATGGCGGGCAGGGACCCACCCACCCCCCGGGGATAATTCAGTTAATTGAACTTACCAAACTGAATTAATTAATGTGAATGAAAGGTATATGTCATTGGGTTAACTAAATTCTCTATGATGTCAAAAACCATCTTGATGACATCATAACTTGTTTACGTGATATGTTTAATTATGATGTCATTTCCGGTGGAGGGGTATGATTTGTTGAAATTGTGTAACTAATTTGAACAGGACGTTCTTAACAAATGTTGTGCTGGGCGTGGTTTACCCGACAGATGCTCCAGATATGCTCATGGACACGTGTGTCAAGAACGAAAATATGATTAATTGAGAACTTGTAAATAAAAAAAACTGTTTTAAGATCTTGTACAGATAAAATAAAGTTGTGACCAGTTTATTACCCAAGAAAAGGCGTGCGGAATCTTTTGTGCCGGTGCAACTGCTCTTTTTTACAGTTTGCATTTCATGTGAGAATCTACCAGAAGCTGAAATCTACTCAATTCCACATATAGACATGTATCCTGTATACTAATTGTCAGGTATTGTCAAATGCTGCCTGTTCCATCATGCTACCTCTCAGATACTGTCAATATGTATTGCTTCATGTCTGACAGATACTGTTGATTGGCAGAAACACCCAAATACTGACTGCTACATGTTAGATAATGTCAAATGTTGACTGGAATTGCATGTGAACTGTCAGATTCTAACACACACTGCTTGCTAATGGTCACCTTCACAAATGGTGATGATATTACTTCAGTAACATCTTCATTAACTTATCTACACACCAATATGGAGAATTTTTGCTATTAAGTTTACAAAAGGTAGGTTCACAGAGACTGGGGTATTAGACCAGAATATCCATTTAAAATCTTCATTCCTACACACTGCTAGGACATTCACTGAAGGTATACTGCATTTGTCTCAGCTGACACAGTATATAGGAATCAGAGAGAGGGATTCTTTCTATGAATATTGATGTTATTTTTATTTTTATCTGTCACTAAGCTGTAGCAATCAAATAGAATGAGTTGCTTAAACAACTGGAACTATTGCTGCTCAGGTGAGTCAGTAATGTTCACTTTCTGTTGTATTGACTTGCACTGATCATGAAGGGACTAGTTACTGGTGCCCTTGCATGCCCATTGACCCATCTTTGTCACTATATATAACCCATCTTCTACCATTTTGTGCTGGTAAAATAGCTGCTACCCTACATGAAATGTCCCCCCTCCTTTCTAATCACACAAAATTATTCTGTTATGTGCTACTCAATAGCTCACACTGTTATATCTTGATTTGCCCCTTCTTATGTCCCTAAATTGCCAAATTTGATTGTCTACAAGATCCCCATAACTATTTGATGCAATTGTAGGAATGGGGGATAGTCATGTGAGACTCATTGACTAAACCAGGGAATTGAGTAAAGCACTAGAAAGGATTAAAAATTGTCCAAATGCCCCAATGTTGTCATCACAATATAACCCTCTCTTACAGAGTATACTAGTATGTAGTTTTGCCAACTGACCTTACACAGAAAAGAAAAGAAAAACACCAAAGGCTGAATTGCCACAATTGTACTGTATGAGGATACATTGTACTAGTGTGCCAGCTGACAGCTGGCACAATTCCAAGTCAATTGAGCAGTGTATCCATTTTGGGGATTAATCCAAATTTTAAAACTGCTAGTCAAGATGGTGAACCTATGGTAAGGATGGTGTTCTATACTTTAAAGTCTCACCACTCCACTGGCATGTAAGCCACCAGTCATCACTGCTGCATGGAACTCTGTGCTAACTATGAAAGAGGAAAGGAATTCTTTACAGCAATCATGAAAATGTGAGACAATTAAAATGCTGCACATTTTTCATGGCAATGTGTCTTTTCTTTCAAAGAGGCAAACTAAGACATCATCCACCTTCTTCTTTAGACACTTCTGTAATAATAATAATATTTTTTTTATTTCTAACCCGCCCCTCTGCTTCAGCAACCGGGGCAGCGTACAACAAGATTAAAACTGATACAGATTAAAACATTCCATCAACCAATCCCTAATACTCCCACCCCTTAAAACTAAATTAAACTAATGCAAAATTAAAATGACACATAAATTACAATATAAAACCAACTTAGGGCAACAGGCAATAGCAGCAAGGGGGACAGGTAAGCAACCACCTCCAGTGAGTTGGGAGGTTATTCCAGGAAGTACTGCCAGAAGAGATCCATCTTGACTGCTTTTTTAAGCTATCAAGAGTAGTAATAAGACGGACCTCATCCAGCAGGCCATTCCATAGTCTGGGAGCGGTCACTAAAAAAGCCCTCTGGGAGGTCTGCAACAGCCTAGTTTTTACAGGCTGCAGCAGATTCCTCCCAAGGACCGGAGTGCACCGGGGGGGATCATATGGGAAGAGGTGCTCCCTGAGATAAGATGGACCTAAGCCATGTAAGGCTTTAAAGGTTAAAACCAACACTTTGTACTGTGCCCGGAAACTAATCAGCAGCCAGTGGAGAGATTTGAGCACAGCTGTTATGTGCTTTCTCCTAGCTGTTACTATAATTAACCTGGCTGCCATATTTTGTACCAGTTGAGGTTTCCGGGTTAGGCACAAGGGTAGCCCCATGTAGAGCACATTTCAGTAATCCAGACGTGAGGCTACCAAAGCATGTATTGCAATTTCCAGATCCCTCATATCCAGGTAAGGGCGCAGTTGGCGTATCAGCTAAAGCTGGTAACAGGCACTCCTGACCGTCGCATTCACCTGACTAGTCATGTGAAGCAACGAATCTAGGAATACCCCCAAGCTGCGAACACAGTCCTTAGGGGAGAGTTTGACTCCATCCAGGAATGGAAGTTGTATTCCCAGACCTGGTTTCGGGCCCGTGACTGTCAGTGCCTCCGTTTGTCTGGATTTAGTTTCAATCTGTTTTTCCTCATCCAATCCATTACTGCTCTGAGACAGTCATAGAGAGGAGAGACGCCATCTGAGGTCTGAGCCAATGATCTGGTCATGGAGAAATAGTGTCATCAGAGTACTGATGGCACCACGCTCCATGCCTCTGAAAGATCTCACCCAGCGGTTTCATATAGAGTATCAGGGACATAATTCGGGGGGGGGGGGGGATTTTATTTATTTATATATTTATTTGCTCTTTTGGCACTGAAGTCACATTTAGTGCCAATGAGACAGGGTGTGATGAATCTGGAGCATTCATGGAAGCAGACAGAAGGACCAGAACAACCAGCATTTTTCAGTAGACTTTCAATAGACTTTACCAAAGCTCTTTTCTTATCTGTGTTCCTGGAAAGAAGAAATAGCAAAAAATATGGCAACGCCTCTGCCCAAAGAACTATGATGGTAGTACTCAGGTAAAACTGTTTTACCATGATTAGAATCTAGAGCTGTCAGTTACGAAGTTACACTCCATGCAACTAATGCCTTTGCCATTTTGCTTCAGATATTCTTCCCCAACATGGGCATAAAGGGTAATGAGTATAAAGGGTGGGGCTGGCATGCATGTGGCTTAAAATCTTTTCATAGATGCATTTTCAGAACATTCGACAAGGGATGTTGTTTAATATGTTGTACTCTGGGCAGCAAATTATATTATTTATTTCAAATCTTTGTTTCCAAATGCTTAAGGAAAAGGGGAGTCTAAATACTCCAATCCAACACAGTGTAGTGATTTGAGTGTTGGATTAGGACACTAAGTAATCAGGGTTTGAATCCCCATTCAGCTGTTGAAAACCATTGGGTGACCTTGGGCATGTCACACTCCCTCCATCTCAGAGGAAGGAAATAACCCACTCTGAACAAATCCTTCTGAGAAAACCTTGTGATAGGGTTACCTTAGAGTCACCATAAGTCTAAAATGACTTAAAGGTACACAGTACCACTAATAAATTCAAATTAATGATGGGGAAGCCTTTCAGCTTGGACTTGATAAGAAGTAAGCAAAATTTGCTAATTTAAAATGCAGATACAACTTAATTTCTTGAACTTCATTACTTTTGCTTCGTGGGGATTCTTTGTACACAAGTTCCAAACCCTTCCTCAGTTTATCTTCTCCTTCCTGTCAACATAAAACAACAACAGACCCTTTTGTCAATAGATTCCTCCCTCCCCTCCTAGTCAAAGCCTCTTTTCACTTCCCTAATATAAATTGCTTTTCCCTATGGAATGGGAATCCTATGGAAGCTAAAATTTTCTTTATGGCTAACAACAAGACAAAACAGGAATATTCTAAGGTATGTGGGGGTCTCTTTGAAAGGCTACAAAATGTGGATTCATTAACTTTAATCATTATAATGAAATTGAATCCTTTTAAAAAATTTATCACTTGGATTTTTGGTTTGATGTGTGTCCTGAATAGTCATAAGTGAATTTTCAGGGTAGCTCTTTGCTATTTAATTTTGGGTGTGTTTTTTTTTAAATGACTTCAGAATTTGTGTCCCATTTCTCCCCTCTTTCATTTAATCAATGTAGACAATATAGTAATTTTTCATGGCCCCATTTGCCCAGGCCAGGATATTCTGGGAGTGACTTTGAAATCTGGAACCCCAAAATTATATGCAATTATATGCAAAGTCAGGATCACTGGCTTCACCATAAGTATTTGACTTCTGCTGAAATGAATGCTTGAACTTTGACTTGAAGTGGTGCTGGGAAGATGGTGATGCCAACATGGATGGAAAAGGGATGAGAGAAAGTACTGTATTGTTCCCCAGTATCTGGAACATAAAAATGGTAGTCTTTCAGAATCCTGGACTCCTAAAAATAAGTACTCAGAAGTCCCAGATAACTACTTTTTCCAGGCCTTTCATGCAGGAGATGCTGTATTTCAGAGTTCTGAGGATTATACGCAAGTGAAAGGCCTCATATAATGCCCCCCCCCCCCCCAGCTTCAGCCTTGTCACTATTCCTTTGGACAAAGGATGAAATTGCTGTGAGACCAGACAGCTGCCAAAGAGTCTTGTCACATCAATAGACATGTATGTATTATTCCCTGACCCCTATCAAAGCTTCAGTGTCAGGCTTACTGTCAGGTTTCAGGCAAGTAGGAGACTACCAAAGGTTTAGCTATGCCTGACATATATACAATAGAGCTATATATCTGCTTCATATATACTTTCCATCTCTCTCTCTCACACACACACACACACCAAAACCTGCACTGGTGGCCACTGTAGCTCACTGTTCTGCATGTGTTTTTATAGCTGTTGATTTGTCAAAAGTATACATACAGGTAACTTTATGATTGTTCTGTATGCTCTGACTCCCCTTCTTGCTTGGCAGGACTGAGGAAGAAGCAAACCTGCTTCTGTTGAAGAACTTAATTAAAAGGCTTGATTAAACTCACCTCCTATTGAGTTTAGTTGGAGCCGTAGACACTCATTAGCTCCCCATTTTTTGCACACTGAAGTTTTTTTCCTTGTATATAATTCAGGTTACCCCTGCAGATGACAGCAATTTCCAATGAGTTCTGCTTCATAGAAGCACAGAAGCTTCATACATGGTGTGAACTTTGTTCAGATGATTGCCAACATATGCATACTGAAGATGGTGGGTGAAATAATATCATTTATCAAATCATTAATTCCAAAGGCGATGTACACCTCTATTTTTAATCAGGTTGAATTCTGGATGGCTTTTCCAACAATAGCCTTGTAGACTCAAAAGTAATGATTATGATGACTTGTAAACCATTTTGGAATGTAGTTATTGAAAATGAGATTCTCAGGCAACTCTATAGCTTGACATTAAAGATAAATGCAGATGGTGTTTTCACTTTAAAATCTTCTTTCCATCTGGGGTTGGTATGTATGCAAATCAATGAACTAATTTCAGATAAGAGGATTTTGTTCAAGTGCAAAATTTCAACTAGCCTAGCTTCAGAGAAAATGGAACTTTTTATGAGTGCATTTTCCTAGACAATTGCTCTTTCATTAAAACAGTTTGAATCCAAAGACTATGAATTCCATTTACCAGATGGAAGAACTATTGCTTGAAAATTATTGCATTAGGAGAGCATTTTGTCTTGGATGAAATTTCATCATAACAGATTTAATAGTTGTTCATTTTTTTTTTTTGAGACAATCAGCCTGTCAGAGAATGCAGTATTATTTACCCTTATCACATTTGGCTACTGCCCATAATTTCCATGCGCACATACAAGTGCTTGAACATGCACTCATGTACAAAAGAGATAGAACATGATATGGGAATTAAAAGAGCTTTCAGCCAGTTATAGAATGTCAAGCTGAATTTCTGCCTTTCTCTTGGGGAAAAAATATGAACACAAAAGGTTTCTCCCTCACTCATATGAATATATAATTTTAAAGGTCCTAGAATAATGAGTTTCAAAAGTCCCATGAGAAGCCCGGATGTGACTTGGGAAGTTAAAAAGGGTTCCTTGATGAGAAGATAATGGTGGACAAACTACTTGACAAATGGCAAATCTCCTCCTTCTGCATTTTGCAGCCACAAGAGAATGGTAGGAATGTCAAAGCACCCTCCATTTGATGGAAGACAAAAATTAGTCAGCACTCTTTTTAACCTTAGAATGTTTTCTGTAAGCTTCTGTGATATGCATAAATGTTCCATTATGGTACAAGGCTTCATAAGAAGACAAATCAATGTGAACTAAGAATCATGAAATAGTTCATGGGAAGTATCATAGAATCATAAGATCATAGAATTGGAAGAGACCACAAGGACCATCCAGTCCAACCCCCTGCCATGCAGGAACTCCCAATCAAAGCATACCTGACAGATGGCCATCCAGCCTCTGTTTAAAGACCTCCAAAGAAGGAGACTCCATCACTCTCCATAAGAGTGTGTTCCACTGTCAAACAGCTTTCACTGTCAGAAAGTTCCTCCTAATGTTAAGTGGAATCCTGTAGTTTGCATCTGTTGTTCCAAGTCCTGTTCTCTAGAGCAGCAGAAAACAAGCTTGCTCCCTCCTCACTATAACATCACTTCAAATATTTAAATAGGGCTATCATATCACTTTTTAACCATCTTTTCTCCAGGCTAAACATACCCAATTCCCTAAATAATTCCTCATAGGGTATGGTTTCCAGATCCTTCACCATTTTAGTTGCCCTCCTCTGGACACACTCCAGTTTTTCAAAATCCTTTTTGAATTGTGGTGCCCAGAACTGGACACAGTATTCCAGGTGAGGCCTGACCAAAGCAGAATACATTGGCACTATTACTTCCCTTGATCTAGATATTATACTTCTATTAATGCAGCCTAAAATCACTTTAGCCTTTTTAGCTGCTACATCACACTGTTGACTCATGTTCAACTTGTGGTCTACTAGGACTCCTAGATCCCTTTACACATAGTCTCACTAAGCCATGTGTCCCCCATCTTATATCTATGCATTTCTTTTTTTGCTCTAAGTTAAATACCTTGCATTTCTCCATGTTGAAATTCATTTTGTTAGCTTTGGCACAGCTTTCTAATCTATTAAGGTCATTTTGAATTTTCATCCTGTCTTCTGGGGTATTAGGTATTCCTCCTAATTTGGTGTCATCTGCAAATTTGATAAGTATGCCCCCTATTCTTTCCCCTAAGTCATTGATAAAGATGTTGAATATCACTGGGCCCAGGACAGAACCCTGTGGTGCCCCACTGGTCACTTCTCTGAGGATGAAGTATATAAGGTCCAAAACACACTGCAGAAATAATTCAGTTTAAGACTGTTTTAATTGCCCTGGCTCAGTGCTAGAGAATCCTGGGAATTGTAGTTTGTTGTGGAACCAGAGCTCTATGACAGAGAAGGCTAAATAACTCACAAAACTACAATTCCCAGAATTCCCTAGCATTGAGCCAGGACAGTTAAAGTGGTGTTAAACTGGATTATTTCTGCAGCATTTTGGACCTAAATTAACAATATTAATCTCCTGCAGAATTGGTTAAGACATACAGAAATGTATCTTCTCTTATGTAGAAACTAGATAATCTGGAAAAGACATATCTCTAGATGATAACAAAAAATTGGAAAGAGGGGAAAAGACTCAAAGTTTGGAGTCTAAACTCACCATTTAGTGTGAAACATTAATTGTTGTTTATTTGGCCAACCTAGAACAATGCTTTCTTAATTCTTGCATCCACAAACTCTTCCTCTACCTGAGGTACATTGACACTATCTTCATAATTTGGACTCCTAGAGAAGACTCACTCAGTACATCCCAGAGCTTCAACAAATTCCATCACTCTCAGCCTGGAACTATCAATAGAACAGGTTCACTCTTTGTACAGCTACAAAATGTACATCTAATCACCACATTATATCAGAATCCCGCTGATCACTACATGTACTTACATGCCTCAAGTTTCCACCTTGAACATACTACTAGATCCATAGTCTATATAAAATGCTACCAGCCAAGCCCTCCAATATAATTATATCTTCTAGGAGATGTAGGAGCCTGGGTGGTATAGTGATTAAATGCCAGTACTGCAGCCACAACATTGTGAGTTCGATCTCAGGGCTCCAAAGTTGACTCAGCCTTCCATCCTTTCGTAGGTTGGTAAAATGAGTACCCAGATTGTTGGGGACAATTGGCTTACAGATTATAAACTGCTTAGAGAGTGCTGAGTTCACTATTAAGTGGTTTTAAAATGTAAATGCTATTCCATATAAGGAGCCTTGGTGGTGCAGTGGTTAAATGCTGGTACTGCAGCAGCCACCACTTTGTAAGTTCAATCCTAGAGGTCCACTCAGCCTTTCATCCTTTTGTAGGTTGGAAAATGAGTACCCAGCTTTTGGGGGGCAATTGGCTTACACATTATAAACTGCTTAGGGAGTGCTAGTTCACTGATAAGTGATACAGAAATGTACTTGCTATTGCTATTGCTATGCTATTGCTATTACAAGATAGGGACACCAAACTCATGGAATTACAATATGCATTCCACAAGCTACAGTACTAACCATATGAAATTAACAACAACAACAAAACAAGGCAAGACTTGTATTACATGACAGATTGAAGACAGAAAATGACAGATCCCCACTAGTAGTTACATACAGCTTCCAGAAGAAACCACTCAAACATATAATCAATGGACATCAATCTATTCTGGGCAATAATGCTGCTCTCTTAAGAATTCTTGGTGACTGGCCTTTACTCACTTACAAACAGCTTCCAAATCTCAAAAAGTTGGGGGCTAAGAAGATGGGTGGCACGGGGCCACCCCGTCCCAGCCCCAGGAAGGAGCGCTAAAATAGTACTCCTTCCGCAAGACACCGAAGGTGCGCCGCAAAAGACTGCCGGCAAACCTTCGGCGCCTCTTCCGCCACAACGTGTGTGGACGCTGCGGTGGATAGGCATCCTCGGAGCCCTGGCCTTGCGGAGGGTCCGGCGCTCCAACTATGTCTTCGGGAAGGGGTTGGGGCATCCAACGTGTGGCTGCCCCTCCCCTTCCTTGCCCTGAAGATGTCGCTTTGTGCTGTCTGCTTCCCCCTTTACTTACTTACAGGAAGAAACACAACACAGATGTGGACACCAGTACGAAGCCTTTTCACAAACCCAGTTGCCAACTTTTCCCACAGATCTGATTAAATGCTGATTAAATTTCCAGATGATACCAAACTAAGAGGGGTTGCTAATTTCCTAGAGGACAGGATTTAAATTCAAAATGGCCGTGACAGATTAGAGGGCTGGGCTAAAGCTAAAAAGATGAACTTCAACTGGGAGAAATGTAACATTCTACACATAGGCAGAAAAAAATGAAGTGCATAAATACAGGATGGGAGACACCTAGCTAGACAACATTCATGTGAAAGAGATCTAGGAGTCTTAATAGACCACAAGCTGAACATGAGTCAGCAGTGTGATACAGCAGCCAAAAAAGTCAATGTAATTCTTGGTTGCATCAATAGGACTATTATAGTGTCTAGATTAAGTGAAGTGATAGTACCTCTGTATTCTGCTTTGATAGTGTAAAATTCTGGGCACATCAGTTCAAGAAGGATGTTGACAAGCTCAAATGTGTCCAGAGGAAAAGGCATTATAAAAAAAATGTTTTTGTTTTTTATTTTTATTTATTTATTTATTTATTTAATTTTTTATTTTTATTTTTGTTCTTCTTGTTGTTGTTGAAAGGTCTGGAAGCCATGCCCTATAAGGAGTAGCTTAGGGAATTGGGAATGTTTAGTCTGATGAAAAGAAGGTTAAGAGGGAAATAATGGTCATGTTTAAATATTTGAAGGGATGTCATATCAAAGAGGAAAGAGGCTTGTTTTCCATGGCTCCAGAGACTAGGAGAAGGAACAATGAATTCAAACTACAGGAAAAGGGATTCCACCTAAATCTAAGGAGAAACTTCCCAACATGCAGAGTTGTTCAACAGTGGAACACCTCCCTCAGAGTGTGGTGGAGTCTCCTTTGGAGGTTTTCAAACAGAGGCTGGATGGCCATCTTTTGGAGGTCTTTGATTGGTGTTGGATTCGATGGTCCTTGTGGTCTGTTCCAACTCTATGATTCTATGATTCTGTCTATACAGGAAATGTCATCACAGGACGTAATGACATCACTCACAATATTAGAGGGCCTTTCACTTGCTCGTTCTCCAATGTGATTTGTGCCATACTATGTCAGCAATGCCCTCCAGCAGTCTACATTGGGCAAACAGGCTGGTCCCCAGCCAGAGGACAAATTGACATAAATCAGATATTAGGAATGAGAATGCACAAAAAACCAGTCACAGAACACTTCAATCTTCCTGGGCATTTCATCTTGGACCTCAGAACAAGAGTCCTTGAACAAAAGAGCTACAAAGGAAGATTGTAAAGAGAAAAGCAGAACTGGAATATATCCACAGACTCCAGTCCATCAGCAGTGGGTTGAACAGAGGTAATTGTTTCCAGATACACTACACACATTTCAACACTCTCTAACCCCTAAGCTTCATGAGGTCCCCTTGACCACATCCCCTATCTGGTTCGCACACTACATTCCAATACTCATTCATATAGTTATCTACTCTCCTTGGCTTTAGGCAATGTCAATCATCAACAATCATAGTTAAAACTGAATTGCCATCCCATCTCTATGCTCACAAGGTTTGACTTTCAATTTACATTCTCACACACAATCAGCTTATATAGGCATGTCTCTGGACTCTCCTCTTCACCTTATGCATCTGAGGAAGTAGGTTCATTTACAAAAGATCATTCTATGAATGTCTTTCTTTCAGTTATTCTCAAACGTGCTACAAGATCCCTGTGCATATTATTCTTTCTTTGATTAATATTTAGATATTATATGTATTGGACAAACTGTCTAATTTTATATGTACTAGAGAAAGAAGAAGAAATTGTTCTGGTTTTGTTTTTAATGTACTGGAATAGCAATAGCAATAGCAGTTTCATTTATATACCACTTCATACCACACTAAGCAGTCTCTAAGTGGTTTACAACTGTAAGCTAATTGCCCCCAACAAGCTGGGCACTGATTATAGTGACCTCAGAAGGATGTAAGGCTGAGTTGACCCTGAGCCCCTGGATGGTATTGAACTCACAACCTTGTGATTTGTGAGTGAGTAGCTGCTGTACTGGCATTTAACCACTGCATGACCACCATGACTCTGGACAATATAAAACCATAGGTTTGATAATTTGTTATGAATTGTGGTGGTTCTGATTATGGCCTTGTGAGGTTTAAATTGCACAGTAAAAATTAGTATTAAAAGCAGACCTTGTTATCTATGCACCATGACAAACTTGGGTGAATTTCAGTTTTAATTTATTTACATCACCACCACCACCACCACCACCATCATTGAAGCATTGAACTGTTTATGTATCTGAAGGTGACTATGAAATGTTAAGTGAAATAATGTGCTAATTTTAGGATTCCTTTGAGTTCAAGTATCTGAGAAATTCTGAAATAATTCAAAACAGTTCCATATTCAGTAAAACAAATTTCTCCCTCAAAAGTTTCACAATAATTGATATATTTATTTTCCTATCAGATATCCCAGGAAGCAATACTTTTATTCCTGGAGTATACATAACTCAGTTCTATTAAACCTAATAATCTCTAAGACAATTTTCATTCTTTTGACTTATAACAATGTTTTTGCAGCCAAATGTTCTTCAGAAACCTTAGCAACAGGACCAGAACGACAACACAAATGATGACACAGCCATATAATGATGAGATTTTAGTGATGAATCTAAAGAAACCAATACATAACTATGGAATTAATAAAGCTTTCAGACTGCTCCATTATATTCATGATAGTTTTATCTCATGGACAGAAGGTCTCCAATAAATTCTACCCAACATTGAGTTAAAAATAGAAAGAATACAACAGATTTTCAGACATCTCCATCACAATTAAAAAAATGGCAAATGACAAGCATCCACATAAAAGAAAACCGCAGGCAGGTGCAGCTATGTTCATAAATCTGCTCTTCCATTTAAGACATTCCTCTGGCATGACCCTGAAATCCAACATTTTTACATAGTTCATACCAGATTTTTCATTTGGCTTAATAAAGTCTTGAGTTTTAATTTTAGCTCTTAATTGAGTATGCCAATATTTATTGTGATTATCTCTCAAAATAATGCTGGATAGGGATGGGAAGAATCCACAGCCTACATGAAACTTTCAAAGAGGTAATCTTCCCACAGTTTACAAAGAGATATTTAAAATACTGAATCTCCTCATGCCAGTTTTCCTAATTTTGAATTCTGAGATTGGCAGAGTCTATAAATAGAGGGTAGGAAACCAAATGAAAATTTTCATTTTCATCTTTAAAAAACAAATAATAGACATCAAAATACTATTTATTCTTGATTAAGAACATTTCCTCTTGTCCATTGATTGATGGCATCTAATGTGTGCATAATGTGTCAATTTTAAATTTGTGTGAATTTCCCCTTCTCTTCCCACTGTGGATCTGTTAATATTGCATACTAATGTTTGCCTGAATAATCTACATAACCAGTTTAATCATTTTCACTCAAATTCTTTCATATATTTTTTATAAAAAATATTCACACAAGACCAATTTAAGCCTGCATTGTTGTTGGTGGTGATGTTTGGCTTCAAATTGACTCCAATTTAAGGTGATTCTATCCTAGATCATGGCAAGGTTTATGCACAGAAGGCTTGCCATTGTCTGTCTCTAAGGCTGAGGGAGTGTTACTTGCCCTAAATCTCACTCAGTGGGCTTTCATGGCTATTTAGGGATTCAAACTTTCAACTCCCAGAGATTAGAATGTAATTAGAATGATAGCAAATAGCAATGACAATTCATGTTTTTTTTAATGTTACTGGTTTTTGGTGAGGCCTTTTAAAAATATTATCAAACTCTTAAAAGTATTAAATGTACACTTTCTTCATCTTCTCCTCCCCTTCAGTCACTATTACCTATACCAGCAAAATTTAGATTGAAATGTAGATTTCCAATATTGCACCTGTGACATCAACCTCAAGTCTACAATCAGAGAAAGCCATCACTTGTTATAGAAGATTATCTGCCTGATCAGTTGCATTTTCAGCAACAGCAGGGAGTAAAAAATAGTCAGCAACTATGGAAAATAATGTTTAGAATTCCTGACTGAAGGGTTTGAGAGCTCACTATGAGCCTTTCTACTGATGATAATGTGCAAATGAGTGGCTTGGAAGTATGTTCACACATCTCTAGCTTATTTGAGAATGCATAAAATTGCATAGGTTGATGTAAGTTAACTATGAAATTTACACATGTTTACCTAAGGAGTGGGTCAAACTAGGAATTTGGAAGCTTGCTTACTGCATCTGAGCTCTAGAATAGAGTGACATTACTTGCTTACCTTGCTCTTGTCACTATACTCCTGTTGATGAAGGCCAAAATTACAATGGCTTTTTTGGCCTCTGAATCCTGCTGTTGAATTGTATTTAGCTTGTGATCTAGCAAGATTTATAGTTCCCATTTAAGATGAGATCACTGCTTTCAAGCCAGGTATCATCCATCCTGTATTTGTGCATTTCATTTTTCCTATCTAGATATAGTACCTTACATTTATCCATATTTAAATTCATTTTGTTAGTTTTAACGTGGCTTTCCAATCTGCCAAGCTCATTTTGAATTTTAATTCTGTCATCTGAGATATTAACTGCCTCACCCCAATTTAATATAATCTGCAGATTTGATTAAGTATGCCTTCTATGCTTCATCTGTCATTTATAAAGAAGTTGAACAAAACTGGGCTCTGTACAAAACCCTTGAGGCACCTTCTCTACAAAATGAAGAACAATCATTGGTGAACACTCTCTGAGTTTAGTCTATCAACCAATTACAAATTCATTTAGCAATAGCACTGTGTTGCCTACTGTTCACCAGCCTTCCTCTAAGAATATAATGGGAGACTTATAAAAACCTTACTGAAATCAAGTTATATTACATCCAAAACTACATTCATCTACCAAGCTTCTGTAACTCTATAAAAAAGAGGGATGAGATTAGTTTGACTTTACTTGGGTTTTTGTTGTTTTAGAAAACTCACACTAGCTATTAGAATTCATAACATGCCTATCAAAATATGCACAGGTCTTTTCTAATACTCTTTTCTAGAACCTTCCCTAGTATTGACATCAAGCTAACTGGTTGGTCGTTGCTTGGATCCTCCCCATGCCACTTTTTTTTTTTTTTTTAAGATGGAGACATTTGCTATCTTCAAATCTTCAGAGACCTCTCTTTTCTCCATGATTCCTCAATGATTATTCACAGTGGCTCTGAGTAGTGATGTAAATAATTCTCATCAAAGTTTGATAAACTCAGGAAATATCTGTTATTTGAAGTTTTTATAAACTTTTTTAAAAGCAGAAATTATTAGAACTTCTCAATTAATGAGTAAGAATTTTGTTTTTTGATCATTTGCAAATGAAGTGAAGGGATGGGACCTTTGTACTGGCACAAAGGACACGAGACACCTCTTTTTGGGTTTAAACAGACCACAACTTTTATTTAGCTGTACAGGGTCTATTTACAAGGCAATAAACTTCAACAAATTTGTCACATGTTTAAGTGAATGTGTAACCGCCTTTTAGATGGGTGGTCCTTCACCGCACATGACAAAGTACGTAAACAAATAACAACAACAAATTTACAAACCCTCCCCTCCGGAAATGACATCATATTACATCATATGACGTCATTCAATTAATGACGTCATGCGTTTAACTGCATTCGTCATTTCCTTTAATTTGTCTTTATCCAATTTACCCCAATTAATTTAATTAGCCAGATTAATTTTCCTGTGGGGTGGGGGTCATTACCTGCCACAAGAGGGGGCCAGCCTAGCTCGGCATCCCCTCTCCCCCCCTCCACAGACAGCCTTTTGAATTTGATCGGAGAGTGCCGAAACATACATCTCCGAACCTTCTGGGGAGAGGTGCACCCCATCTCCCCTGTACAGCTGTGGCCGATCAAGTTTTATTCCATGTTCAATCATGAAAATGCCCAGTTAGGAAGCTGCTTGGCAACATAGCTATTAAGCCAGCAATGAGCATTGTTAATCGCAGCATCTTTTTGAGCTCCAGGCCAGCTACGCCGTGGTAAGAGCTTAGTCCAAAGTATTATGGCACCCCGGATAATTTTTTGCACTTCTTGCAGATCCCTCACCATCTGCTTTGCTAGCTGTAAACAAGGGATTTAAACTAAATCATTTCTCCCCAGGTGTATCACCAAAACCCAAGGTTGCAGATGTGATCATGCCAATTGCATGATCCACGGAAGGAGCTCTCCCCACATCATGCACCTTTGTCCAAATCACTTAGTGGTTCCAATGTGTGACAGGCCCAAAGTGAAGTTATGACAATATTCCAGAAAGTGGCGTTCCGCCCAGAAGACCAAACTGTGGCCCATAGTCCATATCAAGCCGTGATAAAAGCCAGCTGAAAGGAAATAGAACAAATTAGCGAGATTGATCAAGAGTCATGTTCCCTGATGGCCTGACATATGACTTTAATGCCCGGGAACGCCACCGGCCAATTCTGCAAATATCAGCTTCACTCAAGCCATGAGTGGTTGCAGCTGTTGCTGCTCCATTATGAAAGGAGTGTGAAGAAAAGCAAGCCTGAGGCAGCTTAGCCCGCATTAGCATCTCCTTCAACACTGCTCTAAACTGAAATTGAGTTAAGGGCATTTCAGACAGATGGATGAAAAGATAGCCCACCACATTGGGCCTAATCCTCAAAGAGTTGGCCATTGCTATTACTGGGTAAATTTGCCCCTTAGCCGCTTTAGCTAAGAAAATAGACTGACTCTTTGCTAACTGATCAGTCTTAGAGTGCCTAACACAGATCTGAATCCCTTGTTCTGTTAAGATAACATCCAAAATTAAAAGTGCCCTGCCAGATTGATCATTGCAAGATCTGGGCATGATCTCACTGATTATTAATGCAGCAAAAAAGGCTATGGCAAATACTGCCTTAAATAAAGCCACTTCCCCAGGTGAATAACATGCATCAGCTAAATGCTCCCATAACCTAGACAGGACAGGCCCTGTTATCAGCCATCGTGAGTCCTTTGTTACAGGGAATTCCCTGGACCAAACTTCCACAGCTCTTTTAACCCTAAAGTCTGTGGTCGGATCAAAACAACCCCTTGCCCTAGAGTGAAATGCCAGGGCAGCCAACCTGCCCTTAATAGTGACAGGCAAAAGTCCTGCATGCCTAAGATAAACTATAAAACATAGGATCAAGTCAACCCTAATCGGCCAACTTTGATCCTCCCCAATTTCCAATAAAAATTGATTAAACGAAATTAAAGTTGTCTCATAGGACTTGCGTGTAGATGGGGAGATGGAATTCAAATTTGCCCTGTGAATTTTTAATCTCCAAGGCTCCAAAGCAAGGCCGGTACCTCCAACGGGTGTGTCGATACCTTGGGAGCCAGCTGCCGGAACCTGGAGAGCTGAAAATGAGAAAGGCCATCCTCCAAAGGGTTAAGCACACCAGAAACATGTTGAGCTTTGAATAACACATTGTAATTCAAACATTGCATGACCATTGCCCTCACCAAACCCATAACTCTACAGGACTTGGAAAACTGAGAATTTATGTCATGAACGACCACCTGGTTATCACATCAAAAACAGATGGCCCTGTTAGTGAACTGGCTTGCCCACAAATGCACAGCCACTATTATGGGAAAAAGTTCCAAAAACGTCAGGTCTCTAGTCAGACCGCATTCAACCCATGCAGAGGACCATGCCTCTGCAGCCCACTGGCCATTCCAGTAAACACCAAAACCATGGGCACCAGCAGCATCTGAGTGGACCTGAAAGTCTGCTCTCAGCAGCATTTCAGACCTCCAAAAAGAGGTGCCGTTGAATTGTTCCAAGAAGGAGTCCCACACCTTCAAATCCTCACGAATGCCCCTTGTAATCCTAATGTGATGGTGCTGTGCCACTATTCCAGTGGTAGCCCTATACAATCTCTTGCAGAATGCTCATCCCGGAACTATAACCCTACAGGTGAAATTCAGAAGTCCTGTAAGGGATTGAAATTCATGGAGTGTAGCTTTATGCCTCCCCAACATGACACTAACAACATGACACTAACTAGCCACCAATTTATCGCTCGGTAATCGAGAAATCCCAGCTATGGTGTCAATCTTGATACCCCAAAAAGTAAGCCATGTATCTGGCTCCTCGGTCTTTTCTTCAGCTAAGGGAACACCCAACATTAATTCCTGAAATTGGGCTAAATAATCCCTACATTGTGAAGAACTGGGGTTCCCCACGATCAAAAAATCATCTAAATAATGTTATGGCTCTATTGCCTGTCTGCTTAACTGCACACCAATGGAGAAAGGTGCTGAATGTCTTGAAAGCTGAACAAGAAATCGAGCATCCCATTGGCATGGCTTTATCAAAGAAATACTTCCCTTCGAATTGAAATCCCAGTAAGTCAAAATCATCTGGGTGAACAGGAAGGAGCCTAAAGGCGGACTTAATGTTGAACTTAGCCAAGAGGGCTCCCTTGCCTAAATTCCTAATCATCTTAACTGCCAAATCGAACGATGCATACTTAACAGAGGTAAGCCCAGGATCTATAGCATCATTCACAGAGTCACCCTTTGGGTATGATAAATTGTGAATCAACCTAAATTCCCCAGGGGCTTTTTTAGAAACCACACCCAGTGGAAATAGGCAGAGTATCCTGAAATCCTTCCCGCAGCTATTTCTTTTGCTAATTTATCCCTCACAATATTCGGCAGCTCCTTCACAGAACGAGCATTGGGCGCATAATGATGTACCCTAGGACCTGTATAAGGAATACAAAAACTTAGGAAAAAACCATGAAATAAATAAGATGCAACCTCTTTATTAGGGTATATCTTGAGCCACGCCACCATTGTGTCTAACTTAATTAGCAACAGAGCCTTTTCCTCCTGGTGAAGCTGACTGAGGAGAGCTACCCTCTCCTGGCTGCTTACCTCTATTACAGGAGGCACTGGGGTGACCACCCCTGCAGGTGTTGCACTCATGCTCAAACCTGCAGGGTCACCTCTTGCACTTGCCTGCGTTAAAATCCCAGCATATGCCAAATTGCTTTCTCTCTCCTGTGGCAGGCCTCGTATTCGGCCCTCTCGGCATGGTAACAATGGGGACATACCCATTGTCACACCTGCTTGAGGGGGATGCCCCCACCATAACATCAGCCCAAAGCTCGAACTAAACATGTCTCCAGGACAAAGAGCGATCCTGTGCAGCTCTCATTCTAAACTGCTCATTGTATTGAAGCCAGGCTGCACCTCTAGAATTGTAATGGCAGTTAGTATACATTTTTATCATGATCTCCTGATATTTAGAAAAATCAGGAGATCTCAATGGCTCTTTTCCCTCTATGACACCTCTGTAAATACTAAAACCCATAATCCAGTTTACAAAATTGTGCTCCAGCTTAAGGTGTATAGGTCAATATACTCTCCCTTTTAAATTCTTTCTTTAGTGGATAGAGGACGGTGTGAACCAAGGGGTGTAGACATTCCGGCATAAGGAGTTGATTCAGAATGCACAGCCACTCCTGATAATACAGGAGAACTTACAGGGGACACTACAGAAGTGTTACTAGCCACAGCAATTGGCTGACCATCCTGCACCCTAGTGTCAGGGATCTGTGAAACTGCAGGTGCGTGCACTGGTGCATTCAAAGCCACAGGGTTGGGCCGTTCCACATCCACACCCTGACTAACCTGGCCACCTGGAGCCCATACCGAGGTAGGCCAATTAGCATGTGAAATATTAGGAGACAAACCTGAAACAGAAGCTTGCTGGGAAGCATCACCAGCTGACTGCACCAGTCCCCTGAAGTGTGGCCCCGCAACAGCTCAGGTGTCCAGCAAAGAAGAGGCAGCAGCAGTTTGATCTCCTCTTTGCACATCACGAGTCTGCTCCATTGCACCAGCACCTGGAAGAAGCACTCCTCGTAAGAGGTTATATAAGGGGGGGAAGCAGACGGGTGGCCCTGGGCTGCCCCGGGAAGCTGCACCGCGGGGCGGAGGTATCCGCACACCTCAGCCCCATGGCGCAGCTTCACCGCCCACAAGTCGCCGAAGGCGCGCCGCAAAGGCTGGTGGCGCACCTTTGGCAACTCTTCCACCGTAGCGTGTGCGGATGCTGCAGCGGGAAGGCATCGTCAGAGCCCCGGCCATGCAGAGGGGCCGGCGCTCCAACGATGCCTTCGGGAAGGGGTTGGGGCGCCCACTGTGTGGCTGCCCCTCCCCTTCCTTGCCCCCATAATGGCCCTTTGCACCGTCTGCTTCCCCTCTAAATCAGCCAGAGTTGGCTGCTCAGACACAGGGGCAGCCACACCCTGAGCCTCCATGCCAGGGACCCTTTTCAGGTGATCCCACACATCGGCAATAGTGGGGTACCCAGCCTCCACAGCCGAAACCACCGAAGGACCCGGTATAGCATCCATCACCTGAGCATCAGATGCCACGGGAGGGGGCAGCACTTCTTTGTTGGTAATACCAGAAGCGCTGGTAATAGTGCAGATGGCTGTAGCCTGTATCCCCTTCTGGGCAAGCTGATTGCAAAGCACAATGCAAGCCTGAACTGTTTTGCCCAGTTGTGCCAACTGGTCAGTATTCTCATCATCTCTATTGGTAGACTGGGAAGGCCTCTTCGAAGCAGAGTGACCAGAGCTGGGCACAGCCGAAGCTGCACACCTCTTGGATTGGGCCTTACTGTGTGGCAGCTCTCCTTCAGTGAGTGGAACACGGGCCCAAGCAAAATCACCCAACCTTGGATGATTACCTCCAAGCCGAAGGCCGTCCTTCCCCAACTCTCAAAAGAGATGCAAAGAGCCAGGAAGTGTCACTGGCAATACCAACCAGGGGAGGAAAGGTGTCCACCAAGGGTCCTATGTGGAGCCCTAACCCGAAGACAGCCATCTTCAAACACACTCACTGCTGGAGAGAAGTGTAGCAACCCTCCCAAACCTTACCAGAATGGGGGCGCCGGGGTGCCTCTGGGCCTGAATCCAGTACTGGGTCCGCACACCTGGTGAGGATGCCTACCACAGAACCCTCCACAGACGTACAACCCTCCAAGTATTGGGGATGCAGAGGCCCCAACAGGCCCAGAGGACCAGTCTGAAGGCCTCGCTCAGCCTACCGGATTGCTCAGGAGATCTACCTGAACACTCCCACTTGTGAAAGCAGGAATAAAATCAGCCACAAGCCAAAAAAGCAGCAAAAGCCACAAGTAAGCGCTAGGCCGAAGCCGAGCAATAGCCAGAGCAGAGAGCAGAGCGATATGACTTGCTCAGTTCAAACTCTAAAATGGCTGCCTCCACATGACAGTGCAGAGCTATAAGGAACAAATTCTCATCCCAAATCTCGAGAGATTAGAAGCACCACAAGATTTTAGCATAATTCTTTTTTTTTTTATGGACCTTTGTGGACTTTTTGGATTTTCTTTTTTTTCTTTTCTTTTCTTTTTTTGGGGAAAGACAAGTCAGAGAAACGAGAGGAAGAGGGAGAGAGGAAGATTAATGGTGATGGACTTTTAAAAAAACAAAAAAACAAAAAAACACAAACTGAGCCAGATTCAAGACCCAAGATGGATCTAAAATAAGTTTACAGAAGGGAACTTGGAAAATAATAAACCAGGGAACTTGAGGAAATCTTGAGAAAGATTTGGTAAAAGTACTGGATTTTCCTCTTTGTTCAAGGTAAAGATAAACTGAAAGTAGAGAATTATAGACCGATTTCATTATTAAATGTGGATTACAAAATTTTTATGACAATATTAGCTTCAAGATTAAAGAACATTTAAAAAAAAAACTAATACATGAGGATCAAGCAGGATTCTTGCCATCAAGACATATGAGAGAAAATATACGGACAGTATTAAATGCAATTGAATATTATGAAAAAAACAATGAGAAAAAAGTTGCAATGATTTTTCTTGATGCAGAAAAGGCCTTTGATAAGGTAAAATGGGACTTTATGCTGGAGGTGATAAAAAATGGACATGGGAGAAAACTTTTTTGAATGGATAAGTAATATTTACAAAAAGCAGAGTGCAAAATTGATAATTAATGGAGAGAAGAGTTTAAAATTTGATATTCAAAAAGGTACTAGGCAAGGATGTCCATTATCTCCGTTGCTATACATCATGGTATCGGAATTGTTAAATGACAAAATTAGAGATGACATGGATATAAAAGGACTAAAGATTAAAGGACAACATTACAAGTTAAAAGCTTTTGCAGATGATGTGGTAATATTTATGGAAGAACCTCTAAGCTCGATAGAGAAATTTGAAGGAATTTTGTTGGACTTTGAAAAAGTTTCTGGAATAAAGATAAATAAAGAAAAGACAGTAATGCTTACAAAGAATATGACAAAGGAAGAAGAGATTAAACTACAGTCTTTATCAGGATTCAAAGTTGAGAGGAAAATTAAGTATTTAGGAATTTGGATTACAAAGAGGAATCCTGATTTATTTGAAAATAACTATGAAAGACTATGGAAAGAAATTAAAGAAGATCTTAATAAATGGACAAAATTAAATTTATCATTGTTGGGAAAAATAGAGACAATTAAAATGATGATACTACCAAAGATGAACTTTTTGTTTCAAAATATTCCAGTGCTTTTAAATGATAAACCACTTATACAATGGAAGAAAGATCTTGTAAAATTCATCTGGTCAGGTAAAAAATCTAGGATAAAGTGGAAGACACTGATTGATAAGAAGAAAAATGGAGGTTGTAACTTACCAGACTTAAAGACTTATTATTATGCAAATGCACTAACTTGGATCATGGATTGGGCAAAATTAGAAAATGATAGAACCCTCGCCTTAGAAGGATTTAATTTGAGATTTGGTTGGCATGCATATATGTGGTATAATAAGACAAAAGTGCACAAAGAATTTGAGCATCATTATGTAAGAAGATCATTGATAAGGATTTGGCAGTATTGTAAGGAAAAATTCTACAGAAAACTACCTTTATGGGTGTCACCACAAGAAGCCTTTTTTGGAAGATGGTGAGAAGTACCCAAATGGTTGAGATATCGAGACATCTTGAGCAAAACAAGGAGTGGAAGCTATGAATTAAAGCCTTTAGAGAATTTGAAAGAATTGGATAAAAAATTACATTGGTTTCCATATAAACAGCTAATGGACAGATTTAAAGCAGGTGATAAAAAACTGGGATTTGAAGAGGCAGACACTGAATTGGATAAAGTGATTAAGCAAAATGGAAAAAAACTAACTTCCAAATACTATGAGACTTTACAAGCAATAGATTTGGAACAAGACTTAGTAAAAGATACGATGATTAGATGGGCCAAGGATATTGGTAGGGACATTGATTTGGAAAGTTGGGAGTGGGCAAGAATGAAGACACAAAAATTTACTCAATGTCAAGACTTGAAAGAAACCTATCTAAAAATGGAGCAACGTTGGTACCTCACCCCAGCGAAATTAGCAAAAATTTACAGGAATGGTAATAACAGATGTTGGAAGTGTAAGCAAACTACAGGGTGTTGGTTACATGTATGGTGGAACTATGACAAAGTTAGGAAGTATTGGATAACTGTTCATAAGGTAATCTGTGAAATATTTAAAATAAGTTATGATATGATACCAGAAATATATCTGTTGAACATGACAAATAAGATCCCAGCAAAAATGGAAAGGAAATATGGGAGGATATTATTGTATATGATAACTTCAGCTCGGATTACACTAGCAAAAAAATGGAAACTAGCAGAAATGCCCTCAGCCAGTGAGTGGTTTAAAAGACTTATCGAAATGATGAGTATGGATATACTCACAGCTAGACTGAATAAACAAAATGTAGAGAGTACTGAACAAGACTGGACTCCGATACTGCAATACTGTAAAAGAGAAAATTTAATTGAATAGAGATATAGACTGATGGGTTACCCTAAATTAGTAAACTGACTAAATAATAGGTGAAAAGTGACTGTTAAAGATCAAGATAATTAAGGCTATTGTTATAACACACAGTGGATTTAATATTTAAAATTGCATATATATGAAGACAATGAGTGAACATTGAACTAAGGTTGAGTACAAACTGGAGATACTTTGGAAGTCAATTGTAAATATTTGTATATAATTATTGAAAAAGAAATTGGTGTGTCAACTTTATAGATATGTTTGAATAGTATATGTTAATAAAATATATATTTTAAAAAAAGATTTTAGCGTAATAAAGAAACAACTTGATTGGACTAAGTGCGCAGGTGTTCTAATTCCCCCGCGCGCTTAGCCAATCAGGCTTCTCATGTCCTTATAAGGCCAGCACAAGAAGCCCCTCCCAAATCATTGGGGGGTGTCTTTCAACTGACAATTCAGTGGCCAGGATTTGTGTATTTTGTATAACCAAAGCTACCATTCATACTGGCTTTTACCAGAGGTTATTTCTTTTGTTTGGGTGATGTCCTCCCCCATCTTTGCTCACAACTTTGCTTTGTAAAACAAATGAGAACAAAAGGAGGGAGCATTTTGTATATGTGGTGGTGAATACCTTCAGACCTCCCCTTTCTCCTCCTGCTCCCCTATTCAAATTCATAGAAGAGAATAAGGGGGCACGGTGGGGTGAAATGGCAAATATGCTATTCTGCCAAACAAGAATTCTGCCACAGAGAAATCCTAGCATAGGAAGAGATCCCAGAAGTCATCTAGTCTAATCCTCTTTTACCATGAAGGAATACATAGGAGTTGGACTTGGAAGGAACCCATTACCTTCCCCTGAGGCTGGGAGCATTCAGGGTGAGCCAAAAACAAACCAATCATAGATTAAATAAATAAATTGTAGCATTAACATTTAAAGATGCTTTCTTTAAATATAGCAAAATCAAGCATTCTCCCCATGGCAAGAGACAGAACCATCATCATTCATGATCATGATAAAGCAACAGGATGAAAGGAGACAAGGAATCCTCCCCCATGATTGCTCACCTCACACCTTTGTTTTGAAAAACAAATGTGTAGAAGTAACATTGGGAATTTAGCAAGGGATATTTTTACAACTTCCATCAGCTGCTCAAAGACTCTGGTCTGGAATGATCTTCTGTTAAACCAAATTAAACCAAAGAAAATAAAGTTCACTTAGCTCAGTTTGCTAAAATATTTTTTTGCATGCCTGTCTATGGAGGAATAAAAGGACCCTAAGGGTCATGCAGTCCAATGCCCTTTGAATTCAAACCCTGGTCTCCAGAGTCCTACTCTTGCTTTAAGAGACTATAATTCTATGCATTAATCTAGCTTTCAGAGACTATAATTCTATGCATGGAGAGGTAACACAGGAGGCAACTAGTTAGTGCAAGATTAAATTTGACATTTCTTTATCTGAAAAGGGTTTAAACAAAACAATCCTAAACTATGCAAGAAACCAGCGGCCACAATGAATTTCTTAACTCACCAGGGATGAAAAATCCTGTTATCCCCTTGAACACATCTTTGACAAATAAGGGGGTTGGATTGCATGTCCCTTTTTCAAGCTGAGGAATGTTCTTTAAACTTTTGCAAACTGCCTTTTGACATGTTAATTGAATTTGAAATGCAAATTAAATTAGCACCAACACACATAATTAACATTCATGTTTGCCTTGTCTTTATTGTCATATTGTCAGGAAATCTGTGAAAAATACTTCTGTCACCCCTGACAGGGAGAGACAAATAACTTTTTGAAAGTGGGACTTTTGAAATGATTTTTTTTTTAAAAAAAGGAACTTATTCTCAATGGGCGAGATAAAAAAAATTGATTTGTCACAACACTAGCTCTGAATTTCCACATGCAAGTTCCTTTGAATGCAGTCCATCTGGCCCTGGAGACTTTATTTAATTTAGAGTGGCTAGGTATCTTTTTACTACCTCTTTACTATCTATGCTGGACTTTAGTCCTCTTACTACATGATTTATTCTATTTTCACCAGTTAGAGACCTGTTTTCCTTTTGGGAGAAGACTGACATAAACAAAGTATTAAACAATAAGCCCCTGTTAGCAGCTCACCATCTTTTCTATGCAGTGACCCTAGTATTTCCTCATTCTTTCTTTTGCTATGAATATAGGCACTGCCACCACCACCACCATCCTTCTAAAATTATTTTAACCTCTCTATTGAGCCTGCAAAATAATGCTCAAAATTCTGCAGCATACACTCCAACCATACATGGAGAGTGAAATTCAAGAGTTGCAAGCAGGATTCAGAAAGGGAAGGGGCACTAGGGGCCACATTGCAAACATACTATGGCCAATGGAACACACCAAATAATTAAAAAAAAAAAAGAATCAGCATGTGTTTCATAGAATACAAAAAAGCATTTGATTGTATAGATCAGGGGTAGGCAACCTTTCCCCTTTAAGGGTCGAGGGACTTCAGCTCCCAGAAGCCATATTGGACAATGATCCCATGTTGGCCAATAGCTCCTGGGATTCTGTGAGTTGAAGTCCCTTGGCCCTTAAAGGGGAAAGGTTGCCTACCCCTGGTATAGATCATGAAAAGACCATAATATTAATAGAAGACATTCAGGAATTGGAACAGTTCATAAGAAAGGTCAAAGATGAAAGTGCAGGTCTGATGCTGAACATAAAGAAAACAAAAATGGTGACTACAAAAGAAATACTCAAATTCAATATAGACAATGGGGTATCCTATATATAGGATCAAACATTAACCAGAATGGAGACTGCAGTCAAGAAATAAGAGGAAGACTAGGAATGGGAAGGTCAGCTATGAAAAACCTGAAAAAGATACAGAAGAGCAAAGACATAAAACTGAGCACTAAAGTTAGAATTGTTCAAGCCACTGTAATCCTAGTTACCATGTATGGATGTGAGAGCTAGCCAGTAAAGGAAGAAGATATAAAGAAAATCATTGTGGTTGATGTGGTGCTGGAGAAGAGTACTTAGGATACCATGGACAGCCAAGAAGACAAACAAATGGGTTCTTGAACAGGTCAGACCAGAGTTCTCCTTGGAAGCTAAGATGATCAAGTTGAGTCTATCGTACTTTGGCTACATCATGAGAAGGCACGGATCATTAGAAAAAAACAATAATGCTAGGAATGGTAGATGGTAGAAGAAAGAGGAAGACCACAAACCAGATGAATAGACTCAATCAGGGTGTTATGGGCTAGGACTTGCAGGATCTGGGCAAGGCAGTGGAAAATAGAGATTCTTGGAGATGTCTTATCCACAGGATCACCATGAGTCAGAACTAACTCAAGGGCAGTTAACAACAACAATTTGAGCCTGAACTCAGTCTGAGTTTAGGTTATTTGAATTTTCCCCTACAAGTATGATCTATCCATTTGTATTCCTCTTTGGTGGTTTCCCCATTCTTCCATTTCTTGCATATGTCTCTATTAAACCTATGCTCATCAGAAAAAAATCTTTTGTTTTCTTGCTGGCATTTTCTGCTCACTTTTGGCCTCTTGTATTGTATTTGTAATTGTTTGCAGTATTTGTAGTATTATAACCTTGTGAATGTACTTTATATTATTGGAAAAATTGTATCTTAATAAAAATATATATTTTTAAAGACTATGGAACTTTCTCTCCAGCTGTTTTCTTCATTTTTTTCTGTCCATTTTTTGCCTCTTGTACTATTGTCCTACTTCTCCCTGTATCATTGAAGTGGTTTTCTCTATTACTTGGTGTGCCCCTACTCTCTTGAATACTGTCAACTTCCCACATGTATCTTCATATATAGCTGGTTGTGAAGAAAGCATGGACAGAGGATGTCACCTGTGTGGTTTCTGTAATGATGTGTTTAACAAAATAGTATGAGAAAGAATCTTGGAAAAATATTGTTTCTGGCATTCATTCTACCAATAACATTGGTAGCATTGGTATTGTGAGAGCTGGGAATTTTTCATGATAATGAACAGTGTAACAGTTCCCAGTTAATAATAATAATAATAATAATAATAATAATAATAATAATTTTTATTTATATCCCGCCCCTCTGCCAAGCAATCGGGGCAGCGTACAGTAGTCAAAATATCAAAACAAGTCACCTCAAATCAGATCCCATCCCTCATTCCCCCCCCCACTCACCCCCAAAAAATAAATCAAACCAAACAAATTAAAGACAATTATTAGAAATATACAATATAAAATATACAGTATACAATATAAAAAACATGATTGCATGATTGCATTGCCGCAGCTGCTCTGAGTGAAGGGGTGGGCTAGATAGCTTCTGGAGGGACCCTCTTCCACCACAACCACTACAGATGGTAAATGGCTGGGGGATGGGCTAAATAGCCTCCAAAGAGGTCTTCTTCCACCGCTGCCACTGCAGATGGTAAATGGGTGGAGGGATGGGCTAAATAGCCTCCAGAGATGTTCTCTTCCACCGTCGCCACAAAGGGGATGGAATCAAAGCTGGATAGGGCACGCACCCTTCCACGGTGATGGTGAGGAAGGAGATGATGTCCTAGGCTTGGCTTTCTTGCCACACCTGCCCTCACCATCGCTGCTGCACTAGTGTAGCCAGTGGTTGGGCTGGGGAATGCTGGGGGCTCCTTTTGAAGGTTCCCTCTGAGGCCAGGTGTTGCACTGGGGGAGGAGGGCAGTCAAACAAACACACACACCCGCCACTCCTCTTCTCGGCCTCCTCCTTGGTGTAGCCGGTAGTCGGGCAGAGGAGGGGAGCCCCTTTTGAAGGTTCCTTCTGAGGCCAGGTGTTGCACTGGGGGAGGAGGGCAAGCAAACAAACACACACACACGCCACTCCTCTTCTCAGCCTCCTCCTCGGTGTAGCCGGTAGTCGGGCAGAGGAGGGGAGCCCCTTTTGAAGGTTCCCTCTGAGGCCAGGTGTTGCACTGGGGGAGGAGGGCAAGCAAACAAACACACACACACGCCACTCCTCTTCTCAGCCTCCTCCTCGGTGTAGCCGGTAGTCTCCTCGGTGTAGCTGGTATAAATTTTATTTATACCCTGCCCGTCTGTCGGACAATCAGTGCAGCTCACAGCAGTTAAAACTAATACAATCCAAGATCTCACAACCCTCCCACCCCTTAAAAAAGAACTGAATTAATAATAACATTAAAACATGATAATTAAAAGATTAAGTTAAAATAAGCAATGCTGGTTCAAACAAACGTATAATAGGCAGGGCAACGATTGCAGCCAAAATAGAAAGGGGAAAAGGGGATTCCTGAGGCTGGGGCATCTATGGGCCTAAGCAGACGGGTTAAAAGGCCGTCTTGGGTGCAAGGAAGGGGAGCGGCAGCCACACGCTTGGTGTCCCATCCCCCTCCCAAGGTCGTCCTTGGAGCAGCTGGCCCTCCGCACGGCTGGCACTCCAAGGAGGACCTCCCACCACAGCGTTCGCAAACGCTGCGGCGGAAAAGTTGCCGAAAGTGCGCCACAGCCTTTTGCGGTGCACTTTCGCTGACTTGTGAAGGGAGCGCTAATTTAGTGCTCCTTTCAGGGGCAGCGAAGGTGCACCACAGGATCGAGGCATGGGGATGCCTCGGTCCCGCAGCGCAGCTTCCCAGGGTGGCCCACAACCGCCTGTCTGCTTAGCCCCTATGTTAGGCGTGGTAACACAGCGCGTGGAGACCACGTAACATGAAGCACCAGGATCCAGACTTCTCCGATGAAGCAGGCTGTTTGTCAGCTGAAGAAACTCCTTTCCCCTTCCAGATAGAGCACAGAGGCTCTACAGCCAGATGTCTCACAAATGAGGCTTTAATCTTTGTTGCTCTATATACAGATATGTACAGCATACACCAACGCAACTCCAACAGCAATCCACCAACAACTCAACAACTCACACTCCACATGTGTGTCCAGAGGCTTGTGCCTTATATAGCCTGTGCTCCACATGGCTTTCTGGCCCTGCCTCTTCCTGCTTGACACTTGTCACTCACCAGAGTGAAACTGCAGTTTTATTGCACTTTTGCAGCAGTTTCTGTGCTTCCCAGCACCAGGTGATTACCCCCATGATGTCATGTCCTGTTGAATCAGCATGAGGCTGCATGACTCAGCTGTGGCCAAATGCTGTGTCATCATGGCTGCTGCCCACGTTTCCCACAATGTACATTTTTCCTTGGGACTCAATCCTAACAATCCCCTCCAAAATGTACAATGTGTGCACATTTCTTAGCTCATTTTTCATGAAGTGTTTGCGTGTGAACCTCTTAGTTTCCTTTGTGTGTCATATCCTGCCAGCCTGATATCACCAATGTCCTCCTGCTGGCTCCCAGTGCTCTGGTCCCCTGTCTGTGCCACTGTCAACCTGACCTAGTGTGCCCTAGACCACAGAAACCTGTTCTAGACCTCAGAACCCTGTTCTAGATCTCAGAACCCCATTCTTTTCCCCAGAAGCACTCTCCTGATATGCACCCCTACTCTGGAAACTGTTCACCACTCCAGGCACATCTCTTCTAGTGCAACCGCACTCTGGCCTAGATTTTCTGGCCCTCTGGCCCAGATGTTCTCTACTCTGCCAATGCCTTGGCTGAACCTATCAGTCTCCAGAGCCTTGAGCTTCCACTGCCCTCCTGGTGCCAAGCCTAACTCCGATGCCATCCGCTCATGCCTTTCCACTTGCAGAGCTTTTGTGAGGATGTCTGCCACATTGTCCTCCAACCTGATGTAGGACAGACACAGAACACCGTTCTGGACCATCTCCCTCACATTTCGATATCTGATACCGATATATTTGGTCCTGTTCTTTAAATTCTCTGCCTCAGCCATGGCAATACAGGCCTGTGAGTCCTCGTGCACAATCATTGGACCTGTGCACTCCTCACCAAGATCTTTCAGAAGCTGCCTGATCCACTGCACCTCCCCTGCTATCTCAGACAAAGATGCAAACTCTGCCTCTGAGGTGCTCAGTGCCACATAGCTCTGTTTCCTGCTCCTCCAGACCACTGGACTGTCAGCATACCTGATGAGCAACCCTATTACTTACTTCCTGTTATGTATCTCCAATGCAAAGGAGCTGTCTACATAATAATCCAGCTAGGCTTCCAGCTGCAACACCAGCTTTTGCTCCTTACTGCCTTCAGGTACCTCAAAAGCCTTTTTACTGCTGTCCAGTCCTCCACCTTGGGACTGCTTACCCTTCAGCTCAGCACACCCACAGCAAAAGCTATGTCTGGCCTGGTGTTATTGGCGATGAACATGAGACTGCCAATGACTGACCTATGCAGAACTGCATGCTCAAACACCTTGTCAGACTTTGCACTGCTGGTGAACCCTGGAATTATGGAACTTCTTACCACCTTGGCATTCTCCAAGCCACACTTCTCCAGCAACCTTTTGATCTTCCTGGTCTGACTCAGCAACACCTTACCATCTGCAGTCCTCTCAACCTCAATCCCAAGATAGGCCTTGAGGTTCCCCATGTCCTTTAAAACAAATTTCCTGGCCAACTCTGCCTGCTCCTTCACCTCCTGCTCTGTCCGAGCAGCCACACAGAGGTCATCTACATAAATTACCAGAGTGACCCCTCCTCTCCTGTACACACATGCATCTGCTACACTGCGTGTGAATCCAAGCCTCGCCAGCTCCTCATGGATGCACATGTTCCAGCAGCACGCACTCTGCTTCAAACCATAGAGGGCCTTCTTGAGTCAGTAGATGTTGCCCTCTTTACCATCATCAAAGCCTGGTGCCTGTTCCATGTAAACCTCCTCCTCAAGCCTGGTATTCAGGTAGGCAATCTCAAAATCAAAGTGCCTCACTATCTGTCCTTTCCTGGCAGCCAAAGCAAGCACCAATCTCAGATTTTCTGGCTTTGCTGTGGGAGAGAAGGTCCTATCATAGCTTTCAAACATCTGCTGAGAGAATCCTCTAGCTACTAGCCTGGCCTTGTACTTGTAGGTCCCATCAGGCATCTCCTTCTTTTTGTAGACCCACTGACAACCTACGACCTTCCAGTCACCTGGCCTGCTTACTTCCTCAAAAACCTCTCTCTTCACTAGTGAGTCAAACTCACTCTCCATGGCCTGGAACCATTTCTTCTGTTCCTTCCTGGGAAATGAGAGAAGCTCCTGAAAACTCTCTGGTTCTTCTGCCACTGCAGCACACACCCTAGCATTCTGTACTACAAACTGCTCTGGGGGCCTTCTGACCCTATGGGTCTTCCTGGGGATGATCACCTTTGTCTTGCTCCTCCCATCCTCACTAGCACTACTGCTCTGCACACCTATGTTGGTGGATGTAGGTGTTGATGCCTCAACCTTAGGTGTATGATAGTGGGGACTTGTGTGCCTGTGGGCTGACTGGAGGTGCTTGGCTGGCTTTCAGATGTTTTTCTTGGTGTTTCCACCGCCAGTCCCAGTACTACCACCACCCTGTTGTCCCAGTCTAACAAAGACTTCATGGTTGGAGTGAATCCTCTCCCACCCAGAGTACTTCTCAAAGTTAGCACTCCTTGACAACAGAATGCACCCATTCTCCAGGTAGAACCTGTAGCTATTCCCCTCATACCCCACAAACATCAGGCTTCAGGAGAGCCAGGCATAGTCAGACACGCATTCTAGACTTTAGGAAAGCTGATTTTACTAAACTTAGAGAAATACTGGGGGTGATCCCATGGACAGGAATACTAAAAGAGAAGGGAGTTCAAGACGGATGGGAGTTTCTCAAAAGGGAGATACTGAAAGCACAATTTCAAACCGTGCCAATGAGGAGGAAGAATGGGAGGTGTCTCAAGAAACCAGGATGGATGACTAAGGAACTTGCAACTGAACTATGTTTTAAACGGAACATGTATAAGAAATGGAAAAATGGGGAAATCACCAAAGAGCAATTCAAACAAATAGCTAGCATGTGTAGGGGTAAAGTCAGAAAAGCTAAAGGGCAGAATGAAATCAGGCTTGCTAGAGAGGTTAAGAACAATAAAAAGGGCTTTTGGGGGTATGTCAGCAGCAAAAGGAAAAAGAAAGAAATGGTAGGGCCACTGTGTGGAGAAGATGGCAAAAAGTTAACAGGGGACAGAGAAAAGGCAGAATTACTCAACACCTTCTTTGCTTCAGTCTTCTCAGAAAAGGCAAAGGGTGCTCAACCAGAGTATAATGGAGCAGAGTACAGAACAGGAGAATTTCAGCACAGAATAAGTAAAGAGATAGTACAAAAACATCTGGTTAATCTAAATGAATATAAGTCTCCAGGACCAGATGAATTACATCCAAGGGTATTAAAAGAACTGGCAAATGTAATATCGGAACCATTGGCAATAATCTTTGAGAATTCCTGGAAAACAGGAGAGGTCCCAGCGGACTGGAGGAGGGCAAATGTTGTCCCCATCATCAAAAAGGGGAAAAAAGAGGTTCCCAACA
Source organism: Phrynosoma blainvillii (assembly GCA_026167975.1). NCBI lineage: Eukaryota > Metazoa > Chordata > Lepidosauria > Squamata > Phrynosomatidae > Phrynosoma > Phrynosoma blainvillii. The sequence goes on from JANUYF010000003.1 coordinate 203,068,930, forward strand.
ATTATCGTCCAGTTAGTCTGACATCAATACCCAGAAAGATTCTGGAGCAGATCATTAAACAGAGAGTCTGTGAACATCTGGAAGATAATTTCAGAATCACAAAAAGTCAACATGAGTTTCAGAGAAACAGGTCATGCCAGACAAATCTGATCTCTTTTTTTGATAAAATTACCAGCTTGGTAGATGAAGGGAATGCTGTGGATATAGTATATCTTGATTTCAGTAAGGCCTTTGACAAGGTTCCCCATGACATTCTTGCAAGCAAGTTGGTAAAATGTGGGCTAGACAAAGTAACTGTTACATGGATTTGTAATTGGTTGACTGGTCGAACCCAAAGGGTGCTCAACAATGGCTCCTTTTCAACTTGGAAAGTGGTGACCAGTGGGGTGCCAGAGGGCTCTGTCCTGGGCCCAGTGCTATTCAATATCTTTATTAATGACTTGGATGATGGTATTGGGGGCATAGTTATCAAATTTGCAGATGACACAAAATTAGGAGGAGTAGCTAATACCCCAGAGGACAGGATCAAAATTCAAAATGACTTGAACAGACTAGAAAGTTGGGCCAAAGCTAACAAAATGAAATTCAACACGGAGAAATGTAAGGTACTGCACTTAGGGCAGAAAAATGAAAAGTACAGATATATGATGGGGGACACCTGGCTGAATGAGACTACGTGTGAAAGGGATCTAGGAATCCAGGTGGACCACAAGTTGAACATGAGCCAACAGTGTGAGGAAGCAGCTAAAAAGGCCAATGCAATTTTAGGCTGCATCAGTAGAAGTATAGTGTCTAGATCAAGAGAAGTAATAGTGCCACTCTATTCTGCTTTGGTCAAGCCTCACCTGGAATACTGTGTCCACTTCTGGGCACAATTTAAAAAGGATGTGGAGAAACTGGAGTGTGTCCAAAGGAGGGCAACTAAAATGGTGAAGGGTCTGGAAACCAAGCCCTATGAGGAACGACTTAGGGAGCTGGGGATGTTTAGCCTGGAGAAGAGAAGGCTGAGAGGTGATATGATAGCCGTGTTTAAATATTTGAAGGGATGTCATATCGAGGAGGGAACAAGCTTGTTTTCTGCTGCTCCAGAGACTAGGACCCGAAACAATGGATGCAAGCTGCAAGAAAAGAGATTCCACCTCAACATTAGGAGGAACTTCCTGACAGTGAGGGCAGTTCGACAGTGGAACACACTCCCTCAGAGAGTAGTGGAGTCTCCTTCCTTTGAGGTCTTTAAGCAGAGGCTGGATGGCCATCTGTCAGGGATGCTTTGATTGGGAGTTCCTGCATGGCAGGGGGTTGAACTGGATGGCCCTTGTGGTCTCTTCCAACTCTATTTTTCTATGATTCTATGATTCATCATTTGGGGTCACCTTTCTTCCAAAGGTTTTGGGGAATCAGCACATTGGCAAACTGCCCAAACACCCTCAGATAACTCAAATTGGGTGGCCTCCCATAGAGCATGAAATATGGGGTCTGTTTTTACAGCTGAATGCCACAGACTGTGGCTGATGTGACATGCTGTCAGGAGTGCCTCCCCCCAGGGATCTTCTGGAGCCCCAGCATCCAGCATCAGATAGTCCTTTATCTGTGTCAGCACCCCTATCTTCCTCTCCACCAATCCATCCCCCTGAGGGGTGGCAGGGTTAGTCGTGTTGTGGCGGATGCCCTTCTGCTTCAACCAGTTCCCCAGACTGGAAAAAAGAAATTCCCCACCATGATCTGTCACCGGGGGCCCACCTTGTAGTTGAACTCCCTCTCGACCATCTCCACCCAAGCTCTAAATGTGAGAGCTGCCTGATTCTTCTCCTTCAAGGTGAAGCCATAGGTGTACCTTGTGTAGTGATCCACAACCACCATCAGATATTTGCTGCCCCCATTGACTTGGTATAAGGGCCTGCAATATCTGCATGCACCACTTGGAATGGCCTCTGGGTGGTGCACTTGCTCCCTTTTGCAACTAGATAAGCCCTCAGCTTGATCCTGCTGCACATAGAGCATTCCAAGTGGTTGCTGCAGTCCTCCCACTTTAGCCCAGGACACCCCCCCCCCTTTAATCTTTCCAGATTTGTGAACCTGGTATAGCCTAATAGTCTGTGAAGATAGTGTAAACAGTTTGAGTGCAATGGCACATTTCCAACTGTAGCACACCCTGCATGGGCATCCAAATAATAAAGATTATTGTGCTTGTAGGTTTTAGCACAAACCTGCCCCCCTCTGGTGATGAGACATTCATCCCCCTCAAAATGCACTGCATAGCCCTCTGCAGCCAGTACTGGGACACTGACTAAGCAATTCTGTAACTGGGGGGCACAAAGTACATTTTCAAAGTCCTTGTCAAACCCTGGGTAATGTACTGTCCCCATGTCTCTGATTTGGCTTGAACCTCCATCAGCTAAGCCCACTTTGTTGACACAGGAGGGCTTCCTTTCCTTCATCAAGGACCTCTGGTTCATGATATGGTGAGTCATGCCACTATTGACCATCCATTGATGTCTGGCTGCATCAGCATGATGGACTTGAGAGTCACTGTTCTATACTGCCGAAACAACTCCTTTCCTGTTCTCAGGAAACTGATGTAGTTGTTTCCCCTCTGGCAGCATGCGACCTCCTGCAGCTCCTCTGGAAATGCTCTGGCTGTCCACAAGCAAAACATCTCTTGACCTTGCAGACAGCAGCACTCTCAGTCCTTTTAACTGCCTCTGGTGGTGTGATTGTTGTTGTTGACTCGGTCTGTCACTGTCTCAGAATGCCAATCTCAAAACACCATCTCTGGCATTCTTCCAAAACATGTGTAGTTACTAGGTCTACTGTGAGATGACTCTCTGGCACTCCCTGGAGGCTGTACAGTATATGGTCAAAGTCAGAGGACAAACTGCTCAGCAGAAGGTATGCCTTTTGCTCCCTTGACAGGGTTATTCCTCTGGACTGCACTTCCAGGAACAAATGCTTCATGTTGGCTAGGTGCTCCTCTGCAGGCTGACCCTGAACCATTTTGCAAACATAAAGTCTTTTTGACCAAAGCATTTTTGACAGGGAGGAGTCAGACTGATGCACATTTCTCAAAGCTAACCAAACCTCCTGGGCAGACCTTTTATCTTGCACATGGACCAGCTGGTTCAGGTCCAAACTGAGACAGATAGTTGCACGTGCTTTTCTGTCTATTTCAGCATTTGCAGCAGTGAGACCTTGTTTCACCGGTTCCCAAAGATTCTCTCTTATCAAAGTATATTGAGAATACTTGCTGCCTTTCAACTTAGGGAACCTCAGAAATTCCATTCTTGCCAGCAATCAAAACAAAACTCAGCGTTGGCAGCCTTCCCAGCTTTCACTATCAAGAGTTGATAAGAAAACGCTGCTAAACAGCAAGGCTTCTTAACTCTTTGCCCGCCAGCACTATAGACAGCAGAAAGCAGCTCTTTGGATGCAGACACAAACAGCCACTTACTTGCATCTAGTCAAAACCGTTGGCACAAACTGGGCCCATAACCCATGTTAGGCATGGTAACGCAGTACGTGAAGACCACATAATGTGAAGCACCAGGATCCAGACTTCTCCGATGAAGCAGGCTGCTTGTTAGCTGGAGAAACTCCTCTCCCCTTCCAGATAGAGCACAGAGACTCTACAGCCAGACGTCTCACAAATGAGGCTTTAATCTTTGTTGCTCTATATACAGATATGTACAGCATACACCAACGCAACTCCAACAGCAATCCGTAATCCACCATCCAACAACTCAACAACCCACACTCCACATGTGTGTCCAGAGGCTTGTGCCTTATATAGCCTGTGCTCCACATGGCTTTCTGGCCCTGCCTCTTCCTGCTGGATACCTGGCACTCACCTGAGTGACACTGCAGTTTTACTGCACTTTTGCAGCAGTTTTTGTGCTTTCCAGCACCAGGTGACTACCCTCATGATGTCATGTCCTGTTACATCAGCATGAGGCTGCATGACTCAGCTGTGGCCAAATGCTGTGTCATCATGGCTACTGCACTTTCCCACAATGTACATTTTCCCTTGGGACTCAATCCTAACAATCTAATCGGGGAAGGCCTGCCAGAAGAGATCCGTTTTAACAGCCTTTTTAAAGCTGCTTAAGGTTGTCAACTGACGGATCTCATCCGGCAGGCCATTCCATAATTTGGGAGTGGTGACTGAAAAGGCCCCCTGGGAGATTGTCGACAGCCTAGTTTTCATTGGCTGTAACAAATTCTTCCCAGAGGACCGGAGTGTGCAGGGAGATTTTATGGGAGGAGGCGGTCCCGAAGATAAGTTGGACCCAAGCCATTTAGGACTTTAAAGGTCATAACTAACACCTTATACTGGACTCGGAAACTAATAGGCAGCCAGTGAAGAGACTTCAATACTGGTGTTATGTGGTCTCTCCTGGATGTTCCCGAGACCACTCTGGCTGGCATGTTCTGTACCAACTGAAGTTTCCAGACTAAGTACGAGGGTAGTCTGATGTAGAACGCATTGCAGAAATCCAGATGGGAGGTTACCAACGTGTGCACCACTGTCTCAAGGTCCCTTACTTCCAGGAAAGGATGCAGCTGGCATATCAGCCGAAGCTGATAACAGGTGTTCCTGACTGTCGCATTCACCTGACTAGTCATCTGAAGTGATGGATCTAAGAGCACCCCCAGGCTGTGAACACAGTCCTTCACAGAGAGTGTGACCCCATCCAGGACTGGAGGTTGCAACCCAATTCCTTGTTTCGGGGCCACTAGTGTGAGCACCTCCATTTTCTCTGGATTCAATCTCAATCTGTCTTTCTTTATCCAGTCCATTACTGCCCTGTTGGAAATAATCATATTGTAAGTAGGGGGGAAGCAGAAGGCACAAAGTGCTGTCTTCAGAGCAAGGAAGGGGAGGAGCAGCCACACATTGGGCACCTTACCCCTTCCTGAAGGCATCGTTGGAGCACCGGACCCTCCGCACAGCCAGCACTCCAAGGATGCCCATCCGCCACAGCATCCGCACACGCTGTGGCGGAAGAGGCGCCGAAGGTGCACCAGCAGCCTTTTGCGGTGCACCTTCGCCGTCTTGTGGAAGGAGCACTATTTTAGCACTCCTTCCTGGGGCTGGGATGCTGTGCTGCGGTGCCGAGGAGTGCGGATACCTCGGCCCAGATCCGCAGCTTCCTGGGGCGGCCCACGGCCACCCGTCTACTTAGCCCCCAGGTCTCAAAGCCACCATTTGTGTTACTGGGTAAGTTAGAGAGATAGGGTAGATGCCATGCCAATATACAGTGGCTGACGTCCTACAAATCAGAGATGCTTCGCAGAATTTTCCACATTTGGAGTTATGATTCTTGCTTTTATGTAACCCTTGTGTTGAATGACAATATTGTTCAACCAAATGTGCAGCCAAAGGGGAAAATGCTTAACCTACTGCACATTTGCAGGATAGAAATGGAAGGAATATGCAAAAATATTTGGAAAATTGTTAGACACATGGGTTTTGAGTTTTGATAAGCCCTGAGCAGGAGAATCCTGGACTGATGAGAATTTTTTGTAATTCAGGGCTTGTTTTGAACAAAATTCTCATGTGGGCTGTTTTTGCAGAGAAAGCCACATTTTCTACAAAGGGAAAAATACTTTCTGTGCCCAAAATAATATGCACAAATTTTGTGCAGAAAAAGTCTTGAATTGTGAATGGACAAGAAGAAATTATAAGAATGATCATGACTTCCATCAAGGAGAAAATATAGTAAAGAATTAAATCCCTGATGAAGGAGTACTACACAGATTTCAGCAGGGCAGATGGAGATGCATCAGTAGCAAAATTGTGCTTACATGACTTTAAACTGCTGTGAACTTTGCAGATTAGACAAAAACGTCCAAGTGCTTCTGTACAGAATCTTAAATTTGTGTACTACACCAATAGAATTCCTTTTCTTAAGCTACTTCTGGCTTGTTTTGTGCCTATCCATCTTTTATATTCAGCCTGTAAAAATGAAAATAGCACTGCATATTTATAGACAGCTATTAACATGAAACTGTCAAGAATTAATTACTTAAATCTGTCAAATTCCATTCCTGCAGCAGTACACTGTTTATGGAAAAACAGAGTTTATGGTTCCACTAATAAAAAGCTGTTTAAAGAATTTAAATATATGCGATTTATAAACAATTAAATCAGAAGATGTTAGGCTTTCTTCTTTTCTTTGAGAAGTCTATCTCAAACCACTTAAATCACCATGCATGCACTTAAACCACATTTTAAAATAAAACAATTTATGCTTCATTTTTCTGTTAGGTCTGTAGAGGAGACTTAACATTTAAATGTAATATACTTCATGGAGAAATGCATAATTTTGTACTTCCTTGAATAGTATGAAATTCCAGTTTTATTTTGAATAAAGAAGCACTAGAGAGAGATGCATGTTGTTTCTATCAATTTGCTTTATTTACAAATGCACATAGCTAAAGCCAAAGAGCAGATATCCTTGCATGGTGACATCTGATACCCTCCAACACCCCCCTCCCCCCACAAGAATTAACATGTATGAAGGGTAGCCTTAGCCATTTCTCTTTTATCTCTGTCCTCTCTTTCCCTTATTTCTACCAGTCTTTAGACCCCCCCTCCTTCCAGCTAAAAATTTACCTTTCTTTCAGATTGGCTATCACAAGACCTAATACAAGCCTGGGAAACCTGTAGTTCTCAAAAGATTAATGAATTACAGTTCCTATGTTCCTTCATCATTGATGCAGCTGGTGGTAACTGAAGATTAAAGAGCTATGCAGACTGGCCCAAAGGGCCAGCCTGGGGGTGGAGTTGGGGTGGGGTAGCCACACACCGGCCACCCCATCTCAACCCTGATGTCACCCTGATGCAGCACACACATCTGCATAGTGCACATTGTGCTAAAAGGTGCAGAAGAGCTGTGGCGCCAGCTCTTAGGGTGGCCTTTTGCTGCCCCTAAAAGAAGCAGCATTTTCCCACTCTTTTGGGGGTGGAAAAAGGAATGATTGGGGTTGTGATGTGCTGTTGTTGTGGCTCTGATTCACGGCTCCCAGGAGCTGCTCTGTGCCACCCCTTTAGGCGGGCCTGTAAAGGCCCTAAGGGCTAATTCAAATGAGCAGGAACAGGTGACCTAAAGCTGCCTTTTCCCTAAGCTGCAGCAACCACACTACCTGCCCCGAGAATGTTCTAAATGGGGCTGGAGCAATCGCAGTGGGGGGAGTCAATACAGCTTTTCTGAGGTTGTATTAAAGCCTCGCAAACCACACCACCAGCCAGAAGGATGCTGCAAAAGGAGATGGAGCAACTGCATGGGCCAGCAGCGGCTGCTTTAATTTTTTTTAGTTCTCTCAGATGCATGTGCATATGCACAGGAACACATCTCTGCACACCTGTGCACCTCATACGCTGGTATCCAGTCTGTCACTCTCTGTGTGCAAAGATGACTGAAGTTCAGCATCCCTGCACACCTGCGCAGGACCTGTCATACATTCATATATCATGCAAGAATTCACTGATCTCACCTTCCCCCAATGCATAGGTGCAGTAGACAGGTGCCACTGTCTGATTGTACCACCCTTAGAGTGAAGGAATGAGTTTGTCAACTAAAAAGACACCTACTCCATCATCCTCCACAAAACATGTCCTACACAGATTGGTGGGAAGGGAGAGGTACATGCAAGGGAAGTTTGTGTGGATGGATACATGTATCTGGTGGTCATGCAAGGGACAAACATTATTCCAGCAGCCCCCTGCAAGCATGCCAGAAAGTGGTGTGCAGGACTTATGCACTCCTGCACACCTGCACAAAAGAGGTCACAAAAGCCTCTTTCATGCAAACTGTTGTGCATGCTGATAGCAAGTGTACACATGACAGAATGCATTTATTGTCATGATAGAGAACAGTTTCTAGGGTGCATGTATAGGGTTACAATTAGGGTTAGGGTTCCAATATTCAAGCACACCTACGCCAGTGCATCCACACCTGGAAGCATAGGGTGTTTTAAATTAAACCCTTCATAGGGCACATGCTCTGGATCGCTGACTCAATTTCTGCTGCACATGTAGCGGTGCATTTATATGGCAATTTTAGATCTCCAGCACCTTTTTTCTAGTGCACCAGTGTCTCTGTGCACATACACAAATACGAAGGTGTGCATCTTTTCCAAAGAAGTGGAAAAATGCGGCTCCTTTTAGGAATGGCATTTCTCAACATACAATGCCTAGCGGGCGCTTTCCTGCCAGTTTTTAGGTATGCATGCTGTACCTTCAAGTCAGCCTCAAAGCACCTCTTTTTGCCCGTCTGCATAGCCCCTAAGGGGGGGCTGCATATGGGCGTCACAGAGCCGCCCCAGGAAGTGGCAGATTGGGTGGCAGCTACCCTATGCCATGGCCCCAATCCTCCTTTTTGCCACCCCAAAAAGAGCGGCAAAATGCCAATCCTTTTATGGATGGCAAAAGGGTGCCATAGGAGCTGGTATGTGGCTCTTCATCACCCCTTCCAGCGCAGCATGTCAGGACGCTGCATCAGGACGCCGTTGGCATGGGGTTGGGGCAGCTGGCATGTGGCTGCCCTGCCCCATCTTTGCCTCCAGGCCAGCCCTTTGGGCTGGTCTGTAGAGGCCCTGAGAATCTCTGGAAAGTCACTGGCTGCCCATTTTTGGTCATTCCATTCAAAAGCACAGAAATAAGCCAAACTTATCTGCTAAGTACTGCATCCTATAAGCAAAACAATAACTAATGGCCTTTGCAGACTGCCAGAAATAGTGCAAATTGAGTCCACTTTAAGGGTTAGTGTTAGTGTTAGGGAGTCATGGGAATTTTTTTTCTTTTCTTTTTCCTGAGACATTGAGCCTTCTCTGTCAGAGAGCTCTGGTGCCACAATAAAATACAGTTCCCATGATTCCCTAACCCTAACCCTAACCCTTAAAGTGGACTCAATTTGCACTATTTCTGGCAGTCTACAAAGGCCCTGAGTCTTTGACTTTTTATCAGATATTTGCCTAACAAATGATACAGTTTTCCTATGATGATGATGATGATGATGATAATAATAATAATAATAATAATAATAATAATAATAATAATAATAATAATATATCTAAATGCATATAATTTTATTTATATATCCATGGCCATGTATGTGGCACTTTCCAGAGTAATGGATACAAAAGAGACATTATGTGGCACATTATGAAAGAAGGAAGGAAGGAAGGAAGGGAGGAAGGAAGGAAGCTTGTGTCCAGTCACAAAAGAGGAAAGATGCTCAGTGTCAAAGTGGAAGGAAATGGAAGGAAACTCAGGATCAAAATGTATGTTTTATGAATTAAATAAAAATGCTAATTGCCAGACCAAAACTGTGCACATGTGGAGACATAGGGAAAATTCAGACATTATTTTAACAAATGGATCACAGTGAGAGGCAAATTTAACATTTAACAATGACTAGGGGCAATGGGGGGGGGGGGAGAGAGGAAGGAAGTTAGTTTTCATTACATTGACAAATGAACAAGAAAGGCAAACAGAGGATTGAACTAGGATAGTAAACACCACAAAAGCTTTTTTTAAAAAAAGACTCACCTTTAAGAGACTGAGCTCAACAATTGGCCAAACCAATTGCCTGTATAACTACAATAACTTCACACAATTCTTTTCCATTGTGATTGGAGAGTGCTGGCAGATTCTTGCTCCAGACTGCATATTTCAGTTAGAATTACCAAAACTGCAAACAACTTGCTCTGATATTAGAGTTTCAAAGTTAATTAAACCACAGTTGGTGTGTTTGAAATAAAGCTGTTCCCAAATTAACTGCTTAATTATCTGAATTTGAGGTTCCAAAACAATAAAATAAGAGCTATTTATGCAACCTCTGGAATTATTTACAGTTTTTCACTAAGCAAAAACTCTTTCAGCTATTTAATGCTTACATGCTATTATCAAAAGATATTATGATTTGTACATTTTTTAAAAAAAAAATTAAGCTCTCCAAGCTCAAAATAAAATAAAAAATATCAATCTGTATTCATATGATGTTAGTTTGTTTCATTTTCCATTTAATTTTTTCAGCAGCTGAATTATGAAGAGTGAAAAATGAAATTGCATCCTAGGGTTTAGTTCAATTTTCACAGGGATCCAAAATGCCTCCATTTTATCCACAAGAGACACAAATTGAATGACCACCATAGGTAGGCATTTTTGAAGGCCAGCACTCCAACATGGGACCCATTACTTAAAATTGGGGCTTAGGTGCTGCCATTTTACTTTGCTCTCATAGAATCATAGAATCATAAAATCATAGAGTTGGAAGAGACCACAATGGCCATCTAGTCCAACCTTCTGCCATGCAGGAACACCAATCAAAGACCCCCAACAGATGCTCATCCAGCCTCTGTTTAAACACCTTCAAAGAAGGAAATTCCAGCACACGCTAAGGAAGTGTATTCTACTGTTGGACAACTCATACTGTGAAGAAGTTTTTCCTAATGTTTAGGTGGAATATCTTTTCCTGCAGTTCAAATCCATTGCTCTAGGTCCTATTCTCTGGAGCAGTAGAAAACAAGCTCCAACCTCAGTATGCCACTTCTTCAAATATTTAAATAGGGGTATCATATCACCTCTTCACCATCTATTCTCCAGGCTAAACATACCCAGCTGCCTAAGTTACTCCTCACAGCGCATGGTTTCCAGACCCATCACCATTTTGGTTGCCCTCTCATTTCAGCTTTTCAACATCCTTTTTGAATTGTGGTGCCCAGAACTGGACATAGTATTCCAGGTGGGACCTGACCAAAGCAGAATACAGTGGCACTATTATTTCCCTCGATTTAGACCATATACTTCTATTGATGCAGCCTAGAATCACATTGGCCTTTTTAGCTGCTGCATCACACTGTTGACTCATGTTCAACTTGTGGTCTACTAAGACTCCTAGATTCCTTTCACACGTAGTCTTGTTAAGCCAGGAGTTCCCCATCCTATATCTTTCCCTATAATTTGTTTATCTATTTATTTTATTTTATTTCTTAGAGTGTACGCCGTGGGCAGGCTTTTTTACTTTGTACAGCGCTGTGTATAATTACAGCGCTCTAGAAATAAAGTTTAATAATAAATAATAATAATAACAACAGTAATAAAAAGAACAGTAATAAACAATAAACCCAGCAGTAAAAACAATAAAATAACAGCAATAATTAAAACAATAATAAAATTGCAATACAAGTCTATGCCGTGAGTGATGTAATCTTTTTTCACCCGGGAGGTCCTTATAAGATGGTCATATCTAATCAGTTAGGGAGGTCAGGTGGATAGGCCCGCCAGAAAAGCTCCGTCTTAAGTGCCTTCTTAAAGGCCTCTAGCGTGGAAATAAGATGAATCTCCTCCGACAGGCCATTCCATAACTTGGGGGCTGCAGCCGTGAATGATCTTTGGGGAGTAGATATTAATTTAATTTTACAGTAGTTTAGTAAATTCTTCCCTGATATTCTGAGGGTGCGGGACAGATTGTGTGGGGAGAGGCGTTCCTTCAAGTAACTTGGACCCAAGTTATGTAGGGCTTTATAGGTGATGACCAACACTTTGTATTGTGCCCGGAAGCTAATCGGCAGCCAGTGAAGAGCTTTTAATACTGGTGTAATGTGGTCTGCTCTAGATGTTCCGGCGACCAGTCTGGCTGCCGCATTTTGGACCAGTTGAAGCTTCCGAACTTGGTACAAAGGTAGCCCCATTACAGAAGTCCAAACGAGAGATTACCAGGACAAGTACTACTGCTTCAAGGTCCCTTCGGTCCAGGTAGGGGTGGATTTGGCGAATCAACCGAAGCTGATTCCAAGCACTCCTGGCCATCGCATCTACTTGAAATGACAACTGCAGGGATGAGTCCAGGAGTACTCCCAAACTGCATACTTTGTCCTTTAGGGGAAGTGTGACCTCATCCAGGACTGGATGACAAAACTCCCTTCCCGGACCGGGGGTACCTATCGCTAGTACCTCTGTTTTCTCTGGATTCAGCTTGAGTTTGTTTTCCCTCATCCAGCCCATTACTGACCCAAGGCAGGCATCCAGAGGAGAGACGCCATCCTTAGTCACCGCAGCAATCAGAGACATAGAGAAATAGAGTTGGGTGTCATCAGCATATTGATAACCCCGTGCCCCATATCTCTGGATGATCTCTCCCAGCGGCTTCATGTAAATGTTAAACAGCATGAGGGACAGTATGGCGCCCTGTGGGATGCCAGATGTCAGCTCCCTTTCAGAGGAGCAACTGTCCCCCAGCCTCACCATCTGGGATCTGCCCGAGACGTAGGACCAGAGCCAATGGAGCACAGTGCCCCCAATACCTAACTCCCTCAGGCGTCCCAGAAGGATACCATGGTCTATGGTATCGAATGCCGCTGAGATGTCCAAGAGCACCAGCAGGGTCACACTTCTCCTGTTGGTACCCAGACAGAGGTCATCGACTAAGGCGACCATGGCAGTCTCAACTCCGTATCCCGCCCTGAAGCCAGTTTGAAATGGGTCCAGATAATCGGCTTCATCCAAGACTGCCTGGAGTTGGAAGGCGACTGCCCTCTCGATCACCTTGCCCAGAAATGGTAATAAAGAGACCGGTCTATAGTTGGTTCTTATCAGGGGGTCAAGAGAGGGCTTTTTCAAGAGCGGTTTAACTACCGCTCGTTTTAAGCTTGGTGGAAATTTGCCCTCCCTGAGAGATGTATTAATTATGCACTGCAGCAACGATATTACTCCGTCAACTCCCTGGGCAGTCAGCCATGATGGGCAAGGATCGAGAGGGCACGTCGTCTTCCTAACACTTCCAAGAAGCTTGTCCACTTCATCGGTATTTACAAACTCAAATTGATCCAGTTTAATACAGTCCACAGAGTCCCTGGACATCTCTCTTATTGGTTCTGTTATAATGCCGGCATCTAGATCGACCCTTATCTGAGAGATTTTATCTATAAAAAAGTCATTAAAAGCATCACAGCAGGCTTTAGTTGGTTCCAATAGTAAGTTCAGGGTGGGAGGCAATTGTGTTAATTCTTTTACCACCCTGAACTGCTCTGCTGGATGGGACTTTACAGATGCAATACGTGCAGCATAGAAAAATTTCTTTGCTGCATCTATTGCCACCCCATAAGTGTCCAAATGGTTTCTTAGGAGTGTCTTGTCAGATAAACGTTGGTGTTTCTGCCAGCGGTGCTCCAGCCGTTGAACAACCCGCTTCATTTGCCGAAGATTTTCCGTGTACCATGGCTTTTTATTCGGAGCGGGTTGGTAAGGACGCTCGGGAGCGATAATGTCTACAGCTCTGGTAAGATCGTTGTTCCAGGTATCAACCAGAGCTTTGACAGGATCGCCGTCGTTCCCAACCATAAAACCCTCTAAGGCTTCCTGGAACCTTTTGGGTTCCATCAGCCTTCGAGGGCGGACCATTTTAATAGGTCCTCCACCCCCGAGGGGGGTATGGGTAGTGACCTCGAGTCCTGCTTTGACCAGAAAATGGTCCATCCATGACAGGGCAGAAATTTGAGTCACTTCTGCCCACGGATGTTCCTGATCCGTACAAAAGGCCACATCGAGTGTATTACCAGCACAATGTGTAGGCCCCCTTTTTTTACTTGTCTGTTTGCAAGAATATCCATGGAGGACCTTGTCAAAGGACTTACTAAAATCAAGATATGTAAAACACACAGCATTCCCTTCATCTACCAAACTGGTAATATATATATATATATATATATATATATATATATATATATATGATCATATTAGTCTGGCATGACTTGTTTCTCAGAAACCCACGTTGACTTTTTTTGTGATTATGGCATTCCCTTCTAAATGTTCACAGACTCTCTGTTTAATGATCTGCTCCAGAATCTTTCCTGGTGTTGATGCCAGACTAACTGGGCAATAGTTGTTGGCATCCTCTTTTTTCCCCCTTTTTGAAGATGCAGACAGCATTTGGCCTCCTGCAGTCTGCTAGGACCTCTCCTGTAGTCCAAAATTCTCAAATATTATTGTCAGTGGCTCTGAGATTGATTATGCCAGTTCTTTTAATAATTTGGATGTAGTTTTCTGTGTCCATAACTTCAGACATGAACAACAATGCCATCTCTATAATGGTGCAAACTTCTTTGGAAATTTCATAGCCATTCTGAAGCAAGATTCAAATATATGACAGGCTATCCCATAATCACAGTTTTGTAGCAAAGGATGCTGGAAATGGTTGTTTAGTTTCACAAGGATCATATGCTGGAATTTCATATAAGAATATCTATATGGGTATCTCTAAAAGGTATTCAGATGTTTGATGGTTTGATAGCAAACATAATTTTCACAAATATTTTTCAAATTATTTGTTACTCAATGTCATGTTCCTATATTTAACTGCAAATGTAAATATGTAAAAATTTGTCAGAGACTGATGGAAAAGAAAAAAGTTGCATATTTATCTGCCCATGTTTTCTTTTTGTTGTTTGGTTTTCATTTATGGAATAATAGGAAATATAATGTGGATCTGTTCAAGTTATGGGACATATACAATTTATATATGTTTGGTCACATTATATAGGAGTGAGTGTATAGACAGATAAACAGAGAGCCAGACAAGACATGAAGGCAGACAAACAAAAATACATTCATAGTAGCCAAATAGTAACATGATGGTAAGAATGGCAAAAATGATAATGAAGCAGGGAATATGAGCACAGAAGACAGAAATGATGAATCTTTTGCTCCCATTAATCCTTGAAAGAAAAATGAATTTTCGTAAAGCAGGTCTAGTCAATCCATGATTTTAGTTATAAATAAATTATTGTTGGAATATGGATGGGTTATACAGTCAAAGGAGAAATGTAGAGATGTGTCTGTGGAAATTTCCTCATGACAACAACATCTAGAGAAACAAAGAGAACTCGACAGCAGGTGGCCAAGAAGACATAAACAAGTACAGTTTTAGCTGGAAAAAAGTTAGCCAGTACATCAACAAGATGAGCTCATGGGAAAGTAGTCATATTGAGGATGATGGACAGTTAGAGGCAGGGTTAAAACACATCATACAATCATTATCCAATCAGCATAAGCTTAACACCTAGAAGGTGGAGTATGGGAAGGGCTAAAGTATCCTTTGTTTCAGATTCTTTATATATGCCAGCATTGTGTGTGCATGTGTGTTCAGCAGTGGTTAACCATGTGGCTTTTAGTTTTTGAATATGCTTATACTGCTTTTACAATGTAACTCCTGGATCTGGAAACATGGGTCTGTAACTTTTCTTTTCTACAACATCAGCAAGATGTGAGCCTATAGTGGACTGTATGTTTTTCTTTACTTATTTACTTTATGGAACAATAAAGCTCTACTTTAGAATTACATAAAATGTCTGCATGCTTTTAGCATGGGAAAGGCTGATGAAGGAAGCTGTTCTTCACTATATTCTGCTCTATCTGTACTCTGCAGGATTCTGCACACCACATCCAAATATCAACAATTATTCACATCAAAACATTAAGCATATGGAAGCAAATTTTACAAAGGATTTAAGTAATGTGCTTATGAATGTTCTCCCCCCCCCCCCTTATGTGATAAAAGTTAAAAAAATTGATGGTGTTCTACAACTGCCTGAAGAGAAATTCAAAGGGAATGTGAAGTTAGTTCTCAGGCAAAACATCTGATAGAATTTTAGAAGAATTTAAAAGAAGTTCACTAAGATTAATTTGTCACTGAAGGATTGTGGACACTTGATTATGCCTAAAATGAAATTCAAAGTGTTTGTGGAAGAACATTATGTGATAAAATAGCTGATATTTTTGCAAACCCTTAGCCAAAGCATTAGAATTTGTGAGATGTATCTTTCTCTACTTTTTTTCAACAAATGTTTTGTAGGGAAAAATAAATTTGCCCCCTTTGCAGATGGTGCTTTGCACCGTCTTGGAGGATGGTGCCTTGCGGAAGGAGTGCTATTTTAGTGCTCCTTCCAGGGCTGGAAAAAGAGTGGCTCACTCTTTCCGTGCCTTGCAGAAGGAGTGCTATTTTAGTGCTCCTTCCAGGGCTGGAAAAAGAGTGAATCACAGCCAAGGAGTGCGGCAGCCTCGGCCCCAATCCGCGGCTTCTTGGGGCGAACCATGGCTGCCCGTCTGCAGAGGCCCTGAGTTTTCACAGGACAGTTTGGAGTATTTTAAGCCTTACATTTTAAGTTTGTTCCATGTGGCATTTACTTGTAAATGTGTCATATCATTGTGTAGGTTATTCATTTCCTGCCACTCTGTTCTTTTCACTTTATCCACCAAACAAAAAGTTTTAACTTCATCCTATACACCTCTAAACTATGCTGAATATTTATAACATTCTTTAATCACATATGGGACTTAGATATATCAACAATATGCAAATGGAGATTAATATATCCTTAAAATTGCTCCCTTAACATCCAATTATCTCACTTTTACTTGCTTTTTCTATCTTAGACTGTTTAAATGGCCTATTGCTAAAGCAAAATTATTTTGTTTGTTTTTTTAAAAAAATAAAATAAAATAAAACAACAACCCTGTATTTAAAATAGCTGCTTCAAGGTCTCACCCTCAACAATGGAAAACATGTAACAAAAATCATATCTATAAATTGTAGAACAACAACAACAACTCAAAAAATGGACCCAGGGGTACCAATTATTTTTCCCTAATACCTAATAATGGATTTTCCCACTGGATGCATATCAATATGTTTTAAGAGAAAAGTATTTATGACTTAATCATCAGCACAGACCAATGATTATCAGTCTCACATTTATTTAAAAACAAAAACAAATCTACTCTGTTTATTTGTGGGCCATCATGTTTCCTATATTTAAATTTTTAAGTAAGTTACCCTTTGAAGACAGCTTGAAAAAGTTACCTTTTTGGATTAAGATCACTGAAGGATTTGGGGATTGTATTTCAAAACAATACAAAACACACTAAAAACAACAAAAACAACATGCCACCTTTTCCAACCTCTGTTCTTCAAAGTTTTGTGCTTTAAAACATTGGACCGTTGCAGACCGGCTTAAAGGGTCAGCCTGGGGGTGGAGTTGGGGTGAAGCAGCTGCATGCTGACCACCCCAACTCAGTCCCAACCCCATCCTGATGTCGCGCTCCCGTTCACACAGCACATGATGTCAGGAGGCCTTTTGGCGCAGCATGCACACACGCTGCACCAAAAGGGCACAAAAAAAGCCACAGCCACTGCTGAAAAGGCAGCCTTTTGCCACCCCCAAAAGTACTGACATTTTGCCACTCTTTTTGGGGTGGCAAAAAGGAGGATCAGGGCTGCGGTGTGTGGTCATTGTGGCCCTGATCCACCGCTCCTAGGGGCAGCTCTGTGCCACCCCTTTGGGCCAGTCTGCATCCCCCCATTATCACTTCTAAGGAGAGTCATGAACAGTAACAGAGCAATTATTTTGTGTACAAATAGGGACAAGCTAGACATTTTTATGGAGGGTTGCTATTTCAGAGAGACAATACTCAGATGAACCAGTCATTCTGCTCTGTACAAGGAAGCTTCTTATTGTATTATATAGAAACCAGTTCATGAAATGGTTTCTATTTTCTCTTCATCCCTTACATTCTGCTCATCTGGAACAAAATGTAGAAAGAGTTAAATTATCATTTGGTATTCAACACTTTCTGTTCAGAACCATACTGTTTATTTTTATAATGGTCTTTCAGATCATCTCAACATACGATGTGCATCAGTAGTGTTTGAGAGCATAGTTAAGATTGACTTCAGTGAAAGAACAATGTTTAACAGTGGCCCGAAATGCATGGACCAAAAGAAGCGGCTTCTAGTCACTTTTGGGGCATGGTGTTTACATGATGCATGCCCTCCAAATGGCTGGAAACTTCTCCAAGGCCACATAAAGGAGACCAAAGCTGCCACAAAAAGGATCAGTTTTAATCATGGGCAGCACAGCTTGGAACCAGAGGTGGCAGCCCACTTTGAGAATGGGCCATACAGTCACCATGGTCCTGGCCCAATCACAGCCTGATCATAGCCAGAGACATTTAATGACAATAGAATGATGTCTTCAAATAAAATATTTATGTTAGGCAGAGGACAAGGTGAAATTCAGAATGCCACACCACTTGGTGGTAGAGTACACATGATTTTAATGTGTAATGTTCTGTTCGTTTTTAATTGAATTCTTGGTTTAATCTTGTTTTAAGGGGTGGGTGGGTAGATTTGGAGGGAGGGAATGTATTTTAGCTGTATCATTTTAAATTGTTGTAACCCGCCTCGATTGCCTTGCAGAGAGGCGGGCTAAAAATAAAACTTATTATTATTATTATTATTATTATTATTATTATTATTAGAGAACTAAGGGCCTTTACAGAGTGCCAGAAACAATGCAGCTTGAGTCTACTTTAACTGCCCTGGCTCAGTGCTAGGGAATCATGGAAACTGTAGTTTTTTCTGAGACACTGAGCCTTCTATTTCAGAGACCTCTGGTGCCACAATAAACTACATTTCCCATTATTCCCTAGCACTGAGCCAGGACAGTTAAAGTGGACTGAAGCTGCATTATTTTTGGTAGTCTGTAAAGGCCTTAACTCTCCATATTCATCTTCTCGAAAGAAGCAGTTGATTTTAGCCATTCCCCTGCCCTCACTATGAAAAAGTATTTGAAAACCAACTGCAAATTTTGTGCAGAATATGTCCTGAACTTTGAAGTCTCATGAATCTGGGATTCTTCTTATCAGGGTTTCTTAACACTTGGAAAAACATGTTTTTTCAATCATTTTTTTTTTTAAAAAAAAATATTTCCATCCCGAGGGAAAAAAAATCGTTATGATTTTAAAGTTACTCTTACATATTCTACATTTCAGAAAAGCTCATCTCCTTTCCTAATTTGATTTAATAACACATCTTGAAGATCCTTCAGTTTTATTATTTTCTAACCGTTTTGTTATAAATAAAGGGATTATACTGTCATTGTTTTCACTTCTATATTCTGATGGACCATGTGGCTGCAAACATTAGGCCAACTAATTTTAAAGCTTTATTTTGCCCAAGGCCTAGTTGTAATTCAGTATAAAACTTGCATGCAGTTTTGGATAAAATTTGCATGAGGTTGTTTTTCAGAGATAACAGTATTTTTTCCACAGGAAATAGTGTTTTTTTAAAAAAAAATATGAGCAGACAATGCTGTTTTTATGAAAACTAATCACATGCAAATTTGGCAAAAATATGTTTTGTACTGCAAAATTATTGTCAGTCCTGGAGCGTTTTCTTAAGGTTTCTCAGCAATCAAAATATATGTTTTTTATTTTTTTAAAATATTCATCACATCCCTATTTGGTGGCTTGTTTAATCTAGCAGCACCCTCTTTGCTTAAATAACTTTTACTGAGGAAAAAAATCCTTGAGTTAAAAAAAAATGAATTGTGACTTAAGTTACCTGTACAGATGATAAAGCCACAATAACTTCTTCTTTTTTTTTCCTTAATGTAATACTGTGTTACAAAGAATTTATTTAATACTTGGATAGTACTTGATGACTGATTCAGGAAGAAATAATCTTACCTCAGGTAGCTTCTTGCTTCCTTCACTTTAATGAAATGTCAAATGAGGAAGAAGTGTGAAGAATGCCTGGAGATACAAATAGATTTTCCAAGTTCTACTACACAGCATATTTTACTTTATTTTCATCTTGCAAATACAGACAGCCATGGCACTCTGACTATGAATTCTGAGAATAGAAATATGGCTATAAATATAAACTACTAATGTGAAAATAGGCAAGATATTAGATATGGCCAACTCCATTGGGCCTAGCCTGAAAAATATTGTATTTAGTCTTGGGGAGGGGGGTATTGTATTACTGTTATTATTGTAATGTATGTTTTTAATTTGTATCTTATATTTGTAAGCTGCCTTGATTGCTCAGGCAAAAGATGGGATATAAGAAATACTACTTACTGTATATACTCAACTAAAAGTCAAAGCATTTATGCCCAAAAATTCACCCTAAAATCCTGGGTTTACTCATATACAGGTCAATACAGTAGTACTGCTTAGAAAGGTCCTGAAAGAAGCACCACCATGTTGTGCCTGAGCAGTGATTTCTGAAAGAGATGCTGAGGCAAGAGTGTGTGAATGAGGTGATTCCCTTCTCAATCCAATGTTAAAACCTTCTGTCCCCCTCCTTCTCCTCCTACAGTTCTCTCTGCCCACCAAACACCCCATTTCCTTATACTTCTTTCCTTCTCAATCAGATGTTTAAACCTTCTTCTCCCCCAAGTTTTTCCCTCAACTTATCTATGGCCCATATCAAAATCTATGATTTTGGCTCTAAAACCTTTCCTCGACTTATATATGAGCTTGACTTGAACATGAGTATATGTAGTAGTCACAGTTTTGATTCTATTGACTTGATTGTAACCCTGCTCCATCCTACTTTATTGGCTATCAGCTGCATGGGGAGAACATGATCTATTCTGCATATGGCTGGATCACAACTGAATTATGTTTCTGTCAGGTTTTGGAAGGTGTAAAAGGTTGGGTCAGAAGAAGTCACATAGGGCCTCTGCAGACCAGCCCAAAGGACCGGCCTGGAAGCAGAAATGGGGAGGGGCAGCAGCATGCTGGCCACCCCAACCCCAGCACAATGACGTCCTGACACCACACACTGTTATGCACAGCACACGGCATCAGGATTTTTTTTACACGCTGCACCGGAAGGGATATTAAAGAGCTGTGCGCTGGCTCTTAGGGCAGCCTTTTGCCACCCCTGAAGGAGTGGCATTTTACCGTTCCTTTCAGGGGCAGCAAAAGGGATGATTGGGGCCATGGCACACAGTTGCCATGGCCCCAATCCGTGGCTAACAGGGGCTGCCCAGAGCCACCTGTCTTCATAGCCCCCTAGTTAAGTACTTAGGGCCAATACAGACCGGCACAATATGCCAGCTTCCTAGCAACATGGCAGCATGGTGTACACATGATACATGCCTTGATGCCACCCTGAAGTCAGTGTCCTGATGCCCCACTGCCCACATGAGGGTAGCTTTTTGTCACTCTAGTAGCATGGCGTTTAGATGCCACATGTCGCAAGAGTGTGAAAAAGCCATGGTGGCAGCAGAAAATGAGGCATTTTATGGTGCAAAAAGGGGAAGCATTTTGCCACTTCTTTTTGAACCAGAAAAATGCCTGAGTGGGGCCATGGCATGTGGTTGCCCAGGTGCCCACCTGGTTTTCCCAGGGGCAGTGTGTCACCACCCTATTGGGGTGGTCTGCTTCACCCCTTAGTTAAGTATAAGCTGATACAGGATTCTGGCCTATATTTTTGCAATACATGGATTGGATGAATGTAACTAAAAATTCAAACATATAGTATGATACTTTAGAATGCAGGACTACAAAACAAATTGCTCCCTCACATGAATAATTGTTGTATTTTTATTATTCATTTAATGTACTACATCTATTTCTTACCATTCTTCCAAGGTGTTCAAGGAGTTCGATATTGTGTATGCTATTGCTTCCTCTGAGGTGGAGAGACAGTGATTGCACCAAGGTCACCAAGTGAGATATATGACTGTGTTGAACCTAGTTTTCTCTGCTCATAGTCTGCCAATCTAAGCACTACATCATACCACAAGCCACACATACAGAATGCTAGCATATCAAGGGAAAAGTTTATTACTTCACCTTCTTTCTGATATGCTAATATTCATAGGAGGAAATCAGTGTGGATAACTATACTACAGAGTAATTTTTAATCAAGTGATATTTCAGAACATGGCCTTATGACATGACTTCCATGGCCTGTAGTAGGAGCAAATTATGACTTATGGTTATGGATAATGGTGTATTTTCCCTCATATAAAAATGGGTTTTATGTGGGGGGAGGGGGAACCAGAAAGCATAGTTTCCCAAGAAACTATATTATTAATAAAGTGACCATAACTAATTAATGAACAAACAAACTAATGTAAATAAATAGTATACTATACATTAAGATTGGCATGCTGTTACTCAATTATGATGTTGTAAGTTAAACTTATGACCTTATATCTTTTTCCTATTTGCATTTATGATCATGATACAATTGCCATGATAGTAAAAAGCCCCAGAAGCCACCCTGAAACCCTACCAACTGCACTACAGGACAGTGTTCTGTAGTACTGGAAAATGGGACAGTGAAAGATAACATATCCAGCCCACTGCTGCCAACAAACAGCACTATGCTGAACAAATGCCACTGGACCATACAGGGGTACCTGCTTCTGCTTAGGAGCCCTGGTGGCACAGTGGTTAAATGCTAGTACTGCAGGCATTCACTCACAAACCACAAGGTTGTGAGTTCAATCCCAGCCAGGGGCTCAGGGTCAACTCAGTCTGGCATTCTTCTGAGGTCAGTAAAATGAGTACCCAGCTTGATGAGGGCAATTAGGTTACAATTTAGAGACTGTTTAGTGTGGTATGAAGTGGTATATAAATGAAGCTGCTATTGCTGTTGCTACTCAGTGTACTACTGATTTCTGGCACAAGAAGTCTGGACACATCATCCTTCAGTGCCCTACTCACCAGCATTTTCAGAACTCTGTTCCTCAGTGCAACAGGCTGGATTTTAAGGTGAGTTTCAGGGGTCAAACTGGGAGACAGATTGTAGCTGCTATGTGTCTGATGCAGGGTCTTCCCCTAAGTAACACTTTGCAACATGTGGCTTTGTTCCTATCATCTGAATCTGCATTTGACACATATGCTAACAGTGCTACTTGGAGTGTGGCCTTGGAGAACACAGTTCAGTGTTCACTACACACACTTGCAGGCTTTCAAGGCATGGAGCACGGTGTCTTCAGTACACTGATGACATCCAGATATACCTCTCCATGACCAGATCATCTGCCCAGACCTCAGATGGCTTCTCTCTTCTCTCAATGATTGTCTTAAGGCGGTAATGGATTGGATGAGGAAAAACAGATTGAGACTGAATCCAGACAAAATGGAGGTACTAACAGTGACACGCCCGAAACCAGGCTTGGGAATACACCTTCCAGTCCTGGATGGAGTCACACTCTCCTCTAAGGACTGTGTTCGCAGTCTGGGGGTACTCCTAGATTTGTCACTTCACGTGACAAATCAGGTGAATGCGACAGTCAGGAGTGCCTGCTATCATCTTCGGCTGATACGCCAGCTGAGCCCTTTCCTGGAGACTAGGGACCTGGAAACTGTGGTACACGCTCTGGTAACCTCACGTTTGGATTTCTGTAATGCGCTCTACATGGGGCTACCCTTGTGCCTAACCTGGAAACTTCAATTGGTATAAAATATGGCAGCCAGGTTGCTCACTGATGTATCAAGGAGAGAGCATATCACACCAGTGTTGAAATCTCTCCACTGGCTGCCAATTAGTTTCCGGGCACAGTACAAGGTGTTGGTTTTGACCTTTAAAGCCCTACATGGTTTGGGTCCATCTTATTTCAAACCGCCTCTTCCCATATGATCCCCCCCCCCCCCCCCCGTGCACTTTGGTCCTCTGGGAGGAACCTGCTGCAGCCTATGAAGACTAGGCTTTCGCAGAATTCCAAGAGGGCCTTCTCTGTGACTGCTCCCAAACTGTGGAATGGCCTGCTGGACGAGATCCGTCTGATTACTACTCTTGCTGCCTTTAAAAAGGCAGTAAACACGGATCTCTTCCGACAGGCCTTCCCAGAATAATTTCCCAGCTCTTCCTCTTCCTTTAGATGGTCTGGCCTGTTAATTCGCTCCCTACCTCCAGCTGCTACTGTTTTTGTTTTGTTTGTATGATTTTATCATTTGAAGCTGTTTTTAATACCATTCTAGTTTAATCTATTTTTAAGGGGTGGGGGGGTTAGGGTGGGGTATTTGGAGATGTGTTTTACTTTTGTATTGTTTTAACCTGTTGTACGCCGCTCCGGTTGCTTTGCAGAGGGGCGGGTTAGAAATAAAATTTATTATTATTATTATTATTATTATTATTATTATTATTCAAAGAGGCCCTGTGCAGAGACTGGACTTGATGTATTATGCATGCAAAATGTGTCCTCTATCACTGAGCAAGAGCAGGAGCTTGAATGAAACAAGTTACAAGCAATGCAATGTTATCAACAATGGGTTCTCTTGTAATAAAATTACCTCTTCATATAATATAAAAAGTAAGAAATAATCCATTTTATTGGGGCAGTGAGAATATCGCCTTGTTACATTTCAAATTCACCTTTAATTGACTTTAAGAGGTATTTTGACAGGGACAGTGAGACTGTTTCAAAACAGTAATTAATTATTAATTTAATGAATTGTTATGGTAATTGTAATTGTTGAAGCAGCTTGATATAGTGGTTTGAGTATTGCACTAGGATTCTGGCAAAACAAAATTCAAATCCCTGCACAGCCATGGAAACCCACTGGGTAACCTTTCACAAATCACACTCTCTCAGTCTCAGAGGAAGCAATGACAAACCTCCTCCAAATAAAGCTTGTCAAGAAAACCCTACAATAGTTTGCTTTAATTGGGAATTGACTTCAAAGCACATAACTGTCACAATCACTTTTGAAAATTATTTTCCTTGTATGACAGCATCATGGGCCTTTCAACCCCACTGCTGTCCCACTTTGTGCAGTGACACCCTCAGTCACTTTAAATATTTCCACTCAATGGCACCTATAGGTGGATTGGACTCACTCCTTTAAACTTTCTCATGGGACTTAACCCCAAACTATCTTTTAAAATGTTAGTAGCGTGTTTCCTTATTTGAATTCCAGATAAGCCTTTATTAAAACAAAGATATAAATTTATTTGAAAGTTAACTTGAACAATGTATCACTAGTATGAGATGGTTAATACAGTTGATACTTCATGGTTTTGCTTTATTTGTTACACGTTGTTACAGTTATAATGATAAGTTATAATATATGTATACCTGGTAGTTACATTAACTCCACAGTAAAGCCAACTCTTTAGGATAATATGTTCCATACGTAACTTATTGTTTGTGCTTCACTTTTTACTTTAGATGCTTCTCTTCAAAGAACACTCCATAGTTATCTCAGGACTCTCTCAGACCTCCTTTGGATACTTTGTATAGCCTATTCCTAAACCAGCCACCAAGTCTCTTTGTATCCTTCAGGATAATTTATATCCTTCAGTAACTCCCCCTCAGAGTTCTGTTATTTACTGAGTCCCTCACTAACAGACTCTAACTCTAACTGCCACTAACTGACTCCAACTGTCCTATGTATCCTCTCCTAATTTCAATCTGATTGGCTGGCACCTGCCCCTCCCAACTGGATGTTGCCAGAGCTTCTCTCCCCTTGCAAAATTCAGTCTTCTCTCCACAATAACAAGTGGTAATCTGAATTAATGGATTTCAATTGTAATGAATTATACAATTGTAATGAATAATCTTAAAAACACTATGATGAGATGAGCAATGGGAATAAATTACTTCTAGAAAGTAACTGGTAGTAACTTTGGAACAATCTTTCTTCTTAGCCCAACCTATCATTCAGGTTTCATTTCAAGATGAAATGGTAAAGAAACAATGTATGTGATCCTGAGCTTCTTGAGAAAAGGGTAGGATCAAATGTAATAATCACACTTCAAAGGAATTAAATAATAAACACACATCCTGTACTCCAAAGCAAATTCCCCACTCTTTATGCTAACAGTTATAGCAGTCTTAAGTAACCTGCACTGCAATCTTTAAAGCTATTCCCTCACTGCTGCCATTACTATTTCATCAGTCAGACTTATTCACAGCTCAGGGCTTCATTTCCCTCTTCCCCAAGGCATAATTTCTGAGACTGAACATCAAACAGAAGGAAAGGGAATTTGTGCATTTACGATGCACAGTTTGATTATGCCCTTCGTCTCATCCTTCATCTGTTGTGTATCTACTTAGAGGCTAAATGATTTTAAAAAAGAGATTTACCTTGCTGTTTGTTTCAACAGACCCTTGAAACAGCTAGAACCAAACACTTTGTATAAAATCATCAGGCAATTTGACAGATAGAATAAAATAACTCATTCTTTTTCCTAAAGTACAAGGTGTTGGTTTTGACCTTTAAAGCCCTACATGGCTTGGGTCCAACTTATCTTTGAGACAGCCTCCTTCCCTACAATCCTCCCCATGCACTTCAGTCCTCTGGGAGGAATATGTTACAGCCCATAAAAACCTGCCTCCGCCCCCAGATTATGGAATGGCCTGCCAGATGAGATCCGTCTTACTACTGCTCTTGACTGCTTTAAAAAAGCAGTAAAGGCGGTTCTCTTCCAGCAGGCCTTCCCTGAATAACATCCCGGCCCAAAGAAAAGTATAACGAGATGACAATGATTCCAGCTCTTTGTTGCTAAACTGCTATTTATTTGTACTGTATTATTTTCTTTTATTTAGTATTTTAATTTTGCTATAGTTTAATATATTTTTAAGGGGTGTGTGGGTTAGGGAAGGGGTTGTTTGACTGTTTTAACTTGTAATATTGTTTTAATCTGCTGTATGCCGCCTCGATTGCACTGCAGAGAGGTGGCATAAAATTTATTATTATTATTATTATTATTATTATTATTATTATTATTATTATTGGAAAGGAAATTATCCTAAGGACTTCTCTTCCCCCCCCTTCCCTCCCTGAGGTCATTTTCTTTTTATCCTGCTTGTCTAAGAAGAAAAAAAATGCTGTGAACAGGATTCTAATAGTGTGGCATGCTGACCTAACTACTCTGATGTAGGTTGTGAAAAGCCACAGATGCTGTGGCTGTAGAGGAAGTAAGGCACTGCTCAGAGTTGGATAATTTTGTCTGCCTTCCCTCACAACTATGGCATGATCATAGAAATAGACCAACCACTTGTGCAAATCAATACCAGAATTCTTATTTGTACCATTGGTTCAATTCTTAAATAATGTTTATCCTTGATTAGGACAGATGGTGTTAATGGACACATGAGCTTCACAGGGTCACTTGTTAAGCCTCCTTGCCTGTAAGTGTACTCATGTAGCTAACTCTGTGGATCCAGTGATTTATGTTGGCACTTACATTGCTTATAACTTTGCCACCCCTGACTTACTAGCTAGTAGAGTAAGAGAAGTTCATTCAGTTCACACTTGAAAATTAACTCAGTTTTATGATTTTGAACAAATATATGAAGCATACTTTACTTTCTATACAATTTATACTTTAATGAATTTTGCAATTGAATTTCCCAATAAAAATGTATACAAACATTCATATATGCCACAGGTCCCAAAGTGCCCAAAAATATAATATTTAAAGTGATTTTACTTGGAAAATTTGGGTAAAACTTAGTATAAAAATATATTGTAAGATATGAAATATGTACAAAAATGTCTGCAGATTTTTCATAACAATGTTTACAATTGTCATAGTTCAGGACAAACCCTATCTCAGGATGAATAAATCCTTAAAAGGTCAGAATGGGTTGAATATTTTGGAAGTGAAAAATAAACTCTGAAATTGACTGATCAATCCCTGCCAGCAGAATCAAAGAAATGAATTAAATATTTCCATACATGCTAATATCATGGTTCTGTAATTCTGGTTAGTTGCCACAGGAATTCTTTAAATTCTTAAAGACAGTGATTTAAGGAAGGTCTGGAGGGCAGTGAAGGCCAGCCACAGTGTAATTCTACATGCAGAATGATGACACTACACTGGTTTATAAAGGGCTGTAGCCCATATGTGTTTTCCCCCATCTTCCTCATGGGAAATGTAACATACTACATAGTAGCATAATACCATGAGTTTCTCCATTCTTACCTTCTATTAATGTGTGAAGAGTCATAGGGCTGAAGCACATGGCCTGGCCCAAATCATGCCAGGACCACCGTGACTGCACTGCTGCTTCCAAAGTGGGCCACTGCCACAGGCCCCAAGCTGGCACTGCCAGGAGTGGATTATCTCTGCTCTTTTTGGAGCCAACTATTAGCCCCATAGAGCAGCCTTGGTATGGCTTCCAGCCACTTTGGGTGTGTGTATCATCTAAATGCTATGCCCCCAAAGTGGATGGAAGCTGCCTTATTTGCCCCATGCATTTTGGCTCATAGTCTCTGATGTCCTGCCACATATGTTATTCATCTTGAAGGAAGTGAGCAGAGACCAATAGGGAATTTTCAGTGTATCAACACCAACTATAACATTCACTGGAAATGTTTAATTGGAAAAGTGAGAGCCAGTGTGGCATAGTGTTTTGAGTGTTGGTCTGAAACTCTGGAGATCAGGGTTCAATTCCCCACTCAGCCATGAAACCCACCTTCGGCATGTCACATGCTTTCAGCCTCAGGGGAAGGCAATGACAAACCTCCTCTGAACAAATCTTGCCAACAATACCCCATTATAGTGTTAGTATTGCCATAAGTTGGAAGTGACTTGAAGGCACACAACAATAACAAGCTCAACAAAATACAGACAAACAAACATAACTACACTTTAGCTTGTGGAAGCAACTTCAGCACAATGAAAGCCCATGCTTGAGCAGTATAACTAGATTTGTGAGTCCTATCTTGAGTCTTGCATGTGAATAGGTATTAGTGGGAATTGATTCTAAATGGTTTAAAGGCACACAACAATGAAGAAGAAGAAGAAGAAGAAGAAGAAGAAGAAGAAGAAGAAGTCAAGCAGCTGGAAGCCCGGTAGCTACACTTCAGCACATTAGGGAGCAAGAGGTTTTCCTGGACGGAGCAGAATGAACGGTCTTGGACAGGGACCACACAGAGGAAGTTGTTGAGGAGGAGGTCATTTTATGCACAGAGGAGGTGGAAACCTGGAGGAATGTCACACACAGAAGTAGGGAAGCCAAGGATCGTTCTGGGAGCTTGCAGCTACAGAATTGATTTGAAGCTCTCTCCCTTAGCAAGGATGAAGCGGAAGAGCAGCAGGGACAGTCCTCAGGGACAGTGCAGGGGACCTTAAGAGTACCACTGCAGAGGACAGCCCTGCTAAGCCTCAAAGGAGATATGTGGTGGTGATTGGGGACGCCTTGTTGAGGGATGAAGAAGCAGTGGTATGTGGGCCTGATGAGATGTCCTAGGAGGTGTGTTGTCTCCCTGGGGCAAAAATCCATGAGGTGACAGCAAGGGTGACAAGACTGGTCAAGCCTACTGACCATTACTCCTTCCTCTTGGTCCATGTGGGAACCAATGATACTGCAAGACACAATCTTCAGAATATCAGAAGGGATTATGAGGCTTTGGGTAGGAAGCTGAAAGAGCTGGATGCACAGGTTGTTATCTCATCTCTTCTCCCAGTTGAAGGGCATGGTTCAGGAAGGGAGAGGAAGATGGCAGATGTGAATAACTGGCTTTGTAGATGGTGCCGCCAAGAATGATTTTGATTCTTAGATCACAGGCTGTGGTTCCATGAGGGTGGACTTCTAGCAAGAGATGGGCTGCATCCCACACAAGTTGGCAGAAGCATTTTTGCCAATAGTCTCAAACATTTGATCAGGAGGCCTTTAAACTGAGTCATGTTGGGGAGGGAGACAGTATCGTGGAAGGTATCTTGGAAGGAAACAGTACATCATGGGCTGGAAATAATAGTCAAAGTGTTATAGAGGGAACAAGGCAAATGATGCAAGGGTCCAACAGTGGGAGGAAAAAACCCTCACACAGGCAGCAAGTGGGAAAGACACATGCTCTTAGATGTCTCTACACTAATGCACAGAGCATGGGAAATAAGATGAACTTGAACTCCCAGCACAACAAGGCAAATATGATATAAAAGGCATCACTGAAACCTGGTGGGATGAGTCTCATGATTGGAATGTAGGAATAGAGGGGTAAAACCTTTTTAAGAGAAATAGGCAAACAGGAAAGGAGGAAGAATAGCATTATATGTTAAGGATGATTACACCTGTGAAGAGATCCAGGACTTAAATCCTAAAGATCATGTGGAGAGCATCTGGATAAAAATTAAAGGGGAAGGAAACAGCAGGGATGTAATTGTGGGAATCTACTACAGAACCCCAAGACAGACTGAGGAATTGGATGATGCCTTTTTAGAACAGATGACCACACATTTAGAAAGGAGAGAAATAGTAGTAACGAGTCACTTCAACTATCCTGATATTTGCTGGAAGTCAAACTCAGCCAATACTTCAAAGTCTACTCTAGCAAATTCCTCACTTGCCTTGAAGACAACTTCTTTGTCCAAAAAGTGGAAGAGGAAACAAGGGGCTCAGCTATTTTAATTCTGATCCTAACCCCATTGCACCCTGGTCAATGGGGTGCAAGTGGCAGGATCCTTAGGTAGGAATTATCACGTTCTCCTCGAGTTTCTTATACAGTGGAAAGGAGAAGCTAGGCATAGTCAGACATACATTCTAGAATTTAGGAGAGCTGATTTCAACAAACTTAGGGAAACACTGGGAGTGATCCCATGGTCAGGAATACTAAAGGAGAAGGGAGTTCAGGATGGATGGGAGTTTCTCAAAAGGGAGATACTGAAGGCACAATCTGAAACTGTTCCAATGAAAAGGAAAAATGGGAGATGTCTCAAGAAACCAGGTTGGATGACAAAATAACTTTCAACTGAACTAAGTTTTAAATGGAGATGTATAAGAAATGGAAAAGGGGTGAAACCACTAAAGAGGAATTCAAACACATAGCACTTGTAGAGGTAAAGTCAGGAAAGCAGAAGCACAGAATGAGCTCAGGCTTGCTAGAGGGGTAAAGGACAATAAAAAGGGCTTTTGGGGGTATGCCCGTAGCAAAATAATTAAAAAGGAAATGGTAGAGCCACTGCACAGAGAAGATGGTGAAATTCTAACAGGGGACAGAGAAAAGGCAGAACTATTCAACACTTGATTTGCCTCAGTCTTCTTACAAAAAGAAAAGGGTGTTCAACCTGAGGAAAATGGAGTAGAGGACACAATAGGGGAAATGCAGCACAGAATAAGTAAAGAGGAAGTACAGGAATACCTGGTTAACCTAAATGAATTTAAGTCTCCAGGACCAGATTAACTACATCCAAGAATATTAAAAGAACTGGCAAATGTAATCTCAGAGCCAGTAGCAATAATCTTTGAGAACTCTTGGAGAACAGGAGAAGTCCCAGCAGACTGGAGGAGGGCAAACATTGTCCCCATCTTCAAAAAGGGGAAAAAAGAGGATCCCAACAACTATCACCCAGTTAGTCTGACATCAATACCTTGAAAGATTATTACCAGCTTGATAGATAATGGAAATGAGGTAGACATAGCATATCTTGATTTCAGTAAGGCTTTTGACAAGGTCCCCCATGATATTCTTGCAAACAAGATAGTAAAATGTGGACTAGACAATACAACTGTTAGGTGGATTAGTAACTGGTTGACTGACCAAACCCAAAGGGTGCTCAGCAGTGGCTCCTCTTCATCTTGGAGAGAAGTGACCAGTGGGGTGACAAAGGGTTTTGTCCTGGGCCCAGTGCTATTCAACATCTTTAGCAATGATTTTGATGAAGGAATAGGAGGCATGCTTCTCAAATTTGCAGATGACACCAAATTAGGAGGAATAGCTAATACCACAGAAGACAGGATGAAAATTCAAAATGATCTTAATAGAATAGAAAGCTGGGCCAAAGCTAACAAAATGAATTTCAACACAAAGAAATGTAAGTTACTGCACTTAGGGCAATAAAATAAAATAAAATAAATGAAATGAATTGAAATGCATAGATATAAGATGGGGGATGTGACGAACCAATCCTGCCACCTTGTCTAATTCTCTCTTACAATTTTATGTGACTTGCTTCATAGCCCTCATCAGATCCCGGTCCCAGAACTATTAATAACACACTGGTAGCGTTTGTTCAAAATTCTCACACAGAGGCCAAAATAGGTTTTTATAAAATATAAGATGGTTTTATTGTGTTTCAAACATACAGGCAATGTTTCTTGGTTTTCAAACTTGGTAATAATATTACTTGGTTACCATTTCAAGTGTAGTGTAGCTATTTCAAATACAATCCTTCAGCTAAGGGGTAGGCAACCTTTCTCCTTTAAGGGCCGAGGGACTTCAGCTCCCAGAATCCCAGGAGCTATTGGCCAACATGGGACTATTGGCCAACATGGCTGAGGCTTCTGGGAGCTGAAGTCCCTCGTCCCTTAAAGGGGAAAGGTTGCCTACCCATGCTTCAGTTGTTTCTATGATTACAACCTAACCACACAGACCCTCTCTGCACTAGAGCTCTATTGAACCACAAAGAGTTCTTTTCCTTTTTCTTTTGACTCTTATCTTTGTTCCACTTAGTTCCCTCAGGAACAATCCACAACCTCTGGCTTAAGGTACTCCCTTCTGTTCCACAGTTCCTAACTGCCTAACTCCCTAACTGAAAAACTGACTATATCCCTCACTGCCTGAGCTATTTATCTCCTTCCAGCTGCTCTCTTATTGGCTGATTCCATCTGTCTCAGGATTGGTCAGCTGTCTTCTGGTCTTCACAGCTCCCTGTGTCTTTCTGTTCATCACAGACCTCCCCCCTTTAATCTGTTTATGGACACATTTAACCCCTTGGTTAAGTGGGTTCATAAACCTTTTATAAGCTATCATACTTACCTGTAACTTCTATTATGAACAACCTTTAATATCCATCTACCTGTTGCATATATATGGCATTTACATACATATAAACCATTGTCTGTTAGCTAAAATTACATTAACAAATCACTTTTTATAACATCACACTGCATTGAAAATTATAACCTTAGTTCTATAGTTATAACTATCACAGTTAAATAATTTATACATTTATGCATTTACTTTTTATTTTGCTTCGTTCACTCTAGAAAGACCATCCGCCACTATATTTTCCTTACCTTTCACATATTGGATGGAGTAATCAAAATCCTGTAATAACAAACTCCATCTCAATAATTTGCTGTTAGTTCCCTTGGTATAGTTTAACCAACACAATGGTGAATGGTCTGTTTTAATTATGAACTTTCTTCCCCATAAGTATGGCTTGAGCTTATTTACAGCCCATATTATGGCCATACATTCTTTTTCGATGGTTGCCAGTTCCCATTTTCTCAATCAAATCCTCGGTTTGAGGCATAGGATAGGTGTCTGTTTGGGTAACTTTATTCAATCGCCTATAATCTACACAGAACTGTATAGTCTGATGAGGTTTTTCAACTAAAACTATGGGTGAAGCCCATGAACTATTTGATGGTACTATAATCCCCATTCCTCTTCAATTTTATCTGTCAATGTATCAGTGACTTGGTATGGAGGAGTAGCTATAGGGGAAGCTTCTCCTGTGTTGATATGGTGCAGAATCCCCTTAACTCTCCCAGGTATATCTGAGAATATGTCTTCAAATTTTTTAACACCTCCCTGATCTCTGTTTGTTGTTGGAGAGTAAGAGAAGGATCAAGGTTAACCCTTTGTGTCCTACTTTCCTCTACCTTTTCAAAATCCCACTGAGGAATAATAAGGTCTTCATAATTCCTCTCCTTAACCGCATACAATACCATATGTTCTTGCCTACTATAGGGCTTTAACTTGTTTACATGGACCAATTTACACCCCACATCTTCTCCCAAGTCAACTACATAATTTATATCATTGATTTTCTCAGTAACTTGGACTGGACTTGTCCACGCATATTGTAGTTTGTTTCCTCATATTGGTCTCAGGATCAGCACTTTGTCTCCAGGCATAAACTCTCAAGATCGGGCTCTTTTGTTGTACCAAGTCTTTTGATGGGTTTGAGTCGCCTTCAGGTTTTCCCCAGCAACTCTCAAAGCTTGTTTTAGCGAGTTCATCAAGTTTTGGACATAGGAGACCACATCTTCTGGCTCTCTTTCTTACAGAGATTCCCACTTCTGGCGAACTATATCTAATGGTCCTTTTACACAGTGTCCAAACAATAGCTCGAAGGGACTGAATCCTAGACTTTCCTGTGGCACCTCTCAATATGCAAACAGTAAGTGTTGTAATTTGGTGTCCCAATCATTTTGATTTTCAGCTGTGTAGGACTTTATCATATTAATTAAAGTCCCATTAAAATTCTCTACTTTGAGGGTGATATGGACTTGTGGTTAAATGTTTTATTCCACAAATTTCCCATAACCTCTGCATTACTTTGGAGGTGAATGTTCCCACCAAATCTGAAATTATTTCACTGGGAAACCCTAATCTGACAAAAGTATTTATCAGGGCGTTAGCCACAGTTGTTGCTTCTATATTTTGTAAGGTTATTGCTTCTGGATATCTCATTGCATAATCCATGATAGTAAGGATATACCTATTTCCTCTCTGAGTGGCTCGAGGTAATGGCCCTATTAAGTCCATCCCTATACGTTGGAATGGCTGGGACATAATTGGCAAGGGACAAAGTTTAGCTCTGGTCTAATCTCTCCTTGTACCTACTTTCTGACAAATATCGCAGGATTTACAGAAAGCTTTTATATCTTGTCCCATTTTTGGCCAGTAAAAATTCAAAGAGACTCACTGGTTAGTCTTCTTAATTCCCAGGTGTCCTCCGAATGGACTAGAATGGGCTATGTCTAGTATTCAGCTTCTATATTTCTGAGGGACTACCAATTGCTTTTGAATTTCCTTTTGCATGTTATATTTAGATTTGAGAACCTCTCTATACAACTGATCTTGAAAGACTTTAAATTTGTGTGGGTGATACGAACTCAGCTCCACATCTCCGTCTTCCTCAGCTAAGGCAAACAAGGGCTTCAAACTTTCATCCCTCTGTTGCTCTTGACCAAAATCTACTTGGTTTTCAACTTGAATCTCCTCACAACCCTCTCTATCTTCCACGTCAGAATGACCAATTTCCTCACAAGTGACATCAGATCTGTTTGGGTTTTCATGGATGAGGTGATCTTGTTTCCCAATGTATTTCTGGGGTTGCTGTCTCGTTACCACTAAAACAAATCGAAGGTGTCGGTCTAAATCATTCCCAATTAGACGTGGGACAGGGATGTCATCCCAGAGGGCAAACTTCCACTGTAATTGGCGTCCTCTAAAAGAAATGTTTATTTTTGCTACCGGGGATATAAATGGAGGACCTCCTAAACCTTTTAGAGTTAGGGTTTCTCCTGGGCATATGTCTTGTTTATTTACTAGGTGTGGTTTGATTATGCACACTTCTGATCCAGAGTCACGGAAACCCCAAAACCAAGTATCATATATCTGAACTAGTTCTGAATGTTCTTTATCACCAAACTCCCCAGGAACAGGCTTTATAAACAAGCACAGTTTGGCAGTGTCAGTTGCCTTCCTGGCTTCAGTTTCCATAGCAACTGCAGCTTCTCTGCTAGGTCCATTGCTACATTGTTTAACTGACACTGCCAAACTGGTTACACAATATGCTGGCTTTAGAGATGGTTTTAAATTCTTCTGGTACATGTTTGGACAATTAAATCTCAAATGTCCTATCTCCCCGCATTGATAACAAGACGACTGTTTTGGTTTGGATTGACTTTCTGTCAACCCTCTCTCTTTCTTTCCTCAGGGTCACACTCTCTCAACCCGATTTTTTTTCTTTCAAGTTCTGGTAGTTTTCTTTGTTGCCAAGGTTTATAAGGTTTTTCCTCACTATTTCTGTCTTTTGGGGCTTGCCAGTTTTTAGAGTCATTTTTGTCTCTCCACTGAAACCCTTCTTTGGCTTTTGACATTCCCCTATCATCTCCTCTAATCAACATCAACTCATCAACCATTTTAGCAGCTTCTGCTACTGTTTTGGCTTTCTTATCCTGAACCAGCCATTCATATTCTTGGGGTATTATATCATAGAATTGTTCCAAGATGATTAAACTTTGGAACTCTTCCTTAGGTGTTATCTTATAACCCTCTATCCAGTTTTTTAAAATAGTAATGTAGCCTACATGCTAGTTCAGAAAAAGTCTCCTCAGGCCGTTTCTTTATCTTTCTAAATTCTTTCCTGTGATGTTCCGGAGTCAAGCAAAATCTTTGTTTTACCATTTCTTTAAATAACTCATAGTTTTGAACTTCCTCAGCCCTCATTTCCGCATAAATTTCTGTCAGTCCCCCACAAATTTGGGATCTTATATAAGTCATTCAGGGAGGTTGCAGACTGCCAGAAATAGTGCAAATTGAGTCCACTTTTAGGGTTAGGGTTAGTGCTAGGGAATCATGGGAGCAGTGGAGAGAAGAAGGAGGATGAGGAGGACCAGGAGGAAAGATGGGAGGAAGGTGGGAAAGCAGTGGAGAAAAGGACCAGGAGGACAGGAGGAAAGGTGGGAGGAGGGGGCAGAAATGGGGGAGAGAAGGAGGACCAGGAGGAAAGGTGGTAGGAGGGGGGAAAGTGGGGGAGAGAAGAAGGAGGACCTCCTAGTCCTCTTTCTTTCCCCGGCTCCTTCCCGCCTCGCACCTCTATCTTCCTCCTGCTCCTCCTCCTTATTCCCAGCTTATAAGATGACCCCCAACTTTAACCCCAAATTTTCCTGGTTTAAAAGTTGTCTTATACTCTGGAAAATGCAGTATATATATATATATATATATATATATATATATATATATATATATATGATCGCACAATAAGTGTACTAGTTTTGTGTTAGCACTAAACCTAACAAAATTGTCTTTCAGCTCAGATAAATTACTACATTTATCTATGTGAATAATTCTTAATAATTCTGAAAGTTTTGTATAAATCTTTCTACAAGTTGAATTTTACAACATGATTCTTCAAGTTATGGTGAATACTGCAGCCAAGCCCTCCTAATAGCCCTCAAATATTTGTAGCTCATTTCTGTTCCCCGATTCTGATATTTGAGGCCCTAGCAGTAAGGATAGAGTGTCCCGTGATAAGGCAAATGTCCACTAAACATATTCTGGGAACGTAAGGTGACAACTTCATTGGTTAAAGCAGAAGAGGTTTGGATAGCATGGAACACGTATCCAGACATCTAATGACCTGCCTGCTGACTGATGGAAATGCAGTCTCCCAGCCCAATGGCTTGGGGAATGGACAAGAGATGACAGAAATTGTATTTGGCATAGATGAAAGCTTTTGCATGGTTCCCTGGTATCTGGGAACAAGGCAGTTTCCACCGTCTCCCGGGTGAGCATGACCCTAACTGCCTTCTAACTTAATGTCTTTTGAGAGAAGTCTGAACAAAGTAAGAGGGTTGTGCAGTCCCAGTCACAATAAACAGAATCAATTCCTATGCCAATACCACAAAAGTGGGTTAAAAGGATAAGCAGAGACAAAAAAATATATGGAAACACAGATATAAATATGACTTTTGCAACAAATCTTAAGCCATGCCTGAATCAAAGAAGGAAAGACTTGTGGAAAGAAGTTCAGAATCTGAATGAGAGTAGTACCTTGGAGGAAACAGTTTGTAAGATTTCCTAGATTGGCATAACCCATTCCACAGCCATCCAAGCCCACACATAATTGTCTGGCTGTTTCTGAAAATGCAAGGACCGTGCCAAAATCACACATCCCTGAAAAATAGCCACCCAAACACATGGTGGAAATGAGGATACAGAACATGTGGTGTCAGGAGAGAACCAGCAGCAAAAAGGAACTTTCACATTTGGGACCTTAGGCTTTATGAGTTTTGCTGGGACTTGGCTGTCAGGTTGGAACTGCATTGCTGCTCCTGCTTTGTTTCATCAAACAAGCTGAGAGAAAGGTAGCAAATGAAAAAAAAATGTTTACAGGGGATGGGGGATGACTTGAAGCCGTGTGGGGAAAGCACTTCTCTGGGAAAGGAGGGGGAGGAGTATCCAGGGTCAGTTTCTTCAAAAGAATCCCTCATTTCTCTTGCCTCTCTCTGATTGAGAGTGTTTCCTCACCAGGGAGAAAAGTGGGGAGCTGGCTGCACCTCTCTCTGTCCTGGCCAACAAGGACTGAGAGTCCTTTCTGACCAGGGAGAAGCTCCCCCCTTTGCACACAGTAACCCTGGGAAAAGTAAATGATCAGCTAGTCAAGCAGCAGCCAAGAAGCCTCCTGTCCATGCCAGTTTTTGCCGCAAGGCTGGCAAAAGTGAGAGGCTTCTTGGTCACTGCTCAACCAACCGCTTGCTTGCTGCTCCCAGGGTTATTGGGAATAAAGGGAGCAGCAACCAAGCAGCTGGTTGATCAATGACTGAGATGTGACTTGGTCTTACTTTTGCTGTAAAGCCAGTGTGGGCAAGAGTTGGCCTAGGCTGCTGAACATGTGAGAGGTGGTGGAGGAGGAGGAGGACTGGGTGCAGCCAAGGCAGATGTTGGTGGCCAGCTGGCTGCTGCACAAGCAGCATAGGCTGCTGCACAATCAAGAAATAGGTGTTGGAGAGCATTAGAGGTATTGGCCAAGAAGAAAGCAGGTTGGAGAACACTGATCTAAAGGAGGCATTCATGTGGGCAATGAGACTTGGTTAAAAATCACTGTCACTGGCTTCTAGCACACAGGAAAATATTTGAATAGGAAATTGAGCAGTCAGTCTCAGTCAGAGCATCATAATACAGACCCTAATTTATTTTGTACACTATCCCTTCAAATTCTGCAGTTTCTGCTAACCTTCTTAAAGTGCCCCATAATGTACTGATATTAATTCTGCTCTTCAGTATCTCTGTATTTATTCTGACCATTCTTAGCTGCATGATTATTTAGTCAAATTAAGTTTTGTTTTGTTTTTGTTTTTAGTTCTTCTAAGCTCTTGCTTGGATGTATCCTCCTGAGAAATTTCAAGATTCTTTCAGAATTTTCAGAATTATTTTTGCTTGTTAAAATTAAGTCTGTGGGGCTGCATTAGTCACTTAAATTAGTAACTTACATTTAAATTACTATGGGCCTTTGCAGACTGTTAGAAATAGTGCAAATTGAGTCCACTTTAACTGCCTTGACTCAGTGCTAGGGAATCATGGGGACTGTATTTTTTTCTGAAACATTGAGCCTTCTCTGTCAGAGAGCTCTGGTGCCACAGTAAACTACAGTTCCCATGATTCCTTAGCACTGAGTCACGGCAGTTAAAGTGGACTCAATTTGCACTATTTCTGGCAGT
This sequence comes from Phrynosoma blainvillii, assembly GCA_026167975.1. Taxonomy (NCBI): domain Eukaryota; kingdom Metazoa; phylum Chordata; class Lepidosauria; order Squamata; family Phrynosomatidae; genus Phrynosoma; species Phrynosoma blainvillii. The sequence continues at coordinate 203,107,867 of JANUYF010000003.1, forward strand.
CTGCAAAGGCCCTACATTGCATTTCAAGGTACTATGTAATGTCATAAACTATTTTAAAAAGATTAGTCAGTTTGGATTTATAGTCACCTCTATTATGACTATTCCATTCTGGTTCAGAGCCTCCTTTCACACTACCACACAATTCATGGCTAGAGACAGCAACCTGTAATGTAATCAAACATGATGATCACAGTGGTATGAGAATTTGGGGGCCTTCATGCTGTAGCTCTCTCTAGCTTCAAAAACATGCTCCAAAGTAAACAGAGAAACAGGTTTAATGGAATTTGGGGATCTATTGCTAGAAGGTAAATTTGTACCTACCCTTTTGCTGGATTCTAATTTTGCACAAATGGAAGTCCGGTGTCAAGTACAACAACTTGTCACATAGCATAATGTGATATAAAACCATTGGATTTTTAAAAAAAGTTTGTGTTTTTTTAATATCATTGCTGCAAATTCTGGAAACATCAATTGCTAAGCAAGGAGAACGCAGATTTTACCAAACTGAACCTAATGCTTCCTTGCTGTCTGCCCAATGACCTCTGTATGTTTTTATTTATTTTTTTATTTTACTTTAATTGCTATGGGATACTAAATAGAATTAAGTAAAAAATATGTTTTAAATTTCACAATTCTGCATTCTTTGGCAGAAAACTAATATACTGGCTGCTCTGCTTTTATGTTTATGTTTGCCTGTGTTATGTTCACCAAGCCTACTGTTTTCTCTTTTGCCTTTGTTGACTAATTCATCTTTTCTTGACACTCTTTAATATTTAATGAAATTATATAAACTTTGCATATTTATTAGTTAGCATGTCTCTTCTACGGGAAAAAAGCTGCAGTACATTGAAGAATTGCATTCTTTACTAAATGATTAGCTTTCTCTGTGTTTTTAAAAATGATTGAAAATATCTTTGGACTGATGAGAGACTGTTTGGAAAATGGCTTTTTAAAGATTTTTAGTAATATTTGCAAAGCTTTTTGTGGGTTTTTTGGGCTGTGCGGCTATGTTCTAGAAGAGTGGCCACATAGCCCAAAAAACCCACAAAAAACTATGGATGCTGGCCATGAAAGCCTTTGACTTTACATTTACAAAGCTCTTTTGTTAACGCAGACTAGGGTCGTCTACAGTAGCTACTTACACAGGGGCCATTCCAGACCATTATACCCTAGACTGGCCCCAGATCAACTATGATGGTAACCACATGCACCAGGCTGAATCCAGTGCAATGCCACATCATTGTGTACATAAGCCAGGCAGGCCGACACGGCATTGCCACCGATCCCAGCCTGTCTCCTTCAATGTAGCCAAAACTACAGCTACTGCATTTTCACCACCCAAGCAGCTCCCTGCAAGAGCATGATCAATGCCATTGCTTCCACTGAGGTCAGAATGTGATGCCACTCTACCACCTCCTCTTTGATCTCATGGGTGCCCCATTCTAACATCAGCAGAAGCCAGGATATCTTGGGGAGTTCCTGCCTGCAAAGAAGGAGCAGCATCATCAAAAACAGATCATCTTCATTTGTGCTGCTCATACAGGGAAGAGGGATGGCATGGTTCTTGTTGTGTAGACAATGGATTGCACCAAATTGTCAAAATAACCTGAGGTCACTCTGGGACATCTGGGAAACTCCAGGCTTCCAAATAACTTTAACTTGGTGCAAAAGTCAAGTTTAGGAAACTGCAGTATCTCCCTGACAATAGCTGCATGTCATGTGCACTGCCAGCATCAGCTTTGGGATGAGTTTGACATTTTTCCATGGTGTAGACAAGCTTAGGTTAAGGTCTAAACAGGCATGCAAACCTCCGGATATTGTCAGATCACAACTCCCAGCATTCAGTTCCATTGAATCTGCTGGTTAGGGTTGATGTATGTCTAGTCTCAAATAATAAAGTAAACAGCTGCATTGGGTTTCAATCTAGGCAAAAGGTAGGATATAAATTCAACAAAAAAACAACAACAGTGAAACTTGCATAAGTATTGGCAAACATGGATAAGTATTAACAAATTTTACAGAAGTTGGGATCAAAACTTAATTTAGGTTGATATGTTTTATTTTCATACAGCACCATATCCATCTTTGCATTTGACAGGATTCCATTGAAGTCTGTTTCATACACATAGCATTTTAAAATGTACAAATGCTTTTTAGTAGGACTTCAGAAAAAAGTGTTTAGCAGCGTGCCTTCTTTGTTCTATTTTGACTCATGTTTGGCATGTGAAAAAAATAGCAAGGAACATAACCACACCAAACACCCAGGATTGGAGGATGCAGCTTCTAGAGCAAGAGCTGTTATTTTCAGCTGTCCAGGCCTTTTAATTTCATATATTTGTGAATTATATGCTTTTGGGACCAAAGATTCCTGCTGCTAACATTTAGGGGAATATCACTACCTACACACAGAGTAGAGACAATAGCTGGTGGGGTGGGAGGAGAAAATAAACACAACCTCATTTTATAGCAGAAAAAAGACAAAGATACAAACTTTACAGGAAGCTTAAAGGAAATTTTATTTATAAAAATATTTCAGCATTTTGTGGTAAACCCTGATGCATAGCAACAAGGATCCTGAAATTGTTGGTTTGAAGTAATAGTTGTATGTTTGTTTTTTTTCCTGAATAAAGTAATGCTTCTTCTTTTGGAGAGAGCAGTTTAACTTCTTCATCTTGTTTAGATAATGGTGGGCTGTTCAGCCAACTATGGAGAAAAGACAACCTGGTGCTCTCCAGCTATTTTAATTACAACTCCCATCAGACGTGTACTGACCACTGACTATAATGTTGAAGGCTGATGACAAATATAATGGTAATATAAAGGTTGTAGTCCAAAAACTTCTAGAGGTTCCCTGGCTCCTTTTACCTGGGTCCTTCAGATATCTTCCTGGGATCAAAGACAATGTTTAACCTGGCCTCAAAAGACTCTGATATTGTTTATGTACATGTACACACTGATTACTGTGAAAGAGAATAAAATTTTAGCCTTATAATAAATGAAAAGATGTAATAATATGCTGTATTGTAAAACATAAAACTATAATGCTTCAAGACAAATTAATAACAATGGGAAGTAATGACCTAGAGCAGGGACAGGCAACCTTTTTGAGACCTGGGCCGGTCTCAAAAAGGTTGCCGCTCAGCTGGGCCAAGGGGGAGGGGGAAATGGCGGAGCGTGCACGCACATGCGCGCGCATACCCTCCTCCTGCGCGCACGACCCCCGCGCACGCTGCCGGCGCGGCCACTACTGCGGCCGCCGCCGTAGCGCGCACTGCCGCAGCTGTCATGGCGCATGCGCGGGCGCCATTTTGGAAGCCAAAATGGCGGTCGCGACGTGTTTGCGCATGCGCAAAAGTATTGCGCATGTGCAAACGTGTCGCGACCGCCATTTTGGCTTCCAAAATGGTGGCCGCGACAAGCGTGCCCGAAAATGCTCCCCGCAGCGGCGCACGGCGGCAGGGGTGGCGTGCGGTCTCAGCGGCGGCGGCAGCCTTCGGACAGGGCCGGTAAGTCCGGGGCCCGGGGCCTTAACTGGCCCCCGGGCCGTAGGTTGCTGGTCCCTGACCTAGAGTAACACAGTTACTTTTACAAATTACCCTGTTTTGGTAACATAGCTTTAATGAAGCTACATCTCAAAAGTGTTGTACAAGTGTAATAAAACGGAGTAATTTTTTTTAAAAAACATAAAAAGACACCCCTCGACGAGTCGGGAGGGGTTTCTTGTTGTGCTGACCAAATAAGGACAGGAGACTCCTGGTTGGTTAAGGCGCGCAGGGGACTAGGAACACCTGCGCACCTTGACCAATAGGGTATTTTGGTTGCTGCTCCAAGTCTTGTGGTACTACTGGTCTTGTGACACTTGGGATGAGAGTTTGTTACTTATAGCTCTGTGCTGCCATGTGGAGGCAGCCATTTTAGAGCTGGAACAGAGTGACCCATCCCTCCCACCCTTTATTAAGAGATTATAATTTATTACTCTCAGGCTTAGGCTGGTTGCCTTCGGGGGCCAGGAGGGTTTTTCCCCAGGGTTCTTCCCTGGGTTTTTTGCCCTCCCTGGGATTTATTAATTAAATTGTTTTGAGAATGGGTCATGGTGTGATAATTTATATTGTTCTTGTTAATTGCTTTGTCACAACTTTGGAATAGGGTCTATAATTTAAAATTGTGGTTTTGTACTTTGGGGCGGGTAATGACCCCCACCCCACCAGAAAATTTAATCTGGCTATTTAAATTAATTGGGCTAAAATTGGCATATGACGTATGCAGTTAAATGCATGATGTCATTAATTGCATGATGTCATATGACACAATATGATGTCATTTCCGGGGGGAGGGGTTTGTAAATTTGTTGATATTATTGTTTACTTGTTTTGTCATGTGCAGTGAAGGACCACCCATTTGGGGGGTTACACCTTCACTTAAACACGTGACAAATTTGTTAATGTTTATTGGTTTGTTAATAGACCCTGTACAGCTTAATAAAAGTTGTGGCCTGTTTAAACCCAAAAAGACACATTTTTTGCCTTTGTGCCAGTACAACTGGTAATGTGGGGTGGACAAACAGTAGTCTTTGGGCAATTTTTGCCCCCTCCCTTGTGGTTTTCACCATTCTATCTTTCTCTTTAAATGATCAAAACACCCCCTAATTTCTAGGAGATGCTATTTTGCCTCCTTTTCAAGAACTTGGAGAATTTTTCAATAATTTCACAATTTTTAGGCCCATAGAGTTCCCCCCTTGGGGTCATACATATCTCCCTTTTTTCAAAAACAGAAAGTGACCAGAACAGAAAGTCTGATCATTTCCTTGTTTGAGCAGCAGCAGCAGCAGCAACAACAAATTCATATAGGAAAGGGGATAAAAAGTGATAGGAGAGCTGCAAATGTAGTGACATGGCCCATAGCACTGTCTTGGGTGGAACAATTGGCCACTGAGAGAAAAATTCTTTTAGTCAAACCTACAATGATGAGGTGGCTGAATGGTGACAATGGGAAAGTAGAGCGACCCAAGAACCTGTGGGAAGTCAATTAGCTCCTCTGTCAAGCCCTGTGATAATAGCATAATCTATCTATTTTAAAAAGTTATTTTTAGAAGACAATTTTAGATAGCTTAAAGGTGTTTTAAGACCTTTTTCAAACTGTATTCCTTTATGGTATTGCAGTGGGAGGAAGGAAATACCAAACTTAGTAGCAGCTTAAAAATAACAATATGCATACGTAAAGGAAACTTATGTGTGTTATGTCCCCAACAAGCATGCCAGGCTATGCTGTTTTTTCTCAATACACTTTGATTTGAAACTAATCAATTACAGATCCTGCAAGTGCTGTCTTTACTTTTTGACCAAGCATTGATGCCAGGTGACAGTGTGCAAAATAATATATATATGAGGTGCTTTACATCATTTACAATGAAATTTTATGTATTTACTTAGATGCAATTTCCATTACATTTAGTTATAACCAGGTAAGTGTGCAGAAGATTGCAGACTTCTGTATCATTGATGTCATAGGTACAGTCTAATATCAGTACAGATTTCTCAGACAGTCACATTCCTGATAGCACACTATATTGCAAAATAACTGTTGATTAGAGAGAAATCATATTTTCTCCACAAACAGTATATGGAAGTATAAGTGCTAAGAAAATGTAGCATCTACAAATGTTTGTCCATAATTCTTGCAATTGTGAATGTACTGAATTACAAAATAGCTGTTTGGAAAGGCCCACAACTTCTTATCATAACTTTAGTGAAAGATGCAACCCCAAGGTCCCTGAAATGTAAATTTGAAAAAGACATAAGCATTTTCACTCCATTTCCAGTTGACCCTGTTACACTGGAGGAGTCTTTCTCTTTGTATGAAATATTAACAGCTGTTACAAATTGCCAAAAGATGACTCACAACAGCTTTGCTCACTAAAATGATCAGTATTAATTGCCAATGGCTGCACAGCTAATGTGTATCTTACTAGACTTCTGTCATAATATTCCATTGAAAATACATCTATTTCAGGTCATTATTTCTAAGACCCAAAAAAGAAATAAAATAATTTGTGATATCATGATAAAATCCTATCCATCAGGATATCCCAATCTATTGAATTAAGGTACTTTATATCTAAAACCCATCTTTAGAACAAGACTAATGAGTGTTCAGTAGTAATCCACATATAATGAAGCAAAACACAGCTTGTGGATATTAATCACTGTTGTATGCATCAGGAAAGTATTAGTCATAATGATTTTCAAGGATGTAATAACCATATGTCTGCAATTCAACTGCTAACTGCTGATGAAGGCAATGCAATTAGACAAGACTCAGGATGATGACACCATCAGATCTATCCAACACAGCTTGGCACCATTATTTCACATTCATCTTGGCATATATAAGGCTGAATATTAATGCTGAACAAATCTGACATAAAAAAATATAGTACTCTAGATTCCCGATTTAGGCTAAGTAGCAAATGTTGTATGGAATCATTGGACCAACATAATAATAATAATAATAATAATAATAATAATAATAATTTTTATTTATATCCCGCCCCTCTGCTAGGCAATCGGGGCAGCGTACAGCATTTCAAAACATCAAATCAAACATTACTTTGAATGGCTCACATAAGAAAAACCAGACAAATTTAACCCCATTTCTAGGCATATTATCTTCCTCTGATTATGTGATTGCCCATAAGCAAATGAGAGCCCACACCAGATGTGAAATGCTTTGGAATGACTATGGGCTTTATCACACAAGCCTCAGTCTCACCTTGGTCTTGCCACAATCATATTATTAAAGGAAAGAACAAAAACATACTGTTTTTAGAGCTTTTGTTACTACACTTCTCTTCAATAGCCTGATGGGGGCTTTTTATTCCATCAATGGTCTCCATGTGCTCTCTTCTTCATTTCTCTTTAACCCTCATTTCCTCATTTCCCCTGTTCTATGCCGTGTCCAGCATGCCTTCTTTTAATATTATTTGTTATTTGTATTGTTATTTGTAATGCAATTTCTGGAGTTATGGAAATTTAATTTAATAAAAAAAAGAAGGGGAAAAATAAAGTGAAAAAAGTGTATGTGTGGGGAACAGACTGCCTGGGAGGGAATGCCATGTAATAGGGATTACTAAAGGCACCTTATTGTTGTTGCTTTATGCCTTCAAGTCATTTCCAACTTATGGCAACCTTAAGGCAAACATATTATGGACTTTTCTTCACAAGATTTGTTCAGAGAAGATTTGCCATTGTCTTCCCCTGAGGCTGAGAACTTGTGCCTTGCTCAAAGTCACCCAGTGGATTTCATAGCAAAGCTGGAAATCAAACTGATCTTCAGAATCACAGTCTAACACTCAAACTACTATGCTACACTGGCACTAGTCTCTTAATAAAATTGCAGTTTAAAACCCACATGTGATGGTGTCCTTCAATCACAAGATTGTAAAACTAGGGGCCAAACTCCTGGATTAGAAGCTGTAACTACAAGAATAGAGCTCTGCTATTTTTGCTACATCTCCCAATGCAGCCCCCAAAACCTATCCTTTTCAATTTTTCAGCTCTGTCCTCAGAAGTCTCTCTGAAGTGCTGCAGAACACAAAAGTGTGGGACCACATCTCCAGCCCTTTCTCAACAAGGAACTTATTAGGGCCTTTGCAGACTGCCAGAAATAGTGCACATTAAATTGAGGCACTGCCCTGGCTCAGTGCTAGGGAGTCATGGGAATTGTATTTTTTTCTGGGACATTGAGCCTTCTCTGTCAGAGAGCTCTGGTGCCACAATAAATTGCAGTTCCCATGATTCCCTAGCACTGAGCCAGGGCAGTGCCTCAATTTAATGTGCACTATTTCTGGCAAAGGCCTCATTCACTTATGGATAAACACAGAATAAAAAGAGGAAAATATACCTAAAAACAGGGTTAAATCTGTCCAGTGTCACACACTGCTTTGCTCTCCAGAACCTTGGAAATCCTTCTGTGCTGCTGGAAAGGTAGATTTTTGGGGCACTTTTGGTTGTTGTAATGGCGGAATAACTGTGAACATTGATTCCAAAATTTATGATGTTTTAAGTCCATCATAAATATTGAACAGGATGCCATCCATTATTTTGAGTTGTTTTCACTCAGGCTTCTTTAGTTGTTTAAGGGGTACTGTAATAATTTCAAGTTGGTCTGAAAAGTTTCTGCATCTAATATCCTTTTTACCAATCTTCACAATATCTTTAAAAAAAATCCAGCTATTGATTTAGTTGGACCTTTGAACTCAGTTGCTATAAAATACTATTAAGAAACTTCAAAAGCAAGAACTCATAAAGTGATTGGGTCTGAGTAGGATGGATTGTTACACATCTATTAGCACCTTACTGGATACAATATGAATTATGCTTTGCTTTCAATTCAGGCCACAACTACAGTGATTCAAAATTAATTTTAATAGGCCACAAAGAACAAAAACAAAAAATATCCAGGATGAATACAAATACAAAATCCAGGATGATTCTCTCCCCCCCCCCCCCCCACTCCAGCTTTAAAGTGGATGTAGGTGGTCAGTTATTGATTTTTGGGTAAATAACTAGGCCTTGGGATCCTAGTGTGGAACTTTATTTCACACCATAATTGGAGAAGTTGCTGTTCCTAATATTATTTTACATTGGAAGCTAGAGGAGAAATAATTCAATGCATTTGTGGGGATAACATGCATGCTTTAATTTACATTTCAATCTTGGTCAGAAAAATCTGAATGCATATCAATAGTTTAGAAAGATGTTGGAAATTGACACAAGTTTCCTTCTTAATTTCACTTGCTCTAAGGTATGGGCCTCGGCAGACGGCTAATTGAGCCGTCTTCCGGGCCCGGAAGAGGAGGGGCAGCCGCACGAGCGGGGCCCCTTCCTCTTCCTGAGGTCATCCTCGGAGTCGCCGGCCCTCCGCACGGCCGGCGCTCCGGGGATGACCTCACGCCGCAGCGACCGGACGCGCCGCGACGTTTGAGTCAGGGAAAGTGCGCCCGCCGCTTTTAGGGCGCACTTTCCCTGACATCTAAAAGGAGCGCCAATTTGGTGCTCCTTTTAGAGTTGCCGGAGGAGTGCCGCGATGTGGAGGCTGAGCTCTGCCAGCGTTCCGGACCAGGGCGTTCCTGACACCCTGGTCTGCAGAGAGGGATAGTCACAAAGCAAGGGATCAGTACTAAAAGCACTTCAAGCACCCTCTTATTACCCTCTTTATTTTGCTCATATTCCTTAACTAATAGGAGATTATTGCATGTCAAATCTGTGCTGGGATAGACGCGGGTTATAACCAACACCAATGGATCTTATCGCACTGCCTTGTGCCTGGGCAGTAGGCAGCCCATATCCAACTCAGGCTTCTCTGGCAGCTTTTCAAATTCCCATCGATGAAAAGCTGTGAGAGAATCCTGGATTGGATACAGGCTGCTTACTACCCGGGCATGGGGCAGTACGATGAAATCCATTGGTGATGGTTACAACTCGTGTCCCATTCTATTTCACTATATTGTACAGTTTAAGCTCTGCAGAGTTCCCATATTTTACACATTAAAACTCATTCTTACTTGGATCAGTTTTGGACTGAGAAGTTTCTGCATATTTATGTGTGAATTTATAAGATGTACATTTGTGTGTGTGTGCGTGTGTGTGTCTATACAGTTTAAAATATTTATAGTTTAAATGTAATCTTTTTTCATTGATGTAACACAACAATTGCATTTTTTCCAAATAAAACATTTTTGTGCACATTTTCTACTGTATGCCTTTTTTTAGCAACACACCTTCCTCACAAATGCATGATGTTGCAGACTCCATGTTCTATTTTGGAGATTGTGAATTAGACAACCTCATGTAAATCTGTGAAGCCAACAAATTTCTCACTTTTCTCAAGATAATATTGGGCTAGATTAACTAATGGACTGGCTTGTCAATGCCTTATGTTTGCTTGTAGTATAAATAAATATATACATAGATAAAGTACCAAAGGAGAGCTGTGTTGTAGGGAAGAAGAATATGAAGTAACACATTCTACAGACATATTTCTGTTTAACCCTAGCTGTGGGAGAGACAGGAGATAAGTTAGGGCAATTTTGAACCCCTGTGGATATTTTAGTGAAAGTGCAAATAAGGGAGAATGCAGGAGTCATGCATGAGAATAAGTGAAGAAACCAAAATGACCTAGAATGCACCATTACTGAGCTCTCCTTTCATACTCTCGAACTAGATTTTCTACCAGTTTTTTCAGTTCTTGACATCCTCAAGTTCATCTGATATAGTTACAGTCAGGGCTATAAATCCTTCTGACGTTTTGTATTTTGTGTATGCCATTCTATAAACAAGTAAACTTATATCTAAAGCAACCATACTTTTAATTCTATTAGCTGATATAGCTCTGTCCTTGGCACCCTTAAAAAGCTTAATTCAATGAATATTAATTCATGTTTGGTATTCACCTTGTCTGCTAAATTCCTTTTCCTGGTTGCCTTCATGCCCTTTTAACTGCATATGTGAATAAGTAATGAAGAGTTTCATTTCAGCACTTGCATGATTTATGCTGTACATATTACTAAATGAAAACAGATCAAAATGAAAATAGTGTATTCCGCAGTTAACCCTTTGCTGGATGCTCATGGCAGATCTGTTGTTGTATAGCAAAGGTCTGTGAAGCCAGCAATGGTTCAAGCACTGTACTACAACTCCAGAGTATTGGACTATGACTTGGGAAAGCCAGGTTCAAATCCCTACTGAGCCATGGAAAGCCACTGGGTGGCAAGTCATACTGTCCCAGTCAGAGAAGAAGGCAAAGGCAACTCCCCTGAAGAAATGTTGCTGAGAAAACCTTTGATAGGTTCACATTAGAATCTCCTTAAGACAGGAACGACTTGAAGATTTACAATAAAAACAAATGGTTCCTCTCTATTTGTGGACAGAGAAATGGAAAGGGCAGCAATTTCACTTCATTTTTCCACAAACAGGAGAAAATCTCCAACATATATTTAGATGTTACATTTGCATTCCCCCAGATGTAGCAGACTTGTCCTCTATTTTAAAAGTATTTTTCCCTTTGCATTTTATATAAATATTTATTACACCTTAGCAATGTATTGGGATGTTGCTGGGGAATTTTACTGGTATTTCCAACCGACTGAAGAACTAACCAAGCTAAGGCACATGAAAAAGAATACAAAGAGGCAGTGTACTTTTTAAAAAAAACTTTATTCTAACTAAAGTAGTTTTAGAGCAAAAAGATATCACTACATGAATATCCTTTCTAAGATAGAAAGTTGAAAATTACAAAGTAAAATAATTTCAGCCAAACCAGGAAAATAACTCAAAACCCTGATGGCACGGATGGTACAAGTTCCTAATCTATCAGATGAAATTTCTGGTCCTTGATGTTTCTCAGCAGCTGGGAGCCTGGACTAAATTGTCCAGCTGCCACATGGTCTGCCTCATGAGAGCCAGAGATAAAAGCCAAGCAGGCAGACAGGCTGACCACAAAATCCCCATGTTGCATCCAAACTTTTTAAAATCTCCTCCCTCCCCCCATGGTCTGGAAAGTTTGTGCTTCTCCTCAACTGCCCAACTCATTGGACAGTTGCCATCTCATCAGCTGTGATGTAATCCTTCATTAAAATGTAACTCCTCCCACATTTGATTCTTTGTTATGTGGGAAGAAGGCTCTGATAAATGGAGGGACTCCCATTTATCACAACAGGTTATCCCAAATGTGCAGTTTCTAACAATTGTGTATGAATTTGTATACTGTATTGTTAGGATATGAATGGGATATATAGTCAAAGGTGAAATGTAAAGATGTGTGTGTGTCTGTAATTTTCCACTTGAGAACAGTTTTCTAGACAAGGCACAAACAATATTTAGAGAAACAGGGTGAATCAACGCCAGGTGGTAACAGAGACATCAACAATGTACTTTCCCAGTGATAGAACTAATGGAACCAGACTTTGTTATGGTTAACAAGTAATAACAATTATATGTAAACATCGTTAGCTTGGGAAAGTTACTCACGTGGTGGATGATGGACAACAAGAGGCTGGGTTGGCATACATCATACAGACATTATCCAATTAACATAAAGTTAACACCTAGAAGGTGGAGTATGGGATGGGCCTAGAGAGTCCTTTGTCTAAAGAATTGTTTATTGTTCAAGATGTGAGCATGTGTGTGTGGATGCAGTGGTTTTAACTGCAATACGTTGGATCCTAATGCTTTTGGGATTGTTAAAGATGTAATCTTATATGGCTGAACTGGACAAGTTCATCACAATGGATTTTACTTAGTTATCTTATTTTTACTTTTTATATACATTAATAAAGCTATGCTTTTGGACTTTACAATGTGTCTTCTTGACTGAGGAAGACAGGATGCTGAAGAAGAGAAGCTTAGCCAGTTGATGGCAAATCTACACAGTGGCTGTGGATCACAGCAGCCAGCTTGTCCTGCAGACTCTGCTGGGTGCCAAAGGGCATACTACAACACTCATCATCCACACACCAACAAGGGTTATGGGCCCAGCACGCTTCCGCTGCGCTGGGACAAGAAAACCATGCTTCAGCGGTTGCTGGGAAAAACAGAGGTGGCTTCAAATCTTCAAATGTAAGTAAACAGTAAAAGTTACTGCTAAGCTGTTTTGCCGTGGCAGAGTGCAGAACTCTTTAAAGACAGGTTGTCTGAGGACTCCACTCTTTAAACAGTAAGATACAGAAAAAAATCAAAGGCTAAAAATGCTGAGAATACTGCGGGTTCAATGCAGTGAAAATTTTGTTTTTGTTCAAGCTGCAAAAGACTCTGTTAAAGGCCATTTTGTTTGATATGGAAGCAGCTGGGGCTTGAGTCACAGAATACATGTTGCAATGTATGCAGTTTAAAATGCAGCATGATTGCTGGACACAGGCGGTTGCCTAAGCCAAGAGAACTCATTCTGTTAACCCTCTCTGAGTTACAGTTATGTTTTGGGAGAGGATGTTTCTTCAGCCAAAGGTTTTGGGAACTGAAGAAAAGAATGAATGATTTCTACACAACTTTGTCACAAATGCTGTGGTCAAAGGACTTTACAGTTCTTGGAAGAAAATACAAAAAAAAATCCCTGGTGGGGGTAAAGTATTACACAGTGGTCAATGCTGTGTGGAGCTATAGCAGGTTTGCAAATGCCTGAAGTTCAAAGGCTGCAACGGTGTTGCTAAATGCCAAAAGTTTTGCTGGAGGCCTGAGGTTCCAAAAGATGGGAATCTGTTAAGCCAAGCAGTTTGCTTGAAGAGGCCAGAAAATGTCAAAAAAAAACAAAAAAAAAACAGTTTGCTTAAAAAAGCCAAAATGTAGGCTTGGGAGAAAGCCTAGGACAGCATCTTGAGGTCAAGATATGCATCCTGAAAAAAAAAAGGCAGCTGATGCACGGAGTGCGAATCGATGCTTTTACTACAGCAAAACAAGAGTTTAAAAAAAAAATGGCAATGCAAGGATGTTTGCTACAATCAACAATCTATCTACAACCCAGAGACATTGGGAGAAACAGAGAAGCTACAAGCTGTTTTAACAGAGCTGAGACTGTGATTCAAACAGGTGAAACCTGAGGACAAAAATCTATATATTCTGGGACATATGTTACAGTTTTGCTGGAAAAAAAAATCCTCCAATCTTAAAGATGTTTATCTAGCTGATAGAGGGATAAGAGATGTTAAAAGAAATTGAAAAATGTCTACATGCCAAGTTTTAGTGAAAAAAAACTTTAAAAGTGTTTTATGTATACCTGTTTTACAAAAGGTGTTTAGTTGGTGTGCCACTGAGTTTTGTGGGGAAAAAATATAAAATCACCCCGGCTGGGGAGGTATGTACAAAAGCTATAAGAAGAAAAATATGTGTTTTATACAAAGTGAGACAAATGCTAAATGTGCAGGTGTGGAAAATGAATCATTGCATTCTGGTTATGCACATCAATATAAAATTCTAAAAAAACCATAAGATTTGATAGCTTGTTAAGCTGGTGAGATATAGATCCTAATTTTTTTTTGAAAAATGTTTTATTATACAAATGATTTAGGAGATGTTTGGTTTGCCACAGAATAAAAAGTCAAGGTTTTTCCTGTGACAAAACCAGAACAAGTGAATTGCAAAAATGACCTGTTGAGGTTGCTGTTAAGGAAAAGGGACAAATGTGTGTTACTGAGTGACAACAAATATTTTCTTAGTGATTATGGATAGATTTTCCAGAGTTTTCATATGTCAGAGTTTTAAGACAATGATGTGATACAATTGAAAGTTTTTAACAATAGATAAATGTAAAAAAATGGATTACAAAGGGTCTTTGCTCACAGACCGGGAAAAAAAGAGAATTCTTGGCTCACAGTTTGAGAAACTGGCTGAGAAAAAAAAATCCAACATTGTTACACATGTTATGTGGGGATCCACTAAATTTAAAATATTTAACAGGTTTTAGACAATATACAAAGATATATGTGCTAGCATGTTTTAAAAGAAAAATTAAACCAAAGTGTCAAGATGGTGTTATAAAAATATTCAAAAATAACAGTTGGAGATTTCACCTTGATGGTGGGAAAAAGTTTTAATGTTTAAAAAAATAACAATTGTGAAAAACATTCAAGTTTTGACTGAGAGTTCCTGCATGGCAGGGGGTTAGACTAGATGGTCCTTAAGGTCTTTTCCAACTTTATGATTCTAAGTTGAAAAAAAGATACATTCAAACAAGTGGTTTTACTAAAGATGAGACAGTTTAAAACACACAAGTGTCAGGAAATGGAGGGGCACACAACACACAAAAGACAAGATCATTAAAGGTAGATTGACAAAAAAAAAACAAAACCAAAAGACACACAAGTCCAAAAATGATGATATATGTTATGTCAAAGAAAATTAATAGAGAGTGAAAACAACACACAAGTTTATTATACAAAGGACAAGAGTTTATACATAAGTGGCTGGTGAGCCGGAGAGTTTCAAAGAGAGTTTTAAGGAGTTTCAGACAGTGTTAAGGAGTTTCAGGGAGTTTCAGAGGTTTTAAAAGTTGTAAAAGGTTTTTTTTTTTTTGTTGAGAGAGGGAAAATGATATACGGCAGTACAACAAGAAGTTTAAGTGTTTAAAATTGACAAAGAGGTGTTTAAAATGTGGTTGATAGACCTAAAGACAAAAATCACAAGGTGAATGAATATACAAAATAAAAGATGCCTGATGACAAATAAAAATACAAAGCTAGGTTAATAACAAAAGGATTTGTTCAACAAAGGTTTGAAAACATTGATAAAACAGTCTGAGGCTGAGAGCTTGTGACTAAAATAAGCTTTTAACAATAAGGAGGGGCTAATAAGTTCAACATTTTGGTTTTGAGATTGCTTGTTTAAATGCTGATGTGTTAACACAAAGAGATGACAGCTTTGGTTGTTTAGATTCAAGAGATTTAAAAAAATAATGAAAAAAAGTTGTCTAGAGAGATTTGGTATCAAAAATTTTGATTTTTTGAGATTTTATTTTTAAAGTTACTGGACTGCTAATAAAATGTGTTTAGTGAGTCAACATAGAAGGAGTTTAAAAAGTGTGATTTACAAAGTGCAGAGGTGGTGACAAGTTTAAAGTCAAAAGGTTTTGTTTAGAATAAAATTACAGAGAGTTTTAAATATCCAGATATAGAGAGGCTTTGTGAAAGGTTTGATGTTTATAGTTGATAAATAATAGATTATAATTTTGTTGTTATAGGTGTTTAAGAAAACAATTGTTTTAAGATAATAAATTAGACAACAATAGAACATTTAATAAGTTTTTTTTTTTAAAAAAAATAGAGGCTTGTGATTTAAAATAGCCACATTAAAATAAGAGTGTTTTATAGATAGTTCATTTGCTTTAAAGTTATGTGATATGATGGTCAGTTTAAAGATTGTTGTTTAAATATAGACAAGCTTAAGTGTTGATAGATTAAAAATAAGGATATATAGTTATAAGTGTTGATAGAGTTTTAAGTGCTGATAAGACAAATATATATAACATTAAATGAGATAAAATAGATTAAACAGTTATAAGATTTAAATTGTGAGTTGTCAGTTGTGATATATAGAGATTCACAGACATATATTTTTATGACAAAAAAAGGTGTTAAAAATGTTAAAAATATAGGTCAAGATACGTTAGAGTTTTATAACAAAATGCTAGGGAGAGCTGGTTTAATAATAAAATTGTGTGTCTAGAGTTTAAAGCCAAGACACAACACTATAGATATATTAACAAAGGGTTTTAGAGATAAAACAACATTTAACAATTATTATAACAGGTTGAGGTGTTACTTTAGATATATAGAGTCAAACATTGTGCTTAAATGGTTTTAATAACAACAACAAAATAATTCTCACACATCTATACATTTCAGGAGGGGATTGTTAGGATATGAATGGGATATATAGTCAAAGGTGAAATGTAAAGATGTGTGTGTGTCTGTAATTTTCCACTTGAGAACAGTTTTCTAGACAAGGCACAAACAATATTTAGAGAAACAGGGTGAATCAACGCCAGGTGGTAACAGAGACATCAACAATGTACTTTCCCAGTGATAGAACTAATGGAACCAGACTTTGTTATGGTTAACAAGTAATAACAATTATATGTAAACATCGTTAGCTTGGGAAAGTTACTCACGTGGTGGATGATGGACAACAAGAGGCTGGGTTGGCATACATCATACAGACATTATCCAATTAACATAAAGTTAACACCTAGAAGGTGGAGTATGGGATGGGCCTAGAGAGTCCTTTGTCTAAAGAATTGTTTATTGTTCAAGATGTGAGCATGTGTGTGTGGATGCAGTGGTTTTAACTGCAATACGTTGGATCCTAATGCTTTTGGGATTGTTAAAGATGTAATCTTATATGGCTGAACTGGACAAGTTCATCACAATGGATTTTACTTAGTTATCTTATTTTTACTTTTTATATGCATTAATAAAGCTATGCTTTTAGACTTTACAATGTGTCTTCTTGACTGAGGAAGACAGGATTGCCTGGAGAGGAGAAGCTGAGCCAGTTGATGGCAAATCTACACAGTGGCTGTGGATCACAGCAGCCAGCTTGTCCTGCAGACTCTGCTGGGTGCCAAAGGGCATACTACAACACTCATCATCCACACACCAACATGTATAATACAGGTATTTGTAATACAGTTCCTTCTGTGCAAACCCTATAGTGAATTACTTCCCAAATTAGGAAAGCCCTGTAGGAGAGAAGTTACTTTATGATTTATCATCTTAAGTTTTTTACAGGACATTGGCTACAGATCACTCAAGAGATCATTATAAAATGAAATACCAGACTTTCATAAACATCCCTGGGTGCCTCATAACTAAAATGAACAGAAGAATCTTGTACCTAGTCCATAAGAATTCATCCTACATGTTCTTCTCCCTGGAACACTACTTTAAAAGTAATTTATTTTTATCAGGTTGAATAGAAATTGTTTGAAAAATCATGGAAGACCAAACCAGATTAGGGGAAAAATAACATTTTAATTCTAAAGTATTTTAAAAATATTTTGAAGCAAGTCTAAATGTAATGTCTCACTGATTCCAGTGGAACCTAAGGTAATATTCTAATGTATCTCTAAGCTACAATCCTGTACACTATGTACTTCAATTACATTAATTTTAATTATTTAAGCAGTCATGGTGTTCAATCCAAAGTGCATACCATTTAAATAATGAGATAAACTTCCTAGAGAAAAATATAATTACAATAAAGCAAAAGCAAAGCTCAGAATGTGTAAAAGAAAGGAGCTCTAAGTATCAAGTGAAAATCAACTATCCACAATGTATTAACATATATATCAAAACTAATATTTATATTAATCCAATTGGTATTGTTAAGGGTAATATCTTGGGTGGGAAGAAAACTGCCAAGACAAAGAAAAGAAAAAACATTTTACTACAGCCAGCTGGTCATTTCTATGAAAAGCCATTTTATTATTACAATAAACAAACAAATGTTATTAATTTCTAGTGGAAAAAAGCCATGTTCTATAACCTGCCCATTTCTAACTCTTGTACCAGTAAGCTAGAGAAAATGTGACATTGGCACCTTGTTAGTTTATTGGTAATGCCAAGAGAGAAAGAATCCAGAATTGAAAGACATGAAATTTTAAGCAAAGGTAACCAAAGACAATATCCTACGATAAAATCTGAGGTACACCAAAAAAATAAAAGAGGTTTAAATGGCTGGTCATATTATTATTATTATTATTATTATTATTATTATTATTATTATTATTATTATCATCATCCAGTCCCTCTGCGTAACACAACTGGGGTGGCTTACAACATTAAAATATACATTTCGTATCCCACAATCCCACTCACCCCTTAAAATACTATTAAACAATGACAATTTAAAACACACTTAAAATAATAATACAAATAAACAAATAGACAATAACTGCAGAAGAATAAGGGAAGCAGGTTGGGCTGTCTTTTGATGGCTGGGATATCTATTGAGGAAAGGTCTGCCAGAAGAGATCCATCTTAACAGTGTTTTTAAAGCTGTTTAATGTGGTAATATGATGGATCTCATCCGGCAGGCCATTCCATAATCTGGGAACGGTTGCCGAAAAGGTCCTCTGGGCGGTTGCAGACAGTCTAGTTTTTATAGGCTGCAGCAGATTCTTCCCAGAGGACCTGAGTGTGCGGGGTAGGTTATACGGGAGGAGGCAGTCCCAAAGATAGGTTGGACCCAAGCCATTTAGGACTTTAAAAGTGATAACCAACATCTTGTACTGGGCCCAGAAACTAATGGGCAGCCAGTGAAGTGATCTTAAGATCGGTGTTATATGGTCTCTTTTCAATGTTCCTGAGACCAACCTGGCTGCTGTATTCTGTACTAATTGAAATTTCCAGACCAAGTATGAGGTATGTACAGCGCATTACAGAAATCAAGATGAGAGGTTACCAGCACATGCACCACAGTTGCAGGGTCCCTAACTTATCAGCTGAAGCTGACCATCATATTTACCTGATTTATCATCTGAAGTGAAGGATCCAGGAGCACCCCTAGACTGCAAACACAGTCCTTAGAGGAGAGTGTGACCCCATCCAGGACTGGAGGTTGCATCCCAATACCTGGTTTCAAGGCCACTACTGTAAGTACCTCTGTTTTGTCTGGATTCAGTCTCAATCTGTTTTTCCTCATCCAGTCCATTAGTGCTTTAAGACAATCATTGAGAGGAGAGCTATTGTATCAAAAGCTGCTGAGAGGTCCAATGGCACCATCAGGGCCACACTACCCCTGTCGATGCCCAGACAAAGGTCATAAGCTAAGGCAACCATGGCAGTCTCAACTCCATATCATGTCCTAAAGCCAGTTTGAAATGGATCTAAATAATCGGTTTCCTCCAAGACAGCTTGGAATTGAAGAGCAACCGTCCTCTCGATCACTTTGCTCAAAAAAGGTAGTAGCAAAACTGGCCTATAGCTGTTCATGTCCAGAGGGTTCAGGGAAGGCCTGTAACTTCCTTCAAACAGGGTGGAACATGACCTTCCCTAAAGGATGCATTGATGATGTCTCTAAGAAACATCCTCAAGGCATCTCTCTCCTGAATGGCCAGCCACAAAGAGCAAGGATCAAGAGGGCAGGTTGTTTTCCTCGCTCCATCAAGAAACTTGTCCATTTCATCAGGACTCATGGATTGAAATAGAACCAGTATATTTTCAGCAATGGAGTTGCTGGACACCTCGTGAATTGATTCTGCTACAACACTCTAAGTCGGCTCTTATCTGAGAGATTTTATCTGCAAAGAAGTTGTTAAACGTGTTGCATCAGGCTGTTGTAGAGTTAGGTAATGGGTTCTGCACAGGTGGAACCTGTGTCAGCTCCCTTACCACCCTAAACAGCTCTGCTGGATGGGACTCTGCAGATGCAATACGTGCAGAGGAGAAAGATTTCTGCACTGCACATATTGCCTTGCTATAGAAACAAAGAAATTTCCTATGATGAGTCTTGTCAGATAAGAGTCAAGTTTTCAGCCAGATGCACTCTAGTCATTGTCCAACCTGCTTCATCTTCCTAAGCTCTTCAGGATACTATGGTTTACAATTTGAAGCAGGTTGGAAAGGATGCTTGGGAGTGATTGTGTCGATAGCCTTGGCAAGATTGGTGTTCCAGGTATTAACCAAAGCTTTGACAGAATCACCAGCGTTAACAACCATTAAACCCTCTAAGGCTTTCTAGAATCCAATTATTTCCATTAGCCTTTGAGGGTGGACAGTGGTTCTTAGTTCAGCCTTGATTAGGAAATGATCTGTCCATCAGTGGTTTTAATAACCTCTGCCCACAGATATTCTTGTTCCGTACTGAAAACTGCATCGAGGCTATGACCTGCACAATGAGTGATCCAGACGACCAATTGGGATAGGCCCATGTTTGTCATGGATTCCATGAACTCCCGAGCTGCACTTGTTAGATTTGACAAACTGGTCTCGAGTGGGATGTTGAAGTAGTCATGTGCCAATGGCTTCTTCCTACTTCCTCTTATACAGACAGGAGCCAAATAAACAATTGGGGGAAAAACATTCAGGTGAGGCTGTATCTCATTGTCAGAGCTGAGTTTATGAGGACAATGTGAACTCTATATTCTGCTAGTCTCACTGAAATTATTTTAGCTTCCTTCTCATGGTGGACCAACAAATTGTTTTAAATTCTTCCTTTGGTAAAATTTGTTGATAACCTGAAATCTGTTAAATACTTGCTCGCAGAAAATATGATAGTTTAATCAAACTATTTGGCTTAGTCTAATTCCTTCCATTTGTGTCTGAGAGAAATTTCCATATTTTTTGTTGAATTTAAGGTAAATTTTGATGGTTCCTTTAATGTAAAAAAAACTTCTCCCCCAAACTTTCATATATATCATCCTATGTTCTTCAGAGGAGAAGTGGGATAATAGTGATTAACTATTAAAGAAATCTATTTCAAGAACCCAGGAAAGCCCTACTACAGACACACTGATGTCACAGTGAATCTTAGATATTTTGGGAACTGGTTTAAGAGTAATTTCATTTATATCTCTTCTTTCTCCCAGAACAAGAGACAAGGCTTCAACCATCACCTTTCTGGCTGTGATAGACTCTGCTGCTGTGATGTGACAAATCGCCTTACAATCCTGGAACTACATTCTGGACTGGTTTGAGACAAAGCTTTTAATCCCAAAATCTTTTGCTAAACTAAAGAATAATGAACACATTTATAAATTTTTTGATGCAGACTGGTCAATGTGTCATATAATCTTTCACCAAAAAAGGACTATGTATTACAGATCTGCAGTAAACTTGGACAATTTACAACCTGAAAAGGGCATACAGCTTCTGTCCATTATATCAATAAATGTTTGCCTACCTGCCCAAAAAACCCAAACCAAATAAAAAACAACAACTGATTGGCCACAGGAAGCCATATAAAAAAAAATATAGATGTTGAATGGTTTAGGATTTAAACAAACTTGGTCTGGGTATATCCAATCCATATATGGTGTGGAAATTGTGTTTTAGCCATTTTAAAAAGCTGGCACACGTTGTTTTTTTAAAGTCTTTTGACAAATTTATTTCTTTAAGTACACAGTCATCAGCCAAATTATGCAGCATGACTGGCAAGCAATGCATTAAAAAAAACACCCTAGCAAATAATTCAGATAAATCAAAGCAAGCAGCTGTTTCTGTAAGATACATAGTTAAACTGTCAATGTTATGCAGCTGAATGAACGCAGTATGGGGGGAACCCTCAAGTATTGCAATCAGCAACAAAAATGGTGATTTGGGTAATATGATTCAATCATTAAAGCATATAGGAGAAAGAATGAGATGCAAGTACTTGTAGAAAATGTGCAGTTACAGGAGTAGAAAATAATGTTATGAAGCTGGTAAGAGATAAGACACTTAAAATAGTTGCTGCGCTTTGAAAGCATATTGTGAAAGTACTTGCTCAGTTCAGATATTTCCTCTGAATACATCATAGTGAGCATACTAATACATCAAGTTATACTATTTCCTACCCAAGTTGCTTCTGTGATCTAGTAAATCTGCTGCTCAAGGGACACAGCCATGAACTGAATGGTGGCTTGTATGTGTGATTAAATGGACACATCATAAATGTATCCTCAGGTGCCTCATATCAATAGTGATGCAGATGGAAGAAGTTAAGCCAGACAGACAAGAAGAGGTTGACCTCATGTCTCAGGCTTATGCAGATGAAGTATTTCTGTACCAAAGAAGCCAATGAAGTAAAAGCACTGCATCTTTCATACACACACACACACACAATCTTTTTTTTTTTTTAAAAAAAACAGTGAATAAAAAGTGAAAGTCTTCTGATATTTCACATATAGAGCTGTCATCCAAAATATATTGAAGGCTGCTTCACAAATGTAATTATAACATGTGAGTTCTCATCATTTAATTAATTGCTCAATTATGCCATCTGAGTCTATGAATAAAAGTATTGCTTGTAAGCCAACTACTATCAACATTCAAAGAGGGGTTTTTTTGTTTTGTTGTGATTTGTTTTTGCTTTTCCTCAGATTCCTGAAAAAGTTTTGCTCAAGAAGAATGTCCCAAATACACTAGAGACAGTATTTCATGGGTGGAATGAAATGTTAGAGTGATATAACAGTTCTCACTGTAAGGTTGTTTCAACTCTCAACTAAATATGTGTGAATCAATCAGCCTCAGATATAGGTCCAAACACCCATTATTGCCAGGATGGATGAAGAGGTACAATGGTAATTGGGCACAAGCTGAACCTTGCTTTCTGTAAGGAATTGGGTGAATGTGACCTGGGAGAGGAAGAACTGTCTATAGCTCCATTGTTATAGATTCCACCTGGTGGAGCTTAGACTTGCTGAGCCTCAGGTCATCTGCAGGGATGGATGAGACACTGAAATGGTCTGCCCTAGGAGGCTTATGGAAGCTTAAGTCAGGGAAATTTCTGTTTCCTTGGCAGGTGATTCTGTTGAATGAATGGAAGAAAAATGACCAGGGAAGTGAACATAATCACTCCTGAGCATTTATTGTTTTTCCTGCTGCTCCAGACAGTAAGGGGCTAAACAGACCACCCCAAAGGAGTGGCTCTGTGCCACCCCTTTGCTTGCTGGATCAGGGCCACAGCAACTGTATGCCGTAACCTCAATCTTATGCTTTGCCACTCCTTTTTAGAGAGGCAAAAAGCCACCCTTGCCCTGGTGATGGCAGCTTTTTGGCACCCATTTGGCACAGTGTGTGAATGCTGCACCAAGAAAGCACCTCGATGCCTCTCACTGTGTAGTGGGGCATGCAGCATGAAGCTAGCATGAGAGCAGAGTCAGGGCAGCCAGTGTGCGGTCGCCATGCCCCCATACTGCCCCCAGGCCGGCCCTTATGCCAGTCTGCTCAACCTCTAAAACATAGAACAATGGATTCAAACTGATGGTGAGTGCTGTTCAACAGTGGAACACACTTCCTCATAGTGTGGTGGAGTCTCCTTCTTTGAAGGTTTTTAAGCAAAGGCTGGATGGCTATTGGTCAAGTCTACTTTGATTGTGTATTCCTGCATAGGGGGTTTGACTAGATCAGGGGTAGGCAACCTTTCCCCTTTAAGGGCCGAGGGACTTCAGCTCCCAGAAGCCTCAGCCATGTTGGCCAATAGTCCCATGTTGGCCAATAGCTCCTGGGATTCTGGGAGCTGAAGTCCCTCGGCCCTTAAAGGGGAAAGGTTGCCTACCCCTGGACTAGATGGACCTTGTGGTCTCTTCCAGCTCTATGATTCTAATATCCCCTCTTATGCAGTGGAGCCAACCCAGCTCTCTGGTTTTCCAAGAAGCAAGTGAGAAGGCAACAAGAGCAGTACTGGCAGAGAACACAGAATAGATCCAATTTTATACAAACTACAGCTAATCTAAGGGCCTTTTATGTGGCGATACAGGCAGCACAGGCAAATTTCTTCTCTTCCTCTATTGTGCCTGCTAGAAACCACCAATATTTCAAATGGTCATGGTTCCTTTACATTCAGGCCCAAGTTAGGGAAATCCAGACTACTTGACAGCCTGCTGTGAGCAACCTGCCTGGAACTTTTTTGATAAATTTCTCAGATCTACTCTGATTTGGATAAGATAACTGTGAACAGATCCATTGGATATAACTTTGGCCACTCATTGTCCAACATCAATGAATACTTTTCAATTTGTGCAACCTGAGGATTCTGGAGAGCCAGCACATGTGTCCTTCCTTCCTTGTCCTTCCTGGCTTATTAAAAAAATCATGAGAACTGGCTGAGTAGGTATGGGAGTAGTTAATGCCTCACTAAAACAAGGCAGACTGCCTAAAGGAGGCTGTTATAACACCCTCTCTGGATCCCACCATTCTGGATAATAATGAGCCGATCTCTAATTCCATTTTTTAGCAAAGATTCTGGAGTGTGTGGTGGTTCCAGGAATTTCCTGGATGACATGGATTATCTAGATCCATTTCAGTCAGGTTATGGGCCACTGACAGTTTGGTTGTCTTCGTGGATGACCTCCTTGGTGAAATAGTCAAGAAAAGTGTGTCCCTGTTTGTTCTTCTGGAGTTCTTGGTGACTTTTGGTACTATCAGCCATGGAATCCACCTAGGTCATGTTGCTAGGATGGGATTTAGTGGCACTGTTTTACAATGACACACATCTCAGTTACATCCTGGTTAGATTACAGTCACATGCTGTATGCAGGTCTGCCTCTGAATGGTAGTTGGACACTTCAGCTACTCCAAATAGATGCAGTCAGATTGCTATCTGGGGCTGGCTACAGGGAACACACAGATCCCTTGTTTCAACAACTCCATTGGTTGCCAGTCAGTTTCTAGGCACAATTCAAAACACTGTCTTTGACTTATAAAGCCCTGTACAGCTCAGGTCCAGGGATATTAAAAGGAGGAGGAGGAGGAGGAGGAGGAGGAGGAGGAGGAGGAGTCAAGATACATAGAACCCTAGGTAGATTAGGATATTTTCACAACTGAGGCAGAAACCTCCACAAATCATGAGCCCCAATGAGACAATCTTGACTAAAAATATAAGTTTTAGAGATGAAGAACTGTCCTTTCCCTCACCTGTTCAGCCATTTTTTCCTCTTGAATTTTGAAAAGAACTGAGATCAAGCTGCTCTTGACACAGATTTGCCAGTGTCTCATCTAGTTTGGCCCTCTAAAGCCATCGATAAGCTAATGCAGAACCTAGAAATTATTGGGTTGTATAATAACATTGTTTAAGCTACCTCTCTTACTCTCTCCCTTTTTCTTTACCTCCACTTGCATTTAACCCATATATGAAGGACAAAGAAAACTTGGAAAACATCCAGTTTCTAAGAGAATCTGCAGATGCTTTGCCATGGTAGGTATAATGGCTGCCGCTATAATAGATTCTAGCTAATCCATTGTGGAGCACTTCATTTGCCACTATCACTTCGTCTTAATTCTTAGTTATTTCGATTTTTGTGTTTATTTTATATTCTATTCTATTAGGTTCTGTTTAAATTGTATTAATATATCTTTATGTAAATTTAATGTTGTAAGCCGCCCCGATTGCTCTGCAGAGGGACGGGATATAAATTATTATTATTATTATTATTATTATTATTATTATTATTATAGTAATCGAACCATGGAAATTAATACCTAGCCTGAAAGAGGAATGGGAGATAACTATATGCCTCAGTCAACACTACCCAGGTTACCAGTAGAATCTGTGAAACCTTGACAGCAAGAATATTATATACAGGGCCTCGGCAGACGGCTTATTGAGCCGTCTTGGAGGCCCGGAAAAGGAAGAGCCACCGCACGAGCGGCGCTCCTTCCTCTTTCTGAGGTCGCACTGGGAGCTGCCGGCCCTCCGCACGGCCGGCGCTTCCGGGGCAACCTCCCGCCGCAGCGACCGGATGCGCTGCGGCGGAAAAGGCAGGGAAAGTGCGCCCTTCACTTTTAGGGTGCACTTTCCCTGTCTTGTGGAAGAAGCGCTGATTTTGCGCTCCTTCCAGGGACGCCGCAGGAGTGCCGCGGTCCGGCTGCCGAGGTCCCGCAGCGCTCCGGATCAGGGCGTCCCTGACGCCCTGGTCTGCATCCCCCCTAAGTCTCTCCCCCTGCTCACCACACACACACACACACACACACACACACATACACACACACATTTATTGTCTTGTATACATTCCAACTTCATTTGCATGCTGCACATTTGCTAACCATGCTCACTGTTCATGGACTAAAGATTAAAAATAGAAGATGCTTTACAGTCAGCTAAATTAGAATAATTATTTCAATGGATTTTGTGAAAGTTAATGTATTAAATTGGTCTTCCACTAGTTGAACTGCTTCCTATGACATAAGTGAAGACAAGTGCAGCAAGTTTGGAGTTCCTTGTTTAAAAGCTCTTCATGCTTGGAAGAATGGCAGAAGGTAAATGCTGGATGAATATGATTATACCTTAATACAAACAATACTTTCAATCACATTGGAAAGAACAATGCACATTAAATACAGAAATAGATGAGGCTACTTAACTTCAAGAGTTGGCTTCTTTTAAATAAGCTTTCATATTTATTATTCACAATGATTTTTGTAAACAAGAGTGCATAAAATTAATGCAAACGTTTCCTATACCTTGGTTGAGTCATTAACCAGAATGGAGATTACAGTTAAAAAATAAGATGGCTAAGCCTTGAAAACACAGCCATGAAGGAACTAGATAAGATCTTCATGTGTAAATGTATTGTTTTTAGTTGCGTTTGATTTGATCTCAACTCATAGGGACTATGTGAATGAGCCGCCTCCAAGCCTCCCTATCCTTTACCTCCTTATTCAGGTCCTGCATGCCCAGGCCCATGATCTCCCTGATGGAGTCTATCCATCAGGCATATGGTCTTCCTCTCTTTCTACTTTCCTCTACCTTCCCCAGCATCATTGTCTTTTCTAATGAGTTGTGCCTTCTCATTATGTTATCAAAGTATGACAGCCTCAATTTATTCATCTTGGCTTCCAGGGAGAATTCAGACTTCATTTGTTCTAGTTCTCATTTCTTTGTCTTTTTAGCTGCCAATGGTATCCTCTTCTCCATTCTTAAATTAATTAATGTTCTTCCTATCTGCTTTCTTCACTGTCCAGCTCTCACATCTGTACATGGTAATAGGGAATACAATGGCTTGAATGATCCTAACTTTAGTGTTCAGCTGTATATCTTTACACGTTAGGATTTGTCTAGTTCAGGGGTAGGCAACCGTTCCCCTTTAAGGGCCGAGGGACTTCAGCTCCCAGAATCCCAGGAGCTATTGGCCAACATGGGACTATTGGCCAACAAGGCTGAGGCTTCTGGGAGCTGAAGTCCCTCGGCCCTTAAAGGGGAAAGGTTGCCTATCCCTGGGTTCTTTCATAGAAGTTTATCACATGGGGCAAATCAATTCTAAGCAAGGTGATTGAGAGGGCAGTTGCCTCCCAGCTCCAAGCTATCTTGGATGAAACCGATTATCTTGATCCATTTCAAACCGGCTTTAGGATGGGATTTGGAGTTGAGACTGCCATGGTTGCTCTGACCAATGACCTCCGCTTGAGCATCGACAGGGGTAGTGTGACCCTACTGGTGCTCTTGGACCTCTCAGCGGCCTTTGATACTATAGATCATGCCATTCTCCTGGATCAGCTGAGAGAGTTAGGAATTGGAGGCACTGCTTTGCAGTGGTTCCGTTCCTTCCTCTCAGGCAGATCCCAGAGAGTGAGGCTCGGGGACAGTTGCTCTTCTAAAATTGAGCTTAATTGTGGTGTCCCTCAGGGCGCCATCCTGTCTCCGATGTTATTTAACATTTATATGAAGCCGCTGGGAGAGATCATTCGGAGGCATGGAGCACGGTGTCTTCAGTACGCTGACGACACCCAGATTTATTTCTCCATGACCAAATCATCGTCTCAGACTTCTGATGGCATCTCTCCTCTCAATGACTGTCTTAGAGCGGTAATGGATTGGATAAGGAAAAACAAATTGAAGTTGAATCCAGACAAAACGGAGGCGCTCATGGTTACAGGTCCGAATCCGGGTCCGGGATTACAGCCCCCAGTCCTGGATGGAGTCACACTCTCCTCCAAGGACTGTGTGCGCAGTCTGGGGGTACTCCTTGACCCGTCGCTTCACATGACTAGTCAGGTGAGTGCGACAGTCAGGAGTGCCTGCTATCAGCTTCGGCTGATACGCCAGCTGCGCCCATACCTGGAGAGGAAAGACCTGGAAACCGTTGTGCACGCACTGGTAACCTCACGTCTAGATTACTGCAATGCACTCTACATGGGGCTACCCTTGTGCCTAACTCGGAAACTTCAGCTGGTGCAAAATATGGCAGCCAGATTAATCACCAGAACATCGAGGAGGGAGCACATTACACCAGTGCTTAAATCCCTCCACTGGCTGCCAATTAGTTTCCGGGTGCAGTACAAGGTGTTGGTTTTGACCTTTAAAGCCCTACATGGCTTGGGTCCAACTTACCTCAGGGACCGCCTCTCCCCGTATGAGCCCCCCCATGCCCTTCGGTCAGCCGGAAAGAACCTTCTTCAACAACCAAAGATGAAGTCTACACAGACCTCGCAGAGGGCATTTTCTGCCATTGCCCCTAAACTATGGAATGGCCTGCCGGATGAGATCCGTCTTATTACAACACTTACTGCTTTTAAGAAAGCAGTTAAGACGGATCTCTTCCGGCAGGACTTCCCAGAATAACTCTCCTTAGAGAATGAATACTGGATTTCTCCTCCTCAAGCTCTTGTTGATTGTAATTTTAATATTGTTATGTATCATTTGTTTTAATTTTTTTCAAGTTTAATTTTGTCTTAAGGGGTGAAGGAGGGATGTGGGGGGAGGGATTGGGTTACTGGATTGTCTTTTAGCCATTGTATTTTAATTGTTGTAAGCCGCCCCAATTGCCATGCAGAGGGGCAGGTTAAAAATAAAACTTATTATTATTATTATTATTATTATTATTGTTTATCCCACAAAAATCCCAAAAAAAAGTGTAATTGAGCCCAACAATTTCACATGACGTCGCACAAAAACTGCTAATAAAATGGTGTTATCCGAGATCTTTTTACTTTCGGGATTTCAGAGAAAATTCATTTGCGATATTAGAGTAATTTCGCATTTACATTAATTGCACTTTAGTATGAAACTCAAATTCGCAATAATCCTCCTTTCACTCATTTTTTGTTTGTTTTCCCATAATTCAGTGGGGCCACTTTTCCTTCCTGTTTTGCTTGGGCGTCAGAGATGCCAGGCACAGATGAGTCCTCTGCTTTCTCTTTCTGCTCTTCTAGTCCTACAAGTCTCTCCTCCTGAGCCTCTCCTTCTACCTTCCTTACCTCCCACTCTATTTTCTTCTGGCTCTTTCACCTCTCTCTCCCCTTCGACCTGCTGCCACTCGCTCTGTCCTCCAAACTTCGCACTTTCAGCTTCCTTTCTCCGCATTGCCTCTGTCCTCCGCTCAGTCTGCTCCTCTCA
The DNA here is from genome assembly GCA_026167975.1 of Phrynosoma blainvillii. Classification (NCBI taxonomy): domain Eukaryota; kingdom Metazoa; phylum Chordata; class Lepidosauria; order Squamata; family Phrynosomatidae; genus Phrynosoma; species Phrynosoma blainvillii. The sequence continues at coordinate 203,137,383 of JANUYF010000003.1, forward strand.
GCCTCTCACTTTCAGCTTCCTTTCTCCGCTATACCCACCGTTCGCTCTGTCCTCCTCTGGTGCTCAAAGCCTCTCGCTTTTAATGGTGCTATGGGGTGCCTGGTATAGAAGTATATAGTTGTGTAGGGATGGTATGTATGGAAAAGGGAAAACTATTGTCCATACTTTTATTTCACTGGGATTTTATACCTGCCAGCATCATGCATGGGGACATCATGTTCCACTGTTATTATGTGCTGATATTCTGCCAACATTGTGGTGTACATATATATATACTTACACACAATTTTGTATGTACAGTTACCAAACTATAGTAGTATGTAAAGACATACACACGCACACACACACATGCGCACACAGACAGATATATATATATATATATATATATATATATATATATATAAAGTTATATGTGCTTATATAGAAACATACATATCAATATACATATATATCATACACAATAAATATATCTATAACAAACCTACATATCAATACTTTTAAATGTGTGTGTGTGCGCGCATGCGTGCATGCATGCATGTGCATGCACAGACATATCTAATATTATATATCTCCCGTATTTTCTGGCGTATAAGACGACTTTTTACCTGCAAATTCTGTGGCTAAAGTGGGGGGTCGTCTTATATGCCGGATATAAGGTTAATGAGGATAGAGGTGCTAAAACTCTATATTTTGACTGGAAAATGGGGGGTCGTCTTATACACGGGTCATCTTATACGCCAGAAAATACGGTAGTTTTATATAGTTATGTGTGCTTATACAGAAAAATACATATCAATACACATATATATCATACACAATATATATATATATATATGTATAAAACAAACCTACGTATCAATACTTTTAAATGTGTGTGCATGCGTGCATGCACACACACACACACACACACGCACATATACATATCAATATACATATATATCATACACAATATATACATATATAACAAACATACATATCAATACTAATAACTCTGTGTGTGTTTGTCCATGCACGTGCGTGCACACACACACATATCTATATTATATATATAAATATGTATAGTTATAAAGTTATATGTCCTTATATATGTGTGTGTGTGTACGCATGCACGCAAGCACGCACGCACACACACACATTTATTAGTATTGATATGTATGTTTGTTTTTATATATATATAGTGTATGATATATATGTATATTGATATATATGTTTCTGTATAATAATCACAATAATACAATTTATTTTTATCCCACCCTTTGGGAACCCAATCAGGGCAGCTTACAACAGTTAAAAGATACATAATATCCAAAACAATCCCTCCCCCTTAAAACAGCATAAAATCAAAAGGGATTTAAGCACATATAACTTTATATATATATATATATATATGTAAAGTTATATATATAACTATATAACTATAACTATATATATATAACTATATATAACTATATAACTATATATATATATATATATATATATATATATATATATATAGGCAGTATCTCACAGGAAATGACACAAACAACACTCCTCTGTTGCACAAATTAAACTTACATCTGCGCATGTGGAAGTATAGCATTTTTAGTACATTTGCGGATTTCTTTCACTTCTGTGTGAAATGCAAAAATGGTGTTTATCCTGTTATTGTGTGATTGCACATTTATTCTAATTACGTGTGAAATGCTTTTGCACAATTAACCTATATTTTCACTTTATTTTCGGGGTGATTTATTTCCACTTTATTATCTCTTTAAAGATGAAACTGGCCCCTGTGTGATAAACTCCATAGTTGTTTTCCCCATTCCTAATCTTATTATTTCTTGACTGCAGCCTCTGTTCTGATCAATGTTTGATCCAATGTGTGGGAAATCTTTAACCATTTTGATTTCTTAGTTATCAAGGTTGAATTTATGTAAATCCTTGATAGCCATTATTTTTCTTTTCTTTAAGTTTAGCATTAGGTCTGCCTTTGCACTTTCTTCTTTGATTTTCTTTAGTGATTGTTCCAAGTATGTGGCGTTTTCTGTTAGTAGTATGGTGTCATCTATATATCTTAGCTTGTTGATATTCCTTCCTTTTATCTTCACTTCTCCTTCTTCTGTATATAAGCCTGCTGTTTGTATGATATTTTCTGCATGCAGGTTGAATAGATAGGGTGAAAGGATCAGCCTTGTCTGCCCCTTTGCCAACTGGAAACCATTCTGTTTCTCTGTTTTCTCTTCTTACAGTATGTTCTTGTCCTAAGTACAGATTCCTCATTAGGACTATCAGATGTAGTGGCACTCCCCATTTCTTTAAGAGCATTCCATAGTTTTTCATGATCTATTCAATGAAAGGACAGATAGAGCACATGCTAATTTTCTTCTGGAATTCTTTGGTTCACTCCATTATCCACCATATATTTGCAATGTGGTCCCTAGTACCTCTTCCTTTCCTCAACCCTGCTTAAGACACCTGGCATTTCTGTCTCCATATATGATTGGAGTCTATGATGCAGAATTCTGAGCATAACAGTCAGAATCATTCAAGCCATAATATTTCTGATTTCTGTGTATGGGTATGAAAGCTGGGCAGTGAACAAAGTTAACAGGAAGAAAACATTTCTAAGATGGGGTATTGGAGAAGAATTTTACAGATATCATAGACTAATGAATAAGTCTTAGAGCAAATCTAACATGAACTCTTACTAGAAATGAAGATGATTAAATTGAGGATGTCATACTTTGGAAATATCATCAGATGTCACTCATTGGATAAGACAATAATGCTTGGTAAAGTGGAAGACAGAGAGCCAGTATGGTGTAGTAGTTTGAACACTCGTCTATGGAACTTGAGACTAGTATTGAATTATCTACAAAGCTATAGAAACACATTGGGTAACCTTGAGCAAATCACATGATCTCAGGCCCAGCAACCTCCATGATAAGTTTGCCTTAGGGTTAGCATAAGTTGGATACAACTTGAAGGCAACACAACAACTACAAAGTAGAAGACAGAAGGAAAATTGGGAGGTCACACTACAGGTTGATTTATTCCATCAAAGAAGCCATGGTCTTGAGTCTGCAAAACCTGAGCATAGCAACTGAGGACTGGGGGTATGCCATTGTCATAAGTCAAAGTAAACTTGACAGAAACTGTGAGAGTTGTAAGGACCATGGTACTTATGTAGATGAAGCTATCCCAGCTATTGCAGTTTGTCTCATTCTGCATGTCAAATTGTATTTAACAAAGAGCCTTATTGAAACATATATTCAAAGTATAAGACCCTTGCTGTCCTCATCTAAATCTGCTCATCCTCTGCAATACTGATATATGGTAGCATGAAGTGGTAAAATTTCTAGGAAGCTGCCTTATACCAAGTTAAATTATCTGTCCATCCAGTTCAATATCATCTACTCTGATTAGCAGGAGCCATCCCTGTTGATTTTTTTTTATTATTATTATTAAAGGTGCTTCCCACTATCTGCTTTCTAAATGCTACTCAAACTGCAAATAGATGGGAATATTTATTTCTTTGTCTCCCACATTCATTGGTTCTAAAATGTTGGGGTGCATGTGAATTGAATTCAACATGTGCAGGAAGCTTACACTGGAACAGATGCCAAAGATCAGTCTTTACTATGAAATTCTCTGCAGGCTGCAAATGCTGCAAGGAAAAAAACCTCCCACACAAGCATTGGACACTCTCTTGTCTCATGAAGAGGTTATTTATTCTTCCATTACAGACTATGTACAGACTAACAAAATTCTCTGCCAGTATCTCTATATACAATCACCAACAAATGAGTATCCAACTCATCCACTTATATACGGTATCCCATCCTGGGATATTAGTCCAGCCCACTCCTGGGATGACAGTCAGTTTCAGTCACCTGACTGATGTGACTTAGCAGAATTGAAGGTTTCTGACTCAGCCCTCTGCCTGGTGTTGCATCAGCCCCCTATGACTCAAGACTTTACAAATGTTGAGTCATCCTGGCCCCCAAATATACGAAGGTAACCATCTCATCTTTGTCCCAGTTTCTTTGTGCCAGTCACATCTATGTCATATTCTCTTCAGAGTGCACTTTATTCTGACATAAAACCCTGAAGTTCTTTCTGTCTCAAATATAGTCAAGCATAGTCAGACATGAACTCTAGACTTCAGGAAAGCTGCTTTTTAGTAAACTTTTCAGACCGAGGGAAATAATAATACCACACTATTTTAAACTAAACAATTAATTTCTGAGCATAGTACAAGGTGTTGGTCATAACCTTTAAAGCCCTACATGGCTTGGGTCCTAACTACCTGCAGAAGCGCCTTCTTCCACATAATCCACCCTGAACACTAAGGTCCTCTGGGAAAAATCTTCTGCAACCTAAAAAAATCTAGATTGGCTGCAGTAATCTCGACTGCCTCCCCTAGGTTATGGAATGACCTGACAGAGGAGATCCATCACATTGCCACCTTAACAGCCTTTAAAAAGACACATAAGGGGCTATGAAGACAGGCCGTGACCCTGATTCTCTCTTTTGCCGTCCCTGAAAGGAGCAGTAAAAGGGCACCCTAAGAGCGGGCACGTGGATCTTTAGCACCCCTTCTGGTGCAACGTGTAAAAACGCTGCGCCAGGAGGACGTCCTTACACCGCATGCCATGCGTAACAGCACACAGCATCAAGATGTGGTTGGGCTGGGGTTGCATGTCGGATGCCCCTCCCCATCTCTGCCTCCAGGCTAGCCCTTTCAGCTGGTTTGTAGAGGTCCTAAGATGGATCTCTTCTGACAGGCCTTCCCAGAATAGCCCTCCCCCCATGTATTTGCTTTTTATGCAACTTCTATATTATTGTTTTCTTATTGTGTTCTTTTATTTTTATGCTTGTAAACCAGTGGTTCCCAAACTTATTTGGCCTACCGCCCCCTTTCCAGAAAAAATATTACTCAGCACCCCCTGGAATTTTTTTTAAAATTTTAATAGCAATTAAACAGAAAGATGTATGTGCTAATGTTTCTACCTTTTTTGTAAAATGTAGTAAAGAAAGGTGTAAATTAGAAACACTGAAGTTTAAAATTATGAAACTATTTATTGAACTCAGAATAGAAAGGTAATACAAAAAAAGTTTAAACATTCAAAATCATCTTAATGAAAAGGATGAACCTGGTATGCTGGTACCAATTTAGTAATCCTCGGCTCTATTTTTGTCAGCAGTAATCTTAAATCTCCGTTATTGACTATTTGCAATCGGTTTCTCTTTTTTGTTGTTGTTGTTGTTAATAAATTGTTTACCGCACTGAATCCATGTTCCACTAAATATGATGAAGGAAATGCAATTAAGAACTTTTGAATTACAGCCCATATTTCAGGATAAGACATAGGGATTTCCTTTTGCAGCCAGAATTGTTGGTAGCCACTTTTGAATTTAAATTTCAATTCATCATTTGTAGTTACTTCCATCAGTTCTTCTTGTAACTGTGGAGATTCTTCTGTGTTTGCACTTGAAAAAGGATCCAAAATCCAATCAGGTATGTTCATTTTCAAAATATCATCAAATCGTTGATTAAAATCTGAATGGAGAGCATCCAAGTGCTCACAATAAGAAAGTATGTCTTCATCTTTTTTTTCTGCTCCTGATAAATTTGGGAACTGGCTGAATTCCCCATATCCAAAATTTTGTCACAAATGCAGAAATAACAGATTTTGTTTTTATTAAATTCAGTTCATCACCTTGAAGCTGAAGATTGCTTTCATTAAATTTTTGAAACAAGTCAGTCAAGTAAGCGATGTCACTTTTGGATTGAATTAAATTGGATTGTAAAGCATCATTTTTATCTTTCAAGAACTCCAGCACCGAGTTAAACAGCTTATAAAACCTATCTAAACAGGCACCCTTTGACAACCAATAAACTTCTGTATGAAGCAGCAAACAATTAAATTCTTCATCATTTTTAATACAAAGCTGTTTAAATAATCTGTCATTAAGATCTTGTGCCCACCTCACCATAAAGTCTTTTACAACCTCTTCCTCTTGATTGATTCTTAATAGACATTTGTAATATAAAGCAATTTTCTTAGGGTTGTCTGAGTTCATATAATCTTCAAATTCCATTTGTCTTATTCTTATTCTATTTGCTTTAAAGCCTACTTTAATTTTTTTCTTTTAATTGACGGTATAGAAACCATCCAATATCATATCCTTTTTCAATTAAATGGTCTATACTTTGGAATTCTACCTTCCCTTCTTGTGGGTCAATAACTTCTGTTTGCACTTTAACATTGTGTCAGGACACTCCCTCCTCCAGGGACTTTAGCTTGCTAGTCTGAATAACCCATTTGTGTAATTTGCAGAGACCACGAAGAAGAAGGACAGGTTGCACACCTGTAACAGTATTTCTTCGAGTGGTCAATTAGAGAAATGGGAAGCAACATGGTTAAACTGCCAAAAATATTCAGCCTGTTATGATATAAAAGAAAACCTCTTTAAGATTCATTATCGCTGTTATTTAACCCCTGCCAAGCTGGCGAAGATCTACAAGGGAATCTCAAACCAATGCTGGAAGTGCAAACGGGCAAAAGGAACCCTTTTACATATGTGGTGGGGCTGTAAATAAGCAAAAAAAATATTGGAAGATTATTCATAATAAGATAAAAGATATCCTAAAAACTAAAATGGAGTTTGATCCTAAAATATATCTACTAAATATTATATCAGATAAGTCTCTGGAGTCGAAATATGGGAAATTACTGTATTATATGATAACTAGTGCTAGGATGATATATGCTTACCATTGGAAAAATGAATCGTTCCCGCATTATGAAAATTGGCTAAGGAAGCTGGTCGATTTAATGCAAATGGATAAATTAACTGTTATGTTAAGAGATCAAGACTGGGAAAGAAATGAAAAAACATGGCAACCACTGGTTAATTATATCAATAATAGGAATAATATACAATAAAAAAAGTAAGTTATGTGAGAATCGACTGTACGAAATAAGTTGTAATATATGAAGCTAAGAATTTATAATATATATTATTGTACTTAATATCAATATGAGATACAAAGATATATAAATAATTTCAGTTGTTATTTATAGTTAAGGAAAAAGGTCCGAAAAAATAAGAATTTATATACCTTGACGACGGTTCCAGGAAGTCATGGATTCTTTGTCTTGTTCGTTTTCTTTTTCTTTTTCTTTTTTTTTGGTTCTTTTTTCCTCTCTCTCTCTCTTTTTTTTCCCTTTTCCTTTTTTTTGTGCTCTTTCTTTTCTTTCTTTCTTTCTTTCTTTCTTATCTTTCTTTCTTACTTTTTACTTGGTGTTTTTTTTTCTACATTTTTTCTTATTCTTATATGGGCTATTTAAACACTTAGAGCTTCATATTCTGTAATGTGTATTATGCATAGAAACTATATAACCTTTATGTAACTGGGTGTTTACTGTAACTATTTCTATTTTTTTAATAAATAAAAATTTATTTTAATAAATAAATAAATAAATAATCTGTCATTCAGTGATTTGCTTCTGATTGTGTTGATAGCTTTAATTACATATTGTAATGAATTATGTAGGTGTGCACTTAAATTTTTGGCAACTAGATGTTGACGATGGATGACGCAGTGTACTGTGAATGCATCCGGCACCTCCTTTTTAAAATATGCAAGAAAACCCCTGTAGTGCCTTACCATCGCTGGAGCACCATCTGTGGCTACTGATAAGATATTACTCAGAGGTTTTTCTTTTTCTTTAAAAATTCATCCAATGCATGAAATATTGATTCTCCTTTAGTATCAGTTTGCAAATATTTAGCAAATAATAATTCTTGGCAAATTTGTTCTTCCTTTGTGAACCGCATGTATGCGAAAAGTAAAGCTTCATTTCCTAACAAAGTTGACTCATCAAGTTGAATAGAAAACTGAGATGTTTTTAAATAGCCACACAATGAATCTTCAACGTCTTGAGCCATTTCATCAATTTTTCTTTGCACTGTATTATTGCTCAATGAAATTTTCTTGATAGTATCAGATGCTGGCTTGTGTAGCACAGTATGTATTACTTCACTTATAGCTGTTATAATTAGTTCTTCACCAATAGTATGATGTTTTCCCGATTTGGCAATCATTACCAAAATATTGTAAGAAGCAAGGAAGCCATCACCATCTTGTGTGGTTGTGGTTGAAAAGAGTTTTGCCAATGTCGGTTGTTTGGTATTTTTTTCTTTTAGTGTTCAAAAATAAGATAAATCCTTATCTTTTTTATCACCATGAATTTTAGTCGAATGTTCTTGTAGTCTGAAAGGCCTCATAGCTTCGTTTGATAAAACTTTCTGGCAAATCAGGCACATTGGTAATGTATTGTTTACAGGCGACTCAATAAAGCCATATTTCAAATATTCAATATTATATTGTCTACATTTTTTCTTTGGTTGAGCCATTATTATCTGTAGAAAAAATAAAATTTTTATGGAGGTATTTTTAATTAATTTTTTGGTATTTTTTTGAAATATTTTTGTAAAAAACAAACTAAAATAAATACTAATGAAATAAATAAACATGATATTATTAATTGTAAAGCACATATAATTATTACAAAATAAATAAATAATACTCACCAATTATAGTCGCACTATTTGTTAGTTAACTTTAACTTGTCACAATATCACAACAATCTAATTTAGAGTTATATTACGCCGTAATTTTCCCATAATAATTATGGGAAATCTCCTGATTCATAGTGTGCTCCAAAATCTGCTGGTAGTACTGCCAGTAGCCAGTACTACTACTGTTCCAGGCTTTGGCCTTGCGATCGACCAATTGCATGAGTGGCAGTTGCCCGCAGCAATGCTCATAGTGCTCACGTGTTTTGGAATGGCAAATCAGTGGACATGAACAGTAGCAGTGCACAATTGCACATACTTCAATGCAAGTGAGGGAGTATGTGGGAACCGAGCCAGCGTCCAGTACGTTGTTCAAATAAAAATTAAGCGTTATGAGCGGAATACATAAATCATTTTTTCTAAATCTTCTCTTCTTTCTTTTATGCTTTCACCACCCCCTTACAGTTATTCATCACCCCCAAATGCACCTGTGGCCATCGCCACCCCCTGGATTGCTGCAGCACCCACCAGGGGGCGGTAGTGCCCACTTTGGGAATCACTGTTGTAATCTGTCTTAATTCCCTTTGGAAATAGGTGGGCTAGAAATATATCATATTATTATTATTATTATTATTATTATTATTATTATTATTATTATGCTTTGGGCAGATGTCATCTGGAATACTGTGTCCAGTTCTGGGCTACCCAATTCAGAAAGGATATTGACAAGCTTGAGCATGTCCAGAGGAGGGTGACTAAAATGGTGAAAGGTCTGGAAATGATGCCCTATGAAGAGTGACTAACGGCCTGTGCAGACTGCCAGAAATAGTGCAAATTGAGTCCATTTTAAGGGTTAGGGTTAGTGCTAGGGAATCATGAGAATTGTGGTTTTTTTCTGAGACACTGAGCCTTCTCTGTCAGAGAGCTCTGCTGCCACAATAAAATACAGTTCCCATGATTCCCTAGCATTAACCCTAACCCTTAAAGTGGACTCAATTTGCACTATTTCTAGCAATCTGCAAAGGCCCTTAGAGACCTGGGTATGTTTAGTCTGGAGAAGAGAAGGTTAAGAGGTAGACATATGGTAGTCATGTTTAAATATTTAATAATAATAATAATAATAATAATAATAATAATAATAATAATAATAATTTCTATCCCGTCCCTCTGCAACACAATCGGGGCGGCTTACAGTTTAAAAATTCCACAATACACATATTCATCAATGTCCTAACCCACCCACCCACCCCTTAAAATAGAATTAAACAAGAAAAAACTTAAAACATACAATAGTTAAAAAACAACAAACAACATATTACAACAATCACACCAGCAGAATTCCCTTTAGTTCAAAACAGTGGCAGGATCAGGGGGGAGAAGAATAGCCAAAAATAGCCAAGGATGAAGATGGAACAAGTTTGTTTTCTGCAGCCCTAGAGAACAGGATCTAGAGCAATGGATTCAAACTACAGGTAAAGAGATTCCACCTCAACATTAGGAAGAACTTCTTGAAAGTAAGAGCTATTTGACAGTGGAACACACCTTTGGGATGTGATGGAGTCTCCTTTTTTGGAGGTTCGTAAACAGAGGCTGGATGGTCATCTGCTGGGGGTGCTTTGAATGTGTGTTCTTGCATGGCAGAGGGTTGGATTTGATGGGGCTTGAGGTCTCTTCTAACTCTATGCTTCTATGATTCTATAATTCTATATACTATGCATCTTTTAATAAATCTGTAAAACAAACAATTGAAACCATCTGCATGGACTACATTCAATATATAGCTTGTTACCATTATGGAATGCAATGGCTTAGTGGTTAAGATGCCAATTCTGATGACTGGAAGATCAGAAGGTTGGCAGTTCAAGGCCCAAGTGTGTCATGATGGGGTGAGCTCCTGTGACTAGTCCCAGCTTCTGCCAACCTAACAATTCAAAAGCATGCAAATGCAAGTAGATAAATAGGTATCACTTTAGAGGGAAGGTAACAGCATTCAGTGCAGTCATGCTGGCCACACAACCACTGGAGTAGTCCTCAGACAATGCTGGCTAGCAGTTATGACTATACATTCATGTTACGGGACTACCTTTACCTTTACCATTATGGAGACAACTATATTAATTTATCTTCCATGTAGATGTTAAAGATGGAGAAACTGTTGGGGGGAGTGGCATCCCTAATTTTAGGCCTAATCACAGTTGAATAAAGGCAGCTAATATGGTTGGATGGCATCCTGTGAGGGATGTACACAGGTAGAAGCATCTTTTATGCATACATAGATTTTGGTGGGTGGTTGGGCACTGTGTCTCTTCCTTGCAAAGAAGGGAACGGCCATGTGTCTGTGTTTTTGGGGCTTCAGAACCTGTTCAGTAAGTTAGTGTAAACCCTGTACCTGTACAGATGAATCTGTCAGTTTCAGTTTCTTTAACTTTAAAATTATTTAAAACTTACATTCTTTCTGTCCTACACGTAAATGTTATGAACTGTCCAAAGTGAATCAAAACAACATTCTAACCCATTTCTAAAGTTTCCCAACTGTTCCTTGGTCAGTGATTATCTGGCAAAACGTAACACAGATACACCCTGTTGAATGATTTTTGTGATAACAGCATGTTCAAGAAGTACCAAGTCTGTCACTGAAATAACTGTAATGGTGGAGGGCAAATGCGCCCTGTGTCAACAGAAGGCCAGAAGAAGCCCAAAATAAGCCCCCTTCAGTGGTGTCACTAGAGTTAACATCACCCAGTGAATCAACTCATAGTGTCACCCCCCCATTGATATCTTCCCATACCACACCATACAAAATCCATAGTAATGATTTTGTACTAATGTTATTCATAAATCATAATTTTGATATATCACTGAATGTAATGATAATAGATGAGACATAAACAACTAGCAAAAAAAGAATATATATTTTTAAAAATATTTTCCCTTATAAAAATAGAAATTCTTCTGAATGCTCAAACCCCATATTGAAAGAAATAAAACTCAAGCTAAAAGCAAAGACTTTTTTAAAAAAATCCTGATTTTCATTGTAAATAGATTTTTGTGCAAATGCAATTTAGTTCCACAAGGAAGACTCACATTGACCTTTTCCAGGGGAGGAGGAGGATAATTCACTAAAATGTAACTTTGTGCCCTCAAGATTTGTATTTGTATAATTACATGCATAATGTTTTATTCATATAAATACTTTCTGGTAAAGCTCTGAACAGAAATGTAAAATTAAGAGACACAGCCATATTTGCTCATTTGTCCCCAAAAGACTGCAAATACAACAGTAAATCAACAGGGAACTTTCTGAAAAAAAATGTATAGCTTGATAATGAGACTAGGAGAAATTCAGCAAGACAAATGTAACATTTATTCAACACAGATAATTCTGGATGGGTACATGGTATGACCTCTGTGTATGAACTACAGCATGCAAATAAAATTCTCATCTCAATAAAGAGAGAGACGTTTCAATTACTTTTTAAAAAAAAAAATTACTGTTCAGCTCTAATAATTCTTTTCCTGTAATGACATCAATAACTATGACTGTAAATTGCTTGGTTTGCATAACTATGGACCGTTGCAGACTGTCCCAAAGGGACATTCTGGGGATAGAGTTGGAGTGGGACAGGCGCACACTGGCCACCCCACCCCCACTCTGATATTGTCCTGACACCGTGCACCCTTATGCACAGTGCGCCACATCAGGACGCCCTTCCGGCTCAGAGTGCAGAAGGCACCAGCTCTTAGGGCAGCCTTTTGCCTCCACTAAAAGGAGTGGCATTTTGCTGCTCTTTTCGGAGCAGCGAAAGGAAGGATCAGGGCCATGGTGTGGGGTTACCGCAGCCCCAATCCTCCAGTCCCTGGGGCGGCTCTCTGTCATCCCAAATGGGACGTGTGCATTGGCCCTGTGTTAGTTTAGATTGCATAGATATAAGTGGTGATATGGCAGCAAGGATAAAATTTGTATAGGTGTTATAAGGACAGAGAAAACAACAGAAAAAAAATCATCTCTGACATGAGGGAAAGCTGCATGGCTGACTTTCAAGTTGCTTGGGAACAGATTTTTTCTGTTGTCTCCTCAACCCCAGCATTTCTATTCAATGCTCCAAAAAGTGTCTTATGGCAGACTGTTATGCTGACATTGGGTACCAACATGATTCTGACTAGGGATGGAAAGAAAATTTTAAAATATTTGAAAAATGTACCCAAAGAGTATTTCTTGTCTACCAAGAAAACTTGACAAGGAAAAGACTGGATTGATACGACTCTTTGCAGTTTGGAACTTATTCTGTGAAAAGTTTGCATACATATTTTTTGTATGCAGAAAAGAGTATTTTTTGAAAAGGAAACAACATTTTTTCAATAATTTTTCCTACTCCCTCTCTCACACACAGACACAATGTAAAAAAGCCACCTGCAAATTTTGCATGGAATAAGTCCCAGACAGTGAATAATCTTTGAAAATCACAGTCTCCAAATACTTCCATGCAGCAGAAACAAAATTATTCCTGCTCAGCCATGACTCCTACTGGGTGACCTTGGCTTGACCATAAATCCTACTCTTTCAGCCTCAGAAGAAGGCAATGGCAAACCTCCTCTGAACACATTTTGCCAGAAACCCCCAGGATAAGTTCACCTTAGGGTCTCCACAAATCAGAAATGACTTGAAGGTACATAAGAACAACAACATAAAATGAAGCTTATCTGAAATATTCTGTGAAGTTCTTTGGGAATGTAACTTTTATGCTTGTTGCCTGGTCCTCTGCACTCAAAGTAATCCACATTCCTAATTTCCCACAACATAAATGCAGTAGGCAAACAAATGTTGCTTTAAACGCCAAAGACTAAGGATATGGTAAGAAATGCATTATCAGTTAGTGTATTTTATTCTCAACCATTACTGGTGCTTCTACATATATTGGTATATTGCTAGAGAACCTCTGAAGGTAATGTATAAATGCTCCACTTCCAGACCTAGATATGGGAATTGTTGATCCTGTATTGTTGATCCTGTATTGTTCTGAATACAGGTTTGTTCTAATAGTGCCTCTGAAGTAAAAATTTTAAAAAGTGAAGAAGAGATGGGAAAGGAAGACATTTGTACAGGAAAAAGATTGTTTATGGCATAGTAGGAAGAACACTAAACTTATGTTCTAATATATGCATTGCTCTAAAGCTCAACTGGCATTATTTACTATCTTACTTGGCTTATGGAAGCACATCTCTTTCCTATTCCCCTATAACAACATCACGTGCAATGAAAAGAGATATAAGGAAAGGCCATGGTATAGTGGCAGGCTGCATGGAGTGAATGCAAAAGAGTCTAGCTTCTATGTCCATTATCTCCAGATGGAGATAGAGAAGACCACTTCCTGGAAGACCTCCTGTGAGTCAGTATAGACAGTGGTGAATTCCATGGACCAACAATCTGTCTTGGCAGAAAGCAGGTTATGTATAGGACAATTTTTTGAATTATTATTACAGCCCATCCGCTCCATATGCAGGCTTGCCATATGCAGGCTTAAGCTTCCATGCAAGGTGTGTGTGCAAGAGTGCATGGCCATAGAAATCAATGGGACTTGAGGTCCCACATTTTTTGCCATATGCAGGAGAGTCCAGAACAGATCCCCAGCATATACAAAAGGCCCACTGTAATGTAAAATATGGTATAGGTACTGGTTTAATAGTATGGGCATTAGCGATTTAGAGATTTCTGGTATTAATGGAGGTACAGGGAGAGCCAGTGTGGTGTAGTAATTTGAACACTGGACTATGACTCTGGAGATCAGGATTTGATTCTGGATGACTTTGTCTGAGTCACACACTCTCAGCCCCAGAAAACCCCATGATAGATTTGCCTTAGGACCACCATAAGTCTCCTTCAAAGCACACAGCAGCAGTACCAACAATGATATCTGTTAACATAGTTGCTGTGTCCCTAGACATTACTTCTTTAATAGAAAATTTGCTACCAGAAACAGGAAAAAATGGGAAGAAAGGGGATAAGTTCTTGTATTGCAAAAATGAAGAGTTCAACATATCTCAGCAAACCTTTTATCCAAAACTAATAAAATGCACTTGTAAAATGAAGCAGCTAAATTAGATAAGCGGTCCATAAGTTGGGTCCTCCTGGGGAGAAAGGCAGCATATACATGAAATAAATAAATAAATAAATAAATAAATGTTGTAACTTAATGAGAATGCTTGAAAGTTTCTTCTTAAATGAATCCTATATTGATTTTTCTTTTCACCAACTTCAACTTTTCTTGTGATTTCTGATTTGGTGTCCAAACGTACACATCTATGCTTAACATGTTATGTGTATCTAGTGAGGCTGACTCATCTGCTCTCCCCTTTATCTCTTTATGCTTCTATTCACACATGCACAAGGTATCCTAAAGACAGCTACTGTTTTCCATATTTGTTGTGTGCAGGCACACAAAGTTATAGTAGGATCAACTAGAGTAGAACCCCTTTACTTTCCAGCTCAAGCTTTTGATTCATTTTTTTTTATTGCAGGTACTTTACTGTCATCTGACACCAAAGTCTGTGCTTTTTCAGCCCTTCTTCACTCTCCTCTCAATGCTGATGCTGCTATAAATAACCCTCTTCTAGCTCCAAATATAGCAGAGCTATCCCCAAGAATGAAGATGAGAGAGACCGAATAATGGATCCCAGCAAGCACTCCCTTTATTTTCTGGCCAGGGTGGCAGCATGCCAAGATAGCACTCAAAGAGCCACCGCACCCAGGTATTGTTCTCCAGAGTTTTTAAGAAAATTACTTATCACAGGTTCAAACTGATTGGTTACAAGCATCTACTGTGTCAGCATCTAATTGGTTGCATGCTCTGTTCACGAGCTGATCACGCAGCTTCTGATTGGCTCTATATTACAGATCATGCACCAACTTCCTAACTCCTTATATGGTATCACTTCTAGTGGGTGAAAGACAAAGGAAGTAGGTGAGATGTGAAAGACCCTTCTTGAAGCATCTCCAGTTTTCTCTGAACAAATTGAACTGAGCAAGCAGAAATACAGAAGCCAAAAAGCAATAGTTAGTGATTTCTATATTATTTCTCCTTTCACACAGAGGAAAAAGAAGAGGGCTAGGTGACTATAAAAATACTTTGTAAAAGGGAGCATCCTTGTCAGAGGCTCTGTTAACTAGTACTGCATTGTGATTTTCTGGCTATATTTGTTATTTTATGGTAAGAAAATGACAACAATAAACAAACAAGCAACCCAAAGAGGTTAGTAGAGGCTGGCCTTTTCCTCAGCCTTTAAAATAATTCCGATTTGCAGAAATCAACATGCAAAGCTTCTCATAGCATAGACTAAATATGATAATATGGTAATTGCTGTAGAGCTAACAGCTGTAATAGCCCCACTTCAGGGGCTACTCAGAAAGCTGGCAGCTCTACACATATGGCCTTATAATGGAGGACCTCACATTACATTAGGGATATGAGAGAAGGCAGAAGAGTTGCACTTGCACCTCTACCACACAAAAAGGGTTGGGCAGATGGATAAGCATCTGCACTGGAGCACAGGCACTCCAAGCAACAGAGCTATGGGATCAAACACTCACTAATCTCCCTAAACAAAACCAGACCATTTGATTAATTTATTTGCATGGACAAAATTGACTCTTCCCAGCCTACATAAAAACTACCCCCCACCCCCAACTGTGAATCACAAAGTTACTTGGCAAAAAATGCACAATATCAGCAAAAGTGAAAAGAACATATTTGCACTGGGGAAATTTAAAAAATGTTGCTTATCCAGCATCATCAGCTCAGCTGCCTCAAGGCTAGTTTAATTAAGCTACAATTCACATGCCAGAGAGTAGTTTTTGTAATTATCTTCAAATGACCAACTCTTGTAAAACCTAGGAGGGATAAAATATTCCCAATAATGAAACATGCTGAAAGCAAAATTGGCTGGGAGTTGAATTGTCTGCAATTTTTTAAAAGGAAGGGGGGTCATGAAAACATAGAAACATTTGCATAATCAATATCTGACCAGTATGTAACATATTTGCATACAGATAACAGTCAATACTGTCTCAGGTGCTGAACCCAGTAACTACAATACATTAGATGTCAAATTATATATAATTTATGGTCTAATATTTGGTTATCAAAATGCATTTTATTGTTTTTTTCTGGACGATTAATGCCATGTTTAAACTCCTTGAGAAGATTTTAAAAATTTTCACATTGCTTACTGAGATTTTAGAGGGAGACCTTTGCTTTAACAAATTCTAAAAACTGAGTTTGTCATAGCAAAATAAACCTGCAGATAGTTTAAAATTAAGACCTCCAATATAGTAATATTTCTTTAACTAATTAAAAACATTTGGTCCAGTGTAATAAAGCATATCTTCAACTTCCCAGACAACTTACTTGACAATGTTCTGATTGACAGAATGAAATATCTAACAATTTATTTTAAATTAAACTTCATCCTTTTTTAAGATTATGATTTAAAGAAATAAATCTGATGCTTCCCTGCATCCATCTGGAAGAATAGAGATCATAATTTTTTAAAAAAAAAAATGGGTACGGATGCACACAACCATTATGTGAGATTAGTAGTAGTAAGGTCTGGCCTTACTAAGCTGAAACACTTGTTTTAAGTTGCAGATGGTAACTTATGTCTTTCCCCCATCTGCAACACAGGTGGAGAACTTCCAGAAGTCTAGAAGACATATCTGTCCCTAGGAACTCATAGGGCCATACCTGTTCTTCCACTACCCCAGGTCCACACAATCTGGATATTTTTGTGCCCTAAACCAATCATGCCCTCCATGTGATTTCCAGTTTTGAAACGACGGAATATTATTGGGGGGGGGGGGACAGTTCAGTGAGAAAGTGGGATGAAGTACTCAGTCACACACACAAATGAGATTAACCATTTTGGGGCAAAAGAAAATTGGGGCAGTGAAAAGCCTGGGAATTTCAGTGGGTTGCATGTGCTCTGCATATATGCATGTGGTCCATTGACCACAGTTTGCCAATCCCTGATCTATATAATATGCTAGTAATGTCCTTTTTGCTTAAGGAAAACCAGCTCCCTCCCCTGTTACTCTTTTCTTTCCCACATCAGAGTGTCAGGATTCAGGGGTGATTTGGGGGATACTGTTCAGTGACCTGTAGGTGGCAGAACACTGATACTTTAACCAAAAGATGGCCTATGGTTTTCTTCTCCATGACTGGAGCAGAGCCCACTGGGGGCCTCCATGACTGTGTCTTCAAGTTGGTCTGATCTAGGAAGCAAAGTACAGTTTGTTGGCTGGTGTACCTCCACATGTCCACAACTGGAGAATGGCCTATCAGGGTTCACTGCACCCACATCGCCTGGAGGGTCTGCACCTCAACATAATTGTTTGGTCAGATCGTAGTTGTTTGGCCAGAGCAGCATTCTCCTCCTCATCCTCGTGGAACCAAGGGCTGTTCCACAATGGAGTGCCACCCTCTCTGAGGTTCCTGGGCTTCACATTTGCTGATGTTCACCATGCCTATCCCATCTAGGGGGTTTGCACTTAGCCACGGTTCATGGTTGGTTAGTCAACCCCATTTCCTGACAGAAGGAGAAACTCAGTTGAAGCCAAATCAATTAAAAAGAGGGGGGAAAGAGCACCAGGGTCCACCTCACCTTCTCTATCCAACATATCTGTGCTGGACATGGAGTGCAGTTGTTTAGCCAGTTTCCCTCTACTTTTACTCACAAGGTGTGACTCACTTGGTGGCCCCTACATTTTATTTAACCATCATCCAAATGAATAGAATACTTTAATCTTCCAAACTAATGTTTATTTCAAAATTCATGCAGAACTAGATGTATAAGACAAACAATTTAGGATACTGTCACATGAAGAGCTGCTATCAGTGTATCCAAGTTTCAGCCTCTGTTATGTACATTTTCCCCTCCAATACACTCCATCTGGGGAAACACTGTCTCAATAAATTTATTGCACTTTGCCATTAGAGTACCTTTTGTCAAAAGTGTGATGCACTGGGAGAGAGAAAAATGTCCACTGTTATTTGTGATTCAAAGATAATGCAGAGAAGATGATATGAGCACACAGATGAGAAGTAACCCCACCCCCCATTTGCTCATTGAGAAACTGGAAGACAACACAATCCGAAACCCTGTCACTTGTATAAATCTTTTTACTTTTATTTTTATTTACTGAAAAGGTAAAGATGTGTGTAGCCTGTTACTTTGAAGTCAAGGCAACACTGGCATTCAGGTTTCCCTGGGAGAAGCAAACTTTACTGAAGACAAAATCCATGACTGCCACTCCAATAGTAAGTTTGTGTCTGTACAGATTTCCAAATCATTTTTGTTGTGTTCTGCATGGAGTGGGTGGTAATAGGTAAAAGAAAAAAGAGTCCACATTACTGTTCATATTGGGGTGAAGGGGTGGATGAAGTCAATTCCCATTGACAGAAGCAACAATTATAGAAATTAGCTGCTCAGTACACTTTGTCATGAGTGCATTTGTGTTTCCTAGAATGCAATCTGCAAGTGCAATGAAATGAAAATGTACTTCAGATGAAACTCCAGAATGGCTCCTTCAGACAGATTCAGCATTATCAGTGCTCATCCAAAGATGAAAACCTCATTTTCCCTGAGAAAGCTGCTCAAAATTTGAAAACAGTATTCACTCAGAGCATTTGCCAAGAAAAAGCACTGCTGAGGAACATTCACTGGAAATGCCTCTAGGTAAAAGTGAAAAGATGATTCACAGGGCCATGGATGCCCAAGGGCAGATGACTTACAGGAAAGTTATAACATGCACACTCACTCAATCTGCTCTAGGAAGGGCAAATGTATTTATTTCTATCTATTTCAAGGATTTATATCCTGCTTTTCTCCCACAGTGGGATTCAAGGTGGGTATACACTGATTTCCTGAGATGCAGGCATATAAAAGCTTGATCATAACACCTGCAGACAGTTCACTGTACAGCAACCACAGGAATCATTCAGAAACATGCAGGGCCAAGGAATAATTCAAATTAAGAAATAGTGCTAGAGAGCCTGGAGCTAGTCATCACAGAAAACATTTTTGCCAGATAATACACAAGTCATAGACATATTTTCATGGCATGGAACAAGAATAACACCACTAGAGTCAAAGTGTGGATGCCCCTTGTTATCACTGAGCTGTGGAAATGCATTTGTCTAGTTTCAATGACAATATGAAACCTTAGGAAAAATGTGATATTCACTCTCATGGAATGGTATTCCAAACAAGAAGACTAAAAGAGGTTTTGTGCACTCAAAAAGGACTTCTGATATTAAAACAAAGGGGTGATGCATGTAATTACTGGCTGCTTTTTTGGACATGTAGACAAGAAATGGGTTTACATTGGCCAGAATACTCCTGGCTGCTTCTGGAATATTCTGGCTCCAAAACTGCCCCAAATTCACCCCATGACCACTGCACTCCGGAGTCATACCGGACAGCTGTCTTTACATGTTTCCCTGCAGTGTCGTCTAGTGCCACAGCCACTCATGCTAGTCGTATTGGGAAGTCACTCCCTCTGAGATAAAAAAATGAGGTGCCTAAAATTGATCCCAGCAAGGATGGGAACCTTGTTGTGACCTCAGGAGGAGTGACCCATGCCAGCAGTGGTGGCACCAGGTGAAACAGTGAGGACACATGTGTAAACAGCCACCAAGTGTCATTCTAGTGTGTTCCAGATTTTCATGGAAAATGCAGAACAAAATGTAAGTATATTCAACCCAGTTTAAGGGTAGTGACCTAGATTTAGTGTAGAATGGGCCCCATGTTATAAAGACAGTTCACACTCAAATTGGATTTTGGCCCCAGATGTTTGAACATCTTCAAATGCAGTTCACACAAGGAAAGATCTAACTGTTGATGTATAGCTGGTTGAATTCAAACATAAATGTAGTTTCTGGCAGCACATGCCAGTATATAGCCAGGAAATACATGGTATTCAGATGTGATAGCATTATAATGCTAGGGTATCATATCTTCCAGTGATACATACACTAGGGTAGGCAGCTTAGTGCACCACATGTAGCTATGTTTGATATAAATCCACCAAAGTCCACCAGCCACCCGGCAGCACAGTAGCAGAAGCTGCCGCAGGACAGGAGGAGGCTGTGGCAGAGACATAAACCCACCCAAGTCCACTAGCCACCCAGCAGTGTAGCAGCAGAAGTGGTAGCGGGGCTAGAGAAGGCCGCAGCAGAGATATAAATCCACCCAAGTCCATCAGCCACCCAGCAGCGCAGCAGCAGAAGTGGCAGTGGGGTTGGAGGAGACCAGGGTGGAGGTATAAATCTGCCCAAGTCCACCAGCCACCAGGTGGCATAGCAGCAGAAGCAGCGGCAGGGCCGGGGAAGGCCCATGGCGGAGATGGCGGTGGCTGCAGGGGACCGGGGTTTGGACGGAAGTTCCATCTAGCCCACCTAGTCCTCTCACTGCCAATGGAAGCTACTCCTGATGCCAGGAGTGAGTCGGAGAACTAAGACTGGGCAAAGGCTCCTAATTTCAACTTTGGACCCCCCCCCCCAAGCCGGTTATTGAGGGGTTCTCTCTTTTTTCAAACTATAGGAAGAACATAGGGAGAGAAGTTCAAATTGACTGCGCTACACTCCCATCTTTTATAGTGGCTGGGAATGACCTGGGAGCGCAAATTGGGGTTATGCAGGGGAAAGGAAGGTATGGCGGCAACAAAGTGAAGAAATGTTACAAAAGAAGGCGGGATCAATGTTTGAAAGCTATCCCACCTTCAGTTCACTCTGTTTCCCAGAATGGCTTGGAGAGCACACCACCCATTCCACAGAACCTTATCTTGCTCCTTTACAATGCCAGGTCAGTTAAAAACAAGACCCATATTATCTACGACCTCCTCATAGATGAGGATGCCAACCTGGTGTGCTTTACAGAGACCTGGCTGGGAGACAATAGCGCTACAATTTGGGCGCAGGCCCTCCCAGCTGGGTACTCTGTTAGTGAGCAAGTAAGGGGAAGTGGGTAGGGGGCAGTGGAGTGGTTCTGGTTCACAAAAACAACCCTACCTTGATCATGATACCTGTCTGGAACACAGTCCACTTCGAGTGCATGTACCTGAGCCTGAGGACCAAGGATACTTTGGGGATCCTGCTAGTATATTAACTACCCCGTTGTCTAGCAGATTCCCTAACCGAGCTGATACAGCTGGTCTCAGAGTTGCTGTTGGAGTCGCCAAGACTTTTAGTTTTGAGCGACTTCAACATTCCACTCGAGAACTTGCTGCAGCCTCAAAAATCTAGGCTTGTGGTGACCTCCCAGAGGGCCTTCTCTGTTGTCGCTCCCAGGCTCTGCAATGGCCTGCCATATGAGATCCGTCAATTAACATCTCTGCACAGCTTCAAAAAGGCTGTCACGACGGATCTCTTCCGGCAGGCCTTTCCAGATTAAATCACCCAGCCTCGGGATTCTGGGACCTTCCCTTTATGAATGCTTTATAGTTCCCTTTTAGAATTTGAAGTAGCAGGGGTTTATTGGTTTGTATTTATATTTATATTTATATTTTAAATTGTTAGCCTTTTAATTGTAATTGTTTTAATTGAGTCTGATTTAATAATTTTTTAAGGGGGGGAGGAGGGAATTATATTGTTTTATGCTGTATGTATTTTATTGTTGTTCACCGCCTGGATTGGCTCGCCACAGGGCGGTATATAAATAAATGATTCTTATTCTTATTCTTATAGTTTATCAAATCTAACGGGTGCAGCTCATGAGTTCATGGAGTCCATGACAAACATGGGCCTATACCAGTTGGTTGTTGAGCCCACTCATTGAGCAGGTCATACACTTGATGCGGTCTTTAGTACGGAACAGGAATATCCTTGGGTGGAGATATTAAAAACCTCCACATTGTCATGGATGGTTCATTTCCTGATCAAGGCTGAACTAAGAACCCCTGTCCACCCCACCGGGGGGCTGGGGGGGTGGACACATTAGAATGGTCCACCGTTGAAGGCTAATGGAACCAATTGAAATCCAGAAAGCCTTGGAGGGTTTAATGGTTGGCAATGCTGGTGATTCTGTTAAAGCCTTGGTGAATACCTGGAACACCGGTCTCACCAAGGCTATCGACACAATCACTCCCAAGCGTCCTTTCCAATCCGCCCCAAACCAAAAGCCCTGGTATACGGAAGAGCTGAGGGAGATGAAGTGGGTTTGACAATGACTGGAGCTCACCTGGCAGAAAACTCAACTCTTGTCTGACAAGATTCATCATAGGAACTTACTTTGGCCCTATCAAGAGGCAATACGTGCAGCGCAGAGATCCTTCTGCTCTAGATGTATTGCGTCTGCAGAGTCCCACCCAGCAGAGCTTTCAGTGTGGTAGGGGAGCTGACGCAGGTGTTACCTGCACAGAACCCACCACTTAACCCAACAACAGCCTGCTGTGATGCATTTAACAACTTTTTTGCAGATAAAATCTCTCAGATAAGAGCCGACTTAGATGCCAGCAGAATATGTGACAGAATCAACTGATGAGGTGTCCAGCAACTCTGTTAATGAAATTATACTGGATCAATTTCAATCTGTAAGTACCGATGACGTGGCCAAGCTCTTTGTTAGTGTGAGGAAGACGACTTGCCCCCTCGATCCTTGCCCATCATGACTGGCCATCCGGGGGGGGGGGGGATACATTGAGGCGGTTCCTTGGGGACATCAATAATGCATCACTCAGAGAAGGCTATGCCCCATCTTGTTTGAAAGAAGCAGCAGTTATGCTGCTTCTGAAAAAGCCTTCCCTGGACGCCTTGCATATGAACAACTATAGGCCAGTCTCTTTACTACCTTTCATGAGCAAAGTGATCGAGAGGGTGGTTGCTCTTCCACTCCAAGCTGTCTTGGAGGAAACTGATTATCTAAACCTATTTCAAACTGGCTTTAAGACTAGATTTGGAATTGAGACTGCTATGGTTGGCTTGGCTGATGACTCTGCTGGTGCTCTTAGACCTCTCAGTGGCTTTTGACATAGTGGATCACAACATCCTCCTGGATCACCTGAGAAGGTTAGGAATTGGAGGCACTGCATTGCACTGGTTCAGTTCCTTCCTCTCAGGCAGATTCCAGAGGGTGTTGCTCAGGGAAAGTTGTTCCAATGGGAAGGAGCTTAATTGCAGCATCCCTCAAGGTGCAATTCTGCCCCAATGTTGTTCAATATATACATGAAGCCGCTGGGAGAGATCATCCGGAGACATGGGGTGGGGTGTCATCAGTACGCTGATGACACCCAAATATATTTCTCCATATCTCAGTTGTTGGCTATGGCTTCAGATGGTGTCTATCCTCTTAATGACTGTCTTAAGGCAGTATTGGGCTGGATGAGGAAAAACAGATTGAGATTGAATACAGACAAAAAATGAGGTACTAACAGTAGCAGCCCTGAAACTAGGTATTGGGATACAACCTCTCCGTGTAGGACTGTGTTCGCAGTCTGGGGGTGCTCTTGGATCCATCACTCCAGATGACTAATCAGGTAAATGCGACGGTCAGGAGTGGCTGTTATCAGGTTCGGCTGATACGCCAGCTGAACCCTTTCCTGGAAATTAGTGATCTTGAAACTGTGGTGCCCTTATTAACATTTTCTTCAATGAAGTTATTTAATGTATTCTTTGCCCTTTCTACTATTTCAGGATTTTTAAGTAAATTCTCATTCAATCTCCATCTTTTTTTGATATACGTTGATCCTCCAAAATCACTATTTGGGGATTATGGTCTGATATAACTCTGGGTAGCACCTTTATTTCTTTAATTTCTTTCAATAATGTTCTCAAGCTTAAAAATAGGTCCAGAATCCTGGAAGGAGACAGATATAATTCTTATACCCAAGGGTAAGGAAAATCGGGATGACCCAACGAATTATCGACCTATCTCTTTGTTAAATAATGATTATAAAATATTTACAACAATATTGGCTAATAGATTAAAAAAATGCCTGAAAGAAATTATAGATGAAGATCAAAGAGGTTTTTTGCCAAAAAGACAAATTAGGGACAATTTAAGATATGTTATCAATGTAATTGAATACTACGAAAGGCATAATGAAAAGAAATTGGGTCTTTTATTCTTTGACTTCCAAAAAGCATTTGATACAGTAAATTGGTGGTCATTAATACAGATTATGATGAAAATTAATATTGGGGATAATTATATTAATTGAATAAAGAAAATCTATGAAAATTAAAAAGCACAAATACTTATAAATGGTGACAAAACTCATGCGGCCAAAATTGCGAGAGGGACAAGGCAGGGTTGCCCCCTGTCTCCCCTACTCTTTCTTGTAGTAATTGAATTACTAATCAGAAGAATAAAAGGAGAAAAGGATTTACAAGGAGTTAAAATTAAAAACTATAATTATGAAATTAGGGCATTTGCTGATGATTTAGTAATCAACCTGGAAGACCCAATTGAAAAGTCAAATTTACTGATGGAAATAATGGAAACATTTTGTGAAATCACAGGTTGTGGAATAAACAAGAAAAAGGCAGCGATTATTACAAAAAATATGAATTCTACAGAAGAAGTGAAATTCTAGAGAATCAGGAAAGAGTTTGAATAGAGACAAAGAAAAAAGTGAAATATCTAGGGATTCAAATTACAAAACAACAACAACAAATGAACTATTTGAAAACAATTATAAACCATTATTGAAGGAAATAAAGAATAATCTGATAAGGTGGCACAAATTAAATCTGTCCCTTTTAGGTAGAATTGCTGCGATCAAAATGAATGTTCTGCCCAAAATGTTATACCTTTTTCAAACATTGCCAATTATTTTAACTAAAGAACCTTTTAAAGAGTGGAATAGGGATATTAAAAAGTTCATTTGGCAGGGAAAGAAACCAAGGATAAAATTAAAAGTTTTACAAGATGCAAGGGAAAGGGGTAGATTATCTGTACCTAACCTTGAGCTTTACTTTGATGCTTGTGGTCTGGTGTGGATTAAAGATTGGATTAAATTAGAAAATAAAAGGTTGTTCGAATTGGAAGGGGAGGGGTTAGTATTTGGATATCATTCATATCTGCTTTATGGAAAAGAGAAAAGTAACAAATCTTTTAATAATCATTGTGTAAGGAGAGCTCTGTTGAAAATTTGGAAAAAACATAAATGTAGAATTACGCAAAACATACCCCTTTGGTCTTCATCACATGAAGTGTTCTATAGAAGAGAAATGACCAGACATGAAGAATGGTGTTTCTATAAGGATTTGATGAAATTTGAAAAAGGGAGAGTTAAAATCTTTACCCAAGACGAGATGAAAGAAAAGGGTTTTGATTTAGGTTGGTTTCAGTACAAGCAACTATATACAAAGGCAATGTCTGATGTTAAAGAATATGGAGTTGGGGGGGGGGGGGGAATCAGAAATAGAAGTAATATTATGTGGAGATAAAGAGAAATAGGACTTTTATATAAACTTTTACTAAAAAATGAAATGGAAGAGGAAGTGGTAAAGAATACGATGGTCCAATGGGCAAAATATGTTTGACATAACATACATTTAACTCAGTGGGAAAAAATTTGGAAGCAAAATTTGAGATATACAGCTTTTCATTCATTTTAAAATAAAATTGATATAAAATGTTTTACCAATAGTATTTGAGCCCTAATAAATTAGCTAAAATATACAAAAATAGTGATAGTAGTTGTTGGAAGTGTGGTGAATTGAAGGGAACATTCTTTCATTGTTGGTGGACGTGTAAATACGCAAAAAAAGGGGGGGATTAATAGTTTAATTAATGAAATATTTGATATCAAAATTGAATTAAAACCAGAAATTTACCTTTTAGGAATAATAGAAGATCGATTAGAAAGAAAATATGGGAAAGCACTCTTCTATATGATCACGACTGCAAGAGTCCTATTTGGAAACTGTATGATATCTTAGAAATGAACAACTTGTCACAATTGCTTAAAGGTTGTTCCCTGGAGAAATACAATAGTGATTGGGAAAAAGTTATTAAATTTATAAGAGAGTACTGGGGAGGGATTGCAATGATCAATTTGACAGGATAATATTGGATAGGTTTATTATAAGTAATTAGATAAAGCTAAGCCATGTGGATAATAACAAAGATTTATGTTAATATGCATTTAATTGATAATTATAATATATATCACATTAGTGGAGAGAATAGGTTAAGGTAAGCATTGCGGTCTATATGATTTAATTTGAATTTGAATTTAATCAAGGAAGAAACGAAGAGAGCAATAAGAAGTTAATATGATGGTTTTCATTATTAGGATTGGTAGTGAGGAAGTTTAACTGTTTGTTTTTGTGTATTGTATTGTAGTATGTACTTTCATTGTGTATTGTATTATTGGTGTTTGTTGGTTTGTCTATTTATGTTACATTCAATATGCACCAATAAAAATTAAAAAAAAGAAAAGAAACTGTGGTGCATGCTCTGGTAACGTCTCATCTTGATTTCTGTAATGCACTCTACATAGGGCTACCCTCGTGCTTAGTCCAGAAGCTTCAACTAGTACAAAACATGGCAGCCAGCTGGTCTCCGGTATACCACGTAACACCGGTTTTAAAATCACTACACTGGCTGCCGATTAGCTTCTGGGCTCAGTACAAGGTGTTGGTCATCACCTTTAAAGCCCTACATGGCTTCGGTCTAACCTATCTTCGGGACCGCCTCCTTGCATATAATCCGCCCCGCACACTCCGGTCTTCTGGGAGGAATTTGCTTCAGCCTATTAAAGCTAGGCTGTCTGCAACCTCCCATATGACCTTTTCAGCTATCACTCCCAGATTGTGGAACAGCCTGCTGGATGAGATCTGTCACATTACCAACCTAAAAAGCTTTAAAGATGGATCTCTTCTGGCAGGCCTTTCATGATTAGTCTTCCAGGCATAAGGAGTGAGCTCAGCTCTCCCCCATTCCCTACATATCTGGTACTCAGTGTCTGCCCTACCATTATGATTTTTGCTATTTGCTCAAATGTTGTTTGTTTGTTGTTGTTTTAACTATATGATGGTTAATACTGTTTTAAGGGGTGGGTGGGTGGGTTTTGGGACTGTATATTTGGGATCTTTTATTATTGTAAGCCACCCAGATTACATATTGTTGTTGTTGTTGTTGTTGTTGTTGTAGTGCAAATACTGACAGAATCATATTTCTGCACTGGCCGAAACATGCTAGGAGACTATTTTTCCACAAGCTCAGAACTGTCTAATTTATATTGAAATCAGATTCTTTCTAAAAGATGTCGACCATTATGCTAGAATTACTTCAAATATCCTCCTATCTTGAACAAGATAGCTGTATACCAAACACGAAACATTCTACAAAATGTTCTCCTGACAACCAAACTGCTATTGCAAAAAGCTGAATGTTAGCACTAATCATATAATTTTACACACCACTCAACTGAAGAATCAAGTTTCTAAATGATAAGAGTAAGGTGCAGTTTACTGTGTATCACAGAAGCAATATTGTCATTCTGTTACTGCCTTAACCTTCCTAACAATTTAATAGGGTCATTTAAGAAGCTAAATTTTCTGCTTGACTTTTTATTTTATTTTAAGACTTATATTTTAAGATGATGTAGGTTTTAAAATAGTGAAAATTAGCAATGCTGGCAGTTTAAAGATACTGTAAATACTGTCTTAAATATAATTCTTAACATCTTTTAAAATGATCTCATGTAGCAAACATGGAAATGTGAATATTTTATAGGTGTCGTTATTGTTTGTGCATGCATGCAGTATATGTGGTTTGTCTTTTCTAATTAATGTTCCATGTCTCATTGCAAGACTCCCCTCCCTTTCCCACACAGAAATTTGTGCATGCTTATGCATGCTTTTCCTAGTGAACCTTTAATTCATTTTTTCTTAATTTATACATATTTCCTCCATTAATTGAAATTTTTGTTGTTAGATATAGCTCATTTTCAATTTTACATGTCATTGTTGTTGTTGTGTGCCTTCAAGTTGTTTCCAACTTTTTGTGACCTTAAGATGAACATATCATGGGATTTTCTTGGCATGATTTGTTCAGAGCGGGGTTGCTTTTTGTCTTCTTATGAAGCTGAGAGTGTGAATTGGCCAATGTCACCCAGATGATTTCTACTCCTGGTCTTCAGAGTCAGAGTCTAACACTCAGAGCACTGTATCCCACTGTTTTACATATGTACTAGTAAATAATTTGACACATACAAAAAAAAAAAAAAGAATTAAAGAGATTTTTGCTCTGTGATTTGGAAGTGAAAGTTAAATGTGTGTTGTCATTAATATGTACCTCCCACTACATGAAGATCTTCAGGGGAAGGCTTTCTCCTGGTCATGACACTATCACAGGCTCATTTGGTAAGGACAAGAGATAGAAACTTCTGAGTGACTGATCCTACTCTTTAGAACTTCTTTTCTGCAGGAGGCCAGCTGGTCTTCCTCTGTGCTCTCTCTTCACAGCAGACAAAAACTTTTCAAACAGTCTTTTAATAAGTAATTGCACCCAGGGAGGCTTCTTATAGGGGTGTTTGCTTTGTTTTGTTTGTTTGTTTTTTAAAAAAATGTTTTATATTTTTAACTTAGCATTTTAAAGGATTTTGTATTTTTGACCTCATATTAATCTGGTGTTTTAAGTATTTTAAAATTGTACTGTTTTGTTGTTATTGTTGTTGTTGTTTTAACTTAATTTTTTATAAAATTAAATTCTACATTAGTCTCCAAATCACAATCAAATTGCAATTTTATAATTATATAAATTAATATAATTTACATCTCGTGCGTAATGCACTTTAGATCACATACATTTTTCCTCCGTCTTATTGTTACTCACTACTTTTCACTTATCTACACCATACTCACATGGTTTATCTCTTATCTGACAGAACTCACCTTAGGAAACACCTTGATTCCTATCGGGAGGCTTTACGTGCAGCGCAGAAATCCTTCCATTCTGCACGTATTGTGTCTGCAGAGTCTCGCCCGGCAGAGCTGTTTAGGGTGGTGGGGGAGCTGACAAAGGTTTCACCTCCACCAGATCCCCTACTCAACCCAATGACAGCCTGCTGTGAGGAGTTTAACATCCACTTTGCAGATAAAATGTCTCAGATAAGAGCCAACTTGGATGCCAGTGTTTTGGCAGAATCCATAGACGAGGTATCCAGCAACTCCGTTGATGGTAATTTACTGGCACAATTTCAATCTGTGAGTACCGATGACGTGGACAAGCTCCTTGGAAGAGTGAGGAAGACGACTTGTCCTCTCGACCCATGTCCATCTTGGCTGGTCGCCCAGGGGGGACGCATTGAGAGTATTCCTTCGGGATACAATCAATGCATCCTTTAGGGAAGGTTTTGTACCATCTTGTTTGAAGGAGGTGGCGGTTAGGTCACTCCTGAAAAAAACTTCCCTGGACCCCCTGGATAGAAACAACTACAGGCCAGTCTCCTTGCTCCCTTTTTTGAGCAAGGTGATTGAGAGGGCAGTTGCTTCCC